>OW052083.1:0-2415406 GCA_932526445.1 Phragmatobia fuliginosa | reverse complement strand
TGGCCGCGGATGGACGGATTTTCCTCTCCATCCGCTTTAGTGGCCAGACACGAGGGAGCGACCTCCTCATGTTTTGGAAGAGGTGGCGCATCTGTGTAGGCAGGCGCTGGGAGGGGTCCCAATTTTAATAACAGCAGGTACTGGATCTCTCCTATTTCAAGCGCAAAGTTTCACACCGTGTGTTTTTAGTTGATCCGATTCTTACACACCACCTCAGCCCTGTGGGAGTTTCAACACATAAAAATTTTTTTCAAGACAGCCTTCTAATTGCATAGTTGTTGTCCTATATAGTTTGCTCCCCTAGTCTTTTACCACACGTGGTTGCGCCGTTTGTTATCTTAAATATAGGTGCAGCCATCTTGGGTGGAGTACAATCCCAGCTTGTCCAATAAGCGACCCTGATGGCAGTTCGCATGCGCATCAAGCTACCGCACCGCAGCGCCCTCTTGAGGCGCGTTACCATGACAACGGTCAAACAATAAGACAGTTGAACTTTTTCTCCGTCAAGAAAAGTGTATCGTTGACGGCTCGCATCTCGCTTTTATCTCAATTTCTCTGTTCCGCTGTGATAATAATTTACGCTTTAACATTCGCTGAGTTTTGGAAGTGCCTTCATCAAGCAAGCTGCCGCTGTAGCCTACCCTAGGCGAGCGAGTTGGGCAAGTTCAAGGTGAGTACTCTTCCCTTGTATGAGTTGTATTTGTATATGATATAACAACGGCCTCCATCTCAAACACCCCGCATGTCCTGTCTGGGATTTAGTTAAACCGCGTCTCCATAATTTTTTGGTCCTTCGAGCCGGATTTCACCAGCCTGGTGCTATCGTAGGAATTATTCGCATTTTATTTCGTGTATTTGCGTTTATAATTTGTTCTTCAACTTATAAACCGGTACCCGAAAGTACACGCATCGCATATATTCGCATTATTTCTCATTTTTCGCTATATTTCTCGCATTTGTTTCGCAATATACTTTCATATTTTTCTTTTATTTATCGCATACAACGCTTATATTTGTTCAACAATACTTGTTTTGTACATTTAACGTAATTTACGCAGTTACAGTTTTTACGGTTTTTTCTTACTATTCATAACCTACACTTACTAACGGTAACGCTCAAAAATGTCGTTAGAAGCTAAGTTACGTTTGGTCATTGCTAAAAAAGAAGCAATTTTTTCGCATATAATTTCTTTATACAACACCGCTAAGAAAATTGTTCCGTCTGTTAAAGAAACTAGAAATAAACTTGAATTTTTAGCTGCTTCTTCAAACATTGGAAAATTATATTCGGATTTCAATATTTTATGTGATCAGCATAATGAATTAAAATTAGAAAAAAATCCTGATTATAAATTTAACTTTGATAATTGGACGTCTTTCGAATCATTATTTTCTTTTATCAAACAAACACGCACTGAATGCTTGGAATTTCGCCGTGCAGCCGGCGATACTTCGTCAGCTGATATTAATAAGGCATCCACCGCTCATCCCAGTTACTTCCGTTTAGCTCCGCTAGAGTTAATAAGTTTTTCTGGTGATTCAGAATCTTGGCCGCTTTTTTACCAATGTTTCAAAACAAACGTACACGAAAATAAAAATTTAACTGATGGTCAGCGCGTCCAATACTTAGTAGGTAAATTAAGTGGTACTGCGCTTAACGTATTCGCAGGTATTATACCTAACGAATCGAACTACGCTACGATATGGAATTCTTTAGTATCGAAGTATCAAGATAAGAAGTTGCTAGGGTCAATGTACTTAAATAATATACTTGACATAAAATCTACTTCGGACTCAGCTGCTCAATTAAATAATTTTATCGAGCGTGTTCATTCGTCCTGGTCCGCATTAAAACAGCTGGGTATTGACGACTTGGCTGACTTTATAGTTACGCATATCGCTTCACGTAAGATAGACACACAGCTGATACAAAGGTTCGAACTATCTGTCCGCGATAAGGAGATACCTACGAGTACGGACTTAGTTAATTTTATGCGGCATCATGTGAAAGTGCTCGAGCGAACCTCTGCTGCTCATAAAAGTACTTCACTGCCGCACGCTCAGGGCTTCTTCGCAAACCGGTCGCGTAATAATAGCGCGCCAAAGGTCTCGCACACCTTCGCTGTTACTGAGAATAATGTAACTAAACCCGCTTGTGTTTTTTGTAAGACTTTACATCATTTTCAACTATATGAATGCACTGCATTCAAACAGTTGCCCGTAAACGAACGCTTTCATTTTATTAAGTCAAATAAATGCTGCATTAATTGTTTAAGTTCAAGGCATTCCTCGCTTAGCAAGTGTGCTTCTCGGAGTACTTGTAAGCAGTGCAATAAGCAACACCATACTCTGTTGCATTTCGATTCGTCATCGAGCAGCGCCCCACGCACCTCGCCGCACGCGGCAAGATTGCCACCGCCTGCGCCCGTGCACCCCGCGCCCGCTTGTAGCTCTGCTGGCTCAGCAGTGGCTACGACCGTAGCGCATAAGTCAGCCGCGCAGCAATCTGCGTCTCCACAGTCTTTATGTATGCATACACATAATATAGACAATAACATTCCGGTTGCCTGCTACGATGACGTTCCGTGCACTACGCTAGCGAACTCTCAACCTGTTGCGTTCCACGCTTACAATAAGGTTCAATATGATAAGACCGTTATCTTACCTACTGCTCAGGTAGACGTCTCGAACAACGGAATGCAATATACAATTAGATGTTTAGTTGACAGCGCTTCTCAGAATCATTTAATCACTCTTTCATGCTGCGAGAAATTAAAATTAAAAATTTGTCCGCTTATTAACTCTTGCTTAAAAACAGTGGGGTTAATATCCGCTCCGATTAGAGGCTACGTATCTCTTTTAATTCAATCGCGCGTTTCGGATGCGAGTTACAAAGTGACGCTGCTAGTGGTTGATCACATTACCGATCATTTACCTACGCGTTCAATCCAAGCTTCCGTCATGGAACATTTTATCAATCTACCGCTAGCGGACGATCAGTGGGGCTCGCCCGGTAACATTGATGCAATTCTCGGCGCTCAGCTGTTTCCATTTATTTTACTTGGGAGAAAAATAATTCCGTCAATCGCTCAGTCTTCTCAGGCTTCTCACTCTGCACCTTACGCTCTCGAGACTACGCTTGGCTACATTATCATGGGCGAGACATCGACGTCTTGCTCTGATGGTGAGGCCTGGTCCTTCGGTCCTTTAGTAAACGAACTAAACGATAAAATCGTTAAGTTTTGGGAGCTGGAAGAGGTAGAGTCGCATGCTGTTGAGAGCCCAGAAGACAACGAATGCGAGCAGCTGTACGCGTCCACAGTCACGAAAAGTTCTTGCGGACGTTATATCGTGTCCCTGCCTTTCAAGGGGGACCCCAAAACTTTGGGCAATTCTTTTATTACTGCACAACGTAGGTTTAACGCACTTGAACGTAAATTTAAATCGCTACCCACATTACGCCAAGCATATAACGACGTAATCAACGATTACATACAGAAGGGCTATCTTTCGGAGTTGCCTTACTCCGCCGCTGCCGTAACCGAAGGTTACTTTATACCGCATCACGCCGTCGTTCGACCAGACAAGTCGACGACAAAAACACGCGTCGTGTTGGACGCAAGTGCTAAGACGGAGACAGGTCCGTCCCTTAACGATCTATTGCATACAGGCCCTAATCTGCAAGCGGATCTATTCTCTCTCATGTTGAATTTTCGTTATTTTAAAATAGCGATAACCGCAGACATACAACAAATGTACCTAAGAATTTTACTATCGGAAGGTGATCGTAAATATCAAAAAATAGTATATCGCTTCAACGAGACCGAGCCACTCCGCATCTTTCAATTCAACTCTGTGGCTTTTGGTCTTCGCTCAAGTCCCTTTCTCGCCATGCGAACCGTCCGGCAGCTAGCTGAAGACGAGCACGCTCATCTCCCTCTCGCTGCAGCGGTTGCAACCAGCGAGTTATATATGGACGACTTAACCACTTCAGTGCCGTCTACTGCTGATGGCATACAACTCGCTGACCAGCTGCTCGCTCTGTTCGAAGCCGGTGGATTCAATCTGGTTAAATGGGCAAGCAACTCGCCAGAGCTTCTTGCACATTTGCCAGAATCTCATCGCGCGCCGATTGTATTCACCGACGATAGTGACACACTGAAGGTGTTAGGCATAAAGTGGACACCTACTACGGACGCTTTCTCCTTTACTACATCCGCCGCGTCTGTAGCTTGTACCAAACGTGCCATACTTTCGACCATTGCTCGCTTATTTGACGTGTTGGGGTTTGCAGCGCCTGTGATTCTATATGCCAAGCTCTTGCTTCAGGAGCTCTGGCTCGCAAAGGTAGGGTGGGACGAAGAGCCCCCTGCAGATTTGAAGGAACGCTTCGTCAAATTCAAAACCGAACTTTCCTTATTGTCGAAACTGCAAATACCTCGGCACCTAGGTACTGCTACGGGCTGCACGCTAAGCTTGCTCGCATTTGGAGACAGCAGCATGAAAGCCTACGGCTGCGTCATTTACTTACACGTGACATATCCAAACCGCGACATTTCGGTTCGTTTAGTGTGTTCAAAGTCAAAGGTAGCTCCGCTAAAAACTGTGACTCTGGCAAGGCTTGAGCTATGCGCTGCGTTACTCTTGGCTAAACTTACAAAGCGAGTTTATACTGCATTTCATGGACGCTATCCTATTCAAAACATTTTCGCATTTTCGGACTCCACGGTCGCTTTGTCCTGGATCCACTCATCGCCGCACCGTTGGCAAACATTTGTTGCCAACCGTGTCAGTAAAATTCAGGAGCTTCTCTCTCCTGACCGCTTCTTCCACATCAACGGAAACGAGAACCCCAGTGACTGCGTATCGAGAGGCCTGTTGCCTTCGCAGTTGGTAAACCACCAGCTCTGGTGGTGTGGCCCTCACTGGATCCATAGTCCAATTGATGAATGGCCCATAGTGCCGTTCGAACCGTCCCGTGTGGAGGCCATACCTGAAATGAAACCATCAGTGACACTTACCGCTATATCCGATGTGGAGGCTTCACCGCTGCTAGAACTCGCCGTCCGGGTCTCGACCTGGAAGAAACTGCTACGAATTATCGTTTACGTCCTACGCTTCGCACGGAAACTGCCACGCTCGGCTTCCATTCAGGCGTCAGATCTGCAAGCTGCTGAAAATCTAATTTTGCATGAGCTCCAGATCAAATATTTCGCGGAAGAAATCAAAGCTTTAGCAAAGGGCAACTTACCTTCGCCTGCGTTGAGGAAGCTTGATCCTTTCGTAGACAGCCACGGGTTACTCCGCGTTGGTGGCCGGCTCACTAATGCGAATATACCATACGAAAACCGGCACCCAATACTGTTGCCGCGTCGCGATCACGTGGTCGAGCTTATCATCGACGACTGCCATCGATCTAATTGCCACACAGGTTCGCATTTGCTCATGTCGCTGCTGCGGCAACGCTACTGGATCATTTCCGCTCGAAACTTGATCCGACAACGCATCCGCAAGTGCAACTTTTGTTTTAAAGTTGCACCCACACATCCAACGCCTATGATGGCTAGTCTTCCACCCGCGCGAGTGCAAGAAGTGAAAGCTTTCACTCACACCGGCGTCGACTATGCTGGGCCGTTAAACATAACTCTTACTCGCAGACGTGGCGTTAAGAGTCAAAAGGCGTACATATGCCTCTTCGTCTGCTTAACCACTAAAGCAATACATATAGAAATTGCATCTGATCTCAGCACAGACACGTTTATCGACGCTCTTAAACGCTTTCTCGCTAGGCGTGGCCCGGTTTCGTGCCTTTACAGCGACAACGCTACTAATTTCATTGGTGCTAAACGTCAGCTCGACGAAATGCACACGTTCCTAGCTGCGAAGGACACATCTAACGCGTTCCAAGCAGCCTTGAACGGCCATAGAATCACGTGGCGTACAATTCCCGCACGCGCCCCGCACTGGGGTGGAATTTGGGAAGCGAATATAAAGTCAGTCAAGACATTGTTATACCGCACGATCGGACAGCAGCTACTCTGCTATGAGGAACTGCTGACTGTACTAACGCAAATAGAATGCCTACTGAACTCGCGGCCACTCTGCGTCCTTTCTGAGCAGCCTCATACCATTTTAACGCCTGCTCATTTTTTAAATACTACCCCGCTGCAATCGTTGCCCGCGTATGAGGTTGATCACACAACAAGCCTGTGCAACCGCAAAAAACTATTAGATAGGCTAGTTCAGAGTTACTGGAAAAGGTGGCACGTTGACTACCTGCACACGCTTCAATTGAAACAAAAATGGAATACTCCAGGTGTTTCAATTGAACCCGGTACGCTCGTGCTTATCCATCAGGATGACACGCCTCCGCTCCGCTGGCCCACAGGCATTATTGAACAAATATATCCGGGAAAGGACGGAGTCACGCGAATGGCTCTTGTGCGCTCTACAACTGGCACCTTTAAACGCCCAGTTGTAAAGCTGTGCCCTCTTCCATCACAATAGACTATAAATTTATAAAAAAAAAACCATTAGCTTTAGTTAAGTTTACAATTATATTCGCAAATATTCACCTATTCATAATTTAATATTATTTTTTACCCTATAATTCTGCATTTCATACTTCGCATTAAATTCAATTTCATTTATTTGCATACATCTTATTCAAGTTTACTATAACTTGACTCCGCATTATAGCACCGCTCGCATTTATATCTTTTGAAAACCCTACGGTTTTTCAAGCCGGGGAGAATGGTTGCGCCGTTTAAATATAGGTGCAGCCATCTTGGGTGGAGTACAATCCCAGCTTGTCCAATAAGCGACCCTGATGGCAGTTCGCATGCGCATCAAGCTACCGCACCGCAGCGCCCTCTTGAGGCGCGTTACCATGACAACGGTCAAACAATAAGACAGTTGAACTTTTTCTCCGTCAAGAAAAGTGTATCGTTGACGGCTCGCATCTCGCTTTTATCTCAATTTCTCTGTTCCGCTGTGATAATAATTTACGCTTTAACATTCGCTGAGTTTTGGAAGTGCCTTCATCAAGCAAGCTGCCGCTGTAGCCTACCCTAGGCGAGCGAGTTGGGCAAGTTCAAGGTGAGTACTCTTCCCTTGTATGAGTTGTATTTGTATATGATATAACAACGGCCTCCATCTCAAACACCCCGCATGTCCTGTCTGGGATTTAGTTAAACCGCGTCTCCAACACGCATGGGATTAGTTGGGGTGATGAAACACTGTATTCTTACCTATCAACACACTTATGAAAATTCAATTATCAATTATGTCGAATGTAATTCTTTATGATTTTCCTTTTTAGCTAACATAAGTTAAAAACCCTTTACTAATATTTATTACTTTAATATTTAATACTACGTATTTTTCTTTTGCAGAAGATCTACTCGATTATTTAAGACATGATGACATGGGTCGTCTCATGACCCCGAAAGCCATATGGTATACTTGGTGTTGTGAGCCGAGTAACCAAATTGTATATACCATAATGCTTTGGCTAGCACATTACATACCTGCTTATGTGATAGACGCTGTATTGGATTTGCTTAATTTGAGACCTGAGGGTATCCCCCCGTAAGTAAACTTAAACTCATAATATTTTTTATCTAACATCTGCTTATAGATTAACACATAAAAAAGTCGATATGGTATTTTTTTTATCATTACACACATTACTATGTAATCCCAAACTAAGCAGAGCTTGGATAATGGCTACTAGACTACTGAGGTTAATACATAAACTTCCTTTTTTTTTGGAAATATATAATAAACAGGGTTACAGGAAAAGTCGTGCTAGATCCATTAAGGGCGTAGAGTACCCATCATTCACTACGAAACAACCTACCCTAAACTTAACCCTTTTCGAGATATTCGACTTTAAATTTTTTTATTGAAGATTGCCGATTTTTAGGCTACAACATTTATTTTTGTTTATTTTGTGTATCTTATTATTATCATTCTTGCATTTTGACATGTGTAATTAGATGCTTTAAGACGTCAATCATTAAAATAGTGCATAAGTTAATTAAATAGACCGTAGTAGACAAGTGAAAGTAAAGAAATAAAAAAAAATAGAAAATTATTTTTCTCTAACGGATATCTAAAAAAAAATACTATGGTAAATGTTTTTTAAAATATCTACGTTTCATCAGCTATCTAACGAGGTATAACAATTTTAATTGAGGCCAAATTTTGAAATTGCTAAAAGCGTAATACACAGAGCTATTTTGAAACTTAATAACAATTGAATGGATAGTAAAATTGATTTATGGATTTGATAAAAAGACACCTTTTTTTAGTGCATCTTTATTTATACATTTATATTTAATATTATTTAATGCTACCATAGTAATTTTACTCTTCCTGTTTTCTGTCCTATTATAGCCTACAATAATAAAATCTAGAGTATTAAGGTTCACCTATATATCACTTTTTAAATGCCTAAATCATACATAGATAATTAATAACTATTTCTTTTACAGATTAGTGAAGACTTATGCCAAAACGGACAAAATGCAGAAATTTTACAAATACTTCCTCTTTAATGATTGGAAATTAAAAACTGATAGATTAAAAGCAATGATCAACCGCATGTCGGATAATGACCGAATTATTTTCAATTGTGACGTTGATACCATTGAAATGAAGGAACTTATAAAAATATGGGCTATAGGGTTACGAAGGTCAATGAAGTTCTTTATTTTAATATACATATGTATATAACTTTATTTTTTTTCTCTTTTTATCGATTTCTGTCCTAGAAATATTTCTGAGTATTACAAACACACATGAAGTGTATATCAAAACCACCCAAAACTCAGAACAACTTTTTTTTGTATATTTAAGTCTAAAAAAGTGAAGATTCACTTTGTTAGGCTTAAATATTTTATATCCTAGAGGCTCTACCTGATGGAAAGCATGAGTAGAATCCATGGCAACCTGGTCAATTGTTTTTGCATTATTCTCTTCTCCGGAGCTCCGGAGGATGATTGGACTCCTGGTCTCATACTTACCAACAAAAGACGACAGCTAGAATGCTGTAATTATCAGGATGGTCTTCTGTGTGAGGGTAGTACTGCTCCGGTGGAGAAAGCTCATTCGTGTTGAAAACCATACCCTTTGTGGGGTAAGCGAAGGACGTGTGTCAACTCCCGGGCAACCGGCTTACATACTAAACCTCGCGGTGGCCTGTCACCTGTCTCGGGTCGTTGGCAGCGGTTACATCTCCCCAGGATGTGACCACATCGACCCTTAGGCTACAAATGGGGAGTTAGTGACTCCTTCGCCGCCTCTTTCGAGCGGGACCAGCCCTTTCCCTTTGTGGCTCTACTACCTACAAAGTTTTCTATGTACCTGATTTGCTGTAATAATACAGCGCCCTCTATCTCAGAGGCATCTAACTATGAATTAAGGTTAAAGAGTAACTACTAATCCTACATCACGAAATAAAAATTCTAGCGTCGATTAGTATTACATATTTCACGTTACCTGGTCCCTATGTTTTGGAGGGACATGACAGGGAGAGTAATCAATAATATTTCTAAGGATGAACGGATTCCTCCATAGATACACTTATTACATTTATTCTCTTTCTTACATAAATTATTTAGATATTTGTGCGATAATTTTTCCTTGAACGTTGTCCCCTCACAAGCGACCCTGATCCTAAACTAGGCAGAGTCTATACTATGGTAATGAGACGGCTGATAAACTATATTTTCAAAACACTTTTTTAAATAAATTTCATCAAGACACGGAACAATGATCATAATTATAATCCCTAGGTAGTTGTGTTCTGGATGGGCATTGATCCACATCATAATCCCTAGGTAGTTATGTTCTGGATGGGCATTGATACACAGTTATTTCTATTTTTTACAGGTACATAGTTAAAGATGGCCTCCAAGGAACAGTGTATGGATACAAAAAGCAACAATGGTTCCTATTAGCACATATTGTGGCATCATTACTTTATGGATATTTAATATTTAAGGTTTTATATCTTGCCTACAGCATGATATTCTAACTGTAAAAGTTATCAGCAAGAACATTTTGATCTTAACAAAAATATAACAATGAAAAGAAGGAAACATTAGAAATAAAATACGTTTTTAGCTACGAAAGTCAAAACAAATAAGTGATTGTAAATACAATGAACAAAAGAAAAAATAAATGCATTTAACTAGAATAAACAATGAAAAGAACATTAAGTTATGAAATAATCTAGCTTGGATTTGTCTCATACTTTTTATCAGGCAGGGTAGAGTCATTTTGGCAGGCTCAAATATATTTTAATAAAAATACTCTTTTGGGTGAAGCTCACCGTACTATTATGACGACCTTGTAAAATTAGATTTGAAATAAGAAATCGAATTGAAAAGTACAAAATAAAACTATATTAATAATTTTAAAATTTATAAAAATCAAATGTTTTAAAACTAAACCGGCGTAGAAAAGAAAGAGCATAGAACTGACGATGCGAGGTGACGGGGTGTATGGAAGAGAAGAACGGAAAGCTGACAATGCAAAAATGGGAGATGGGTAGACAAAATAGCATATAGAGGGACGACATAACACCTTCCTAACAAAAGTGAACTCACGGTTATAGTAAGTATACTTAAAAAAATATAAAATATATTATGGTAAATATAGTACATAGTTAGGTAGCGCGTAAGCGGGGTATTGGAGTTAATGATGGAATGGAGATATTTTCAGTAACTCGTTCAGCACGTTTATTTCTTAAGTTCATTATAACAGATAAACCTATAACTAATAATGTTGAAACTATACTAAAACAGAATCTAGTTTAGATAAGATAAGATAAAATTTATTCGCTCAAACACATGTGTACATACAATAAATTATTGAATGCAAGTAAAAAATGGTTCAACATAGTTCAAGACATGTTTGCCATATATAATGACTTGCGAATATAAATGTTTTCTAATTCATTATTAAATTCAGAAATGTTCTCATCACTGAATTATCAATTATTTTCATGTTAACTATTATCATCATCATCATCAGCCTTTAACAGTCCACTGCTGGACATAGGCCTCTCCTTTGAAAGCAGGTTTTAGCCTACTATACCACGCTGGTTAGACGGGTTGGTAAAGGGTTTGTTTCAAGTTTTCCATCTCTTGGCGGTGATGTTAGCTGCTTATTTTGTTCCTTTAGTCGCCTCTTAAGACACCCATGGAATGAATAGGGGTGGTGACACTTTGTATTCTTAATCCGTCACCACACGGACAAGTATGAATAAATATGAATACAATTCAATACAACTAGTTCAGCCACGCTTTAGACTCGCTAAAGTAGACTCTTCTTTTATGGGGTACTGTTTGAGATGCTATAATAAAATTCCACAAAGTATTCTTGAACTGAATGAGACAAAATTTAAAACATGCATTAAACGCACAGTATGTAAGCAAGCATATTGTTGAGCAATTATATCGCTGATAAAAATGCTTGGCTCAATGCTGGTCCTGCTTCACAAGGACAGGGGCGCATAAATTGATAGCATTAAATGGTATTGTTGGAGCTGCTGAAGATCGTACAACTTTCATTGCATTGTATAGATTCAATTTCTTTAGTATTATATAATCGCATAGCCCATATTGTGTGAGTACTATGTACTAGGAAGCTATTTATGCTATCATTCACTGGAAACCTACGTCTTTTCTTGACTTGAATCTGCCCTGGCGGTTGAGAGTGTGTCATGCTCACTCAAATGTCACGCTGATGGTGGCGCGTGTGTCGGATCATTTAATTCCCTTCAAAATGGTTGAGTTGAATGGTGCTGATCCATGCGTCATGTTCGTGAACGGTCGCTGTCAGTTGTGACTGGTCATCTCTTAGTTGCCACGGCTTATTTGAATTAATTATTTTATTTTTGAATTGTATTTTTGTTGTACTATGGACACTTTTAACGTGCACGTCTTGCTACATCGTTCTCACATAATGTACCATCTCAACATGAATGATGTAACCAAGATTTTGTAAAAAACATTTTGATTTAAAAGAGTGTCCGTGGAGTTTCTTGCCCGTTCTTCTCCATAGAGATCTACGCTAGGGAATGGGCAACTACAGTACTTTCACAGTTTTTATGTCTTGTGACTGTAGCTAAATTTAATTTTCATTTTTGTTTCGACAATTCAAAAGTGCCTGTAACTATCCTACTTGAAATAAAATAAATGCTTTGATTTTGATTCAATACAAATTAACAAAAATATAAAATCAAAAAGAAATTAAATACAATGTCAAAATCAATTTAAGTTAATGTCTAATTATATTTATCTACTTAGTTGCGTCAAATCAAATTTGTCATTTAAAATTCATTCATATTATAAAAGGGTTTTGCTACAATAATTTTTGCTCCAATTATTAGGTATTTAATTGAGGACAGTGTCATCAGGAAGTGGTATGTCATTATCATCGGTTACTGCTGGCGCGGGAATGAATTCTATATTGTCCAAATTTACATTTACAATTTTTGTAGTGGAAATATCGACTTTTAATTTTAGAAATGTGTCTATATTACAGCATGTATCGTTTACTATATTTAAATTAGAAACGACAGGGCTGGTAGTGATGTTTACGTTTTCTACTGCTTGTAGTTTATTTTCTTTACAAAAAGCGATGCAGTTTGGTTCTAAGGTTAAGATACCCGTTCCTGAGATGATTTCGACCTTGGAAAGGTTACGATTGCAATTAATTTAACAAGGTTTGATTGGATAAATAAGAATCAGAAAAACTTTATTTGTCTTTTATATAGATAACAGTTGATAGACTAATACTACTAATACTTAAAAAAAATAACAGTACAAAGTACAAAGACAAAACGGTCTTGACTCAGCATGTGGATGACAGTGCAAAGCATGCCAGCCGCTGTTATTCTGTCCAAGCCAATCATGAATAACATACGCCCAGAATAAACACAATGATGACATCCCGACCACGAACACAATATAACAATAGTCCACATTCACACACAGCAAGGATGCAGTTTTTGCTGCTAAATACAATGCAACCAGTCCAGTAGTCCTATTACCAACAAATTATAAATTAATAGATAGATGCTATAAGTATCGACCAACACAAGTTCTTTTATTGCGTAGTCGCCTCGGATTGCCTCGCTAGTAACCATCTGCTGCAACGTGATTTAAATGGCCCTAATGCTAGAAATAATATGGGTGACGGCAGGACATTCCAGCATTTAGAAGCGGCTATCTTGAAGCAACCCTTGGTTTTGCACAGTGAGTGCTTGGGTAGAATTAATCACCGGTTTTTATCTGTGGCAACCCCAAGCTGTCAACAGCTTTTTAGAATAAGTTCCGATAATTTTTATTTAAAAAAAGTACTTATTTGCTAAAATATAACATCGAATAACCAATTTCACGCTAAACAATCTGTTTAGCGTGAAATTGGTAATTATAGGAATAATTATAAATTTCATAGTTACTCATTATAAGTTTACGGGTAGGTACTACTAAAGTGTGTGTGTTTAAGGTATAAGTGATCACTGTGAATTTATTGTCACCTCTCTCAAGGTATTTGTTATCTTTTCATTCATAAGTACATAGGTACATTATTTAGTTACAGTACAAGTATAGTTTTATAGAAATATCAACAGTCATAAGAGCCATAAACTATTCAAAACTACCTCCCACTAGTTGATGACAGCTCTTCTAGTTTTAAAATAATAAAATTTTATCAAATTCTTATATAAAATGATTCAAACTCGCAAAGCATTGGCACGTCAGGAGGAGGCCAAACTCCAAATGACATAAAAAGAATTAAAAGTCACTAAGGAGAGGTGTGATCAGCTGATGAAAGAGAGGAGTGATAGTGAACAAACACTATTAGATACTTTACATGAAAATGATAGCCTTAGACTTAAGCTGTCTACATTGCATTCAGAATGTGTTGAGGTTACCAATGCTCGGGACAGACTACAGCTCCTCGTTGACTCATTCGACACCTGCAGGGATGAGTACGAGCAAGCTCTAAAACGCATCAGAGTTTTAGAAAGCCAGTTATATGAAGCACACTGCACCATTACATCTTTTGAAGACTTCAAGGACAGAATAGTAGCTGCATCAAATCAGTTTATACGAGGAGCTGGTCGCTCCCAATTCACCACTGGTAGTTAACAACCATAATCCAGCTATGATTATAGATCTTACAAATGACAATGACTCCTTCAGAGTTAATAAATCTCAAAAAGTCATCAATTGTAGCAAGAAAAAATTAAAAAAGTACATTCGTGTTAAAAAAATTATTACAAAAACAAAAAAGCTTATTTATAGACATAAGTTCTTTATAGATAGTGTAGCATTAAATAGGCAGAGGATGCAATTAATTGATCAGGTTAATATGTACTCCATAGAGGTAGATAACATGCCTTCACAATATTTTGATGACACACGATCTCTTCAAACAGAAATTGAGAAACTTAAAGAGCAACTGAGAACTATCAATAGCAAATATGAGATTTCTCAAAAACAAAGTAGGGAACAAGTGATGGCAATAGGTAAATTACTTAATTCGTGCAATTGTAGGAATGATTCATTGTTTTTTGATGACCAAAATGAAAGCACTAGTTCTTTGGACAGTTTGCCTGTAACATGTGATACTAGTATATTGACAACTCATAACAATAATGTAATTAATATACAAAATAGCAAAAAAAATATTCAACATCAATTATACTGTAGCAATAATAATATAGTAATGTTTAGCGATGAAATTGGTAAAAACATGGGCCATGTTTTGTGTGAAACTTTGGGGCAACCGGTGACAAACTACTGTAGCCCTAATGCTAACTACTCTCAAATATTATCTAAAGTAATAGAAAACAAAAATTGTTATAATACAAATACTACCTTAATTATACTTATTGGGAGATGGGGAAATGCAAATATAAACAAAATTAAATATTTATTTGAAAAACTTTCTTATTTATGTGTAAAAAAAATAATTTTATTTGCCTTTCCTTACTGTAAGGGCTTGCCACAGAATGAAAATAATATTAGATATAAACACAATATTAAATTACAAACAATGATATATTATAATGATAAATTTGAATTTATTGACACTAATTCTGTAATAAATAATAATTATTTTATGACAAAAGATAATTATTATCTTTCTGGATATTTTAGGCGACAGATAGCTTCTTCGCTATCCTATTTTATTTTTAAATCAGCCAAGATGTTGGCTGTGACTTCTGCTTCTATTGAGCAGAATAATACTACACTCGGTTCCAAAAATAACGGGTCAGTAATAACGGGTCAGTCACATAAACCCGAATATCTCCCGAACTACGTATGCCATCCTAATGAAACGAAGACTGTTCAATTGAGAATTTAATTATACAGATAAAAAATAAAATAAAACTTAGTTACACCCACAATATTAATCTTAAATTTAAAAAAAACTAAAGGAGTCATATTTTTCTTAAGATTACATTTTTTTTATGATTGTTTTTTTGCTGTTTTTCATCACTTTCTTCATTTAATACTTTGTATTGCCTCCACGTGATGAAGCCTCCAGTGATGAAAAACAGCAAAAAAACAATCATAAAAAAAATGTAATCTTAAGAAAAATATGACTACTTTAGTTTTTTTTTTAATTTAAGATTAATATTGTGGGTGTAACTAAGTTTTATTTTATTTTTTATCTGTATAATTAAATTCTCAATTGAACAGTCTTCGTTTCATTAGGATGGCATACGTAGTTCGGGAGATATTCGGGTTTATGTGACTGACCCGTTATTTTTGGAACCGGCTATAGTTGTAGTATAGTTTTACCTTTGACATCTGCTTCTATTGAGCAGAATAATACTAGTAGTAGTAGTAATATAGTATTGACACCGACATCTGCTTCTATTGAGCAGAACAATACTAGTAGTAGTAGTAATATAGTATTGACACCGACATCTGCTTCTATTGAGCAGAACAATACTAGTAGTAGTAGTAATATAGTATTGACACCGACATCTGCTTCTATTGAGCAGAACAATACTAGTAGTAGTAGTAATATAGTATTGACACCGACATCTGCTTCTATTGAGCAGAACAATACTAGTAGTAGTAGTAATATAGTATTGACACCGACATCTGCTTCTATTGAGCAGAACAATACTAGTAGTAGTAGTAATATAGTATTGACACCGACATCTGCTTCTATTGAGCAGAACAATACTAGTAGTAGTAGTAATATAGTATTGACACCGACATCTGCTTCTATTGAGCAGAACAATACTAGTAGTAGTAGTAATATAGTATTGACACCGACATCTGCTTCTATTGAGCAGAACAATACTAGTAGTAGTAGTAATATAGTATTGACACCGACATCTGCTTCTATTGAGCAGAACAATACTAGTAGTAGTAGTAATATAGTATTGACACCGACATCTGCTTCTATTGAGCAGAACAATACTAGTAGTAGTAGTAATATAGTATTGACACCGACATCTGCTTCTATTGAGCAGAACAATACTAGTAGTAGTAGTAATATAGTATTGACACCGACATCTGCTTCTATTGAGCAGAACAATACTAGTAGTAGTAGTAATATAGTATTGACACCGACATCTGCTTCTATTGAGCAGAACAATACTAGTAGTAGTAGTAATATAGTATTGACACCGACATCTGCTTCTATTGAGCAGAACAATACTAGTAGTAGTAGTAATATAGTATTGACACCGACATCTGCTTCTATTGAGCAGAACAATACTAGTAGTAGTAGTAATATAGTATTGACACCGACATCTGCTTCTATTGAGCAGAACAATACTAGTAGTAGTAGTAATATAGTATTGACACCGACATCTGCTTCTATTGAGCAGAACAATACTAGTAGTAGTAGTAATATAGTATTGACACCGACATCTGCTTCTATTGAGCAGAACAATACTAGTAGTAGTAGTAATATAGTATTGACACCGACATCTGCTTCTATTGAGCAGAACAATACTAGTAGTAGTAGTAATATAGTATTGACACCGACATCTGCTTCTATTGAGCAGAATAATACTAGTTGTAGTATAGTTTTACCTTTGACATCTGCTTCTATTGAGCAGAACAATACTAGTAGTAGTAGTAATATAGTATTGACACCGACATCTGCTTCTATTGAGCAGAAGGATAGTAGTTATAGTGTACATAACCCACCATCTCTTTCTAGTCATTTAAACCAAAGATTTCGACAATAGAGTGTACCTCTAGCAACACTGTATCCTTAAAAACTTTAAACAAAAGCTGTATGTACAGTAACAAAAATTGTTTGAACCTGGTACATCAGAACATTCAAGGATTGATGAGTAAAGAATTAGAATTAGAGCTCTACCTAAACTGTAATAATATTGATATTTTATGTTTAACCGAACATTGGCTTAGTAGTCATCAATTCTTGTTTAATTTCAATCATCACCAGGTTACTAGCTCGTTTAACAGAACAAACATGATACGTGGTGGCTCATTAATAATCACAAAAAAGAGTATTAAAGTTAAGGAACGATTAGATATTGTCAGTCTGTCTGTTGAGCGAACTATAGAAATAGCTTGTGTAGATTTGAGCGGTTCATTGTAATGAGTATGTACAGGCCCCCATGTAGTTTATATGATATATTTGATAAAATCCTTGAAGATGCATTATTTAGGGCTACACAAGGTAATAAAACGGTTGTTGTCTGTGGTGACTTCAATATAAGTTTTTAAGTTTTTAAATTTATTGAAGTCATATAATCTATGTAACGTTTTCTTTGAACCCACACGTATTACAGCCAGTAGTGCCACTTGTATTGATAATATTTTTACAAATGTGAAACCAATTAATATGTGTATTGTAAGTGAGCTAGATTCAGATCATTGCGGGCAGTTCGTTACCTTTACGCGAACAAAACCAGAGGTTCAAAGGAAGCGCATTAGTTACGTTCCGATTACGGAGTGCCGCATGAGCCTGTTCAGGAATAATATGACTGATAAGTTGTTGAGATTGCCCTTGATAGTGACCCAAATCATGCTTTCACTTTGTTATTTAATATGATTAATAATGAATTTAAATTAATTTTTACATCAAAAACATTAACGATTAGTGATCGTGTAGTATTCAGTGACTGGGCTACTGCGGGTATATATAAAAGTCGACAACGGCTATATGAGCTGTATTATGAAGAAACATATAATCATAACTTAGATTTTATACTGTTAGAATACAGAAGTGAAAAATAATAAAAATAATTATAATTCTAAACAATTTACTTTAATTCTAAACAATTTACTTTAATTCTAAACAATTTATTTCATTAATTACAAAATAATCTTAGAAATGCAATTAGACACAAACAACCGTTAATTAAGTAACGAATCTAAACAAATTACAGTTAGTTATACAGCAAGGGCGGTCACATAGGGCTGTACTAGCTGTTAGACAGCTTTCCTCGCACCCACCGCAATTCAGACAGTACTAACTTGTCAAAGACAGCTTTCCACATCTGTTAACAGAGTAGTACTAATTGTCCAAAGACAATGATCCACACTCCGCGACGCATTCGTTAGAAATGCGTGCCGATACAACAGAGCACTCCTTTTTATACCCAAGCGCAGTGAAGCGATGGCGCCAAAAAAATGACAACTACCGCCGTTGTGGTTTACACGGCCTCTCCTGACACCCTGACGTCCTCGGCAGGTCCGGGTGACCACACTTCTTCATTGTTCTCATTCCCGGTTACTGGAACATTTACAAAAAAAAGTTTTTTGGACGCCTCTGTAAGTACATTATCGTCCAATTGGTCAGTTACTGAAAACAGTTATCAAATTTAGCGTAAACAGAGTTAACGAATAGTTTTCAAGATAACAGTTAACATGAATAGGAAAGGTTCGAACCTCCAAGGAAAATAGTGAAAGATTTATAATCCGCGCCAGATTAGAAACAAACAGTCACTGTTAGATATATTTAAAATAAAACTAAGTTTAGTACTAACACAAGAGTAGACTTCAGCATGAAGGTCTACCGTTACCATAAGAACAATAATATCATAAGAACAGTTACCATAAGAACAGTTACCATGAGAACAGTTACCATGAGAACAGTTACCATAAGAACAGTTACCATAAGAACAGATAACATAAGAACAATTATCATAAGAACAGTTATCATAAGTGTCTGGGTCTTAAACATTTAAACTTAAACTTAACAAGACCACGAGTTTGGGGCTGGTTACCCTGTCCATGGGTCTTAAACCTCTCTCATCAAGACCACGAGTTTGGGGCTGGTTACCCTGTCCATGGGTCTTAAGCCTCTCTCATCAAGACCACGAGTTTGGGGCTGGTTACCCTGTCCATGGGTCTTAAACCTCTCTCAACAAGACCACGAGTTTGGGGCTGGTTACCCTGTCCATGGGTCTTAAACCTCTCTCATCAAGACCACGAGTTTGGGGCTGGTTACCCTGTCCATGGGTCTTAAACCTCTCTCATCAAGACCACGAGTTTGGGGCTGGTTACCCTGTCCATGGGTCTTACCTCTCTCAACAAGACCACGAGTTTGGGGCTGGTTACCCTGTCCATGGGTCTTAAACCTCTCATCAAGACCACGAGTTTGGGGCTGGTTACCCTGTCCATGGGTCTTACCTCTCTCAACAAGACCACGAGTTTGGGGCTGGTTACCCTGTCCATGGGTCTTACCTCTCTCAACAAGACCACGAGTTTGGGGCTGGTTACCCTGTCCATGGGTCTTACCTCTCTCAACAAGACCACGAGTTTGGGGCTGGTTACCCTGTCCATGGGTCTTACCTCTCTCAACAAGACCACGAGTTTGGGGCTGGTTACCCTGTCCATGGGTCTTAAAATTATCTCAGGAAGACCACGAGTTTGGGGCTGGTTACCCTGTCCATGGGTCCATTCCAATATACACACCTCATGCTCTCCACCATCCGCCATACATTGCACCACACCTCACGCACACGGGGATCAGGCCGAAGATTGCGTCTCGTACACACGGTGAACAGGCGGAAGGTTGCATCTCGGGCACACGGAGAACAGACCGCAGGTCCGCTTATCACTGAGCGGCATGCATGACGCAAGTCCGCACCTCGCGATACAGCGTGCAGGCCGCAAGTCTGCGCCTCACCAGGCAGCAGCAGACACCAGGTCACAGCGCGGGCTCAGCTCGCGTAGACTGCACCTTGCACAGTGACGAGGCTCTCAATGCATCGTTATCATCCAAGGAAAGCATGAAACATTGCATTAGTTTTGAATACGGTATTACTTTAACGTCACCAATATGCATTATCGTCATGAATAATCAGAGCTTTTAGAAGGCGATACTAGCAAGCAAAGCTTCTAGGATATTTAAAAATAACAGTGCCCTCAGTATGTACGCAGTAATACCGTCAAGAATGTTACTAACTTTCGCATATCTCTCAGGACGCAAGACCCGGAGGATGTCAGAAAATGTTACAGAAGTCTCACGGTACTCGGTTAAGGATGTTCCCAATAATCGCAAAGCTCTTAGGATATGATACCGGGTCACCAGTTTTGGTTATGTCTGCAGCTTGACGATTGGCGTCAAGCAAACCCGAAACATGTCCAAGTATGCCCACTCAGTGAATTCGAGTTCAGACTAATTGCCCTCAAAGTCATTTTATGAACCAGGGCTTGTCCGACAGGTGTCGTTCAATCACTTACTGTAATAGGCCACCGTCTGCTTATAGTCGATCGCCTCGAGTCTGTTGTTAAACCTTACCATTTTAACCTTTTTACCTTTCTGCTACGGCGGCCAGTCCCAATGGTGACCAACCAAAAACACAGTAGACACTACAGCACGCAAGTACTTGTCTAACACAGGTGTACGCCTTTGGTTCGATGAGACGGCCACCCAACATGACCCGAAAGGCGTAGGACCGTCGACTCTTTGTACTCATTCGAGTCACGGAGCGTTGACCACAACTTTTAAACTTCGGGCCGTGACAAGCATATCTATAATTAGAAGTACACAGTATTATTAGTTATTGTTTGTTCAACCCAGAAATCGAACCTATATTGAACAGTAGTCGCATACACTCACTGTCGACCCAACAAAGCAGTCGAAACCATCACTAGTACTGACGTTTCAATAAGTACCTCTGTCAGGAAGAAAAAGATCACAATAACCTGAGCTGGCTCGTAACGTGCTTATGAACATGTTATTAATCTTGATCCTATATGAATGTCACACCTTTACGATCAAGTTTGCTACAATGATTTTGTGTATGATCTTAAAATTTAACACCTGAAATAGCCAGTCAGGCATGAGGATTATCTTTCCGGAACACTAATTGGTAGTCTCACAATGACTAGTGCTTAAACCTCATTTTAGCTCGGTCTAACCTGACCATTAATCATTATTGTTACACAAACAACATAACATAGTTCATTTAATACCTGACACTAGTGAGGGTATTTAAAACCTTTCATAATGTTTCTATAACATCAAGAATAGCATGCTTAAGTAGACGTACTATTAAGATCGATAGACATGCAGTCTTTACCGGTAGCAATACTTTGCATTTCGATTAACATTAAAACATAACTAACAAACGATATGTTTTGCTTTATCTTATGAGATCTTTCTTTAACATTTACAATTTGTTGTTGATGTTGTGTAAAACCTATTAGATTACATTTAAAATATGAAGTTTTAGTTTGGAGTCCACTATAGAAGGTTCATAGAAGTTTCTTTACTTTTTTTTTTTCTTTGGACCATTAATAACAAGTGAAGTCACTTTCGTACTACCTACTCTGAACTATTAAATAAATTTAACATCATAACTTTAGAATTTAAACATTTACCACTGTTATAACGCTTCATAGATTTTACAATAACAGTTGACTAATGCAATCACCAGTAAATAATGTGACATAGTACATCTACCGGCGGATGATAAGAGTTCCTCAAGCTGTTTTAAATAGGCTCCGTCAGGTCTAGCTCTGCTGTCCACGCACCCTATCGCCGTATTGTGAATAGTTACAACACATATTTAGGCCCTAGATATATAAGAACTGCCCATTCATTGAATTATCATAATAAAAAACTTTGCATCTATTTATAATCGGACAAGTATCTATCTTTCGTTCCCAAAAATAAAGATAAATGAATTAACGTATGTGGGTATTATGTCTCGTCACACTTACTGTGTCGGTTTAACTTCGTATGATTTTAAATCGATAAAAAGTTACTTTGCCTTCTAAATAACAGGTTCGATTTGCATTAGGCAGCCACTTCAACTGTTATTTATTCATCATACATTCGTTAAAAAATGCATAACCATAGTAAATATCGCCTAGTTTATTATGCACAGATGACAAAAATTCGAAAAGTTTTAATCTCGTTAAACAAAATATTTGCAATAACAAACGGTATAAGTTCATTGTTAAAATTCAACCAACTAAGATAATTACTTATGCTCTTTCGTTAAACCACAGCTTTGCATCAGCTATAAGGCATTTTCCGATGATACACCCCGAGCAGTCGCGATATTTTTATCACTTTAAATTGCGCACACGATTTACATTCGTACACTACATATCAAAATTATGTGAAAATAAATCACAACTCAACATGTAAATATGATTTGATCTTACCAGTACAGCGTCAAATACAACTCACAAGTTTTTCATAACTTGAAGCTTCCAACCTTCTCTCATAACCGTGTCGGCACTGGTTGACCACAATGTACACCTTGTACATTGGCACGGATGCAGTTTCTATCGCTTAGCACAATGTTTACTATCTGAAAAGAAAGCATTATAAACACGAACAAACCGAAACATAGCGTGAAGTACAAGTACCCTCATTATTTTATTAAAATAATCGTTTTAAAAACGTTTGTAATTGACACTAAAAACCAAATATAGAAGTCGTCACTTTCTTTACGATTTTTATATTTGCTATGTTTTGACTTTGTTTTGATTTTTGACTGATTTAGTTTTGATTTTTGACTTTGATTTAGAGCGGATAAGAATATCACAAAAGTCGGATTCCCTTATTAAAAATCACAACGAACACTGAATTTCGATAGCGTTCAAATGAGCACTAATAGTGTGCAATGCCTTTTTTTTTAACGAACGATCGCGTTTATCGTTCCCGGGACCTCTGCGGCGAATCACTGCGTATATTCACTTTGGTTCTATATGACAGCGCGATCTATTGTGCATTTGTCAATGCTCTCTATCGTAAGACACACCTAGATAATGAAGTATAGGCAAATTAAATGAAAATATCTAACTAAATGTCGGTAGTTGATCGTTTCCCAAATATTGAAAATTAATAATTTGTGAACGTAGATCGATCCAACTTCTGATGTTAGAATACAGAAGTGAAAAATAATAAAAATAATTATAATTCTAAACAATTTACTTTAATTCTAAACAATTTACTTTAATTCTAAACAATTTATTTCATTAATTACAAAATAATCTTAGAAATGCAATTAGACACAAACAACCGTTAATTAAGTAACGAATCTAAACAAATTACAGTTAGTTATACAGCAAGGGCGGTCACATAGGGCTGTACTAGCTGTTAGACAGCTTTCCTCGCACCCACCGCAATTCAGACAGTACTAACTTGTCAAAGACAGCTTTCCACATCTGTTAACAGAGTAGTACTAATTGTCCAAAGACAATGATCCACACTCCGCGACGCATTCGTTAGAAATGCGTGCCGATCAACTCGAAGTCTTCACATCATCCCGCAGGGGACGCGTGGAGGCTGGCTCGGGGCAGTTGCCCCCTTCCAGCGGTGTCCGTTCCGCTACCTCTAAATAGGGGTAGGTCATGATGTTGGGATTTTAACTCCTCAATGTTTTCCATGGTTGTTCTTGGGGGAGATTTGCGCTTCTTCACGCCGTTCGGCGGTCAAGCCCGAGCCAGGTGAGACCCCAGGCGAACCTGGTGAGGCCCAGCTCCGAGCGACCAGCGACAGAGACGGCGACTTACGCGCTAATCTCCCCCGATGTCAGTTCCAGGTGACGACCCGCATCGGTGTTAATCGTTGCGGGTCGTTTCTGTACAGGCGTTCGATGGGTGTATTCCTATGGGATTTTGGGCCACGTTGTTCCTCGCGGGGGCCCACGCACGGTGCCCCTACTTAGGCTAAGTAGGCGCAGGTGTTCGTGGGCAGGCCGCGGTGTCAAGCGTGGCCCCATCTGTAAGCAGGTTTAGGTGTTATTCCTAATTAAAGGAAGTTGTTCTTGTGGTTGGGATGGTGGGGGGGGCGACTCGCTTATCAGCGAGCAGTGACGGGCGAAGAAGCGCGGCCTTGGATGCCAGGCCGCGGGCGTTCCGGTGTAGTACTCTCAAGGGTTTATCCATAGCGGGTGATCAGATCCGCCACGCCCTTGAGAGTAATCTGTAGAATCGTTGCCGTATCCCGCTCCTCGCTTAATGCGGTCATTACCTCCTGCAGGATACGGATCGCGGCCTGGATCACCGCTTTGGTGTCCTCGTTTTTCATGGTTTTTGAGGTCGTGGTCGCAGACGCAGACCCCCTAGTGCCGCTTGTGGCACCCGGTGTTTGCGCCGGCCTGCCCTTCACCTCACCGGCCGCCTCGGCGGCCGTGTCGGCAATCGGGGCGGCGGCGGTTGGCCTTGTTGATGGAGGCCGGGGGTCCGTCGCGAGGTCGCTTCCCCTTATCTCGGTGTCAGTGAGGGCAGCTTGGGGCTTGCCTCTTCTACCTCCCCTCTTCCTCGTGCGTGCCGATACAACAGAGCACTCCTTTTTATACCCAAGCGCAGTGAAGCGATGGCGCCAAAAAAATGACAACTACCGCCGTTGTGGCTTACAATACAATATGTCAAGAATTATTCAAAGACGTTTAAACGTGCCTGTTATGTTGCCAAATATCTATATTTAAAAAACAAAATAAAATCATCTGGAAATAAAATAAAAACCACATGGGATATTATAAACGCTGAAACCGGAAGTTCCATTGTACGAAATCGTGACTTCCATTTAAAAATTAATAATGTAGATATAAAAGCGGATGTGGAGGTTGCGACCGAGTTTGAACATTTTTTTACCAACATTCCGATTAGAACAACCAAGACTCTCTCGTCATCCTCTGTCTCTGCTTGTTGTTTATTAGAATAGTGTAAACCAGTGTGATGCAGGATTGGAATTTTCAGTTGTTAGTGTAAATGATGTCATCAAGGCTTTTAAAAGCATAAATGTAAAGAAGACAACTGATTTATGGGGACATTCAGTACATACTATATCTGCAATAATTGATATGATATCCCCATATTTAGCAACTGTTTTCAATTCTTGTATCGCATCTGGTGTGTTTCCTGATCTGATGAAACAAAGTAAAGTGATTCCATTGTTCAAATCTGGTAGCAGTTCAGATCCATCTAACTTCCGAC
This sequence comes from Phragmatobia fuliginosa, assembly GCA_932526445.1. Taxonomy (NCBI): domain Eukaryota; kingdom Metazoa; phylum Arthropoda; class Insecta; order Lepidoptera; family Erebidae; genus Phragmatobia; species Phragmatobia fuliginosa. Next base: position 2,389,976 of record OW052083.1, on the reverse strand, counting down.
CTATCTCAATACTTCCAACATTGAGTAAAATTTTTGAAAAATTGCTTTTAAACCAAATGTTACAACATTTTATTAAGCACAACTTGCTTCATTAGAAGCAATTTGGTTTTACTAGGGGTCGTTCAACTACGGACGCGGGCGTGGAATTGCTTAAACATATATATGGCGCCTGGGAGGATTCACAGGATGCGTTTGGTATTTTCTGTGACTTGTCTAAGGCTTTCGATTGTGTCCATCATCCTACACTCATCAGGAAGCTACAACACTACGGAATAAGAAATAATGCTCTAAATATTCTAAAGTCGTATTTGAATAAAAGAGTTCAAAAAGTTGATATTAATGGCAAAACATCTTCAGGATCCCCGGTAACAATGGGCGTCCCACAGGGTTCTATTCTAGGTCCATTTTTGTTTCTCATATACATAAACCATTTTTGTTTTTTTGGGGGTAGGTGTTAAAAAAGTAGACATATACTTGAGTCTCATAAAATTTATTTTAATTTAAAAAACTTACATTTTCTACAAAAAACTTGAAATAACAGTAAATTATAGCATTATAGTATACAACCTATGTTAGTATCAGTATATGTGGTGAATCACAAGATCTGAAGAACATCACCCACCAGCATCACACACAATCAATATGCCACAACTGCTAAACATTGAGGCCGCACAAAAGTCACTGGAGGAGAGCTTTACTAAGAGGATGGAGGAACTGGAGGCACAACTACAATCAGCGGGCAATGCTAAGGACACTGTTGCAAAGGTAGCGGAGGAGTTTCGTACCTTTAGAGAGATTATCTACAGCATGTTGGGTCTCTTGCGGAGACAGATTAGTGAGTGCTCTAAAGCTGTGGATGCCATGGAAACAAGGCATCGTTGCAAATCACTCCTTTTTATGGGAGTCCCCGAGTCTGAGGGTGAGGACAGCGGTAAAATCATTGCAGATATTATTCAAAATAAACTGCAAATGAAGGGCCACTCTGCAGAAGCTTTCACTATCTGTCACAGGCTGGGGGCCCCCAAAAATGAAAATAACCGACCCATCTTGGTGAGATTCCGCAGCACTGAGTTCAGGAATTCTGTCTGGAGGATGAAAACAGCCCTTAAAGGTTCATCAGTATCACTGCGTGAATTCCTCACTAAAGCTCGGCAGACAGCGTTCACTAAGGCGAGGCTACACTTCGGTGCCCGTGCATGTTGGACTCAGAACGGCAACATAATAGTCAAGGCACCTGATGGGACCCGCCACAAAGTTTATTCCATGGACGACCTATCGCCCTTGATCGGTAAATATCCAAGTGCTCCCGATGCAGCTGCGTCTCAAGCACGAAGTGGAGCCAAGAGGGTTGCGTCGCCTGGGTCTCATAAGAACATTATGGGCAAGGTTTAATCGATCAAGCATTATAGAAACCTACTAATCAATTCAAATTGTATTTGCAGTATTCACGTAGCTTGCTGGTCTGTGAATCAGGTAACACAACTGTTTATATTGTTCTGATATTCATCTATCATATAAACTCATAAGTTTACCCATTAACGTTCGATCCGAATTATTTCATATATAATAAGTAAATTGTAAACAAATTTCTCTCTATCTGACATCTGTCTATTGTATACAAATTTGACACTTCCAAAGTGACATTTGATCACTGATTTGATCAGCGGGCTGCGTTCGGATACGTTTAGAATTAGCTATAATGTTTCATTACACGCATCATCGTTACATTTAAAAATTGCTATCTTTACCGTGTGCTTGTTTCATGTATAGTTTTTATTTTTATAACTAATATTGTGAGCTGGTGGGTGGTGCAGAGAAAGACTTAACTTAGCTATTGAGAGGGTTCTTAATAAGAAAATCAGTTTATAAATATTATTAGACATCATATATTTATTTAAATATTATATTCTATTTAGTATACTATATTATAGTATATTTATTTAAAGTATATTTATAATTTTATAATATCTTTCTTTTTGTATTTCTAATGATAAGTGATAGTGATGACTCTTTTAATTCTGCCTATGAATCTGCAGTTTCCACTGATGAAGATAGTTTCACCTCCATGCCTGACACATTGGGTAATCACCTGCGTAATATATTCAACCAGCAATCTAATAACCTACTCAATGTGTGTCACATAAACTCACAAAGCATACCTAGCCATTTTGCGGACTTGACAGAAGCCTTCACTGACACAAACATCCACGCTGTCCTCGTTTCCGAAAGTTGGCTCAAACCAAATCTGCCTTCCACATCCTATTCCCTACCAGGTTACGTTCTTGTCAGAAATGACCGGATCGACAGAAGAGGTGGCGGGGTAGCTATTTACGTCCACTGTTCCTTACCCTACAAAATCCTAGCATCTTCTCCATCCTCCTACAATGCTGACATTGAGCATCTCTTTCTTGAGGTCTCTGTTAGAGGAATCAAGATGGTCCTGGGTGTCGTCTATTGTCCTCCCTCTATTGATTACTTCTCCAGTCTTGAAACGGTACTGGAATCTTTAGGGTCAGAATATGCACATCATGTCATCATGGGAGATTTTAACACCGATCTTACCCTCCAATCCCTACGATCCTATAAACTTTGTCAGATTGTCGAATCTGCTGATATGCAGATCTTACCACTTCAACCGACTCACCACAATAATCTGGGGAGAGACACATGGCTGGATTTGATAATCACGTCTGTCCCAACACTTGTCCGTAACCACGGTCAACTTGCAGCACCCGGTTTTTCCAACCATGACTTAATTTTCCTTTCCTATGCCCTGAAATCCCCTAAACCTCCCCCTAGAGTATTGCACAAGCGCTGCTTTGGTAGTTTAGATGTAGATAAGCTACGTGGCGATACTTCAAAGCTTAACTGGGATGTTGTAACCACAGCCTCTAATTTGGACGATAAGGTCGAAGCCTTCAACGCAATGATTTTTGCCTTGTACGACTCCCATGCGCCTATAAAAAAAATTAAACTTAAGAGGCCACCTGCTCCATGGATGACTGAGGAGATCCTCTCAGCTATGAGGCGAAGAGACAGGGCTTACTGTAAGCATAAAAAGGACCGCACAGATGAGAAGTGGAAATTATACAAAGGTGCCAGGAACCGCTGCAATCAGATGATACGCAATGCTAAACGCCGTCATATTCACGACAACCTTATTGGTACTTCCCCTGCCAACACCTGGCAGTTCCTTAGAACCCTAGGCATTGGTAAACAGGCGCCTGATGGCTGGTCGGGATTTGTTGGTTTGGAAGATATTAATCGCCATTTCTCCACATCCTCCCATTTGGATCACCAAACCAGAAATCTTACGGTCAGATACTTGGCGAACCTAAATTCACCCAATAATAAGTCTTTTCAATTTGTTCCAGTCGCGCAGGGTGAGATCAAAAAGACTATCCTCTCCATCAAATCCAACGCTGTGGGTTGTGATCAGATCAGCAGGCGTATGATCATAAACATTCTCGAAGAACTTTTACCTGTAATCACACACATCATTAATTACTCCTTATACTCCGGTACCTTTCCCTCACTATGGCGTAAAGCTTACATAATTCCTTTACCCAAAATCGCAAATCCCACACTTCCTAATCACTTCAGGCCCATATCTATTCTTCCCTTCCTCTCCAAAATCCTTGAATCCTGCGTACATAAACAGCTGTCTGATTACATCCACAAAAATAATTTGCTAAGCCCATTTCAATCGGGTTTTAGGCCCGGCCATAGTACTACCACTGCTCTCCTCAAAGTGACTGGCGATATTAGAGAAGCCTTGGAGGAAACAAAGGTGACAGTTTTGGTTCTGGTTGACTTTTCGAACGCCTTTAATACCGTCAGTCACGATATTCTTTTGGCCATCCTCTCCTATCTCAAGATCTCGCCTGAGGCGCTGGAATGGTTCTCAGCTTATCTTCAGGGACGCCAACAGTCCGTCCGCGTTGACGAACTCTCATCAGGATGGTGTGATGTTGACTCTGGTGTCCCTCAAGGCGGTATACTTTCTCCTTTGCTTTTCTCAATGTTTATTAATCTCCTATGTCCCGAACTTCGCAGTGCGTATCACCTGTATGCTGACGACCTACAACTGTATTCTCGGGCCAGTGTGGATGATATAACGACGGCTATTAGTAACATCAACACTGATCTTAGGACTATCGAGAGCTGGTCTGCGCGGTTCGGATTGGCGATTAACCCGACTAAGTGCCAGGCTATAGTAATTGGCAGTCGACGTTCAATGGACAGGGTCAATTTAGAAATGCTCCCTCAAATAATTTTGAATGGCACCACTATACCGGTCAGTCGAAAAGTGAAGGACTTAGGCTTGGAAATCGACTGTACTATGAGCTGGCGTGACCAAGTCGCATATGTATGCCAGAGAGTCACCGGCATCCTCAGAGCACTATATCGCTTAAAAAACTTTCTTCCCGTGAAAACTAAGACAATGCTTGTGCAATCTCTTATCTTCCCTTTGATCGACTATGGTGACGTGTGCTATTATGACCTGAATGCAGATCTTCTCAACAAGTTAGATCGTCTTCTCAATAACTGCATTCGATTCATTTTTAATCTTCGTAAGTATGACCACGTTTCCAGCTTTCGTTCCCAATTAGGTTGGTTGCCGATTCGTCAACGCAGAAAAATGCGCGCACTCACTTTCCTGTATACTATCCTCAATTCCCCTTCCCCTCCTACTTATTTGAAAACACATTTACAACTGTTGTGCAGTAATCACAACCGAAATCTTCGCTCGGCTAATAATCTCCTCCTACTTTGCCCTTCACACACTACTGCTTTCATCAGGATGGTCGTCGTGTGAGGGTAGTACTGCCCCGGTCGAGTCGGCCCATTCGTGCTCAATTCGATGTGGTTCTATTACCTACAAGGTGTTTGATGTATATAATTTTTGAAATACACAGTGTTGTCCCATGTAGGGTTCGGACCCACAACACTCACATATGTCATGTCATGCGGGCATTCAAGTTCATGTCTATTTAAATAGATAACACTTTACTTGTACACCAAAATCTATGTTTAGCAGAAATCACATAAGTAGGTACAAATCACGTTCTTATCGTCCAGAACAATTTCTTCCATTCGACCTTTGGATGACCTGACATTATGATCAACTGATAAAATGCAAATCGGCAATAAAATTCCCCGTATTGCTCTCATGTGGATCCTGTTAAGCAGAGTAAATCCAAACAGCAATATGAAAACAATTACCAGAAATTGATAATGACAATAATTTGCTGGAAACCTAGATAAATATAGAACTCGCTTTTCGGCAAATTGTTCATTTGTTTTGCATAGTTAGGAATCATAATTACATAAGTTACGTTTCAAGGATGGAACCAACCAACAATTTGCTGATAATCGAAATAAATAATTTCATTTCATTTTCGGCACATTGTCGGGTGGATCTTTCCTGATTGAGGGGGTCCTATTTTGACGCATAGCTTTAACCGCTTGAGTGCATCTGTCAAAACCGCAAATTTCCGTTGAGTGAAGTTGCGTTCTGACGTCAGCGGCGCGCCGCCGCACCGCGCTCGTATTTCATTTTTTTGGCGGGTAAATAGTGGCAACCAACGCTTCAAGTGGTATTATTCTAGTAGGTTATTAACGAGGCTATGACGTAGGACTGACAGTTTGTTGAAATTTAGTACCTAATTTCATTTAGAGGACGGCAAACATTCACTATGGTTGAAAAAGTCAATATGTGCACTTTGAGCTCAATTATTATAAAAAGTAAATAGATAGCATGCATATTTAATACTTTTATCGATGGAATGGACCTATCTCCGCGTAATAAAATAAAAAAAACATACTCCATAGTACAAAAATATAAAATTACAGGCCTAAGACTAACACGAAACTTTTTCAAACGGTGAACATTTTTTTCCGCATATCTAGCATTTTTTTTTATAAATCAACGCTTTCACGTAAATAAAAAATATTATTATTATATTAAAGCTACACTCATGTAGTACGATATTATGTTAAGATTTCCTTGGTAGGTTTGTAAAATACTGAAAAATATGGAATTGATTGACCAACTCCGACTTACGTAAAAGCATACCTAACTTTTAAAAAAGCTTTTAAAAATAAAAAAATACTCACTCTCAGGTTCAAACTCAATCACAAAACACAAATATATAACTTATAGAGAATTAATAATCACTTCCTTGATTGAAATACACTCAATACACAATAAAATCGTATTTTGAAATATTCGACACGTTAGCGCATGAACACGTTACCGGTGACTGACGGGGGGAATTAAATTTGTAGTTCAGTTATGCGATTTTGAGACACGTGTAATTTTTTTAGCATAGATGAATCACTGACGTATCGCGTAGAAAAGAGACATTCATGTCAACTTGTACGGGTTAGACAGGAATAGACGATTTATGACGAGGAAACTTTTAAGTCACTATAGGAACCAGCTTCACATTACTTAAAAATTTGCGTGGCAACTCGGGCGACCCATAACCCAATATAGTAGGGTGCACTTGACAATTTCACCTGTATTTGCTACCATTTTAATAGAAAACATTTCATGGAATTTCTATGGGCGTAAACCAAATGGTGTAGTGACCAAAATACAGAGAATAGGCACTAATACATTTAAGTAGCGGTTCTTAAGCAGAAGCATCAAACTATGGCTAAATGAGTCAAAAAGTTAACAATTTCAAAATTCTACGTCCTAATATCAACCGATAGGGCGTGGGCAGGGAAGATGACCTTACCTGGTCCCTTTGTATTGGAGGGACATGACAGGGAGAGAATAATAATATATTCAAGGATGAACGGATTCCTCCATAGATATATTATTATTCTATTTACTACATAAATGATTTAGATATCTATGCGATATTTTTAATTGAGCGATGTCACCTCACAAGCGACCCTGATCCCAAACTAGGCTGTCTATTCTATGGGAATGAGACGGCTGACAAACTATATTTTTAAAATACTTTTTATAAATAAATTTTACCCAGACACAGAACAATGATCAGATAATTAAGTTCAAGATGGGAATTAATATTACGGTCTATGGTTTAACAATCACTAAGCCAACAGATTTAAAATATGATCTTTTTTTTTACAGGTACATAATTAAAGATGGCCTCCAAGGATCAGTGTATGGATACAAAAAGCAACAATAGTTTCTATTAGCAAATATTGTGGCAGCATTACTCTATGGATATTTAACCCTAGGTAACTAAACTATATTCGTAGATACACAGTAACTAAACTTTCGTCAGGCAGACTACGCAATAAAAAACATGAATAATTTCAAAAGTATTTATTAAAAATAGGAACTGGTTACATGGCACTTAAGTTTAGTTTAATAACAACTGATGTGAAATACATTTAACTATAAATAATTATCCTGCCCAGCTACTACACACGTCAATATTGTGCGATCCACAAATGGCATTTCTGCATTTAATGCATCGATGTTTTGTCATCCTAAGAGCCTTTGATGGACATAAGTAACATATTTACGCACATTGGTCACAAAATGAACAGGAAGTTCAGGTTCAGATGACTCCCCAAGAATATCTTTTATCATAAGCTTGATGTCACGTGCAGCATATCATCAGTCATGAAAAGCTGAAATAATCTATTGGTTCCTGTAATTCCCTAGCTTCTCCCCTTGGACCTGGTATAAAATGTACGATGTTCCGTCTCAGAGTACAAGTAGTAGGTGATCTAGGTACAGAAGACCATTTATGTTTGTTTTTCCCATAAAGGAATCGGGGAGTTACTTGAAGAACACGCTGGTTACCTTGGTTTGAAGTTTGAGGAGAATTAGTTTCATGAATATCCTCTAAAGAGTCATCAGAGTCTACAATTTGAGTTCCCTGTCTCTTACTTGGTCGTATGATGACATCCTCAGGTTCTGAAGATTCGTTTGAGAATTCGGAATCAGAGGTGTTCATATGTATTTCTTCCTCCACGTTATCCTCCGTCTCCGAGGCCGAATTATTCGACCCTCCTCTTCATCTTCCACTTCTTCGATCCACTTACTTATCTGATCTTCTTGATTTCTCGTCCATCTAAAAATAATAAAAAGTGCAAATCTTAGAATCAAATATTTAGTGGCAACAACGAAATATGTCATAAAATGTATTTTTTATATTTAATTTCGCTATAAAAAGCTTAATATATAATTAAATAGTAAAATATATTGATTTAAATAAAACTAAAAATAAATATTTCGTGTAAGCCTCGTATAAATACTAAATAATATAAAAAAATAATTGTACATACCTTTTCAAATTAACGTACGTAGTAACTAAACTTTCGTCAACCTGACGACGATGTAGCCGTAGGTCACTTTCAAATTATCGTGTGATCGCAACCGCGTCACCCGATGAATTATTAGCACCAATCAGGAAGGTAAACAAAGCGTGACGGGAGCGGGGCGCTGGGAAGTAAGTGCACTTGACTTTCTTGGAGAGGGGCGTAGTCGCGTGGACGAATGTTTAGTTATCTAGGGTTAATATTCAAGGTTTTATATCTTGTTTACAGCATGATATTCTAACGATAAAAATTATCAGCATGAACATTTTGATCTTAACAAAAATATAACAGTGGAAAGAAGGAAAAGTAAGAAATAAATACGTGTTTAGCCACAAAAGTCGAAAACAAAATAAGTGATTGTAAGTACAATGAACAAAAGAAAATTATAATGAAGATGAAAATGAAATAAAAAGCTGAAGATGAAATAAAAATAAAATAATCAATGAAAAAAACATAAAAAAATGAAAATATATAAGAAACAATAAAACAATCTAGCTTGGATTCTGCTCATACTTTCCATCACGCAGGGAAGAGTCACTTTGGTAAGCAAAATATATTTCAAATAAAAGCGGCCAAGTGCGAGTCGGACTCGCCCATGAAGGGTTCCGTACCAGCAAGTACATCAAATAAAAGTTCTTGTAGTTCGTTGTAACTTTCATCGATGTTTTTATACTAGTGTATTGATTGGATGAAAGGTATATTGCGTGTTACGATTTATGACGTATAAAAAAAAAACTACTCACTAGATCTCGTTCAAACCAATTTTCGTTTGTAGTTTACATGGTAATGTACAACATATATTTTTTTTAGTTCTATCACTCTCTTACTTTAGAAGTTAGAGGGGGGGGACACACATTTTTCCACTTTGGAAGTGTCTCTCGCGCAAACTATTCAGTTTAGAAAAAAATGATATTAGAAACCTCAACATCATTTTTGAAGACCTATCCATAAATACCCCACACGTATAGGTTTGATGAAAAAAAAAATTTGAGTTTCAGTTCCAAGTATGGGGACCCCATAAATGTATTGTTTTTTTTTCTATTTTTATGTAAAAATCTTAATGCGGTTCACAGAATACATCGACAGGCCAAATTTCAACAGTATAGCTGCTATAGTTTCGGAAATAATTGGCTGTGACATATGGACGGACAGACAGACAGACAGACTTGACGAATCTATAAGGGTTCCGTTTTTTGCCATTTGGCTACGAAACCCTAAAAAGCGGCCAAGTGCGAGTCGGACTCGCCCATGAAGGGTTCCGTATCAGCAAGTAACATTAAATAAAAGTTCTTGTAGTTCGTTGTAACTTCCATCGATGTTTTTATACTAGTGTATTGATTGGATGAAAGGTAAATTACGTGTAACGATTTATGACGTATTAAAAAAAAACTACTCACTAGATCTCGTTCAAACTAATTTTTGTTGGTAGTTTGCATGGTAATGTACAACATATATTTTTTTTAGTTTTATCACTCTCTTATTTTAGAAGTTAGAGGGGGGGGGACACACATTTTTCCACTTTGGAAGTGTCTCTCGCGCAAACTATTCAGTTTAGAAAATAATCATATTAGAAACCTCAACATCATTTTTGAACACCTATCCATAACGTATAGGTTCGATGAAAAAAAAAATTTGAGTTTCAGTTCCAAGTATGGGGACCCCCAAAATGTTTTGTTTTTTTTCTATTTTTATGTAAAAATCTTAATGCGGTTCACAGAATACATCGACAGGCCAAATTTCAACAGTATAGCTGCTATAGTTTCCGAAATAATTGGCTGTGACATACGGACGGACAGACAGACAGACAGACAGACTTGACGAATCTATAAGGGTTCCGTTTTTTGCCATTTGGCTACGGAACCCTAAAAATTGCTCTGTGGGTGAAGCTCAGCGTACGATATGGTCTTAATGGGGACTGCTCTCAAACATAACGACCACGCAAACAATAAATATTTTTTTCTTTTTCCAATCCTGAGCTTCGATGTGACAAATAGACATCTTGGTACAGTTAAATTTTAAGTGCCATGTTTTGCATCGGGTGATTTTAAAAAAACATGAGAAAGTTGTACTTTTTTAGCAGATGTTTATTTTCAAAACCGTTTCGTTTTTAGTATTAAGATACCTATGAATTAAGGTAAAAGTTAATAAAATAATAAATATTTACAGACATTATTTTATTTTTCTTCCTTTGATTAACTTCGTTGACGATCAGGCAGAGTCACTCTAGGCTAATATGAAAGAAATCTATTATCTCAAGTGCCCATAAGTCGTGTGGTGTTAGGCGACTATTATGATGCAGAACATCTGAAGCATCCGTAGGTCATACAATGGGCAGCAGCGTTATCTTATATACGTCACATAATACGATCGGTAACCTGCTTGTCCATTGTGGCAATTAGGGCAATACCTCCCAATGAAGGATATAGATAGTACCTAAATGGCCCCTAGTTCCCGGTCGCCCCTATAAGCTTGGCTATGGTAGAGGTCTTAGCGTCGGTGGGGTAAGGGGTTCTAAGTATTCCCGGGTCACGGACGGCTATCATACATTGACCATGGCTACACAATGTACACTCATTTGCAAAAAAACGGGAGGTTTCGATTTTCTTCCTGGCTGAAAACAATAAAATACCAAAAAGGTTTTAATCATTTAAACATGTTACTGCCCAGTTATAAAAGTGCCATAATGTTAATAAGAGTCCTCCAAATTCCAAATTCAAATTTTTGACTGAGCCTGGTTTTCAAAGAAAACAACTTTTAACTTTTAACATTTTGTGGCGCGAATTCCCTATAGTTAATATCGACTGGCCAGCTAGAAGTCCGGACCTCAATCCCATAGAGCATGTCTGGCACGTTCTGAAGCGACGAGTGAGATCAGTGCAGCTGGCTCCGCAGACCATCAGAGAGCTAAAGAATGTGATTACCGCGGAGTGGGAACGTATTCCCCAAGAAACCATAAAAGATATACTCGCTAGCAGGCCCAGACGAATGCAAGCCGTGATTTCAGCAAGAGGGGGTCACACTCAATACTAAACTTTTATCTGCTTATAATGTATTCAATAAAAACAAAGAAATTAACGCGTTTCATTTTTATCGAGCAGTTACAATAATAGTGTTTTGAGCTTAAACATTATTTCTCAATAATTTAATCAAAATGTTATGATAAAACTGTTAAAAACTATTCCTTCCTAATTAATTTATAAAATTCTGAGGATAACAATACCTAAAATTGAAAAGAGAAAAGAGTTTATAATGGACGAACTATGAGCAACGAACATTGTTCGAGCGCCTTCTACTTTTTAATAGCAAATGTACCGCTCGTCCTTAGATTATATATATTAGATTTAAGTTTCTAAAGATATGCCGTTATCATTTTTGTTATTTCTTGTTTCTGTACCGTCAATCACCAGAATATAACGTGTTAAACTTGCTCCTGATTTTAATTTCTATAATTTAGGATTAATTCTCCATAAACATCTAGCTGAATTGGAGGTAGAGTTAAATAAAATACGTTGGCATGTTCTTAGGTTAAATAAAATAAGAGAAATGAGAACTCGGTCACGAGGATTTACAGGTTATTTATTGCTTCAAAGATAATTTACAATTAACAGAATAATTTAGCTCACGAGCACAGGAGACGTAGATCAGAGTCAGGGTGTGGTCCTAGGGAGTTCCTCCAACAATGATACTTCCAAGATGAAGGAGGCACTTAACTGGGCTGCTGTGACAACGCGCAAAAGCCACGCGAGAAAAAGGACCGGGTCTTCATGCGTTCGCTCTTTTATAATGCGCCGGGGTATGGAGCGGAGCGGCGCGTGGACGAGACACTGAGTAGAGCAGCGCTTAGCGTTGTCACGTGACATTAGGCCAGAATTGTTCTTCAGGCAAATTCACTTGGTATCTCAGGGTCTCCACTGCATGTAGTTCCTCGCTCATTCCCTGGAAGTAATGTTACGTATGAATGTTATGAATTTGGTGGTGATGCATTGTTTGGAGGCAATATCTTACAGGCAATCATGGGATGGAGATTAAACATAGAAGAAAGTATAGGATAGTGTATGCAGTGTTGAAGGTAGGTAAGACGTTAAAGATAATAAGAAGTTATAATGGTTGAAAATTATCGTATGCCGTTATAGTATTACATAGTGAGGGGTTACTAAATTAATATAAACAGAAAATCAAATTAAATGAACAAATAATGTAGAATCCTGAATCCACTGGGAACGTTAGTAGGCCTCATATTTCTAATTGAGGGTAGACGTGAGTTGGCAGATGAGGACAATATTCGCGTACATTTACTTTTTTGTAGCACTCGATCACGAAATACAGTTAGGACATTGAATAGCAGCCCATGATTAATAATTTTAAATAAAACGCTCCACCGAACACGTGGTGCTCACACGAGATGATCCGCTGTAACCGTGTTCGTTAACGACCACGTTCCATTTTTAAAGGAACTCACGAACAAATGAATAACAATAATCATCTAGGAATGGGATAAAATCATTATCACCTGTTATCCTTGTCTATGACTTATGATATGAAAGTAATCGACTAAAATCAATCATTCGATCGCGTCATTATTATATTAAAGTGTCAATGATTCCCATCCCTGCGGTCACCGGTCGCACGCGCCAGTGCCCGGTGCTGCGTCACTGTCTTACCTTCAGGCACTTAAGTTAACACTGTTAACAGTACTGCCATCTAAAATAATCGATATGCCGACATATATTAATCACATACTTATATGAAGGAATACGATCTAATTGATTATGAATAAACAGTAAGTTAGGGAACCAAGGTGACTCCTAGGTAATGTTCCTTTACCAGTCTCTTGTGCACGTCTAGTTACTGGTAGGGCTTCCCACAACCAAACAGTTTGGATAGAGAAGGAGTGATCGAGAAATTTTGTAGAATTCCCAGGCATTCTTAATCTCAGGTTCTCTGATGACCTCAATAATTTGTTATATGAGTCATGTAAAAAGGTGAAGTGTGATTAAGGTAACGTGTAACGTGGTAGGATGATTCAAAAGAATGTTATCTAGAAGAGAAAGAATAATAGAGAGAGAGAAAGAATAGTAGGAAATTTCGGAGTCTCCGCAAAGATCCTGCAGCTCCTGCAGCTGAGGGCCAGAAGGTACTGTTGATATAGATCTCCAGGTTCTTCACCTTGTTATTATAGGGAAAAAGTGTACCGTCCCAGTGACGTCACGACGAAGCTAAAAATGACAATGAGTTTAGTTTTACTAAGGTTCCAAGCAGCCTTAGGGGGTGGTTGCGAACTTCAGTCTCGACACCGTCAGGTTCCGTCTTTTGCTACTATGTCTACCGGTAATATTTATCTTTGTGATGAACTGATGGTCTATTCGTGACGTTTGCTGCTTCTTCTTCGTCTTTCCGTGACTCTTTCCATTATTTGGGGTCGGCCCTCCTCGTCATCATGCTCCAGGTTGGTCGATTCATGATTGTCTCTATATTCAACTGGGCCTGTTTCAAGTCCTTTGATACGGTGGACCACCACGTAGCAAGCGGGCGACCTTTGCCTCTCTTGATGTCAGGTAGTGCTAGGGTTTTCTTCACGACATGGTTTTCATCGCGTCTTATAACATGTCCATACCATCTCATGCGGGATTCCTTGATCTTGTCGGCGATAGGAGCAACCTTGTAACTTCCTCTGATGTGTTCGTTACGCACTTTATCGAGTCTCGTGACACCGGCCGCCAACCTTAGCATCTTCATCTCATTGGCATGTAGTTTTGGTTCATGCGTTTGTTTGATCGCCCAGCATTCGGCACCGTACACCATAGCAGGTCTCACAGCTGTTTTGTAGACCTTGCCTTTGGTCTTTATTGGCATACGGCAGTCACAGAGCACACCCGTGAGCGCCCTCTACCTCTGCCAAGCCACACTTATCCTGTGTGTCACATCCATGTCCACATTTGCGTCCGCGGACAAGACCGAGCCCAGGTATTTTTTTTTTTTAAATGAGGTCGTCATATTGACCTCAGTTCAATCAGTTTTGGAGCTTCTTTAGTTATTTACATCTTTTATTTTTGACTTAATAATTTATGTGCATTGACAAAGTTTGTTGGCTTTTATTTGTGTGTATAAAGCATAAAGTACAAATACAAGTAGAAAAGTGTTTAAAATATATATAAAAGTTTTTTGGAAGTGTATAGTGTAATTATGTGTAGTTAGAAACCAGCTGGTTAAGTCCCGTTTACATCACCAGTAGGCGTGGTTTCTCTCTTTGTCTTTTGTCTTATTTATTCTTAATTGTCTGTCTGTCTGTCTTTTATTCACCGAGACGCCCCACTCCGATGTTATATTCCAACCCGTCATATTCATGGTTAGTGTATTTGTGTAATTGTGTGTTTAACCAGTGTTTATGTTGTGTTTGTTCATAATCTCCCTATCTTGTCAACAGAGTATTTATATTCAAATAGAGCCCAGGTATTTGAACTCACTTACTTTCGGTACAGGTTGCCCATCGATGCTGATTATGGGTGCTGTCTGCTTTGCGAGGCTATAGTGACATGGGAGATACTCTGTTTTGATTCTGCTAATTCTTAATCCATTGGATTCCAGGGCATGTCTCCATAGCTCTAGGGTACGTTGCAGTTGTTCTGCGCATCTGTCAATGAGAACAATATCGTCTGCATATAGCAGGCACCAAGGTAGACGGGACTGGATGTCTTTGGTGAGGTAGTCCATAACAGTATTAAACAGGGGCAGCGGGCTAAGAGCAGATCCTTGATGCACGCCAACTTTGACCTCGAAGGGATCACTTGTACCAGCTAGGCTTCTCACTCGTGTACTTGCGTTGTTGTACATATCCTGTACTAGTGCTATGTAACACTCAGGAATTTCTTGTGATCTAAGAGCATGCCATACTAGTTTTCGCGGTACCCTGTCAAATGCCTTCTCTAGATCTATGAAGACTAGGTGAAGATCTTCACGGTTGCTACGGCTCTTTTCCATGAGTATTCGCACCGTTTGTATTGCATCCGTAGTTGATCTCGTAGCTGTAAATCCATACTGGTTTTCGGATATGGCCACATGTTTTAGAAAACGGTTGTGAAGAATTCGTTCCCATATTTTTAGAGTATGCGATGTCAGCTTGATACCCCTATAGTTTCCGCAATCGCTGACGTCTCCCTTGTTTTTGTAGAAGGGGAGGAGATAACTGCGGCGCCAGGCTTCTGGAATCTTGTTGCTCCTGAGGATGGTATTAAATAGTAGCGTTAGCCACTCAGCTCCTGTTGCTCCTAGTCTTTTCCACGGATCAGCAGGTATTCCGTCTGGGCCGGTAGCTTTATGGTTCTTCATTTTATTAACTGCAAGCTTGACTTCGCTCTGATCATAAATATCATTTCATCATTTCATTTCTTGACTTCGCTCAATTTAATGTCTTCTACTGGCCCTGGAACTGCAGGGATGGGTGGTAATGGTTGACTTGGGAATTCTTCGTTTAGCAGTTCTTGGTAATATTGGCACCACCTGGCGTTAATCTTATCGATCCATGTTAGAAATTTTCCATCTTTATCTCGGATGTATTTGTTTCCCTTTATATCTAGCGTAGACCGGTGTCGTTGTTTGACAATCTTAAAGATTTCGGTATCCGTTTGTGCTTGTTCCAGTCTGTTGTAAAGGTTTTCTTTGGATTGCACCATTGACTGTGCCACTTTACTGTTGGCTGTTTTCTTTGCAAGTTTATATTCTATACGGTCTTCTTCGAGCTGAGTTTTCTGCCATAGTTTAAATAGGTCTCTCTTTTCTTTTACAAGTTGTTTAACTTCATCCGTCCACCATGTGGGACATGTAACCTGGCAGGTTACGTACAAGTTCAATATTTGTATTGATATTACTCATTTATTCAATCAATAACACTCCTTTCGTAGCACTAAAACAAAAGCTACTAAGACACTAGGGGAAAGTGCCAATTTTGAAAATTAGCAAATGTACGAGGTGACTACACTACATAATAATTGCTACTAGTTAAAGGTTTACTTTAAGTTACAAAAATAAACTTTAATTTTAGTAATTTAATTAGATTATTTAAAAACATTTATAAAACCAAATTAATGATGAAGTTTGGTTACAAAAGGTTATAATTGCACAACCTTTGGTCGACCCAAAGGCGAGCAAGCATTTCATCATGAATATTTATTTTAATGAATACGTATACTTCCTAGCCTTTATTATCAAGATTATTTCGGATGGCTAAAAGTCCCACCGGTTTTATAACTATAACGTTTTCAAAGACATTGGACAACTCATCCATGTGCACCACTCAGCATATACTGTTTTTTGTTGTCCAAGTAAAATCGTTTTGAAGAAAAAGAAGGAAATCATTATTTGGCCATGCTACTCGCTTGCCTCAATATTGTTGGTTGGATCTTCAAACACCCATATAGAAGACCGTTGCTTCCTTTTCGGAATGTAACAATATTTTCACGTTTCATCTCTTGTCATAATGTTATACAGATCATTTAAACATTCGTGATTGTATTTTAACAATATTTTTTTACTCCAATCTACTCGAATTCAATTTGTTCAGGAGTGAAATCCTGAGGAGTTCAAAGACACATAGTTTCCCAACGTTTAAATTTTGATGTGAAATTTACTGAATTTGGCTCATATCAATAGCCAAATTATGTCCTCGTATGTACATACACCGATTTTCTTCAGTTAGTCTTCTGATAGTTATCAAATTATCAGTTGAGGGTTGACCTCTACGAGAAATCATTGTAGTTTTGTTACCTGAATGTCAGTTTTTCCAGGAAGCAACTGACATCAGTAATGACTGAAACTAAAGCACTTAGGTGATTGGAAACAATCACCGAGGTAAGCAACCACAGCGCTGTCACACCTAGATGGGTGACCGTTTGTGGCATGATATGTGATGAGCGTTTCCATGATCGAGGCGCTGAGTCCACGGGTGGCCCTGGATAAGACGGAGGCCCTATCGTTTATTAGGCGCGGTTATGGTCTACCCGACGGCGCTTCCATCGAGGTCAACTCGGTCCTCGTACCAGTCCGGGCCCAGATGAGGTATCTGGGCGTGGTCCTCGACGATAAGTGGCTCTTCGACGAGCACTTCCGACAGCTTGCTCCTAAACTGGTGGACACTGACTCCGCCCTAGGGTGACTTTTGCCCAATTTGGGAGGGGCCATTGTTCCCACTAGGCAGCTGTACACGGGGGTTGTCCGAATAATGGCACTGTACGGTGCACCGGTGTGGGCGGCGGCTCTGACCGCCTAGAATAGGGCGCGCCTCTGACGCCCCCAGTTTATAGGCGAGTGGCTGACTTACGGGCGGAGAGCGGTTTTCGCCCTCCGCCCGAGGACGTACGCGAGTGAAGTGAAGCCGCTCGCCGAGCCCCCATGGTGAGATGGTCGTTGCGGCTCTCCAGCCGGTCATCACCGAGTGGGCAGGGCGGCAGCACGGGACCCTTTCCTTCCGGCTGACGCAGGTTCTTTCCGGGCACGGTTGCTTTGGAAAGTACCTGTACTTGGTCGCTACAGGCGCGCACACCTGCGCCTCATGCCGCCCTGAGTATGGCCGTGGACGGGCGGGAAATCCTTTCCCTGGACTCCTCCTAAAACTGAGGCGCAAAGAGGTCACACCGTGTGGTTTTGGTCGGTTCGAGTCCGACATACCGCCCCGGGGTAACGGTCCGGGGGGATTTCCACGCGTAAAAAAAAAGGTTTTTATGACAAGCTTAAAGTGCTCACTCTCTCTCTCTCTTAACTTATTATAATATATAACATAATGATATATATTTTGTGCGGTTAAAACGGCATTGTAAATGTAATATAATGTATAAATATTTTCGATTTTTTCTATTAGTGGGCGCCATATTGAAAATTTATATAGCCTATGTCACTAACACAAATGTAACGAATTCACACTTTAAGTGAAAATCCGTTAGGGCCGTAGGGCTTGCCAAAGAAATAGACATACATATACTTACATACTCTCGAAATACATTACCCTCCTTTTGACGCACTCAGGTAAATAGTTAGCTCTTTTTAGCGGATTAATCATGACGATTTTCGATTTGTGCGTATGTGAATAATAAAACAATTTAGAATTTTATTCATGAGCTATTGTTATGTATACTACTAGTTTCAGCTATTAAAATGTAAATTTTAGCTACATTGTTTAGTAGTGTTCGTAGTGCAGTGAGATTTAGTGTTCTTTTAATACCAAAAAGGTACACATTGTTTTTTTATTCTTTAAAATAGTTTTCTTGTAATTTACTATAACGGTTGTTTGATTTCATACTAAACTATTTGTGAATTAAAGTTCGATAGAGCGATATTATTTTTTACCCGGCTGCGTCTGAAAGGTAACATTAGGAGGAGGGAGGTCTTTGACGCATGAGGTGTGGTTAAATTCGTTAGATAATGATAAATAATAATCATCATCATCATCATCAACAGCCTTTAACAGTCCACTGCTGCACATAGGCCTCTCCTTTGAAAGGAGGTTTTGGCCTACTATACCACGCTGGCCAGACGGGTTGGTAAAGGGTTTGTTTCAAGTTTCCCTTCTCTTGGCAGTGATGTTAGCTGCTTATTTATAATAATGCTATGATAATTATTATATTAGGTTAGAAAAATTTGTTCACGTTAAGTTAGTTAAAAATAAGTAGCCTAAGTCATCATCCATCTGCCAGTGAAAATGCCATCAAAATCAGTCCTGCCATTTCATAGTTTAACCGTAACAAACTAACAGACAGGCAGGCAGACAGACAGATAAACAGAAATTTTAGGATTTTCATTTTTGATGTTAGTACCGTATATACTTTCATATGCATTTAGCGCATTTCCAGTCATGTATGTAAAGAAAGGTGTAATTGTGGAATCTGAATGAATAGAACTTTCAAATTCAACAAAACTCAGATCTCTTTCTGCCACCGAAGACTACAAGTATCTAGATTTTTCACATATGAATTTCCTTTCTGAGCCAACAAATATTATTATTATTTAGTAAAAAAAGCTTTTCATTTCATATTACGTACAGACACTCCAATTTTAGTTATTCATAGATAATAAATTGTAATAAATAAATTATAACAATGTAGTTCACTATAGGTATATTATAAATTCATCAGCGGTCAAGGGTACCTGCAATTAGCATTTTTTTTAAAGCAAATTTACCACTATTGCGAGGCAGAAAGAGGGAATTAAATTTAAGTTCCCTCCTTTTACTTTGCAAAAATAGTCAATTAACTTATTATTAAATTATTGTTACATAAAATTTAAGATAGTAAATAAAATAATAATTAATAATTGTTATTATCATAGACTTGACCATTAGCCAACAGGTACGTCGTAATCGTAAGAGTTTGGTGAAATGTTGGATAGATTACAAAAAGGCATATGACTCGGTTCCACATTGATGGCTTTTGAAGGTGCTGGAGTTGAGTAAAATTGATACAACTCTGTGCACTTTCTTGAAGTCCTGTATGGGGCACTGGAGGACAGTCCTTAGTTATCCTGGATGTCGCCAAACTGCGGTACACGACGTACTTATAAAGATCGAGAGGGGCATCTTTCAAGGTGACAGTTTGAGTCCATTGTGGTTTTGTTTGGCTTTGAACCTCCAGGGTTGGACTATAGGTTGCAGAAAGATTAGGCCCCGACCTGTCGGACGCCCAATTCAGTTTTCGAGAAGAGCGTTCGACGGTCAACGCGATCCTGCGCCTGAGGGCCATGACCGAAGCGGCGGTGAGCTGCGGCGGAGTGGTGTCTGCCATTCAGCAACATCAGGGCTGCACTCCAGTACCACGGAGTGCCACAGTACCTGAGGCGGCTGGTGGCAGACTATCTAGAGGAGCGTACCGTCGTGTACGAGGACCGAGATGGCGCCTTGAGACGCAGGGCCATGTCGTGCGGTGTTCCACAGGGGTCTGTCCTAGGACCACTCCTGTGAAAAATGGGATACGACTGGACCCTACGAGGGCGTCTCAGACGACACCCTGGTCATGGCCCGGGGGGCAAACTTTGAGGAGGCGGCGAGCCTGTCCAGCACAGGAGTTTCCCTGGTGGTCGGGCGCATCGAGGCGCTGGGTTTACGGGTGGCCCTGGATAAGACGGAGGCCCTGTTATTCCATGGGCCCCGTCGTGGTCCACCCGCCGATGCCTCCATCGAGGTCAACTCGGTCCTCGTACCGGTCCGGGCCCACATGAGGTATCTGGGCCTGGTCCTTGACGGTAGGTGGCTCTTCGACGAGCACTTCCTACCTTTCCTACGAGAATTAAAAATTTGAGATGGTGCCCGCAACAATGCGGGCAGGTGCTGGGAGGAGTCCAGAAGGAAATCCCCTCCCTGGACTCCTTCCAAAATACAGGCGCATAGAGGGTCACACCGTGTGGTTTTAGTCGGTTCGAGTCCGACACACCACCCCGCCGTAACCCCCGACGGGGTGTCGGTCCGCGGGGATTTCCACACGTTACAAAAAAAAAAATAGGTTGCAGAAAGATGATCGAGTTATTTCTCACCTTCTTTACATGGATGATTTACAACTTCTTTCCTCCACTAAATTACAAATGACAGTGTTACTGAAGGTCACTGAAAACTTTAGTAATTCTATCAAGATGGAATTTGGTGTAGACAAGTGTGCAGTCATGTATGTAAAGAAAGGTGTAATTGTGGAATCTGAAGGAATAGAACTTTCAAAATCTACAAAACTCAGATCTCTTTCTGCCACCGAAGACTACAAGTATCTAGGTTTTTCACAGTCCTTGGGAATACCAGAATCTGATATGAAACAAACGTTGCAGGAACGCTTCTTTGGCCGCCTGAAAAAAGTACTTTAGAGTGTTCTATCGGGGGGTAACAAGGTGCGAGCCTACAATGGTTGGGTAATTCCGGTTCTGATGTATTCCTTCGGTTATACTTAGATGGATTCAGAGTGAATTAGACGCCCTTGACAGGAGAGTCCGTACCTTACTGACAGCATTTCGAATTCACCACCAAGGAGGTATTCAAGGGCAAAAGAGCTTCATGGTTGGTTTTATCGGGCTTTGAACGGGCCCGATATAGACTTTAAAGCATCGACTTCCTGGTTACGGTATGGTGACCTCTTCGGAGAAACCGAAGGATTTGTTTGTGCAATTATGGACGAAGTTATCATGACGAATTACTATCGGAAATATATCCTGAAAGATGGTACGGTTGACATATGTCGGGCATGTCACCGACCTGTGGAATCTATCAGGCATATTATTTCTGGTTGTTCTCGTCTTGCTAATGGTGAATATTTGCACCGACACAACCAAGTAGCCAGGATCGTACATCAACAACTTGCCCATAAATACAAAGTTGTGAATTTGGAGGTCCCATACTACGGGTATGAGCCCGACCCAGTTCTCGAGAATGGTCGTGCTACATTATATTGGAATCGATCTATTATCACACACAGGACTATTGTTGCCAATAAGCCCGATATTGTGGTGATGAGAGAGAGCGCCGCGCAATGAATGAAATGAATCTTCGTCCTTATTGCACAAACAAAACCTTCGGTTTCTCCGAAGAGGTCACCATACCGTAGCCAGGAAGTCAATGCTTTAAAGTCTATATCAGGCCCGTTCAAAGTCCGATAAAACCGACCAAGAAGCTCTTTGCCCTTCCATACCTCCTAACGATCATCAGTACTAAGAAGTACAGGTTTGCGCCAATTCTCTTTAGCCAGAGCAAGTGGAGTAAATCCGTTATCCACTGCAACCACATTGAATTGCACTCCCACATCAGTATTAAGAAAATATTCTCTGAGATTGTATATCTCGCGATTATGTAGGGTCTTGATATTTAAAAATTCACGACCCCCAAACTTTAGCGGGATGTACAATCTCATAACCGACGAACGTGGGTGGTGCATTCGAAATGCAGTCAGTAAGGTACGGACTCTCCTGTCAAGGGCATCTAATTCAGTCTAAGTCCATCTAAGGAATACATCAGAACCGGCTTTTTTTTTTTCAACGTATGGAAATCCCCACGGACCATCACCTCACCTGGGGTTTATGGCGGGGTGGTGTGTTGGACTCGAACCGACTAAAACCACACGGTGTGACCTCTCTGCGACTGTGTTTAGGGAGGGGGCCAGGGTGTTATCTCCTTCTGGACCCCTCCCGGCGCCATCCCGCACTGCGGGCACCGTCACGATTTTATATTCTCCATTTGGGCGGCGTCCGGTCACACGCGGACGTCACCCCCTCGCGGCTGGCCACTACAGCGGATGGACGGGGAACCCCTCCCACCCATCCGCGGCCAAAACAACTGTCGCTACCGGCCATCGATCTTATGATGGCCGGTAGCGAGAGATCCCCTCCGATGACTGCAGTGAGGGGAATATACAGGGGGAAAGCAAAGTTTATAGATCAATAAATAGAATGGTCGATGAACAAGAAGCCACTAATTACCCGATAGAATTTTTAAATTCTTTAAATATGCCCGGACTGCCTTCTCATAAAATTTGTTTAAAAATTGGCATTCCGATTATTCTGCTCCGAAATTTAAGACCACTACAACTTTGCAATGGAACTCGACTAAAAGTAACCCAGTTGCAACAAAATATAATCGAGGCTCAAATTTTAACAGGTTGCGGTGCAGGAGAAACCGTCTTTATTCCCAGAATACCCTTTTCCATTGCAATTTAAAAGGACGCAATTCCTAGTATCGGTGTGTTATGCAATGACAATTAATAAGGCTCAAGGGCAGACTTTTCGTGTTGCCGGAGTACATCTCGGTGTCAGTTGTTTCTCGCATGGTCAGTTATACGTTGCTCTTTCCCGTGTTAGCAGTTCTAGAAAAATTTATGTTCACGTGCCGGACGGGTCAACTTTCAATATAGTTTACCCGGAAGCTTTGCGCTGAAGTATTTTCGTTCTATAGGTACCTACTTAAGCCTCATGTGAACGTGATCTAAACAATATTACCAATACATTAACTTAATAACACACAAGGAGTTGCACGCTGACGGAGTCGCGGGCACAGATATCTATACTTTTCTGTCGGAAGTCACTATTCCACGCGGACTAAGTCGCGGGAAAAGCTAGTATTTTCTAAAAAATTAACACAAGCTACTCGGTAAACTGCAATTGCCGCACAGTATAGAATGCAATGTGTATCACTAAGATCTTCGCTATTACTGAAATAATCCGGTAATAACGAATCCAGGGCACACATGACTGGGCAAACGAGGCAACCGGGGTCTGTTTAGAGTTAACATATCGGTATTCCCTAATCGCATCCTCCAAAGCGCTCCTTATATTATCATTACATTGGGTACTTATGTCAGAGTACTTCCGTATGTCAGAGCGAATCCTCTCAAGTACAGCATCATCTAGCAGGTGACAACGCTGTATAGCCCGTACTTGATCCGACAATCGTTGCGCTGATACGTTGACGGCTGGTTCAAGCTCCTGAAACAGAGAGACTAGTTTTACACGGTACGCAGTAAGGTTCGCTCCTAACTCTGTTGCACGAAAATATGCCCGCATGACATTCTCATTTATCGAATGTGTACACTTCATGCGGCGCACATCACCACTGGTAGCGGGGACCCTGTTCGAGGTCAGTAGTCCTCGGGGTCCTATGCTGGTCGGTAGCCGGGTTCTCTACTGTCGACGTACAGGGGTTGGCGACGTCGGCGGAGAGAAAAACTCGTCGCTGTATTATTATTACTGTCGACATTGCTGTTCCTCATGACGAGAATCTCATGAAAGTTGAAAAAGAGAAAAAAAAAAGTATTTAGATTTATCTCACGAGATTGTCGATATGTGGAATGTGGATTCGCGCGATCATTGTTCCGATAGTTGTTTGTGCTCATGGTTCGATAGCTAAGAGCCTCGACCAACACCTTAAGAGGCTCACGTTACATGGCTAGATCAAGGGTCTGATGACAAAGGCTGTCCTCCTTAACACGGCACGTATAGTGAGGAGATTCCTGTCTTTGGAGCCCTAACCACCGGTTTCCTGGTCCCTGTACCCTAAGTCTTTATATATATTTTTTATGTATTTTTTATATTTATATTTAAAAATGTAATTTATATGTAAATATTATCAAATAAAGGGA
The DNA here is from genome assembly GCA_932526445.1 of Phragmatobia fuliginosa. Lineage (NCBI taxonomy): Eukaryota > Metazoa > Arthropoda > Insecta > Lepidoptera > Erebidae > Phragmatobia > Phragmatobia fuliginosa. Next base: position 2,365,578 of record OW052083.1, on the reverse strand, counting down.
GTAATAATATAATATAAAGCCTTTAAAAATTTAATTTTTTTTTTCCAATTTAAATATTATTTGTTAGTAGTATAGCATATCAACTGCCTCGTTGGTCTAGTGAATAGCGTATGCGACTGCTATTCAAGAGGTCTCGGGTTCAAATCCCGGGTCGGAGCAAAAAACAAGTTTTTGGGTTTTTCTTAGGGGTCACTATTCTCATTATGAGTGCAGACAATGCAGCTAGGCGGCCCATACTACAGCCTTTTGTATTCTTGAGCTTCTGTTCTGGCACCTTTCCGATCTTCTATGTGAAAATAGAGTATGTCAACGTAGCAGAGCCACGCTGATTTCAGCACGAATGGGCCGGCTCGACCGGAGCAGTACTACCCTCACACAGAAGATCATCCTAAATTAGGATAATCTTATATACGACACAAAGAATGCTGTCATTATTAAATAATGACAGCATTCTTGCCGTCGTATTTCGTCGGTGAGTGTGAGACCGGAGGCCCAATCACTCTACATCACTCTCCCGGTCTCCATATTAGGCCCGGGAGAATGATGCAGAAACATCTGATCAAGTCGCCATGGTATGGGTTACCATGCTGTATTGCTTACCCTCACAATGCGGATGGTTACCCCTACTCCTGGATTATACTCATGCTTTCCATCAATCAGAGTCAATTCATTTTGACATTTTGACTTAAATATAAAAAAAGGAAACCCATTTTTTATTTAGTGTGCTTTATCCATCCTACAGGTTCAATAATGGATCCAGCTCAAGAATTTGAAACATTCGTGATGTCACGTCTTAAGCCTATCAATGAACTGACACAACTTGGCAATTCTCCCATACAGCAATTCTACAGTGGGGGCACAGTATTGTTAACAGGTGGTTCCGGGTTCATAGGACAACAGCTCATTGAGAAATTGTTCAGGTAAAACTAGAGTTCTAGAGACTTCATTCAATTATCAGCAAGAATGTGTTTTTATTTCTTTCCAGTGGGATACCCCGTAAAAAATGCGTCTTCAGACTACCAAGCAGGTGGTGGGGAAAAGAGTCAATAGTAAATAATAATATTATTACATTATAATAATATTTTCTATGTATAATATGTATGTATTTACAAAAAAAAAGTATGTTTATGTATTTATATCAGTTGTTCAGTACCTATAATACAAGCTCTGCTTAGTTTGGGACTAGACGATGTTGTGTGTAATTGTACGAAATATTTATTTCATCATCATCATCATCAACAGCCTTTAACAGTCCACTGCTGGACATAGGCCTCTCTGGATCTGATTTCATTTTTTGGTGAAATGATAGGAAAAAATGCTATGGTAGCTACATATTATGAGAAAAGTATCCGAAAATTTTCATAGATTTTCACTTATAACGTTGATATTTTTGGTTCTACGACTAAAAGTTATAAGATAAAAGTTGTAGTTAATTCGATTGGAAACAAAAAACATTATTTTTTTGTCAGACCTATAGTTTGGCAGATATAACCATTAAAACCATTTGCACAGCTTTTTCCAAGTTCAGAATGATCACGTATCGTAGACTGAACCACCTAGGTTTTTAAATATAAGTAATCAAAGTAACTCGTTAGTTCCTTTATGTAGCTTTAATAATTACGTGGCTGACTGCTCCATCGAGGAAATTATGAAGGGCATCCCACAGCTAGTTTTATAACGATCTGCGCTAAGTTACAGACATATTATGTACGTATTTAATAATAGGACGAAAAGTGACGATTGTACTCATTGACATACTTATATCGAGTTCTAGTAGATGATAATTATGAAGATACCAAAATATGAATAGGATTTTCAGGAATTATTTTAGCTGTGAATCTTGCATAGTTATTTATTGGCAAATATTTCAGGAGATCTGACTGTCTAAATAAATATTTATGACATCTTAAACACAACGCCATCTAGTCCCAAACTAAGCAGAGCTTGTTTAAAACACCCAAACTCCGAAACAAATATTTGCTGATCACACATACATTTGTTCCGACCCGGGAATCGAACCCGAGATCTCAAGTACAGCTGCGCCACCGAGGCAGTTAATGTAGGCTTCATTCAAAGCCCACAAAATGTCTTGGGACGTCATCATTCATCTCCTACCAGTCTAGTACTAAGGTTAAATATTTCTTTTTACAGATCTTGCGACCTCAAAAAAATGTATGTATTATTACGCCCAAAAAAGGGAGTTTTAATCCAAGACAGACTGCGATCGCTGCTGGAAAAAGTTGTGAGTATAGATAATTCTATATTCTTGTGCTTACTTTGTTGGTCTAGCTTTTAGCATCTGTCAATCAACTGGTCTCCCAGGGATTCCTGGGTATGGAGCCAGGAATTCCTGAGATCGTCTTCAACCAATTCTAACCTAACTTTTTGTCTTTAGGTATTTGATAGCGTACGCCAACAGAAGCCAGATTTTGCTGACAAAATAGTTGCAGTTGAAGGGGATATTGGCATACTCAGATTAGGACTCAGTGACAGTGATTGGAACATGCTTGCAAATGAGGTAACTCTTGAATCAGGTACTTTTGTATTACTTGATGATATTTCAATGTTTGTGACGTAATATTTATTTATTTTATTTATTAATACTTCCTGCATTACATTTGCATGAGGCGGGCTTAATGCCATATGGCATTTTCTACTAGCCAACCTTTGGATTGTAGAGTAAAGGACGTGGCAGGTGCATTTATCTTCTCAAAAAGACAATGTTTACAAGAGAACATAGATAAATAAACAAATTAATATTTATATTGAATACATAATATAATATACATACACTAATGAGATTAGGAACATTTTTCGGCCAACTGTTTTATATAAAACTAGCTGACCCGTCGAACTTCGTACCGCCTAAAAATATTAATTCTCATTATAGTAATTTGTTTAGTTATTGACTGATAGTGACAAATCGACAGCAACGCCAACTAACGGGCCCCGGCCGGTACCGCCACAATCGCTTTGTTCCTGCATTTTAAATCTGTAATATCTTCAAACATATTAATTTAGAGACCCTTAGACCCTTTTAAGGTGTACAATACTGTAGTACATTATTTTGATCTATATCGTGGGACACAGCCAGCGTTTGCAATGTAAGCGTAAAAAATAGGTTTATTTACGACATGACATTAGAAAACTCGATAATTATCAATGTTTCTCTACTATATTATGCACTTATTATACATATAAACCTTCCTCTTCACTCTATCTATTATAGAAAACTGCATCAAAATTTAAGCATTTATAATGACAGACAGAAAGCGGAAGCGACTTTGTTTTATACTATGTAGTGATTCTCTAACTTTAACCTTAAATGTATGACGGTAAGTTATTTTCCTGATCTCAAATGGGGCGCATTCCATAATAAAATGGACTCAATCAAGAAAGAAGAATGGCCAAGAGAAGAACAGTATTTTGGGATATTTTCTTATGAGTAGAAGATTTTTAGTGGAGTGAAGATCTCTGTCATGGTTGGAACATAACAATTTAAACTGTGAAGTAAGATAAGTGATAGCTGTAGGATTGTTAAGTAAAGAATGAAGGGTAGTCAGGGCCCGCAAGCTACGCCGCTGAAGTATAGGTAACCATGACAGCTGGGTTCGATAGCTGGTGACATGATCGTACTTGCGCAGGTTGGAGAAGAACCGAATGCAGTTATTAATATCGATATCATTCACCGTCCGTATTGTGTTTTGTTAAAACAACAGAGTGTAACTATTTCTGCGTCATCTAATGTTTAAAGTAATTATTAGAATTTACAGCATGTACTTCTACAGCATGTATTTAAGCATGTACAGCATATTTCAGTTATCGATCACGTAGTACTCAGACACTCTTTATCTTGTTGAGATGAAGTCGAGATCACAAGCATTGTAGTGATAGGTTAGAATATAATTATATAATGTAGCTGTAAGACCAAAATAAATCAATACCATGTTCACACCTTATTATGTAAGGCTAGAATAATAAACCAATAATCAATTAATAAACAAGGCTCCAAGAGACTATCATACCACCTCGAGTCCCAACATATACCTTGCCCAAACCTTGGCAAATTGATGACCCCGACAATGAACAAGGAGCCCGACAAACGAACAAAGAAGATGAACAAGGACATGGCAAATGCATAAAAGACCCCGACAAAAGAACAAAGAATGAAGAATCCGACATGGCGACAAAAAGAACAAAGAAGAAAGAACCCGAAAATTGAACAAGGATCCGACAAATGAGCAATGAAGAAACCGACAACTGAACAATGAAGATACCGAAAATTTTACAATAAAAATTTTAATCGCGCCTTCTGAAGAAGAATATAATATAGTGAACTAGTATGGCACTATTGCATAAAGGACCAGCCTCACTGCATTTATGGTTCATGCAGTGAGGCTATCGTCGCTCTCCAAAAACAGCAATGATGGTTATTCAAGTCTCAGCCAGCCGGCAACCTCTGCCTCAACAGGGATACCACACACAGGACGCGACCGCTCCAATCTGGTTACCCCTTCGGCCTCATCAGCGTCCCGACTCACTGGGGACTTCACCGCAGCACCAAACCCCGCTTGCGATTTCGACGCACAGGATTCAGCGGACTTCAGCCCCGACTCACTGGGGACTGGCGGCTAACAGTTCCGACTCACAGGAACTTGCGGCATAGTGCCTTAATTTCACAGTACTCAAAAGGAATTTCTGACGCTTTATCACGAAAAATAGGAGTAATCTCTATGCCTTCAACGCTAGATTATGACGAGAATTGTCGTGCGCAGCAGAATGATTCAGAATTAAAGAAGGCCTGGAAAGGTGTTTGAGCAAAATAAAGACGTATTACGATGATTTCAGATCGCAGCTAAAGCATGATATCAGTCGAATACTGTTGTTACACAGGAGAACACTCACGTGAACGTTCAGGTTGTTAAAATGCTGTTTACATAAATCCACACGTATTGATCGAGTAAGATTATTGGTATGTAATACTAAAATAATTTTGCTGACTACGTTAACCTTGAAATGTTATAATTAATGTGATTATTGTATACTTCGTAAAAAGTGCTGACACTTGAAGGTCGCAACTAGCTTGTCATATGTTTGTTTTGTATGCATTTTTAAAGTTAGGATTGCTATTGACATAGGTTAAGTTTATAATTGTAAATTGTTAATTTAAGATGAAGATTGTCTGAATTTACTACCGTAATGTTTTTCGGTGGGGTCCTATATTCCTGCGTCATATAATGTTTAAAGTAATTATTAGAATTTATACAACAGATAAGCATGTACAGCTATCTCAGCATTATTCAGTTATCGATCACGTAGTACTCGGACACTCTTTATCTTGTTGAGATGAAGTCGAGATTACAAGCATTGTAGTGATAGGTTTAGAATATATATAATGTAGCTGTAAGACCAAAATATATCAATACCATGTTCACACCTTATTAAGTAAGGTTAGAATAAGAAACCAGCAATCAATTATTAAACATGGCTCCAAGAGACTATCATACCACCTTGAGTTTCATTATACTCCTTGCCAGAACAATGGCAAATCACCATTCTTGTTCATCCCATAGTTGTCATAAGAATCAACTAAGGTGCAAAACTTGACTGCCTCGGTGTCACAGTGGTAGCGTATGCGACTGCTGTTCTTGAAGTCTCGGGTTCGATTTCCGGGTCGGACCAAATTTTTGTGTGATCTGCAAATATTTGTCTTGGAGTTTGGGTGTTTTCTCTATGTACGAGTATGTATGTATTTTATTTAAGTATGTATTTCTAATATGTATGTAGGTAGGTACATAACAAAAGTATGTTTATGTATTTATATTGTGTTGTGTGTAGTCAGAAATATTATGTCAGAAATAATCTGGCCTATCTGGCCTCCGGAGGCTAGGAGAATGATGCAGAATAATTGGGCCTCCGGTCTCACATTCACCAACGAAATTCGACTGCACGAATGCTGTTATTATTAGGTTGTTCTTCTGTGTAAGGGTAGTACTGCCCCTTTCGAGCCAGCCCATTAGTGCTGATATCAACGTGGCTTACCTAGTTGTCTTTTTTTTTTATAAATAAGTCTATCGAAAATATGACAATTTTGATAAATAACTTTAAATCTAAATTTATCTCTTTAAAATCGTAAGGAAAGGTAAAGAAATTGCAAGTTGTACATTATTACTATGTATTAACATGACATTCACAAACTACCTATTAAATATGTATTTCATGCAAATAAGCAGAATATTTATTGGTTACAGGTTTTTAATTACATTGGAGTTCATTCAAAATATACCTATTCTGATAGGGTTGGCACAGAAAGATTAAAATAAATACACAAAACGTTTATTAGCTTTTTTAAATATGTATATTTTTTACAATTTGCTTGTAATTTTAATTTTTTAACAATTTGTTATACCTCTTAATCGAATTATCAATTCTAAATCCAATGTAAAGTTTTTAAAATAATCAATGGGATAGCACTTGCATGGCATATCTAATTTACAATCTGGTACACGTTTTAGTATATTACCTACCAATATTAACAATATTTATTTCTAGATCGGAATATTCTCGAATTTTTTTTTCAAGCAATTCAACAAGATGCGACCAAGTTGTCAGTTTTTAATAATACCTTTATCAAAAACCCAATTGTATACTGCTTTCGTTAAAGTCCTTGTAATGGCTGAAAAAATAGTATTTTACTTTAATTATAGGTTGTTCAGGTCAATTAACATACAATGTCATCACATAAAATGTCACCACATAAAATGTCACCACATCAATGTTCTCACATTTGTGTTGTCCGAGGCTTTTGCTGTACAAATAGTCCGATACATAGACTAAACCATTTTCCGGTAAACCATATGGGTCATTTATTCCTACACTTTTAGGGGCGGGGACATCATCAGGTTGTGAAACTTAAGATATTGTACGACAGTCGTCTAATTTCATAAGTAAGCTATCGAAATCTTCATTACAATTGGTATTTTGAGGATATATGATTTTTATTTTTTCGATTGTTGGTCATGTACACAGTACAATAAACCATATTTACACTATTTCTACTTAATTTAAATTTCAAATTTAAACAAACACGCACGACGCGACGATCAGCTAAATTAATTAATTATTTTAAATTCACGTGCCATGATGTGTGACTACGATACTATTGCGTGGCCTGACACGCACTTGGCCGATTTTTCGTTTAAAATTTAATTTAGTAATTTAGTTCCTCCAATCTCAATTTCAGGTCAATTTTATAATTCACTCAGCAGCAACAGTAAGGTTTGACGAAACTCTTCGTCAGGCAACACTCCAGAACGTTTTGGGTACAAGAGAAATTCTTCAATTGGCCAGAGATTGTTATAATCTGAAGTAAGTTCTTGATTTTATACTATAATTTCTATCAATACTAACCTCAGATTTATCACACGTTTGAAACATCACATGAATGAAACAGTGTTTTCTGTCAGTCCGTAGTATCAGTTCGATGAAACAGGTTCACAAAATATTTATTATTTATTTTATCATATATACGATATCATCATCATCATCATCAACATCTTTTAACAGTCTACTGCTAGGCATAGACCCCATCTTAGAAAGGAAGTTTTGGCCTAATATATCACGCTGGCCAGTCGGCTTGGTATAAGTAGTAATTGTTACAAGTAGCGACTGCAGTGAGGACTCGGCTTATCACACGCTGGCGGTCTGCCCCGTATTGGCGACGCAGCGCCGGGCCCTCACTGCAGTCATCGGAGGAGATCTCTCGCTACCGGCCGTCGTTTGTTCCATGGCCGGTAGTGAGAGCTGTTTTACCGCGGTCGCGACCTTCTGCGAAGATCTCATCTCGCAGAAAGAGGCGGTGGAGAAGGCCCGGGAGGATAACCTCCATTCGGACCTGATCCGCTGCCGGCGAACCGGGCGTCGGAGGCAATCTGCGCCTCATGCCACCTTGAGTGTGGCCGCGGGTGGACGGGACGGGTTTTCCCTTCCCTCGCATTAGTTGGCCAGTCGCGGGGGGTGGCGTCCGTGTGTGCCGTACGCTGCCCAAGAGAGGGTCTACAACAGACGGAGCCGGCAACAGGAGCGGGCAGGCGCTGGGAGGAGTCCAGAAAGAGATCTGACCTTGGACTCCTCCTCCTCGTAAAAGACAAGCACAGAGAGGACACACCGTGTGGTTTTTAGTCGGTTGGAGTCCGACACACCACCCCGCCGAATCGAATACCCCGGCGGGGTGACGGTGCATGACGATTTTCCACACGAAAAAAAAAGGGGTTTGTTCCAAGTTTGAGTGGGTGTGGCTCTGACCACCTAGAATGGGGCACGCTTTTGGCAACTCCAGAGGATATTAGTGGTTAGAGTCATACGCTATTACCACACGGTGTCCACGGAGATGGCATGCGGCTTGACCGGAATGGGAGACCGTGGGGTTTGGCTGACCGAAGTTTATCGACAGACATCAGGATTTCAGATGGATAGTGAATTTCATCGCAATTCCGAAGAGCAGATGTGAAGCCGTTCGTCAAGCTCGTGGCTCGGGTTTTCCCCTCCACCCGCTTCAGTGGCCATCCGCCTCCTCGCAACCACGTCCGCGTGTGCCGTACTTATCCTAAATTGAGAGTTGAAGCCGAGATGGAGCTACAGATGGGGTCATAATAGCTGTTTCTTAACTCCTCCTATTCAAGGCGCAGAGTGGCATACCGTGTGGTTTTAGTCGGTGTGATTCCGATTAAATCTCGGTAGGGTAACGGTTTTCAGTTGTAGTAAATAGTTGCAGTAATATTGTACGTTAGTTGCTTCGTTAGTTGATTTTTATTACACCCATGAGATGAATTTATGGTGTGACACTCTGTTTTCTTAATTCATCACCAAATAGATATATTACATTCATTGATTAATTTTTTCAGATGCCTAACATACGTTTCCACAGCATATACACATACGACTTCAGAGCGCATAAACCAGGATGTATTAGAACAGTTTTATCCATGCCCAATAACTCCTGAACTCTTAATAGATATGGTCACGCATATAGATGAGGAACGGATCGATAAAATAACAAAAGGGTAAGTTCAGGAAAGAATTAAGTTACAATATGAAAGTTTTTCTCTAGCAGTCGATAAAACGCATGCTAAGTTTTTTCCGTTTAGGTTACTTGGTTAATTTCAGTACGTAAGGTACGTATAAACTAAATAAAATACCAGCATAGCCATGAATTTTTAGCTGCGTCTTTCTAAAAAAATACATATGTCCATGTTCTCGCCACTAGCGAGACATCTGCAGGAATGAAACGCAAACGTCAAAGTGACAAGCGAGTGACGTTTGCGTAAATAGACTTGAACTCGAGAAGTGAGGACGTTACGAACAATAATCGTCTAGGGATGGGATAAAATCATTGTCATCTGTGATCCTTGTCTATGACTTATGACATGAAAGTAATCGACTAAAATCAATCATTCATTCGCGTTATTATTATTTTAAAGTGTCAATGATTCCCATCCCTGCGGTCACCGGTCGCACGCGTTAGTGCCCGGTGTTGCGTCAGTGTCTTGCCTTCAGACACTTTATCAGTGTTACCAGCTAAAATAATCGATACGCCGACATATTTAATAAAATCAAATATGAATTTTATTAACATACTGCTATTTTTAGGTTAATTGAAGGCTGGCCCAATACATATACATTTACAAAAGCGTTAGCTGAAGACCTGATCAGAAGAGCTGATGATCTATCTGTGTGTATCGTGAGGCCGCCATTTGGTAAGAAAATACATCATCATCATCAGACTTTAACAGGTCTACTGGACGTATCACCAACAACCCATAACTGCAAGGCTCGGATCTCCTCTCAGGAGAGGGTTAAGGACATACGTCCTCATGATGGTCGAGTGCGTATTGGGGACTGGCAATTCGGCTACGTAATCTTGCGATGTTTTTAAACTTCACGAAAAATTTAAGTATCAGTTTATTATTTCAAATGAACAGTATTTTTACTAAATGCATATGAAAGTATATACGGTACTTACATTAAGAAAGCAAATTTTAATCTGTCTGTCTATTTGTTCCGGCAGAAAGCTGATGAGTTAAATAGTAACTCAAGCTATGTTTTAGACTAGCATCGCTTGGCGACGCTACTCAGCTAATTATAATTCTAAATATTTTTATCTATTTGACAGTGACAAGTGCCTCTTTGGAACCCACTCCCGGTTGGATCACTTTAAAATCTTGTGTGACTGGGCCCATTGGAGTAAGTTTTATATGATTATAATAATTTTTACATTAGCTTCATATGCTGTCAGTTCGTACAAGCCGACTCAACACTATGGTACTTTCTTAAAATGTTCAATATCAACCTTTTCAGGTAGGTATATAGTTTTGCAACAACAACCCAGAACCTCAGATTATAAAAGAAAGCCTGATGGAACGTGCTTGTCAAATAACATGACGCCGATTGATTATTCTAGTGTGCGTGACAGTCGCCACAAACACTGTAGGAACACGTACATCGGTGTGCGTGTAATGATACCATACGCTATAAAAAAATCCCTTTTTTTGATAAACATTAAGATTGAAAAAAGGGTTTAATATTAAAAAACTTAAAAAAATATGGTTTTTTTTTCAGTAACTGTTACATACTGTGCAAACTCTTAGCAACTTTTATTTTGCACTAACTTTTTATGATATTGTCGTTTTGCGTTTCGTTTCGTACAAAAATAAAGAAAAATAAGTAAACATAACAATTATATATTGGACACGATTTTAAATCTACCTATCATTATGAGTGACTACGGAACCCTATTCTATGCGTGGCCTGACACGCACTTTGCCGATTTTTTGTTCTTTAATTTAGTTAATAAATCGTTTTTTGTTTTGTTATTTGTTTGATTTGATGTTAATTTTACTAAAAAATAGGTAATTTAATGGAAATAAAACTGATTCCGGAACCTGTTTTCATTTAACTATTTTCAATTGTAAATTTGCAATATGACTTCACACTAGGAAGGGGGGGAGTCTCACAAATGTGATTAGCTATGACAAGGACGGGGGAGGGGCAAAAAAATCATGAAATTCGTGTGAAGCAATTTATGGATGACCCCTAATGTATGAAAATTTTTTTTTTTAATATTCTGCAGTTATTCGGTAAGTCGAAATCAAGTTTCGTACTATTGATCATTCTCAACCATTCAATTATGATGTGAAGCACAAGTTGCAATTTGTAGAAACATCCACAAATTGTTCCAATAATTATCAGAAATAATTGTATCTCCAAAGAATACTTTCAGATAGGTTTTTTCGTTTTTTTTTTTAAAAAGACAACTCCCGCATTAGGAATATAAATTCCTGTGTCGCGGGGAACTTTACAAACATACATGAAACGGTCACAAAGAACACCCAGACTCAGAACAATAAATTGTGAATAACACAAAGTGTTGTCCTACGTGGGATTTGAACCCACGACACTTGGCGTAGTAGGAAGCGGCGTGGCAACTGCTTAAGCCACTAGGCCAACCGTGCAGTCGTAGGTTATACATAGGTTCGGAATCAAGTCCCTAAATACAGAAATGAGGTCCACTAATGTCTGGACTAACAAGTAATTTTCCCTAATTATAGGGAAAAAAAATCATAAAAACTGGTATCACAGTCGAACTACGGTTGAGGTTTTGTGTTCCGACACAACATTAAAATTATCGGGTGAATAAATAATTATAGCAACTAAATCATCATATATCCGAATTTCGCACTAAACTCAAGTGGCTCCCAATTCGATTTCGCCGGAATACTCATATCCTCTCCCTACTATACAATATCTTAGTTAACCCTACAACTCACTACAACTACTATTTGAAGAAAAGATTTACCTATGTTCATGACACACACACGATGCTTAAGGTCATCGGAAAATCGAACTTTGGAAATTCTAACACACTCCACAGCTTTCACTGATAAATCTTTTACAGTGCAAGCTGCACGCCTGTGGAATGCCTTACCGGAGGCTGTAAGGCAGGCACAGTCGGTGAATACTTTTAAAAGACTCGTCAAGGATCACTACCTATCTCTGTAACAACTATAAGCTGTCTGAATATGTATGTTTATGTATGTATCATATGTATAATATGTATGTATGTAGGCGCATGAATGTATGTATATATATGAGTATTAGAAAATTGTAAATGTGTACCGCTAACTACAATTACCTTTAAGTATAGTCCATTTTAAGGTTGCCTGGAAGAAATCGCAGTCTGCCCATTGTACCACTGTTTTTATTGGATTGAATCCTACGATGTATCTTTTGTATTATGGTGTGCAATAAAGAGTATCTAGCTATCTATCATCTGTATTTACATGTGAAAAGATATTCCATCTTCATTTTTTTGTTTCTGGGAACTATTCCTACAGTGTTTAATGATGCAAGACGGCATTTTGAAATTAAAATAAAAAGTCACTCGTGACGTGTACACAATATGGCGGTTTGTCAAACACTGGCGCGAGAATGTATTCGCTTTTTAATTCATATTTACTTTGTAGCTTCATTTCGTGTTCTTTAAGGTCTATCTGGCTTTTTTTGTAATCTGAGCCCATAACTATTATTTATATTATTATTGCGTGAGTTGTCTTGTAAAAAATTACATATATAACTAGGATTAGAAATGCGACAGCAAATGTGTATATCCCAAGAAATATCTAAAATTATTAGTTAAATGTGAATAATCATTTTAGTGCTTATCTTATCACTTACCTATGCAGGTAAGTTGATAGAAAATGCTATGCAATAGCTTTACCGCAGCAGTCCCCGAGTGCCACATGACTTTTTTGCCTATGGGACATTAATTATGAAATTTTAAAAATACGGCTCAATGAATGTATGTGCTTTAAAAGCGGAGCTGAGAAAAAGAGGTGCAAAAGTTAAGCGGTTAAACTTTGACAGCTAGGATCTCATTCTACAGTGGCGCTCACTGTCGAGTACAAAAACGGTGGCGATCATTGCTGTTATACTATTACACAAAGTAGATATGGAGTCAAATGTAGAGTATGGAACTCAACAGCCCGAATATGACCAATATTTCGATACCTCCCACGTAAGTTGTTGTATCCCCAGAACTGCAATATTACAGTAGAGCATTTTAAACATTCCAATTGGACTAAAAACTGCATTTATTAATGTATTATTGTAAAATTTGGTATATTAATGTAATTTTTAGTTTTATAGATTATGTTGAAAGATAAATAATAAATTATGTATATTTTCTGAGATATTGTTCATACAACATTTAACTGCGGAGTACAGACTGCGACAGTTGTCGTATCTCATACTTACAACATTTTACCGCGGAGTTTAGATTTCGTCAGTTGTTGTTTATAGTACTTACAACTGTATACATTGAAAAATATAAGTTTCATTCCACTGTAAGTAACAATATCAATTACAAAAAAAAATTTGGTTTGCGTTATTCTAAGTAAACAAATATTAGACTAGAAAATAAAAAGACATTATCAAGAATAAACTTCTATAATTTTATATTTATAATAGGAATAAGAAAATATTATTTTCGCATTGATACATATTTAAAAACGGTTGAGTTACTTTCATTTATACATAGTTTTTAGTTCCATTGGAGCCTTAAATCAGTGAAAACTATCATTATTTTTAGAATAACAATAATGACAGTAAAATAAATAAATAATAAATAATTCGGACATCTTACACACATCATCTAGTCCCAAACTAAGCGGAGCTTCTATTCATCTTCCTAGCCTTATTCCCAATTTTATTTGGGGTCGGCTACTAGTTCAACCGGTTTTACCTGAATTTCAGTTTTTCCACGGAGCGACTGGCATCGGACCTCCGCAACCCTAAGGGAGAACTGAAATTCGAAGATTGAACTAGTTGTCAGTATATTTGAGGGCACTGACTTCCCAATAACGATTGCCATAGTTGTTCATGACAACCGGGACCGACGGCTTTACGTGCTCTCCGAGCGGAGCTTCTATTATGGGTAAAATATTTGCTGTTCAGGATTTCAGTATAGTACAGTCTGTATTTCTAAAAGTGTAACATTGATCGCATTGCTCTTTATTAGGCATGTAAAAACTGAGCTTAAAATTTTCATTTACAACATCTCTATATTGACTTTCGGTTTCAGCTTTCTCGTTATATTTATTAAAGTATTTATTTATTTCTTTATGCAATTTGTACAACGGCGGACTTAATGCCCAAGGTATTCTCTACTAGTCAACCTTAGGGTGTCATATGTGTTAGCCTGAAGCCATTCATTGTACATTTCAAATAATTTAAAGAATTCAAATCTTCATCCATATATAGCTTGTTTGACCTTTGCCTCGTATAAAGTGACTCATCCGGCTGCACGCTCATAATGTGATCACACACACTGGTTATAACAGAAACTGTTTTTTTTACAGGATGGTTTGAATTTCTTCCTCTTTGATCTGGGTCTAGTACTCTCGTTGTCGTATCCATCTTTTCTAGAGCCTTATAAATTACCTGATCACTGACAGACAAAGTATTTTTTGCACACATCCACATAATTAATATTATTATGATCTTTGCTATGACCTACTGGTATTGAGTATTTTAACGTGTACTTACGTTACGAAACTGTATCTGTATAAACTCTACGTTTATTTTGCTATTTTAATAAATTAGCCACATACATCTATTGCTTTTATAGATCACCTAAGCTCCAAAAACTCTGAAAAATCTTTTTCGCTTAATTTGTCAAAGCACTTCTTGCGGCAGCGACATGGTGGGCCCATCTTGCTACTTTCTTGGATTTTAACCTTTTCTGGACATATATTCTTATCCCAAATTACGTAAACACTTTCTTTTATTATCTATCCTTTCTTTAAAATGTATTTTTCTTACATTGCCTTTATCTTTCCTTGATGGACAACGGCGGTCGCTTGTGGAAGGACTATTATTCGTAATATCCGATAATGGACTATTGTTCATGGTTGTATACGTCAAGCAGCTATAAATACATGCTGGTGAGGGTTGAAGTGAAATATCGAATGCCGATAAATTTTCTTTTTGTATATATTATGGGCAGAAACCACAGTCGTAGTCCAAGTGGTTGATACTATAAGAAGAGGGAGGGTGCGGTGTCTCAAGATTTGCAGTATCAGAATCTGTTGCTACTTCTAAGCTCTCAAAGATGTTTTCATCTATTATATTTACTAACTCATTCATTTCAGATTTATTAAAACTTATTGGTAATGGTGACTCTGAAACAGTATTATCGTTTTAATTTGATTGCAACCCAGGTAATTCCTAATCTCTTGGGAATTTCGGGAAATCCTTTCTTATCAGATGCCTACATCGTATAAGGAACACATACAGCTTTTACCTCTCCAATAGTGCTATTCTCTAAGAATACAAGCCTCGTGTGGGGCTGCCCCAGCTTTGTTTGTCGCGACACTATTGCAAGGCTCTGTCTCGACGACGAGCACCTCGTAGTGAGAATAGCATAGCTGGACCAGCTGTTTAGGCTGTGTAACCTGCGTTGGTAGATCATAAAGGCCCGTATTACAAAACATCACTTAATACTCAAGCAATTCTTAAAAGTAGATTCATGCCATTTGATTTTTTGAAACTAGTTTTAAGTTATGCTTGAGGATTGAGTGACGTTCTGTAATACGGGACTAAGTCAGTCAGCCAGGGCAAAGCATTTTATATGTAGCAAGATACAATTTTAGAAAAGACTTTTGACATACAACTTCGAATTTAAGTAAAAAAAAACGGAATAGCAAAGTAAAATATAGCATGTCACCATACAACAAAGTTTTGTATAAGAACTCCCGAAGTAAAATGTTGTATCTATCACGTACAATAATATTTTTATTTTTATTTAAACGTAAAATGTTGTATGTATTACATACAACATTTTTAATAAATGCTTAACGACGTATACTGTTCTAAGTAGTCTATACAACATTTTAGGTTAGTATCACCACAAAAGACTAACAGTAACCGCACTAATGCTAATAAAATATTACAAAAATAAATATACTGTAAAATTTCAGAGACTTGAATCATGAAAACTGTTTAGTTGTATTTCATCAAATGAAACATTGTTATTTCAATGGGTGTCTCGGAGTTTCTATTTTATGTACTCGTATTATTGACCATATCACATAGTCTACGCGCTCTTGTTATTATACTTGTACAATTCATAGTTTATATTTGAAGTAATTTAATTACGTATATATATATTACTTTGAAAAACTTTAACGGTTCCTACATGCGTGCGACCGGTTGAAAGTCCGGCGTAGCATGTTGTATGTGTCCAATACGAGCCGCGGGCGCGTAATTCTTCCCTCCACTCACCCCGCGTAAACTATTGCAAAGGTCCATACAATGCTGTAGTCCGTTCTCGTTCGAAAGTTACAACATTATACGACTGGCAAATCCCTAAAAAAAACGTATTTTGGTTATTTTTTCACTTTGAATGCATGGAATAAGGCAAAATTAGGATAGTTTTAGTAAAAACGAAAAAAGTCATTTTTGTGGCATACAACAACTTACGTGGGAGGTATCGATTTATTCTATTGACAGGTACATAGATACCTTCTTTTTGGTATATAAAATTAATAGGTCATTAATATATTTTTTTGTTTTAGAATATTTGTTTATTTGTTTATTTGTTCTTAACTTGTTTATGGCATTAGAAAATATGATTTCAATTTCAGATGTTCTTGGGTGTAGGGTTGGGTGTAACTCATGTTTTTATGATTGATAAATTTAATGAGCTATCTTTTGCTTCGGTGGATATGGTAAATAATGCCATAATAGCTGCAGGATGGGATATGCTTGAGAGGAATCGGACGAATGATAAGGATACAGATAATATATATATGATTACCACCTATGGAAAAGGAATCAAATGGAGTGAGTATGAGCAATCAACATGTTATATAAACATCAGGTACCCATAATGTCACATTTCTAGGCTCGAGTCTCCTCTGAGGAGAGGGTTAAGGTCATAAGGGCCCTACACTGGCTGAGTGCGGACTGTTTCAAGACCCTTGTGACTACGTAATCTTGCACGTCACAACGTGTCAGGCAAATTGGGCAGTGAAGGCACGCATATCATCGCCTCATGATTCCCTGAGTGTGGCCGTGGATGGAGAGGTCGGATTTTCTTCTCCATCCGCTCTAGCGACCAGCCGCGAGGAGGCAATTTCCGTATGTTTTAGACGAGATGGCACGTCTGTGCGGGCAGGTACTTGGAGGGATCCAAATCGTAATAATAGCAGGTACTAAGTGGTTTTAGTCGATCCGATTACTAAACATCGCCGCAAACCCCGATAGGGTGACAGCCCTGTAGGAGCTTCCATAGATAAAAAAAAATCAAGTTTGCCTTATAATTGCATAGCTGTTATCCTACGTAGTTTGCTCCCCTAGGCTTTAACGACGCGCATGGGATGGTAGGGGTGATGACACTATGTATTCTTAATCCATCACCACACTTAAGAAAATTCAATAATCAATTATGTCGAATATAATTATTTATGATATTAATTTTGATCTTAAATAAGTTAAACGCCCTTTACTAATTTCATTCATCAACTTCATCAAGTATTTTCTTTCGCAGAAGAGGTATACGACTATTTAAAACACAATGACATGGGTCGTTTCATTACCCCTAAAGTCATAATATGGTATGTTTGGGGTTATGGTACGAGCAACCAAATTGTATATACCATACTGCTTTGGCTGGTACATTATATACCTGCTTATATGATAGATGCTGTATTGGATTTGCTGAAGCTGAGACCTGAGGGTATCCCCCCGTAAGTAAACTTAAACCCATATAATTTTTCTTTATCTAAGAGTTGCTTATAGATTAACACAAAAAAGTCGATACGATTTTTTTTTCTATCATTACACACAACGTCATCTAACTTCAAACTAAGCAGAGCTTGTATCATTTGTGCAAAGCTTATAGAAACTTTGATATAGCCACTCATTTAAAATCATCTTAAGATCTGAGTCCTGACCAACATGCTTTCATGGAATCGCGATCCACAAGCACCAATCTAACGCATTTCGTGGAATTGTTAACTGAAGCCATTGACGCTGGACACCAAGCTGATGTCATTTACACGGATTTTAGCAAAGCATTCGCGCAAAGTCCCACATAACATTCTAATATATAAACTGCAAGCGTATGGCATTACTTTTTTTTTGTGGGTACGTGTTAAAAAGTGTACACATATAATTATTTACTCAGAATTGATTTTACATAAAATATTCATATATCCTAAAAACTATACTACAAATAATTGTTTAACATTCTATAAGACTAGACTGCTCCTGTTTTTGAAGGTTTATGTGTGGATCTTAGTGAATTAATAGTCACCACTTACCAGCACTACACTGCACAACAATATGCCACAGATAGTGAACACTGAAGCTGCTCAAAGATCTCTAGAAGAGTGCTTCACCAAAAGAATGTCTGAATTGGAGTTACAACTACAGTACACATGTACTTCAAAGGACACCGTTGTGAAGGTTGCTGAAGAATTCCTCAGCAACCTTCGCAACGGTGTCCCGAACCTTTCAGGAACTGAGGTACAGCATGTTGGGTCTGTTAAGGAAACAGATTAATGAATGTACTCAAATGAGGATTGCAACAAAGTGGTACTTAACATACTCAACAACAAGCTGCAACTGAAGACATACTCTTCAGAGTCATTTACTGTCTGTCACAGGCTTGGGACACCCAGCACGGATCATCACCGGCTATATCTTGGTGAGGTTTTGTAGTGCAGAACTGCGGTCGGCAGCTTTGAGGGCTAAGACTGTACTCAAGGGCTTGACTGTTTCTTTCCGGGAATTTCTCACCAACACGAGGCAAACAGTATTTGCCAGGGCCCGGAATCACTTCGGCACCCGTGCATGTTGGACTCAGTACGGCACAGTAATAATCAAAGTAGTTGTTGGCAACCGGTTCAAGATCAACGACTACTGGGAAACTGACAGCAATATCCAATATCCATTCTCTCTTTCCTTTCCAAGGTCCTAGAATCCTGTGTACACAAACATTTAACTGAATTCGTTTATAAGAACAACTTATTGAGCCCTTTGCAGTCCGGTTTCAGACCTGGTCACAGTACCACTTCTGCTCTTCTTAAAGTGATCGGTGACATCGGGGTAGGTATGAAAGAGACGAAGGTTACTGTTTTGGTAATGATACACTTCTTCAATGCCTTCAACACGGTCAACCACGATATCCTATTATATATCCTTTCCTATCTTGCGGTGTCCCCGGAAGCACTGGAATGGTTCTATTCTTATCATCAGGGACGCCAACAGTCTGTAAATATCGACGAATGTACGTCGAGCTGGTGTGATCTTGGCTCTGGTGTACCTCAAGGTGGTATTCTTTACCCTCTTTTATTTTCTATGTATATCAATCTCTTAACCCTAGAACTTCTGTGTGCGTATCATCTGTATGCAGACGATCTACAGTTCTATTCTCAGAGTAAAGTGGAGGATGTTGCGTTAGCAATAAAAAGGGTCAATAATGACCTTGAAATAATCAATGCATGGTCTCAAAAGTTTGGGCTATCAGTGAACCCCACAAAATGTCAAGCCGAACAACCCCACAAATGGTCGGGAGTCGCCGATTGATGAGCAGAGTGGACACTGAGACTCTTCCAGTTATCATCTTTAAAAGGACTACCATACCTGTTTGTGAATCGGTGAAGGATCGGCACACTTAACTGGCGTGAACAAGTTTCGAAACAGTACCAGAGGGTTACTGGAACTCTTCGTGCTCTTTATCGCCTGAGAAAGTCTCTACCCGTTAAGACTAAGACAATGCTCGTGCAAACCCTTATCTTTCCACTAATCGACTATGGTGATGTCTGCTGTTACGACCTGAATGCAGATCTTCTTGATAAATTAGATCGTCTTCTTAATAACTGCATTCGATTTATTCATAATCTCATAAATATGATCATGTTTCCTCTTTCCACTCAATTGGCTACCCAATTGTTCACGCCGAAAACTACGCGCGCTAACTATCCTATACTCCATCCATAATAATCTTCACCAACATATTTAAAGTGTTGCTTCCAACTCCTATGTAGTACTCATGATAGAAACCTCCGCTCCTCTAATAACCTTTTCCTTCGCTGTCCTTCTCACACAACTGAATTTGTTGGCTCATCCTTTTTTATACAGTCTGTTCTTCTCTAGAATGAGCTTCCCACCGAGATCAGGATGGCCACCAATGCTTATCGTTCTAGACAAAAGTCAAGCAGTTTCTAGTGAAGCAGCTGGCAGAATCAACCAAGTCATAATTCTCAACAAATTTTCTGGAGATGGTTTTACTGTTCCATTTTCAACAATATGTCCTAGGTACTCAACAGATCTTTGAAGTAACTGCGTCTTTTTCCAGTTTATATCTAGCTCGTACTCTGCTGCAACTTTCGATACATCTTTGAGTCGCTGTACTGCTTCGTTTTCTTCTTTTGCTGGTATGATTACGTCATCGATAAATATGAGAACAATTCCCTTTCTTATAAAATCTGAAAATATAATGTTTATGTATCTTGTGAAATATTTTGGACAAATGGAGAGTACAAATGGTGACTATAGAAATTCATACTGGCCTTCAGGGTTACTCGTGACAAAAGCTGTATATTTCACTGACTCCTCCTCAATCGGGAAGTGAAAAAATCCATTTTTTAAATCTAAGGTACTAAAAACCTTCGCTTTGCACAACTTGTCAATGTGATCACTTATAACCGGTAAAGGGTGTTCATCTTTCACAATCTTCTGGTTTATCTTCCTATAATCTATGCATCCTCTTGTCTTCCCAAATTTTTATTCACTAGGACAAGCGGACTAGCATATTCCGAGTAGCTTCTGCTGAACATCCTTCTCCACAGTCAATGCTAATCGTCGTGGTCGTTGTGATACTGGTATGTCATCTTTCAATACTAATTTCATTTTTATCGGTGCCTCTTTGACCTTCACGGAATAACTTCGTTTGGAACAACATGAAACTGAAGTGTGTATTTGTGGTTGTCGATTATTAAATCAGCTTTAAACTTACCTAAAGAGTACACTTTGCTGGATTCCAAGCCTGCTAAAGACATGATATCCAGTTGATAGTCTGAAATATTGCACATGATTTTGACAAAGAGCTCGTGGGTTACAAGATTCAAATCACAACCTGTATCAATTAATTAAACAATAGACACTTCAGTGAATTTTGGTATTGTATCTACCATGGATTGGACGTTCCTATATTCATCCGTCTTGTTATCACCTTCGCTTATCTTTGTGTAGTCTTCGTTGTTCGAGCAACAATCAAATCCTCTTTCTCGTTTGAGATCGTTCTCGTAGTAGGGGCCACGCCACCACGCCGTCCGTCATCGTCGTATTTTTTTTTTTTTTTATTTTTTTTTTTTTATATTTAAGCCTGCCAAAGTGACTCTACTCTGCCTGATGGAAAGCATGAGTAGAATCCAGGAGTAGGGGTCACCATGCTTATTGTGAGGGTAGACAATGTAGCATGGTGACCCCTACCATGGCAGCCTGGTTTGATTATTCTGCATCATTCTCCCGGCCTTCGAAGGGCGGGAGAATGATGCAGAATGATTGGGCCTCCGGTCTCACACTCACCAACGAAATACGACAGCAAGAATGCTGTCATTATTAGGATGGTCTTCTGTGTGAGGGTAGTACTGGCTGGGTCGAGCCGGCCCATTCGTGCTGAAATCAGCGTGGCTCTACTACCTACCGCCAATTCGACCCAAAACACCCGATCCACACCTGTTTTATATCCCGGACGAGCAGTTGTCTGGGTCGGTGTTCAGGGAAACAACTCATTCTTCAGGAATCCTCGTTTATTAATTTAAATATTGGGCACTTACAGTTGCTCATCAAAGCGTTCATATCAAAAGGGAAGAACTCACTCGTTCAATTCCAATCATTCAACAAAACGTTACATTCTACGCATTCTCATTAGAACTTATTTGTATTAATTTACTAAATAGAATCGATTATTTTAAAATTCCTACATATATATATATATGTTTATGTATGTATGTAAGTAAGTATATTTAAAAACTGAATAAATATTGCCACAAAAATGAATGACCATAACTTTCGGTATTTACTTTATTTGCTTTTTTGATTTTTGAAGTTTGTCTAGTGTTAGTACACATGATTTTACCGTTACGTTCTAATCTATCCTCTATTCACTAAAGGAAGAAAACTCAGGTTTGGGTTAAGCTCGCCTTTGTACATGTAATCTCCTTGTAAATGTAATAAGAAAATGTGTGTACAATAAAAAATAAATAAATAATTTCAATATAGGTTATTATGTGAAAGTTAGCGTGCACTCTCTTTTCTTTTAAATGATTACTGGATTTCATAAAAAACCTTGTTTATCTTTTTAAATTGTATTGAATTTTTGTTTGTTTATACAGGGTGTCCCAGAAATAATGTATAATCCTGGAGTGCTTAGTAATACAGCTATCTGGCGTACAAAAAAAGTACCCAAAACAAAACCAATTGGTGCCCAAAATTGAAAGGTTTTTAAAAAAATACTTTTTTGTTGTCCTTACTGTACTAACGTGTACACCACGGCTGCAAATTAATGAAATTTGTGCGTTTTTGGCGTTATCTTATTCCTCACAGACAATCTTATTAGAAATGCACTAAATAGTATGAGTACCTATTGTACTTTTCTGGAAAAAAAATATCAACATTTTTAACATGAAATTTGATCAAAAAAAATTATTACAAAGTTTGAGAGCCTTTTGTGAAAAAAAAAAATGTATCAAAACCTAAGGGGCCAACCATTTAAAAAAATGCGCATTTAATGCAGTTTACAAAATGGTATAATACATACATAATTTTAGGTAACGTAAATATGCAGTGATTGTGATACATCTATAAGTATCTTCGTTACGGCAGTTTATTTTCAAGCTGTTATTATTTAGCATTTTTATTAAAAATGACTCACCAGTGGCATATGCAGATGGGCAATCGTAAAATTTCTGGTAATCTTTTATATTTTCAGCAATTATAGGTGGAGGTTGCGGAGGTTTTTTAACTTTAGTTATCTTGGTTTCATCTTCGCTGGAACCTGTCCCTTGTTGTTTAGTCGGTGGTGTCAACGATACGTTCAGCTTCCTTTCTTTACGACTCTGTAGACGAATCCACTCGGTTTCATTCATTCTAGTTCATCCTCATCAGTTTCATACTGCACTATTTCAGACTCTTCTTCCAAGGGTTGTTTTTTTTTCGCATTGGAGCTCTTTTAGTTAGGGATGGGTTGGACTAGGTAAAGTCCGCGTGTGACCGGACGTTGCCCAATAGAGAGTCGAAACTGGAGTAGGTGCCCGCAACAGTGCGGGCAGGCGCCGGTTGGAGTCCAGAAGGAAATCCCCTCCCTGGACTCCTTCCAATACAAAGGCGCAGAGAGGGTCACACCGTGTGGTTTTAGTCGGTTCGAGTCCGACACACCACCCCGCCGTAACCCCCGAGGGGTGACGGTCCGCGGGGATTTCCACACGTTAAAAAAAAAAAAAAAAAAGGTAAAACAGATACTAGGTGCACCTAGTCTTATTCCTTTAAAATACTTGATGCAAATACCTGTTCCACCTAGTCCACCTAGTATCAGTTGGTAAGCGTATTGCCGGTGATTGGGAGTATTGGTACTAGGTGGACTGCGTGAATATGATACAATTGGATACAATATAATATTTAGATAGTACATAGGACTAGGTATCTTAGAACTTTATGGATGAAATCATTAGGTATTTAATGTACTTAATAATTTATGTTATGTTTACGTTTTTTTACTAATAAATAAAATAAAAAAATAATTTGATTTTGCCCACTTGTTCGAATATTTGGTGCGTTTTGGAAAAAAGATTTTGGGCACAGTTTCGATAGCAAAGTCATCTAAAAGTATTTATTTCGTGATTATTTTTTGTTTTGTATGTGAATTATGTTTAGTTGAACAGAATAATGTATGGGTTTGATAAAAGAAATACTATTAAAATCACAGGGAAATGAAATCTTTCTTTCATACTTCTTTTACAGGCTTAGGACTGTCAACTTACAATTATAAAAAAATATTGTCTTTAGGTTATATTACACGAAAAATGGTAAGCAGGCGTATTTAAAAGATTTCAATTCAAGTATGACTATTTACAAAATCAACTAAGTAAAAATACGATGTTTGTTAGCATTGTGTTATGAATGAGCAAGATAGCAAGACACGTTTTAAGTGCGAGTAAGTGAAACGGACCGTCCCGCGAATGTTGTATAGCGAGATTATACGTACGGAATACTGTGTGGTGTGTGTGTGTGTGTGGTACTTTACTCTGATACTTCATGGACTTCATGCACTAGTCTCTTAAGACTTTATGGACTAAGTGCCGCCTAGTACCGGAAAATACGTGATCCTCGCACCTGTTCCAGTATATACGTCTCAAGTCTACTTTCAGTTGACTCTGAAGGTTCTCTACCTGTACGCGCAAGTCTTGCACCATAAGTTGAAGATTGTCGCTGATTTTTTTTTTATTCATATACTGTTCGTACAAGAAATGTTTATTTTCGGTTATGCGTTTGATAGATTTCGTTGGCGTGACGTTAGTCATCATTGAAATTTGATAATATTTGCACAATGAATAATTAAGTTAAGTTAAGTTAATTAAGATAAGTAAATAATTAAGTTAAGTTAGCCATATGTCTTTATGTGGGTCATCGCACGCGACGGCGGCGGAGGCAGCGCGACGCTGCGTCTGCACTTTTAACTAGAACATGGCACGTGAGCGATTAACACGTCCGCTCTGCATAGTACCGATTCGTAAAGATTGATTAATGATTTTAAATAAGACACTCCACCGAACACGTGGTGATAGCACGAGATGATATACGATAATGTTCGCCCCACTACCACGTTCCATTATAATGAAACGAACGAACGAATGAACAGACAATAATCATCTAGGGATAGGATAAAATCATTGTCACCTGTCTGATGGAAAGCATGAGTAGAACTCATGCTTTCCATCAGACAGAGAAGAGTCACTTTGGTAGGCTTAAATATTTAAAAAAAAGATTTCCATCCCCACGGTCACCGATCGCACACTAAATTTAATTTTTTTCAGATTAGTGAAGACTTATGCCAAAGCGGACAAAGTGCTGAAATTTTACAAATACTTCTTTTTTAATGATTGGAAATTAAAAACTGATAGATTAAAATCAATGATTAACCGCATGTCGGATAATGACCGAATTATTTTCAATTGTGACGTTAACACTTTTGATATAAAGGAACTTATGAAAATATGGGCTATAGGGCTACGAAGGTATGTATACCAGTCAAACGATTACCAGCAATGCATTTCTTTATTTTAATATACACATCTACGAGTATATTATCTAGATTGGTGTACAAGTAAAGGAGAAAGTAGGAGTCGTGGCCTATCAAGAGGTCAAACGAATTGCAGAAAATAGACAGGAGTGGCGATTGCTCCACCGACAAGGGCCTGACCCTTAAATTGAGAAGAAGTATATCACTTTATTTTCCTCTTCTTTTAATCGATTGCTGCACTATAAATATACACGAAACGTATAAACACTCGTACATCAAAATCACCTAAACTCAGCACAACATTTTTTAATATAATTAATCCTACCAAAGTGACTCTATTCTGCCTGATGGAAAGCATGAGTAGAATCCAGGAGTAGGGGTCACCTTCCTCGTTCTGAGGTTAGGCAATGCAGCTGTTTCTGCATCATTCTCCCGGCCTCCGAAGGCCTCCATATTTGGCCACACTCACCAACGAAACATGACAGTAAGAATGCTGTCATTATCAGGATGGTCTTCTGTGTGAAGGTAGCACTGCCCTGGTCAAGACGGCCCATTCGTGCTGAAATCGACATGGTTCTACTACCTATAGAGTATTGTATGTACCTAATTTGTGACTTATATAGAGTTGTCCCATGTAGCGTTCGGACCTACAACCCACACGTATTTCATGCGAGCATTCAAGTTCTTGTCTACATAAATATATAACACTTGTACATCAAAATCTATCTTTAGCAGAAATCACATAAGTTGTACCTACTTATCACGGTCTTATCGTCAATTTCTTCGATTCAACCTTTGGATGACCTTTCCGTGTGTTAAACTGGTAAAATGTAAAACGGCAAATTCTCCGTATTGCTCTCATGTGGATCCTGTTAAGCAGAATAGATCTAAACAGCAACATGAAAATAATCACCGGAAAGTGACAATGACTATAATTTGCCGGAAATCTAGAAAAATATTTTAGAACTTTCTAATTTTCGGTAAATTGTTCATTTGTTTTGCATAGTTAGGAATTTTAAGATTACATAAATTAAGTATTTAACGATTGAACCAACCAACAATTTGCCTATAAATCGATATAAATAATTTTTGGTTTGGATCTCTTCAGTTTAACGGGGTCCAATTTTGACGTATAGCTTTAAGCTAGCCCAATATAGGGTGCACCTGACAATTTTACCTGCATTTTATGGAATTTCTATGGGCGTAAACCAAATGGTGTAGTGACGATTAAGGAATGCAGAGAGAGAATAGGCACCAATACATTTAAGCAGTGATTCTTACTACAGCGCCATCAAACTACGTCTTAACGAGTTACAGAGTTACTACAAATCCTACATCACGATATAAAAAATCTAGCGTCGATTAGTATTACATATATACAAAGTCCTAACATCACCCGATAGGGCGCGAGCAGGCAAGATCACATTAAATGGTCCCTTTGTGTTGGAGGGACTTGACAGGGAGAGATTAATAATATATCTAAGGATGAACGGGGAATCCGTTCATCCATAGATATATTATTATTTTCTTTATAACATAAATTATTTAGAAATTTGTACGATAGTATTTACTTGAGCGATGTCACCTCACAAGCGAACCTGATCCCAAACTAGGCAGAGTCTATACTATGGGAATGAGACGGGTGACAAACTATCTTTTCAAAATACTTTTTATAAATAAATTTCACCTAGACACGGAACAATGATCATGCTCCTTAGGTAATTATGTTCTCGATGGGAATTGATCTTACGGTCTATGGTATAACAGTCACTAAGCCAATAGATTTAAAACATGAAGTTATTTGTATTTTATTACAGGTACATAGTCAAAGATGGCCTCCAAGGATCAGTGTATGGATACAAAAAGAACCAATGGTTGCTATTAGTTCATATTGTGGCAACTTCACTTTATGGATATTTAATATTTAAGATCTTATATCTTGTCTACATCATGATATTCTAACAATAAAAGTGATCAGCATGAACATTTTGATTTTAACAAAAATATAACAAATAAAAGAAGTAAAGTTAGAAATATAATACGTTTATAGCTACAAAAGTCAAAACAAATAAGTGATTGTAGATACAATGAACAAAAGAAAAAATTAATGCATTTAACTAGATTAAACAATGAAAAGAACATTAACAAATGAAATTATATTATGAAACAATCTAGCTTGGATTCGTCTCATACTTTTTATCAGGCAGGGTAGAGTCACTTTGGTAGGCTCAAATATATATTATAAAAAATAGTTTTGTAGGTAAAGCTCTGCTTACTATTAAGACGACCTTGTAAAATTAGATTTGAAATAAGAAATCGAATTGAAAAGTACAAAATAAAACTATATTAATAATTTTCAAATTTATAAAAATCAAATGTTTTAAAACTAAACCGGCGTAGAAAAGAAAGAGCATAGAACTGACGATGCGAGGTGACGGGGTGTATGGAAGAGAAAAACGGAAAGCTGACAATGCGAAAATGGGAGATGGGTAGACAAAATAGCATATAGAGGGGCGACATAAGACCTTCCTAACAAAAGTGACAACGCCAAGAAAACACAGGTATGAGCGATCTCTACCAAGAAGTCTCCCTTTCTTCCCCTCCCTACTTTTCAGAGCACTCAACTGCCACTGCAGGATAGGCTCAGTATCCTGGGGGTGGATATCTGTCACGATCTCAACCTGCGTGAATACATTGAGAGCGTCATTAAGGCGGCATCGCGGAAGTTGGGCGTACTGAACAGGGTGAGACGTTTCTTCGCGCCCGAGCATCTGTATCTTCTTTACAAGACCCAGGTTCGTTCGTGCGTGGAGTACTGCTCTCATCTCTGCGATGGATCCGCTCAATATTTGTTTGACGCTCTCGATCGGTTGCAGCGACGAGCAATCCGCATTATCGACAGTAACGAAGTCACCGAGTCCCTTGAGCCCCTGCAGCTGCGAAGAAATGTCGCCTCCATGGCAGTCCTCTATCGCTTACATCATGGAGAGTGTTCTGAAGAGTTGTTCCAACTGGTCCCCCCTTCCCCTTTCCTATACAGGACAACACGTGCTGGCCTCGGAAGCCACCGCTTCAGAGTGGTTGACATACGCTCTCGAACTAAACGGTTCGGCTCTTCCTTTCTGTGCCGAGCAGTTAAAACCTGGAACTCTCTACCAGCGCATGTGTTTCCTCCCTTCTATGACCCCGGGTCCTTAAAGCGGGGCGTGAAAAAGCATCTTACTAGGCCGCCATAGTGTGGGTCACCGTGCTGCACTGTCCGTTGTGGCAGTGAGGATGGTGGCCTTCACTTCTGGATTCTGCTTCATGCTTGCCATCAGGCAGGGCAGAGTCATTTTGGCAGCTAATATAAAAAAAAAAAAAAAAAAAAAAGTGAACTCACGGTTATAGTAAGTATACTTAAAAAAATATAAAATATATTATGGTAAATATAGTACATAGTTAGGTAGCGCGTAAGCGGGGTATTGGAGTTAATGATGGAATGGAAATATTTTCAGTAACTCGTTCAGCACGTTTATTTCTTAAGTTAATTATAACAGTTATACCTACAACTAATAATGTTGAAACTATACTAAAACAGAATCTAGTTTAGATAAGATAAGATAAAATTTATTCGCTCAAACACATGTGTACATACAATAAATTATAGAATGCAAGTAAAAAATGGTTCAACATAGTTCAAGACATGTTTGCCATATATAATGACTTGCGAATATAAATGTTTTCTAATTCATTATTAAATTCAGAAATGTTCTCATCACTGAATTATCAATTATTTTCATGTTAACTATTATTATCATCATCATCATCATCATCAGCCTTTAACAGTCCACTGCTGGACATAGGCCTCTCCTTTGAAAGCAGGTTTTAGCCTACTATACCACGCTGGCTAGACGGGTTGGTAAAGGGTTTGTTTCAAGTTTTCCATCTCTTGGCGGTGATGTTAGCTGCTTATTTTGTTCCTTTAGTCGCCTCTTAAGACACCCATGGAATGAATAGGGGTGGTGACACTTTTTATTCTTAATCCGTCACCACACGGACAAGTATGAATAAATATGAATACAATTCAATACAACTAGTTCAGCCACGCTTTAGACTCGCTAAAGTAGACTCTTCTTTTATGGGGTACTGTTTGAGATGCTATAATAAAATTCCACAAAGTATTCTTGAACTGAATGAGACAAAATTTAAAACATGCATTAAACGCACAGTATGTAAGCAAGCATATTACAAGTTGAGCGATTATATCGCTGATAAAAATGCTTGGCTCAATGCTGGTCCTGCTTCACAAGGACAGGGGCGCATAAATTGATAGCATTAAATGGTATTGTTGGAGCTGCTGAAGATCGTACAACTTTCATTGCATTGTATAGATTCAATTTCTTTAGTATTATATAATCGCATAGCCCATATTGTGTGAGTACTATGTACTAGGAAGCTATTTAAGCTATCATTCACTGGAAACCTACGTCTTTTCTTGACTTGAATCTGCCCTGGCGGTTGAGAGTGTGTCATGCTCACTCAAATGTCACGCTGATGGTGGCGCGTGTGTCGGATCATTTAATTCCCTTCAAAATGGTTGAGTTGAATGGTGCTGATCCATGCGTCATGTTCGTGAACGGTCGCTGTCAGTTGTGACTGGTCATCTCTTAGTTGCCACGGCTTATTTGAATTAATTATTTTATTTTTGAATTGTATTTTTGTTGTACTATGGACACTTTTAACGTGCACGTCTTGCTACATCGTTCTCACATAATGTACCATCTCAACATGAATGATGTAACCAAGATTTTGTAAAAAACATTTTGATTGAAAATAGTGTCCATGGAGTATCTTGCCCGTTCTTCTCCATAGAGATCTACGCTAGGGAATGGGCAACTACAGTACTTTCACAGTTTTTATGTCTTGTGACTGTAGCTAAATTTAATTTTCATTTTTGTTTCGACAATTCAAAAGTGCCTGTAACTGGTCTACTTGAAATAAAATAAATGCTTTGATTTTGATTTTGATTCAATACAAATGAACAAAAAAATAAAACCAAAAAGAAATTAAATACAATGTCAAAGTCAATATAAGTTAATGTCTAATTATATTTATCTACTTAGTTGCGTCAAATCAAATTTATCATTTAAAATTCATTCATATTATAAAAGGGTTTTGCTACAATAATTTTTGCTCCAATTATTAGGTATTTAATTGAGGACAGTGTCATCAGGAAGTGGTATGTCATTATCATCGGTTACTGCTGGCGCGGGAATGAATTCTATATTATCCAAATTTACATTTACAATTTTTGTAGTGGAAATATTGACTTATAATTTTAGAAATGTGTCTATAATACAGCATGTATCGTTTACTATATTTAAATTAGAAACGACAGGGCTGGTAGTGATGTTTACATTTTCTACTGCTTGTAGTTTATTTTCTTTACAAAAAACGATGCAGTTTGGTTTTAAGGTTAAGATAACCGTTCCTGAGATGATTTCGACCTTGGAAAGGTTACGATTGCAATTAATTTAACAAGGTTTGATTGGATATATAAGAATAAGAAAAACTTTATTTGTCTTTTATATAGATAACAGTTGATAGACTAATACTACTAATACTTAAAAAAAAATAACAGTACAAAGTACAAAGACAAAACGGTCTTGGACTCAG
Source organism: Phragmatobia fuliginosa (assembly GCA_932526445.1). Classification (NCBI taxonomy): domain Eukaryota; kingdom Metazoa; phylum Arthropoda; class Insecta; order Lepidoptera; family Erebidae; genus Phragmatobia; species Phragmatobia fuliginosa. The sequence goes on along the minus strand of OW052083.1, from coordinate 2,334,557 downwards.
CATGTGGATGACAGTGCAAAGCATGCCAGCCGCTGTTATTCTGTCCAAGCCAATCATGAATAACATACGCCCAGAATAAACACAATGATGACATCCCGACCACGAACACAATATAACAATAGTCCACATTCACACACAGCAAGGATGCAGTTGTTGCTGCTTGTTAGAATAAGTTAAAATGGAACGCAACCAATTTTAGTTCCAATTTCTGTCACCGATGTCTCTGCTTCCTCTTCCTGTCTAGCTATGTACTTGACCGGTCACGAATTAAACAGTGTGAGTTATTTTTACCAAATATTTCTTTTATTACTACATCCACGTAAAATCCTACATGGTAGCAGTGCGTGTTTACAGTGTAGTACAGTAGGAAATATCAGAAAAGTAAAAATACAAAAAGCATTGGCGGCATACTTGCAATTGAGGTTATATGTCAACGTGGTTGCCGTAAAAGTTTTTGTAAAAAGAATTCTCAGTAAAGATGGGTTCTAATCATATGTTTAATATTGAAAAATTAATTGGAAGAGAGAACTTCGCCACGTGGAAGTTCAGTATGAAGACTTATTTACAGCATGAGAACCTATGGTGTTGTATCGAACCGGCTAACAACGACCCAATTGATGCTACAAAGGACATAAAAGCCAAAGCCAAGTTAATATTACTTATTAATCCTCAAAATTATGTTCACGTACAGGAGTGCACAACCGCTAAAGAGGTATGGGAAAGCTTACACCAGGCCTTTGATGACAATGGACTTACACGAAGAGTCGGCCTGCTGAAAGACTTGATAAACACGACACTAGAATCATGTAATAGTGTTGAGGAGTATGTCAGCAACATTATGAACACTGCTCACAAACTGCGTGGCATTGGATTCAATGTAAATGATGAGTGGCTCGGGACGTTAATGTTGGCTGGCCTACCAGATGAATACAAGCCTATGATTATGGGGCTTGAGAGCTCTGGCATAAAAATAAGTGCAGATTCAGTTAAGTCTAAGCTGATACAAGAAATTAATACAACAAGTTCAGCGGCCTTTTTCACAAAATCAAAAAGGAATAAGAATATTAATAATTCAAACAATAATCAGTCAAGTAAACCGAAAGGGCCAAGATGTTATAATTGTAACAAGTATGGTCACTATGCCAAGTTTTGTAAATCAAAAGTGACATCAAGTAAGGCAGAAGGTTCAAGTTATGCAGCGGCATTTTCAACAACAATTAGAGAAAATGTGAGTAAAAGTTGGCTAATAGACTCCGGTGCATCCATGCATATGACAAGTAGAGATGATTGGATGTATAATGTCACTGTGCCAACAGTGAAGAGTATAACTGTGGCAAATAGAGAGCCTCTAGCAGTAAAGGGAGTCGGATGTGTTGATATTCAACTTAATGGGGATAAAATACAAGTGAAGAATGTATTGTTTGTTCCTGGGTTAGCTGCAAATCTCCTTTCAGTCAGCACTATTGTTAAGAGTGGATATAATGTTACATTTAACAATAATGGATGTGATATTAAAAATTGTAAAGGACAAGTAATATGTACTGCAACATTGAACAACAACTTGTATATTGTGAACACAGGTAATGAAATGGTTCATCTGACATCAAGTTTAGTGAGTTCTAATGATACATATTTCTGGCACTTGCGAATGGGACACTTGAATTATTCAGACATAAGAAAGTTGCCAAACTGTGTAGAGGGTGTGACTTTAACTCCGGATAAAGGTAATGATTTATCATGTATACAATGTTTTGAAGGTAAACATGCCAGGATGCCATTCAAAAATGTGGGTTCAAGAGCAGCAAGACCTCTTGAATTAATTCATTCAGACTTGTGTGGCCCTATGGAGAACTTGTCTTATGGAGGTATGAAATATTTTTTAACTTTCACCGATGACTTCACCCGAATGGTTCATGTGTAATTTCTTAAAGATAAAATGAGTGTTCTACAGGCCTTTAAAGATTTTAAGTGTAAAGTAGAAAATCAATTAAGTAATAAGATCAAAATACTTCGCACTGACAATGGTAAAGAATATTGCAATCACAATTTTGAAAATTTTTTGATTAACCATGGCATTGTTCACCAGACCTCCACTCCATACACTCCGGAGCACAATGGTATGGCAGAACGAATGAACAGGACACTAGTGGAACGTGCAAGATGTATGCTTTTCTATGCCAACCTAGAGAAAAGACTGTGGGCCGAAGCTTTAGCAACCGCTGCATATATTGTTAACCGATCTCCCACAAAGTCATTGGAAGGTAAAACACCCTACGAGTTATGGAAAGGTAAAAAACCCAATCTATCTCACATGAAAGTATTTGGCTCCGAGGCTATGGTATATGTACCAAGCCAAAAACGTCAAAAATGGGATAAAAAATCTGAGAAAATGATAATGGTGGGTTATTGTGAGAATACCAAGGGTTACCGTTTAATGAACCCTATGACACATAAAATAATAAAGAGTAGAGATGTTGCGTTCTTTGAGAAGAACAATGAGAATGTCAGTGTACCCATTCAATGTGATATTGATGTTACAGCCAAGGACAGTCAGTCAGCGAGTGACAGCACTGCTCTACCTACTACCAGTGGGACGCTAAACAGTACGTCTCTCACTGATAAGTCATGTAAAAGAGAATCGAACACAAAAACAAGTAAAAGTGAAGACTCAAGTGAGTATGATACAGATTATGGGGAACTAGATGAAACTTATCAACCTCCTAGTTATGTGGAGAAAACTTATGACGTTAATGTGACAAAGAGGTCACTCCGGTCACGTTATAAAGAAAATAATCAAGATAAAGAGAGTTATTTGTGCTTCTTTACTGACTTGACAGATCCGCAGACTGCAGAGGAGGCATTATCATCAACACAAGCCACTGAATGGAAAACAGCCATGAATGAAGAGTATAGTTCCTTGATGAAAAACAAAACATGGAGTTTAACTGATCTTCCTCCAGGCAAAAAGGCTTTACCCTGCAAGTGGGTATATAAAACTAAAACTGATCACAGTGGAAATATTGTTCGTTATAAAGCAAGACTGGTAATTAAGGGCTACGCCCAACAAAGGGGTGCTGACTATGAAGAAACTTACTCACCAGTTGTCAGATATACAACTATTCGTTACTTATTTGCTCTAGCTGCAAAGTATGACCTTCAAATAGATCAAATGGATGCAGTGTCAGCCTTTCTCCAGGGTGAAATTGATAAAGAAATCTACATGCAACAGCCAGAACAGTACAGACAAGGATCTCAGGTATGCAAGTTACATAAATCCATATATGGTCTCAAGCAAGCCAGCAGATTATGGAACACCAAACTAAACAATGGTTTGCATGAGCTGGGAATGCAACAATCAAAAACAGATCCCTGTGTCTACTATAATGGTGAAAAGAATACATTTATAGCTGTATGGGTTGATTTAATGATATTTACTGCTCAAGAATCAATTAAAAATCTATTGAAGGAAAAATTAAAACAACACTTTGAAATGAAAGATATTGGGCCAGTGCGTCGGTCTGCATATTACAAGAGACAGAGAGAAAATAATGATAGATCAAGAAAGATATATTAAAGATATCTTGGCGCGGTTTAGAATGACAGATTGCAAACCCGTCAAAACACCATTTGAAGCTGGTATGAAATTTAATAAATCAGAGAAAGAAGAAAAGTTTGTCTGTCCCTATCAACAAGCGATAGGCTGCTTACTATATGTGGCTCAAGGTACTCGACCAGATATATCCTTTGCTGTAAATGTACTGAGTAGATACAACAATAATCCAAGCTCCGAACACTGGTCTGCAGTGAAGAGAATATTTAGATATCTACAGGGTACAAAAGATTTGAAGTTAGTTTACACCAAAGATGGTAATAAAGAGATAACTGGGTACTGTGACGACGACTGGGCCAGTGATTTGTACGACAGAAAGTCGTGCACAGGTTATGTATTTTTGTTTCAGGGTGGTGCCATATCCTGGCGGTCACACAAGCAGCAGACTGTGGCCCTGTCAACTGCTGAGGCGGAGTACATGGCGATGTCTTCCGCGGCGCAAGAGGCGTTGTGGCTGCAGCAGCTTCATAGCGAGCTCAGTCACCAGCTACAGAAGCCACTTCTCATCTTCAGTGATAGTCAGAGTGCAATTAGGCTAACTACTAATGATTGTTATTTACCTAGAACTAAGCATATAGACATTCGTTACCACTTCCTAAGGCATCATGTTAATAACATAAGAATTAAGTTTTTGTATGTAAATGGTGAAGCAATGATAGCTGATAATTTGACTAAGGGCACTACTGCTGTTAAACATTTGTATTGTGTCACAAAAATGGGGTTGTGTTCCAGGGGAGGGTGTTAGAATAAGTTAAAATGGAACGCAACCAATTTTAGTTCCAATTTCTGTCACCGATGTCTCTGCTTCCTCTTCCTGTCTAGCTATGTACTTGACCGGTCACGAATTAAACAGTGTGAGTTATTTTTACCAAATATTTCTTTTATTACTACATCCACGTAAAATCCTACAAAATACAATGCAACCAGTCCAGTAAAGTCCTATTACCAACATATTATATATTAATAGATAGATGCTATAAGTATCGACCAACACAAGTTCTTTTATTGCGTAGTCGCCTCGGATTGCCTCGCTAGTAACCATCTGCTCCAACGTGATTTAAATGGCCCTAATGCTAGAAATAATATGGGTGACGGCAGGACATTCCAGCATTTAGAAGCGGCTATCTTGAAGCAACCCTTGGTTTTGCACAGTGAGTGCTTGGATAGAATTAATAACCGGTTTTTTTCTGTGGCAACCCCAAGCTGTCAACAGCTTTTTAGAATAAGTTCCGATAATTTTTATTAAAAAAAATACTTATTTGCTAAAATATAACATCGAATAACCAATTTCACGCTAAAGAATCTATGTTTAGCGTGAAATTAGTCATCAACAGCCTTTAACAGTCCACTGCTAGACATAGGCCTCTCCTTGAAAGGAGGTTTTAGCCTACTATTGTGAAATTAGTAATTATAGGAATAATTATAAATTTCATAGTTACTCATTATAAGTTTACGGGTAGGTACTACTAAAGTGTTTTGTGTTGTGTTTTGTATAAGTGTTTTTTTTCCCTGTGGCAACCCCAAGCTGTCAATAGCGTTTTAGAATAAGTTCCGATAATTTTTATTTAATAAAATATATATTTGCTAAAATATAACATCGAATAACCAATTTCACGCTAAACAATCTAGTAATTATAGGAATAATAAATTTCATAGTTATTCATCATAAGTTCACGGGTAGGTACTACTAAAGTGTGTGTGTTTAAGGTTTAAGTGATCACTGTGAATTTATTGTCACCTCTCTCAAGGTATTTGTTACCATTTCATTCATAAGTACATAGGTACATTATTTAGTTACAGTACAAGTATAGTTTTACAGAAATATCAACAGTCATAAGAGCCATAAACTGTTCAAAACTACCTCCCACTAGTTGATGACAGCTCTTCTAGTTTTAAAACAATAAAATTTTATCAAATTCTTATATAAAACTAGTTGACCCAGCGAACTTCGTACCGCCCAACTTTAAAATTCCAGAACTTGATCGCAGCGCCACCTACCGGGTCCAATTGCGAATCTAAACCATTCCCAGATCCCCTTGAACACACACAAAAAATTTCATCAAAATCGGTCCAGTCGTTTGAGAGAAGTTCAGTGACATACACACTCACACAAGAATTATATATATAAAGATGATTCAAACTCGCAAAGCATTGGCACGTCAGGTGGAGGCCCAACTCCAAATGACATTAAAAGAATTAGAAGTCACTATAGTCGGATTTTTAATTAGACGATATCCACTGACGTTTACTGTGTTGTCAGTTTTTGATGAAATAAAAATAGTGTTGTGACAAAGTGAATGATTGAAAAAACTCCTGAATGAATAAAATTAATAAAATTAATTAATAAAATAAAAAAAACAATCCTAAACACAAGTACACAATTAATTCTGTGCCAGTACAACCAGTGAACTCCCAAAGAAACCTCGAAGTTATCATAACACATAACCTGAAGTGGGATGAGCATATTACAATGATAACAAAGAGGGCAAACTCATTGTTGTATATAATTAGAAAGGCATTCTATGTTATCAATAAATAATTATTTCTCAGCATCTATTTAAAGTACATTAGACCCTTGCTGGAATTCGCCTTTCAAATATGGAATCCATATTTATAATAATAATAATAATAATATACTTTATTTGCATAAATGTGGTACAGATAAAAAAAGATGGTAGAATATGATAGGCACGATACACATTTCGCCAACAGGCATGCAAATATAGGGTTACAATCTCTTGTAAATTAGTTACATAAAACCATTAAATGCTAAATTAAATAGTAATTAATCAGCTAAATTAGAGTCAATAACACAGTGTAATACTTTGAAAATACATCTAAATAATTATGAACAACTACAATGCATTTCTAAAATGATATGATGGACACGAGTTCTTTTGAAGGAATTCCCTAACGGAATAATAACAATTGTCTACCAACCATTTCCTGAGCACAGCACAAAATTTTTTGAGTGGTAGATCAGAAATCCATTTGGGTATTGTATTATAAATAAGGGGAGCCATATAAACGCAATTTCGTCTAAACAGTTCGATTCTGGGTATTGGCATATTTAATGGAAATTGTGTTGCTTTACGTTTACTGAAGTTAATTTTAGATTCAAAAAGTGAAGGGTTATTTTTGACAAATGTTGCAATTTCATATATATAAATACAAGGAACAGTCAAAAGATTGTGATCTTTAAATACAGGTCTGCAGGATGAACTCCATTCCATATTAAAAATTGCTCGAATACATTTTTTCTGGACTATAAAACCTCTTTCAATTTCGGTAGAATTACCCCAAATAATAATACCATACCGGATTAAAGAAGTAACATGAGCGTGGTAGACTGTTATTGCAGTTGACTTTGATACCTCACTACTCAATACTTTCAAAGCGAAAACAAACCTACTAATTTTCATACATATTTCTTCAATATGGCTTTTCCATGTAAAATGTTCGTCAAGTGTTACGCCCAAAAATTTTATTTTATTAACTTGTTCTATCACTTGATTTGTGTGTAAAATTGTAATAGGGAGATAGTCACTTTTTGAGGTTTTAAAGTTTAATAGTTTAGTTTTTCCTACATTAATATTTAGTGCGTTACACTCTAACCATGCAATGATCTTATTTAAGGTGGTTTGCATGTCTAATTCGTAAGTTTCCTGATTCTTACAATCAATGATAATCGTGGTATCGTCAGCAAATAGGATACAATTTTTGTTCACTGCTTGTGGCAGATCATTGACAATAAAAGAAAAAGAAGAGGGCCCAGAATACTTTCTTGTGGGACTCCAAAATGATTAAGTCGCGGATGGGAATCATAATCTACAATACTATTGAGTTTAGCGTCAAATTTAGTTATTCTGGTTATCTGAGTTCTATTTTCTAGGAAAGATATAAACCATTTTAAAGCTGAACCTCTTATGCCACTTTTTTCTAGTTTATCAATGAGAATACTATGCTTAACAAAATCAAAGGCTTTACTTAAATCAAGAAATAGCGCCGTAGTTTTTATCTTTGCATTGATATTATTTGAAACCAACTTAAGTAGATTATATATTGCTAGTGATGTTGATTTATTTTTCCTAAAACCATATTGTTCCGTGGTAAGAACATTGAATTTTTCTAAAAAGGAAACTACTCTCTTATAAATGATTCTCTCAAAAACTTTTGACAATATCGGAAGCAATGCTATGGGTCTGTAATTATTTTTGTCCATTTTGTGTCCTTTTTTATGCAAAGGTTTCATAATAGATATTTTTAGTTTGTCTGGAAACAACCCTTTTCTAGTGATAGATTAACAATGTATGAAAGAGGATTAGCAATAAACTGAGATATTTTTTTTAGAAGGTCTGTTGAGATCTCATCGTACCCCGACGATTTTGTATTTTTTAATGAGTTAATTGTGTGATAAATTTCTATCGGAATGGTGGGTTCAAAAAAGATGCTTTTGTTGCTATGTTTGATATTTAGATTTCTACTACTTTTTTTATTAATATGGCTTTCTATAACATCAACAAAATAATTATTGAAGACGTTAGCAATCTCTGCACCCGTTGTAATTGTTCTATTGTTGTCGACGATACGTCAGACTATATCCCATGTAGCTCTTCCCTTGTTTTTCGAATATGCGATGTGTTTTATATTACACAATGATTGCAGATTGTAAATACATTTCTTTAACATATTGGAGTATGCCTTAAACTTCGTTTTATTTTCGTTTGTTTTATTTTTATAATAATTAAATCTTAGTTTCCTTTTATTCTTACAGCTGATTTTAAGACCTTTTGTTATCCACTTTAGTTTATTATGTGTGTACTTTTTTTTTACCTTTATAATCGGGAAGCATAGCTTATAAAATAGAGTGATAGTGTCATGAAAATTATCAAAAGCAGTGTTGGCATTTGTACTATTGTAAACTTCAAAAAAAGATAGATTACTTATATACTCGATAAATTTGTTGATATTGTACATACTCATGTCTCGCACTGTCATAAAACAGTACGTTGGCATCGATTTTAAGCCATATTTAAAAGTAATTGTCTGCGCAGTATTATGATCTGACAAACAAACATTTTGTGTTCTACCTATTACACTTGGGATATTACTAATAATGTTATCTATACAAGTATTTAGCCTGGTAGGCTTTTTAATGTGATAGTCTAAACCGTAACTTACAATGAGCTCCTTGAGTTTTGTACAATTGTTATCAGTGCTAAGAAAGTTTATGTTAAAATCCCCTGCTATTACTAGTTTACATTTTTTGTGTTGTAGTTTTGATAAGGTCTTGTTTAGCTGTTCAAAAAAAATATTTATATTTGATGAGAGTGTTCTATATATGCATAATATGACAACATGAATAGCCTTTATTTCAATTCCAAAAATCTCAAAGTGTTTGTCTACACTAAATTCCCTAATTTCCTTTATTCATAACTTTGTATGTGATTTCTACACAGTATGCATGTTCCTCCTCTACGTTGATTAGGTCGTGAATATATTGCACTAAGGTAAAAGTTATTCAGTTTGAGATATTTTTTTTCACTACTACTAACAAAATGTTCAGTGAGACATACGACATCAATGTTTAATTTAGATTCCGCTAATTCATTAATGACCACTTCAATATCACGTAGTTTGTTTAAAGCCCCCGCTATATTTTGATGAAGAAGTGAGAAATTGTTGCTATTATATTTCTTATTAGTTACGAAAAAACGGTTGATTAGTGACTGGGGTATTTTCCGAAGTCATTTGGGGTAATTGTACTTTTTCAGCTTTTAAGAAATAATATGGAATAGTGCCTTTACGAGGTTGTTTCACTAGATCAGTTGTTCTTATTGTTTCTAATGGATTTTCTTTTACATTTATTTTAGTTTGTAAATGATGAAGTTTGATGGCGCTGTCTTTTTTTTTAGTATGGGTATTGAAGGAAAGGAATTTATTATAATATTGGACTGTATTAATATTATGTATTAATTGAGTTAATATACAGTTAAAACTACCTGCTTCAATGAAATTGCAATTTTTATAAGTGTCTGTCAATAATTTTAAATGGCAGTTAAGTTTGTGCTCATTTAAAAATGCATTGTTTTGAACATTTACAACGAAGATATTACAATCTTTTAACGCTTTCATTGCCGCTGCTATTTCTGCCAAGAACTTTATTGGATTTGAATCATTACTACCTGCCATAATAATGACATTGTCATTTGTGGTAAGATTTTCAGACAGACTTTTACAGTGCGATAACACTTCATCAGCAGTCGCTCCCGGTTTTCTAAAGCCTGATATAGAGTATCTATTAATAATAAATTTATTTTCATTCTGTTTCTTTATCAATCCTTGTACTATATTTTTGCCCCCTTCGTCCGATAATAGGATTATTCTTCCGTACCCGGCATTCCTGCTAGTTGCAGCTTTAGGTTCTGGGTTTTTTCCTATGATTCTAGTGTTCTCTGTCAATTTATCGGTAGGTATAGTTTTTATTTCATTATGTTTCATCTCGCCTTGGAGTATTTCACTAGTTGTGTTGTTGATGGAAGCTTAAGGTGTTTGATAATAAGAATTGTCAAAGTCAATTCTTCGGGCCGAGTTAATTGCAATTTGTTTTTTAGTACGTCTTGTTACAGACGATAAAATTGTACTATTTGAATTTAAACTTGTAACATATAGTTTTCTAAATTGCTCGGTTTTCATTCTTGCCTCTTTCAAACTATGTTATAATGAAATATTTAAAAAAATATATTGTAATGTTGGAAAGAGTACAAAAAAGGGTAACTAAAATGGTCTTCTCTTTGAAAAACATGTCCTATGAAGAACGTCTGCTATAACTCAATCTACCAACACTAGAACCTCTGTTCTAAAAACATAAACAGTTCTGTAATTATAAAAAGAAAGAGTAAATACTAATACATAAAAATACTTTTTTATTTATAATTATAAATAAAAAAGTATTTTTTGTTGTTTATGAACTCTTTTATATTTTCTATTAAACAAACTTATATGTCATGTTTTCATTGACATAAATCAAAGCCGGAATATTCCAATGAAAGAAAAAATGTGCTATGGGGAAGGGGCCCGCCCTCGTTAGACTTTGGTTAAAACCTCATACCTAAACATTTCTTTTGGAGGAACGGGGGTGAAGCACCATGGAGCCGTCAGAGACCCATGTTGCCACTTTGCCTCAACAGGAATTAACCCAACCTGTTGAGGGATGTCAGTCTGGGCTCCTACCAGCTGACTTAATGCAAGGAGGACAAGAGGGTGCCAACCTCACAGGAACACCATGCCAGAAAGTCAGGCCGCGAAAAACACATGAAAGATCTATTTAACAGGGCACTTGTGTCGTCTGACCCCTACATTTCTGATGTAAGAGTGAAGAAGAGGCTACAAAAATTAGACCGTAAGCCACTACCAGTGAGGGCTTTAGAACTGATCCAACCATATCAAATACCAAAACCATATCAAACACCAACATCAGATTTATATGAACCAGATGATGTAAATGATCTCTTTGAAGATTGTGAGGATTTATTTTTTACATCCGACTTTCACAATTGATTCTTTTTAAAAAAAAATTATAAATAGGCAAAATTTTCTGTCTGTCTGTCACTCAATTCGATTCGTTTATTTTTAACACAAGTGCAAGAAAGTACAACAAACAAACAAACAAACCAAAACAATAGAGCTATTGATGTTCAGTAATTTAAACACTAGAGTGAAATTTATTGACATGTATACTGCCAATACCCTTCCTGTTTGCTTTGCCTTTGCCCACAGACGAGCAATATCTCTATTATCAACCCTAAAACCAAAAAAAATAATTTAATTTTTTTTGAATATTTACAAAAAAGAAACATATCTTTTGATCAAAGCACATTTGAACATCAGGAATTCTCGTCTTTCATTTTAAATTTATTTATCTATTTATTAAAAATATAATAAGAGGATGGTTGTTTTTAGGTCATAAAACATAATGCGCGGCGTTGAGCCGTCAAAAAAATGATTGTTGTTACATATCAAATCAAATCAAATCAAACCATTTTATTTCAAATAAACCATACAACGGCACCTTTGAAACGTCAAGTAGTCAGTCAGTAGTCAGTCGTGAAGCTAATCGTCTGTTCCAATTCGTAGATCCTATGGAGAAGAACAGACAAGAAACTCCATGGACACTCTTTTCCAACATTGTTTTTACAATTTTTGGTTACATTGTTTAAGGCATTTTATTAAATGTGAGGACAATGTAACGATGCTGATATTTACACATGTAGTGTCCAAAAACAATTAAACAATAAATAGAAGTTGTGAGATGACCAGCCCCGACTGGCGGCGCCCGTATCACGAGCATGACCCATGCACCAGCCATCGTCCAGTTCAACCATATCGTAGGGAGCCGAACGACCTGCTACACACGCCACCGCCAGCAGGACTTTTGAGCGAGCATGACATACTCACAACCGCCAGTCAACAAACTTATGCTACCAGTGACTACAAAGTGCTCACATGTACAATTCAAAATGTTCGCAGTTATACAATAATAAAAACCATTTATAATTATGCTACTCTCTAAGAATGCTATAAATATTTGGATCATGTCAATAAAAAGTAATTTATTATGCAATAATGATATTACAAAAAATAATAATAATAATATAATGTCAAACAAGATACAATTAAAATATCAATAATCCATGTCGGAAATATGGATATCCAATGTCAAAAAAAAAAAAAAAAAAAAAAAAAAAAAAAAAAAAAAAAAAAAAAAAAAATATACATACTACTAGTATCTTATATCAGAGCACTTTTATACAATTTCATTCTTAAATACATAAATATTCTTTTATAGTTTGAAATGATTATCTATTCACACTCATTGTTCATTCATCTGATTGAATGAGAACTGAACGCATCACTATTACTTTAAATATGGCAGCATTATTTTACTAAGTGACATTAGCTACTGTCAGGTAGCTTCGTCTAATTAAAAATACGACTATAAGGAGAGGTGTGATCAGCTGATGAAAGAGAGGAGTGATAGTGAACAAACACTATTAGATACTTTACATGAGAATGATAGCCTTAGACTTAAGCTGTCTACATTGCATTCAGAATGTGTTGAGGTTACCAATGCTCGGGACAGACTACAGCTCCTCGTTGACTCATTCGACACCTGCAGGGATGAGTACGAGCAAGCTCTAAAACGCATCAGAGTTTTAGAAAGCCAGATATATGAAGCACACTGCACCATTACATCTTTTGAAGACTTCAAGGACAGAATAGTAGCTGCATCAAATCAGTCTATACGAGGAGCTGGTCGCTCCCAATTCACCATTGGTAGTTAATAACCATAATTCAGCTATGATTTTTTTTTTTATAACATAAGTTGAAATCTGGTACCCAAAGAAAGATTTAACTTGTGTTATGGGTACCAGAATCCTACATCCTTATTATGGTAGACAATGGAGTTGCATCACATTACATGTGTGTGTGTGTGTGTGTGTGTGTGTGTGTGTGTTTGTGAACTTACGTGTAGGCGAATATATACATATACATACATATATTAGTAGCAAACTTCAACCACAAGACAATCTCACCAAGTTTTCAATGTCATCGTACGTTTTAGACATGAGCCAATTAGACACTTTCTTTTTACATTCGGTCTTGGACTTATGGTATATGTTGCACTCTTTATTTATTTTATTATAAAGGCTACTAATAATTTGTTGGTGTCTTGCAGCCAGTGCGGTACGATAATTTTGTAATGGACACACTTTGTCAGATCGTCGTTTTTGGGTATAATATATGTAGAATTATATTCTAGTCTTGTGTGTTTTCTTGTTATTGCCTCCTGTAAAAAGAGCTTTCGGACTGTAAGTAACTGACAATCATCATACAGCTGTTGTGTAGAGTATCTGTATGGCTTAAAAGTCATGACCTTTAGGACGGCTCTTTCTGCACGTTCTAAGGGGAGCATGTGGGTTTTAGCGGCTCCGCCCCAGATAGATATACAGTACGCCAATATCGACTGGCACAGTGCGAAATAGACCATTCTTAGAGTGTCCTTCTCAGCCGAGTGGCGCAGCATTTTGAAAGCGTATATAATTTTGCGCACACGTGATGTCAACCAAGTTATATGAGGTTTCCAGGTCATGAGATTATCTATATATACTCCAAGATATTTAATCTCAGTAGACTTTGTTAAATTAAGACAATCACAAGAAGTAGGTGAAGCAGGTTGCGGACATGTATGTGCTTTAAGATTGAAAGTGTGAGCTGATGGTTGTCCAGAAGCGTTAAGCGAGAAGGTTAAATAAGTCGTTTTATTAATGCTTAGAGTGAGAAGGTTTGCTGTCAGCCATTTCATGACTCGAGCAAGAGCTTGCTCAGCCCTAGAAAAAGCATCAGACCAACTCCCGCCGGAAACAAGCAGTGCAGTATCATCGGCGTATGAAAAGATGGAGCAATCTGGGATACGCAGGTTGCACAAGTTTATGAGAGTTTATGTATAACAGGAAGAGGGTTGGACCAAGCACGGACCCCTGAGGCACACCACAGACCAAGGGAGCATTACTATTTATAAAATAATTTATTTTTACACATTGATTTCGATTGGTCAGGTAGTCAGAAAAGATTCTCAAAGTATAATCGCGAATACCCATGTTTTTCATCTTCATTAGGAGCTGCGTAACAGAGACAGTATCAAATGCCTTAGTAAGATCCAGAAAAATACCTTTGGGCTTTAGTCTATTATCAAGACAATTCACTACCTTACCCACGAGAGATGCCACTGCGTCCTCAGTGGACTTCCCACCTCTAAAACCAAACTGGTTTGTCGACAGAACTTTGTTTTTTTCAAGGAAATTTTTGAGACGTGTGTTATGTAGTTTCTAAAAATATTTTTGAAAGAGCAGGCAACACCGATATTGGTCAATAGTTATTGACACTGTCCCTGCCGCCGCTCTTGAAGATAGGGTGGACGATAGCTATTTTTAATAATTTGGGAAAAATGCCTTTGGACATTGAAATGTTACAAATATGGGTAATAATTGGGACTAGGGTATATGAGCACTCTTGTAACAATTGTGTTGATATCCCATCCCATCCCACCGCTGCAGTTTTGCGAAGACTACGTATAATATTGTCCACTTCAGATTCATCTGTGGGTAATAGTACCAAGGTATTTACGATATTCATTTCCTCTGACAATGACGCGTCCCCAGAGGTAATCGAAGCAATCCTTCATGCTCTAGCATCATTTTTCGCCTTTTGAAACTCGTGTTTTTCATACTCATGTTTTAATCGTCTCAGTAACTTATTGCAAAAATTTCGATATCTGAGATAGGTGACCTTTAAAGTGTAATTTTCAGGCTCATTTTTACTCGTTTATACATTGAGTCCCGATTACGAATACAACGGTTTTTTGATTACATACTTAGACGGTGTGTTTCGTCATAGAGTGCTTTAAAATAATTCCTCTTATTATAGATACCAACATCTCTGTGGCTACATCTGGATCCAATATACTCCGCACCACACTCATGTCAGTAGACGACACTTCTGCAAAGACCGCTGCATAATCAACTTTCACATAAGTATTTTTACGTTTTTCCGGTTTACTAGAAGTTTCCACATTAAGAAGTATCGGCTTGTGATCTGTAAAATGTGTATCAAATACCAATGTAACAGAATTTAGAGTTGATTTCAAAAAAATGTGATCTATGCATTTTAGTTCGCGGGTAGGCAGCCAGTGTGTAGGTATGAGACCATGCGAAGCCATAAGATTAAGGTATTCGTTAGCCTGGGGAGTTAGGTATGTTGGGACTATGTCAATATTGGTATCTCCAATCAAAACAATGTTTTTATATTTAAACAAAGAGCGAATTGTTTCATATAATTCATTTAGAAAATCGACATTAATGCGTTTACTTGGTGAGCGATATATACCAAGTATTGCCAGACTGGTAACTTCCATTTTACAGATTAAGCAAGTGGCCTCCGACAAACTAGCCTCAGCAACTGTGTGCCTGATCAAAGATTTTACATAGATGACTACGCTATCGTTCTGGTTTTTATTGTCGACTGCACGGTTGGCCTAGTGGTTTAAGCGGTCGCCACGCCGCTTCCTACTGCGCCAAGTGTCGTGGGTTCAAATCCCACGTAGGACAACACTTTGTGTGATTCACAATTTGTTGTGAATAAAAAATAAAAAATAAAAAAAAATTGTGACTTGTCTTATAGCTCTCATAACCCTCCAATAACGGAACGACTGGCGTGCGATTTAACAAACACTGGGACAGGACCACAACATCGGGCTGAGTGCAGGTTCTTTTTAAAAATGCGACAAGTTCATCAAAATTACGGTTTACACTGCGTATGTGAATGGCATTATAAATATAAAAGGTCCAAGTAGTAAAAAAGAACTCCAAATTTTTCTCGGAATGGTAAATTATCTTCGAAAATTTATACCTCACTTGGCTAATATTGCATCACCGCTTCAGCTACTTTTAAAAAAAGATGTAGATTGGCTCTGGACGGACATTCATGAAAATGTTTTTAAGAATATTAAGAATAAAATTAGTGAGGCTCCTATTTTACAGAACTTTGATAACACTTTGCCCATTACCATTCAGTGTGATGCTTGAAAAGATGGTCTCGGATGTTGCCTTATGCAGAATTGCAAACCGGTTTGCTTTGCATCAAGAAGTCTAACACCATCTGAACGTAATTTTTCACAAATAGAAAAGGAACTATTATGTATTGTCTGCGCAACTCGTAAATTTCATTATTTTATATATGAACATAAAATCACAGTAGTTAATGATCATATACCACTTGAAAGCTTACTAAAAAAGCATCTTCATGAAGTACCGTCTCCAAGATTACAGCGATTAAAACTTAAATTACTAAGATATGATATTGAGTTCAAATACCTACAAGGAAAACTAATGTTTATAGCATACCTATTGTCACGATCCTATCAAAGGTGCACTGATGTTGACGAGTCATACATGTACGAGGTAATTCACTGCATAGGGTTAGCTCAAAACTTAGAATGCACAGAGGATCAGAAGAAACAAATAATTACAGAAAGTGCCATAGACAATGAATTAATAATATTAAGGGAATTCATAAAAAATGGTTGGCCTAACAATAACAAAGATATTCCGGACTTTTTAAACATTTATCGCAAATTAAGAGGGGAACTTTTTATTGATAATAACTTAGTGTTTTTTAATGATAGACTAATTGTACCAAAGAATCTCAGAGTAGCATTTATAAAGACCCTACATGAAGGGCATGTCTAAAATGAAGCAGGTGGCAAGGAAACTGTATTACTGGCCACACATTGACAGTCACATAGAAGAATTTGTAAAGCGATGTTTTCTCTGTCAAACATATCAGAATAATAATGTGAAAGAACCTTTGTTACCACACCAAATACCTAACTTACCATTTTCCAAATTAGCGGTTGATATTATGGAATTTAAAACTAAAAGCTATTTAATAATTTATGATTATTACTCCAAGTGGTTAGACATCAATTACATAAGTAATAAAAGTGCCAAGTCTATTAATAACTGTCTGATAGAGATCTTTGCAAACTTTGGTATTCCTAATGAAATAATTTCTGATCATGTAACTTTTGATAGTAATGAATGTAAGCAGTTTGCACAAGAATGGGGATTTAAATTTACATACACAAGCCCAAGGTATGCCACGTCAAACCGAATGGCAGAACGGGGAGTTCAAATAGCTAAGAAAATGTTACTTAAATGATATGAAGATAAGACAGACTTTTGATTAGCACTGTTGCAATATAGGGCTTCACCAGTCTCAGGAACCAATTTTTTTCCCAGTGAACATAAGATGAATAGAAATTTGGTTGCGATGACATTTCAATGTACATGTTATATCTAACGCTTCCATATTCACTATCAGCTATTTCTATAATTATCAATAAATCCGTACAAGAAGGAGTCTTTCCAGAGGCATGGAAATGTGTCTATAATTACCCCCATTCCAAAAAAATTTAAAATTGAGAGCGTTAACGACCTTAGGCCTATCAGTCTATTGCGTGCCCTATCCAAAGTGGTTGAAAAATGTGTAGAGTTGCAGGTTTCGAGCTATCTCGAAGAAAACAATATTTTACCTACCCTGCAATCTGGTTTTCGAAAGAGTCATAGTACTACAACAGCTTTTTCGACCATAGTTGACGATATATTGTCAGACTCGGATCGAGGATCTGGAACAATGCTCGTTTTGCTCGACTATACGCGGGCTTTTGACTGTGTACATATTCCACTTCTTATTAAAAAGCTGCGGTTCTATGGTTTCTCAGACAATTCTTGCGAATGCTTCTCCTCATACTTTTCTATCCGTACCCAACTTGTAAACACTAAGGGTGTGTTAGTTAAATCCAAACCTATATCTTTAATAGGGGTGTGATTCAGGGCTCTGTCCTCGGTCCTATTTTATTTGCTATTTACACATCTGATGTCGGGAGTGTGGTCGAGCATTGCAGGTTTCATCTTTGTGCTGATGATACTCAACTGTACTTGAACACACTACCAACCTCTCATGACGTGGCAACAACGGTAGTTAAAATCAACCACGACTTAGCTTCTATAAGCAGGTGGTCAGAAAGAAATGGTCTGTCACTCAACCCTTCAAAGAGTTTGTTTATCACATGCGGGACGGAAAATCAAGTACAGACTATAAAATCCTACAAGCCTTATATTAAAATTGAAAATTATATAATACCTCTATGTGAATGCGTCCGCAATCTAGGTCTACACCTAGATGAGACGTTTAGATTTGAGGATCATGTTCAACAAAAAATTGGTAAATGTTTCGCCTCCCTAAATACACTATACAAACTGTATCAATTCATAAGTGAAAAAGTGAGGCAGCAGCTGTGTAGAAGTTTAGTGTTATCACATCTGGATTACTGTGACATCGTCTATAGACCGTGCCTTTTTAAGAAAACCATAGCAGCTATCCAAAGAGTACAAAATGCGTGCATGCGTTTCACGTTTGAGATCCCCAAAAGACACCATATTTCACCTTACTTAAACGAAAAAGGAATTTTGAATATGCATAACAAGCGTGCATTGAAACTTTCGTGTTTTGTCAGGTCTCTGATTGAAAATAAAGTTTCCGCCTATCTTTATGACAAACTCACGTGGTCGTCGAACGTACGGCCTTAACCCTATCCGGAGAGGAGACTCGCGCCCAGTGGTGGAACATTATGGATTGTTGATTGACTGACATCAGACCTTCATTTATGTGTAAACCTAAAAGTTCCTAGCCTAACTGAGGAAAAAAGGGATCGGAAAAAAGATATTTGGTATTGCGGATCACTAATTTAATTTTAATCATATCGCCCTCCCCACTGAACAATATCGTAATGGCAATTTCTAAATTTTACAGGAAAAATTAAATACTGTTTTTGAGTATTATCTCAGCAAGGGAGCATCGTAAGGTAACCATTTATGTGTCAAAACAAAGCTAATTTAATTACTTTGTATTTTCTTTCGGTTTTTTTTTTGTAATAGTTTTCAAAATAAAGTTATTGGCGAAAATAATAATACCGAAATTGCAGCTCAAAAGTATATTGTGTAATGCATCATTGCCATATTGTTCGTGTGTAAATCCAACAATTTTTGTCAGTATTAGTACATTACAGTAATATTCGTTAAAATGTGCTGTTAAAAATGTTAACTGTAATATGATATTACAAAATTATTTGCGTGAAATCAAAGTGATAATTTAAAAACTTTATAAAATTTATCTATATGATACCGTTAACGGCACTATGAATTTTCACAATTATCTATCATGTATTGTAAGAAATCATTACCAAATTGCGTAAATAAAAATAAAACCCTAAAAGAATTGTTTTACACCTTACATGAAACACAATTATGTATTTTTTCCACAAATAAAATGGTAATAGCCACTTATCGAAAAAATTAACTATTACATAATCAGTATTAACTTGTTTTGGTATTATTCGTGTAAAAGGGTATGTTAGATTTTAAACGAGTAATATTTTTATGTTCATCACGGGGTCATTGAAATTAGTGTACTTTTCTAAATATCCATGTTAAAAGTACAAATTTTTTTTATAAGGTGTAATTAGTGTTCTAAATACCGAATATGCAATAAAACGTAAACTATCGTAATAGCACATTTTCATATTATTCGCTGGGGAGGGCGATATCATTATCATCATCTGTATATCGCAGTCATTTAAATTTAATAATAAATTTAATTTAAATATTAATTTCTATAAGTTATTTAAAATAACATAATATAATATACAATCTTTCTAGACCCGGGGCCAGACGGGATTCCAGCTCGAGTGATGGCCCGAGCCCTCGACTACATGTCGGACCGCCTCGGGGAAGTGTTGGACGCTAGTCTGGCGTCCGGGCGCTTCCATGAGCGCTGGAAATGCGGGAAGCTGGTCCTGATAAATAAGCCGGGACGACCGAGACGGCTCTTAATATATAACATAATGATATTTTTGTACGGGGAAAACGGTATTGTAAATGTAATATAATGTATAAATATTTGAAATGATCTCTTTAATTTTATACCAAATATCCTAGAGTATGAAAAAAATTAAACTCACCCCATTTTTTCCATTTATATTGAAAATTTATATAGCGTATGTCACAAACAAAAATTTAACAAATTCAACGACACCTTATATGTGAAAATCCGTCCAGCGAATTGGGCTGTAGGGCTTGACAAAGAAATGGACATATATATACTTACATGTTTATGTATGTCCATTTCTTTACATACTCTCGAAAAACATTACCCTCCTTTTGACGCACTCAGGTAAACAGTTAGCTCTTTATTAGTGCATTAATCATGACGATTTTCGATTTGTTCCTATGACTAATAAAAGAATTTAGAATTTTATTCATGAGCTATTGTTATATATACTACTAGTTTCAGCTATTAAAATTTTAGATACATTGTTTAGTAGTGTTCGTAGTGCAGTTCGAATTCCTATTTTTAATACCATAGAAAAAGGTAGATCATCATCAGCCTATCGCAGTCCACCGCTGGACACAGACCTCTCCAATTGCACGCCACTTAGTTCAATCTTCGGTAAAGGTACATATTGTTTTGTTATTCTTTAAAATAGTTTTCTTGTAGTTTATTAGTATGGTTGATTGATTTAATATTAAACTATTTGTGAGTTAAAGTTCGAGAGAACGATATTATTTTTTACCCGGCTGCCCCTGAAGCAGGGTAACAGTAGGAGGAGGAAGTTTCTTGACACATGAGGTGTTGTTAAATTCGTTAGAATTCTAGCAGTACACAAATTTTTAAAATTGTGTTCGCAATTGAGAAAGGGGCCTTGATTTTTCTGTTACATTATTTTACATATTTATATTCGTCATTATTAATAAGCCACTGCTGGTTTGACGTTGCAGAATACAAAGTACTGGTTTTGATGACATATGATTGTGTTTAAGTAATAAAATTTGTTTCTCACATCGTTGCACCTATACTAAGCTATGTTATAAACATGTGCTTTGAACAAGTTGTCTTTCCATCGGTGTTAAAAACAACTATAATAAAGCCGCTCCATAAAAAAGATTTTAAATCAGATATCAAAAATTACAGACCGACAGCCCTAGTTCCAACATTTTCTAAAGTAATTGAAAAAGTCATTTACATTAATTTCAATGACTATTTTGAAAGAAACCATATTTTTACGCCAGCTCAGAAGGGCTTCTGTAAAAATATGCCCATAAATTTAGCTATATATGATTTTTTGAGTTTAATTTATCCCAGAGTAGATAAAAAAAGTCTGTCTATGCTTTGTATATGGACATGTCTAAAGCTTTCGACTATATAGATCATGATATATTGCTGAGGAAGCTAGAAATATACGGTATTAGGAGTCACACTTTAGACCTGATAAGTTCTTATCTTAAAAACAGAAGTCAGAAGTAGTATAGCCACGCTGATATCAGCACGAATGGTCCGGCTCGACCGGGGCAGTACTACCCTCACACTGAAGGCCAGCCTAAAATGACAGCATCCGTGCTGTCGTCTTTCGATGGTGAGTGTGAGACCGGAGGCCCAATGATGCAGGGGTGACAGTCATCGTGGTATATGTGCGAGCAGAGGAATGCTCGTGGAGTCATTGTGTGGGTGACGTGGATGGAACCGTCGGCCAGGGAGACCCGTAGAAACGGTGGTGCCGCTGGCCGCCCACGACATAGAGAGGGGCCCAACTATGGTTAAAGACCATTCGGAATGGTATGGTTAAGAATTGCTTAAACATATATATGGCGCCTGGGAGGATTCACAGGATGCGTTTGGTATTTTCTGTGACTTGTCTAAGGCTTTCGATTGTATCCATCATCCTACACTCATCAGGAAGCTACAACACTACGGAATAAGAAAAAATGCCCTAAATATTCTAACGTCGTATTTGAATAAAAGAGTTCAAAAAGTTGATATTAATGGCAAAACATCTTCAGGATCCTAGGTAACAATGGGCATCCCACAGGGTTCTATTTTAGGTCCATTTCTGTTTCTCATATACATAAACGATCTAGCATATTATGTTAGTGACAATCATGAGATTGTACTGTTCGCGGATGACACATCCTTAATTTTTAAAGTTAGGCGCCAACTTGATAGTTTTAATAAAGTCAACAGTACACTCTCGAAAGTGGTACATTGGTTTAATACAAATAACCTTCTCCTTAATGAGAAGAAGACTAAATTCATTAATTTCTCTACATCAAACGTTCGACATGTCACAACCAATGTTCGATTGAATGGACTGGAGTTGGATCCTGTGGAATCCACTGTATTATTAGGTATAACTATTGACGCTTAGTTACAATGGGGTCCCCAAATAGAAAAACTATCCGGTAGGCTAAGCTCAGCGGCTTTTGCTGTAAAAAAGATTCGACATTTAACTGATGTTGATACAGCTAGAATAGTTTACTTCAGTTACTTTCATAGCATAATGACTTACGGTATCCTACTCTGGGGTAACTGTGCAGATATTAAAGCCATATTTGTCTTACAAAAACGTGCCGTACGAGCCATTTATAAATTAGGCCCTCGAGTTTCTCTCCGCTCCAAATTTAAAGAGATAAATATTCTGACTGTATCTTCACAATATATTTACGAAAATTTAATTTATGTTCAAAGAAATTTAGCAAAGTTTCCTAAATTCAGTGATGTTCATTCGGTAAATACCAGAAACAAACATAATCTTTGTGTTCACGTCACTTGTCTCCACAGAGTAGGCAACTCGTTCATGGGACAATGTATACGCTTTTACAATAAACTCCCTATTGCTATTAGAAATTTGCCATTACGGAAATTTAAGAATACCATTAAATCCAAGTTTTATTATTATACCAAGTATTATACCATAGCAGAATATATTGATGATCAAACCGCCTGGGATTGAGCTGCCCATTCTGCACATGCTGTTTACTTTGAATGTTTAAATTTATGTTGATGTGACGATAATTTATAGTTAAATTTACATTATATTAATTAATTTACTTTAATAGGTAGTAGAGCCACGCTGATTTCAGCACGCATGGGCCGGCTCGACCGGGGCAGTACTACCCTCACACTGAAGGCCAGCCTAAAATGACAGCATCCGTGCTGTCGTCTTTCGATGGTGAGTGTGAGACCGGAGGCCCAATGATGCAGGGGTGACAGTCATCGTGGTATATGTGCGAGCAGAGGAATGCTCGTGGAGTCATTGTGTGGGTGACGTGGATGGAACCGTCGGCCAGGGAGACCCGTAGAAACGGTGGTGCCGCTGGCCGCCCACGACATAGAGAGGGGCCCAACTATGGTTAACCACCCTGGGAGGCTGCCCCGTCAGGTCGCGCATAATCTCAGAGTGGCTCGTCGTGCCGGTTGTTGACCGGATGGTGGGACCCGGCGACCACTTCCGGGAGGGTACGGGGGCCCTTCCGTCCGACGGTTCAGTCACCGTCTCACTACACCGTTACATGCCGACACAGCATCTTGAGTCTCGGTTCTACACTGCCACAATGACTGTCATGTCTTTCACGTCCCCTTACCCCTTAACAAAATGGTAGCAAAAAGAAAAAAGAAAACGCGTTCAACAGCCGCATCCTCAACTCCCACCAACCCACTCTTTGAGGTGTAGTTCACAAACATTCGTGGACTCCATGCAAACCTCAACGCCGTCCACCAACACCTTGGGACGGTACGGCCGGCCATGCTGTTTCTTACGGAAACACAAATATTCCGTCCTGCCGACACGGCATATCTCCACTATCCCGTCTACTTGCTCGAGGAATGCTTTCTCGCGAAACCAGGGTAAGTCTTTTCGTCAGGGCGGATGTTTGATGTCACCGTCTGCGCTACCTTGAGGACCCTCCTTCTCCGTCCTCTATCTCCACGTAGATTTCGGGTCCACAAGCCGAGTCTACGGGTGCCTTTATCGGTCCCATTCCGGAGATTGTGAGACAATCCACCTCTTTGATCACCTGAGTCGGGCAGCGGATAAAGCGCAGGAACAGTTTCCGACCGCCGAACAGGTAGTTCTGGGAGACTTTAACGCCCACCATGAGATCTGGTTGGGATCTTCCAGAACTGATCACGCGGGTCGAACCGTTCACGCGTTCGCTCTCACGCATGACCTCACCTAGCTGGTACTCCAACCCACCAGGATACCAGACATAATTGGTCAAGCGCCCTCCTTGCTAGACCTGCTGCTGACGAGTAATCCAGCGCAATACTGTGTGTCGGTTCTCGCCCCTCTGGGATCCTCCGACCACTGCCTGGTGTCCACTGCGTTGCCTTATGCTGCTCCGCCAGGACCTGTGGCAGCAAGGCGACGATTATGGCATTACTCGTCAGCAAATTGGGATGGTATGCGGGATTATTTTGCTTAAAATTAAAATTTGCTTAAAAATACAAAATAATAATTAATTAATTAATTTCAATAAATCTAAAGTAATGAAATTTAAGCAGAAAAAAAAGCACGTTTCTTATTATGTAGACTGCTTCCGTCCGGCTCATCACTTCGCTCGTTCGCTTTACTTAAAAATGCTGGTTTTAGGTAGAATACTTAATCTGAGCTTCTGAGAGAGCTTTACAGAAAAATCTCAAGGGCTGCCATTCATTGCCCATCGGCTGATGTAACACTCCACCGACACAGGGAGTGCTCGCATCAGTACAAATTGTAATATGTACAGTAGAAGATGGGTAGGCTAATCCGACTGTATGCTTCAAGGCTTTTTTACATTGTTCAAAAGCTGATTTGGCTTCGACGGTCCACTTAATCGGCGTCTTGTCATTTCTCTTACCTCCTTGTAAATACTTGTTCAGCACCTTTTAATAGCTCACTGCCATAGGCATACTCGTACGATAAAAATTGATCATACCGAGAAATCTTCTAAGCTCTTGCACCGTGTTTGGTTTAAAAAATTCGCACTTGTTACATATTCAGTCGCTCAAATATCGCCTTAAGGTGCTTAGCGTGCTCTGTTTCATTCTCAGAAATACATAAACAGCCGTTCACAAATACATATACAAAATCTTAATCTCTGAATGTATCGTCCATGAACCTCTGGAAACTAGAGCCACTGTTACGCAATCCGAAACTCATCCGTACGAACTCAAAAGCCCCAAACGGCGTAATTACGCTGGTCTTCCTAATATCCTCTTTAGCCACAGGAGTAGCATGATTTTTTGCCACAGGCATATTAATCTTGGACATGACCACATTCTTCTTTTTCTCAAAAATTTAAGTATAATCTCATAATCTCGGTAGTGGGTAACGATCTGGCACTGTAATCTTATTTAACATCCTGTAATCCTCCGTTCTTCTTCTTAACCATATGCAATGGACTCGCCCACGGACTGTTCGACGATATTGTACTTGTCTGGGGGCAAAGGTCGCGCTTTATTGAACACCGGAAGGCCCATTGTCTCGATATAGTGCTCCATGTTATGCTTAGTGGGTTCCAGGAACAATGATGAGTTAAATCTGAATATTTGTCATTTTTCAGTTTATTTCACAACTGCCGAATAACTCCTTGCATTTTATCACTAATTGTACGTATAGTGACTTGAAATAATGACAGGTGTTTTGATACCCGTCACTCCATCAACCATACGCTTACCGCGCACGTCAACAAGTAAATTGTAGTGCTCAAGTATATCTGCACCTAATATCAGCATAACAAAATTCCATTGTATCGGTCTTCGTATATTTAAATCGAGCGTCAGCATTTATTCACCGTATGTGTCAATGACCGTACCATTTGCCGCATACAACTTGTAGTCTGACAACAAGGCAACAAACAATTATGATAGAGAAGGATGCGTGGCTTATAGCTGGTTTACCATAAAAACTGCATTATTACATTAGCCTTTTTTCCACTATTATTTTTAGGGCACTATCGAAACATGATTTATTAGTAGCTGAGTCCCGTGGATCACCACGGGACTCAGCTACTATTTTTTTTGTAATAATATTCAGATTTGTTCCAGACATTACCCAGAACAAACAAACAGATAGACAGGCAGACGGACAGACAAACTGAAATTTTAAAATTTGCATTTTTGATGTCAGTACCGACACTTTAATTTTAGTCATTCGTATAGGTATTAAATTGTAATAAATTAATTATAACAATGTAGTCTACCAAAGGTGTATTAAACATTCATCAGCAGTCAATGACACTTACAATGAGCAATTTCGTTAATGCATATTTGCCACTACTTCTAGGCAGAAAGAGGGAATTAAATTTAAATTCCCTGTTTTTACCTTGAAATAATAGTCAATTACCAGTAATAAAATGAGAGTATTGGGTATTAAACTAAAGTAATCGGCTCTCAAACTAGATCACAACTCTCGTCGTAATCTAGCGTTGAAAGCATAGAGTTAAGTCCAATTATTCGTGATAAAGTGTCAGTAACTTCATTTTGAGAACTGCCTTGTTGGTCTTGTGGTTAGCGTATGCGGCTGCTGATCAAGAGGTCTCGGGTTCGATTCCCGGGTCAGACCAAATATTTGTGTGATCCACATATATTTGTTTCGGAGTCTGGGTGTTTTTACTTTTTACCTATGTAAAATATGTATGTATTTACAAAAAAAAAGTATGTTTATGTATTTATATCAGTTGTTTAGTACCCATAACACAAGCTCTGCTTACTTTGGGACTAGATGATGTTGTGTGTAAGATGTCCAAAATATTTATTTATTTATTACTTGATACACCTAATATCTGTGCTGTATCGTGCAATCAAGGCACGATGTACTCTTCGTCGGGTCTCATTTTGCGAGGGCTGTGCATTCTAAAATCCGTCGTGGAGCTACCAGTGCCAGGAGTGAGTACTTCCAGTGAGTCAGAACTGAGTTCCGCTGGTTCCACTGAGTCGGAACTATATGCCGCTAGTTCCAATGAGTCGGGGTGCTAATGAGGCCGAAGTGGTAACCAGGCTAGAGTGGTCGCGTCCTGTGTATGGTATCTCTATTGAAGCCGAGGCTGCTGGCTGGCTAAGACTTGAATGAGAGGATCATTGCTGTTTTTGGAGAGCGACGATAGCCTCACTGCATGAACCATAAACGCAGGTGGTCCTCTATGCAAAACTTCCATACAAGTTCACTTTATATTCTCCTTCAGAAGGCGCGATTAGTTGTTTCTTTATTGTTCAATTTTCGGTTTCTTCATTGTTCAATTGTCGGGGTTACTAATTACAGCGATATTATGACTTCCTCTTTGTTCAACTGTCGGGGTCAGCAGTTATAGCGAACTGATTTGTCTATATCCTATTTTTTCCTTTTTTTTCTTTGGCGTCGCTTATTACCGTATAATGAAAAACATTTATAAAAAACAAGGAAGTTTTTAATTCAGGGGCTCAAATTTACTAAAGTTTTTAATTCAAAGTATTCAATGATGCTTTTGACTTATTTTATGATACATTTAGGCTATTTTACGAATTATGCTTTCCAATACTTAAAATAAAAAATAAAACAACTGTTCGTGTATTAAAGAATTTTGCATACGTAAACATTCTCTTTACTCACTCTCTTCTCTGGAAATATAGAACATCAACAGTAGATAAAACTAATTTAAAAAAAGTATTCTGTAACTTATGCCAAAATTATTAAATCAACGCTAAATCACAGAATTATTACTATATCGTAATTCTAAAAAATAAAAAAAAAACGGCCAAGTGCGTGTCAGGCCACGCACAGGAAAGGGTTCCTCAGTCACCCATAATGGTACGTGGATTGGAAATCGTATCCAATGGATAATTGTTCTGTTTATGTATTAATGCGTTAATTTTGTATGACATTTTCTAAGTAAGCGCATTTTTTTTTCAAATCAAATCAAACCATTTTATTTCAAATAAACCATACAACGGCACTTTTGAAACGTCAAGTAGTCATTTAGTCATCATCATCATCATCAGCCTATCTCAGTCCACTGCTGGACATAGGCCTCTCCCATTGCACACCACTTTGATCGATTTTGGGCTTCTCGCATCCAGCTACTGCCAGCCGTCTTGCGCAAATCATCACTCCACCTGGCCTGTGGGCGTCCTACACTACGTTTGCCGAGACGCGGTCTCCACTCCATAACTCAGTCAGTAGTCTGTTCCAATTCGTAGATCCTATGGAGAAGAACAGACAAGAAACACCATGGACTCTCTTTTCCAACATTGTTTTTACAATTTTTGGTTACATTGTTTGAGGCATTTTATTAAATGTGAGGACAATGTAACGATGCTGATATTTACACAGGTATTGTCCAAAAATAATTAAACAATAAATAGAAGTTGTGAAATGACCAGCCCCGACTAGCGGCGCCCGTGTCACGAGCATGACCTATGCACCAGCCATCGTCCAGTTCAACCATATCGTATCGAACGACCCACTACACACGCCACCGCCAGCGGGGCTTTTGAGTGAGCATGACATACTCACAACCGCCAGTCAACAAACAAACTTATGCTACTAGTGACTACAAAGTGCTCGCAGGTACAATTCAAAATGTTCGCAGTTATACAATAATAAAACTATTTATAAATATGCTACTCTCTAAGAGTGCGATAAATATTTGGAACATGTCAATAAAAAGTAACTTATTATGCAATAATGTTAATAACAAAAATAATAATAATAATAGAAATGTCAAACAACAAGATACAATTAAAATATCAATAATACGTACATGTCAGAAATATGGTTAACCAATGTCAAAAAAAAGAAAGAAAAATATAAGAATGTCAATCATTAAGATAAAATTAACATATGCCAGAAATACAAACTAACTTCTAAATAATTTGAGAATTAATCATGTGACTGTGGAACAGGACCAGCATTAAGCCAAGCATTCTTGTCGGCAATGTAATCCTCTAGCTTGCTTACATAGTGTGCGCTTTACAACATTTTTAAATCGTTTCTCTGTTAAATCTAGTATGTTTTGAGATATTTTATTATAAAATTTAATACAGTACCCCATAAAAGATGTATTTTTTTTCAAAAAATAAATAAAAGAAGTATGAACTTTACGAGTCTAAAACGTGGTTGAATTAATTTAACTTTATTCCTAGTATTATACCCATGTCTATCACATCATTGATTGAAGAGATGTTATTTTTTTCGAACATACATTATGTTTTCATAAATGTACTGACAATTGTAAAAGTTGTAACAGTTAAGCTTCTATAACTCCTGAACCAACAAAGTTATCTGATCCATTATAGTTTTCCTTTCAAGTTCATTATATGGACCACTATCACGAATTTTCCCAGAATTATGGAGCCAGCCGTTTAGCTTTTAGAGGGGGGGGGGACGCCCTGTTTTTACAAAAAAGTGGCCTTTAAAGTGAAATTTCTCGCAAACGGATACCTAAATCAAAAAATCGTCTTAGAAACCCTTTATTGTTTTTAAAAGACCTATCCAATGCTACCCCACATGATAGGGTAGCCGCCAGAAAATTCAAATTCAAATTCAAATTCAAATTCAAATTCAAATTCAAAATTCTTTATTCACTTAGGATGCAACACATCTCTTGTGACAGGTCAAGATTCTACATGTACATTTATGCCATGTTCGCAAACAATAGGTAGAGCCGGAGAAAAGAACATGGCAATAAAAACTCACGGCCACTCCTTTCAAATCGCCAATGTTTACATAGTTTTAATGTTTATAAACCTGATATGGGGGTTAGGTGCTGCCACTAATATACAATACACCATGTTAGAGAACTGATGCAAATTATAGTGATTAAAAATTAGAACTTATGCTAATTTAAAAAAAAAAAATACAACAGCCTCATTGGGTACAACATAGTAGGAGCATCTACTTACAACAAAGGTAAAAACTATATGTGCTCAAATATTGGCCAAATTACTGGTAACGAAAGATTAAATATAAAATATTAATTATATGATCAAAAGAAAGAGAAGAATGGCCTTTATTAGTCACGTAGAATCTTTACTTACAAAAGTAAAATCATGTTCTTAAACAATGTGATAACAACATTCACATTAGTAGAATAAAATGATAAGGAGCAAGTAGTCAAATCCATTTTTCTTTATCATTTAAAAATTCGTCAACTGTATAATAACCTTTACGTATAAGATAAGTTTTGACTACATTTTTAAACTTTTCCACTGATAGACTCATAACACTAGCTGGTAACCTATTAAAAAATCGCACGGAAAGACCCATAAATGAATTATGCGTTTTATGTAGCCTATGATATTGACCTACTAATTTATGCTTATGTCTCGTGTTCACCGAGTGAACGTCACTATTCCTGTGATATAAATGCATATTTTGTTTTATAAACATAATGTTTGCAAATATATATTGTGATGCAACTGTCATAATGCCTATCTTTTTAAACTTTTCTCTAAGGGAAACTAGTGCACCTAGTTTGTAAATCGCACGCACTGCACGTTTTTGGAGAATGAAAATTGTTTGAATATCAGCTGCCTTGCCCCATAGCAGAATGCCATACGACATGACGCTGTGGAAATAACCGAAATATACTAGCCTTGCTGTTTCCACATCCGTAAGCTGTCTGACTTTGCTGACAGCATACGCTGCAGAACTGAGTTTCCCTGCGAGACACGATATTTGGGCGCCCCACTGTAACTTACTATCTAAAGTAATTCCCAAAAAAACCGTTGAATCAACAAAATTAATAACTTCATTGTTTAAAACTAGATTTGTACTGATATTCCTTACATTTGGCAAACTAAACTTAATACATTTGGTTTTTTTAGAATTCAAAAGCAAGTTATTTGATGTAAACCAGTCAAGGACTAATGCGAGGGACCTATTTACTTCGTCAGAGTAATCGTTTTTGCGATTGGTTTTGAATATAAGAGAAGTGTCATCAGCAAATAGAACAATATCGCATAACTTACTATTAAAAAATGGCAAATCGTTTATATACACCAAAAATAAAAAAGGACCCAGAATTGAGCCTTGTGGCACGCCCATACTCACTGGTGATCCGGAGGACCTTATTCCATTAATATCAACATACTGTATTCGCTCACTAAGATAAGAAGCAACAAGATTAAGCGCTGTACCTGTTATGCCATAATGCCTAAGTTTCAGCAGAAGTGTACTATGCATCACACAATCAAATGCTTTTGAGAGATCGCAGAAAACACCAATGGCGTCCTGCGAGTTTTCCCAGGCACTATATATATGTTTAAGTAGTTTAGAGCCTGCGTCTACTGTTGAGCGACCCTTTGTGAATCCATATTGTTCACTATGCAGTAGATTATTAGAATTAAAATGTGTTTCTAATTGCATTAGTATGGCTTTTTCAAAGATTTTACTAATAGCTGGTAAAATAGAAATAGGTCTAAAATTACTAGGGTCGCTTTTTGAACCGGCTTTAAACAAAGGAATTACTTTACTGTGTTTCATCAAATCAGGAAACACACCGGTATCAACACATCGATTAAATATTGTTGCTAAATGTGGTGCTATCTTAATAATAATGCTATTAATTAATTTAACAGAAATACCCCCTAAATCTGCTGTCTTTTTGCAATTAATTGACTTAAATATTTTTATTATGTCAGTGGGGTTTATAAAATTAAAACTGAATGGTACAGTACACTCTTTCACACTGCCTCTCATAAGTGATTGAGCATCAACCGGACATGATCTTAGGGAGCTGGTTGCATTTTTAGGTATATCAGCAAAGAAATTATTAAATGTTTGCGCCAGGTCTAAATTGTCAGTTACAGTTATATCACCAATACTTAATTCAAAATTATGTTCACGTGGCTTGACCCGCCCAGATTCAGCATTAATCATGTTCCAAGTGGCTTTAATTTTATTCTCTGCTTGTTTAATATTTTTACTTAAATATAAAGACTTGGCAGCAGCGCAAGTCTTTTTAAATACTTTGGAATAATTTTTAACATATTGAACAAACTTATGGTCAAAATTATATTGTTTCATGCCATACAATTCATACAACTTAGCTCTACTTATTTGTATGCCAGTAGTTGCCCAATCACAAAAGCTAATTGTTATATTTTTATAAAAAGTCTTAGTTGTGAATATGTTATTAAATTCCGATTTGATCATGTTAAACAAAGACGCGTAAAGGTAGTTCGGATCATCCTGACTAAAATCTATATTGGTGATACGGACAGAAACATTTTCATTAAATTTGTTGAAAAAAAAAACATCCCCACGTTACGTGTAGGGGAGGTACCCCAAATAAAAATATTTTTCATAATTTTATTATAGCACTTTGTCGACGTAATTACAATACATATTCATGCAAAGTTTCATCTCTCTAGCACTTACCGTTTGGACGGTAAGTCGAGGACGGACGGACGGACGGACGGACATGACGAATCTATAAGGGTTCGAAGTTATGAACTTCGGAACCCTAAAAAAGGCTACCTGGAATACTATCAATGCCAAAAAGCAAAACTTTTCCCCTGAGACTATTAGTGAACTGACGCTGGATAACAATAAAATTACTGATCCCCAAAAAAGTGCTGCTTTGTTTAAGTAGTACTATGGAGACACAGTTAAACCTCAGACCAGTACTACTGTTACAAATATCTCAATGTTTTCTACATGCACCTATAATTCACCAAAATCTTTCTTTCTTGGTTCCACTAGTCCTTTTGAAATTCATAACATTATAAGTAAATTAAATAACACTAAAAGTACTGGTTTTGATGACATATGACTGTGTTTAAGTAATAAAATTTGTGTCTCACATCATTGCAACTATACTAAGCTATGTTATAAACATGTGCTTTGAACAAGGTGTCTTCCCATCTGTGTTAAAAACAACTATAATAAAGCCGCTCCATAAAAAAGATCTCAAAATAGATATCAAAAATTACAGACCTACAGCCCTAGTTCCAACATTTTCTAAATAATTTAAAAAGTCATTTACATTAATTTGAATGACTATTTCGAAAGAAACCATATTTTTACGCCAGCTCAGAAGGGCTTCTGTAAAAATATGCCCATAAATTTAGCTATATATGATTTTTTGAGTTGTTCCCAGAGTAGATAAAAACAGTGTGTCTATGCTTTGTATATGGTTGTGGAGGAACGGGAATCGTGTTCCTCCACAACCATAGTAGTAGTAGAGAGTACCAGAGTAGTTACTCAGTATAGATAATTCCGTGTTGTCTGTGTAGTTCAGTGTTTCATCGGTAGATGGCGCTCTTGTATGTTTTTTCGCTTGCGCGGTATGTGGAAGTCGCCACATGGTCATGTCAAAGGCTTTCGACTATGTAGATCATGATCAGCAGTCTGCTGAGGAAGCTAGAAACATACGGTATTAGGAGTAACACTTTAGACCTGATAAGTTCTTATCTTAAAAACAGAAGTCAGATTACCAGTATCATCAAAGTTTAAGTTCGGGAGTAAATTAGTAAAATATGAAGTTCCACAAGGTAGTGTTTTGGGTCCACTACTCTTTATTATTTATATAAATGACCTGCCGAAGTCTACTATAGACCACATGGTACTATTTGCCGATAACTGCACTGTTATATATACTGATGGTTACAAAATAATAATTTATTAATTAATATTAATAAATCTAAATTAATGCAATTTAAGCAGAAAACAAACGACACTACATAGGCAAGTAGAATGTAATGGTAAAAAATTCGAATTAACGACTACAAAAAAGTTGAACACGTGGATGACAATTTGAAGTGTCAGGACAATTTAAAGTTGAAAGTAAAAAAACTTGAACGATGCGTACCTCATACATTGAGAGAATCGGACTTGCAAACACGCGTCTACTACTGTGTAACTTTACTCAAACGACACAATATTAAAGGGATTTTAAATCGAATCATTACTTGTTAAGAAAAGTAGATACTGTACGATAATCAAAAGCGCTCGTCGCAATGGCTGAACCCTGGAGATCCAGCCAAATCCTGCCCTAAACGAAAATTGACTCGAAAAAAGTTACTTGTGTTTGGTGGACTAGCGCCTTTATCGTTCACTACAGTTTCCTAAAATTTGGCCAAACGATTATGATATCTAGTGCTGAAAACCATGAAGGAAGAACTAGCTGCTAAACAACCGAGACTAATCTCGGTTGACCAATCAATCGCTTTAGGCTACTGCTGCTTCACGATAACGCAAGAATACACTCTGCACAACAAACAACCACTAAGTTCGATAAGCTACGATTGGAAAGTCCGCGACATCCACGGTACTCCCGAACCTTGCTCCAACAGATTACCATTTTTTTTGACTTTATATTCCTCCCGTACAAAATGCCAATTTTATCTGTGAGGATCTAATACTATACTAATACTATTTTAAACTAATAGCAAATATACTATACTGCTACCAAATAATATATAAATTGGAAAAGAGAACTGGAAATAAAAGGCTGCAATGCTGCATTGCTTACCCTTACGATGCGGATGGTTACCCCTATTCCAGGATTCTACTCATGCTCTCCATCAGGTAGAGTAGAGTCACTTTGGTAGACTTAAATATAGAAAATGTATATATAGTATGCTTTATCCATCCTACAGGTTCAATAATGGATCCAGCTCAAGAGTTTGAAACATTCGTGATGTCACGTCTTAAGCCTATCAATGAACTGACACAACTTGGCGATTCTCCCATACAGCAATTCTACCGTGGGGGCACAGTATTATTAACAGGTGGTTCCGGGTTCATAGGACAACAACTCATTGAGAAATTGTTCAGGTAACACTAGAGTTCTAGAGAACTTCAATTCTACTTCATTCAAGCAAGAATGTGTTTTTTTTTCTAGTGGGATACCTTGTGAAAAATGCGTCTCTAGACTACCTAGCAGGTGGTGGGGAAAAGAGTCCTTTGTAACTTTGGTTCAGAAATTCAAAAATTATATTTTTCGATATAACTTTTTTTGTAATCATTTCAAAAAAGAAAATCGAGAAAATTATGTAGGGCATGCTACAGCTAGTTATATAACGATCTGCGCTAAATGACAGACATACATATTTATTAATAGGGCGAAGTGACGATTGAACTCAGTGATAAACTTAAATTAAGTTCTAGCAGATGATAATTATGAAGATACCAAGATAGAAACAGGATTTTCAAGAATTGTAAATGTTTGTTGAAAATATTTCGTGAAATCATATATATTTATTTGACTGATTAAATAAATAATGTGTGAACAAGTGTCACCAACCCTATTCATTCCATGGGTGTCGTAAGAGGCGACTAAAGGAACAAAATAAGCATCTAACATCACTGTCAAGAGAAGGAAAACTTGAAACAAACCCTTTACCAACCTGCCTGGCCAGCGTGGTATAGTAGGCCAAAACCTCCTTTCAAAGGAGAGGCTTATGTCCAGCAGTGGACTGTTAAAGGCTGCGATGATGACATAGACGATAAACGTAGAAAATACCCAAACTCCGAAACAAAAATTTGCAGATCGAACAAATATTTGTTCCGACTCGGGAATCGAAACTGAGGCCTCAAGTAAAGCGATGCAAACGCTACCACTGCTACCAATGCTTCATTCAAAGCCCACCAAATGTCTCAGTTTTGGGCAGTCATCATTCATCTCCTGCCAGCCTAGTATTAAGGTTAAATATATTTTTTTACAGATCTTGCGAACTCAAGAAAATGTATGTATTATTTCGCCCAAAAAAGGGGGTTTTAATCCAAGACAGACTGCGATCGTTGCTAGAACAAGTTGTGAGTATAGATAATATAATAAAGTTCTATATTCTTGTGCTTACTTCATTGGTCTAGCTTTTAGCAACTGTCAATCAACTGGTCTCCCAGGGATTCCTGAGTATGGGGGCAGGAATTCCTGAGATCGTCTTCGACCAATTCTAACCTAACTTTTGTCTTTAGGTATTTGACAGCGTACGGCAACAGAAGCCAGATTTTGCTGATAAAATAGTTGCAGTTGAAGGGGATATTGGCATACTAAGATTAGGATTCAGTGACAGTGATTGGAACATGCTTGCAAATGAGGTAACTCTTGAACTTTTGTATTACTTGATGAAATTTCAATGTTTGTGAAGTAAGTGTTTTCTATGTATTTATGTATTGTATATATATATATGGATGTATTTCTATTTATGTATGTATTAACAAAACAAAAGTACGTAGTTTATGTATTTATATCAGATGTCTAGGACCCATTTTTTTTTTTACCTGTGGAAATCCCTGCGTGGGCAGGAGTCGCCCTAGGACGGAGGCAGTGCCCACCAACTTAGGACCAAGCCGTAGGAAGTGCTCGTCGAAGAACCACCTACCGTCGAGGACCAGGCCCAGATACCTCATGTGGGCCCGGACCGGTACGAGGACCGAGTTGACCTCGATGAAGGCGCCGGCGGGTGGACCACGACGGGGCCCATGGAATAACAGGGCCTCCGTCTTATCCAGGGCCACCCGTAGACCCAGCGCCTCGATGCGCCCGACCACTAGGGAGACTCCTGTGATGGAAAGGCGCGCTGCCTCCTCAAAGTTTGCCCCCTGGGCCGTGACCAGGGTGTCGTCTGCGTAACAGATTACACCCAGCCCGGGGGGGGGACACCCTCGTAGGGCCCAGTCGTATCCCATGTTCCACAGGAGTGGTCCTAGGATCTGTCCTACGACAGGTACGACGAGTCTCCTGTGGAACCCTGTGGAACACCGCACGACATGGCCCTGCGTCTCAAGGCGCCATCTCGGTTCTCGTACACGACGGTACACTCCTCTAAATAGTCTGCCACCAGCCGCCTCAGGTACTGTGGCACTCCGTGGTACTGGAGTGCGACGCCCTTTTCGAACTCCCCTGAGGTGGTCTGACATGTAGTCGAGGGCTCGGGCCATCACTCGGGCAGGTAGCCCGTCCGGCCCGGGGGCGGTGTTTGTTCCGCCCACTGCGATATAGGTCGTCGACCACTTCCTGCAGGAAGCTGGGCTGGAGAGTCTCCGTAAGGGGGGGGGGGGGCTGTGTGCGGAGCTTTTGGCGTACCGCACGATAGGGGGTACCACAGGGGTTACGCTCCAGACTTTCCAACATCTCCTTTCTACTCGCGTCTTTGGCGCGGCAGATGGCCAGCCTCAGAGTTTCCCGAGCTGCTCGGTACTCCCCGTGAAGCCGATCCACCTTCTCACCGTCCCCGCGGTGACGTCGCCGACTCCGGGTCAGGGACCTCCGGGCAAGTACGCAAGCCGCACGGAGGTCCGCCAACTCCTGGGACCACCAGTAGACCTCCTTCCTTGGAGGCCGACGACCATGAACACGGGGCATGGCCGCATCGCAGATCAGCGTTAACGCATCGGCGAAGCGACCCTGCCCCCACGTCGACCTCCTCGGTCGGGGCCTGCGGAGACAGCCAAGAATAAACAATGGCCGCCTCCTCTAGTAGGTCCCTATCGAGCTTGGTGACAGCCCACCGCAGGAAGCAGGAAGGGCGCCGCGCCGCGTGACACCTACTGGCGCCCTGGGACCGGGAGAGCTCGAATCGGATATAAAGGTGATCCGAGAGCGTCTCGACCTCATCCAGGACACTTCAGTTCCTTACTCGTACGGCGAATGCAGGGGTAGCGAACGAAAGGTCGACCCCCCCTGCTGTCGCACGCACGTGTTGGTGGCGCCCCTGTTCAGCAAACAGAGGCCCACTGACGACACATCGTGCTGAAATCCACACGGATACCACACTGGTCTGGACAATGCTTGTAGATGGCTCCTTTTTGTGTGGAAACACTACTCTAAAATTAAAATTAAACGACATGCGCTTTGTTGCGCTCGCGTCTCCACTCTGGCCTGCTTATGTTAGAGTAACTGATGACATCATCACATGCGTATGGAGGACGGAGATCGTTTAACAGTCGTCGGCGCCCGAGTTGCGTCCCCCCCCCTCTTTGAAAAAAATTTGAAAAAAAATAAAATAGTATTACATAAAATGAACTTTCGAAGGAAAACTATAACGGCTTAGATTACTTTTTTAGTTCAATATTTAGAGAGGTCTAACTTGTAGCATGCGCTTACTTGGGAAACCTTCGTACAAAATTAGCAAATTATTAAGTAACAATTTTATTACTATCTCTGTAACACAATTTTAAATTCACGTGCCATTATGGGTTACGATACTATGCGTGGCTTAACACGCACTATGTGACTTTTTCTATAAAATTTCAGGTCAATTTTATAATTCACTCAGCAGCAACAGTAAGGTTTGACGAAACTCTTCGTCAGGCAACACTCCAGAACGTTATGGGTACACGAGAAATTCTTCAATTGGCCAGAGATTGTTCTAATCTAAAGTAAGTTCTTGATTGTATGCTTTATCTGTTTTCTATCAGTAGTAAACTCAGGTTTATCTCACACACACCGAAGGTGCTCCAATTCGTTCGTCAGTCCGTAGTATCAGTTCGATCAAAGAGGATCAAACCGGTTCATATGTAGTACAAAATATTTATTATATATTGTAATCATATATACGCTGTCATATCGTCATCAACAGCTTTTAACAGTCCTCTGCTGAACATAGGCCCCATCTTAGGTCAGAAGTTTTGGCCTACTATATCTGTTCTGGGACCACTCCAATAGAACATGGGATACGACTGAGTTCTTCAAGGGTGTTATTCCTGCGTCATATAAATGTTTATGGTTCACGCAATCAAGCTATCGTCGCCCCTCAACAACAACAATGATCGTCATTCAAGTCTCAGCCAGCCAGCAGCCTCGGCCTCAACAGGGATACCACACACAGAACGCGATCCCTCCAACCTGGCTACCCCTTCGGCCTCATCAGCGCCCGACTCACTGGGGACTTCACCGCAGCACCGCACGCCGCTTGCGGTTCCAACGCACAGGAATCAGCGGACTTCAGCCCCGACTCACTGGGGACTGGTGGCATACAGCTATGGAACTCACAGGAACTTGCGACATCGTGCCTTAATTGGACAGTACTCGAAATGAATTGCTGACGCTTTATCACGAATAATAGGAGTAATCTCTATGCCATCACTAGTAGCATGAGAACCACACTAACAGCCGCACTGCAAACTATGCTGGGGCTGCCACCCTTGCACTTAGTTGTTAAAGAGAAAGCAGCACTAGCAGCGTTTAGACTCCATAATGCCGGCACACTGGGAAATGACTCCAGAATCAAACACCCACGCATAAGAGAACGAGCGATCACACATCAACCCATGTTGACATCACCCAACGATAGGATGCTGAAGAAATTTAATTTTCAGAAGCAATAAGTATAATATACATCTAGAAGAAGAACCACACGACAAATCAGATACAAAACTCAGAACTCAGAATATACACCGATGGCTCCAAAACCAACTCAGGAACCGGAGCAGGTGTATTCTCAGACGAACTTAACATCAGGGTATTGAAGCCGCTAGCTAGATTCAAAAGATGTGTTCCAAGCGGAATGCGTGGGTATTATCCTGGCGGCCCACGCTATAGAGACAAGGAAAATTACGGGCTCACACATCCGTATAGTCTCTGATAGTGCATCGGTACTTAAATCCCTCAATAAAACCCATGTCACTTCGAAACTCATAATGGATTTGTCACAACGCGTTAGAACGACATTTACCGAGATGGCGCCCACGTCAGTGCGGGCAGGTGCATAAATACCCGAATACACACTCTGTTTCCTTAATTCATCACCAAATGGATATATTATTACATTCATTGATTTTTTTTTCAGATGCCTAACATACGTTTCCACAGCATATACACATGCGACTTCAGAGCACATAAACCAGGATGTATTAGAACAATTTTATCCATGCCCAATAACTCCTGAACTCTTAATAGACATGGTCACGACTTTAGATGAGGAACGGATCGATAAAATAAAAGAAGGGTAAGATCAGAAAAGAATTAAGACTCAATATGAAAGTTTTTTTCTGGCAGTAGTTTTTGCCGTTTAGGTTACTTGGCCAATTTTTCTACTACTTAACTGACTACTACTGCGTAGTTGCCTGGTCTCCGTTGCTGAAATCGACTAGAAAGTCAGCATTAATGCGCTTGTTAGATTATAGAAAATATGAAGATTAAACATACATAGAGATTTAGGTTTTATCTATTAAAATATTAGAATATTTAGAACGAATTATAAGGAGTTAGGTCTAACAATATGATATAACTATAATAAACATCAGGAATTTGAGTATATCAAATTAAACGTAATCAAATTATATTAAACCTTTTTTTATTTCAATGTCCAGTAGTCAGTCAGTTAGTCAGTCGTGATTCTATTCGTCTGTTCCAAGGCGTAGATCCTATGGAGAAAAACAGACAAGAAACTCCATGGACACTCTTTTCCAACATATTTACATACATATTTCACATTATACACTTATCCATAAATCAAACATAAATTATTACAAAACTTAGAGAACATTTTAGTAAAAAGAAATACACAAAAGTGAACGGCATATACTTAGCTTTTAAATCTATATAATATCCTAAGTTACTGGTTCAATAGTAGAGAGCTCCGTACTGGTCATCGTCTCGACAAGAAGTCTGTCTGTCCAGTCGGAACCCTCGCTTTTATAGGCGACGACAAACAACTTCGACACATGTATTTTATTCATGTACCTTCATCAAAGCACATTATTTTCATAATGTATTTAAAGTAAACTATTAATACAAACATATATCAATATTTATATAAAATATATAGTTAAAAGTAATAATGATTACATTACCATTACTAAACAGTGTTTATAGGCAACGACAACTGAGTAAAACATACGAGTATGTATTTTATCAACTACCGTCATCAAACAATATGTTCAGAAAATATTTAAAGTAAACTATTGACAAACTTATCAATATTTATACAAAGCATTTAGTCATATTAATAAGTACATTTACATGAATATAACACGCTCATATATAATCAATACAACAC
Organism: Phragmatobia fuliginosa; assembly: GCA_932526445.1. Lineage (NCBI taxonomy): Eukaryota > Metazoa > Arthropoda > Insecta > Lepidoptera > Erebidae > Phragmatobia > Phragmatobia fuliginosa. The sequence goes on along the minus strand of OW052083.1, from coordinate 2,293,528 downwards.
CATCTACCAAAAACACTCTGAACCTAGGAGTAACTACAAATGTTGAATCGTGATATAGGAATTCACGCGTTGAATACTTATACAACTTTTCCACATCAATCGATGGACCTAGGCCCGCCCGGTATGAGGACCTCGCTTGTTCAAGAATCTCCCATTGTGTTGGAGGTACATGAAACTTGTACCTCAACAACATGAAATGTCCATGACTCACCATGCTGCATTACCTGCATTGAGCGAGTATGGTGGCTGCCACTCTTATACTCTCTTCATGCTTTCAATTATTAGAATCAGTGCAGTTCTGTGTAAGAATGATTAACAACGAAATCAATGATTATTTATTTTAAAAATATCAAATTTGAATTTAATGAAAATACTTCTATTTTTAGATTGATTCAAGGCTGGCCCAACACATATACATTTACAAAAGCGTTAGCTGAAGACATGATCAGGACAGCTGATGATCTACCTGTGTGCATCGTGAAGCCGCCACTTGGTAAGAAAATACATCATCATCATCAATCTTTAACAGGCTAATCATCGTTTTTACCACGCTTTTATTAGCTTGGGTTGTATGTATCGATGTATGTATGTGTGTAATGAAATCTTTGAGCATAATTTTCACCAATTTCTAGAAGTTTGATTAATTTGAAACTTTGCACACTTAAATATAGAAGTTCGGATAGTAAGAAATTGGTCTCTATTTAAGTAATAAAACTCTAAATCTTCAAGAACTTCTATCTGTTTGTTTAGGTGTTTGTGCGTACTACTCTCACTACTGTGTAATCTCAGAAGTTGATAGAACGATTCTCCCTTATGTATTGTGGTAAACTTGACTTGATAAATATACATACAGTGCTTGTTTTATTTATATCGGTGGGTAAATAAAAAAGTTATGTAAGTTTAAAGAATCACAGACATATAAGCGGACGGCGCCACAGGCAAAGACGAGTACAAATTAATAAAATTGAAGTATCAGTTCGTTATTTCAAATGAACAGTTTTTTTACTAAATGCTTATGAAGGTATGCCTATAAGGTACTTACATCAAGAAAGCAAATTTTAATCTGTCTGTCTATTTGTTCCGGCAGAAAGCTGATGATTTTGTGGAAGAACGGGTTATCTTGTTCCTCCAACAGAAAGGGAGGATCCTCCGACCAGGCGAGGTGATCATGAGTGGCGAGCCACTGCCCGATAGTTGATGCTGGGATGTTGTATATGTGCTAATCGGCGCGAGAATGTTACTTTCGCGATTCAGGATTAGTAGTTACTCAGTATAGATCATTCCGTGTTTTCTATGTAGTTCAGTGTTTCTTCGCTAGATGGCGCTGTTGTATGTTTTCGTCGCGCTGTATTTGGAAGTCGCCACAATTTAAATAGTAACTCAAGTTATTTTTAGACTATGCCTTCCATTCCAATAACCGTTGGTAACACAGCTAATTATTAATCTAAATATTATTTGTCTATTTGATAGTAACGAATGCCTGTTTGGAACCCACTCCCGGTTGGATCACTTTAAAATCTTGTATGACTGGAGCCCTTGGGGTAAGTTTTAAATCATTTTAATAATTTAACTCAGGTAATTCCGTATGCTTTCTGTTAGGGCAAACTAACTTAACACTATAGACCTCTCTTCAATTGATCAATACCTTTTCCTGTACTCGCATAGTTTTTTAAACAACAACCCATAACTTTTATTTATAATCATAATGCGGGAGTTGTCTTTTAAATAAATATATAAATATACATATTTCGCCCTCCCCACCGAATAATATGATAATGTGCTATTGCGATAGTTTTTGTTTTATTACATATTCGGTATTTAGAAGTGTTCTAATTACACCTTATATTTTTATGTACTTCTTATATTTAGAAAAGTACACTAATTTCAATGGCCCCGTGATGAACAGAACAATATTTAAAATCTAACACACCCTTTTACACGAATTTACACGAAAAACACCAAAACAAGTTAATACTGGTTATTTAATTGTTATTTTTTTCGATAAGTGACTATTACCATTTTATTCGTGGATTTATTCCACGAATAAAATGGTTTCATCATGGTTTCAATTCCATAATTGTGTTTCATGTAAACTGTAAAACAATTATTTTAGGGTTTTATTTCTATTTACGCAATTTGATAATAATTTCTTACAATACATGATAGATAATTGTGAAACATCGTAGTGCTGTTAACGGTATCCTATAGATAAACTTTTTAAAGTTGTTAAATTATCACTTGGATTTCACGCGAATAATGTAGTAATATCATATTATAGTTAAGTTTTTTAACAGCACATTTCTATGAATTCTCGCCTGGCGGCGGGGGCGCTTAGTGAGATACACACCCGCCCGCCGCCCGCACCTGTCTCAGTCCCCTTTGCCGTCATACTCCCGCGCTCCTGTTACCGCAGGCGAGGACTCAGATAAACGGTCGGTCTATAATAATGTTGCGCCAAAAGGAGATGGATCTCGTTTGTAAGAAAAGTAACAGGCGTTCTGAAAAATCTCATTTCCAATAAGATCTTTAATTCAATCTTTATTTATAAGAAACTTTAATCCTCCACGAAAAAGAGTGCGTGAAATCCCAGTTTCTATTCATACTCACAGTTTTGGGTATACAATTATTCCACACATGATAAATGCCTAAGGTCATCTGTAGATTTGAGACAGGATATGCCTCTGCATTCCACAAAGTTCTATGACCAGTCATTTACGGTTGAAGCTGTAAGGAGATTGATCTCGTTTGTACGGGAATAATCTAGAAGACAAAAGAATTGAGGACAGCGCCATCTAGTGTCGGATAACACACACAATTGTGGACATTATGGCGATTTTCTCGACGCTAGATGGTGATACAAGTAGCTCTAGAATAATCTATTTAGTCTAGAACCATCGATAGAATATTATCGTACATTTCAGGTATCTCGACAGCCACATAAAAGCGAAACGTGTTAGCCGTACGGGCGGTATTGTCTAAAGATACAGCGAATAAACATCGAATCGATCTTCTAGTGCGACTAACTTAAATGATTCGACATATAGAAAATAAAACAGTTTCGTTAAACCCCAAAGCTTGACGGACTTAATATTTGTTTAATAAAGTGTGATGCTTGACTTGTTTATTGCATTAGAAAATATGCTGTCAATTTCAGCTCATCTTGAGTGTATGTTTGGGTGTAACCCATGTTTGTATGCTGGATAACTCTATTGAGCTATCTTTTGTTTCGGTGGATATGGTAAATAATGCCATAATAGCTGCAGGATGGGACATGCTAGAGAGGAATCGGACTAATGATAAGGATACAGATAATATATATATTATTACCACCTTTGGACAAGGAAACAAATGGAGTGAGTATGAGCAATCAACATGTTATACAAACATCAGTAACCCATAATGTACCACTGCTGGGCTCAGGTCCCCTTCATGTGAGGGTTAAGCCATGTTTCTCCACGCTGGCCGAGTGTTGAATGTTCATCAACGCACGTTGTGACTACGCTTATCATCGCCTCATGCTGCCCTGAGTTTGGCCGTGGATGGACGGAATTTCCTCTCCATCCGTTCTAGTGGCCAGCCACGAGGAGGCGACGTCCGCATGTCTTGGAAGAGATTGCGCATCAGTGTGGGCAAAGTGGCACACCGTGTGGTTTAAGTCGATCCGATTCCTACACACCACCTTGCCGCAAACCTCGGTGGGGTGACAGCCCTGTGGCAGTTTCCACACATAAAAAAATGTTTCAGGTTAGCCTTCTAATTGCATTGCTGCTTACCTACGTTGTTTGCTCCCCTAGTCTTTTATGACACGCATGGGATAAGTAGGGGTGATGACACTCTGTTCTTATCCATCATCTCGCTTAAGAAAAATTAAATAAGCAATTATGTCGAATATAATTATTTATGATATTCATTTTGAGCTAATATAAGTTAAAAACCCTTTACTAATTTCAACGTATTTTTCTTTTGCAGAAGATCTAATCGACTATTTAAAAGACGACGACATGAGTCGTCTCTTATCTCCGAAAGCCATATGGTATGTTTGGGGTTATGGTTCGAGCAACATAATTGTATATACCATACTGTTTTGGCTGGTACATTATATACCTGCTTATTTGATAGACGCTGTATTGGATTTGCTGAAGTTGAGACCTGAGGGTATCCCCTCGTAAGTAAACTTAAACTCATAATACTTTTTCTTTATTTAACAGCTGCTTATAGATTAATACACAAAAAAGACGATATGATTTTTTTTATTACGCAACGCCATTAAGTCCCAAACCAAGCAGATCTCGTATCTACTCCGTATCAGTTTGGGTACTAGACTACCCACATAAATACATAAACATACTTTTTTTACAATACATATATGTCGTGGATTAATAATACGTTACCGGAAATATTGATATGATGATAATAATAACCGGATATTTGTCAAGGAAATGCTCCGAAGGTACCACAAACATAATGTCCCTTTGCTACCTTTAACGCTTAGGCGTAGGAAGCGATGCCCAGTGCCTCGTATTAAATCAGCATTTGCTCAGAGGCATTACAATTTTCTGGCTCCTCATACATATAATAAATGTGACAAAATTTGTAAGGTACGGAAATTAAACAACAGGAAATTTGAAATGGTTGTGACCGATTGACTAAAATCAATGGACTATGACACTACAGAAAATCTTCTTAAAGTGCTGTAACACCATTCTGTAGTACCTAGACGCAAACTTACATACACACACTCACAAACACACACACACACACACGCACACGCACACACACACACAACACACATTTGTATGCATGCTTTACTAACTTGATTCTTAAGTTTAATTTAGAGTCAATTGTTAATTTTCAGTATTTTTATCAAATTGATATAACGCTATTGTCACTTTCTTGTTGGGGAAGACACTAACGCCTGCAACACAGTCTTTACTAGCGCGGGTGTTAGAGAATCCTATAATGTATTGTACATTTAATTTATTTCAATAAAGAATATTATTATTATTATTATTAAATGACGTGGTTTGATGCTATGGCGCAACGGACAGCACCATCTAAGAATTATTTCAGTGAATTAAAAATCGTCACCGGAAACGCAAGTGGCGCCCACCCGCTTGGACATGATCGTCGGTAGAGGGGATGCAGCGAGGACTGGCGGGAAGAGATTTCGGTGGTCATTCTACCTCGGACAGTCTTGGCATACGCTCAGTACCAACGCACGTGTTTGTTTCCATATTGTAAAAAAACCGTTGGTAAATTAAAGTTATTTTGATTTAAATTATCTTTCGCTCGAGTGGGTACTCGAGCGAAAGATAATTTAGTGTAGAAAATCAGTGCCCACATTTATCAAAAACTATGTCGGATCGTGATGAAGACCCGATGTTTCGCATCTCGGTTACCCTGATGCGACATATATATTATTCATAGAAAACACCCAGACTCTAGATATTAGATAAATAAGGCAGTCAACATGGTATCAAAAGTATTAAAAAGAAAACCAGATAACATAAACATTTGGTAAGACAAAGAAATCCGACCCGAGATTTTAAGCACAGCAGTCACATACGCTACCAATGTATAGGCAGACAAATCAAAATATATATTTCTGGTTTATAAATAGTCTATGACTCAGAAATAATGGGGCTTCTTAGGTGCCATATATTTTCATAACCGGTTTGGTAGAGCCAGAGATTAGCCACTACAAACAGCAAAGCAAATAACAACGGTAACGTTTGGCGATGTCGGTGTGGTACGGCGAGGGAGCGGAGTGACGCTTAGTTAGTAAGTGGTTCGCTTGAAGTAGTATAGATGGCGGTGAGTACCGTTTGGCGATGTCGGTGTGGTGCGGCGAGGGAATTTAAACTCACAAACTTTAATTTTCGTACCCCTCGTCTGTGTAATGTACTAGATTAGGACGTCACAAATTGTACACGTCTGTGTAAAGTCCTAATATAGGACTTTCCGTACACATCGTTCATAAAGACAATTTTGTCGATATCTACAGTTCTCACTTTACGGTTTTTGTTTACAATGGACTACGAATGAAGAGGTCCACCCTACAAACTAAAGGGGAATGCCCACTTCCCATAGACACTTCGGCCCTAGGTGCACATACATAAACGCATATGGAAATGATAATATGTAACTTATAGAATAAAATAGTAAAGGTATTGCATTACAAAAAAGTCGGGATTTTTAAGTTACAGATAGATTTAATTTTCAGAAATCAGTATTTTAACAATCATTTAGCTAAAATACAACATGTAGGTACCAAATACTACACGTAAATGTTGATAGGTAGGATCTAATAGGCATTTTATGATCTTAAACATCATTTGTTTTATATATGATCAGTACATCATCCAGAAATTGAGCAGGCGGGAAAATATGTGTCTGATGCCGTGCCGAACCCAAATACCATATTACTGACATAACATGGGCACAGCAACCTACCGTTCGACTGCCAACAATACAATTACAACAATACTTATTAATTGCACTTCTACCAGAATCATTAGCATTCAGTTTTACCTGCTGTGGTCGCACCAATTGTTGTATAAGATTTCGCACTTCTGCAATTTTCAACAAATGTCTTCGTAATTTCGTGACATTTAAACCATAATTGACACAGCGTAAATGCCCTCCAGAATGAGCTACTGAAGGCTGAGAAGAACTCTGGCCAGTTTGAAAACTGGGGTCATCATTATCAGTGGTTAACAAATCCAAATTCGTGCAGGGGTTATCGTGAGAAACGGGAGCTGTATTCATATTCAGGCCGTGGTCAGTAGTGTAAGAAGGATTGTCAGAGTCCATTTAGAATGGTTATTCGTTGCTTAGAATTTTTTTTTACAAAAATACAATTACATTCATGCAAATGAAACAGTATCGTCTTGTAAATGACAGTCGCATACTAATGATGTTGTTATATTCGATGTTGCCGCTTAATAAATATGAACTCGATAGATCAATATCGATTTTATTTCATATTTAAATTTATCAATAATTTATAAAACGAGCGCATTAATTAAAGCGTTTCAAAGATGATTATCTAAAGATGATTATTTTTTTTGATGATTGATGATGAAAATGATTCTTTTTATTTCTTTTTCTATGTATTTTTTAATAAAGATAAAAAATAGTTAAATTATGCAGTAGCTTTAACTTTTATGATTATTTATATCACAACTCATGGTTAATCACTTAGCGATAATAGCTTGCTTGTTCAATTAACATAAAACTATAATAAATATTGAATAAACATCGAATAATATTGGAATCAATTATATTAATTACATCTTCTAAATTGAATAAAATAAATAGTATCGATTATATTTTTGACGAAATCAGTACATAATTGGCAACACTGCTTAGTGCATATTTTATCCACAAAACAATGAATGACGGTTTTCCTTTTACATTTTTACATTTTTATCCAGTACTTTTTTTGGCACATAATATTTTGCAATCTTATTTGGATAAATAAACACCGCGATTAATTATCATAAAACAAGATATTTTTTTTAACTAAACCATATTGTTGGTCGTTTCTTGGCCTAAAACGGTCCCTTTGTTTAGTCTGTGGTACAAATTGTTTTGACCATCGTTGTTATAAACTGTGACCACTTCAGTCAGTGTCAAGAGCTTGTATAACGCGTACTTTTTGTGCAAGTTTTCTATAAACTTATTATATTGAAACTTAATCCCTTTGGTGTTTATATTAATATGTGGTTAGTGTTATAATGTGTAAAAAGGTATATGGTGCTAACAAGGTCGTAGTTTTTTATTAATTGGAATTTTTTTACAACTGTACTCAGACGTATGGTCGTGTTGTTGTAGACAATAGGGGGGATGGTCGCCGTATCTAACCTACTTAGCATATGTTTGCTTCTTCCTACAATTACTTGAATTTTTGTTCTATTTACTGAAAATCCAAACATCATCGTCCAATTCCTTATAAAATTAAAGTCTTTATTAACTTGGTTAACGGCGCATGATATGTCCTTAATTCTTGACTGTGTGTACACTTGCAAGTCGTCAGCAGTCTTTATCTCGTTGAGATATGCACACTGAATGGATATAGAAAATAATAAGGGAGGTAAAATACCACCTTCAGGGACGCCAGTAAGAAGATCACACCGACTCGACGACAGATCATCGATATGAGCACACTGTTGTCTTCCCTGAAAATAGGAGGAGAACCATTCCAAAGTTTCTGGGGAGATTATAAGATGAGATAGGATGGCTGGTAGGATGTCATGATAGATGATATTAAAGGCACTCGAAAAGTCAACTAAAGCCAGCACTGGGACTTTGGTATCCTGCATGCCGCTCCAATTTCGTCCATCACTTTAAGTAGAGCGATTGGGGTGCTGTAAACGAGTCTAAACCAAGATTGCAAAGGACTAAGAATATTGTGCTGATATACAAATTGTGAGAGCTGCTTATGTACACAGACCTCTAGTACTTTAGGAAGAAAGGGAAGTATAGAAATTGGACGAAAGTGTTCAGATAGAGTGAGGTTACTTTTTAGTAAGTTTAAAGTGAGGCCATAAGGTGGGATAGGATCCAGAGTCGCAAGAAAAAATAATGATAGGAATATTGCAGGTAGAATGTGATCCAGGATGTTAATAATTCTGCGACGACTGATACCGTCCCATCCCACATCATTGGAACAAAGGGACAGAATGTTTTTTTTTCATGTCCTCAGTTGCATACGTTAAGCACTTGACCAGTGAGGCAGTCAACAAAATTTCTCCATGACAAATTTCATTGAAATTGCTAAAAGCGTAATACACAGTTATTTTGAAACTTTATAACAATTGAATGGATAGTAAAATCGATTTATGGATTTGATAAAAAGACACCTTTTTTTAGTGCATCTTTATTTATACATCTATATTTAATATTATTTAACACAGTAGTTTTACTGTTCCTGTTTTCTGTCCTATTATACCCTACAATAATAAAATCTAGAGTATTAAGGTTCACCTATATATCACTTTTTAAGTGCCTAAAGCATACATAGATAATTAATAACTATTTATTTTACAGATTAGTGAAGACTTATGCCAAAACGGACAAAATGCAGAAATTTTACAAATACTTCCTCTTTAATGATTGGAAATTAAAATCTGATAGATTAAAAGCAATTATCAACCGCATGTCGGATAATGACCGAATTATTTTCAATTGTGACGTTGATACCATTGAAATGAAGGAACTTATAAAAATATGGGCTATAGGGTTACGAAGGTCAATGAAGTTCTTTATTTTAATATACATATGCAAATAACTTTATTTTCCTGTTCTTTTTATCGATTTCTGTTCCAGAAATATTTCTGAGGATTACAAACACACATGATATACACTATCAAAACCACCTAAACTCAGAACAACTTTTTTTTTGTATAGCGTAGTATTTTTAGCGTAGAGGGTCTACCAGATGGAAAGCATGAGTAGAATCCATGGCGTCCTGGTCAATTGTTTTTGCATTATTCTCTTCTCCTGAGGCCTCCATGATTGGACTCCCGGTCTCACACTTACCAACAAAAGACGACAGCAATAATGCAGTAATTATCAGGATGGTCTTCTGTGTGAGGGTAGTACTGCTCCGGTGGAGAAAGCTCATTCGTGTTGAAATCAGCGTGGCTCTATTACCTTTTTTTACGCGGCGAATGCTTTTGTGGAGTAAGACCATACCCTTTGTGGAGTAAGCGAAGGACGTGTGTCAACTCCCGGGCAACCGGCTTGCATACTAAGCCTCGCGGAGGCCTATCTCGGCAGTCGGGAGGAACACTAGGATAACGTCCGCAGCTTCATCACCCCCGAGGCTGGATGCTGCTGCACCTCTCACCGCTTTGCACAGTAAGAGGCAGCACATCAAACCACCTTAGACGACACCCTCGGCCGCACCGGGGTGTCACCTGTCTCGGGTCGTTTGCAGCGGTTACATCTCCCCAGGATGTCACCACAGCGACCCTTAGGCTACAATTGGAGAGTTAGCGATCCCTTCGCCACCTCCTTCGAGTGGGACCAGCCCTTTCCCTTTGTGGCTCTACTACCTACCTAAGTTTTGTATGTACCTGATTTTCTGTAATAATACAGCGCCATGTATCTCAGAGGCATCAAACTATGAATTAAAGTTAAAGAGTAACTACTAATTCTACATCACATAAAAATTCTAGCGTCGATTAGTATTACATATTATTTCACCTTACCTTTTCCCTATATTTTGGAGGGACATGACAGGGGAGTAATCAATAATATTTCTAAGGAGCAACGAATTCCTCCATAGATATACTTATTAATTTTATTCTCTTTATTACAAAACTTATTTAGATATTTGTGCGGGAATGAGACGGATGACAAACTATCTTTTTAAAATACTTTTTTTAAATAAATTTCATTAAGACACGGAACAATGATCATAATCATAATCCCTAGGTATTTCTGATCTGGATGGGCATTGATATACAGTTATTTCTATTTTTTTACAGGTACATAGTTAAAGATGGCCTCCAAGGATCAGAATATGGATACAAAAAGCAACAATGGTTCCTATTAGCACATATTTTGGCATCATTACTTTATGGATATTTAATATTTAAGGTTTTATATCTCGCCTACAGCATGATATTCTAACTGTAAAAGTTATCATTGACTGGTTCAGCACGTTTGTTTCTTAACTTAATTAGAACATTTATACTTATAACTAATAATATTGAAACTATACTAAAACAGAATCTAGTTTAGATAAGTCCTAGTGTCCTAGTGTAAGTGTCCTAGATTAGGACTTCGCAAATTCCATCCATCAATGGCTTGCAAAAATGCAAATTATGCAGTTCTGTGGTGTCCTAATATAGGAGATTCAGCAGCAAGGGATTTTTGGTTATAAATTTAGAAAACCATGATTTTCTCTAAAACCTTTGAAAAATATAATAAGGCAAATAATAATTTATTTTCGAATTAGATTTCTTTATGTAATTTCATACACTTCAATTGACTTTGAAATTCATTGCAACTGTGTTTTGAGAAATAAACCTAGAACGGGGAGGGGCCCATCTCGGGACCACTATTATTTTCCAATTAATGAAAAATTACGACTTTGTTATCACTATATACACTTTTTTTTTTACCCTGGCTTTTACCCTGGTCTATAGGGTAACGTACCAATTTTGAAAATTAGCAAATGTACTACATGACTACACTACATACTACTAGTCAAAGGTTTACTTGAAATTAGAAAAAGAAACTTTAATTTGACTTATTTAAATGGATTATTTCAAAAACATTTCAAAAATAACGATTTCGTGATGAAGTTTGATTTCAAAAGGTCTTAATGGCACAACCTGACGACCCAGCATATAATCATGAATATTTCATTAACGAATACGTAATACTACCTAGGTTTATTCCCAAAATTTTTTTGGGGTCCCGGGTCGGCTACTACATAGTTCACCGTAGTACCGGTTCTACTTAAATTTCAGTTTTTCCATTTATGGACACTGACTTCCCAATAACGATGACATAGATGTTCATGATAACCTGACCAATGGCTTAACTTGTTCTCCGAGTCACTTTGATTTTAACAAATAATTGTTTTTTAAGTTATGCAATTTTTTTTATTGCAACTGCAATTCTTTTGATGAGTGATTAAAAAAATGATAATTTAGTCTCTTTCATTCGTTCAAACCATTTTTGAAAACACGAAAACCATTGGCCTGCGGATGTTGATGATGGGCGTGAAATATGAATAAACCATTTGCAATAGAATGCCTTTTTATTTAAACATAACAGAAATTATAATAACGTATTTTCTTTAGTAAAATTCGTGACAAGACGAACTTGACAGGCGAAAAGCATAGAGCTGTACCACCATAGAGGTTGCGCCATAACAACACTCCTCCTCGCGACTCTATGTCAGCCCTAAGTGGATGATCAGCTCCTTGAGCCTTGGCCCCGGCAGGCCCTTCGTCAATAAATCAGCCGCCATCTTCTTAGTATCCAAATATTCCAATCGTATTTGTTTTTTTTGAATGCAGTCCCTTATAAAGTGCATCTTCAAATCGATGTGCTTGGATTTTGATGAAACTATAGGGTTTTGACTGAGCTTCAATGCGGCTTGATTGTCATTTAAAATTTGAACGTAATCTATGCTAGTCCCCAGGTCATTAAATAGTAATTTAAGATGTATGGCTTCTTTTGCTGCCTCAGTACACGCACAGTACTCTGCTTCGGCTGTTGAAAGCGCTACACTCTTTTGTTTTCTGGATGAACAACTGATACAGCCTCCTGCATAAAACCAGTTTGGTTTTCGTGCTGGCAGATCTACAGAGGACGCAGTAACGAACTTAGTTGATTTCATTTCAGAGAAACTAGATCAAGGAATGAAGTGTACTGCCGTCTTCCTGGACCTTGCCAAAGCCGTTGATACTGTCTCTCGGGGGGTATTAATTAGGAAACTGGAGCATTTGGGGATTCATGGTGATGCTTTGGCATGGTTTAAATCTTATTTAAGCGACAGGAGCCAAAAAGTGGTCATGGGAGATTGCTGCAGTGAACTAAAATCCATCAACTTTGGAGTTCCTCAGGGGAGTGACCTCGGCTCGACGCTGTTTGTCATTTACATAAATAGCCTATGTGCTCTGAAGCTAACCCAAGCAAAAATAGTTACCTATGCGGATGACACTGCGGTGGTCTTCTTTGGCAGGACTTGGAATGATATCCAGATCAATGTGGAACTAGGCATGAGAACAGTTGCGAAATGGTTGCAACTTAATCTCCTGACACTAAATATAAGTAAAACTAAGGCTGTAAACTTCTATGTGTCGATGCGATCTTCTCCTAATTTCGCGATGAACTTGAGACTGCACTCGTGCTCGGAGACAAAAACCTGTCAATGTCCTCTGATAGAACAAACAAACACCGTAAAATACCTTGGAATCCATTTAGATAGTCAGCTTACATGGATTACTCACATCGACGCACTTTACACTAGAACTAGGAAGCTTATGCAAATCTTTAAGTGTCTAGGAAAAATTGCAAATGAAAAGACACTGAGGATGGTATATTGTTCTCTCTGTCAATCAATCCTTACCTATTGCATCACGGTATGGGGAGCTGCTAACAAGACACATATGATGAAAGTTGAAAGAGCACAACGTGCACTTCTTAAAACTGCATACGGTCGATCGTACAGGTACCCTACCAACTCACTTTATTCAGAGCTGGGATTGCTCCGAGTACGACAATTGTATGTAATTCCATCACCATGCGCTTCCACAAAACTGCTCTGAGCAATGTCACACTCAGTCACTCAGGACGTAGGTTGATGTGGAAATCTGTGAGATGTCGTAGGTTGGTTGGAAGGAGAGGTTACAACTTTATGGGCCCCTATTTATACAAAAAAAATTATGCTAAATTAGATATAATTGACCTAAAGAAATACCGCTGTAAAAAAAGATCTACAAATGGCTAGTTGAACTTGACTATGATGGCACTGAGGATCTGTTAAAAATCATACGATAAAAAGCACACAAACAAAAACACACACACACACACACACACACACACACACACACACATACACACGCGCACACAACACACTTTCTTTTTTATGTCATTTTGTTTTTTTTTTATGTTTTTGTTTACATGAATTTATTGTATTTGCTTTCCTTGTATAACTCTTTTTTCTTTTTTCGTATTGCTTTATTGTTTACATGATGAAGTTGTAATTATTTGATGTATCGCCCATCGGACTGAAGGAGACTAGATCCCACGACACAGGGAATCCTAGTGTGGGATCTAGGGATCAAACCCTGTATCTATGTACGTTTTAAACAATAAAGTTATTATTATTATTACTATATGTGAAATCTTATCTATAGGCGTATTCGTAGCTTTGCATTCTTCCATTCTAAATTTAATTAATGTGTCCTTTAAATATTTTTCTTGACAAAGTTTCACTGTGTCCTTAGTGTATTTAAAATCAATTCCGAGCATTCTTTGTGGTATTCCCAAATCTTTTATTTTAAATTTGTGTGCAAGCATTGCTTGGATTTCTTGCATCTTCTTTGAACAGTTGTAAGCTATTAGTAAATCGTCTACCCAGATGGCTGTGATTACTTTAGGTCCTCCTTTCTGTAGTACGTATACACACGGATCTGCTTGTGATGGGACAAAACCAATATTGCGTAATTCCGTGTCTAATCGGATATACCACACCGGTCTAAAACAATCCGGGAGGATTGTTTTAGACCATACAAGGATCGTTGTAATTTACAGACTTTTTCGCCCTTAATGTCTTTCATACATTTTAGCATGTCTTTAGCTTCATTGTATACAGTCAAGTCATTGTTTCCGCTCTCATCGATAATTATTTCTCCGACATACTTTTCCAGGTTTATAAGTACCTTCATAGTAATGTCTTCTTTTATGTTGCCGTTCAGATATGCTGTTGTGACATCCATCTGCTTTAATTTCATGCCTTCTTCGACAGACATTCCAACGACGGTTCTGATGGAGCTTAACTTGGCCACAGGCGCGAAAGTCTCATTGTAGTCTATTTCAGGTCTTTGGGTAAATCCCCGAGCAACAAGTCTTGCCTTCTTGGTTTCCGTATTGTCCGGTCCAGTTTTTGTTTTAAGAACAAGCTTGTAGTCTATGAGCTTCATGCCAGTGGTTTTCTTTGTTATTTTCCACGTCTCATTCTTGATATGTGCTCGTATTTCAGCTTTGATTGCGTCGTGCCAGTCATCTTCTGTTTCATTTTGTTCAGACAAGTATGACAAATCAGACACGAGTAAGCTTTCTTCTTCCATATCATCTTGAAAGTAGTAATCTTTTGACCATGTAGGTTTTTTCTTAGTTCTTATAGGTCTTTGCAATGTTCTCTCATTTGTTTCGTGTGGAGTTTGGTATCCATCACTCTCAACTTCTTCGTCCTCTTCAGATGAAGTTTGGTCTTGATCAGCAGTTCCCAGATCCTGAATCGATAATTCAGAATTTTGATCATTTTTCTTATTATTTAGTTATATCACCATTTCTTTTTCTTTTTCAAATCCCCGTGTGCTGATGTCAAGGATTGATTCGGTACGAGTGCCAACGTAGTACATCTTCTCGATGAATTTGACATCTCTGACTTATTACAACATCGTTTTGGTCAGGTAAATAGACTCTAAATCCTTTAGCATTTTTGGCGTATCCCATAAAAACTCCTTCTGTAGCTTAAGGGGTGAATTTGCCTCTTCGTCTTTTGTTTAAAATAAATGCTTTGCTGCCGAAAATATGTAAATGGTTTCAAGCTGGATTTCTGCCTACCCATTTTTCGTACGGAGTACTTCCATTTAAGGCTTTTACAGGACTCCGGTTTATTAGATAATTGGCTGTGCTTATTGCTTCTGCCCATAAGCATGAGGGTACATTTGCCTCCATCATTAAACATCTAGCCTTGTCTAGCAGTGATCGGTTTTTTCGTTCACTTACACCGTTCTGCTCCGGAGTATATGGTGCTGTTAGTCTCCTTTTTATACCACATTTTGCCAGCAGGTCATCAAATTCTTTGCTTCTGTACTCGCCACCATTGTCCGACTGCAAGTGCTTAATTTTCTTATTTGTGAATAGCTCTACTCCATTTTTGTACTCCTTGAACTTTTCTATTACTTGACTTTTATTTTTAATGAAGTAGATACAACAGTATCTGGTAAAGTCATCGATGAAGGATACGTAGTATCTGGATCCAGCAAGCGATTCCGTTTCGAAAGGTCCACAGACGTCACTGTGTATAATTTCTAAAATTTCAGATGACAATCGGTCATGGCTAGCAAATGGTAAGGATGAAAGTTTACCTTTTATACATGTTTCGCAGGTATCTAACTTTACTTCTTTGATATCTAGTCCTCTCATCATCTGCTTCGCAACCATCATTTTTAGGTCTTTTTCGTTGATGTGACCCAATTTCCGGTGTCATAACATCGATTTATCTTGTGACTTTGTAGTGAAATTTGCTGATTCTTTCGGTTTAAAATCCAGATAATAGAGACCGTTTTTATTTCTTGAAGCTTGTTGTACGACCTCGTCTCCTTGTATGATCGACGCTTTTTCATTTTCGAATAGTACCTTGTAACCGTTATCAGTTATTTTCCCGACTGATATGAGGTTTGTCGCTATCTCTGGTACGTATAACGCATCATTCAAGTTATATTTTTCGTCGTTCGTCGAGATACTAATTTTTCCTCGCCCTTTAATTTGTAAAGTGTGATTCTTCGACGCGAGACTTAAAGAGTTAACTTCAGGAGTTAATACTTCAAATTTTTCTTCCTCGCCCGTCATGTGAGAGCTGCAGCCACTATCAAGGTACCACAAGTTTTCACCAATGCTGTTTCCAGCTGAGTAACAGATATTGTAGTTCTTTTCGTGACTTTTATTTTTCTGTGGGTGAGTAGTTCCTTTCTTTGACCAACATGCCTCTGTAGTGTGGCCTTTTTTATTACAGTGTTTATAGATGACGACCTTCCTCTTCTGTCTAGTATTCCTGCGTCATAATATATTATTTACAGTAAAATACGGAAATGATACAGAGATGCTCGACCAGCACATTTCAGATATGTGCCGATTATCGAGCACGTAGGATTCCGGCTGTCATTTCCTTGTTGATATTAAGACGTGTTTATTGTGCAATGTAACGATAGATTTAGAATATATAACGTAGCTATAAGATCATAATTAAGAGATTCCATGTACATACCTTAGTACGTTAGGTTAGAATAATAGTATAGTTATTAATTAATAAACATGGCTCCGAAAGAATACACGATCATTGTTATTCGTTATCCACCTATAAGCCGCCATAATCGTGGACCCCTACGACGTAACAAGCTACAAGATATAAGTTCGCTATAATTGACATAAGTCGCTATAATTGGTGACCCCGACAGTTGAACAAGAAGGATGAAGACACCAATCGCTATAATTGGTGACCCCGACAGTTGAAAAAGAAGAATAAAAATATAACTTCGCTTTAATTGGCGACCCCGACAACTGAGCAAGAAGATGAACAAGGACCCGAAAAGTTAACTATGAAGAAACCGAAAATAGAACAATGAAGAAGCAAGTAATCGTACCTTCTGAAGTAGATTATATAGTGAACTTGTATAGCAGTATTGCATAAAGGACCAGCCACGTTTATGGTTCATGCAGTGAGGTTATCGTTGCTCTCCAAAACAACAATTATTATCATTCAAGTCTCAGCCAGCCAGCAACCTCGGCCTCAACAGGGATACCACACCCAGGACGCGACCGCTCCAAACTGGTTACCCCTTCGGCCTCATCAGCGCTCCGACACAATATGGACTTCACGCAGTACCACACACCGCTTGTAATTCCAACGCTCTGGAACCAGCGGACTTCAGCCCCGACTCAGTGGGGACTAGCGGCATACATAAGTGTTCTCAAAATTAACGTCTGACGCCGTTTCACGAATAATAGAAGTAATCTCCATGCCGTCAACGCTAGATTACGACGAGAATTGTCGTGTGCAGCAGAAATGTCAGAATTAAAGAAGTTGCCTGGAGAGGCGTTAGAGCAGTATAACGACAAGACGTATTACGATGATTTCAGATCGCAGCTAAAGCATGATATCAGTCGAATACTGTCGTTACCGAGGCTCGCTCTCCAACAATCAGGTAAATCTAATTCTTTCGTTTATCCGCCGTCAAAGTGCTGTGGGCATGTATTCAAGTTGTCCTAAATTCAGTATTACGATACCGAGAAGTACGTGTATATTGACCGAGAAAGGTTGATGTAATTCGCTAAGCGATATTATAATAAGGTTGCTGACTATGTAATTCTTGAAATATTATTATAAATATATTATTGTATACTTGGTAAATTTTGCTGACACGTGAAGGTCGCAACTCTCGATCATATGTTTGTTTTGTATTCATTTTAATGTTATGATTTTTATTGACCTAGATTATATTGATTAGCTAGGAACTGCTCCGTGATACCGACTTAATGTTTAATGTTATAATTGTTAGTAAAATAGGTTAAGTTTATAATTGTCAACTGTTGATTTAAGATGAAGTTTGTCTGAATTTACTACCGTAAATTTTTTTCGGTAGGGACCTATATTCCTGCGTCATATTTTGGTTTAAGTACAAGACGGAAATTATACAGAGATATTAGGCTTGATCAGCACATTGCAAATATGTGCCGATTATCGAGCACGTAGGATTCCGACTGTCATTTCCTTGTTGATATTAAGACGTGTTTATTGTGCAATGTAACGATAGATTTAGAATATATAATGTAGCTATAAAATCATAACGAAGAGATTCCATGTACATACCTTAGCACGTAAGGTTAGAATAAGAGTACAGTAAATAATTAATAAACATGGGTCCAAAAGAATACACGGTCATTGTTATTCGGTATCCACCTAATAGTCGCCATAATCGTGGGCCTCTACAACGGACCAAGACAATAGAAATAAGTTCGCTATATTCCTGCGTCATATTTTGGTTTAAGTACAAGACGGAAATTATACAGAGATATTAGGCTTGATCAGCACATTGCAAATATGTGCCGATTATCGAGCACGTAGGATTCCGACTGTCATTTCCTTGTTGATATTAAGACGTGTTTATTGTGCAATGTAACGATAGATTTAGAATATATAATGTAGCTATAAAATCATAACGAAGAGATTCCATGTACATACCTTAGCACGTAAGGTTAGAATAAGAGTACAGTAAATAATTAATAAACATGGGTCCAAAAGAATACACGGTCATTGTTATTCGGTATCCACCTAATAGTCGCCATAATCGTGGATCCCTACAACGGACCAAGCAAGAAGAAATAAGTTCGCTACAATTGGTGACCCCGACAAACGAACAAAGAAGATGACCAAGGACCCGAAATTGAACTATGAAGAAACCGAAAATTGAACAATGAAGAAGCAAGTAATCGTACCTTCTGAAGGAGAATCTATAGTGAACTTATGTGGCAGTAATGCATAAAGGACCAGCCACGTTTATGGTTCATGCAGTGAG
The DNA here is from genome assembly GCA_932526445.1 of Phragmatobia fuliginosa. Taxonomy (NCBI): domain Eukaryota; kingdom Metazoa; phylum Arthropoda; class Insecta; order Lepidoptera; family Erebidae; genus Phragmatobia; species Phragmatobia fuliginosa. The sequence goes on along the minus strand of OW052083.1, from coordinate 2,274,476 downwards.
GATATCGTCACTCTCCGAAACCAGCAATGATCATCATTCAAGTCTCAGCCAGCCAGCAACCTCGGCCTCAACAGGGATACCACACCCAGGACGCGACCGCTCCAAACTGGTTACCCCTTCGGCCTCATAAGCGCCCCGACACAATATGGACTTCACGCAGCACCACACACCGCTTGTAATTCCAACGCTCTGGAACCAGCGGACTTCAGCCCCGACTGAGTGGGGACTAGCGGCATACATAAGTGTTCTCAAAACGAACTTCTGACGCCGTTTCACGAATAATAGAAGTAATCTCTATGCCGTCAACGCTAGATTACGACGAGAATTGTCGTGTGCAGCAGAAATGTCAGAATTAAAGAAGTTGCCTGGAGAGGCGTTAGAGCAATATAACGACAAGACGTATTACGATGATTTCAGATCGCAGCTAAAGCATGATATCAATCGAATACTGTCGTTCCCGAGGCTCGCTCTCCAACAATCAGGTAAATCTATTTCTTTCGTTTATCCGCCGTCAAAGTGCTGTGGGCATATATTCAAGTTGTCCTAAATTCAGTATTACGATACTGAGAAGTACGTGTATATTGACCGAGTAAGGTTGATGTAATTCGCTAAGCGATATTTCAATAAGGTAGCTGACCATGTAAATCTTGAAATATTATTATAGATATATTAATGTACACTTTGTAAATTTTGCTGACACGTGAAGGTTGCAACTCTCGATCATATGTTTGTTTTGTATTCATTCTAATGTTATGTTTTTTATTGACCTAGATTAAGTATATTGATTATCTAGGAACTACTCCGCGATACTGACTTAATATGTAATGTTATAATTGTTAGTGAAATAGGTTATGTTTATAATCGTCAATTGTTGATATAATATGAAGTTGTCTGAATTTACTACCGTAAATTTTTTTGGTGGGAAGTTATATTCCTGCGTCATAATATATTATTTACAGTAAAATACGGAAATGATACAGAGATGCTCGACCAGCACATTTCAGATATGTGCCGATTATCGAGCACGTAGGATTCCGGCTGTCATTTCCTTGTTGATATTAAGACGTGTTTATTGTGCAATGTAACGATAGATTTAGAATATATAACGTAGCTATAAGATCATAATTAAGAGATTCCATGTACATACCTTAGTACGTTAGGTTAGAATAATAGTATAGTTATTAATTAATAAACATGGCTCCGAAAGAATACACGATCATTGTTATTCGTTATCCACCTATAAGCCGCCATAATCGTGGACCCCTACGACGTAACAAGCAAGAAGATATAAGTTCGCTATATCTAGCATAAAATGCTTCAGACCTTGTTGAGTTGTCATTTGGTTCTGTTTGCTTTCTGGCCTCGTTTTCTTCAATAATTTTTATTTGTAATTCTTCTGAACCAGGCAGCACATCCCGTGACTCAATAGCGATGCGGAAGTTTTCATAGTTCGCTGGTAGGCTATAGAGCATCATGATACTCAATACTTCCGGGTGTATTTTAACGTCCATATCCTCCAGCTTTCCCACGACATCCATAAAATTGTTTAAATGGTCGCGGATATCCTCTTCGGAACTCATTTTCTTTAGAACTAGTTGTTTCAACAGCGTAGCTTTTCTCGCCGGACCAGTACTCTGATGTATGGATTTAAGTTTATCCCATATCTCTTTTGACGTCTTACAACCTTTCATTTGTTTTAATTCGGTCGGTGAGATGAGCAGAATAAGTTCCGATCTAGCTTGTATATCAAGTTTTTCGAACTTACATTTTTCTTCGGCGCTCGATGTCGACGACAACTTTGATTCGCCGCTAACATAATTCCATAGTTCGGTTTTAATTAATACGGCCTGTGCTTGTAAACTCCAGCTGTCGTAATTATTTCTATTTAACGTTTCTATGGACCGATATGTCGAGTACGCCATTTTTACGTTATTTTATAAATTTTGGCATTTATGCAAACGCTCTGCTACCAATTGATAGGCGTGGAATATGAATAAACCATTTGCAATAGAATGCCTTTTTATTTAAACATAACAGAAATTATAATAACGTATTTTCTTTAGTAAAATTCGTGACAAGACGAACTTGACAGGCGAACAGCATAGAGCTGTACCACCATAGAGGTTGCGCCATACCAACAGTTGAAACGTGCTGATTGACAGCAATCACTCTCCTACTTCTGCCCCTCAGATCACATTAAATCTTTGATTTTTGGAAAAATAAAGAAGTCGCACTGAGCTAGGTCGGATTTTTTATTTATTAAATATATTTAAGCCTACTATACTGACCCTACTCTGCCTGATGGAAAGCATGAGTAGAATTCAGGAGTAGGTGTCACCATCCATCATCATGTGTACCACTCGGCATTAACTGTTTTTTGTTGTTCAAGTAAAATCGTGTAGACAGGACCCGTTTGAAGAAAAAAAAGGAAACCATTTTTTGTCCATGCTACTCGATTGCCTCAATGTTGTTGGTTGGTTCTTCAACCACCCACATAGAAGTCATTGCTTCCTTTTCGGAATGTAACAATATTTTCACGTTTCATCTCCTGTCACAATGTCATATAACTCGTGCGAGCTAAGATAGCACCTGACTCAAATAACAGACGTTTCAATAAAATGCTTAAAATTGTAATAAAAATTAGTTTTGATATGTAAGAGTAAGTGGAAAAGTAGAAAAGTAGAAAGTGGAAGTAAGTGGAATGGTGGAAAATTTAGAGGGTTTGTTATTTTTTAATAAAACAATGAGCATAAATAAATTATCTGCAGTTTTACTTAATCTAATATATGTGTAAATATATAATAGTATTCAATTTATTCAAATATATTAATATGCCTAGACCACAAGCTAATTAAAACATTTAAAACATATGCGTAAATTTTACGCATGACTATCATTTCGTACTACACAATATGATTATCTTTCTAGGGTTATAATTTTGTATTTTATTCATGAGCTATTGTTATATATACTAACTAGTTAAAGGTATTAAAATATAAATGTTAGCTACATTGTTTAGTAGTGTTCTAAGTGCGGTGAGAATTCGTATATTTTTAATACCAAAAGAAAAGGTATTGTTTTTTTATTCTTTAAAATGGTTTTCTAGTAGTTTATTATTTTGATTAATTGATTTAATATTAGTTTGTGAGTTAAAGTTCGATACAACGATATTATTTTTTACCCTTTAGCGTCTGGAGGAGGGTAACAGTACGAGGAGATTTTTTAGATTTATCGAGGACCGATTACTATAAACTAATTAGAAAAAAACTCCTCATCATCATCAACAGCCTTTAACAGACCACTGCTGGACATAGGCCACTCCTAAGAAAGGAGGTTTCGGCCTACTATACCACGCTGGACCTACCAGACGGGTTGGTATAGGGTTGGTTTCAAGTTTTCCTTCTCTTTGCATTGATGTTGTCTTGCGTAGTTTATCCCTTAGTCGCTTTTTACGACACCCGCGGGATGAATAGGGGTGGTGACACTCTGTATTCTTTTTTCGTCAACTTAAAAAAAACTAACTACAAAAAAATTTAAACAAATTATTCTTTTTTCAATTAAATAGTTTTTAAAATACTAAACAAACACGCTTTTAAACTAAAAATTAGGAAATAATTTATTGTAACAAATTCACAATTTCTACAATCTGATCTCATGACACCTCGCTCATCCCGTAACAAACAAACAGGCAGGCAGACGGACAGACAAACAGAAATTTTAGAATTTGCATTTTTGATGTCAGTACCTATATACTTTCATATGCATTTATACTCTGTCCATTCCTTTATTATCTTTTTGACAGTTCAACAAATTTCGAAATTAGTGACGCCCTCACACGTCACTGATTCGATTTGAAATCAAAATCAATTGATATAATATTCTTTAAGTCAGTATTGTAAATAAATAAAATGTGCACTATTATGATATATAATTGGCCCAGAATAAGAAAACTTCCTAAGGCGATTAACACACGGCACCGCGCATCGCCGCGGTAGGCGGTGAAGCGGATCTCATGTTATATTGGGATCTACTGAATCCGTTGATGCTTAACGGCCCGTTTACGACCTTACCGCTGTGAGCGGCAGCCGCTCGGCGTTTCGCTCTTAGACTCGTGGCGTGCCTCGTACATTTTTATACTTTTGATATTACCGCTCGGCGTTTCGCTCTTAGCTACCGCTCACAGTGGTAAGGTCGTAAACGGGCCGTAACACACGTACACCGACCGACCGCGCGGTCGAGCGGTGTTCTCACCGCGGCGGTGCGCGGTGCTGTGTGTAAATCGCCTAACACAGTCACTTGAAGGTCGGTTTAGTAAGTATTATGTGATTTTTCCAATGTATTTTCTCATAACTCTTTATTTCAACGTTATTAATCACGCGTTTTAAAGTTAAATTTTACTAACGCGTGCATAGTTACATTTTAAGTCAGTGGTCAAAAAATAAATTAATTAATGCAAAAATTTCGAATTAATTCCTTGCAAAATAATCAATCTTGAAGTCATACTATTTTAATTTCCTTTATATTTTATTAAATTCATAGAAACAATACTTACATGAAGGCAAATTATTTGGATCTAAATAATATGATAGATTATTTTAATTGTTTAATCGAGTCATTGTATTTCAAAAACTCTTTTATAGTTTGTTGTTTTAGCTATGCACAAGCCACTTCCCTACCCGTCTATGAAGTACGACATCAGTGTTGTACATAATTACGGAAAAAAATACCGGTAATTTATAGGCGTGACCTGTCAAAAAGCCAATAAACGAATGGACAAAGTATAGTAAAAAAAACTGTTCATTTGATATTACGTACAGACACTACAATTTTAGTTATTCATATAGACAATAAATTAATTATAACAATGTAGTCCACTATCGGTTTATTATAAATTCATCAGCGGTCAAGGACACCTGCAATTAGCATTTTTTTAAAGTAAATTTGACACTGTTTCGAGGCAGAAAGAGAGAATTAACTTTAAGTAATAAATTGAGAGTACTGGGTATTCGGCTAGTCGAATTGACTCTCAATATTTTTTACGTGCTATTAAACAAATTAGTATATTTTTCGTTTCCATATGTTTAGATTTTTTTAACCGCTCAGTAGATTTAAATTCAGACAGACAAGCAAACAGACGGACAGAAAAACCAACAAAAATTGAGAAGAGATCTGAGCCCAGCTGTGGGACGTAATGGGTAGTTGAGGATGATTCAAGAGGAAAATAATATATATGACGGCAAGTGATTATGTACCATAAAATTAAATTAGATTACTGTTAATCATGATTGTGCTGACCTATTGGCTCTTAACTCCTTTCAATCTTGTTAATCGTTTAATATGTATGTAAGATGTTTTAAATAATACGAAATTGAACATCGCCAGTGTACACTTATTTTGAAATTCCTGCCGTTGAACCGCCCACGATGGAGCCTCAACTAATAGCGCTGTGAGGCCTCCCCTGACGCTCCGACATATATATTAGGTCTTTACCTATGAAATTACCTTTCTTCAGTACTGATCATTTCAAATAAAAAAAAGTTTGTAATGGCTCTGTATTCTAAATTCAAATTAATTTTGTTTTAATACCATGACATTCTATTTCCAAACTCAGTCTTTTATTTTTTGATTAGCTTTGTATTTTCATTACATCTGAACATTTTTCGTCATAATGGATACTTTAAAAATTCGTGTAATTATGGAATATGAGTTCCGTCGTGGCACCATCGCGACACAAACGGCACGTAACATCAAAAACGTTTACGGAGAGAACTGTACAAATGAACGCACAACCCGTTATTGGTTTTCCCGGTTCCGTTCTGGAAATTTTGACTTGAAAAATGAAGCTCGTGGTCGTCCGGAGACTTTGGTTAACAATAATGGATGGAAGCTGACGAAACTCAATCTACAGCTGAGCTAGCAGCAGCTTTTAATGTAAGCGTCAAAACAATATTGATCCATTTGCGACATATTGGCAAGGTAAAAAAGCTTGATAGATGGGTGCCCCACGACCTTAACGATCACCAGCGCAACGTACGCGTATAGACCTGCCTTGCGCTGCTCAACAGGCAAAAAAATGAAGGATTTTTGAAACGAATTGTTACGTGCGACGAAAAATGGATTCTGTTCGACAATCGAAAGCGCTCAGCAAGTTGGTTAGACCCTGGTTCAGCACCAAAGCAATGCCCTAAACCAAAAATGATCCCTGAAAAGGTGATGGTCATTGTTTGGTGGTCTAGTGCGGGTGTGATTCACCACAGCTTTTTACAAAACGGAATGAGCTTTTTACAAAATGCAGATGTGTACTGTGAAGAACTGGAGAGAATGATGGAGAAGCTTGCACATTTGCAACCAGCTTTGGTCAATCGGTCGTCCCCACTGCTCCTTCACGACAACGCGCGACCCATACTGCGCAACAGACAGTCTCCAAGCTGCAAGAGCTGGGGTTGGAAGCTCTCCCTCATCCGCCATACACACCAGACCTTGCACCTACCGACTATTACTTTTTCCAAAATTTAGACAAATTTTTAGTGGGCACAAAATTCAATTCCCGAGAGGCAGTACAAAATGCCTTTGCAGAGTTTGTTGCCTCCCGTCCAGCAGATTTTTACAAGAAGGGCATCAATAAACTGCCAATGCGTTGGCAAAGATGCGTCGATTGCATGGGTGATTACTTTGAATAACAGAAATAAGAAAGTTTGAAAAAATAAGTACTTTCACTTATTGCATGATAAACGGCAATTTTATAGGTAAAGACCTATTATTTGGACAACTTACACTACTTATCATATAGTTTTTACATTTTTTTATTGTAAATTTTAGTATAAAGGTAGAAACAAATACTGTATTACAACTGTTCTAAACTAATATTAAACTATAATACTAACAAATAATATTTAAATTAAAAAGAAGACTGGAAATGAAAGGCTTTATATTTTTTATTGATTATAATAATATATCTGTATTTTTTTTTTGAAATAAGTGCATATTAAATACCGAAAACAACCAAAACTCAGGCACAAATATTTGCTGACCATACAAACATTTGATCTGCAGCAGGAGCCGAAAACTAGACTTTAAGCGGACTAGTGGAATACTTTGTTTTTATATTTATGCCAACAAAGAGGTTCCATTCTGCCTGATAGAATGAATAAGTAGAATCCAGGGTTAGGGGTCACCATTCTCATTATGAGTGCAGAAAATGCAGCATGGCGGCCACCACTACGGCCTTTTGAATCTTTGGGTTCCCATTCTGGCACATTTCCGGTCTTTTGTGTGATAGTAGAGTACGTCAACGTATTAGAGCCACACTCATTTCAGCACGAATGGGCTGGCTCGAACGGAGCAGTACTACCCTCACACAGAAGAACATCCTAATAATGACACAAAACAATTTAGGTTACCAAAAACTAAGATCCTCATTTTCGATGCCTTGGTTCGCAGTATACTGGAATATTGCTCTCAAGTCTGGTCCCCACACTATGAATGTCACAGAAATCGTCTCGAACGAACACAAAGAAGGTTTCTTAGTCATCTTACGTATAACACGGAATTTCACAGAACTCTGAACTCATACAGCGCTCGTTTGAAACATTTCAATTTAATATCACTGAACGATAGACGGAAACTCCTTGATCTCTCATTCTTGTATAACTTACTCAATAATAGAATATATTGTCCTGAGCTAATCTCAAGAATATACATCTCAGCGCCAAGTATATTGCCACGCTCAAGTGTCTACAGACTGTTCAGTTTACGTAGATATAAGACTAATCTGGGGCTTAACTCACCGTTGACCAGAATGGTAAAGTCTTACAACGAACTTTCTCGTTTGTTGGATTTGGACATTTTTGGAGATAACTTGCCTAATTTCAAGAACAAAATCATAGACCATTTTGAGTCTGTACTTCGATAGGCCTGGGCTCGCCAGAGTTAAACTATGGCGAGCTTGGACCAGTCAAGGAATCCTGATTGAATTGCTGTTTTTAGGTTTTTTTTATAGCTCTTTTAACTAGTTGTTTTCTTTTTATCAATTTTATTATATTCTTTTAGTTTAATTTAGATGGTACTAATAATTATCCTTTGTTAGCTGTGATTACCTATAACTGAATGAGCACAGGGCATGTATTTTGTTTTCTTTATATTCACATTTGATGTGTGTATCATTTGTTGGTGATCCGAAATAAATAAATAAAATAAATAAATGACAGCATTCTTGCTGTTGTATTTCATTGGTGAGTGTGAGACCGAAGGCCCAATCACAATGCATCATTGTCCCGGCCTCTGGAGACCGGAGAATGATGCAGAAACATCTGACCAAGTTACCCCTACTCCTGGATTCTATTCATGCTTTCCATTAGGCGGAGTAGTCACTTTGGTAGGCTTAAATATAAAAAAACCGCTTTTTATTTAGTATGCTTTATCCATCCTACAGGTTCAGTAATGGATCCAGCTCAAGAGTTTGAAACATTCGTGATGTCACGTCTTAAGCCTATCAATGAACTGACACAACTTGGCAATTCTCCTATACAGCAATTCTACAAAGGGGGCACAGTATTGTTAACAGGTGGTTCCGGGTTCATAGGCCAACAGCTCATTGAGAAATTGTTCAGGTAAAACTAGAGTTCTAGAGAACTTCATTCAATTATATATAAGCAAGAATGTTTTTTTTTCTTTCTAGTGGGATACCTGCTAAAAAATGCGTTTTAAGATTATCCAGCAGATGGTGGGGAAAAGATTCAATAATTAATAAATAATAAGAATACATTATCAATACTAAAAAAATATTGGAATAATAAAATAAAAAATCGATTCTTCTCGTTACTTAAAGGCTGGACTTTTTCTAGCACAGAGAATTCATGCTTTTCATCAGACAAGGCAGAGTCATTTTGGCAGCTAATACAAAATATATAAAATCAGCATTGCCAATTGTGGCAATGTTGCCAGTCTTTTAGGAACGCTACCACTAAGCGATGATGCGGGGGATATTTTTGACGCTTGTGTCAAGATATTGTAGATATCCTTTAAATTAATATTGTCAAATAAAATAAATTAACTATCGTAAATCATTAATATGTATGTATATTTGAATGCTAAAAGTCATTAATATGTATGTTCAGTTAAATTTTTTAAAATAATGTCTATTTCGCAGCACTGTAAAACCTTAAAAATGTTAATGAAATTGGAAAATATTTATTGAATTTTTTTCCTTACAAAGGCTGCTATAAAAATGATCTGATTACATCTTTTGGTACAATGATGATAAAAAATGTCATATTTGCTACAACAATAGAAGAAATATCCGGAAATATTCATAGATTTTCGCTGATAACTTTGATATTTTTGGTTCTACGACTAAAAATTATAAGACAAAAGTTGTACCTAGATAATTCGATTGCAAACAAAAAATGTTGTAATTTTTTTGTCAGACCTATAGTTTGGTAGATATAATCAGGATAACCGCATTTACACCGGGATGTTCACGTATCGTAGACTGAAGAACCTAAGATTGCTGACCCTTGCAATATGTATTCGATGTTACTTACGTGCTCATTGCTGGGTTACTGTTCGACTGTTAAATTATATTAGTACTGCAAAATAGTTTTCCATTGACCCTAATACGACAACCTTAGGTAATTATAGCAAGTATTTAAATTTGATTAATATAAGTAATCAAAGTGACAAGTTAGTTACAATAACTTTAATAATTACTTGGCTTTTCTCCATCGAGGAAATTATATAGAGCATCCTACAGCTAGTTCTATAACGATCTGTGCTATAAAACAGATATACATATTTGGAAATATATATGATGAAAAGTGACGATTGTACTCAGTGATATACGTAAATAAAGTTCCAGTAGATGATATTTATGAAGATTCCAATATAAACAGGATTTTCAATAATTTATTGGCAAATATTTCATGAAATTTGTATAACTAATTGAATAAATAATAAATACATATTTATGACATCTTACACAACGCAATGTAGTCCCAAACTAAAAAGAGCATGTATTGTGGGTTAGTAGACAACTGATTTAAATACATAAACATACTTTTTGTTTGTAAATGCATACACATTTTACACAGAAAATACTCAAACTCCGAAACAAATATTGCAGATCACATAAACATTTGATCCGACCTGGGTATCAAATCCGAGACTTCAAGTACAGTAATCGCATACGCTACGTCATCGAGGCAGTCAAATGTAGGCTTCGTTCAAAGCCCACCAAATGTCTCAGTCTTGGGCAGTCATCATTCATCTCCTACCATCCTAGTATAAAGGTTAAATGTATTTTTTTACAGATCTTGCGAACTCAAAAAAATGTATGTGTTATTACGTCCAAAAAAGGGGCTTTTAATCCAAGACAGACTGCGATCGTTGCTAGAAAAAGTTGTGAGTATATATCTATATTCTTGTGCTTTCTTCATTGGTCTAGCTTTTAGCCAGTGTCAATCAACTCTCTCCCAGGGTTCCTGAGTATGAGACCAGGAATTCCTGCGATCTTCTTCGACCAATTCTAACCCAACTTTTGTCTTTAGGTATTTGATAGCGTGCGCCAACAGAAGCCAGATTTTGCTGACAAAATAGTTGCAGTTGAAGGAGATATTGGCATACTCAGATTAGGACTCAGTGACAGTGATTGGAACATGCTTGCAAATGAGGTAACTCTTGAATCAAGTGCTTTTGTATTATTATGTATTTTATCTATGTTTTCTGTGTATGTATGTATTTTATCTATGTATTTATTTACAAAACAAAAGTTTGTAGTTTATGTATTTGTATCAGTTGTCTAGTACCCTTAATACAAGCTCTGCTTAGTTTGGGACTCTAGATTTGTGAAATATTATGTCAGAAATAAATTATATACAAAATAATTGCAAAAGAAAGGATATCTTAACACAAACTCTAAACCAAACCGTCTAGCGGAGCTTGGAAGAAGGCCAAAATCATCTTTCTAAGAAAATTCTTATGCCAGCAGCGGTTTGTCAAAGGTTGATGATGATGATGATCCACTTAATGATAAGTGATGAGCGACACCCATGGACTTACGCTTCTCACTACACAAGTGTAAGTATACTTGTATAGTGTGTAGCGTACATAAGTATGTTTTCGGAGTTTTTTATCCTATCTTCTTCTTAGTCAAACACTCTAGAGTGGTCGTGGCAGTTGATAGGTAGTGTTGCAACTCATCGACGCCGCTCAATTTCAGGGCCGCTACACGTCTTGCGATGTCTCTCCACTGTTGTTGATTTGCTGCATTGCGGACACACTGTACTACAGTCGATCTGGTCGTAGCTTTTATTAGGTCTATCCATCGAGTTGGGGACCGACCCCTCGATCTCGCACCCTCCATACGGCTTTGCACGACAAGTCTCTAATTCAAATCTGCCTATCTAGAGATGTGCCCGAAGAACTTCAACATTCGCAACTGCACAATCGACGATAATATATCTATTTATCGAGTTAGGGGTCACTCTCCTCATTTTGAGACTAGGACTCTGGTCTCTCACTCACCAACGAAAAATGACAGCAAGAATGCTGTCATTATTAGGATGGTCTTCTGTGTGAGGGTGGTATTGCCCCGGTCGAGCCGGCCCATTAGTGCTGGAATCAGCAAGGCTCTACTAGCTGGTAGTCTTTTTTAAAAACAAATAAAAAACTAACGAAAGTGTGATGATTTAATAAATAACCTTAAATTCAAATTTCAGCTCTTTGAAATCGTTAGGTAAGGAAAGATAAAGAAATTGCAAGTTGTACATCATTTCTATGTATTAACATTCACATTCACAAACTACCTATTAAATATTTATTTAATGCAAATAAATAGAATATTTATGGCTTACAGGTTTTAATTATATTGGAGTTCATTCAAAATGTAAACTTCACTCGAATGTCTTACTTCTTCGGTCCAAAGTTCACAGTCCGGATGTCTTAATAATAACTGTTCTCACTTTCTTCTTTGTCAGAAATTCAAATCAATGACAATTGTGTTCGCCTTTAATCTTAATCTATAAACCGCTGTTTAATACCAAGGGTGGTACCGTTGGACTGGGAGTGTCACACTAGGAATTGAAATAAAACCATTAATCGAGCTCCCCTAAGAAGAATTATGAAATCTTCATCATCTTCATTAGCCTATCGCAGTCCACTGCTGGACATAGAACTCTCCCGTTGCACACCACTCTGATAGGGTTTGGGCTTCCCGCATCCGGCTCCTGCCAGCCATCTTACGCAGGTCGACACTCCACCTCGCCTGTGAGCGTCCTACACTACGTTTACCGAGACGAAATCTAAAATCGAAATATGAAATCTTATAATGATAAATTCAGTGATATCATTATATTTCATTTTTTTAAAACAAAATTTTAAAATTGTGTCTCAGAACATTACCAACATGTTACTTAGTCTCAACTTTCTCCATCTCTTCTTTTTGCTGTTGCTCTGTATCTTGCTATTTAAGAAATTTTTTTATAATTCAATAATAGATTACCACTTAGTACCTACTGTGTAATGGTGCTGGTTGCGTTTTTTATTTTAGAGAACTTCTTAGAAATAAGACAAATTAAGTAATTTATTATTGCGCAATTGTTTGTTGTCCTGAATAAATAAAAAAAAACATGGTTTAATTGGCAGACGCCTTGAACTTAATACCAGTCGTGTTCTGACATATAAATGTTTGGCCGCCTGTAATACAACGATAGCATGATCTAATTATTGGGACAGCTCCACCTAGGGAATGAAACATTAATTAAAATATCAAACCAGACTTTGTTCACACTATGATGTTGTTGGTTTCAAACAACCGCTTATACTGATGTAATTATTTATACTAAACTAGAGGCCTAACCCAGCTTTTCACGGGTGGATATATGTATTTAAATACATTTTAAACTTGACAAATTAATGTAGTGAATGTGATTATCATCAACTGATGGATGTCCACTTTTCGACATAGGCTTTTGTAACGGAGCCAATTTTGCATTTTAAAACACGTAGTGACATCTGCTCCCTCCCCTTCCCCCTTCATCCCCAGTATGGTGTCCGTGGTGAAATCCCCACGGACACCATACTGGTCTGGACAATGCTTGTAGATAGCACCTTTCTGTGTGGATACAGTACACTAAAACTAAAATTAAACGACATACGACATTAGACGACATTGATGGCATCATCATCACATGCATAGGGAGGACGGAGATCGTTTAACAGTCGTCGGTGCCCAAGTTGGGCCCCCCGCCCCTCCTGAAAGCTAAACGACTGTTTACGAAAATTTGAAAAAAAAAAAAGATCTTTTGAAGGAAAACTATAACGGCTTAGATTACTTTATTAGTTCAATATTTAAGGTCTACAACTTGTAGAATGCGCTTACTTGGGAAAACTTCTTACAAAATTAGCAAATTATAAAGTAACAATTTTATTATTATCTCTGTAACACAATTTTAAATTCACGTACCATTATGGGTGACTACGATACTATGCGTGGCTTAACACGCCTAGGTGATTTTTTCTTTAAAATTTCAGGTCAATTTTATAATTCACTCAGCAGCAACAGTAAGGTTTGACGAAACTCTTCGTGAGGCCACACTCCAGAACGTTATGGGTACACGAGAAATTCTTCAATTGGCCAGAGATTGTTCTAATCTCAAGTAAGTTCTTGATTTTATGCTATAATTATTTTCTATCAGTACTAAACTCAGATTTTTATGACACACACCGAAGGTGCTCCAATTCGTTCGTCAGTCCGTAGTATCAGTTAGATCAAACAGGATCAAACCAGTTCATGTGTAGTACAAAATATTTACATCATGTTATACGCTATCATATCGTCATCAACAGATTTTAACAGTCCACTACTGAACATAGACCCCATTTTAGGACAGAAGTTTTGGCCTACTATATAATATATCCTCGGACCACTCCTATGAGGAATACGGCTGCTGCGATTTTCACATGTAAAAAAAGCTGCCAAGTGCGAGTCGGACTCGCCCCTGAAGGGTTCCGTAGCAGAAAGTAACATCATATAAAAGTTCTTGTAGTTCGTTGTAACTTTGATCGATGTTTTAATAATAGTGTATTGATTGAATGAAAGGTAAATTGCGGTTTACGATATATGACGTATAAAATTAGATCTCGTTCAAACCAATTTTCGGTGGTAGTTTACATGGTTATGTACAACATATATTTTTTTGGTTTTATCACTCTCTTATTTTAGAAGTTACAGGGGGGGGGGACATTTTTCCACCTTAGAAGTGTCTCTCGCGCAAACTATTCAGTTTAGAAAAAAATGAAATGAGAAACCTCAATATCATTTTTGAAGACCTATCCATAGATACCCCACACGTCGTATGGGTTTTTATACAAAATTCTAATGCGGTTCACAGATTACATCTGCTTACCAAGTTTCAACAGTGTAGTTCTTATGGTTTCGGAAAACAGTGACTGTGACATACGGACGGACAGACAGACAGACGTGACGAATCTATAAGTGTTCAATTTTTTGCCATTTGGCTACGGAACCCTAAAAATGGATTTGCTACAAGATTGTGTGAGTTGAGGCTCTGACCACTCAGAATACCACACCCTTTTGGAAACTCCAGAGGATATTAGCGGTTAGAGTCATACCTAGTTACCACACGATATCCACGGAGGTAGCGTGTGGCTTGACCAGAATGGGGTAGCGTGGGATTTGGAGTCGGAAGGGCTGACCAAAGTTTGTAGGCTGACATTAGAATTTTGGGCATTTTTTTTTTTTTTTTTTTTTTTTAATATTAGCTGCCAAAATGACTCTGCCCTGCCTGATGGAAAGCATGAACAGAATCCAGAAGTGAAGGCCACCATCCTCACTGCCACAACGGACAGTGCAGTACGGTGACCCACACTATGGCGGCCTAGTAAGATGCTTTTTCACGCCCCGCTTGAAGGACCCGGGGTCATAGAAGGGAGGAAACACATGCGCTGGTAGAGAGTTCCAGGTTTTAACTGCTCGGCACAGAAAGGAAGAACCGAACCGTTTAGTTCGAGAGCGTATGTCAACCACTCTGAAGCGGTGGCTTCCGAGGCCTGCACGTGTTGTCCTGTATAGGAAAGGGGAAGGGGGGACCAGTTGGAACAACTCTTCAGAACACTCTCCATGATGTAAGCGATAGAGGACTGCCATGGAGGCGACATTTCTTCGCAGCTGCAGGGGCTCAAGGGACTCGGTGACTTCGTTACTGTCGATAATGCGGATTGCTCGCCGCTGCAACCGATCGAGAGCGTCAAGCAAATACTGGGCGGATCCATCGCAAAGATGAGAGCAGTACTCCACGCACGAACGAACCTGGGTCTTGTAAAGAAGACACAGATGCTCGGGCGCGAAGAAACGTCTCACCCTATTCAGTACGCCCAACTTCCGCGATGCCGCCTTAAAGACGCTCTCAATGTATTCACGCAGGTTGAGATCATGACAGATATCCACCCCCAGGATACTGAGCCTATCCTGCAGTGGCAGTTGAGTGCTCTGAAAAGTAGGGAGGGGAAGAAAGGGAGACTTCTTGGTAGAGATCGCGCATACCTGTGTTTTCTTGGCGTTGAACTCGACCAGATTCTCATTTCCCTATTGAGAGATGCGGCCGAGAACCCGGTCAAGCTCAGCGACAAGCTCCCGCCGTTTTTCCTCAATGTCTGCTAGCTTGGCTGTAGGGTGTCCAAAATATCGCCCATGAACTGTGCTATCGTCTGCATAGCAATGTATGTTGCCAAGGGCTAACATATCATTGATATGCAGAAGAAACAGTGTGGGCGACAGGACGGAGCCCTGAGGTACACCAGCGTTTACCTGTCTAAAATCAGAGGCCGCGCCGTCGCAAAGGACCCTAATGCGGCGTTGGTGCAGGAAGGCGGCGACCCAGTCGCAGAGTTTGCGGGGCAGGCCGAATGTGGGAAGTTTGGAGAGAAGCGACCGGTGCCAGACCCTATCAAAGGCCTTGGCCATGTCGAGGCTGATTGCCAATGACTCGCCATGCCTATCAATAGCCTCACCCCAAAGGTGTGTTACATACGCTAAAAGATCACCCGTAGATCGGTTCGGCCTAAATCCATATTGCCGATCATTTAGTAGGGAGTGATCTTCTAGGTACTTGACCAATTGTCTTTTGATGATCCGTTCGAGCACCTTGCAGAGGATGGAAGTGATGGCTATTGGTCGGTAATTGGCCGGATCGGAGCGCTCGCCTTTTTTGGGGACAGGCTGAACATTCGCCTCTCTCCAGGCCTCCGGGACAATTCCTGAGGAATAGGACAGCCGATACAAGCGCGTCAATACTGGAGAGAGGTATTGACGCGCTTGTATCGACTGTCCTATTCCTTAATTACACGGTACCACTCTACGCCTCCTATTTGAGGCGCAGAGTGGTACCGTGTAATTTTAGTCGGTCCGATTCCGACAAAAGGTCCTGCCACAAATCCCGTATAAATACCCGAATAAACACTCTGTTTCCTTAATTCATCACCAAATGGATATATTATTACATTCATTGATTGTTTTTTTCAGATGCCTAACATACGTTTCCACAGCATATACACATACAACTTCAGAGCGCATAAACCAGGATGTATTTGAACAATTTTATCCATGCCCAATAACTCCTGAACTCTTAATAGACATGGTCATGACTTTAGATGAGGAACGGATCGATAAAATAACAGAAGGGTAAGTAAGTTCAGAAAAGAATTAAGACACAATATGAAAGTTTTTCTCCTAATAAATCGGATGCTAAGTTTTTGCCGTTAAGGTTACTTGGCCAATTTTACTACTACTTAATTGACTACTACTGCGTAGTTGACTGGTCTCCGTGGCTGAAATTGACTAGGAGTGCATCATTAATGTGCTCATATATAATCAATACAGCACCATCTACCAAAAACACTCTGAACTGCGGAGTAACTACAAATCTTGAATCGTGATATAGGAATTCACACGTTGAATACTTATACAACTCTTCCAAATCAATCGATGGACCAAGCCCACCCGGTATGAGGACCTCGCTTGGTCAAGAATCTCTCATTGTGTTGGAGGGACATGAAACCTGTTCCTCAACAATATGAAATGTCCATGACATGCATTGCCTGCATTGAGCGAGTATAGTGGCTGCCACTCTTATATTATCTTCATGCTTTCAATCATTCGAATCAGTGCAGTTCTGTGTAAGAATTGTTAACAACGAAATCAATGATTAATTATTTTTAAAAATATCAAATTTGAATTTAATGAAAATACTTCTATTTTAAGATTAATTGAAGGCTGGCCCAACACATATACATTTACAAAAGCGTTAGCTGAAGACCTGATCAGGAGAGCTGATGATCTACCTGTGTGCATCGTGAAGCCGCCACTTGGTAAGAAAATACATCATCTTCATCAAACTTTAACAGGCTAATCATCGTTTTTACCACGCTTTTATTAGCTTGGGTTGTATGTATCTATGTATCTATGTGTGTAATGAAATCTTTGAGCATAATTTTCACCAATTTCCAGAAGTTTGATTAATTTGAAACTTTGCACACTTAAATATAGGAGTTCGGATTGTAAGAAATCGGTCTCTATTTAAGTGATATAACTCGATTTCTTCAAGAACTTCTGTCTGTTTGTTTGGGTGTTTGTGCGTACTACTCTCACTACTGTGTAATCTCAGAAGTTGATAAAACGATTCTCCCTTATGTATTTTGGTAAACTTGACTTGATGAATATACATACAGTGCTTGTTTTATTTATATCGGTGGGTAAATAAAAAAGTTATGTAAGTTTAAAGAATCACACACATATAAGCGGACGGCGCCACAGGCAAAGACGAGTACGATTAATAAAATTGAAGTATCAGTTCGTTATTTCAAATGATCAGTTTTTTTACTAAATGCTTATGAAGGTATGCCTATACATTAACAAATATTACAAGCCTCATAAATATTGTCTCTTTCTACTGTGTTTGGCTATTTGTTTTTTTGTCTATCTGCTGTATGTTGTGTCTTTCAAATAAAGTTCTTATTATTATTCTCTTTATTTGATAATATTTACATATAAATTACATTTTTAAATATAAATATAAAGAATACATTTAAAAATATAAAAAATAGTAGACCACCGACTTCGGGTACAGGGACCAAGAAACCGGTGGTTAGGACTCCAAAGACAGGAACCTCCTCACTATACGTGCCGTGTCAAGGAGGACCGCCTTCTGCATCAGACCCTTGATCCAGCCGTCCAACGTGAGCCTCTTAAGGTGTTGGTCGAGGCTCTTGGTTATCAAACCATGAACAGAAACGACTATCGGAACAATGATCGCCGAGTCGACATTCCACATATCGACAATCTCGTGAGATAAATCCAAATATTTTATTTGTTTTTCTTTTTCAACCTTCAGGAGATTCTCGTCATGAGGAACAGCGATATCGATAATCATTGCGCGGCGCTGCGATCGATCTATCATCACAATATCAGGCTTATTGGCGACAATAGTCCTGTCTGTGATAATAGATCGATCCCAATATAATGTAGCACGACCATTCTCGAGAACTGGGTCGGGCACATACCTGTACTATGGCACCTCCAAATTTACAAGTTGGTATATAAGGGCAAGTTGCTGATGTACAATCCTGGCTACTTGGTTGTGTCTGTGCAAATATTCACCGTTAGCAAGACGAGAAAAACCAGAAATTATATGCCTGATAGATTCCCCGGGTCGGTGACATGCCCGACATATGTCAACCGTACCGTCCTTCAGTATATATTTCCGATAGTTATTCGTCATGATAACTTCGTCCAAAATTGCACAAACAAAACCTTCGGTTTCTCCAAAAAGATCACCATACCGTAGCCAGGAAGTCGATGCTTTAAAGTCTATATCGGGCCCATTCAAAGCCCGATAAAACCGACCATGAAGCTCTTTGCCCTTCCATACCTCCTTGCGATCATCAGTACTAAGTACTACAGGTTTGCACCAATTCTCTTTAGCCAGAGCGAGTGGAGTGAGTCCGTTATCCACTGCAACTACATTGCGATGCACCCCCATGTCGGTATTAAGAAAATATTCTCTGAGATTGTATATCTCGCGATTATGTAGGGTCTTGATATTTAAAAATCCACGACCCCCAAACTTTCGCGGGATGTACAATCTCATAACCGATGAACGTGGGTGGTGCATTCGGAATGCAGTCAGTAAGGTACGAACTCTCCTGTCAAGGGCATCTAATTCGGTCTGAGTCCATCTAAGTATACCAAAGGAATACATCAGAACCGGCATGACCCAACCATTGTAGGCTCGCACCTTGTTACCCCCCTGACAAAAGACTTTTAAGGACTTTTTTCAGGCGGCCGAAGAAGCGTTTCCGCAACGTTTGCTTCACATCAGATTCTGGTATTCCCAAGGATTGTGAAAAGCCTAGATATTTGTAGGTTTCGGTGGCAGAGAGAGACCTAAGTTTTGTTGAATCTGAAAGTTCTAATCCTTCAGATTCCACAATAACACCTTTCTTTACATACATGACTGCACACTTGTCCAAACCAAATTCCATTTTGATAGAATTACTAAAGTTTTCAGTAACCTTTAGTAACTCCATCAATTGTAATTTAGTGGGAGCCAGTAGTTTCAAATCATCCATGTAAAGCAGGTGTGATATAACCCGGTTACCTCTCTGCAACCTATAGCCTAACCCTGAACCCTCTAAGAGAGTGCTAAGAGGGTTCAAGGCCAGACAAAACCACAAGGGACTCAGACTGTCACCTTGAAAGATACCCCTCTCGATACTCACGGATATAACTTCACTCTCCTCTTTATCAAAATTATTATTATGTGGAACTATTCGCTCCCAAATACAGAGCATGTGACGAAGAAGGGATAGCCAAGGTATTCCGTACGTCCGAGCGTATCCTCTCAAGTACGGCCTCATCTAGCAGATGGCATCGCTGTATAGCCCGCACTTGATCCGACAATCGTTGCGCTGATACGTTGACGGCTGGCTCAAGCTCCTGAAACAGAGAGACTAGTCGAACACGGTACGCAGTAAGGTTTGTTCCCAACTCTGTAGCCCGAAAATATGCCCGCATGACGTTCTCATTTATTGTATGTGACCATTTCATGCGGTGCACACCACCACCGGTAGCGGGGACCCTTTTCGAGGTCAGTGGTCCTCGGGATCCCAAGCTGTCTGGTGGCCGGGTTCTCTCCTGCCGACGTACAGGTGTTGGCGACGTCGGCGGAGAGAAAAACTCGTCGCTCGAAGTAGAGCTCGACGCCTGTGCACTATTCGGAACTTCGAGGTGATCATGCGTGGCGGGCCTCTGCCCGACAGTTAATGCTGGGATGTTGTATATATGCTAATCGGCGCGAGAAGGTTACTTTTGCGATTCAGGATTAGTAGTTACTCAGTATAGATCATTCCGTGTTTTCTTTGTAGTTCAGTGTTTCTTCGCTAGATGGCGCTGTTGTATGTTTTAATCGCGCTGTATGTGGAAGTCGCCACAATTTAAGTAGTAACTCAAGTTATATTTAGACTTTGCCTTCCATTCCAATAACCGTTGGTAACACCGCGGGATTCAGCTCATTATTAATCTGAATATCATTTATCTATTTGACAGTGACGAATGCGTGTTTGGAACCCACTCCCGGTTGGATCACTTTAAAAGCTTGTATGACTGGAGCCATTGGGGTAAGTTTTAAATTATTTTTATATTGTAACTCAAGTAATTCCGTATGCTTTCTGTTAGGACAAACTAACTCAACACCTTTCTTCAAATGATCAATACCAACCTTTTCCTGTACCATAACCCACAACCCATAACTTTTATTTATAATCTTAATGCGGGAGTTGTCTTTTAAAAAATATACATATTTCGCCCTCCCCACCGAATAATATGAAAATTTGCTATTGCGATAGTTTTCGCTTTATTACATATTCGATATTTAGAAGTGTTCTAATTTCACCTTATATTTTTTCATGTACTTTTTATATTTAGAAAAGTACACTGATTTCAAGACCCCGTGAGTAACAGAATAAAGTGTCGGTACATATCGGACGAACTGTGTTATCTCCTTAAGTATACGTAAAAAAATTCGAAATGTCTAAGAAAACTGCGGAAGTTACTATTCTCGAGCTTAATAAGTCAGTGATTGTACTGCAGAACAGAGTATCTATGCTCGAAAAGCTTATATTGGAGCAAAATAAGCTGATTAAAAAATTTATTGGAGAAGAACCAACATCACATAAAGTTATTTCTAATACATGTGAGGGTATTCCCCGGTCAAATTCAAATTCGCATTCAATCCGTGAAGCACGTGTTCGGGCAATATCGGCTATCTCCGCTGGCGCTCGCAAGAAAGCAGCGACACCGAGACTGTCACCAATAGCAACATCACCGAGTGTATCCCCTACTATCAACAACGAAATGGCGACGCAGTCGCCGACACTTGAGAAAAGCGAGTCGATCGAGTTACGTGAGAGTTCTCAGACATCCAAAGAGGGTGACTGGAGTGAGGTAAGCCGTCCGCGCTCACATCGTCCGGCAAGACGTGCGAGCGAGAACATTACTCGTGGTACGGCCGCACCGATTCCCACTTCGTTGTCGGCTGCGGAGCGAAAGACCTACCTACATTTATACTATTTAAAAGTAGGAACAACATCCGAACAAGTGTTGGAATATTTAAAGAATATTTGTCCTGATGCGCATTGTACTGCTGAGGCACTAAAAGCTCGCGGCGATTATGCGTTTTTTAAATTATGTGTTCCAGCGAAACATTTGGACTGCTTCATGTCCCCCAACAATTGGCCCGAGGATGTGTATGTGAAACAGTGGCGGAATGGATTTCGTAAACAAAGTGCACAAACCGCCAAAACCTAAGTGTTACGCATTGTTCTACCAGAACGTTAGAGGATTACGAACTAAATTACATGCATTTAAGCTATCCGTCTTAAGTGAATCAGCTGATATATATGCGTTAACAGAGACTTTTTTAGTAAGTAGTATACACGACGCGGAAGTTTTCCCTGATGGGTATACCGTAATACGCCGAGATCGCGCTAATGATACTGGTTGGGGGGGAGTGTTGTTAGCGGTACGGTCGCAATACTCTGTCCGGCAAATATTAGAAAATGACAGTTGTTATGATATCGAGGTCGTGGCAGTCATAGTTACTTTAAAATATAAGAAAATATTATTATGTGTTGTGTATATTCCACCAAACTCTAATGATGAAAAGTATTTAAATACATTTACATTTTTGGAAGGTATTATCGAAAAGTATGCACGATCAGATGATATCATATTAGGTGATTTTAACTTAAACTCGTGTTCTCAAAATTTTACATTAAACTATGCTTATTTTCTGTCATTTTGTAAATTGTTTCAGCACAACACAATTACAAATGCCTATGATAATATGTTAGACTTGGTACTGAGCACATTGAGTAATGAGCGTGTGTGTGTTGTTGGCGATGTGGAACCGTTGGTGCCGGCAGACGCGCATCACCCGCCGCTGGGTATTTGGTTGAGCGTTCCGCGGCCGCCGGCGGCTGCGCGGGCTCGGCCTCCGCTGCCGTTATACACATTAGAACACTGTTCACCTCGGTGGAACTTTAAAAAAGCGGACTTTCATAATTTATATACATGTCTTGCATCCTTGTCCTGGTCTGAAGTGGTGTCTACAGCCAATGTTGATAGCGCTTTGGATTTTCTGTACACCAAATTAACAACTGTTCTGAATGCTAATGTTCCCATTAAGACCCATCGTACCGAGTGTACAAAGTATGTGTATACTCCTCCTGGTATACTCCGAAGATTATAAAAAACATTAAAAACAAGCATTATCATTTGGTAAAGTTTAGACAGTTGCAACTTGATTACAACAATGAAATGTTCAAATTTTATAGGCAGCATACGAAGAAACTAATAAAAGTAGCTTATGCTGAATTTATTGATCGCGCCGAGGCGGATATAAAGAATAATCCTAAGCAATTTTGGAATTTTGTTAAGTCGGAACGTCTTTTGCGACAGTCTTGTTGTGAGTTTGAGTTCAGCGGACACACTGTCTCTGGGTTTGACGCTGCAAATGCATTTGCAACATATTTTAAATCAACCTTCTTAGCAGACACTTTAAGTTTATCATCTCATTTTAATATAAACGAACTTAATAATAAGTCATGTTCTTCGCGTGTCAGTATTGACTACGTCAGTGAACTCGACCTGCTCCAGGCAGTTAAATGCCTAAAGTCTCGAGCATCAATCGGGCCTGATGGTATACCAGCCTACATTATAAAAGACTGTCTTGGTGTACTACAAGAACCTTTGCTGCATATTTTAAACCTAGCGATTAAAACTGCCACCTATCCTGATGCATGGAAAATCTCGCGAGTTACACCCATTCCTAAGGACGGCTCCAGATCTCAAATCACTAACTATAGACCTATTGCCGTTCTGTCAGCGTTTGCCAAGGTATTCGAAAACATTTTAAATACGCATATTACTAGACAAATAAAACAACAACTGAGTGAGTGTCAGAACAACTGGGTTTAGAACTGGTAAATCTACCACAACTAATCTCATCAACTTCGTCGACTACTGTGCTACTGAAATGGACCATTATAGGCAAGTAGACGTGGCATATTTTGACTTCAAAAAAGCGTTTGATCGTGTCCATAATTAAGTACTTTTAAAAAAGTTTACATCTTTTGGATTCACTCCAAATTTACTAAATTATTTATCAGCTATTTTTCTAATCGTAGGCAGTAGGCAGTATGTACAGTTGGGTAACTATCAATCGGACACATATGACACTCGCTCAGGTGTGAGTCAAGGCTGCTGCCTAAGGTGCTCCTTAGGACCGACGCAG
This sequence comes from Phragmatobia fuliginosa, assembly GCA_932526445.1. NCBI lineage: Eukaryota > Metazoa > Arthropoda > Insecta > Lepidoptera > Erebidae > Phragmatobia > Phragmatobia fuliginosa. Next base: position 2,250,612 of record OW052083.1, on the reverse strand, counting down.
TTCCTAGTAATGATCAATGACTTGACAGATGTAGTTAGATCAGCCCAGTGTCTGATGTTTGCAGACGATTTGAAGCTGTTCCTGGGAATCAGTAATCCGGACGACTGTGAAGCGCTCCAGCGGGACATCGATAGTGTTGTAGCCTGGGGTAATCACAACCGGTTAGAATTTAATGCATCAAAATGTAAAACGATGACATTTTCTCGATCGCGCTCTCCGTACACCCACTGCTGTAAATTATCAGCCGTCCCGCCGGACCGAGTCACAGAAATACGCGACTTAGGTTTGACTGTGGACTCGCGCCTGACCTTCAATACGCACATTACTAACATGTGCACAAAAAGTTTAAAATCCCTAGGTTTCGTGATGAGAATGTCGGCACCTTTCCGTTGTAGGAACACTGTCATCGTGTTGTATTATATAAATTTATTATTATATTATATAAATTTTTCACAGACATTCCAGTTTCGACCACAGAGTCATTGAATTTGTCCCCCACTATTGCAGAATCATTATTGAAAGAAAATATTAACATTTGTAATACTGAGTTTAGATTTAGTTGTATCACCGATAGAGATATTGTTAAAACGTTCAGTGCTCTTAGTGTAAAGAGAACCTCTGACCTTTGGGGTAATTCTGTACAAATAACCAAATCAATTATTAACGTAGTTGCATCAGATTTGGCCTTAATTTTCAATAAGTGCATTGAGTGTGGTGTATTTCCTGACTTAATGAAACACAGTAAGATCATTCCTTTGTTCAAGGCGGGTAGCACGTCCGATCCTACAAATTATAGACCCATTTCGGTGTTACCTACTTTCAGTAAAATTTTTGAAAAAATTATACTGGATCAGTTACAAACTCACTTTAGCGCAAACAAAATTCTACACAAGAAACAGTTTGGCTTCAGAAGAGGACGCTCGACAAGTGACGCTGGTGTTGAACTATTGGAAAATATATTTAGTGCCTGGGAGGATAAACAGGATGCGCTGGGTGTTTTTTGTGACTTATCCAAGGCATTCGATTGCGTTTCTCATGAAACATTGATCAGGAAATTGCATCACTATGGAATAAGGAATACTGCTTTGGATCTTCTTATCTCTTATTTGGGTAATAGGACCCAAAGAGTGGAAGTTAATGGACAGAGGTCCCTCGGGTCTCTGGTCACTATGGGGGTTCCGCAGGGCTCAATTCTCGGCCCATTTTTGTTTCTCGTTTATATAAATGACCTACCTAATCTGATAAAAGATAATCAGGAGATAGTGCTATTTGCGGATGACACCTCACTTTTATTTAGACTAAAACGACAGCAATTAGTTATTGACGATGTGAATAACACTCTCTCCAAGGTCGTGAACTGGTTCAACGTTAATAACTTGCTCTTAAACGAGAAAAAAACTAAATGTATTCGATTTTTTACACCTAATGTTAAGCAGGTAAAAACTAATGTTCTGATAAATGGAAAGGAGTTGGATCTTGTGGACACCACTAAGTTTTTGGGTATAACTCTAGATTCTAAATTGCAGTGGGGCCCACACATTGATGGCTTGTCGAATAGACTCAGTTCTGCAGCATACGCGGTTTATAAAATTCGCCAATTAACTGATGTAGACACCGCAAGACTGGTGTATTTTAGCTATTTTCATAGTGTAATGTCATACGGTATTTTGTTGTGGGGAAATGCTGCTGACATTCAAAGTATCTTTGTGTTGCAAAAGAGAGCTATTCGCGCAATTTATAATCTCAGTTATAGGCAGTCACTGAGGGATAAGTTTAAAGAAATTGGTATTATGACAGTCGCATCTCAATATGTATATGAAAATGTAGTGTATGTTAAGAAAAATATACATTCATTCACAAAGTTTAGCGACATTCATAATATAAACACTAGAAATAAAGATAAACTCGTGTTGCCAACGACTAGACTACAAAAAGTAAGCAAGTCTTTTCGATGTCAGGGTGTTAGATTCTACAATAAGATTCCAAGCAAATTTCATGAATTAAGTATTAACAAATTTAAGTCCTTGGTTAAACAGAAACTGTGTGATAAAGCTTACTACACAGTTACTGATTTTTTAAATGATAAATTTGCTAACAACTTAAGTTTTAATTCTACGATTTTTTTTTTTTTTTTTTATATTATATAATATGTATGGCGAACCACATTATTGCGGCCTAGTGAGATGCTTTTTCACGCTCCGCTTTAAAGGACCCGGGATCATAGTAAGAGGGAAAAACATGAGCTGGTAGTGAGTTCCAGTGTTTAACTGCTCGGCACAAGAAGGAAGACCCGAACCGCTTAGTTCTGGAGCGTATGTCTTTTACTCTGAAGGGGTGACTTAATTAGGGTGATTTAGTGATTTGTAACTGTAAAAAGTGTTGTTAATAAATATTGTGTTATTTCTTTGGTAATCAATCGACTACTTTAATTTATTTAATACCCAGCTCGTAGCAATAGCAATTCACACCTTATTGGAGCTTTTAAATATAAATTTTAAATATAAATACACACAACGCCATCTAATTCCAAACTGAGCAGAGCTTGTTTGATGGGTATTAATTAGCTGATATAAATACAGCAGTCGCACACGTTAACCACTAGAACAACAAGGCAGTTGATTGTCATAAATATTAATATGAATTTAAAGGTTCCCAGCAACCATCAATAGTACGTGGTGGTAGTCAACGGCTTTAATTTAACACGGTGGCGGGGGTTAGACGCTTTGATTTATGTGGGGTTGGTTTCAAGATTCCATTACTTTGCAGTGTTGTTATCACACGTACTTTTCTACAAAGCTTAGCTTTTTTCTAAACTAAATGGCCAAATGCTTTTTTAATTTATTGTTGTTAAACTTGTTAGAAGTTTCTAAAATGATTCCAGAGATTGGGTAAGTAAAAAAATTTGATATAAAATTTTGGCCGTACTTATGGCCAAACTTTCCGACCAAAAGAAAACAACATTACATTGAAATTTGAATCTGTCATTGTTGTATTTGATCATTGTCTTTTTGTATATTCGCGATAAATAATGTAAAATATTTTATGATGATAAAATGTGGTACGGTCAAGAGAACAGAATGAGGCCTAGAACGTGAATTCGCCGCCAGAGGCGCTAGTGTAAAATAAGGTCTGAAAAGTCAAATGAGATTATTTCTGTTGGTGAGAGTTTATTTTCGAATAAAAATTAACTCTCTACCACAGAATAAATAATAGTACCAGCACAGAAGACTCACTCCGAAAAGTAAATTAAAGTTATAGATACCCTCGGTGTCAAAAGATTAAGTTCAATTCAGATCGAACGGCGCCGAATCACTACGATTATATTTAACTACAATTGCGTCTCTTTCTATCGTGTAACTCTTAACTGTTCTGACGATGTCTGTTCGACCGGCGTGTCTAACCCGGCAGGTAGCCGGACGACATTATGAAATTTACAAATTACGGCTCAATGAAGGTATGTGCTTTAAAAGCGGAGCTGAGAAAAAGAGGTGCAAAAGTTAAGCGGTTAAACTTTGACAGCTATAACCTCATTCTCATTCAGTGGCGCTCACTGCCGACCACAAAAACGGTGACCCTCATTACTGTAATACTATTACACAAAGTAGATATGGAGTCAAATGCAGAATATGTAACTCAACAGGCCGAATATGACCAATATTTATTCTATTCTATATTGTGGTACATAGATACCTCCTATTTGGTGTACAAAATTAATAGGTCGTGATTTTTTTTTTGTTTAGAATAGATAGATAACTCTTTATTTGCACACCATATTACAGAGTTACATGTATGAACAAAATAATTAAATACCAAGTGTACAAAGGGCGGCCTTATTGTCCATAGCAATTTCTTCCAGGCAACCTTAGAATGGATGAAAATGTTATAGAGACAGTAGTAGTTGAATATGCTTCTTTTAGAACCTACTATTTGCTAATGAATATAATTACAGACAATTACAATTTTATAATTACTATACATATAAAATAAATACTTATTACAATTAATATACATATATATCAATACAAACTTATTAAAATACATATCCCTACTAATATTATAAATGCGAAAGTCACTATGTCTGTCTGTCTGTTACGCTTTCACGCTGTAGTATACTACAGCGTGAAAGCAGCGTACAGCGTATCCTTCTATATTGTCGGCTCACAGTCGCACGCGTCCACTCGCTATCGTTGCTAACAATCGACTGAATTGTGTCATCTCGAGATGACACAATGCTTCCTTTTCATTCATTCATAGTGAACGAGTGAATGAATAACTTAGTAACACCTCACTCATTCACAGTGAATGAGTGAATGAATAACTTAATGACACCTCATTTAATCTCAGTGAACGAGTGAATGAATAACTCACTGACACATACACTACACACGCCTAAACCAGTGAACCAATTTTAATGAAATTTGGTATAAAGATAGAACTGAACTTGGGAAAGGACATAGGCTACTTTTTACCGCGATAACCGACATACACGCGGGTGGAGCCGCGAAAGCTAGTATATACATATCATCATCTTCCGAGCCTTTATTCCCAAGTTTATTTGGGGTCGGCTACTAGTTCAACCGGATTTACCTGAATTTCAGTTTTTCCACGGAGCGACTGGCATCGGACCTCCGCAACCCTAAGGGAGAACTGAAACTCGAAGATTGAACTAGTTGTCAGTATATTTGAGGGCACTGACTTCCCAATAACGATTGCCATAGATGTTCATGACAACCGGGACCGACGGCTTTACGTGCTCTCCGAGGCACGGGCGAGAATCACACCGCCAAAACTTCCAAACTCTGGGCTGCTATTAGGAATTTCCTAAGAAAATCCCAAAAACAGATAAATATATATATACTATACCAATAAATAAACATATTTAATACTTAAATGATTCAACATATAGAAAATAAAACAGTTTCGTTAAACCCCAAAGCTTGACCGACTCAATATTTGTTTATTAAAGTGTGATTCATGACTTGTTTATTGCATTAGAAAATATGATGTCAATTTCAGCTTATCTTGGGTGTATGTTTGGGTGTAACCCATGTTTGTTTGCTGGATAAATCTATTGAGCTAGCTTTTGCTTCGGTGGATATGGTAAATAATGCCATAATAGCTGCAGGATGGGACATGCTTGAGAGGAATCGGACGAATGATAAGGATACAGATAATATATATATTATTACCACCTTTGGACAAGGAAACAAATGGAGTGAGTATGAGCAATCAACATGTTATACAAACATCAGTAACCCATAATGTCCCACTGCTGGGCTCAGGTCCCCTTCAGGTGAGGGTTAAGGACATATGTCCCCACGCTGGCCGAGTGCGAAATGTTTCAAGGCACGTTGTGAGTACGTAATGTTGCACGTCACAATATGTCTGACAAACTGGGCGGCGAAAGCATGCCTATCGCCTCATGCCGCCCTGAGTGTGGCCGTGGATGGTAGCAATTTAGTGGCCAGCCACGAGGAGGCGACGTCCTTATATTTTGGAAGCGATGGCGCATCAGTGTGGGCAGTCGCTAGGAGAGGTTCAAATCGTAATAACAGCAGTTACTGGATCTCTCCTATCTCAGGCGCAAAGTGGCACACCGTGTGGTTTTAATGGATCCGATTCTTACACACCACCTCACCGCAAACCTCGGTGGGGTGACAGCCCTGTGGGAGCTTCCACACATAAAAAATGTTTAAAGTTTGCCTTCTAATTGCATTGCTGTTTACCTACGTAGTTTCCTCAACTAGTCTTTACGACACGCATGGGATGAGTAGGGGTGATGACACTCTGTATTCTTGTCCATCACCTCACTCAAGAAAATTCAATAAGCAATTATGTCGAATATAGTTATTTATGATATTCATTTTGAGCTAACATAAGTTAAAAACCCTTTACTAATTTCAACGTATTTTTCTTTTGCAGAAGATCTAATCGACTATTTAAAGCACGACGACATGGGTCGTCTCATGACCCCGAAAGCCATATGGTATACTTGGGGTTTTGGTACGAGTAACCAAATTGTATATACCATACTGAATTGGCTGGTACATTATATACCTGCTTATGTGATAGACGCTGTATTGGATTTGCTGAAGTTGAGACCTGAGGGTATCCCCCCGTATGTAAACTTAAACTCATAATATTTTTTCTTTATCTAGCTGCTTATAGATTATTACATAAAAAATTCAATATAATATTTTTTTTGATCATTACACACAACGCCATCTAATCCCAAATTAAGCAAAGCTCGTATCATGGGCACTAAAATACTGATATAAATACATAAACATACTTTTTTTTTGTAAATACATTTAAATACATATTTATGCGGCTGCTGATCAAGAGGTTCGATTCCCGGGTCGGACAAAATATTATTTGTGTGATTCACAAATATTTGTTTCGGAGTTTGGGTGTTTTCTATGTTTATGTATGTATTTACAAAAAAAAAATTATGTTTATGTATTTATATCAGTTGTATACAAGCTCTGTTGTATACCCATAACATAAGCTCTGTGTACTATAGAGGCAGACAAATCAAAATACATATTTCGGGCTTATAAATAGTCTATGACTCACAATTAATAGGGCTTCTTAGGTGCCATATATTTTAATAACTGGTTCGGTAGAGCCAGAGATTAGCCCCTACAAACAGCAAAGCGATACGAACAATAATTAAAACTCACAAACTTTAAGTTTTGTAATATTCAATTTATTTATTTATTTAAAATTTATTGCATAATATGTAGTGTAGAGGCGCCCTTAATGTCAAGAGGCAATCTCTCCCAGTTTACCTGCAGGTGATGCAGAAATATGATGTTGTAGGTGCAAATACAAAATAAGTTTTGAATTTAACAAAGTTCTTTAGGTTATGTAAATGAGAAACGATTCTTCATAAGAAATTATCAATATTCAAAAAAATGTTACTGCATATATAACGATATACATAAATATACTACTACATACTCCTATATACACAATTTATATGATATGTCCTCAATTCTTGACTGTGTGTACACTTGCAAGTTGTCAGCAGTCTTTATCTCGTTGAGATATGCACACTGAAGGTGATGAGTTACAAGGTTGATGAATATAGGAAATAATAAGGGAGATAAAATACCGCCAGTAAGAAGATCACACCGACTTGACGACAGGTCATCGATATGAGCACACTGTTGTCGTCCCTGAAGACAGGAGGAGAACCATTCCAAAGTTTCTGGGGAGATTATAAGATGAGATAGGATGGCTAGTAGGATGTCATGACAGACGGTATTAAAGGCAATCGAGAAGTCAACTAAAGCCAGCACTGGGCCTTTGGTATCCTGCATGCCCCTCCAATATCGGCCGTCACTTTAAGTAGAGCGGTTTTGGTGCTGTAACCGGGTCTAAACCAAGATTGTAAAGGACTAAGAACATTGTGCTGATATACAAATTGTGAGAGCTACTTATCTACACAGAGCTCTAGCACTTTTGAAAGAAAGGGAAGTATAGAAATTGGGCGAAAATGTTCAGATAGAGTGAGATTACTTTTTAGTGAGTTTAAAGTGAGGCCATAAGGGGGGTTAGCATCCAGAGTCGCAAGAAAAAATAATGATAGGAATAATGCAGGTAGAATGTGATCTAGGATGGTAACAATTCTGCGACGACTGATACCGTCCCATCCCACAGCATTGGAACAAATGGACAGAATGTTTTTATTTCATGTCCTCAGTTGCATTCGTTAAGCACTAGACCAATGAGGCAGTCAACAAAGTTTCTCCATGCCAAATTTCATTGAAATTGCTAAAAGCGTAACACACAGAGTTTGTTGAAACTTTATAACAATTGAATGGTTAATAATTTTTTTTATATATATAAAACGACACTTTTATTCAGTGCATCTTTATTTATACAAATATATTTAATATTATTTAATCCTACCAAAGTAACTTTACTCTACCTGTTTTCTGTCCTATTAAAGCCTACAACAATAATATCTAGAGTATTAAGGTTCACCTATATCACTTTTTAAGTGCCTAAAGCATACATTGATAATTAATAACTATTTTTTTTACAGATTAGTGAAGACTTATGCCAAAACGGACAAAATGCAGAAATTTTACAAATACTTCCTCTTTAATGATTGGAAACTAAAATCTGATAGATTAAAAGCAATGATCAACCGCATGTCGGATAATGACCGAATTATTTTCAATTGTGACGTTGATACCATTGGAATGAAGGAACTTATGAGAATATGGGCTATAGGGTTACGAAGGTCTGTATATCGGTCAAACCATTACCATCAAGGCAGTTCTTTATTTTAATGTACATATGTATATCACTTTATTTTCCTCTTTTTTATCGATTTCTGTCCTAGAAATATTTCTGAGGATTACAAACACATGAAGTGTATATCAAAACCACCTAAACTCAGAACAACATTTTTTTTGTATATTTAAGTCTAAAAAAGTGAAGAGTCACTTTGTTAGGCTTAAATATTTTATAGCGTAGAGACTACCTGATGGAAAGCATGAGTAGAATCCATGGCGTCCTGGTCAATTGTTTTTGCATTATTCTCATCTCCGGAGCTCCGGAGGATGATTGGACTCCGGTCTCACACTTACCAACAAAAGACGACAGCAAGAATGCTGTAATTATTAGGATGGTCTTCTGTGTGAGGGTAGTACTACTCCGGTGGAGCCAGCTCATTCGTATTGAAATCAGCGGGGCTCTACTGCCTTTTTTTTTACGCGGCAAATGCTTTTGGCACCATACCCTTTGTGGGGTAAGCGAAGGACGTGTGTCAACTCCCGTGCAACCGGTTTACACACTAAACCCCGCGGTGGCCTATCCCGGCAGTCGGGAGGAACTCTAGGATCGCATCAGCAACTTCATCACCCCCGAGCCTGGATGCTGCTGCGCCTCTCACCGCTCTGCACAGGAAGAGGCAGCACATCAACCCACCTTAGACGACACCCTCGGCCGCACCGGGGTGTCACTTGTCTCGGGTCGTTTGCAGCTGTTATATCTCCCCAGGATGTCACCACAGCGACCCTTAGGCTACAATTGAAGAGTTAGCGATCCCTTCGCCACCTCCTTCGAGTGGGACCAGCCATTTCCCTTTGTGGTTCTACTGCCTACGAAGTTTTGTATGTACCTGATTTGATGTAATAATACAGCGCCATGTATCTCAGAGGCATCAAACTATGAATTAAAGTTAAAGAGTAACTACTAATTCTACATCACGATATAAAAATTTTAGCGTCGATTAGTATTACATATTATTTCACCTTACCTTTTCCCTATATTTTAGAGGGACATGACAGGGAGAGTAATCAATAATATTTCTAAGGAGCAACGAATTCCTCCATAGATATACTTATTAAATGTATTCTCTTTATTACATAAATTATTTAAATATTTGTGCGGGAATGAGACGGATGACAAACTATCTTTTCAAAATACTTTTTTTAAATCAATTTCATCCAGACACGGAACAATGATCGTAATCATAATCCATAGGTATTTCTGATCTAGATGGGCATTGATATACAGTTATTTCTATTTTTTTACAGGTACATAGTTAAAGATGGCCTCCAAGGATCAGAATATGGATACAAAAAGCAACAATGGTTCCTATTAGCACATATTTTGGCATCATTACTTTATGGATATTTAATATTTAAGGTTTTATATCTCGCCTACAGCATGATATTCTAACTGTAAAAGTTATCATTGACTGGTTCAGCACGTTTGTTTCTTAACTTAATTAGAACATTTATACTTATAACTAATAATATTGAAACTATACTAAAACAGAATCTAGTTTAGATAAGACCACTCGTCAGTTGAGTGTCCTAGATTAGGACTTCGCAAATTCCATCCATCAATGGCTTGCAAAAATGCAAATTATGCAGTTCTGTGGTGTCCTAATATAGGAAATTCAGCAGCAATGGTTTTTAGGTTATAAATTTAGAAAACCATGATTTTCTCTAAATCCATTGAAAAATATAATAAAGCAAAATAATAATTTATTATCGAATTATATTTCTTTATGTAATTTCATACACTTCAGTTGACTTTGAAATTCATTGCAACTGTGTTTTGAGAAATAAACCTAGAACGGGGAGGGGCCCATCTCGGGCCCACTATTATTTTCCAATTAATGAAAAATAACCTTGTTATCACTATATACACTTTTTACACATTATAACACTAAGCACATAATAACATAAACACCAAATGGATTAAGTTCAAACACAATAAGTTTATAAACAACTTGCTCAAAAATTACGCTGTAAACGAGCACTTGACGCTAACTGAAGTGATCACAGCTTATAACAACAATTGTCAAAACAATTTGTACCACAGACTAAACAAATTTTATGTGTAGGGTGGACCTGTTCATTCGTAGTCGATTGGAAACAAGTACCGAAGAGCGAGAACTGTAGATATCGACAAAATCGTCTTTTTGAACGATGTGTACGGAAAGTCCTATGTTAGGACTCTCCACAGATGCGCACAATTCGTAAAGTCCTAATCTAGGACGCTCCACAGAAGCACATAATTTGCATTTTTTACCTCCATTAACGAGTGGACCATTTATTCACTTTAAACACATGTGTACATACAATAAATTAAAGCATACAAGTTAAAAATGGTCCAACATAGTACAAGACATGTTTACCATATCCAATGACTTGCGAATATAAATGTTTTCTAATTAATTAATAAATTCAGATATGTTGTAAATATAAGAATAAAGGCTCGGAAGATGATGATGTTCCCATCACTGATTTATCATTTATTTTCATGTTTACTATTATCATTAAATTAAAATATGAATTCAATTCAATACAAATGATCAAATAAATATATTCGAAATGAAATTGTATACAATGTTGAAGTCACTAAAATTATGTTAATGTCTAATTATTTATCTACTTAAAGTCTTCACGAAATAAGAAGCCCGCTTTGACATTGTCATCGTGTTTTCGCGATTTTCGACATTGAATAATCAAATTCATAATTTTATTTAATTACTATGTTATCCATACACTATCACAACGCGTATCATAAATAAGCATCAAGTTTAACTTTATATTGAAAAAGTACACTCAAAAACACGAATTAATCGTTGATTAAAAAACACGATGACAATAAATGTCAAAACGGGCTTCTTATTTTGTGACGACTATAGTTGTGTCAAAACAAATTTATCATTTAAAAAGTCATTCATATTACAAAAGACTTCTGCAACAAGAATTGATTTTAGTTTTTGCTTAAAGGCTTGGTTACTTAAATTTTTCCAATTATTTGGTAATTTAATTAAGAGCAGTATCATCAGGAAGTAGTATGTCATTACCATTGGCTACTATTGGCGCGGGACTAAATTATATACCGACCAAATTTACATTTTTAATTTTACTAGTGCAAATATTGACTTATAATTTTAGAAATGTGTTTATATTACAGCATGTATCGTTTACTATATTTAAATTAGAAACAACAGGGCTGGTAGTTAAGTTTAGTTTTTCTACTGCTTGTAGTTTCTTTTCTTTACAAAAAGCGATGCAGTTCGGTTTTAAGGTTAAGAACCCGATCCTTTAATGATATTTTCCTTGGAAAGGTTACTGTTGCAATTAATTTTACAAGGGCTGATTGGATAAATATCAATTTTTTACCATTTAATTTGTACCTGATGTAAATATTGCCAAAAATAAAATTTGTTTCATAATTGTCTGGAAATGTATTGATGGCCTTTGTCATAATATTAATTTAACAAGTTGGGTTGGTTGTTACACTGGAACTGTCTATAGGCTTACAAATAAAAAGCTTACTTACGATTAATTTATCTACTAAATATAAATTATCAATATAAAAATACGTGTTATATTCTTCACTTATCCCTATGTATGGTTTATGAGGTTTTATTAATGTGGAACAGTATTGGTACAGAACGGAACACTATTATGTGAAACAGGTATTGGTACAGATTTCAATAGGTGTTATAAAAATTAAATAGGATATGTATATTTTCTATGACCTTTAATTTTAATGACATTAATCGTTGTATCACCTCTGTACCACAATTTGATCATCAATCAAAGTGTCACAATGCATTTCTCACCACACCCTACGTGGGGCAAGCGAAGGGCGTGTGTGGAACTCCCGGGCAACCGGTTTACCCACTAAACCCCGCGGCAGACTACCTCGGCAGTCGGGAGGAACACCAGAATCGCATCAGCGGCTTCTGGTCTCCCCCCTGCCTTACCCCTAATCTGGGATACATCTCGGGGTGACTGGTCTCACCCCCGAGGCAGGATGCTGCTGCGCCTCTCACCACTCATTATGGTAAGAGGCGGAACATCAACCCGCCTTAGACGACACCCCCTCCCCGCACCGGGGTTGTCTTCTATCTCGAGTCGTTTGCAGCGGTCACATTTCCCCAGGATGTGACCGCAGCGACCCTTATTCGACGATTGGGGAGCTAGTGGTCTCTACCACATCCCCTTCGCCGCCTCCTTCGAGCGTCAGCCCTTTCGGTCCCGCTCTGCGGACTCCTTTTGGAGCATAACGCTAGTTAAGGGACCTGGCTGACCTATTACGCCCTAACATTAAATCCTTTCCATTTTCTTCAGTTGCACAGTTAAGGTGACATCACAAGATAATCCTTTCCATCGAGTCGAATGCAACTGGCAGAGACTACATTAGCCGTTGCATAATCATCCTTGATCATCTTGTTCCTGTGATTACGCATATAGTGAATTTTTCACTAGACACAGGGAAGTCCCCTTCTCTATGGCGTAACGCTTTTGTTATACCTATCCCTAAGGTCCCTAATTAGGAATGAGGCCCTAGTAAACTATTTGCGCTCAATTTCCATGCTTATTTTCTTTACTAATACCTTTATAGGAGATGATTTTATAAGAACCGTTTTGTTTTTAGTATCAAGTTTTAGTTTTTATTTTTAGTATTTATGAATAAGGTAAAATTTTATAAAATAATGAAAATTCATAGACTTTCATTTGTTTTTCTTCCTTCGAATAACTTCGTTGAAGATCAAGCAGAGTAGAGCCACTTACCGTACCGATTTGCCGTGTGATGTAAGGCGTTTTTTTATGGGGCGGAACATATGAAGCATCCGTAGGCTGTTTAATTCATATAATGCCTAAAACATGTAAAAAAATAAGATAAATATAATGCACAAAGTTTGATATGTAAATTGTTTGGATTCCCTCTTAATTCGAGAAAAATACATGGAGCAATAATCAGTGAAACATATCTTTATACTGACCGTGAGTTGTTTATCAAGGGATATATTATAACCCCTCCGTAAGTATCGTAACTCTCTCGATAGTTATGATAGTTACGGAGGGGTAGCTATGTGTACATAAATCATTGCAGTCTAATCAATTAGCGTTCAAATTTTCAACTGCAATGATATCAGAAATTTAATATCGGTATACTGTCTCTCTAATGTGCAAACTAGACAGACTGATTGAGATATTCTTCTTTCTGTAGCTTCTAAAAAAATCTTGATAGCTGGAGATTTTAGCGGACACCACACCAACTAGTCTTACAAAACAGACGAAAGAGGTACGCAGTTGTTGGATTCATTACTGGACCATGTTTTTATATCTCCAAACAATGGTGATTCAACTCGAGTTAAGCTAGTAAACGGATTACCTAATGCAAGGTAATGCGCCGAAGATTGCATTCGCCTCGTCAGATATGGCTACCAATGTTGATTGGCAGGTTTTATAGATATAATCTTGATAGATATCACATGATAATAAGTATTAAGATGACAATAAACTACAACTAGCGACAATATATGCGAAGTTCCGAAAAAAATATTTAAAAAGCGGCCAAGTGCGAGTCGGACTCTCCCATGAAGGGTCAATATTTGTTTCGGAGTCTGGGTAATTTTCTATGTATAATATGTATGTATTTACAAAAAAAGTATGTTTATGTATTTATATCAGTTGTTTAGTACCCATAACACAAGATCTGCTTACTTTGGGACTAGATGATGTTGTGTGTAAATTGTCCAAATATTTATTTTTATTTTTACGTGGTTTTAGTGTAAAAAAATACTGAACTGATTCGAATGAAAATTATTAAAATATTCTGTGAACCGCATTAAGATTTTTACATAAAAATAGAAAAAAACAATACATTTTGGGGGTCCCCATACTTGGAACTGAAACTCAAAAATTTTTTTTTCATCAAACCTATACGTGTGGGATATCTATGGATAGGTGTCAAAAATGATGTTGAGGTTTCTAATATCATTTCTATCTAAACTGAATAGTTTGCGCGAGAGACACTTCCAAAGTGGAAAAATGTGTGTCCCCCCCCCTCTAACTTCTAAAATAAGAGAGTGATAAAACTAAAAAAAATATATGTTGTACATTACCATGTAAACTACCAACGAAAATTGGTTTGAACGAGATCTAGTGAGTAGTTTTTTTTTAATACGTCATAAATCGTAACACGCAATTTACCTTTCATCCAATCAATACACTAGTATAAAAACATCTATGAAAGTTACAACGAACTACAAGAACTTTTATATGATGTTACTTGCTGATACGGAACCCTTCATGGGCGAGTCCGACTCGCACTTGGCCGCTTTTTTTACTATTCATCATTTAGAAAAAAATTAGCAAATATTAAAAAGTTTGTTAAATAAAATACGGCTTACAAAAGTCAATAGTCTATTGTCAGACGTAGTTTTCTCCTTAAAAAGGAATTTTGTGTCGGATCTGTAATTGGAAAGTCTAAAAGAGTTTAGACATTTTATTTATGAGTCTGTCAAAGTGATTTTACTCAAAGCATGAGTAGGATCGAAGAGTAGTGGTCACATACTCATTCTGAAAGCAGACCATGCCGTGTGGTGACCCACAATAAGGCGGCGTATTGAGATATATCATCTGTTACCCAAAGACCCTCTTCATTATTTTTCTTCCTTACTTTTAAATTACAGTGATTCATTTGTATCAATTGAATCTTACATATTATAAACGCGAAAGTTTGTGAGTATGTGTATGATCAAATCAAATCAAATCAAATCAAATCATTTATTCTGTAATTAGGTTACATGAACACTTTTGCAAGTAAAACTTTTTTTGAGCAGATGAGTTCGGCCTTTCCTAACTGGACTAGCCCTGAGAAGAAAGGACGAAACAAACTCAGGGATCACAGTCTCTTTTAAAGTCCAGACAATATTCTTAAATGCAAAAGACATATATAAAAGCGATAATTACAATTATGTCACAACTATAATAATTAAAAAAATGTCAACAATAGCAACAAATTAAAGATTTTTTTTTAAATATGTAATGTAAATTTAACTATAAATTATCGTCATATCAACATAAATTTAAACATTCAAAATAAACAGCATGTGCAGAATGGGCAGCTCAATCCCAGGCGGTTTGATCATCAATATATTCTGCTATGGTATAATACCCCTTTGCGGATAACTTAGATTTAATGGTATTCTTAAATTTCCGTAATGGCAAATTTCTAATAGTAATAGGGAGTTTGTTGTAGAAGCGTATACATTGTCCCATGAACGAGTTGCCTACTCTGTGGAGACGAGTGACGTGAACACAAAGATTATGTTTGTTTCTGGTATTTACCGAATGAACATCACTGAGTTTAGGAAACTTTGCTAAATTTTTTTGAACATAAATTAAATTTTCGTATATATATTGTGAAGATACAGTCAGAATATTTATCTCTTTAAATTTGGAGCGGAGAGAAACTCGAGGGCCTAATTTATAAATGGCTCGTACGGCACGTTTTTGTAAGACAAATATGGCATTAATATCTGCACAGTTACCCCAGAGTAGGATACCATAAGTCATTATGCTATGAAAGTAACTGAAGTAAACTATTCTAGCTGTATCAACATCAGTTAAATGTCGAATCTTTTTTACAGCAAAAGCCGCTGAGCTTAGCCTACCGGATAGTTTTTCTATTTGGGGACCCCATTGTAACTTAGCGTCAATAGTTATACCTAAAAATACAGTAGATTCCACAGGATCCAACTCCAGTCCATTCAATCGAACATTGGTTGTGACATGTCGAACGTTTGGTGTAGAGAATTTAATAAATTTGGTCTTCTTCTCATTAAGGAGAAGGTTATTTGTATTAAACCAATGTACCACTTTCGAGAGTGCACTGTTGACTTCATTAAAACTGTCAAGTTGGCGCCTAACTTTAAAAATTAAGGATGTGTCATCCGCGAACAGTACAATCTCATGATTGTCACTAACATAATATGCTAGATCGTTTATGTATATGAGAAACAGAAATGGACCTAGAATAGAACCCTGTGGGACGCCCATTGTTACCTGGGATCCTGAAGATGTTTTGCCATTAATATCAACTTTTTGAACTCTTTTATTCAAATACGACGTTAGAATATTTAGAGCATTATTTCTTATTCCGTAGTGTTGTAGCTTCCTGATGAGTGTAGGATGATGGACACAATCGAAAGCCTTAGACAAGTCACAGAAAATACCAAACGCATCCTGTGAATCCTCCCAGGCGCCATATATATGTTTAAGCAATTCCACGCCCGCGTCCGTAGTTGAACGACCTTTAGTAAACCCAAATTGCTTCTGATGAAGCAAGTTGTGCTTAATAAAATGTTGTAACATTTGGTTTAAAAGCAATTTTTCAAAAATTTTACTCAATGTAGGAAGTATTGAGATAGGTCGGTAGTTAGATGGATCTGAACTGCTACCAGATTTGAACAATGGAATCACTTTACTTTGTTCCATCAGATCAGGAAACACACCAGATGCGATACAAGAATTGAAAACAGTTGCTAAATATGGGGATATCATATCAATTATTGCAGATATAGTATGTACTGAATGTCCCCATAAATCAGTTGTCTTCTTTACATTTATGCTTTTAAAAGCCTTAATGACATCATTTACACTAACAACTGAAAATTCCAATCCTGCATCACACCGGTTTACACTATTTTCTAATAAACAACAAGCAGAGACAGAGGATGACGAGAGAGTCTTGGTTGTTCTAATCGGAATGTTGGTAAAAAACTGTTCAAACTCGGTCGCAACCTCCACATCCGCTTTTATATCTACATTATTAATTTTTAAATGGAAGTCACGATTTCGTACAATGGAACTTCCGGTTTCAGCATTTATAATATCCCATGTGGTTTTCATTTTATTTCCAGATGATTTTATTTTGTTTTTTAAATATAGATATTTGGCAACATAACAGGCACGTTTGAACGTCTTTGAATAATTTTTGACATATTGTATAAAATCTAAGTTATGATTATATGTTTTTTCATAATACAGCTCATATAGCCGTTGTCGACTTTTATATATACCCGCAGTAGCCCAGTCACTGAATACTACACGATCACTAATCGTTAATGTTTTTGATGTAAAAATTAATTTAAATTCATTATTAATCATATTAAATAACAAAGCGAAAGCAAGATTTGGGTCACTATCATAGGGCAATCTCAACAACTTATCAGCCATATTATTCCTGAACAGGCTCATGCGGCACTCCGTAATCGGAACGTAACTAATGCGCTTCCTTTGAACCTCTGGTTTTGTTCGCGCAAAGGAAACGAACTGCCCGCAATGATCTGAATCTAGCTCACTTACAATACACATATTAATTGGTTTCACATTTGTAAAAATATTATCAATACAAGTGGCACTACTGGCTGTAATACGTGTGGGTTCAAAGAAAACGTTACATAGATTAAATGACTTCAATAAATTTAAAAACTTTACAGTTATATTCGACTTTTCGAGAATATTTATATTGAAGTCACCACAGACAACAACCGTTTTATTACCTTGTGTAGCCCTAAATAATGCATCTTCAAGGATTTTATCAAATATATCATATAAACTACATGGGGGCCTGTACACACTCATTACAATGAACCGCTCAAATTCTACACAAGCTATTTCTATAGTTCGCTCAACAGACAGACTGACAATATCTAATCGTTCCTTAACTTTAATACTCTTTTTTGTGATTATTAATGAGCCACCACGTATCATATTTGTTCTGTTAAACGAGCTAGTAACCTGGTGATGATTGAAATTAAACAAGAATTGATGACTACTAAGCCAATGTTCGGTTAAACATAAAATATCAATATTATTACAGTTTAGGTAGAGCTCTAATTCTAATTCTTTACTCATCAATCCTTGAATGTTCTGATGTACCAGGTTCAAACAATTTTTGTTACTGTACATACAGCTTTTGTTTAAAGTTTTTATGGATACAGTGTTGCTAGAGGTACACTCTATTGTCGAAATCTTTGGTTTAAATGACTAGAAAGAGATGGTGGGTTATGTACACTATAACTACTATCCTTCTGCTCAATAGAAGCAGATGTCGGTGTCAATACTATATTACTACTACTACTAGTATTATTCTGCTCAATAGAAGCAGATGTCAAAGGTAAAACTATACTACAACTAGTATTATTCTGCTCAATAGAAGCAGAAGTCACAGCCAACATCTTGGCTGATTTAAAAATAAAATAGGATAGCGAAGAAGCTATCTGTCGCCTAAAATAACCAGAAAGATAATAATTATCTTTTGTCATAAAATAATTATTATTTATTACAGAATTAGTGTCAATAAATTCAAATTTATCATTATAATATATCATTGTTTGTAATTTAATATTGTGTTTATATCTAATATTATTTTCATTCTGTGGCAAGCCCTTACAGTAAGGAAAGGCAAATAAAATTATTTTTTTTACATTTAAATAAGAAAGTTTTTCAAATAAATATTTAATTTTGTTTATATTTGCATTTCCCCTTCTCCCAATAAGTATAATTAAGGTAGTATTTGTATTATAACAATTTTTGTTTTCTATTACTTTAGATAATATTTGAGAGTAGTTCGCATTAGGGCTACAGTAGTTTGTCACTGGTTGCCCCAAAGTTTCACACAAAACATGGCCCATGTTTTTACCAATTTCATGTATGTATTTTTGTTGCTGTTTCACGCAAAAACTACTGAGCGGGTTTGGATGAAACTTTACACTAATATAGCTTGTATATCAAAATAACACATGGGCTACTTGTTACTGTAATAATCGAGAAATATTTTATATATAGAAAAAATACATTAAATCGTAGATGTCAAAATGTATCACTGTTTATGATCGGAGTCAGTAGCGGCGGACGGGAACTTTCAAAAAGCGCGCGAGTGCAAATTGAAGAGATTAGTAATTTAAGTGTTTAGCATGAATAAAATAAAGCGTAGTTAAGTAATAACATGAATGTCTGACAAGTTAAACCATCATTTTGAAAATAAATTTCATTACCGCGGGAAAACTGTGAAACGTTTGACTCGTATAATGGCCGCAAAAGCGCCAATGCTTTACATGTTTGCTGATACAATATGAAATGTGTGCTAAAACTAAGCCTCTCCAATGCTGTAATTGAGAAAGAAACTAAATGAAGCAAAGTGAAAGTGCTATGTTTGTTTAAATAAAATAAGACTTGACTTAAAGTGAACTCGGTGATGTGAAAATTAAGTGTGATTCTTCATCCCGCCCGCCGCCACTAGAACAGTTATTACAAGACAAAAACACTTACAAACCTATATATAAATATATAAAAAACACTATTAAAACAATTTAAAAGTGAAGCACAGTGAAAGTGCTATGTTTGTTTAAATAAAATAAGACTTGACTTAAAGGTCTTAGTTACCAGGTCATTAAATCCCAAAAAAAAAAAACACTGTTTATCTCCTGTCAAACACTCGCATAGCAACCATAATTATAGTTTCCCGAAAATACGCGAGTAACGCCGCGGGGCGCAGCTAGTTAGGTATATAATTAATACATCACTTTAATTTCAAATCACCTTTGAACAACATATCACTTCAAACATAATGCGGGAGTACTTCACTATAATTAATGAAAAAAAAATATTAAAAAAAAACAAGATTTTATTTGAATACGCTAAAACTAAAAAAATATATTTTTATGCTAAAACTTTTACTATCTACTTATAAAATCATTACATAATATCGCGGGGTGGCGCTGGGCGCTGCTGAAGACCCGACCTCTTTTCTCGTGCGGCCCTTGCGTTCGGCACCTGCAGCCAGTTGAGTACCTCCTTCATTTTGGAGGCATCATCGCTTCAGTAAGGTACTATCAATATAGATCTTCACTGGAATTTTACTAAGATTACAAACAGCCTCAGGGAGTGGTCGTGAACTTCAGTCTTGGCCTCGTTAGGTTTTTGTTAGTCTTTTGCTACTATGTCTACTGGTAATATTTATCTTTGTGATGAACTGATGGTATATTCTTGACGTTTCCATGTCCTATTACACTAAAAATCTGAAAATACGTTTTGTGTGACAACTAGGGAAATGTGACCTGACACATTTGATTTTTGTACTGATTAATGATATTACTCAGTTGTTATGTAATCAATAACACTCCTATCTTAGCACTAAAACAAAAGCTACTAAGACACTAGTAGACCAGTGCCGATAATGTTGGAAAACAAAATAAATTATGGTAGGATGAAACCCATTGTAAAAGGAGGAGAATAATACAAAAGTAAAGGAAAAATAATTTACGGGCGACCTGAGGTCGGGAAGGGGGACAGAGGGAGGTTTTTAGGAAAAAAAAATGCTAAACTCGATTTCCGGCAAAACTACAAATCCTATGGAAAAAAAGTTAAATCGCAAAGTGTTAGGTATATTAATATAATATATTAAAAAGATCTACAACTTTTTCCTCAAATTTTATGTGAAAAATTAAAAAAAAGTCGTTTTTATTTTTTACAAATATAATAATTTTTTCTATAAATTTAGTGAAAACACCTTTTTATGTTCTGAATACACTGTAACTTATTTGACTTGAAATATACATTTTTTCACCTCATTTTGACTGAATACCAACTTTTAAAATATGTGGTGTTTTTTATTCGATGAAATCTCTACTTACCGATGGTGTAATATACATATATAGCTTTAACTATAAAGCTATATATAGACACATTAAAACACTCGGTATCCTAGACATCCTGTATGCTGACGACGTTTGCCTTATGGCTGATCGATGATCGCCCGTAAAATATTTTTCCTTTAATTTTTGAAATGTTCTCCTCCTTTACAACGGGTTTCATCCTACTATAATTTATGTACACTTTTTATTAATTAAAGAGGCTTTTACCCTGGTCTATAGGGTAACGTACCAATTTTGAAAATTAGCAAATGTACTACATGACTACACTACATACTACGTACTACTAGTTATAGGTTTACTTGAAATTAGAAAAAGAAACTTTATTTTGACTTATTTAAATGGATTATTTCAAAAATACCGATTTCATGATGAAGTTTGATTTCAAAAGGTCTTAATGGCACAACCTGACGACCCAGCATATAATCATGAATATTTCATTAACGAATACGTAATACTACCTAGGTTTATTCCCAAAATTTTTTGGGGTCCCGGGTCGGCTACTAGTTCACCGTAGTACCGGTTCTACTTAAATTTCAGTTTTTCCATTTATGGACACTGACTTCCCAATAACGATGACATAGATGTTCATGATAACCTGACCAATGGCTTAACTTGTTCTCCGAGTCACTTTGATTTTAACAAATAATTGTTTTTTAAGTTATGCATTTTTTTTTATTGCAACTGCAATTCTTTTGATGAGTGATTAAAAAAAATGATAATTTAGTCTCTTTCATTCGTTCAAACCATTTTTGAAAACACGAAAACCATTGGCCTGCGGATGTTGATGATGGGCGTGAAATATGAATAAACCATTTGCAATAGAATGCCTTTTTATTTAAACATAACAGAAATTATAATAACGTATTTTCTTTAGAAAAATTCGTGACAAGACGAACTTGACAGGCGAACAGCATAGAGCTGTACCACCATAGAGTTTGCGCCATACCAACAGTTGAAACGTGCTGATTGACAGCAATCACTCTCCTCTTCTGCCCCTCAGATCTCATTAAATCTTTGTTTTTTGGGAAAATAAAGAAGTTGCACTGAGCTAGGTCGGAGTTTTAATTTTTTAAATAGATTTAAGCCTACTAAACTGATCCTTCTCTGCCTGATGGAAAGCATGAGTAGAACCCAGGAGTAGGTTACACCATCCATCATCATGTGTACAGTCAGCGTCATAATGATATTGGCGTTCAAAGTGGTCAAAATGATGTGAAAAACACTAATTCAATTTTATGTTGGCACGCAAGGTGCTCAAATTGTTGTACGCATTCAAAGTGGTCAAAAGATCTTAACAAGCAGTTGTCAATAATATGTTAGCTAACAGAGTGTTCATATTGATGTTATCAAATAGGTTGTTCATTGGTATCTAAGCATGCAAACTAGTCAAAAATATCTTAGCATTAAAGAGAAACCAACCTTATCACCCACAGATAGAGTATACTTTGCAGTTTCACTACATAGTATAAAACAAAGTCGCTTCCGCTCTCTGTCAGTCCCTATAAATACTTAGATCTTTGAAACTATGCAACGGATTTTAATTCCATTTTCTTTAATATATAGAGTGATTCAAGAGGAAGGTTTTTATGTATAATTCATGCATAATATTATAGTGGAGAAACATTGTCAATTTTAGAGGTTTCTAATGTGATGTCGTAAATAAATTCATTTTTTACGTTTACATTGTAAACGCTGGCTGTACCCTACGAGATAGATCAAAATAATGTACTACATTATTGTATACCTTAAAGAGTCTAACGTAAATCCTATCCTATAACGTATATCCTAACGTAAATGCGATTTGAGAATCGTTACGGGATAATATGCAAGCTGTAATAATTGATAACAATAACTCATCTTCTGATTATAGTGATTAGCATAGAACCTAAGTCATCTTCTGATAATTCGGACTCTGAACCATCAACTAAGAAAAGTAACAATGAGGACAGTACATAGGAAGAACCAAACACAGACATTAGTCTTTCAGGAGAAACATTTGGCAGTGTATCAATAAAAGAGTTAAAAAAATACAGAGTTAGTACTCTAGTACAGACTTAGTAGCCCGCTTAAGATGTTAGAGGAAGAAAGAGGTTTAGTTATAGTAATGTGTGTGTTGAAACCGGTACAAATCCATGTGTAGACCAGCCAATATAACATATAAAGAGGCTTTAAATGAGATAGAATCAAGAGAATGGTGTAAAGCTTTACAGGAGGAATTAAAATCATTTGAAGAAAACGAATCTTGGAAAGTAGTGGACAACCCAAAACAAACAACAGAGGTTAAGTGTAAGTGGGTGTTCAAGAAAAAAGTGGACAGTTGTGATAATGTGCGATATTATGGTCAGTTAGTCGCCAAGGGTTTTACACAAAGACCAGGCACAGACTATACAGAAACATTCTCACCAGTGGACCGTCATTACAATAAGACTATTGCTTGTATTGAGTGTTAAATATAATCTAGACATAACTCACCTTGATGTAACCACAGCTTTTTTGAATGGGCATTTGAAGATGTGTATATGAGTTCACTATACAATTTGGAATGTCATAAAAAGAAAGTATTAAAACTAAAAAAAGGTGGCTGTGACATACGGACGGACAGACAGACAGTCATGATGAATCTATAAGGGTTCCGTTTTTTGCCATTTGGCAACGGAACCCTAAAAATCGGCCAAGTGCCTAAATTACGAAAGCCCAGGTAGTAGAGCCACGCTGATTTCAGCACGAATGGGCCGGCTCGACCCGGCCAGTACTACCCTCACACAGAAGACCATCCTAATAATGACAGCATTCTTGCTGTCGTGTTTCGTTGGTGAGTGTGAGACCGGAGGCCCAATCATTCTGCATCATTCTCCCGCCCTTCGAAGGCCGGGAGAATGATGCAGAATAATCTAACCAGGCTGCCATGGTAGGGGGCACCATGCTACATTGCCTACCCTCACAATAAGCATGGTGACTCCTACTCCTGGATTCTACTCATGCTTTCCATCAGGCAGAGTAGAGTCACTTTGGCAGGCTTAAATATATAAAAAAAAAAAAAAAAAAAAAAAGTGCGTGTCAGACAGAAACCATTTCAACTCTAGAGGAATTGCAATTAGAAAACATTCGACACCCTCCGTATTCGCCAGACCTTGCTTCAACGGACTACCATTTTTTTTCGTAATTTAGACAATTTTCTACGTGATAAAAAGTTTTCTTCCCAGGAGGCAGTACAAAATGCTTTCACACAGTTTGTAGAATCTAGATCACTTGAGTTCTATCGCAAAGACATAAATTACCTTCCTATTAGATGGCAGCAATGTATATATAATAATGGTAGATATTTTGATTAAATAAATATGTTAAATGAAAAAATCCCCCACGCACATAAAAGGGTTCCTCAGTCACCCATAATGATACGTGGATTTAAAATCGTATCCAATAGATAGGTGCTATTTTTACGTATTAATGTGTTAATTTATGACGTTTACCAAGGAAGCGCCTTTTACAACTTAAGCCTCTATAACTCCTGAAT
The DNA here is from genome assembly GCA_932526445.1 of Phragmatobia fuliginosa. NCBI lineage: Eukaryota > Metazoa > Arthropoda > Insecta > Lepidoptera > Erebidae > Phragmatobia > Phragmatobia fuliginosa. The sequence continues at coordinate 2,226,097 of OW052083.1, read as the reverse complement.
TAATGAAGTCATCTAATCTGCTACAGTTTTCCTTTAAAGTTCATTATTTAGACCACCATCACGAATTTTTCCAGATTTTTTGCGCCGTTTAGCTTTAACAGGGGTGGGGGGACGCCCTGTTTTTACAAAAACGTGCCCTTTAAAGTGGAGTTTCTCGTAAACGGACACCTAAATCAAAAAATCCTCTTAAAAATCCATTATTGTTTTCAAAACACCTATCTAATAATACCCCACAAGATGGGGTAGCCGCGAGAAAAAAAATCATCCCCACTTTACGTGTAGGGGAGGTACCCCAAGTAAAAATATTTTTCATAATTTTATTAACAACACATATTCATATTCATACATTCACATTCGCCTGTGAGCGCACAACTTGTGTACACGCGTAGCTTGCCGGTCACTTAAAAATAGATCGTCAACCTTTTTTCAAATTCTTTAACTTTAGTATATTAATCCTATGATGAAGTGTGGAATTTGCAATGGCAACGTTAGTGATGGTGTGCTGTGTAGTGGCTGTAAAAAACACCTAGACTTCGGATGTGCAAATATATCGGAAGCTGGCTGGCAAAAATTGGGAGGTGATCGAAGATCTAAATGGAAATGCCCCAAATGTCGGGTTTCTTCTCCGGGCTTGGCTGTCCAAGAGCCGCCTGCGTCCCTTGATACCATACTTAGCGAGATTCGTGACATGAAGCATCAGTTATTAAATCTACCCACTCTATTTGATGATGTTCGAACTATCAAGGACGAGCTATTCGAGCTTAAAGCGGCTTGTGACTTCTCCAGCAACAAGCTAGATGAACTGCAGTCTAAGGTGACTGAGCTCGAAGGGCGTGCATCTGAGCTCGAGAAGTTGCGCGAAGTGGTCAACATTCTGCAGGATGATGTAGCTAAGACAAAGCTCGAGTTCTCATCCTATGACCAGAGATCCAGATTGAATAATGTGGAGATAAAAGGGATACCGATAAAAAATGATGAGAACTTATTCACAATCATAGAATCCATAGGTCGCAAAATTAATTATAACTGTCCGAGGTCCCAAATAAATTATATCTCAAGAGTCCCTATGCAAAACTCCAAGGACAAATTAATCATCGTAAGCTTCCTGAATCGATACGTGAAGGAGGATTCCATTGCTGCTGCACGTGCTGATAGAAGCTTAACTGCATCAGATTTAGGATTTCAGTCATCTACTCAGCGAGTTTATGTAAATGACCATTTGAGCGTAGAATCAAAGAAACTACTTAGCAGAGTGAAGGCTTGTGCTAAAGAAAAAAACCACGACTTCGTATGGGTTAAACACGGTAAAATACACGTAAGAAAAAATGTAACTTCTAAGCCATTCATTATCAGAAAAGAAAGCGATTTAAACAAAATCGTTTAATATGTTATTTACCTATCTTTGTTTTTTCAATTTTAAAAGTTAATGTGTTTATTAAATGTGTATCTTTTTTGCAAATTTACAAATGGTTCTGTACCCCTGCCTCACTAATGAGATTAGGATCTTTCTTTAGTCCACCTTACCATAATGCTTGCACACAAACGCTTCGAATGACAATTATTTATATCTCGCTCATGCTCACACGCACAACGCCCTGTTGCTGTCTAGCTCGCACACCTGTTTACTGCTTGATTTTAAAAGTTAAATTATATCGTAGTACAAAACTTATATTTGCTTACCTCCGTTTTAATTTTGTGTTTTCTCTGTCTGATATCTTTTTAATATTTTGGTATGCTATAGTACTTAGACGCCTCGTTGCATATTATAATGAAATAATACCTGTTAATGTAACTGTACTATTCAATGGCTTACGATAATAGACATAGACTTAACGTATATTATCAGAATTTACGCGGTGTTAGAACGAAAACAGACACTTTCTTTCGTCAGGTGTCTATGGCATCGTACGATGTTATTGTTTTGACTGAGACCTGGCTAAAGGAAAGTATTTTAGATTCCGAACTATTTGACAACAAATATACAGTGTGGCGCCGCGATCGTGACTACGATTTGACGAAACAAAAATACGGAGGCGGTGTTATTATAGCTACTCGACGTGAGTTATTGGTTACCCCGGCACCACAACTTCATTCCACAGCCGAGGATCTCTGGGTGAAAATGCGGATTAAAATATCGGAATCGCGACAATATATGAATATTTATATATGCGTTGTTTACTTATGTAAACAAGCGTTGGGGTATTCTTTTTCGTCTCAGCTCGGTAACTTTCTTACTATGTTGAACAACTCAGTGGTAAATAATAATAATTCCGATATGTTTTTGGTTGTGGGAGATTTTAATCTGCGAGGAATTACATGGCGGCCATCTGACCAACCGTCGTACTACCCGGCAAACTTAAATACTAGTGACGAATACCTACTTGCAGATGAAATGCACACATCGGGTCTAGGGCAATATAATGGCGTTACTAACAAGGATGGAAGAATACTTGATCTGGTCTTCTCAAGCGGCACAGTGTCTGTGAGTGAGTGCACAGATCCCTTGGTACCGATTGATCCTTATCACCCGGCCTTATTAATTGACCTACATGCCTGTGTAACCCCCCCTTTAGAGTCTGCGCCAAGAGTACGATATATGTATAACAAAGGAGACTTCGTTGCCTTGAATAATAATATTTCTGCGGTCAACTGGTCGTCTGAGTTTTCTTTACGTTCGGTTGATGAATCGGTTGAATTTTTTAACCGAACCTTAATTAACTTACAAAATCGGCACATACCTCAAAAAAATATTAAAAGCAATAAATATCCAGTTTGGTATAATGTGGGTCTTATTAAAATTATAAAGGAAAAATCTAAATACTTCAAAAAGTTTAAACTATATGGCAACAGGTCTGATGAACTGTCGTATAAGCTTCTACGCGATAGAGCTAAAGCAATGGAGACGATATGTTATAAAAACTATGTACGAATGGGCCGGCTCGACCCGGCCAGTACTACCCTCACACAGAAGACCATCCTAATAATGACAGCATTCTTGCTGTCGTATTTCGTTGGTGAGTGTGAGACCGGGGGCCCAATCATTCTGCATCATTCTCCCGCCCTTCGAAGGCCGGGAGAATGATGCAGAATAATCTAACCAAGCTGCCATGGTAGGGGTCACCATGCTACATTGCCTACCCTCACAATAAGCATGGTGACCCCTACTCCTGGATTCTACTCATGCTTTCCATCAGGCAGAGTAGAGTCACTTTGGCAGGCTTAAATATAAAAAAAAAAAAAAAAAAAAAAAAAAAAAAAAAAAGTAACCCTCACAGAAAATTCCATAAGATCTAATCCTAAAGCTTTTTGGTCCTTTGTAAAAAGTCGATACAATTCCAATGCAATACCTAATCACCTTGTTTACAATAACGAATCGCTGTCTTCTGGTGAATCAATCTGTGAGGCGTTCTCTTCATACTTCCAATCCACATTTCTAAGCCCGCCCGTCGTGAAATTCACAGATACAGATTCTAATCCTAACCTCCCTATCGACCTGACACCGAGTCAGTCCCTTGGAGACATCTGTTGCATTAATATTAACACCGATGAAGTTGCTAAATTATTACAGCAGTTGGATATTTCAAAGGGTGCAGGTCCTGACCACATCTCACCGCAGCTTCTTAAAAACTGTTGGTCTTCTGTTTCGTTGCCTGTCTCAATCCTATTTAGGAAATCGCTCTCGTCGTGTATCGTTCCCCTTATATGGAAGTCAGCGTACATAACTCCTGTTTATAAAAAGAGTTCAAAAATAGAAGTTACTAATTACAGGCCTATATCGAAGCTATGTATTTTAGCTAAGGTATTCGAAAGGATAGTATATAACCAGGTTTATTCTGCTATATCGATCTCATTGAGTCCTTCACAGCACGGTTTCCTGAGAGGCCGATCCACTGTCACCAACCTTGCACTATTTAACGACTTTATTACGAGCGCCATGGATGACGGTAAGCAGGTGGATGTTGTTTACACTGATTACAGCAAAGCCTTCGATCGGATCGATCACAATATCCTGCTCCTTAAACTGAACAGGGTGGGAATAAGGGGGGACCTGCTCCGGTGGTTCTCTTCCTATCTCTTGAATAGGACTCAAGCAGTTGTCCTTAACAACTACATTTCCAGTTGGGTTCCAGTGCCTTCTGGCGTTCCCCAAGGTTCCCTGATCGGACCATTGTTATTTGTTGTCTATGTGAACGACATCCACTCTTGCCTCCAATCATCTAAACTGCTTAGCTTTGCAGACGATATGAAAATCTTCTCTGTCATATCATCAATCGGTGACATGGAAGCACTCCAGGGTGATCTGAATAGGTTAGAGGAATATTGTCAGGTCAATAAACTCAACCTTAACCCTTCCAAGTGCTCTGTAATTACCTACACTAGGAAACGCATGACCACAAGTACCAATTATACATTGGAAGGCCAATCAGTCTCAAGGTGTCAGGTGGTTCGCGATCTGGGCGTCTACCATGACAGTGGTTTGCTGTTCGATGAACACGTGGATGCTATTATCAAGAAAGCTTCTAGGGCACTAGGATTTGTGATGCGTATATCCAAGTGCTTCACGGAAGCTAAAACGTTAAAAATATTGTACTGTACATATGTAAGAAGTCACTTGGAATACGCATCTCAAATTTGGAGCCCGCGATATCATATATATATTGACAGGATTGAAAAAGTACAAAAACGGTTCGTCAAATACCTCTGTTTTCACCAAAGAATCCCTTATCGGTCAGAAAATTATATTTCACTTTGTAAGCGATTCCATCTGTTGCCTCTTGCAAATCGTCGTATGATAGCTGACTCGCTGTTATTAATGAAAATTCTTAATGGCAGTATCGACTGCCCGGAACTTCTAGAAAAAATTAACTTTCAAATTCCCACCAGACCACTCCGTTACAACCCTCTTTTAAGCGTACCTAGAGCATCTACCAATTATCGGCAGAACAGCTATATTGTGCGTGTGAGTAGGGCTTTTAATGAGCTTTGTAAGCATGACGATATAGATCCATTCTCTATGAGTGTCTCAAAGGTGCAAAAATGTCAGAGCCTTAAGTTTTTTTTAAGTTAAAGTAATAACAATAAGACAATAATTGTTTTTTTTTTCTCTGTCGCTCACAGCTGTATGTTTATTATATCACTACAGGTGAGGACTTGTAATTGGCTCACTGTTATCTACTTGATTGCAAATGTTATTTTGTTAGCTGTAAGTCCTCCATAATATAAATAAATAAAAAAAAAAAAAAAAAAAAAGTTTCATCTTTCTAGCACTTACCGTTTGGACGCTAAGTCGAGGACAGACGGACGGACGGACGGAGAGACGGACATGACGAATCTTTATGGGTTCCGAGTCATAAACATCGGACCCCTAAAAGGCAATCTACGGATTGAAAGAATCAGTTAGGGCATGGTATAAGCGTGTGGATGATTTTTTACAAACCTTGGGGTATAGGAAGTCAATCAATGAACCTTGTTTATTTGTTATACATATTGATAATGTCAGGATGATATATAGCCTTGTATGTGGACAATTTTATTTATTTTTTGTAATTGTAAACTGAATACCTTAAGACTAAGTTAAAATCTAAATTTAAATTAAAAGCCTTGGGAAATATTAGACAATGCTTAGGAATGAGAGTCAGATGAAACAATAATGAGATTTTTGTAGATCAGGAACAATTTGTAGATCATTTATTAGCTAGGATTATCATGAAAAATTCTAACCCAGTCAGTACACCAATGGAAGTAAATTTGAAGCTAGAGAAGAGAGACACTCATTGTACTCAGTATCCTTACCAGCAATTAATAGGAATTTTAGTTTATTATCTATGTTAATCCGCCCAGATATATTTTATGCTGTTTGTTACTAGAACCAGTTTAATAATAATTATAATGAAACACATTGGAAACATGTAAAACATATTTTAAAATACTTGAAAAAAATCAAGCATTTTGGTTTTTTCGTTTATGGGTTATGTCAATGCTGAATGGGCATCATATTGTGTGGACCGTAAGTCTTGTACTGGATACATATTTAAGAAGTGTGGTAGTGTCATGTCTTTTAAGTGTAAAAAACAACTAACATTAGCTTAATCTAGCACAGAAGCTGAATATATGACTATAATATTTGTAAGGCAAGTAATTAAGCCATTTACTTGAGCAGCTTATTGTTGGAATTAGAATGCAGAAATGAATCACCTATTCAAAATATGTATTGGTATAATCCACAAATAAATTATTTAAAAAATATATTAAAAATTTCCAAATCATTACTGTAGGTTATTTGAAGTTTATGTTACTCGTAAAATTTTGTCAGTATTGGCTATAATATAAAAAATAATTTGTTTTTAAGAAACATTGACTTTATATGTGTTCCATTAAAATAATCCTACTATATAATCCTAATAATATTATAAACGTGAAGGTTTGTGAGTATGTATGTATGTATGTGTGTATGTTTGTTGCTCTTTCACGCAAAAACTACTGAACGGATTTGGATGAAACTTTACAGTAATATAGCTTATATATCAGAATAACACAGGCTACTTTTTACTGCAATAATCGAGATAAACGGGCGAAAGCTAGGTGATTATAAAAATACATTAATCGTAGATGTCAAAATGTATCACTGTTTATTTCCTGTCAAAACTTCACAGGTTGCTAGGCATAACACATTTGCATAGCAACCATAATGATACGCGGGTAACACCGCGGGGCGCATCTAGTACAATAATATAATCACATTAATAAATCTTCCCTAAAAGATAACTTTAATTATGATGAAAACCGCGTTTAAATACCTTGCGTAATTTAAATGATCAGAGCGGACAGACAATGCGAGCGACTTTATAATGAACTGCGTAAAAATTTAATATTATTTGACCGTTCGATTATAATAGGTACTTTCTGTACCCGGCGTGTAGCTTGAATGAATCCTACGAGATTTACGATATGACAAGATACATTGCGTACATTGTAGGACGTTAAAATACGTTCTACAAAGCCGAACAGTTGATGAATATGTAACTTATACAAAAAACCAAAAACGCAACCACATCGACTCATTTGCTGAAGTTCCTATGACCACCTTCCAGCTCCATCATCAGACCCTGGTTACCATATAGTATCAAAGTACTCGTAAAGACGAATAAAATGAGCCCAATTTCGATGGGGTTGCGTCTAATTACGGAGTTCCTATGGCCACCTTCCAGCTCCATCATCAGACCCTGCTTACTATATAGTATCAAAGTACTCGTAAAGACGAATAAAATGAGCCCAATTTCGATGGGGTTGCGTCTAATTACGGAGTTCCTATGGCCACCTTCCAGCTCCATCATCAGACCCTGCTTACTATATAGTATCAAAGTACTCGTAAAGACAAATAAAATGAGTCCAATTTTGATGGGGTTGCGTCTAATTACGGAGTTCCTATGGCCACCTTCCAGCTCCATCATCAGACCCTGCTTACTATATAGTATCAAAGTACTCGTAAAGACGAATAAAATGAGCCTAAACTCGATGGGGTTGCGTCTAATTACGGAGTTCCTATGACCACCTTCCAGCTCCATCTTCAAACCCTGGTTACCATATTAGAGTGTCAAAGTACTCGTCAAGAACACGAATCAAATGAGAATTTTTACTCGAAAATAAATAATCGTATCATTAATTTTACTTTTTATCAAAGAAATTTCAATTGGTTTTATGTCATTTAAATACCTACATCCATACTCCTTTTCTCAGTATAATATTGTAGATTACTTATGATTCAATAGAATATTGGACTATGTTTTTTAATAACATTCGAAACAAAAGACATGTCAATTACGTCATGCAAGAAATGAAAGAGAAAGGTATTGAAGACAAAAAAGGACAAACATTTAAAAGTATTAATGAATCTGCAAAGTATACTCTACCTGTGGGTGATAAGGTTGGTTTCTCTTTAATGCTAAGATATTTTTGACTAGTTTGCATGCTTAGATACCAATGAACAACCTATTTGATAACATCAATATGAACACTCTGTTAGCTAACATATTATTGACAACTGCTTGCTAAGATCTTTTGACCACTTTGAATGCGTACAACAATTTGAGCACCTTGCGTGCCAACATCAAATTGAATTAATGTTTTTCACATCATTTTGACCACTTTGAACGCCAATATCATTATGACGCTGACTGTACCTCTCGGCATTAACTGTTTTTTGTTGTTCAAGTAAAATCGTGCAGACAGGACCCGTTTGAAGAAAAAAAAGAAAACCATTTTTTGTCCATGCTACTCGATTGCCTCAATGTTGTTGGTTGGTTCTGCAACCACCCATATAGAAGATCGTTGCTTCCTTTTCGGAATGTAACAATATTTTCACGTTTCATCTCCTGTCACAATTTCATATAACTCGTGCAAGCTAAGATAGCACCTTTTTTTTTTTTTTTTTCTGTGCGGAAATCCCCTCGGATACCACCAGTTGGTGGTTATGTCGGACTCGAACCGACCAAAACCGCACGCCGTCACAGGTACCAGAAGCCGAGGAACCAGGTGTACCCTCGCAAGGAAATCCCTGGGACCCCGACGTACCTCGGGTCACCTACAGCTTGTAGATAGTCCCCTCCTGTGAGAGAAACCTACTGCTCCTTTCCCGACCAACTGAAAGGGGTGCGCGCTTCTTGTAGCGCTTGCACCGCCACCCCGGCCTGTTTCTGCTAGGGTGAAAGATGGCCTCATCCGTCACCCCCAGGCGGGCGCTTATGGAGGACGGAGATCGGTTAACGATCTCCGGCGCCTGAGTCGTCTGCGGTACCTAGCCCGTTCCCGGGCTTGGCGGACCGGGAGAGTTCTGAACCTCTCCCGGACTCTCTCCGCCATCTCTTTCGCAAGCATAACATGACTCAAATAACAGACGTTCCAATAAAATGCTTATAATTGTAGTAAAAATATGTTTTCATATGTAAGAGTAAGTGTTAAAAAATTTCGTTGATTTTTAGCAAAGTTTAAAGGGTTTGTTATTTTTTAATAAATAAATGAGCATAAAAAAATTATCTGCAGTATTACTTAATATAATATATGTGTAAATATAAAATAGTATTCAATTTATTTAAATATATTAATATGCCTCGACCAGCAGCTAATTAAAACATATGCGTCAATTATGTGCATGATTATCTTTTCGTATTACACAATATGATTATCTGTGTAGGGTTATAATTTTGTATTTTATTCATGAGCTATTGTTATATATACTAAATATTTACAGGTATTAAAATATAAATTGCATTATAATATAAACACTGTTTAGTAGTGTTCGTAGTGCGGTGAGAATTCGTATTTTTTTTATACCAAAAGAAAAGGTATTGTTTTTTTATTCTTTAAAATGGTTTTCTAGTAGTTTATTATTTTGAATGGTTGATTTAATATTAGTTTGTGAGTTAAAGTTTGATAGAACGATATTATTTTTTACCCTGTAGCATTTGAAGGAGGATAATAGTACGAGGAGATTTTGTAGATTTATCGACGACCGATGACAATTAACTAATTAGAAAAAAACTCATCATCATCATTAACAGCCTTTAACAGTCCACTGCTGGACGTAGGCCACTCCTTAGAAAGGTTGGTTTCAAGTTTTCCTTCTCTTTGCATCGATGTTGTCTTGCGTAGTTTATCCCTTAGTCGCCTTTTACGACACTCACGGGATGAATAGGGGTGGCGACACTCTGTATTCAAAATTCGTCAACTAAAAAAAAGTTTATCCAAATTAGTATTTTTTTCTAATAAAATAGTTATTAAAAAACTAAACAAACACGCTTCTAAACTAAAAAGTAGGAAATAATTTTAATGTAGGAATTGTAAGGTAGGAAAAAGTAGGAAATAATAACCCATAATGTTTGGATGATCTCATGAGAGATTTAAGACCATACGTTCTCACTCTGACCGATGGATGTTTTTAAGCTGCCCATAGGCCTCCAACTTAGCTTCAAAACTGCTATCTAGTATTTAGGTATATATAATATTTATAAGACATTTTCCATTAGTTGGCTTTGAAATGCATTAGATCGCTGGACATAAACAACTTTCCTTAGAAAGGACGCTTTTCGTATGTAGACCAGGGTAGATAATGTTTGCAATAAAAACAAATAATAGTAGGATAAAACCCATTGGAAAAGAAAGACAATATTATAACAAAAATGAAAGAAAAAATACGCGCTCGATATGCTTGCATGTAACCATGCCTCCGTAAAAACAATGATCTTAAAATTAGAGTTAATAACATTTTTAAGGAAATCTGGAGTTTTTGTCCTCAGTCCTTGTACATTCTGATAATATATGTCAAGCATTTTTATTTACAATCCTACAGAAATCGGTGACAACAGATTAATAACCAATAACCAAATCACTTATTAGTCCCAGGCTATCGCAGTTTCGAATAACTAATGCTTGTGATGATTCGTCTTTACGCGCGTAAATGCGACCATTACGAACCCAAATGAATTTGTAGTTAAGTTCTTTAGCTTTTTTTCGAGCAGCTGTGTATAAGGCTTTGTTGTTGGGTATTAGATGTTCAAAAACGATGATAGGGACACTTGATCCGCCCATTCCTAGGTGATGAGAGTGCATCTTGTTAGTAGGATTTTTCCTATTGAATCTAGTTGCAGCCGAAAGTACTGTGTCTCGCTGACGTACGTTACGGAGTTTGACGATGACTGTGTAACGTCTGTCATTGTCTTTTACCATTTTACCTACCCGGGTCACTTTATAGACATCTTCTTCAGCTATCGGACAATCTATTGTTTTTTCCAATTGTGTTAAAGTACAAATCAAGTTCTCCGAACGATGTTCCGGGAGGCCGTTAATCTCGAGGTTGCTCTCGCGTAGATGTTGTTCAGTTATGAAAAGCCTAGAAGTCAAATCGCTCACCGTTTATTTTAATGTCTTGTTGTCAGCATGCAATTTTGAAATTGTTGAAAACTTTTCTTCATTAAAGGATTTCAGATCTTCAAATTTAACATTCATGAAATATATCGAGTCATGAAAAGATGTTAATTGTTGCTTAATTGAATCAAGTTCCTCGGTAACTTGCCGCCTGACTATGACCGTCACCTCTCCTTGAATCAGTTCTCCAATGTTATCCAGAGTAAGTATTGGATCATAACATGGCGGTTGTTGATGTGCTCCAAGGGTGACACTTGAGCCAGTTGGAGACTCGTTCATTAATGTACCACCATGTGTTCAGAGTTGTCGGAAGATGCTGAAATTGCAGGATTAGCACTTTGTCGAACAGGTGTGTTGGTATTTCCTCTTTTTGGCTGTTTACTAACACTATCTCGCGTTGTATAAGTCCGATGGGTTCGTACTAAAAACTGTTTTGGCAGTTTTGTGATTAGTTGACTCAGTTTCAGTCTTAAATTTCATATAAAAGTATTGGATTTTTTTACTACACCTTAATATTTCTTTGTTACATTTACATAATCTACATATTTTCTTAAAAAAACTAGATAAACGTATATATTTGGAGAAGGCCTTTACCTGTAGAGGGTTCCAACGGAAATCATCATACCATCAAATATTGTAATACTACTGTTCTAAACTTATATTATACTATACTAATAAGAAATAATATTTTTTAATAATAATATTTAAATTAAAAAGAAAATTGGAAATAAGGCTTTATATTATTTTATTGATGACATACGGAGCCGAGACCTGGACACTTACGGTACGGTTGGTCCATAAGCTTAAAGTGGCTCAGCGTGCTATAAAAAGGGTTATGCTCGGCGTTTCTCTGAGAGACCGTATCAGAAATGAGGTGATCCGTCAGAGAACTAAGGTCATCGACATCGCCCACTGGATTAGCAAGCTGAAGTGGCAGTGGGCTGGCCATATTAGCCGCAGAACTTATGGCCGTTGGGGCAGAAGAGTTCTGGAGTGGAGACCGCGTCACGGTAAACGTAGTGTAGGACGCCTACACGCGAGGTGGAGTGACGACCTGCGTAAAATGGCTGGCAGGAGCTGGATGCGAGAAGCCCAAAATCGATCACAACGGTGTGCAATGGGAGAGGCCTATGTCCAGCAGTGGACTGCGATAGGATAATGTTGATGATGATAATAATATATCCGTATGTTTTTAGAAATACGTGCACATTAAATATTGAAAACAATATTTCCATATAATTACCATCAGGCGGAGTAGTCACTTTGGTAGGCTTAAATATTAAAAAAAGGAAATCCACTTTTTATTTAGTATAATGTATCCATCCTACAGGTTCAATAATGGATCCAGCTCAAGAGTTTGAAACATTCGTGATGTCACGTCTTAAGCCTATCAATGAACTGACACAACTTGGCAATTCTCCCATACAGCAATTCTACCGTGGGGGCACAGTATTGTTAACAGGTGGTTCCGGGTTCATAGGACAACAACTCATTGAGAAATTGTTCAGGTAAAACTATAGTTCTAGAGAACTTCAATCAACTATATTTACTTCATTCAAGCAAGAATGTGTTTATTTTTTCTTTCTAGTGGGATACCTGGTAAAAATGCGTTTTCAGTTTATCCATCAGATGGTGGGGAAAAGATTCAATAACTAATAAATAATAATTATACATTATCACTACTAAAAAAAAATGGAACAATAAAATAAAAAATCGTCACTTCTCGTTACTAAAAGGCTGGACTTTTTCTAGCATTAAGAATTCATGCTTTCCATCAGGCAAGGCAGAGTTATTTTGGCAGCTAATACCAAAAATATAAAAATTAGCATTGCCAATTGTGGCAATATTGCCAGTCTTTTAGGAACGCTACCAATGCGATGATGCGGGGGATATTTTTGACGGTTGTGTCAAGATATTGTAGATAAATTAATATTGTCAAATAAAATAAATTAACCATCGTAAATCATTAATATGTATGTAGTTGAATATTAAAAGTCATTAATATGTATGTTCAGCTGAATTTTGAAAAATAATGTTAACCTTAAAAATGTTAATGAAATTAGAAAATATTTATTGAATTTTTTCCTTACAAAGACTGCTATAAAAATGATCTGATTCCACCTTTTGGTACAATAATAGAAGAAATTTCCAAAAATTTTCATAGATTTTCACTAATAACTTTGATATTTTTGGTTCTACGACTAAAAGTTATAAGACAAAAGTTGTACCAAGATAATTCGATTGGAAACAAAAAATGTTCATTTTTTTGTCAAACCTATAGTTTGGCAGATATAACCAGGATAACCACATTTGCACCGCTTTCATTTAAATTAGATTAATATAAGTAATCAAAGTAACAAGTTAGTTACTGTAAGTAGCTTTATTAATTACGTGGCTCACTTTTCCATTGAGGAAATTATGTATAGCATCCTCAGCTAGTTATTTATCGATCTGCGCTATGTATTTGAAAATAGGATGAAAAGTGACGATTGTACTCACTGACATACTTAAATAAAGTTCTATCAGATGATATTTATGAGGATTCCAATATAAAGAGGATTTTCAAGAATTGTTTTAGCCGTGGATATTTATTGACAAATATTTCATGAATTTTTATATATTTATCTGACTTATAGAATAAATAATAAATAAATATTAAAAGAGCATGACAAAAAGAGCATGTATTGTGGGTACTAGACAACTGATTTAAAGACATAAACATACTTTTTGTTTGTAAACACATACACATTTTACATAGAAAATACCCAAACTCCAAAACAAATATTTGCAGATCACACAAACATTTGTTCCGACCCGGGTATCGAATTCGAGACTTCAAGTACAGCAATCGCATACGCTACTGCTGCGCCATCGAGGCAGTTAAATGTAGCCTCGTTCCAAGCCCACCAAATATCTCAGTCTTGGGCAGTCATCATTTATCTCATGCCAGCCTAGTTTAAAGGTTAAATGTATTTTTTTACAGATCTTGCGAACTCAAGAAAATGTATGTGTTATTACGCCCAAAAAAGGGGGTTTTAATCCAAGACAGACTGCGATCGTTGCTAGAGAAAGTTGTGCGTATAATTCAATATTGTTGTGCTTTCTTCATTGGTCTAGCTTTTAGCTAGTGTCAATCAACTCTCTCCCAGGGATTTCTGGGTATGAGGCCAGCAATTCCTGAGATTTTCTTCGACCAATTCTAACCTAACTTTTGTCTTTAGGTATTTGATAGCGTTCGCCAACAGAAGCCAGATTTTGCTGACAAAATAGTTGCAGTTGAAGGAGATATTGGCATATTAAAATTAGGACTCAGTGATAGTGATTGGAACATGCTTGCAAATGAGGTAACTCTTGAATCAGGTACTTTTGTATTATTAAGTATTTTATCTATGTTTTCTGTGTATGTATGTATTTTGTCTATGTATTTATTTACAAAACAAAAGTTTGTAGTTTATGTATTTGTATCAGTTGTCTAGTACCCATAATACAAGCTCTGATTAGTTTGAGACTAGATAGCGTTGTGAAATATTATGTCAGAAATAAATTATAGACAAAATACTTGCAAAGGAAAGGAAATCTTAACACAAACCCTAAACCATAACGTCTAGCGAGGCCTCCTGGAATGTTGCCAGTGACTGTAGAATTTGTGCCCGTTGCTCGACCACACTACTGCATTCCATGATGACATGTTGTGGCTTTACATCTGTTTTGTATGCATCTTCTGCTGAGGGCTATCAGTTACTCCTATGGTGTAAAGGTGTTTGTTTAAGGAGACAATGTCCGGTTAGGGTTCCTAGGATCTTGCGGAGTTTGTCTCTGTTCAGTCTGATTAGGGTGCGGGCAAGCCTTTTGTTGGGAGCTGATACAGCATTCTTGGTTTGCTGATACCCCTCCTTATTTAACCACTCTGTCAAGTGAGTTTTCTGGGTGCTCTTGCGCAGCTATGGTTTACTTTGGACCTGAGGTATGGGTAGCAGAGGTTCCGGACCATGTACGTTTGTGTCTGCTCCCTTCTTAGCCAGTTCGTCTGCGGCCTCATTTCCTAGTGAGTTACTGTGTCCCTTTATCCACTGCAGAGTCACTCTGTTAGTTGCCGCAATGGATTGCAGTGCATTATGGCATTCCATTTTCAGTATTGAGCTTATTGTGTTGTTGTGGAGAGCCTGAAGCACGGATGCACTATCAATGACGATATTATATGTTGAGGTCACTGATGTCTCTTTCAGCAACCGCCTGTGCCGCTCTCGTTATGCCAATACATTATCATCAACAGCCTTTAACAGTCCACTACTGGACAAAGGCCTCTCCTTAGAAAGGAGGTTTTGGCCTACTATACCACGCTGGCCAGACGGGTTGATAAAAGGTTGGTTTCAAGTTTTCCTTCTCTTTGCATTGATGTTGTGTTGCATAGTTTATCCCTCAGTCGCCTTTTGCAACACCCGCGGGATGAATAGGGGTGGAGACTCTCTTACCAACTAGTCTTCTACACTGATTGAAAGCAATGCAGGCCTTCTTTGTTTTTGATTCAATATGACTTGCCCAATTCAATTTATTGTCAAGGATTACGTCCAGGTGTTTCACTTGTGTAGATAGGGAGAGATTTGTTTTAAATAATTTTGCTAGTTGTAGTTCTTGTAAAAAGAATAAGTTCTGTTTTGTTCGGGATTTCTGACAGATAATGTTCGTTACACCATTTTTCCACAATCTGAAAAGCTGAGGTCATGACTTTGCAGAGGACGTTCTAAACGCTTCCATTTATCAGAATTGCTAGGTTATCAGTATAACCAATAGTAGTACATCCTCTATCATTTAACCTCCTTAGGAGACTATCGACTACTATGTTCCAGAGAAGTGGCAATAGGACCCCCCCTTGAGGGCATCCTTTAACTAGCTTGGCATGAGTGGTAGTGTTCCCCACTATCCGAACCGCCCTTTTGCCGACCAGTTCGGTAATCCAACCTCTGGTGACTTGGTCCACATTATGTTTTCTTAGGGCGTGGTTAAACTTATTGTGCATAGTTTTGTCAAAAACCCCTTCTATATCTATGAAGGCTGCTAGTGTTGAAGATTTGTTTATGATTACCGACTCAATTTTGTGGATCTCTCTGCCTTTCCTATAGGCATGTTGTTGGGGATGTAGCGGGACATTTCCAAGTACTCCATCTCTAAGATGTCCGTCCAATTCAAATTCCGTTTCTAATGTTTTCAGAAGGAAGGATGTTAGACTGATTGGTCTAAAGGATTTGGCTTGACTGTAGTCGTCTTTTCCTGGTTTTGGTAAGAATACCACTTTTGCCTCTCTCTCTCTAAAGATCGGTGTCAGGTGTCTAACCGCCTGGTTTAGTTGCCATTTTAGTAGCGCCGGGAAGATGCCGTCATACCCTGCTTATTTGAACGGTTGAAAGCTTTTTAAAGCCCATTCTATCTATTCTGCCGTTACTATTGTTTTTGCCAGGCACCATTCTTGGGTTGTGTGTGTGTCGTAGTGCTTGTTTAGCCACCCCGGGTTCAGGCCCTGGTTTGCTACCTGGGAAGTAGGTTTCTAGTAGCACTGCATTTGCTTCTTCCTCTGTTATTGTATAAGTGCCGTCGTCCTTTTTAGGGACCCTAGAAGGTTCAAGTTGTCCTTTGACAGAACTTTCTTTAGTCTGGCAGCTTTATTTGTTGAGTTTATACTGCTACAGAACCTGCAGAAGCCTTCTATACTCCGATACTTGATTCGCTTCTTGTAGTATTTTTGTACTGTTTTGTAGCTTTCCCAGACCTCCTCGGTTTTGTAATCTTTCGAGTTCTGACCCCCCCCACTAGGAACTATTACTCAGGCCTTTATGGGCGATGGTAGGGCACGTCAGTTTATAGCTTTTGAGAAGTGTTGAGGTAAAGAACTGCACGTTTGTTTCTATGTTGCTCGTGTCGGACATTTTGTCCTCAATTTGTGTCGCACTCAAAGCTTTTCGACAGTTCGATATACCTTGTTATATCTGTTTTGCGGGGGTTTCGATATGGAACAGGGTCGAAACGGAACTCTTATGGATTCGTCATGTCTGTCTATCTGTCTGTTTGTCCGAATGTCACAGCGACTTTTTTCCGATACTATAAGAACTATACTTTTGAAACATGGTAAGTAGATGTATTCTGTGAACCGCATTAAGATTTTCACATAAAATTAGAAAAAAACAAAAAAAATTTGGGGTCCCCATACTTGGAACTGGGACTGGGTGTGTCACACTAGGAATTTAAATAAAATCATTCATCGAGCTCCCCTAAGAAGAATTATGAAATTTTATAATGATAATTTCACTGACATCAATATATTTCATTTGTCTATCTCAAAATTTTAAAATTGTGTCTTATAACATTACCAACACGTTATTTAGTCTCTGCTTTCTCCCTCTCTTCTTTTTGCTGTTGCTCTGTATCTTGCCATTTAAGTTTTTTTTATAATTCACTAATACATTAACACTAAGTACGTAGGTACTTGTATAATATTATTTCGTGGATAACGGTGCTGGATATGTAATTTATTTCTGCGCAATTGCTTATTGTCCTGAATAAAATAAATAAAAAAAACACGGTTTAATTGGCAGACGCCTTGAACGTAATATCAGTCGTATTCTGACCTACAAATGTTGAGTCGCCTGTAATAAAAAAAAAGAAAAAATATATATATATATTCATTTCCACCACAAAGACACAATTTTTCAATGATTTAAGTATATTACAGACGCAAAGTTGTACTTTGGGGTGGACTGGAGCCTAAACTAGGTCAAGACCTGTATTTCAGGACTCCAGGATTCACACCCACTCATTTTAGGTTTGTCGATGTACTGTGGTGTTTCCGTGTGTGTGTGGGTGTGTGTGAATGTCATGTAAATGTTTTTTTTTTTTGTTTCTTTTAGGAGCTTGTGGTCACTTTACAATAGTGATAAGGGATTCTCTGTCTGTGTATGATAGATTTATTAAATAATTTTTAATTGAAAATTTACACTTAAATGTCGTTTTTGGGAAAAATATTTAATATCTCTTTCTTGCACCATATCTATACAATATATAGATATGGTGCAAGAAAGAGATATTGACGTCCGAGAAAAGCAGTTTTATATTGAACGGTATCACCAATTCTATTTTTTCTTCGGGATGAGTAAGTAGTATGTGGATAAAAGTGAGTTACTTTGTGTATACGAACGATACTATTTAATATAAATATTTTGCGAATAGTTAGAACTTTGGCATCTTTGTATAAACAGGCTGTTCAATAACGAAACGGCTTCCTAAGCATTACCTTGAGGATTGATCGTTGAGCCCGCTCAACTTTTAAAATTTTAGTTTTAAATGTACCGCCCCAGACTGGTATGCAATAGGAGAGGATTGATTGAACCAAAGCATAGTATGTAGTCTTCAGAATTTTAGGGTTGAGCAGATTTCGAATTTTCTTAATTATTCATATCAGTTTACGCATTCTGGCAGAAAGAAGGTCAATATGTTCGGCCAATGATAGTAGTTCATATAATTGAACCCCGAGGTATCTTATGTTATTAACTTTATCTAAATGTGTACATGAACAGGATGGCGCATTTAAAGGATAGTGGCAGGTGTGTAATTTTATATTGAAATCATTTAGATTTGGCTGCTTATGTTTGCTAATGGAAAAAGTAATGTATTTGGATTTGGTTGTATTCAGTGTTAAGAGGTTTCTATTCAGCCATAATGATATCTGATAGAGCCCTTTTTCTGCACACGACTTTGCCTCAGCCCAAGTCTCTCCATGAAATATAAGTGCTGTATCATCAGCATATGAGAATATAATACCGTTAGATGGATTGTAGTGGCAGAGTCCATTAATATAAATAAGGAAGAGACTTGGGCCAAATACACTCCCCTGTGGGACGCCGCATGTTATTGGTTGGGCTGTACTAATCAGATCCCCAATTTTAATGGATTTAAATCTATTAGTTAGGAAGTCTGGGAGAAGTTTTAGGGGCGTACCACGTATACCAACTGCTTCTGATTTTTTTACGAGGATGTTTGTAAAACAACGATAGCGTGATCTAAGTAGTGGGGCAGCTCCATCTAAGGAATGAAAAATTAATTAAAATATCAAACAAGACTTTGTTGACACTATGTTGTTGTTGGTTTCGAACAACTGCTTTTACTGATATAATTATTTATACTATACTAGAGGCCTGACCCAGCTTTGTTAGCCTTGCTTTGCTTAAAATGATTATAAATACATATGTATTTATTATAATTATCTGTTTTTCAATATGTAGTGAAAGTTATTATCATCTACCGAAGGATGTGACTTTTACATAGGCTTAGGCTTTTTAAAAGTCGTAGTGACATCGACCCTCCTCCCCTCCCCCATCCCCACATCGTGCTGAAATCCCCATGGATACCACACTGGTCCGGTCAATACTTGTAGACGTCACATAATTTTAGAGTAATGTTTCCATACAGAAGGTAAACATTACTCTAAAATTAAAATCAAACGGCATTTTTAGCGCTTTCCCCTACACTCTGGCCTGCTTATGTTAGAGTGACTAATGGCATCATCATCATACGCGTATGTAGGACGGATATCGTTTCACAATAGTCGACACCCGAATTGCGGTCTCCCCTCTAAAAGCTAAACGGCTGACTCCGAAAATCTTATAAAAATGGTATTACATAAAATGAAGGAAAACAGTTAGAGAGGAAAATAAAACAAGTTAGAGAGGTCTACGTCGTACAAAATTAGCAAAATAAAAAGTAACAATTATTATCTATGCAACACAATTTTAAATTCACGTGCCATTATTGGTGACTACGATACCATGCGTGGCCTGACACGCACTAGGTGATTTTTTGTTAAAAATATTGTTCAGTAATTTAATTCCTCCATTAACAATTTCAGGTCAATTTTATATTTCACTCAGCAGCAACAGTAAGGTTTGACGAAACTCTTCACCAGGCAACACTTCATAACGTTATGGGTACAAGAGAAATTCTTCAATTGGCCAGAGATTGTTCTAATCTAAAGTAAGTTTTGATTGTATACTATAATTTCTCTCAGTACTAACCTCAAATTTATATTACACACACCGAAGGTAAGACAACATCAATGCAAAGAGAAGGAAAACTTGAAACAAACCCTATACCAACCCGTCTGGCCAGCGTGGTATAGTAGGCC
This sequence comes from Phragmatobia fuliginosa, assembly GCA_932526445.1. Classification (NCBI taxonomy): domain Eukaryota; kingdom Metazoa; phylum Arthropoda; class Insecta; order Lepidoptera; family Erebidae; genus Phragmatobia; species Phragmatobia fuliginosa. The sequence continues at coordinate 2,206,008 of OW052083.1, read as the reverse complement.
AAAACCTCCTAAGGAGAGGCCTATGTCCAACAGTGGACTGTTAAAGGCTGAAAAAATGATGATGATGATGATGATGAAGGTGCTCTAATTTTGTTCGTCAGTCCGTAGTATCAGTTTGATCAAACCGGTTCATATATAGTACAAAATATTTATTACATATATCATATATACGATATCATATCGTCATCAACACCTTATAACAGTCCTCTGCTGAACATAGGACCTATCTTAGGACAGACGTTTTGGCCTACTATATCTGTCCTCGGACCACTTCTATGGAACATGGGATACGACTTGGTCCTGCGAGGGAGGGCGCATTGAGACGCTCTGCTTACGGATGGATAAGACGGAGACCCTTCTGCTTCATGGGCCCCATCGAGGGCCTCTCTATGGTGCCTACAACTAGGTCAACTCAGTCCTCGTAACGGTCTGGGCCCAGATGAAGTATCTGGGCCTGATCCTTGACGGCAAGTGGCTTTTCGATGAGCACTTCCGACAGTTTGCTCCGAAGCTGATTGACACTGTTTCCGCCCTTAGGCGTCTTTTGCCCAACTTGTGGCAATTTACACTGGTGTGGGCAGCGGCTCTGACCGACCAGAATAGGGTGCGCCATTGGCGGCCCCAGAGGACGCTGGCGTATAGAGTCAAATGCGGATACCGCACGGTCTCCACGGAGGCGGCGTGCAGTTTTTCTAGTCATTACAGTTTTCCTTCTATTTGCAGTAATATTGTCATGGGATGAATGAAGGGAAGAATAAACACTCTGTTTTCTTAATTCATCACTAGTGGATATATTACATTCATTGATTGATTTTTTCAGGTGCCTAACATACGTTTCCACGGCATATACACATACGACTTCAGAACGCATAAACCAGGATGTATTAGAACAGTTTTATCCATGCCCAATAACTCCTGAACTCTTAATAGACATGGTCACGACTTTAGATGAGGAACGGATCGATAAAATAACAGAAGGGTAAGTTCAGAAAAGAATTAAGACACAATATGAATGTTTTTCACCGTCAGTCGATAAATAGGTGTTGCTAAGTTTTTGTTGTTTAGGTTACTTGGTCAAGTTGAGTACCAAACGTACCTATGTTTGGTACTCAACTTGACCAAGTAAGGTTTAAGTAAGATTTATGGCTATGTTGGTATTTCATTTAGTATAAACCTTTAAACTAAATGAAACACCAACATAGCCATAAATCTTTGACTGCGTCTTTCAAAAAGCAAGTCCAGTTTTTGAAATATTTTAATGATATTCAACTCCTGGTCGTGGTTTGTAGATTACTAGTGTTAACCGACTTCAGAAAAAGGAGGAAATTCTCAATTCGTCGGATTTTTTTTAAATGTATCTATGTTCAGCGATAATTTCGTTGTTTATGAACCGATTTCAAAAATTCTTTTTGCATTTGGTTTTTGCATTGCTCACACGTAGTCGCATCGTCATCATGTCGGGAACTGGTTATGGAATCGCAAGGAAATCGAGGGAACTCCTGAAATATCATAGACAAAATGTCGCGATTTGGGTACTCGGAATAGTTTTTCTTAGAAGTCGGTTAATTTATTAAAATTATAGCATTAAAAATATAAGTTTCGAGCATAATAAAGTATCCTGCGAAGTTGACTGAACTCCGTGGCTAAACTCAAATAGGAGTGCATCATTAATGCGCTCATAATGTAATCAACACAGCACCACCTACAAAAAACACACTGAACTACGGAGTAACTACATATCTTGTATCGTGATATGGGAATTCTCGCGTTGAAAACATATATAACTTCTCCTCATCAATCGTGGGACCTCGGCCCGGCTGGTATGGTATGCTTGGTCTAGAATTTTTCCCATTGTATCTGAGGGACATGAAACTCCTCAACAATATGAAATGTCCCTGGCTCACCATGCTGCATTGCCTGCATTCAGCGAGTATGGTGGCTGCCACTCTTATATTCTCTTCATGTTTTCAATCATTTGAGTCTCAAGCTGAGCTGAGCTTAAAGAACAGTAATCAGCTAGTGCAGTTCTGTGTAAGAATTATTAACAACGAAATCAATGATTAATTATTTTTAATAATATCAAATTTGAATGTAATGAACATACTCCTATTTTTAGGTTAATCGAAGGCTGGCCCAACACATATACATTTACTAAAGCGTTAGCTGAAGACCTGATCAGGAGAGCTGATGATCTACCTGTGTGTATCGTGAGGCCGCCATTTGGTAAGATACATCATCATAATACATCATTATCATCATAAGACTTTAACAGGCTACTGCTGGATGTATCATCAACAAACCAGAGTTGCTAAGGCTCGGATCTCCTCACAGGAGAGGATTAAAGACATACGTCCTCACGATGGTCCAATGTTTATAATCTTCACGACTATTATCCTATGAAAACTGACACTCATGGTATCCAGATACTGACCGAACAGTAGTTGCTCACCTAACTGAGTATAATCCTCCATTCCACGATGCCCAGGCGGATTGCTCTATAGCAGCACTATGTTACTCTTGTGCTGAAAAGTTTGCTTTATAGTCTACTCTTGCGTCACGTACAGGATGAATAGGGTTGGCACATATTGGCCACATATTTTTTACCAACTTCCCCTAAATTTAAGGGGCCACTCAGAGAGAGATAGGTAGCCCTCAGTTTATATTTTGTTTCCACTTCTGAGCTGACTGCTGGTCTCTTCTCAGAAGATGGCTAAGGCCATAAGTAAGTCAGTTATTTCAGCAAAAAATATTTTTTTTCCTTCCTCAAGATTCAGAAAAAATATTTTTGGTCCTTCCTCAAGATTCTCAAGATTCCCAACATGTGGGGTATCATTAGATAGGTCTTTTAAAAACAAGACGATTTCTAAGACGATTTTTTGATTTAGGGGTCCATTTGCGAGAAATTACACTTTTTTCTAAAAGCATTCTCAAAAAATCTGGAAAAATTTGTGATAGTGTACTCGTAAAACTATAACGGATTAACTTTAAAAATGCGCTTAATTGATAAACGTCATACAAAATTAACGCATTAATAGGTAAACATAACAATTAACCATTGGATACGACTTCTACATAACATTATGGGTGACTGAGGAACCCTTTCCTGTGCGTGGCCTGACACGCACTTGGCCGATTTTTACTAAATGCATAATGAAAGTATATACGGTACTAATATCAAGAAAGCAAATTATAATCTGTCTATTTGTTCCGGCAGAAAGCTGATGATTTAAATACTCAAATTATTTTTAGACTAGCTTCACTCCGCGGCGTTACCTTCGATTTACAACAATAACCGTTGGTAACACCGTGAGACTCAGATACTTAATCATCATCATCAACAGCCTTTAACAGTCCACTGCTGGACATAGGCCTCTCCCTAGAAGGAGGTTTTGGCCTACTATACCACGCTGGCCAAACGGGTTGGCATAGGGTTGGTTTCAAGTTTTCCTTCTCTTTGCATCGATGTTGTCTTGCGTAGTTTATCCCTTAGTCGTCTTTTAATCTAAATATTATTTGTCTGTTTGACAGTGACGAATGCTTATTTGGAACCCTCACCCGGTTGGATCACTTTAAAATCTTGTCTGAGTGGACCCATTGGGGTAAGTTTTAAATTATTTTAATAATTTAACTGAGATAATTCCGTATTCATGACCATTTTATTTCTGACATGTATTATTGATAATTGTATCTTGTTGTTTAATATTCCTTTTTTTTATTTACATTATTACTTAGGTTACTTTTATTGACATGTTCCAAATATTTATCGCACTCTTAGATTAGTAGTATTCTGTAAAATTTAGTACTGGCTTTAATATAGTATAACTGCGAATATTTTGAATTGTACATGTGAGCACTTTGTAATCAGTAGAAGCATAAGTTTGTTTGTTGACTGGCGGTTGTGAAAATGTCATGCTCGCTCAAAAGTCCTGCTGGCGGTGGCGTGTGTAGCGGGTCGATCGGCTGCCTACAATAAAATTAAAATGTACGATGGCTGGTGTATAGGTCATGCTCGTGCTAAATCTCACAACTGCTATTTTATATTATTGTTTAGTTATTTTTGGACAATACCTGTGTAAATATCAGCACCATTACATTGTCCTCACATTTAACTATTTTCTTAATTGAATGCCTAAAACAATGTAACCAAATAATTGTAAAAACTATGTTGGAAAAGAGTGTCCATGGAGTTTCTTGTCTGTTCTTCTCCATAGGATCTACGAATTGGAACAGACAATTAGCTTCACGACTAACTGCTGACTGACTACTTGACGTTTCAAAAGTGCCGTTATATTGGTTTATTTGAAATAAAAATGATTTGATTTGATGCTTTCTGTTCGGACAAGCCAACTCAACACTATGGACCTTTCTTCAAATGTTCAATATCAACCTTTTCCTATTCTCGCATAGTTTTTGAAACAGCAACCAATAACTTTTATTTATATTCCTAATACGGAAGTTGCCTTTTAAAGAAATATACTTGTTTAACTAGGATTACAAATGAGATAGCAAATGTGTATATACCAAAAAATACCTGAAATTATTAGTTAAGTTTAAATAATCATTTTAGCATTTTCAACCTATTGATGTCCACTGCTTTTTTGTTAACGTGTGGAAATCCGTCGGACCGTCACCCCGCCGGGGCTTTCGGTGGGGCGGTATGTCGGACGCGAACCGGCTAAAACAACACGGTGTGACCTCTCTGTGCCTGTGATTTGGGCTCTCCCAAATCAGGTGCAGGGAACTGTTCTCCTTCTGGACCTTTCGGACCTCCCGGCGCCTGCCCGCACTGTTGCGGTCAGGGACGCCGCCCACACCGGTGCACCATATAGTGCCATGGACCGAACAACCCCCGTTTACAACTGCCACGAGGGCAATTTTGGCGGGGCCAGTGTTCCCACGAGAGAACACTGGCCCCGCTAAAATTGGGCAAAAGTCGCCCAAGGGCGGAGGCAGTGTCTACCAGCTTAGAAGCCAGCTGTCGGAAGTATTTGTCGAAGAGATACCTACCGTCGAGGACCAGGCCCAGATACCTCATCTGTGCCCGGACCGGTACGAGGACCGAGTTAACCTCGATCGAGGCACCGGCGGGTGTATCACGACGGGGCCCATTAAATAACAGGGCCTCCGTCTTATCCAGGGCTACCCGTAGACCCAGCGCCTCTATGTCGCCAAACTCCTGTGGTGTGACAAAGCCCTGTGTCTCATGACGCCATCTCGGTCCTCGTACATGACGGTACGATCCTCCAAATAGTCTGCCACCAGCTGCTTCAGGTACTTTGGCACTTCGCTGATGCAGCTGAATGGTAGACTATTGAAGGCGTTGGCGATGTCCAATGACAGCGCCGACACCACTCCGCCGCAGTCCACTACCTCTTCAGTCATGGCCCTCAGGCGAAGAACCGCATCGACCGTCGAACGCCCTTCTCGAAAACCGAATTGGGCATCCGACGGGTTGGAGCCCACCTCGCAGAGGTGCCGGACGATGCGAGCAGAGAGAACCCTGTCAAGCAATTCGCCCGCCTCGTCCAGCAACACGATGGTCCTGCAGGCCGTGATCGAATCGACGGGCCGTCCCGGCTTCTGCAACAGGACTAGTTTCCTGCACTTCCATTGCTCAGGGAAGCGCCCGGACGTCAGCCTAGCGTCCAACACCTCTATGAGGCTGCAAGACATACGGTCGAGGGCCCGGGCCAGCACTCGGGCTGATACTCCGTCCGGCCCGGGGGCGGTATTCTATGAACAAATCCTTAGAACAGCCGGCCTCACCTCAGATTTCCTAACGGGCGAAACATCGGCCTCGCCGCCCCCGTCATCTCCGGCTGATACAGCCATCAACGGATGTGTGTGTTCCGCCCGCTGCGGGAATAGGCCTCGACTACTTCCTGCAGAAATCTGAGATGGAGAGTCTCATTAAGGGGGGGCGGGGGATGTTCAGAGCTTCTTACGCATCGCACGATAAGGGCGACCCCAGGGGTCATGCTCAAGACGAGTTTCTCAGCACTCCTCATGAAGCCGGTCCACTTCCTCACCCACCCCGCGGTGGCGTCACCTACTGCGAGTGAGGGACCTAAGGGCACGAACGCACGCCGCATGGAGGTCCGCCAACTTCTGGGACAACCAGTAGACCTCCTTTCTCGGTGGCCGACACCCACGAACGTGGGGCATGGCCGCATCGCAGACCCACGTTAGCGCATCAGCGAAGCGACCAGCCCCCACGTCGACTTCCTCGGTCGGGGCTAGCGGAGACAGCCAAGAGTTAAGGATGACCGCCTCCTCTAGTAGGTCCCTGTCCAGCTTGGCGACAGCCCATCGCGGGACGCGTGAACCCTACTGGGGCCCTGGGGCCGGGAGAGCTCGAATCGGATATACTTGTGATCCGAGAGTGTCTCGATCTCATCCAGGACACACCAGTTCCTTACTTAGCGATTGCAGGGGTAGCGAACAAAAGGTCTAATATCAATCCCCCCTGCTATCGCTTGCACGTGTAGGTGGAGCCCCTGTTCAGTAAACAGAGGCTCACCAAAGCTGCCATCTCCATCACGGCGTCGGGAACCCCACGCAATGGACTTTGCGTTGAAGTCCCCCAGCAGAAGGACGTGCTCAGACGCTTGTCGCCGCATCGAGGTCTCCAAGTTGTTGAGGAAGACCTCGAAGTCGCTCAGGCTCCGGTTGGGAGAGAAATATACACCATAAATAGTGATTCCCCCCCATTCGGCGGCATTAATCCAGTACCCCTGTCTCTTAGTGACAAGGGCGGGGAATGGGCCACCGTGGAGCCAACAACTGCCACGGAACTGTCCCATTCTCCTATCCAGTTAGGATGGGGAGGAACGTAGTAAGGCTCTGCGACTACGGCGAAACCTACCGACCGCTGTGCCATGGCTTGCAGGAGGAGGTCCTGCGCCGCGGCACAGTGGTTGAGGTTTGTCTGAACCAGGAGGTTAGAGACTTGATCCATTACCGGACCGTGTCTCCAATCCCTTTAATGGGTAAGCGTGTGCGACTGCTGTATTTATATCAATAGAAAAGTAACAGGCGTTCTGAACAAACTCATTTCCAATAAGATCTTTAAATCAATATTTTATTCATAAGAAACTTTAATCCTCCACAAAAAAATCCCAGTTTTTATGAATACTCACAGTTTTGGTTAGAAGTACAGTTATTCCTACGTCATATTGTGTTTGAAGTTTAATTGATAAAACATAACCGCAGATAAGCCTGGCCACCATATTTCAGATATGAGTCTGTTATCGATCACGCAGAATTCGGACAGTCTTTATCTCGTTGAGATTAAGACCGGAAGGCATACATTTTTGCAATAGGTTTTAGGATATATACTGAAGCTGTAAGTCAGCACCAACAGCATACCGTCGAAGTAATATTACAGTGATAACTAAGATTGTGTTCCTAAATAATAAACATAATTCCCATCGTATGGCCATCTAATCATGTGAGGGGGCGGACACACGGATGAGAAATTACTGGCGTGGCTAACGTGGCAACCCACTTAAAAATGGAGACTCGTTCAAAAAGAAAAAGTATAGGACCGGTGCCGGGGCGCACTTGGAGTCAGTGGTGAGGAGTTGAACAGGCGGGCCCCCATCGAAAAAGATGCTACAATCGAAGTTATTGATAATGATGACAGACTGGCAAACAGGACGTACACCCCTGTAAAACCATATAGTCCAAGCACAGTATCGTACGCACCCTCGTTACCTTTAATACCATCTTCACCTATACCGTCATCACCCCTATAGCTAGTTTTAATACAGTTTCACCTACTCCGGCCTTGAATGTTGCGCCGGGAGGTATCTACCTTCTTACCCGCGTCCACCAAGGCTGGAAAAACAAGAGTTCGCATGAGATGGAGCAAAGATGTTAACCTATTCATCATGCGAACTTATCCATATATAACAAAATTAGAGACCGGCATAACCACCTACAGAACTACTGCATGAACGTTTTTCACGTCAATATCCTGTGATTTCAATTTCAGAACAACGGATTTCAGATCAACAAAGAACTATAATTAGGAATAAACTCTTATCACAAGTCAAATTAGATCAGTTAAAAGAAGAAATACGCACACAATTACAAAAATAATCAGATAACTATGCAGACACAAACACTATCATACTATCATAAAACACAAACGTAAATATTATGCAAGAACAACCACAATCGTTCACTCAATTGCATACTAATAATCAATCTCTCAGTACCGATCTTGATCGGGTTTTCGGGTGAGGATTGAGGATTAGGAGACCCATCCTAATAACCAAGGAGTGGCATTCTACGAACAAATTCGAATTATTATTATTATTAAAATTAGTCATCAAAATTTTGAAATTTTATACTCGCAAAAATTTTGGACTGTTACGGCATAGGGAAACTGCCGTTCACCCTCTCCCCACCCCACGAAACTGAGACTTTGACCGGCTGAACCGAGATTGATAGGATTTTTGTCAATTGACAATCAGGCCGATATCTCAGGATTGGCTGGTCCGATTTCGTTCCGGTTTTCGGGAGTCGATAGAGGACTTAGCGCTCTACCCTCCCGAGGTAAGAGAGGCTCTCTACATAGAGTCTTTAGGATATTTTAAAAAATTATTTATTCTATTTTAAACTATTTTAATAATAAATTCATTTCAGAAAACTAACTGATATATAGTTAGCAATATCCGCGACTCTACATAGGGATTTTCAGGATTTTAAAAAACTTTCAAAAATATTTTGAAAATTTTTATTCCTTTTTAATACTTGCTTCCCATTAGATTAGTGACATTGTGCTTGTCTTTTGACGGCACAATTAGATTTAGGAAATTTTTAACTGTACATATATTGAACTTTTTAACAATTAATAGTGATCTTATTTTATTTAATTGTACAGTATTTTAACTTCAAATATTTTAAATTATTGACTATATTGTATTTGACATTGTACTTGTCTTTTGACAGTACAATTAGGCTAAGTATTTAATTGTTATCTTTAGAATTTATTTTATTGACATCTTATAGTATTGACATTGTACTTGTCTCTTGACAGTGCAATTAGTTTTAGGAATTTATAATTTGTATATATTTTAATACTGGTTTTTGACACTGATTTTTTGACAACTTTCTTTTAATTGTACAGATTTATAATTACATTTTAAATTGAACTTATTGACTTTATATTTTTACATTCTTAGCATTAGATTTTAAACATTTGACATTTTATTTTTCTAATTGAACATTTAAATCTTCAATAACTTAAATTATTGATATAACTGTATACTGTAAACTTAGGATAGCATTTTAAATTATTGACAGAGGCCTTACACCTCTTATGTTATAGATCTGCTCAAATCAGAGCATAGTTTTACAATTTTAATTTGATTATAAATTAAACTATCACATTACCAGAAACACCACCCCCCTATACAGGGTAAAACAAGTATAAACACACAAACGTCACCCCTCTATACAGGGTGACAGAAGACAACTAAGACTTTACATAGACACTTTTCCCCATTACACACTCTTCTCCAACACCATGCCTAAAACTTCACCGGCAACCGGCGCTACCAAACCAGTCACGTCCGGCACCTCTAGCTCACCCTCGAAGTTAGAAGACGCAGCTAGGACCTTTATAAAACGACCCGACACAAAGAGAAGGTCACTCGACAACATGAAACATTTTAAAACGCGGCACGACACCTACGCTGCACAGTCGAGTGACCAATTACTCCAGGAGGTCATGCAGACCTTCGAGGACATACCATACAAGATCCAACAATACTCTCAAATGAGAAAGGACATAAAATCCTACTTAGAGGAACGCTCGGACAAAGGGATTCGTATTATGTTCGAACTAAGTAGGCGGATCAAAAAACTGGAGGCGGGGGAGTCCGAAACCAAAAAAGGGGCTGCGGAAACATTAACTCTTGCGGAGGGGGAGGCGGCCACGGTGGCCGCAACCTCAAAACAAGAGGAGAGGATGCTTACAAGACTAAGTAACCTGGAAGATTCAGTTTATCACTGGATTAAAGAATCCCACGACATTATTATTAGGGATATTAAACAGCTCAATTCTGACAACGACGAACGAGGTGCCAATATCACCGAGGTCGTCTTTGAAAAGATTGAGCAAACCCAGGTGGACATTGACAAAGCTACTGAGGGGCTTGTGGTCCGCGCACAAACTCAAATTGAGGACCTGGTGACCACCGTCGCAAGAGATATAGTCGTCGAGGCGAGATCTTGTCTTGCTGAAGCAACGAGTGGTTCAAAACCAGAGAGCGGCCCGGCCCCAATGACGTATGCTAGTGTCGCAGCGGCCAGGCCCGGGCGCCGACCGGCCCTTCACTCGGTGGCGGTCACCTCAACGAACAGTCGCGAGACTGCCGACGAGGTGCTCGTCAGGGTGAAGAAGGCGGTCGACGCCAGAGCTACTGGCCTAAAAATAAATAAAACAAGAAAGGCCAAAAACAGCACGGTCATCTTGGGCTGCGACACGGAAACCGAAAGGGGTAAATTAATGGAGCAGCTCGGAAAATGCGGTGAAGGACTTGTGGTAGCACCCATGAGCAATAAGAACCCGCTCGTCGTCCTCAAGGACGTGTATATGGAGGAGGACGATGAAGATATGGTGAGGGCCCTATACACCCAAAACCCTGATATCTTCATGGGCCTATCACAGGAGGAGAAAGAGTTAAAAATTAAGTACAAGAAAAAGACACGGAACCCCAAGACGTCGCATGTCGTGCTTCAGGTCAGGCCAAGAGTATGGCAGAGAATGACGGAGACTGGGAACCTCTACATAGACCTACAAAGGGTCAGAGTGGAGGACCAGTCTCCGCTCATTCAATGTACGAAATGCTTGGCCTTCGGCCATGGCCGCAGATACTGCGCCGAGAGTGCGAGCAGATGCAGCCACTGCGGGGGCTCACACCTTCGTGAGAGCTGCCCTGATTTCGCCAAGGGAGCGGAACCACGGTGCTGCAATTGCTCGCACTCTGGGCTGCGTAACGTAGGCCATAACGCGTTTAGTGCCGAGTGCCCAACACTGGCTAAATGGGACTACCTGGCACGTTCAACCACGGAGTATTTATGACTCGCACATCACAACACTCACTATACACGACACTAGTGATTTAAGTTTAATATGATAACCATATCCAAACTAAATCAAACATGCACATAAACACGCAACACGAACACATACAAACAGACACTTAATTCACTGGGAGGGTCAGCAGTTGTATATAATTAAGTTTATATACATACTGCTGACAAGATAGGGAGTTAGTGAATTACACACCACGTAACAACATAACATATCATGCACACTAACAGATACATAGGTCATAAATACTACGTGGAGATAACATCCACATGCGACGTCTTGGCGTCACCGAACAACATAAAACTACACAGGACATGACAACACTATAACAACATATACAAAAATTCTATCACACTTATCATATAAGACAACTCCAATTTGGGAGCAGCTTACAAAATTAGCTATAAAATTAAGACTTAAATAACAAATGTTATTAAACATTAAGCCAAATAAATAGATGTAAATATTAAATAATAACATAAGCAAATAGTAATGAATGCATATATACATCACAAAAAATAAAAATGTAAATATATAATAGATAAGAATAATAACAACATCGGGCAATTTACCCGAAAAATATTATATAACTAATTATAAGATAGAATTGTAGTAAGAACAAAAAGGTCCTGGTTAATGACCGGGGAAAAGTGACGGGGTCAACAGACCGACCCCAAAAAAAAAAAAAAAAAAAAAAAAAAAAAAAAAAAAAAAAAAAAAAAAAAAAAAAAAAAAAAAAAAAAAAAAATAATAATAATCAATCTCTAACATCCAACCAATTGCAGGCTCACACGCAAACAGCACACACATCCACACAGACCGAATCTTTAACCCTAACGCTTGAAAACGATATCGAGACATGTAAGAAATACCTAACGAATTTAGAACAGTAATAACACAATACTCTGGGATGAATCCAACAGCCCGACCAAAACTGCCTAAACTGAAATACACCCCTAACCTATTAAGTTTGGTTAATTTATTTAATGAAAATATACTCATACAATTTATATCTGATGACACACAACTTATAGACATACATTTACTCATATGATATTGCACAGCAGTAGTTATATCTGAAGAACTCAATTTTAAAATTACGAACCACACAAGAACCACAAGAACAAATCGTACTATCAAACCAGCATGGCAACAGAGACTAGTAAAAAATATTGAAAATTTAAGAGCGGACTGTGGTAGACTCACACATTATATCAACGGTATCAGATGAAATAATGTAGTTAAAAGAGTTTAAAACCATATTTAATAATTATTCTAACCACACTAGACATGAAACTAATAAAATCAAACCTAAGGACTTTTCGGATACATTAAAACAGAAACTAGCTCTTAAAGGGCATAGGCTTCGGAGATATTTGAAGGCTCAACAGCGTAAAAATCATAATGCAACATTTGCTATGAATGAAAAAGTATTTTACAGAAGCATACAGAAAACCCACACCGATACAGCAATAAAAAGCAAGACAGATACACCATCAAAAAAACACATAGAAACATTCTGGTCCAACATATGGGAAGAACAAGCGCAACACAATGTTAAAGCAAACTGGATTACAGAAGAGGAAACAAATTGGTATAGACCAAATAGATAATTTCTGGTATAAAAAGTTAACGGTATTATACAAATCTATAGCAAAAAAATTAACAGAAATAGTATTAGGAGTGTATACCGTCCGTGTGGTGACGGATTAAGAATACAAAGTGTCATCACCCCTATTCGTTCCATGGGTGTCGTAAGAGGCGACCAAAGGAACAAAATAAGCAGCTAACATCACTGCCAAGAGAAGGAAAACTTGAAACAAACCCTTTACCAACCCGTCTGGCCAGCGTGGTATAGTAGGCCAAAACCTCTTTTCAAAGGAGAGGCCTATGTCCAGCAGTGGACTGTTACAGGCTGTTAATGATGATGATGAGTACTAGGAGAAAAGAACATACCCGAATTTATTGCCACAGGAATAACATACATGCTACCGAAGACCAAATACACATCAGAGCCTTCCCAATGCAGACCAATCATATGCCTACCCACAATTTATAAAATACTTACATCAATAGTAACTAATAAAATTAGCTCACACATTGAACACCACAACATGATAGCAGAGGAGCAGAAGGGATGCAGGAGAGGCCACATGGGTTGCAAAGAACAGTTATAGACTCTACTATTCATAAGCATGCCACCACAAAAAATAGACACTTACACATCATTATCAGCCTATCGCAGTCCACTGCTGGACATAGGCCTCTCCCATTGCACACCACTGTGATCGATTTTGGGCTTCTCGCATCCAGCTCCTGCCAGCCATCTTACGCAGGTCATCACACCACCTCGCCTGTGGGCGTCCTACACTACGTTTACCGAGACGCGGTCTCCACTCCAGAACTCTTCTGCCCGAACGGCCATCAGTTCTGCGGCTAATATGGCCAGCCCACTGCCACTTCAGCTTGCTAATCCGGTGGGCTATGTCGATGACCTTAGTTCTCTGACGGATCACCTCATTTCTGATCTTCTTTCTCGATCTCTCAGAGAAACGCCGAGCATAGCCCTTTCCATAGCACGCTGAGCAACTTTAAGCTTATGGACTAACCGTACCGTAAGTGTAGGACAGTACAGGTAGGACGCACTGATTGAAAACTTTCAAATATATAAAATTTATTCCAAAATAATAGACTTCTTGTGTATAGTAATGACACATTGGAAAACCACACTTCAGATAAATAATGGACTCATCTCTCTCATGACAGATACATATTAGGAAGGGTATATACCAGGGGGATTCCATAAGCCCTTTTGGGTTCTGTCTCGCCCTGAAACCCACCCCTTGTCTTACTTAATCAACCAGTGCCGGGCTGGATATAATTTTAAAACCAATACAGATGAAAGTATTATCTCGCATCTCATATATATCATCATCATCATCATCAACAGCCTTTGACAGTTCAGTGCTGGACATAGGCCTCTCCTTACAAAGGAGGGGGAAAGGGGGGGCTTCCGAGCGATGGCTTGTTTCAAACCATTCTTGCACTGACGAAGAATTTAAGAAATGTTTTAAATCACGGACCGTCTCTGAAAATGGGTACTCGTCGATGGCTTTTATTCTGTCCGGTAACACCTTGTGATGTGAATTTGTATACCGGGAAATCTATCTCAGGTTGACCAAATATACATTTTTCTAAGTTGATAGTAATCCCGTGGTTATATAATCGCCTTAGCGCTTCCTCGATGTGGGCTCTGTGTTGAATTTCATTTTCGGATGCTATGAAAATACCGTCAACGAAGCAAAAAACGAAATCTAGGCCATTTGTAACGTCGTTCATGAACCTTATGAATGTTTGACCTGCGTTACGGAATCCGAATGGCATGCGGAGAAACTCAAACAATCCAAATGGCGTTATTATGGCTGTTCTCAATATTTTTGACAGACACCTGGTTATATGCTCTTTTTAGATCAATCCGGGAGAATATGGTTTTCTTGGTTAAGAGATACGTGAAATCTAATAGCCTTGGGATTGGATGATGATCTGGCTTTATAATAGCGTTCAGTCTCCGGTAGTCACCACACAATCTGATCCCGCCATCTTTCTTCTTTTTCACGTGGATTGGGCTGGCCCAGGCGCTCTTTGATGGTCTGCAAATGCCTGCTTCGAGCATATGTTCGATTTCTTTCTTCACCAGCTTACATTTTTCTGCAGATAGTTGGCGACATTTGGATACGACCAGGTGTCTTCCGGTAATAATTTGGTGAACAATGTTATGTTTTGGTGTCTCCTTTGCGTAGAATGGTTTTGTCACGTCAGGATACTAAGTCTGCGAGTGGGGTCTTGGCGTTTATAGTCTTCACTGTTGGTATATCCGAGGAAATCATCCTACCCGGTGTTAATAATCCTATCACACCATCGAACAATTTTTTCTGGCACATATCCACTAATAAATTATGTTTTTTTAAGAAATCGGCGCCAAGCACAGGTTGCTTGACGTCAGCTATGACGAATGTCCACTGGTACGGCTTCCGTAATCCGAGATCTAGTTCAAGGGACTTTTCGCCGTATGTTTTGATTTCACTCCCGTTGGCGGCGTACAATTTATATTCGTCCGATTTGATTACTTTTGTTGTCCTCGGAATCACAGATACGTTTGCTCCTGTATCTATTAGAAAGCGAAAGCGACTTTTTCGGTCAGTAACGCAAAGGCGGCTCGATGAATATATAGCGCTGACGTCCGCCTCCGGCAACACTATTGGGAGTTTTCCGACTTTGTTTTCCAGGCACAGGGCAGCTCACATTTCTGCGCTTGTCCTCTAAAGGGGTTATGGTAATAGCACAGCCAGTTAGGGGCGTTTAGTCCTCTTCCTGGTCTTGATCTGGAACGGCTTCAGAACCTTGAGTTATAACCACGGCCTCGTGAATTGAAATGATTGTTCCTAATTGCAGCGACCTCCAGGGATAACCTGTTAATTTGCGTTAACAAATCGTTCATTGCAAAACTGCTGGTGCTCGCCACTTCCGAAACTTCATGAAGCCTTATGTTTTCCATAATTTTGTCTTTGTTGTATTTCCATCGCCAATTAGTTTTCGAAGTTGCCGTTGAGCGGACTCCTCATAGATCGATAACAGTCGTTGTTTTAATGTGTTGTATTTTTGTTTACTCGGCGGAGTCAGCAACAAATCACCAACTCGTTGAATAGTCTTGCGACCCAATTTCGAAATGACTAAATTGAACGTGCACTCGTTGCCAGCGCAGTAGTTTATTGTGCGGATGAAGTGCTCGGTGCGTTGGGATGCATTCCTTGTTGATTCCCTTGCTGTTGTTGTTTACACTGGTTAACGCCTCGTAGAGTTGGTACCTCTGGCATCGTTGACAATTTTCTTGCTTGATGATGGGGTGGAGAAAATCACATCGGGGTCACCACTGTGGGTTCTTCTAAGTGGTTATAGCCTTAGTATTACGACGAAAGTCTTAGTAGGACGGGGAGACGAGTGATCAACACTAGATTATAATTCCAACTCATTTTATTAACAATATGTACTGACTTAAATATTTCAACTCCGTGTAACGTGTCTGTGCGTGTGTGCATTTGGTCATTGAACTTTATACAATGAAATAATTTATTACGTATGTTAACCAACTATAGCGGACTTAATTCTTCCTTGTTCAATTGTCGAGGTTACCAACTATAGCGAACCTATGTATCGAGGCGAATAACAACTACGGTGTATATGATGGGAATCATGTTTATTAACTAAGAACACAGTTTTAGTTATCACTGTAATATTACTGCGACGGTCTATACTGTTGGTGCCGACTTAGAGCTTCAGTATATATCCTAAAACCTATCGAAAAAATCATCCCGTCTTAATCTCAACGGAATAAAGACTGTACGAATTCTACGTGATCGATAACAGACTCATATCTGAAATATGGTGGCCAGGCTTATTTGCGGTTATGTTTTATCAATTAAACTTCAAACACTAGGTATATGACGTAGGAATAATTGTACTTATAACCAAAACTGGGAGTATTAATAGAAACTGGGATTTTACACACTCTTTTTTATGGAGGATTAAAGTTTTTATGAATAAAACATTGAATGAAAGATTAGAAAGCTTATTGGAAATGCGTTTATTCATAACGCCTGTTACTTTTATAACAGCAATTCACACCTCACTGGAGCTTTAATTTTAAATAAAAATGTTAAATAAATAAATAAATATTTTGGACATCTTACACACAACATTATCTAGTCCCAAAGTAAGCAGAGCTTGTGTTATGGGTACTAAACAACTGATATAAATACACATAAACATACTTTTTTTTCTAAATACATACATATTATACATAGAAAAACACCCAGACTCCGAAACAAATATTTGTGGATCACACAAATATTTGATCTGACCCGGGAATCGAACCCGAGACCTCTTGATCAGCAGCCGCATACGCTAACCACTAGACCAACAAGGCAGTCCAAAAAAGTGTTGGATATCTTTTACACACAACGCCATCTAACTCCAAATTACGCAGTGTTTGTTTGATGGGTATTAAATAAGTGATAAATACAGCAGTCGCACTAGAACAACAAGGCAGTTGATTGTCATAATTTTAATATGAATTTAAAGGTTCCCATCAACCATCAACAGTACTGGTAGTTGACGGCTTTAGTTTAACACCCACCGTGTTAGAAGTTTTTTGCGATTTCTGACATTTCTAGTACTCAAACCTCAGTCGGTTCAATAGAGACTTTTGATCCTTATAAGAAACAGAATCGATTGGCATCAAAAAAAGTTTTTGTATAAAATGTCAATTTATTTGCTGGCTGTACATTTTTTCCAAAATCTGTAAATGCAGATCAGAATATCTTGAAAAATATGGATAGCCTCCTAAAAACGTTTTCCTGTAACTATAACGGTTAAGGTACCTGCCCTTACTGTCCCGTCTCAAAAATTCACCCTGTATATAATATATTTTTAAATCTAAGGTGGTAGATATTGTTTATTTTATTTCAAATCTGATAAAGGTGTCAATGTCGCCGCTCCATGGATGCTGATAATGAAAGTAGTATGTACGACTTAAGCTTATTAGATTATTTGTTTGTTTAAACGCACTAATCTCCGGAATTTCTGAACCGATTCTGAAAATTCTTTCACTAATCGGAAGCTACACTTTCTCTGAGTTCATAACGAGAACGATATAAAAAACAAGATTTACAAGAAATTGCGGGAAACATCTAGTTATAAATATGGTAATTAAATTAAATATATGTTGTAAATTAATTAAATTAAAGGCCTCTGTGAGTTGGCTTTCCTTCGTCCGCAACCTCAGACTTATTTCTAAAGTACAGGATATATATTTTTACCAAATTGTTGTTAAGCATTCACTTTTTCACCAACATATTTTACCTAGTAAATCAAAAGTTTTTTAGTTACTGACTTAAAATTTAATGCAAATTACTTCTAAATCTCAAAATTAATACATAATTATTTTCCCTTCTTTTATGGGAAATATTCAAGGGCTGGTATCACTCAGAACGCTCCCACGTCATCCGCGCGCTTGTAGGCTACGCTTGCATGTGTGTGTAACACGCACACACGGCCTGCAAATCTGGCCTGTTGTTTTTGTTTCGAATGCAGCGCTACACTCCATCTAGACATGTATATAATCAACGGTCTGTGCTTTAAAAGCGGAGCTTAGAAAAAGAGATGCGAAGTTATGCGGTTAAACTTTGACAGCTAAGGACCTCATTCTACAGTGGCCCTTACTGTCGACCACAAAAACGGCGAACCTGGAATATTAATTTTATTGACAGATACCTCCTATTTGGTGTACAAAATTAATGGGCTTTTTTTTGTTTTAGAATATTTGTGTATGTTAAAGTGTGGTTCTTGACTTGTTTATGGCATTAGAGAATATGATTACAATTTCAGCTGGTCTTGAGTGTAGGTTTGGGTGTAACTCATGTTTTTATGCTGCATAAATCTATTGAGACATCTTTTGCTTCGGTGGATACGGTAAATAATTCCATAATAGCTGCAGGATGGGACATGCTTGAAAGGAATCGGATGAATGATAACGATACAGATAATATATATATGATTACCACCTTTGGACAAGAATTCAAATGGAGTGAGTATGAGCAATCAACATGTTATACAAACATCAGTGACATTTAATGTATCACTGCTGCGCTTAGGTCCCCTTCAGGTGAGGGTTAAGGCCAATATGCCCCCACGCTGGACGAGTGTTGACTATTTCAAGGCACGTTATAACATGTCAGGCAAACTGGGCGGCGAAGGCGCGCATATCATTGACTCTTGTCGCCCTAAGTGTGGCTGCGGAGTGACGGATTTCCCTCTCCATTTGCTCTAGTGGCCAGCCACTAGAAGGCGACATCCGCATGGAAAAGATGGCGCCTCAGTATGGCCAGGCTCTGGGAGGGGTCCAAATCGTAATGACAGCAGTTACTGGATCTCTCCTATCTCAGGCGTAAAGTGGCTCACCGTGTGGTTTTAGTCGATCCGATTACTTCACACCACCTCGCCGCAAACCTCGGTGGGTTGACAGCCTTGCGGGAGCTTCCACACATATAAAAATGTTTCCTTCTAATTGCATTGCTGCTTACCTACGTAGTTTGCTCCCCCAGTCTTTTACGACACGCATGGGATGAGTAGGGGTGATGACACTCTGTTCTTATCCATCACCTCACTTAAGAAAATTCAATAAGCAATCATGTCGAATATAATTATTTATGATATTCATTTTGAGCTAACATAAGTTTAAAACCCTTTACTAATTTCAACGTATTTTTGTTTTGCAGAAGATCTAATGGACTATTTAAAGCACGACGACATGGGTCGTCTAATGACCCCGAAAGCCATATGGTATGTTTGGGGTTATGGTACGAGCAACCATATTGTATATTCCATACTATTTTGGCTGATACATTATATACCTGCTTATGTGATAGATGGTGTATTGGATTTGCTGAAGTTGAGACCTGAGGGTATCCCCTCGTAAGTAAACTTAAACTCATAATACTTTTTCTTTATCTAACAGCTGCTTATAGATTAATACACAAAAAAGACGATATGATTTTTTTAATTACGCAACGCCATTAAGTCCCAAACCAAGCAGATCTCGTATCTACTTCGTATCAGTATGGGTACTAGACTACCCACATAAATACATAAACATACTTTTTGTTGTAAATACATACCTATATATTATACATAGAAAACACCTAGACCAACAAGGTAGTCAACATGATACCTAAAGTATTAAAAAGAAAATCAGTTAACATATACATTTGGTAAGACAAAGAAATCCGACCCGAGATTATCAAAATATATATTTCGGATTTATTAATAGTCTATGACTCACAAATAATGGGGCTTCTTAGGTGCTATTTTCATAACCGGTTTGGTAGAGCCAGAGATTATCCACTACAAACAGCAAAGAAAATGAGGCCATTTATTAAAACTCACAAACATTATTTTTTGTAATATTATATTTCTTTATTTATTTAAACATAATTGCATACTTAGTATAGAGGCGCTTTTAATGCCCAGATACATTCTCTCCCAGTTAACCTGCAGGTGATGCAGAAATATGATGTTGTAGGTGCAAATACAAAATTAGTTTTGAATTTAACAAAGTTCTATAAGTTATGTAAATAAGAAACGATTGTTCATTAG
This sequence comes from Phragmatobia fuliginosa, assembly GCA_932526445.1. Classification (NCBI taxonomy): domain Eukaryota; kingdom Metazoa; phylum Arthropoda; class Insecta; order Lepidoptera; family Erebidae; genus Phragmatobia; species Phragmatobia fuliginosa. The sequence continues at coordinate 2,185,691 of OW052083.1, read as the reverse complement.
AAATAGCCAATATTCAAAAAATAGTTCTGCATATATTACGAACATAAACAAATACCACATCGATATGAGATCGAGAACTATAGCGAACTTACATCTTCAGGCTTGTTCCGTCGTCGGGGTCAATAATTATGGCAAACATAGAGGTGGATAGCGAATCACAATTACAGTGTTCTCTTTTGCAGCCATGTTTATTATTGAAGTACTGGTTTATTATTTCAACATTACCTACTAAGATATGAATATGGTATGGATATGTTTTGCTCTTACAGCAACATTATCTATTCTAAATCTTATCACTACACTGCATATTATAATCTCGGCTTGTACTTTGTACTTAACGAGTAAATGACTGCCCAAATTTAATAATCGATAATAGACACTTATGTCTGAATTATGCTGACAAGGCACATCTCTGTATAAATTCCATCAATTACTTTAAACAGTATATGACGCAGGAGAACCATTCCAGAGTTTCTGGGAAGATCATAAGATGAGAAAGGATGGTTAGAAGGATGTCATGGCAGATGGTATTAAAGACTTTCGAGAAGTCAACCAAAGCCAGCACCGTGACTTTGGTGTTGAAACTAACCACCGGTTTCTTGATCCCTGTACCCGAAGTCGGTGGTTTACTATTTTTTATATTTTTAAACGTATTTTTTATATTTATATTTAAAAATGTAATTTATATGTATGACGGCGTTTACGTAAAACGTCAGGTTGACAGCACTGTCAATGTCAACCTAGCGAAGCGTCATTGTCGATGGTAGTGCGGGCGGCCATCTTGAAGTCACTTTTGAACGAGACAGCGCCCGCGCACCACGCTTGTGACGAATCGCTCAAAATTGTCACCATCGCGCTATTACAAGTTTTATTTAAGTTGATATCGTATAGAAGTAATCGTTAACTACCTAATTACATCGTGATTATAGTGAATACTGACTAAAATACGTCGACTGTGTTCTGAAGTCATTTATTTCTATTTCTGCGTCCACCTACCCACATAGTTATAATAAGACATGTTCTTGTGAAAATACTCTTCATGTATATTAAGTTTAATAAAGAGAATAATAATAATAATGTTTACTTTCATAAAGTGATTGTAGTACATAACAGATAGCACAGAATTGAAGACAGATAGTGCGAACAATCAGTGGTTAGAACGCTGTCCCCCTAGATATGTTTTGGAAAACCTGTATTAAGGAGTAACAGTACTAACCCCCGTTCGGTGGTAAACATTACATTATTGTATTAAATACGAGTATTATTTCCTCATATATGTACAACTTTGCAATTAAACATATTCGTTGTGCATATATGTGACACCAGTTTGCTCATTCGTCTATTGTGCACGTTTTCATTCAGGTTCTAATCCAATAAACCTAAACAAAGTCAAGATTTTTCATTATTTTATTAATTTCACTTACTTTTGTTGGTTTTGGTAAAAGTAGCGTCACTAACTGTCTCACTGACTCATGGCAAAGTCCACTATCCATCTCTCTAATATTTTTTCCGTAAAAATAAGAACCTACTAAGAGCTTGTGCGAATAAATAACATTTCAACTGATGGACCAAGAACCCAGAGCCGCCAGACCTACGTCATTAGTGCAAAGCTGAAATTTTCAGGATTATTGTTACTTGTGATTATTAGTACAATGTCTTGTTAAGATGTATGTGTACCCATTAGCTTGAAAGCGGGGCCGTTTCTGAGGTAGCGCGAAGTACAGATGGATAAAAACCTTACTTACCTACGTGAAAGGTGCAAAGCTAGTATTTACATATTTTATCAAGAATATTATTTAAAATTAAATTTCATTACTGCCAGACACTTTCCGTGGGCCATTACTTCTGCCAGACGTCTTGAAAGTTGTGAAAAACTTAGGTAAACTACGCTATAGTAGCAAACCTAAATTTTATCCATATTATCTAAAGTAGGTACTATTTCCAGAGCCTTTGTATGCGGCCAGACCAATCCGAAGGGCCAATCATCCCCCCAGACACCTTTAAATATTTTGTAGTAATTAGGAAGCTGAGATATATCAAATTTGGTATTATTTTAAGAATAGAATTTTAAAATATTAAATGGTTTTTACACGCTTTTTATTAGCTTCACCTGTATGTTTGTTTGTTTGTAACCAACTCCTTTAGGTGCGATTTTGACCCACTTGGATTTCAATGAAATGCCCATAATTTTCAAACTGCATGGGATAGATTTTTATTTTTTATTTTTCTCATGATGGTTACAATCAATCCTGTCACCTCGTTTCGGCTTGACGTTGAGTTCTGGGACACCCTGTATATAAATTTCCGTAAGCAAGTAAGTTGATGTGGGCTCTGTAATTAAGATTTTTATCCAAGATTATACCAAAATATTTCATACTAATCTTAACGTTAATCTACACGATCTAGATAGGGACAATTGCATTGAGTTTGTAAACATGAAAAACAATTATGTGCTTTAATAGTAATAGGAATATTAGGTTGGAATGTGGAGTTGATAGAAAATGTTAAAAAAATTTTTTAGTGGTATTTACTGTTAGAGTATGAGAACATAACCTTTAAGAAAGAATTAACCTGAGCAAAATACTCAAGCTTTGACCAAGTTTCTGCCTGGAAAGTAATATCTCTATCATCTGCAAAGGAAACTATTTTGGCATTATGGATGTTCAGATTACACAGGTCATTTATAAACTCCAGGCACAGAGTAGGGCCTTAGATACTGCCTTGCGGCACGCCGTAATAGACAGGGAGCTATTGTAAGTATTGATTCTGATAGTCTGGGTTCGATTCGTTAGATAGCTCCGGAATAGATTTAGTTGTTTTCCCCTGATTCCCGTGTCTTCGAGCTTATTTACGAGAGTAGTAATAGGAACGGTGTCGAATACCTTCGCGAGATCTAAAAAAAACGGTGAATATTTTCTTGTTAGAGTTAAGGCACTTCACAACGTGATTAGTGAGATCCTGTACAGCATCACAGGTAGATCTATTCTTGCGGAATCCAAACTGTTGAGGCGACAATAAATTGTGATGTTCAAGGTAATATACCAATCTTCTGTTGATTAATTTCTCAAGTACCTTGGAGATTGCACTAAGAACAGCGATAGGTCAGTAGTTGTTAGGCAGACAACCATCTCCGCCATTATGAATAGGACGAATTTTTGCTTTTTTTATGGATGTGGGGAATACTGCGGTTTCAAAACAGAGATTAAAAATGAAGGACAGTATTGGAGCTAGCAGATCAGAGTATATTCTATTAATTAATGGCGATATACCATCCCAACCTATAATAGCTGCGTTTGATCTGAGTGATTTAATTAAGAGAGTTTTTTTTTTAAAGATGATTCTTTTATATATAAGCCTACCACAGTGACTCTACTCTGCCTATTTTGTGTCCAATTTTAGCCTATAACAACAATGCCCAGAGCATTAAGTTTACCTATATCACTTGTAAATGCGTAAACCTTAGATAAATATAATTAAAAGCTAATTTTTTTTTTCAGATTAGTGAAGACTTATGCCAAAGCGGACAAAGTGCATAAATTTTACAAATACTTCCTCTTTAATGATTGGAAATTAAAATCTGACAGATTAAAAGCTATGATCAATCGCATGTCGGATAATGACCGAATTATTTTCAATTGTGACGTTAATACCATTGATATGAAGGAACTTCTGAAAATATGGGCTATAGGGATACGAAGGTAAGTATACCGGTCAAATCATTACCATCAATGCAGTTCTATTTTTAATGTACATATGTATGTCAATTTATTTACCTCTTTTTTTATCGTTTTCTGTCCTAGAAATATATGTAAGATTAACAAAGTGAAGAGTAACATTGTTGGGTTTAAATATTTTATAGAGTAGAGACTGCCTCATGGAAAGCATGAGTAGAATCCATGGCGACCTGGTCCATGGTTTTTTTTTTATTCTCCTGGTCTTCGGTCTCTATTTTGGGCTCCCAGTCTCACACTCACTATCAAAATACGACATCCAGAATGCTGTCATTATCAGGAACGTCTTTTGTGTGAGGCTAGTACTGCTCCGGTGGATCTGGCCCATTCTACTCAACTACCTTTTTTATTACGCGGGGAACGCCTTTTCACCATGCCCTTCAAGAGGTGAGCTAAGAGCGTGTGTGTGCGAGAGGACTCCCGGGCAAACGGTTTACTTACTAAACCCCGCGTCGGCCTACCTTGGCATTCGGGAGGAACACCAGGATCGCATCAGCTGTTTCATCACTCTGCACAGGAAGAGGCGGAACATTAACCCGCTTTAGATGACACCCCCGGCTGCACCGGGGTGTCACCTGTCTCGGGTCGTTTGCAGCGGTTACTACTCCCCAGGATATGACCACAGTGACCCTTAGACTACAACTGGAGAGTTAGCGACCCGTTCGCCACCTCCTTCGAGCACGACCAGCCCTTTCCCTTTGTGGCTCTACTACCTAAAAAGTGTTGTATGTACCTGATTTGCTGTAATAATACAGCGCCATCTATCTCAGAGGTATCAAACTATGAATTAAAGTTAAAGAGTAACTACTAATCCTACATCACGATATAAAAATTCTAGCCTCGATTAGTATTACTATATCACCTTAGAGAGATTGATAATATTTCTAACGAGGAACGGATTCCTCCGTAGATATGTTATTAGGTATTCACTTTATTACATAAGTTATTGAGATATTTGTGCTAAAATTTCAACAGACATTGTTCAAATTTTAGCACAAATATCTCAATAACTTATGTAATAAAGTGAATACCGACCTCACCGACTCACAAGCGACCCTGATCCCAAACAGGCAGGGTCTCTTTTCAAAAACTTTTTATAACAAAAATTCAACCAGACACGGAACAATGATCATGCACCTTATTTTTTTTATTTTTTTTTATATAATGCTGCCAAAATTACTCTGCTCAGCCTGATGGAAAGCCCAAGCAGAATCCACGAGTGGTGGCCACCGTCCTCATTACCAATGTGGACAATGCAACACAGTGACCCACACTATGGCGGCCTAGTCAGATGCTTCTTTACGCCCCTCAGGTAATTATGTTCTGGATGGGAATTGATATGAAGTTATTTGTATTTATTTACAGGTACATAATCAAAGATGGCCTCCAAGGAACAGAATATGGATACAAAAAGCAACAATGGTTCCTATTAGCACATATTGTGGCATCATTACTTTATGGATATTTAATATTTAAGGTTTTATATCTTGCCTACAGCATGATATTTTAACTGTAAAAGTTATAAGCAAGAAATTGTGGCTGGAAAGACAAAAATGTTTCTTAAGTCTGTAAATACAGAATCTTAAAAATATATACCTATTATTACCACCACCAACTGTTTTCTTTTTTATTTACTATTACCTAACAATATCAAAACAATATCAGTTTATTATTTAAATACACACACACACATTCAAACACACTTTTAAAAACGTTATTATTTAAACTCTTCAACAACTACAACAAATCAGCACTTTGATTATCTGTGCTTATATATTTCAGCTCTACAATCTTTTGTTCAACTTTATCTCTAACAAATTGATATTTTAGTTCTATATGCTTCAACCGTTTATGCTGTTCAGGGTTTATAGCGATATGAAGAGCAGATTGACTGTCAGCATATTTTATAGTGTTGTATATGTCACTATATGTATATACTGATACTGACATATACAACACTATATAGTTTATAATGTACGTGTTGCAGTCAAAACCTATCTCCTGTAACATATGTTCTATCCCTCTACTATGCCTTCCCAATGCGATATATTCTGATTCTGTTGATGATAAAGCAATACATTTTTGCTTCAAACTGCACTAAGAAACATTGCTTCTATAAACCTTCATAACATATTCTGAAGTAGATTTTCATTCTACCTTATCTCCTGCCCAGTCTGCATCTGCAATCCTGTTCCTTTCTTAATTATGTTAATTTATAGTCCCCTTTTTTCATGTGCAAGTTTGTAAATGTGAGGATAGTGTAGGCTTGTAATGTTAGTTTATATTTTAGTAATTTTCTGGTGGTTTTGAGTGTTTAAACGGCCTACTCAAGTGTCCTGCTGGCGGCAGTGTCGTGTTCCGGGTTGTGGATCCTGACTACATCGGTAAGGCTACACGATGGCTGGGGCCCGTATGCGGTCTGTATGGACAGGTCGACTCAGAACTATGGTCCTTTCTTCAAAAGGCCAACCAGGACCCTATACTGCACTTAAACAAAAAAAAATACACCTCTGTGGTTTGTTTCGGCGTTTCTACCCAGAGTGAGTCGTAGGAAATGCCGGTGCCTTCTAGTTATAAAGTCCGACTTGTAAAAATGTCTGAAAAGATTTACTTGCAGAAATAAATATCATAATATATATCATCAAATATCATATACCTTTATGTATTTTATATTCTCTTCAAAGCTTTTCATAGACTTTTATCTGCAAAGTCTGGTACCTTCTTAAAAAACATATTGCATAGTAATGGTAAGGTCTAGTTCCTAACATTGCATACATTAACTCTTTATCTGAAGCTGGTTCTGTAGATATAATCAAACCTTTTTCTATTGGTGAGACTATTGGACTGCAATCTGTGATTTTATAACTGTCATTCTATAGTTGGTTCCCGTAGAAATAATATTAATTGTCATGGAACGCGAAAGTTTAAAAGTTAATATTCGCCTTAAATTGTTGTATAATTAATTCTCCACAGAATTTACTATTGAAATTTGCAATTGTTATTTGCTTTGGTACGTAAATATTTATCAGCTACTGCATCACGGAGCGGAGACCTGGTGACCTATAACACAGGTTAATACCTAACTTAGGCACCAGTCCTCCACAATATCGTGTTGAGTGTTTGTACTAGTTCCTAAGCATATTATTGTAACTACCTATGAAATTGTGGTGAGAAATAAAGATTATTACTATTTCTTAAAAATTTCTTCTAAATATTCCTTCTGATCCAATTCTATCCTGTCTTCGTTAATGGTTATGTTAATTCCTAAATATTTCATCTTCTTGTTATTCATTTCTGTAATCTGGAAATTTTTCTTATGTTCTTTCTTCAACTTTTCTATTTCTTCTTTCTTTTGCGCTATTATTATTAAGTCATCCATATATAACGATACAAAAAATCTCTGGTTTCCTTAATAGTATAACCAGTAATCTGATTTGCATCTTTTAAACCATGAACTTTCCATAAATTTATTGAATCTATTGTTCCAATTTCTCGGTGACTTCTTGAGCCCGTACAATGACTTCTTGAGTTTAAGAATTTTTCCATCATATCTTTTAATTCCATTTGGTAATTTTATTCAAACTTCTTCTATATCCCCACACTAAATGCACTTTTTACATCCATCTGTGTCATAATAAGACTGTATTTGCTTGACGAGTCTATGGTACTGTGGCCCGTGGAATCAGCAATTTTACCCCGTATCGGCAGATGTCAAAATAGAAATAGAAATAATAATAATAAATAACTTTATTTGATAAACACAACAAAGATTAACATTAACAACAATTATAATTGTAAAAAAAAAGTTTGTATGTACTAGCTATAAGTTGTTTATCTGAATAAATGATTATTATTATTATTATATTGTTACAGGTTATAATGTTATTAACTAACATAATACAAAGCAATCACACACAACAGAAGATATATTTTTTATGGCTTACAACATTTGGTAATGTCAATTGTCAATGTCAGATAAAGTGGCATTGATTGGTACATTGGTTTTATGTAATAGCTGGTAATAGCACATGCAAAGTTTGGGCATTTTACTAAAAAACCGAATGGAATGTTAAAATACTAAAAAATAAAGTGTATATTAACTGATGCATAACAAAAATAAGCCTTTGAATCAGAACACTGGGCAGTTAGTAGTGGTGACGAACGCTGTACGCCGTGTCTAATATAATTTTAACAAAAAGGAACCGATTTCAATGAAAAACCATTCCGAGTACCCAAATCGCGACAATTTTGCCTGATATTCGAGGAGTTCCCTCGATTTCCTTGGGATCCCATCATCAGATCCCGATATGGTGACGATAGGACCACCTGTAAGCTACGCCCATTCCAATGCAAAAAGATTTTTTGAAATCGGTTCATAAACGACGAAATTATCGCTGAACATAGATATAAAGAAAAAAAAAAGATTCCGACGAAATGAGAAGCTCCTCCTTTTTTTTGAAGTCGGTTAAAAATAGGTGGACAGTCAGCATTTACTGCAACGGGCTTAGAAAATCGCAGGCCTGATTTTCAGCGCCCACCGTAGCAGTCGATTTGATGCCGATAGCAGCTAACTAAGTAAAAGTTAAATATTGAAAAATAATTAAGGTTGTAAGTCCAGTATGAGATATTTTACAACGGCTCGCTTTTCAGTCTATTGTTTTTTACAAACACCCACGCAACTTCGAACAATTAATAATTACTCGGCAAATAATCCTTAATTCCTCTTATGGGGAATTTAATCCACAAGTATTATATTCTCCCTGAAAGGAATTGCCGATGGAACGTTATATTTTTCCAGTCAGTCAATGTTCTAACTGCTGGGAATTTGGACACTTAGCACTCCATGGAAAACCTCTCAGGCCTGTGTCTGTTCAGGTGACGATCTGCCCAAAATCGTCACCTGCAGGCCTCTTCCTGAGGTAGCCGAAGATCTAATGCCCTCTGGCGCCGCAGCAGCATTGCCTCCTCGCAGAAGGAAGCGACGGCGCTCCATGCACTTTCGCTACGGATCATGGACAGAACGATAGTCGGAAGCGAAACACCATCCGCAGATCCGATAACCGCAATAAGTTCACTACGCTGGTTGGCCCAAGCTGGGCATTCCACCAGCGTGTGAAGTGGCGTGTCATCAGGGCAGTCATCACAGTGATTGCACCGTGACGTTGGTAAAGAAAATAAACATATTCTAACTTTTTTATCTAAATATGGTAAACATCACTTGAATTGTGAAATCGAGACTTGTACCGGTTCTAATTGTAAAGGTCCACACATGGCACTTGATAAGTCTTGCATATTTTATTTATAATAACATCATGAAATAATCACTAGAGAGATTACAAAAAAGAAAAAAAACATCATATCAAGAGGAGGTCATCCCTACCACGCATAGTTGAAGAAAAAGATAACGAAACATCCCTGTCTTCTTGCAGATATAGTGAGGCTGTAAAGAAATCCAATAGAAAACCTAAAAATAAATCAAATAATTGGTTGCAGGAAACTGAATACAACGAAGAGGAGCAACAGAACTGAGCAACAAAGATATACGCGAAGACTCTAATTATAAAAAAAAATGGAGAACGAAATTACAGAGTTTTATGGTAAAAATGAATCACATTTTTCTTGAAAAAAATAAGACAGTCGTAGAGAAAATTACAGAAATTGTGAACTAAATTTATGAAGAATGTGTTTTATTTTGTATTTATTTTGTGAGATAGATTTTTAAAGGTTGTTTAATTTATATAATGCCTAAAACATGTAAAAAAATACCATAGCTATATGTGTACATAAATCATTGCAGTCTAAAACTGCAATGAAATCCAAAATATAATATTGGTTTAACTGTTTTTATTTTAAAGTAAATTTCAGTTATTTTGATTTAATTTATTTTTTGATTTTTTAAATGAGATAATTATGTAGTTAGGGTCCTATTATGTAGTACTATGTGTATGTAACAAGAAAAAAATAAAAAAGAACTCTGATAAGTAAACATATTTTTTGCGTTTTTGTTTCGCTAAACCTATTCAGTATCGTGGTCTGAATGCAACCCCAAGTTTTCGGTAGCAGTCTTTTATATAATGTACAACCTGTAAATGAAATAAAGCCGAGAATTCGAACCAAGTATCGTACAGTTGGAGAGGCCTACCTCCAACAGTGGACTGCGATTGGCTGATGATGATGATGAAAGAGAATAAAAATAAGAGAATGAAAAATACTTAATAATGAAGTTTGTATCATAAATAGAATTCTTTGACGTTGACCTTGATACAGCAATATTAAAATAAAAAGATGAGATATTTAGGAATTAACATAATAAAAAACGAAGACAGGATAGAATTTGACCAGAAGGAATATTTAGAAGAAATTTTAAAGAAATATAGAATGTCAGATTGCAATCCAATAGGCTCACCAATAGAACCAGGTTTGATTATATCTACAGAACCAGCTTCAGATACAGAGTTAACGAAGAGGTGCAGACAGCTAATTGGGGGCCTCATGTATGCCCCCTTTTGACTGTAACACGTACACTATAAACTATATACCACTATATACACAATAACACTATATACTGACAGTCAATCTGCTCTTCATATCGCTAGAAACCCTGAATCGCATAAACGGTTGAAGCATATAGAACTAAAATATGATTTTGTTAGAGATAAAGTTGAACAAAAGATTGTAGAGCTGAAATATATAAGCACAGATAATCAAAATGCTGATTTGTTGTTGTTGTTAAACAGTTTAAATACTAACGTTTTTAAAAGATTGTGTAGTGAAATAATAAACGGATATTGTGTTTTTAAGTTAGGTAATAGTAAATAAAAAAAAACAGTTGGTGGTGGTAATAATAGGTATATATTTTTAAGATTCTGTATTTACAGACTTACAAAACATTTTTGTCTTTCCAGCTACATTTTTTTAAATGACATTTGTTTAATAGGTTTTGGGGTGCTCAAGCTGCATCTTTCGTTTTCGAAAGTAGTCTGTTTATAAAGTGTTTATACAATAGCGTTCAAAAGTATTTTGACAGAAAGTCGCACGTCTCTGCCTATACTCGTCACAAAATAAGAAGCCCGTTTTGACATTTGTCATCGTGGCGTAACTAGTGATGTATCAGACGACTTGGTACACGATACTTACGATAAATCGATTCAAACTTGTAGAGTATTTGATTGATTTGACTATATAGCACAAAGTGCATTGGATTTAAGTTATAATTAGAACATATAACTTAAACTTTAATGTTATAGACAATTTGAAATGATACTATGGAAAGAAATGTCAATTTGTCACAAGCTTCTTTTAACAATGTCATCATAGTCTTAGTGGAGAATGGTGGCTTTATATTGTGACCATTTTGCAGGTTTATTTTATTTTACTAATTCCAGCAGTTCAGCTTTCAATAAATTCATGTCAGCTTCTACGCCTTTTCTTTGTAACCACGCCACTAAATCTGCCTTTTTTCTTACTTGAGTAGGTGCCTTATCTATTTGAACTGAATGGTAAGGTGCATTATCCATAATTATTGTGCACTGTTCGGGGAGGTTTGTTAACAACTTAGTAAACCACTCTAAGAATTTATTTGCATCCATTTCTTCGTGGTATTCTTTTGCACTTCTGGACTCGAATGCGAGTAGAGCATCATGCACAAAACCTCCCCCGGCTGATCCTGCATGGCAGATTATTAGGCGTCCACCCTTACCCATTGGCACTTTTGAACAAGATGCCTTGGCATCATCCGTCCATGACTGTGGCAAGATATGATTCGAGTTCAGCCAAGTTTCATCGATAAATATGACTCTTCTTAGGCATATGTAACACATTTTCTTCAGTACCGGAAGACCCATACTTTTCCTTCAAAATGGTTCGAATAGTTTTTTTGCCGATTCCAAGTGCTTCTGCTACGCGATCTTGACCTTGTGTTACGGGTATTAATGGTCCACCAGTAACTGATTCGCGTTCGAAGTATTCGGTTAACATCACAACCAATTCGCGAGATTGGCTGTTGATTGTACGTCCTCTTTTCGACATGTTGAAACAGAGTTTGTACAATATAACAACAAACACCAAAATCGAGTCCAAATCGCTATTTCTAATCAATGTCCGGAATAGAAGAGCCAAGGTCAACGTGATAGTAAACAAAAACAGTCCAAAAGTAAAGCCGAGTCTAGAAAAAATATTAAACATAAACGAGCGCAAAGTCAACTTCACAAGATGTCGAACGAAAGACTGCGCAGTACACGGTACGCCCATGGATCACGTGCCGCTTGGTCATAGACAAACCGTTCTATAGGTACATAAAGAAAGGAAACAAATTATGTACTGCTTTGATAATTCTTTTAAAGACTGACTTTTAAGGACTGTTGTCAAATTAAGTTTTAAGTTTAGATAATCACTCAAGAATCATCACCAATATTTTATAATTTACGATTAAAATTGAATGAAACTATCGAGATTAAAAAAATAATTGATTGAATCACTATTATTAAAAGAAAAAAGTCTGAGAATGTAACTGTTTTTGAAGACGTTTCGTAATAACCACAAATTGCATGCTTCTATATATTAAGTGCGAAAAGAATAGTCGCAATAAGATATATTCTTTCGTATTATTTAACACACTACAAAAAATACGTTTTTTTTTAAATACTTTAGATATTTATTTATTATTATTTAGATTTTTATTATTATTTTATGAATGATGAATGAAATGATGATGAAATGATTTGGTTAAAAAACCCGGAGTCCACTCCGGGTTTTTTAACCAATTATTTTAACCATTTAGTATACTATCAAAATATTCATGTTAAATATCAAAATAAAGCTAAAACTATATGTGATCAGATTTTGTTTTTTTAATTTTTAAATATTGAATAAGACAGTAATTACACATTTATCTCTTTTATTAATGTAATTTTTGTAAACGATTTTCAGAAACTCTATTTTATTCGGCCAAAAAACGGCTTTTAACGCTTACAACACTACGGCAACCAACCCAAAGACAAAACATTGTAGTAAAGTCCTGTCGGAATATTAATCAACGTTTAACCCTTCGGGTGCCTGGTGGGTCTGACAGACCCATCACTTCAAAACTTCGACGATATTTTTTTATTTTTTTAACCTAACGCGCTGCGCTTCTCAGTAGCTGCGCGATATGAACTAGCAGCCATTTTGTCTCCTCTCCCGTAATCCGCGACGCACACGCATTCAGATAAGAGGTGTTTTATGTGCGCTCGGGTCTCAGGGACCCGACCAGGCACGCGGCGTAACTTTTATTCCGTAAGTACTTACTTTTGTTTTTTTCTTGTTTCATGTGTTTTGTGTGGTAAATTGTTTACGAAAATAATATTTTATCAGTTAAAAATGGTTAGTAACGAATTTTGATATCTGTCAAGCTTTGGAGAGAGATTTAGAAGAATATGAATACGAAGATGTGGTTTTTGATGATAGTGGAGATGAATCAGTCTACTTGGATGTACCACATGGGTAAGATAGTGCTGAGGAAGTAGCAGAAGTCCATGCTGAACCCAATAATAGTGAAAGTGATGACAGTGATGTTGAGATGTCTCAGCCATTGAGTAATTTGTCTCACGCGTCGATTGTTTTTTCTTTTTATAATTTAGCCTACCAAAGTGACTCTACTCTGACTGATGGAAAGCATGAGTAGAATCCAGGAGTAAGGGCATGCTCATTGTGAGAATAGGCAAAGTAAAATGGAAAACCATACTACCATGGCGGCCTGGTTAGATAATTGGATAATTGTGAATTTTTGTTACGTAAAATATGAGAATTTTAAATTAGGTAATAAACATTTTTTAAAACAACTATAGTTTTAATTTTTCCAATCATATAATTTAAATGTCAGTGAAAATTAATAAAAACCCTGTATTTAGCTTTTTGACTCGTTAAGTAGGTAAAAATCAAGCATTTTGTTTACGGGTCTCACAGACCCACCAGGCATGCGAAGTGATTTTTAGGTACCAGGCACCCGAAGGATTAATTCGTGTTTTTGAGTGATTTTTTTCAATATAAAGTTAAACTTGATGCTTATTTATGATACGCGTTATGGTAGTTTATGGGTAACAGTAATTAAATAGGATTATGAATTTGATTTTTCAATTTCTTAAAAAGACGTTCATACAAAGTTATCGAGGCATGCCAAATGACAAATGTCAAAACGGGCTTCTTATTTTGTGACGACTATAGTTTTTAACGAAGTTAATCGAAGGAAGAAAAATAAATGAAAGTCAATGAATTTAATTATTTTTAATAACTTTTACCTTAGTACGTGAATATCTTCATACTAAAAATAAAATGCTTTGCATATAAACATCTCCTAAAAAGTACCACTTTCTTCTTAATTTTTAAGACCCGATGCAAAAAAAAATTTACTGTACTGTTTATCTGTCACATCGAAACTCAGAATTGGAAAAACTAAAAAAGTTTAAATTTTATTGTTTGCTTTACCGTCATATTTAAGAGAACCTGACGTACGCTGAGCTTCACCCACAGGGCTATTTATTTCAATATATATGAGCCCACTAAAGTGACTCTACCCTGTCTGATAAAAAGTATGAGAAGAATTCAAGCTAGATTGTTTCATAATATAGTTTCATTTGTTAATGTTTTCTACATTATTTAGGCTAGTTAAATGCATTTATTTTTTCTTTTGTTCATTATACCTACAATCACTTATTTTGTTATGACTTTTGTAGCTAAAAACTTATTTATTCATTGTTATATTTTTGTTAAGATCAAAACGTTTGTGCTGATAACTTTTACAGTTGGAATATCATGCTGTAGGCAAGATATAAAACCTTAAATATTAAATATCCATAAAGTAACGATGCCACAATATGTGCTAATAGGAACCATTGTTGCTTTTTGTATCCATACACTGATCCTTGGAGGCCATCTTTGATTATGTACCTGTAAACAGAGATTGTAGATCGTTAGATGGGCCGCTCCATATTAAAAGGCACCCAACTTAAATCATTACTCAAAGAGGTGCACGCACTACTTTTGTCTTAGTACCCGACAATTGCAGGTTGTGAGTGGACGCGGACTTAAAAAAATATTTTAAGTTTTTTTCGTGTTTAAACATTTTAGTATGCCTTCGTGTTCATTTTGGAAGTGTAAAAACACAAGCCGAAACACAAATAAAGATAAAGGTGTTACTTTTCATGCGTAAGTATTTTTGTAAACAAATTAATTTGATTTATTTAAAACACACGTCTCGAGCGGTTTAGCGGGACGAAGGAGAGGCGTGAGGGGTGGAGAAGCGGCCGGCTGGCAAAGATTATATACTAAACAGAACAGTTAAAGTTCTGAAGGTAACGATCTCTATATGGCACTGTTTCTTTTTATGAAACTGGAATATAATACTATAATACTTTGATATCTACTTTAAAATAGCAATGAGGTAATAACTTTCATTATGATTGACTTTTGTTCCTAATTTTCTTCAATCTTAAGTTCAAATGTATATCAAATGTATCATAAATTTTTAAACAATGCAGGGATTATCTTTTATAGAATTCTTATATACAAAACGCCAAAAATTTTATAAATTGATGCTTTTTCACCGACTTTGATTTAATTAAGGTGATTAGCTGTGCATAATAACTTCTCACAGATTCTTTTGTTTACATTATATTATTACTAGCTGACCCGGCGAACTTCGTACCGCCTAACAGTCAATGAATGTCGTGTTACTTTTTAGCTGAACTAATTTAGGCTTTGATGAACGTAAAACAATGATACAAAATAATATATTTATATAGATAGAAACAAAAAAGTATTTTATTATGATGAATGATGATGAAAACATACATACAGAATGAGAATAAAAATTAAAATAAATAAAAAATAATAATTAAGTACTTCAAACTCATGTCAGAAAAAAATGATTGAAAACTATGTTGTGCAGATTGGCAAAAAAAAACTCGGATTAATTCATTAATAGGATTTTCATTCAAGCACTTTGTGGTAAACGACATTCTTTGTTTTTTGGTCAGGCGCAAGAACAAATAAAGCGGATGGTTTGCCGACACGTGAGCATGCCACGTACAATTGACCAAGAGAAAAACATGCATTTTCTAGATTGAGGCCACAAATAGTCAAGGATTGGCCCTGTGATTTGTTGATCGTCATGGCGAAGGCAAGACGAATCGGGAATTGAATTCGTTTAAACTCAAAGGGCATATCCGTTGGGATCATCGGAATCCTTGGAATAAGAACTTCCTCATCTTTAAATTTTCCTTTAAGTATCGACGCGTGAATCACATTGCTCATCAGTTTTCTTATCACCAAACGCGTTCCTTTACACAGTTTTGGTTAGTTTAAATTTCTAAGCATGATGACTACCGAGCCAACTTTAAGTTTTAAATTGTGCGGTGGTAAACCAGGCACATCCAAGGAGTTTAAAAATTCAGTTGGATAATTAGTGGCTTCTTCTTCGTTTGTTACACAGTCGATAGATTTGAATGAATACAGAGTACCTACGATTTGATTTTGAATTATAAAATTGAGGTCATCTACATCTTTATTTTTAGCGGCCAAAATTGCTCGCTCGCTTAACCATTTAGTATTTTTGTGGTTAGCAATGATATCCGGGAATACTTTGTTGATAAGCTCGTCTTTTGATGATACGAAATTGCGAAAATTTGGAGGAAATGAAATCAAACCGCTCGATATGTCAACAGGAACACGGCCATTACCGATAGTCAGCAGTTGCTTCGAGAAATCATCAGCAGATAGATCGTTCAACAATGCAAATCTCATATTTACAGACAATTGAAGTTTCTTTACATATCGCCACAGATTTGATGCTTTGAGGCAAGCGTTTATTTCGTCGGCAGCAGTAGATCTTGGAATGATAATTTAGCTTGGTCCAACCGAATGAAAGTCAGGCGCTCCGTTTCGATTTTAACGTACATGTCAACGCCATATTGTTGAAGCAGTCGACGAAATCGCAACAAATAATTGTCAGAATTATCACGAATTATCAAACGATATGCGTAATAATTTATCGAACTAACCTTCTTGGTAGTTTCCTCACCTGAAACAAATGCAGTAAAAATTGCATTTTAGAACCCGTAATGGTTAACGACTCTTACAGCTACTCTCTACTAAATTAGAAATTACAACTTTTTTTGAGTACTAAAAGCAAACAGAATAAAATGTATATCAAGTTAAAATGAAAACAACAATATTGATCTTACCATTCAATGGATTAATCATTTTGATATTAAAGTGATATCCATCGTCTCCTTGCCAAAACATCAGCGGGTATTGTAACGCGTCATATGAACGCTGTTTTTCATATATTCTTTGTAGTTGCCCAGTATTGCGTCGTGTAAGTACAATATCACGTGTTTCCAAGTTTTCACCAACAATCAGGATTGCCATTCATGTGTTCCAGCTGGTCTTTTATCTGCTCTGATCACAACTTTATAGTCATCACTTGGCATGCGCTCTAAAGCAGTCTTGAACAGCCTGACCAATGCATGATGTTCATGAAGCATTTGCTGCAGATCTTGGAGAATTGCTCTTTTCGTAGCTGTGTTGATCCCTTGACGCCGGTCAAGTTGTTCTTCCATATTGCCCATGAAGTATATTTGCAAGAATTTATGCTGTGCATCTTCTATAATTAATAAATAATTTTCGAAAATTAATGTCTAAAACAAACAAATATAACAGTATCTGAACTTTGTAGACATTTTACAAAAAATAAATTTTTGATGCACACATGATGTCTTCAGAAGATTTTTTTTATTTTTTGTGGCTTAAAGGTCTCAGCAACCAGGCCATAAGCTCCAAAAAAATAAATAGTTGTTACACTATTTGACAGGATTGGACAACAAATGTTTGACATGTAATAAACAAATCAGCATCTATTGAAATGATTAAGTATTCATTACACATATCGAGTTTTCATTGTTTTTAAGATGTATTCTGCTATTCGGGACGGAAACAAATCCAACAAATCAAAAACCATGGCAATCGGTCCAGCCGTTCTCGAGTTATAAGTGTTGTAACAAACACGACTTTCTTTTATATATATAGATTTAACACATTCTAAATAAATGATTTTATTTCATTACTAAACTTCATCTTTTTATTATTTTCTATCATTCTTCCTAACCTGATTCCTTACAGTACTGTGTAGGTATAATACTTTAGTAATCAGAAGATTAACACTTTTTTATTTATTCTATGACGAGTAATGACGTACGAAACCTACGGAACTATGACCATTCCGCGACGCGTGAGGGCTTATCTAACGATCTACGATCTATGCCTGTAAAGAAAAAAAAAAACTTTATATCAATTCTTATCCAGAACATAATTACCTAAGGAGCATGATCATTGTTCCGTGTCTGGGTGAAATTTATTTATAAAAAGTATTTTGAAAAGATAGTTTGTCAGCCGTCTCATTACTATAGTATAGACTCTGACTAGTTTGGGATCAGGGTCGCTTGTCAGGTAACATCGCTTAGGTAAAAATTATCATAATTTAAAGAGAAAAATAATATATCTACGGAGGAATCCGTTACTCCTTAGAAATATTATTATTCTTTCCCTGTCATGTACCTCCAATACATAGGGACCAGGTAAGGTGATATATGTAATACTAATCGACGCTAGAATTCTTATATCGTGATGTAGGATTAGTAGTTACTTTTTAACTTTAATCCGTAGTTTGATGCCTCTGCGATAGATGGCGCTTACTATAGCAAAGTAGTAGTAGTAGAGCCACAAAGGGAAAGGGCCAGTCCCGCTCCAAGAAAACGGCGAAGGGGACGCGGCAGAGGTCGCTAGCTCCCCAATTGTAGCCTAAGGATTGCTGTGGTAAAATTCTGGGGAGATGTAACCGCTGCAAACGACATGAGACAGGTGACACCCCGGTGCGGCCGGGGGTTTCGTCTAAGGCGAGTTAATTTTCCGCCTCTTCCTATGCAGAGAGAGGAACACCAGGATCGCATCAGCTGTATCATCACAGCTGATGCGATCCTGGTGTTCCTCCCGATTGCCAAGGTAGGCTGACGCGGGGTTTAGTAGGTAAACCGTTTGCCCGGGAGTCCTCTCGCACACACACGCTCTTCGCTTACCTCTTGAAGGGTATGGTGAAAAGGCCTTCCCAGCGTAATAAAAAAGTTAGTTCAGCCACGCTGATTTCAACACGAATGGGCCGGATTCACCGGAGCAGTACTAGCCTCACACAAGAAACGATCCTGATAATGACAGCATTCTGGATGTCGTATTTTGATAGTGAGTGTGAGACTGGGAGCCCAAAAATAGAGACCGAAGACCAGGAGAATAACCAAAAAACAATTGACTGACCTGGTTAATTGTTTTTTTGGTTATTCCATGGATTCTACTCATGCTTTCCATCAGGCAGAGTCTCTACTCTATAAAATATTTAAACCCAACAATGTGACTTTTCACTTTGTTAGGCTTAAATATATTTCTAGGACAGAAAACGATAAAAAGAAGAGGAAAATAAAGTGATATACTTAAGTACATTAAAATATAGAAATGCATTGATGGTAATGGTTTGACCGGTATACCTTCGTAAGCCTATAACCCATATTCTAATAAGTTCCTTCATTTCAATGGTATCAACGTCACAATTGAAAATAATTCGGTCATTATCCGACATGCGGTTAATCATTGATTTTAATCTATCAGTTTTTAATTTCCAATCATTAAAGAGGAAGTATTTGTAAAATTTCTGCACTTTGTCCGCTTTGGCATAAGTCTTCACTAATCTGAAAAAAAAATTTTTTTTAATTATATTTATCTATGCTTTAGTCACTTATAAGTGATATAGGTAAACTTAATGCTCTGGGCATTATTGTTGTAGGCTAAAATTGGACACAAAATAGGCAGAGTAGAGTCACTGTAGAGGCTTAAATCATCAATCATCAACAGCCTTCAACAGTCCACTGCTGGACATAGGCCTCTCCTTGGAAAGGAGGTTTTGGCCTACTATACCACGCTGGCCAGACGGGTTGGTATAGGGTTGGTTTTAAGTTTTCCTTCTCTTTGCATTGATGTTGTCTTGCGTAGTTTATCCCTTAGTCACCTTTTACGACACCCGCGGGATGAATAGGGGTGGTGACACTCTGTATTCTTAATCCATCACCACACGACACGCCACACACCAGAGGCTTAAATATAAAAGAAAAATTAAAAAAAAAACTCATAATTAAATCACTCAGTTCAAACGCAGCTATAAGTTGGGATGGTATATCGCCATTAATTCCTAAAATATACTCTGATCTGCTAGCTCTAATACTGTCCTTCATTTTTAATCTCTGTTTTGACACCGCAGTATTCCCCACAATCCTCCAATACCTTAAAAAAAGCAATAATTCATCCTATTCTTACGAATAGGATGAATTAAGGCAAACAACCAACAGCAAACAAACAACAACAGGCCCATAAGGGCGGAGATGGTTGTTTACCTAAAAACTACTGACCTATCGCTGTTCTTAGTGCAATCTCCAAGGTACTTGAGAAGTTAATCAACAGAAGATTGGTATATTACCTTGAACATCAAAAGTTATTGTCGCCTCAACAGTTTGGATTCCGCAAGAATAGATCTACCTGTGATGCTGTACAGGATCTCACTAATCACGTTGTGGAATGCCTTAA
Source organism: Phragmatobia fuliginosa (assembly GCA_932526445.1). Classification (NCBI taxonomy): domain Eukaryota; kingdom Metazoa; phylum Arthropoda; class Insecta; order Lepidoptera; family Erebidae; genus Phragmatobia; species Phragmatobia fuliginosa. The sequence goes on along the minus strand of OW052083.1, from coordinate 2,165,304 downwards.
CTCTAACAAGAAAATACTCACCGTTTTTTTAGATCTCGCGAAGGCATTCGACACCGTTCCTATTACTACTCTCGTTAATAAGCTCAAAGACATGGGAATCAGGGGAAAGCAACTAAATCTATTCCGGAGCTATCTAACGAATCGAACCCAGACTATCAGAATCAATTCTTACAATAGCTCCCTGTCTATTACGGCGTGCCGCAAGGCAGTATCTTAGGCCCTACTCTGTGCCTGGTGTTTATAAATGACCTGTGTAATCTGAACATCCCTAATGCCAAAATACTATCCTTTGTAGATCATGCAGATATTACTTTCCAGGCGAAAACTTGGTCAAAGCTTGAGTATTTTGCTCAGGTTGGAGTGAATAGGGCTCTCAACTGGTTATGTTCTCATACTCTAACAGTAATACCACAAAAATATTTTTTTTAACATTTTCTATCAACTCCGCATCCCAACCTAATATTCCTATTACTATATACATAAGGCACATAATTGTTTTTTATGTTTACAAACTCAATGCAATTGTCCCTATCTAGATCGTGTAGATTAACGTTAAGATTAGTATTAAATATCTTGGTTTAATCTTGGACAAAAATCTTAATTACAGAGCCCACATCAACTTCCTTGCTCATTGAGGACGGAAATTGATACACAGGGTGTCCCAGAACTTAACGGCAAGCCGAAACGGGGTGACAGGATTGATTGTAACCATCATGAGAAAAATAAAAAATTAAAATCTATCCCATGCAGTTTGAAAATTATGGCCATTTAAAAAAACCAAGAAATTTGGTCAAACTGTATTCATTTTTCGATAATTGTGGTTAATTTTTATTATTTTTGTTCATTTAAACTTTGGAACCGTAACCCTAAATAACATTTCTAGAATCACAGTCAAAAATAATTACACGATTTCCCCAAGATTCCTAGGATTAAGACTATTTGTTAAACTATGAACTTAATAATTTTTTAATTTGTTGACTTTCAAAGGCCCTCCTTTAAAAAAAATGTACTAGAGTGCCTTGGCAAGTACTATTAAAAATTGGTGCATTTAATCAGAATTGTAAAGTGGTACAATACTTGTTAGTTTCATACTATAAAAAACGAGTAAAACAATAAAAACCTCATGTAACTCGATTTTTGCTAACCCATTTTACTCAGTTGAAATGATTTTTACTTGCACAAGTTCTTCGTAGGTTCTTCATTTTACGGAAAAATTATTAGAGAGATGGATAGTGGACTTTGCCATGAGTGAGTGAGACAGATAGTGACGCTACTTTTACCAAAACCAACAAAAGTAAGTAAAATTAATAAAATAATGAAAAATCTTGACCTAGTTTAGGTTTATTGGAATAGAAACGTGAATGGAAACGTGCACAATAGACGAATGAGCGAAACGTACTAACTGGTGTCTCACATATGCACATCCAATATGTTTAATTGCAAGTTGTACATATATGAGAAAATAATACTCGTATTTGATACAATAATAAACCACCGAATGGGGGTTGGTACTGTTACTCCTTAATACGAGGAGCGTACCGTCGAGTACGAGGACCGAGATGGCGCCTTGAGACGCAGGGCCATGTCGTGCGGTGTTCCACAGGGGTCTGCCCTAGGACCACTCCTGTGGAACATGGGATACGACTGGGCCCTACGAGGGCGTCTCCCCCCCGGGCTGGGTGTGATCTGTTACGCAGACGACACCCTGGTCACGGCCCGGGGGGCAAACTTTGAGGAGGCGGCGCGCCTGGCCACCACGGGAGTCTCCCGGGTGGTCGGGCGCATCGAGGCGCTGGGTCTGCGGGTGGCCCTGGACAAGACGGAGGCCCTATTATTTCATGGGCCCCGTCGCGGTCCGCCCGCCGGCGCCTCGATCGAGGTCAACTCGGTCCTCGTACCGGTCCGGGCCCAGATGAGGTACCTGGGTCTGGTCCTCGACGGTAGGTGGCTCTTCGACGAGCACTTCCGATAGCTTGGCCCTAAGTTGGTGGGCACTGCCTCCGCCCTAGGGCGACTTCTGCCCAATTTGGGCGGGGCCAGTGTCCCCACTAGGCGGCTGTACACGGGGTTGTCCGGTCAATGGCACTTTACGGTGCACCGGTGTGGGCGGCGGCTCTGTCCGCCCAGAACAGGGCGCGCCTCTGGCGCCCCCAGCGGAGACTGGCGGTCTGCCCCGCTTGGGCGGCGCAGCGCCGGGTCCTCACTACAGTCATCGGAGGGGATCTCTCGCTGCTGGCCGTCATAAGATCGATGGCCGGCAGCGACAGTTGTTTTACCGCGGTCGCAACCTTCTGCGAGGACGTAATCTTGCAGAAGGAGGTGGCGGAGAAGGCCCGGGAGGATGCTATCCAATCGGACCCGATCCGCCGCCGGCGCCCCGGGCGGCGGAGGCGCGCATACCTGCGTCTCATACCGCCCTGAGAGTGGCCGCGGATGGGCGGGACGGGTTTCCCGTCCGTCCGCAGTAGAGGCCAACCGCGAGGGGGTGGCGTCCGCGTGTGACCGGACGTTGCCCAATAGAGAGTCGAGAGTTTGAGACGGTGCCCGCAACAGTGCGGGCAGGCGCCGGTTGGAGCCCAGAAGGAAATCCCCTCCCTGGACTCATTCCAATACAAAGGCGCAGAGAGGGTCACACCGTGTGGTTTTAGTCGGTTCGAGTCCGACACACCACCCCGCCGTAACAAAAATTTTACTCCTTATTACAGGTTTTCCAAAACATATCTAGGGGGACAGCGTTCTAACAACTGATTATACGCACTATCTGTCTTCAATTCTGTGCTATCTGTTATGTACTACAATCACTTTATGAAAGTAAACATTATTATTATTATTCTCTTTATTAAACTTAATATACACATAAATTACTTTTTTAAATATAAATATAAAAAATACATTTAAAAATATAAAAAATAGTAGACCACCGACTTCGGGTACAGGGACCAAGAAACTGGTGGTTAGGGCTCCAAAGACAGGAGGTTCCTCACTATACGTGCCGTGTCAAGGAGAACTGCCTTCTGCTTCAGACCCTTGATCCAGCCATCTAACGTGAGCCTCTTCAGGTGTTGGTCGAGGCTTTTGGCTATCAAACCATGAGCAGAAACAACTATCGGAACAATGATCGCCGAATTCACATTCCACATATCGACAACCTCGTGAGATAAATCCAAATATTTTATTTGTTTCTCTTTTTCAACTTTCACGAGATTTTCGTCATGAGGAACAGCGATATCGATAATCATTGCGCGGCGCTCTAATCGATCTATCACCACAACAATAGTCCTGTCTGTGATAACAGATCGATCCCAATATAATGTAGCTCGACCATTCTCAAGAACTGTGTCTGGCTCATACCTGTTAGTACAGGATCCCTGGTTCATTTTTACTTTTGATTACTAACAAGTTAATTTTTCGTGAGTAGCTTCGTTCCGATGAGACGCCCAACTTTTACTGTGTGACAATTCTCGATTGAGGTAGGTAACAGGGGTAGCAGGGATAAAATATGTTGATTTTATGATCCTCAAAAAATTATTACTAACAGGGTTTTCTTCGGTTAAATCTGATGATAGTTATCTAAATAATTCAAAAAAATATTTGTCCTACAAATTATATGGTTTGATCAAAGAGTACCCCTTCTTCCAACATGTATCGATTATGAGGTCATCAAAAATGATTACTAGCCAGCTGTTTTTTTTTCTTTTACTTAGTTGATATTTATATAATTTAACGATTTCATTGTCCTACAAATTGCGTGGTAGGTTATCCCGGTCCTACGCTCAGAAATGGTTAATACTACAAGATTTTTTTTCTCATTACTAACTGTAGGACAAGAATGTTACATGATAGGTTAGTGTGTTCTCTACCCAAATGAAACAATGTCCTACAAAAAAACAGGTATGTATCACTAGTCCGACAAGAATTGTCATTCTTTCGTTTTCCCATTTGTAACGTGAGATACTGTGAAAACAACATTTTTTTAAATATTAATAACTTAATTTTTTAGTAAGATGGGTAAATACTTGTGTGTATACATAAAAAAAAAAAAAAACATCAGATTCATCTGATAAATCTTCGCTATTATCGCTGTTATCTTCATCCTCATTAGTGATATCAGTCTCTGTAATAACATGAAAAAATTAAGTAAATTATATAATAACTAGCTGACCCGGCGAACTTCGTACCGCCTTAGAATATTAATTCTTATTAAAGTATTGTGTTTAGTTATTAACTGATAGTGACAAATCGACAGCAGCGCCAACTAACGGGCCCTGGCCAGTAACGCCACAATCACTTTGTACCTGCATTTTATTATTATTAAAAATATTAATGTAAATTACATACTGTAAAGGGCCATATGAATCTATATTAAATACACAATGTATTTAAGGTACTTAATTGGATAGGGATTAAAACTGTATTGCCTAAAATCGCTTCGTAAATAAGCCATTATTTCTCGTATAAAGAAAAAAATAAAAAAACGGTCATTGTGAGTTATCCCTAAGAGATAGACATATACCATGGCGGACTTTTTTGTAGACCTTTTTAAGGTGTACAATACTGTAGTACATTGTTTTGATCCATCTCGTAGGGTACAGCCAGCGTTTGCAATGTAAGCGTAAAAAATGGGTTTATTTACGACATGTTTATTATGCATATAGTATACATAAAACCTTCCTCTTTAATCACTCTATCTATTAAAAAAAACCGCATCAAAATCCGTTGCGTAGTTTTAAAGCTTTAAGCATACATAGGGACAGAGAAAGCGACTTTGTTTTATACTATGTAGTGATGATGAATCAATAGATAACAATAGTATTAATAGAGTACCTTGTATGTCAGAAGATAATTCTTCAAAAGATGGACTTTAGGGAACATCAAACCAATAATATTGATATTTGTCATCAATTATTGTCCATCCAAAATTTTCTGTCAATTTTTCAGTGGGGCATCACATGTGTGCATTACACCAAACATGATGTAGATGAACACGGTTCTTTTAATATGTTGCAACAATTCTTGATTTGTTGGTGGCAAACTGGAAGGATCATATCCTACGATTTTTTGTCTAAAAATTTCTTCATTTAAATTTTTTGATTTATACCCCTTTTGAAACAACTCATACCGTCCTTTATTGATATCATTTTTTATTTTTAGACTTACTTTTAGACTGACAACTAGTGGGGTTCAGATAGTTATCTTTATATATATAATTCTTCTGTGAGTGTGTATGTCACTGAACTTCTCTCAAACGACTGGACCGATTTTGATGAAATTTTTTGTGTGTGTTCAAGGGGATCTGGGAATGGTTTAGATTCGCAATTGGACCCAGTAGGTGGCGCCGCGATCAAGTTCTGGAATTTTAAAGTTGGGCGGTACGAAGTTCGCTGGGTCAACTAGTCTTTATATATATAATTCTTCTGTGAGTGTGTATGTCACTGAACTTCTCTCAAACGACTGGACCGATTTTGATGAAATTTTTTGTGTGTGTTCAAGGGGATCTGGGAATGGTTTAAATTCGCAATTGGACCCGGTAGGTGGCGCTGCGATCAAGTTATGGTTATAAAGTTATAAAGTTGTTATGTTATGGTTATAAAGTTGGGCGGTACGAAGTTCGCTGGGTCATCTAGTTTAATATAAAATGTTAACGTGTGAAGTGACGATATTGCAAAAAAATATCATTCATACGTTCACGAAATTTCACGCTCATTGTTAAATTGTCAATCACTAAACAATCATAATTGGGTTTAAAAGACTAATTAATCCAATATTAATCCTTACTGTGTCAACAAAATTCGAAACTGGACAAAGCAATTTACTTCATACATTACAAATTCTCCCATTAGTTTGGGAAAGAAAAAAGTTGTTTTTATGGTAACACTGTATATGTATTGCACTTATTATTTTTTAAATTTGATTTTAGCGTCATTTCTCTTAATATCAACGCTTAAGCAATATCTTTACTTGTGAAAAGTATTTCTGCTTGATTTACAATACTTTTATCACTTAGAATCGCATAATTTCACTACACATTTGGTCATTTTGTTTTCATCTCATCACTAAAATGACTTGTTCCTTGAGTTAGAGCAAATCCTAATAGCGGTTTTAACGTTCTTGGTACGCAATTACACATCTAGTATATTATATATCAATGAGCAAAATATATAATAAATAAATTGCTTTTTAATTTCCTTAATTTAAAATAGGTATTCTATTGGAGGACCGCGAAAACGTATAACGCAATTTTTAGAACAATGTAATTGTTGAATTATACAAACATTAATTAAGTAAAAAAAATTGTAATCATTTTTGGTGAGCTCGTTATCGATACATTTTGGGGGACTCTTTGATCAAACCATATAATTTGTAGGACATTTTTTTTTTCGAATAATTGAGATAATTATCATCATATTTAACCGAAGAAAAACCTGTTAGTAATAATTTTTTGAGAATCATCAAATCAACATATTTTATCCCTGCTACTGCTGTTACCTACCACAATCGAGAATTATCGTACAGGAAAAGTTGGGCGTCTCATAGAAACGAAGCTATTCACGAAGATTCGGCTTGATAGTAATTATTTTTATATCTAGGATTTGTGCTCTACTTTTGAGCGTAGGACCGGGATAACCTACCACGCAATTTGTAGGACAATGAAATAGTTAAATTATATAAATATCAACTAAGTAAAAGAAAAAAAAACAGCTGGCTAGTAATCATTTTTGGTGACCTCGTTTTCGATACATGTTGGAAGAAGGGGTACTCTTTGATCAAACCATATAATTTGTAGGACAAATATTTTTTTGAATAATTTTCCAAAGAGATCACCATACCGTAGCCAGGAAGTCGATGCTTTAAAGTCTATATCGGGCCCGTTCAAAGCCCGATAAAACCGACCATGAAGCTCTTTGCCTTCCATACCTCCTTGCGATCATCAGTACTAAGTACTACAGGTTTGCGCCAATTCTCTTAAGCCAGAGCGAGTTTGTGAATCCGTTATCCACTGCCACCACATTGCGATGCACTCCCACATCTGTATTAAGAAAATATTCTCTGAGATTGTATATCTCACGATTATGTAGGGTCTTGATATTTAAAAATCCACGACCCCAAACTTTCGCGGGATGTACAATCTCATAACCGACGAACGTAGGTTTAAGGACTGCGATAAATTTAGATACTTGTAGGTTTCGTGGCTTCGAAACATCCGCGAGTGGACCGGAGTCAAGAGCGCCGCGGAACTCTTTCACCTCGCCAGGGACAAAGCGAGGTTTTCAGGGCTGATGTCCAATCTTCAGTAATTGGAGAGGAACAACAAGAAGAAGGTTTCGACGGCAGAAAAAGATCTGAGTTTTGTTGAATCTGAAAGTTCTATTCCTTCAGATTTTACAATCACACCTTTCTTTACATACGTGACTGCACACTTGTCTACACCAAACTCCATCTTGATGGAATTACTAAAGTTTGCAGTGACCTTTAGTAACGCTGTCAATTGTAATTTAGTGGAGGCCAGAAGTTTCAAATCATCCATGTGAAGAAGGTGAGATATAACTCGATCATCTTTCTGCAACCTATAACTCAACCCTGAACCCTCTAAGATAGTGCTAAGGAGGTTCAAAGCCAGACAAAGCCAGACAAAACCACAAGAGACTCAAACTGTCATCTTGAAAGATGCCCCTATCGATCTTTATAAGTACGTCGATAAATTGACATGGAGAAATTTCTATACTTCCATTTCTTTCTAAAGTGCTAGAGGTCTGTGTTTACAAGCAGCTTTCACAATTTGTACATGAGCACAATCTTCTTAATCCTTTACAATCTGGGTTTAGACCCAATCACAGCACCACAACCGCTCTACTTAAAGTGACGGGCGATATTGAAGGGGCATGCAGGACACCAAAGTCACAGTACTGGCTTTGGTTGACTTCTCGAATGTCTTTAATACCATCTGCCATGACATCCTTCTAGTCATCCTTTCTCATCTTATGATCTTCCCAGAAACTCTGGAATGGTTCCCCTGCGTCATGTACTGTCTAAAGTAATTGATGGAATTTATACAGAGATGTGCCTTGTCAGCGTATTTCAGACATAAGTGTCTATTATCGAGCACGTAAAATTCGGGCAGTCATTTACTCGTTAAGTACAAAGTACAAGCCGTGATTATAATATGCAGTGTAGTGATAAGATTAAGAATTTTTTCGGGTAGGTGTATAAAAACTTAACACTTGTGCTTGCGAATATAAAAGTCTAAATAAATTATAATAACAACTCATTTGCAATCTTCATAAGTGAAATCAGTGTTGGTCAAAGTGATTTACTTGTACTTACATTGGGAAAGTTATTAATGTGACAACTAGCTTAAATAACATCCACCTGTCAGCTGCTCACCAGTATCATCACAACACCTACGATTTCTTAATAACAGGAACATTATTTTATAAATGTCTCCACTAACAGCCATTGAATCTGCACAGAAGAGTCTGGAGGAGATGTTCACAAAACGGATGAGTGAACTTGAGGCACAGATACAGTGCAGCGCACCGGCCAATGATACCATTGGCAAGCTTGCAGAAGAGTTCAGAACATTCCGCGAGATCATCTTCAGTATGCTGGGTTTGATACGCAAACAGATAGATGAATGCGCTAAAACTGTTGACATAATTGAAACCAGACATAGACGGAAAGCACTCATATTCATTGGAGTTCCCGAGGTTGACAAAGAGAACTGCACTGAGACAGCCCTGCGGCTCCTTCACGATAAGCTTGATCTGGATTATACAGCATCGTCCATCAAAAACTGCCACAGACTCGGCACTCCCAAGAAGGATCACAAGAGGCCTTTACTTGTGAGATTTTCAACCTTAGACGTCAGGTCCGCTGTCTGGAAAGTCAAGACTAAGTTCAAGGGTACAAACGTTACTGTGAAAGAATACCTAACCAAGGCCAGACAGTCTGCATTCGCCCGAGCCCGTCTCCACTTTGGTGTTAAGAGTTGTTGGACCCAGGAAGGAGTTATTGTGATCAAGTTGGCGGATGGAAGCCGGGTTAAGATTACGTCACTGGCTGAGCTTGAACCTTTGATGCAGAAATACCCAAAAGCAACCAACGAAGATAAAGGCAACAGTACATCGGGTTCTGGTAGGATTGGTAATGTTACCAGGCAAGTCACCCGCAAAAACTAACTCACGGGTTCCTATCAATGCTTCTAAAATTTACTGGTCAAGGTCATTCAGCATAAGTCTGTTTACTATCCTCTTATAGCCTGATTTATAATGTAAAAATGCTAGTATATTCATTTTGACAAATTTATTATGAAATTCCTAATATTGTAAACCATACAGAATGATACTTACTTTTAATTATAAACAAAAAAAGTAAAAATCAAATAAAAACATTGAATTAGTCTAGAAACACACATGTGAGTGTTTAATCAGAATCAAGAAAATATTAGTTCATTTATTCTAGTTGTACTATTTTGCAGACATCCATGTTACTGCACTGTCACTCGGTTATTCATGTTTGTCAGTAATGTTTCCTACTCAGATTTGATGCATTAAAAAAATATATGCTACTGAACTATTAGTTTAACCAAATATAAAACTAATGGTGTCTTTCAAAAAGGACTTACTTGAAATAGTAAATGTATGCCTGCTATTATACAAATAACATAGATTTGATGTTAAGATTTTAAGAGATAGAACTGTGGAACATTTAATTACTTTTCACATATAAGCAATTAATTATTTTTTCTGCTTACTGAGCAGATGAAAAATGATAATCTTTTCAACTAATGAGGCAGTGCTTGACAAATTTTGATATTTGATGACAAGTGGCCAAGCCAGTGATGTCAGTGACATGGTTGGTACTCTATTACTTGTTTTGAAAATCCATATATGGGTATCACATTTGGTTGGTTAAAAGAGTGTGAACAAAGCAGTTACTTGTAATTAGAAACAATTTCTTATTATCTATTTATTAAATGTATAACAACTCAGTGATCAATAGGATGATATATAAGTCCATCTTACTAAATTTGACCCAATTTGTTAATTGTTACATTTTGTTTTTCCTTTCAATTTCAAATTGTTTTAAAAAATTGCTTACTTATATTGTTCTTGTTATTTTTTTCTCAAAATACTGGTGTAAGCCGGCGGGTGGTGCATTGACGTGAGTATTGAATTACCCCATTTTCTTTTAAATACTTAATATTTTTTGTAATCTTAATTTTTGATATTTATTTATATTCATTAATTTAATATTTATATTCTACACTATGTCTGATGTTGATTCTTATTACTCTGCCTACAACTCTGATAATTCATTGACAAACGAAAGTTTCAATTCGCTAACAGATACTCTCGGGGAAATTTTACGTAGCACTTTTAACCAAAAATGTCATCGTATATTTAATGTTTGTCATATTAACGCTCAAAGCATACTCAGTCACCATAACGAGTTATGGGAAACATTCAATAATTCAAATGTAGACGCCGTTTTAGTTTCTGAGACATGGCTCAAACCCCAACTTCCATCCTCCTTTTACCCTCTTTCAGGTTTTGTTCTCATCAGGAACGATAGGATAAACAAGAGGGGTGGTGGCGTTGCAATATATCTGCGTTCTGACTTTTCCTATAATCTTCGCTCCAAATCATCATCCGACTCAACTGCGGAATATCTGTTCCTCGAGGTTTTTGTCAAGGGAGTTAAACTAATCCTAGGTGTTGTATATTGTCCCCCAACCGTTGATTACTTCACCGAATTCGAATCGGTTTTAGAATCTATAGGTCCTGAGTACGAACATCACATCATCATGGGCGACTTTAATTCTGATCTCCTGTCTCAAAACTCCCCCCGCTGTCGTAAGCTCTTGAACATACTGGAATCCACAGGTCTACACGTTTTACCGCTACAAGCCACACACTACAATCTAAATGGAGAAGATACCCTACTGGACCTCATTGTAACTTCGTCTCCTGAAAAGGTTTCGTCACATGGCCAGTACCCAGCACCCGGCTTTTCACATCACGACCTCATTTATCTCTCATACAGGATTAACACCCCAAAACCTAAGCCGAAAGTGATGTCCAGGCGCTGTTTTGGACACATGAATCTGGAGAGACTTCGAGAGGACGCCTCTCGGATCAATTGGGAACCCTTAATGGCAGCAGTCACTGTTGACGAAAAGGTTCAAATGCTCAGCGAAAACATACTGCACTTATACGATACTCACGCACCAATAAGGAACATCAAATTAAAGCATCCTCCTGCGCCTTGGTTTACAGATAGCATCCGCAGCGTGATGCGGAATAGGGATCGTGCTTTTCGACGTCATAAAAGGATTCGGAGTGATGATACCTGGCTTGCCTACAAAACAGCCAGAAACAGGTGTAATCAGATGATACGCAATGCTAAACGCCGTTATATTCTCAACAACATTTCTACATCCTCTTCCGCTGATATATGGAAGTTTTTGAGGACTCTAGGCATTTGCAGCGAGCGCCACACAGATTTCCCAACAAACATTACTTTAGACGATATTAACCACCATTTCGCCACTTCTACTGTCTTGGATCGTCAAAGTACAGCTCAAACTATAGACCATGTGACCCGCTTGCCGAGAGTCAATGTAAATCCCTTCGATTTTTCTCCAGTTGCATCAGAGGAGGTAAAACAATTTGTTATCTCCATCAAATCCAAAGCCACCGGCAATGATAACATTAGCCGTTTCATGGTATTAACCATCTTGGAACAACTTTTACCCGCCATTACCCACATTATAAACTATTCCCTGGATTCCAACGTCTTCCCATCCCAATGGCGCATGGCTTATGTTCGTCCATTAGCTAAAGTATCCAACCCCTCACTCCCTACCCATTTTCGTCCAATATCCATTCTGCCTTTCCTCTCCAAAGTCCTCGAGGCCTGCGTACACAAGCAACTTTCCAATTTTATATATCAGAACAACTTGCTCAATGAACATCAGTCAGGATTTCGACCCGGACATAGTACAACTACAGCATTGCTCAAGGTGACACTCGATATTAAGGCGGCGATGGAAGAAGGTAAAATAACAGTATTAGCTTTAATTGACTTTTCAAACGCCTTTAATGTCGTCAGCCATGACATCCTACTAGCAATGCTTTCACACTACATGATTTCTGATGATGCACTGGAATGGTTCTCATCCTATCTTCGGGGACGCCGGCAGTCTGTTCGAACAGATGAATCTTCATCGCTATGGACCGAACTTGCCTCCGGCGTCCCACAAGGCGGCATTCTTTCCCCACTTCTGTTTTCGCTATTTATTAACTTTATAACTCACAAACTTCAGTGTTCGTATCATCTGTACGCCGACGACCTACAGATTTACTCACAAGCGAGAGTAGAAAACTTAGACGAAGCCATAAGAAACATTAACCACGACCTAGAGACAATAAAAAGCTGGTCCAGCAGTTTCGGTTTAAATGTGAACCCGTCCAAATGTCAAGCCATCTTCATAGGGAGTCCCAGGATGACGGGTAGGATTGATCTTGACGCTACCACCAACATCATTTTCGATGGTACAGTGCTGCCTATCAGTCAGTCGGTCAAGGACCTTGGCCTGCACATAGACACAAACTTGAATTGGCAAATTCATGTTACCAGTGTTAGTAATAAGGTCACAAATATGTTACGAGCTCTCTATCGACTTAAAAATTTTCTCCCAATATCAACAAAAGTCATGCTAGTTCAGACATTGATATTCCCAGTCATCGACTATGGTGATGTGTGTTATCTCGACCTGAATGCAGATCTCCTCAATAAATTAGACCGACTTCTCAACAATTGCATTCGATTCATATTCAACTTACGAAAATATGATCATGTGTCTGCTCATCGCAGGCAACTCTTGTGGTCGTCTATAAGACAGCGCCGCAGTTTGCGGACGCTCACCATGTTACACTCCTTACTCCACTCTCCTAACTCCCCCACTTATCTAACACCCCATTTGGAATACCTCTGCTCCAACCATGATAGAAGCCTTCGATCTTCAGACAATCGCCTACTCCTTTGTCCTTCTCATAAGTCCCGCACTGTCCACTCCTCCTTCTCTGTCCAGGCTGTAAGTCTTTGGAACGCTCTCCCCCTAGACATTAGAATGACTACAAACCGATTAACCTTCAAGAATAAAGTGCGCAAGCTCTACGGAGAATCATCAGAGTAACAACATTATAGTTATACATCATCTTTCCAGTATGTATCTATTATATATATATATGTATATATTACATGTATTTATGTAGAATGTTTTATATCTATGATATTGTATTTATTTATCCACCTATAGTATCTATCATATTTATATACAGTTGTACGTAGAAAACTTATAAGTTATCAAATTCAAGAAATCCTTGCAACTCGCTCCAATTATACACCTGATACACACAGCTCTGCATCACCCAAAGGTAGACTGGAAGAAAATGCCTATGGCATTAAGTCCGCCTTTTGCAATGTATTTGCAGGAAGTATAAATAAAAAAAATAAAAATAAAAAAAAATATATAATCTTGCTGTAAGAGCAAAACATATTCATACCATATTCATATCTTAGTAGGTAATGTTGGAATAATAAATCAGTACTTCATTACGAAACATGGCTGCAAAAGAGAACACTGTAATTGTGATTCGCTATCCACCTCTATGTTTGCCATAATTATTGACCCCGACGACGGAACAAGCCTGAAGATGTAAGTTCGCTATAGTTCTCCTCCTATCTTCAGGGACTACAACAGTGTGCTCATACTGATGTGGTATTTGTTTATGTTCGTAATATATGCAGAACTATTTTTTGGAAATTGGCTATTTCTAATGAACAATCGTTTCTTATTTACATAACTTAAGGAACTTTGTTAAATTCAAAACTACCTACCTACAACATCATATTTCTGCATCACCTGCAGGTTAACTAGGAGAGAATGTATCTGGGCATTAAGTGCGCCTCTATTCTAAATATGCAATAATGTTTAAATAAATAAGTAAATATAATATTACAAAAAATTAAGTTTGTGAATTTTAATTATTGGCCTCATTTGCTTTGCTGTTTGTAGTGGATAATCTCTGGCTCTACCGAACCGGTTATGAAAATAGCACCTAAGAAGCCCCATTATTTGTGAGTCATAGACTAATAATAAATCCCAAATATATATTTTGATAATCTCGGGTCAGATTTCTTTGTTTTACCAAATGTTTGTCTGATTTTCTTTTTAATACTTTAGGTATCATGTTGACTACCTTGTTGGTCTAGGTGTTTTCTATGTATAATATATAGGTATGTATTTACAAAAAAAAAGTATGTTTATGTATTTATATGGGTAGTCTAGTACCCATACTGATACGAAGCAGATACGAGATCTGCTTGGTTTGGGATTTAATGGCGTTGTTTAATTAAAAAAATCATATCGTCTTTTTTGTGTATTAATCTATAAGCAAAGGTTAGATAAAGAAAAAGTATTATGAGTTTAAGTTTACCTACCGGGGGATACCCTCAGGTCTCAACTTTAGCAAATCCAATACAGCGTCTATCACATAAGCAGGTATATAATGAACCAGCCAAACCAGTATGGAATATACAATTTGGTTGCTCGTACCATAGCCCCAAACATACCATATGGCTTTCGGGGTTATGAGACGAACCATGTCGTCGTCTTTTAAATAGTCGATTAGATCATCTGCAAAAGAAAAATACATTGAAATTACTAAAGGGTTTTTAACTTATATTAAGTCAAAATAAATATTGACTGCCTTGTTGGTCTAGTGGTTAGCGTATGCGGCTGCTGACCAAGAGGTCTCGGGTTCGATTCCCGGGTCAGACCAAATATTTGTGTGATCCACAAATGTTTGTTTCGGAGTCTGGGTGTTTTTCTATGTAAAATATGTATGTATTTACAAAAAAAAAAGTATGTTTATGTATTTATATCAGTTGTTTAGTACCCATAACACAAGCTCTGCTTACATTGGGACTAGATGATGTTGTGTGTAAGATGTCCAAAAAAAAAAATATTTAATTATATTCCAAATAATTGCTTATTTATTTTTCTTAAGTGAGGTGATGGATAAGAACAGAGTGTCATCACCCCTACTCATCCCATGCGTGTCGTAAAAGACTACGGGAGCAAAGTACGTAGGTAATCAGCAATGCAATTAGAAGGCTAACCTGAAACATTTTTTTATGTGTGGAAGCTCCCACAAGGCTGTCAACCCACCGAGGTTTGCGGCGAGGTGGTATGAAGGAATCGGATCGACTAAAACCACACGGTGTGCCACTTTACGCCTGAGATAGGAGAGATCCAGTAACTGCTGTTATTACGATTTGGACCCCTCCTAGAGCCTGCCCATACTGATGCGCCATCTTTTCCATGTGGATGTCGCCTCCTAGTGGCTGGCCACTAGATCGAATGGAGAGGGAAATCCGTCACTCCGCAGCCACACTTAGACCAGTTTGCCTGACACGTTATAACGTGCCTTGAAACAGTCCGCACTCGTCCAGCGTGGGGATATATTGGCCTTACCCCCACCTAAAGGGGACCTAAGCGCAGCAGTGAGACATTAAGGGTCACTGATGTTTGTATAACATGTTGATTGCTCATACTCACTCCATTTGTTTTCTTGTCCAAAGGTGGTAATAATATATATATTATCTCTATCCTTATCATTCGTCCGATTCCTCTCAAGCATGTCCCATCCTGCAGCTATTATGGAATTATTTACCGTATCCACCGAAGCAAAAGATAGCTCAATAGATTTCTCCACCAAACAAACATGAGTTACACCCAAAGCTACGCTCAAGACCAGCTGAAATTGAAATTATATTCTCTAATGCCATAAACAAGTCAAGAACCACACTTTAACATACACAAATATTCTAAAACAAAAAAAATATTAATGACCTTTTAATTTTGTACACCAAATAGGAGGTATCTATGTACCTGTCAATAAAATTAATATTCCAGGTTCGCTGTTTTTGTGGTCAACAGTAAGCGCCACTGTAGAATGAGGTCCTTAGCTGTCAAAGTTTAACCGCTTAACTTTGCACCTCTTTTTCTCAGCTCCGCTTTTGAAGCACAGACATTCATTGAGCCGTAATTTGTAAATTTCATAATGTCGCGTATGGAAAAATTTTCATTAATATAAGTAAAGAGTTAATTTTCATTCGAAAATAAATTCTCGCCTACATAAATAATCTCATTTGGCATTTCAGACCTTATTCTACACTAGCGCCTCTGGCGGCGAATTCACTAGCGGTAGCCCTCATTCTGTTTTCTTTCTTTCTTTCATTTTTTCTACCGTACTACATTTTATCGTCACAAAATATTTAACATTATTTATCGCGAATATACGAAAACACAATGAACAAATACAATAATGACAGATTCAAATTTCAATGTAATGTTTTCTTTTGGTCGGAAATTTTGGCCATAAGTTCGGCCAATTTTTTTTATTATCTTTTTAGGGTTCCGTAGCCAAATGGCAAAAAACGGAACCCTTATAGATTCGTCATGTCTGTCTGTCTGTCTGTCCGTCCGTATGTCACAGCCACTTTTTTCGGATACCATAAGAGCTATACTTTTGAAACTTGGTAAGTAGATGTAATCTGTGAACCGCATTAAGATTTTCACATAAAAATAGAAAAAAATCTATACATTTTCGGGGTCCCCATACTTGAAACTGAAACTCAAAAAAAAAAATTTTTCATCGAACCCATACGTGTGGGGGGGGGTATCTATGGATATATCTATGGATGGATATGTATCTATGGATAGGTATTCAAAAATGATGTTGAGTTTTCTAATATCATTCTTTTCTAAACTGAATAGTTTGCGCGAGAGATACTTCCAAAGTGGAAAAATGTGCCTGTAACTTCTAAAAGAGAGTGATAAAACTAAAAAAATATATGTTGTACATTACCATGCAAACTACCAACGAAAATTCTAAAGGAGATCTAGTAAGTAGTTTTTTTTTTTTAATACGTCATAAATCGTAAACTGCAATGTACCTTTCATTCAATCAATACACTATTATAAAAACATCGATCCAAGTTACAACGAACTACAAGAACTTTTATATGATGTTACTTGCTGATACGGAACCCTTCATGGGCGAGTCCGACTCGCACTTGGCCCCTTTTTTTACTTACCCAACCTCTAGGATAATTTTCAAAACTTCTTACAAGTTTAACACCGATTAAAAATCATTTGACCATTTAGTTTGTAAAAAGCTAAGCTTTGTAGAAAAATACGAGTGACAACAACCCTGCAAAGTGATGGAATACTTGAAACCAACCATCGTTTAACTAAACATCGTTAAACTAAAGCCGTCAACTACCAGTACTATTGATGGTTCATGGGAACCTTTAAATTCGTATTAAAATTATGTTAATCAACTGCCTTGTTGTTCTAGTAGTTAGATGGCGTTATGTGTAAAAGATATCCAATATTTATATTTAAAATTAAAAACTCTAGTAAGGTGTGAATTGCCGTTATAAAAGTAACAGGCGTTATGAATAAACTCATTTCCAATGACCTATAAGTACACCAGCCATCGCACAGTTCAACCTTATTGTAGGCAGCCGAACGACCCGCTACACACGCCACCGCCAGCAGGACTTTTGAGCGAGCATGACATTCTCACAACCGCCAGTCAACAAACAAACTTATGCTACTAGTGACTACAAAGTACTCACATGTACAATTCAAAATGTTATACATATATTCAAAATGTATAATAAAGCCATTAATAAAAATTCTACAAAATAGTACTATTCTAAGAGTGCGATAAATATTTGGAACATGACAATAAAAAGTAACTTATGTAAAAATGACAATAAAAAAAAGGAATATCAAACAATAAGATACAATTATCAATAATACATGTCAGAAATAAAATGGTAATGCATACGGAATTACCTCAGTTAAATTATTAAACTAATTCAAAACTTACCCCAATGGGTCCACTCAGACAAGATTTTAAAGTGATCCAACCGGGGGTGGGTTCCAAATACGCATTCGTCACTGTCAAATAGATAAATAATATTTAGATTAAGAATTAGCTGAGTATCACGGTGTTACCAATGGTGATTGTTGTAAATGGAAGGTAACGCTGCGGAGCGAAGCTCGTCTAAAAATAACTAAAGTTACTATTTACATCATCATCATCAAAAAAAAAAAAAAACTCGCGAGCATAGTACGCATTCTACGTGTTTTTAGGGTTCCGTAGCCAAATGGCAAAAATCGGAACCCTTATAGATTCGTCAAGTCTGTCTGTCTGTCTGTCTGTCTGTCCGTCCGTATGTCACAGCCAATTATTTCCGAAACTATAAAAGCTATACTGTTGAAATTTTGTCAGTCGATGTATTCTGTGAACCGCAGTAAGATTTTTACATAAAAATAGAAAAAAAACAACACATTTTGGGGGTCCCCATACATGGAACTGAAACTCGAAAATTTTTTTTTCATCAAACCTATCCGTGTGGGGTATCTATGGATAGGTGTTCAAAAATGATGTTGAGGTTTCTAATATCATTTTTTTATAAACTGAATAGTTTGCGCGAGAGACACTTCCAAAGTGGAAAAATGTGTGTCCCCCCCCCTCTAACTTCTAAAATAAGAGAGTGATAAAACTAAAAAATATATATGTTGTACATTACCATGCAAACTACCAACGAAAATTGGTTTGAACGAGATCTAGTGAGTAGTTTTTTTTTTAATACGTCATAAATCGTAACAAGCAATTTACCTTTCATCCAATCAATACACTGGTATAAAAACATCGATGAAAGTTACAACGAACTACAAGAACTTTTATATGATGTCACTTGCTGATACGGAACCCTTCATGGGCGAGTCCGACTCGCACTTGGCCGCTTTTTTTAAATTATTTTTTGTAAAATGTCGAAAGTTAATGTAGAAACGGCTTCTGCCGATTTATCTAAGAAGATTACGGCGTTAACATTAAAAATTTCGACCCAATCGACACTGATTGAGGCACAAAATAAGAAGATTGAAGATCAACAGCTGACGATTGAAAAACATTCATCAACATCATCAACAGCCTTTTACAGTCCACTGCTAGACATAGGCCTCTCCTTTGAAATCAGGTTTTGGCCTACTATACCACGCTGGCCAGACGGGTTGGTATAGGGTTGGTTTCAAGTTTTCCTTCTCTTTGCATTGATGTTGTCTTGCGTAGTTTATCCCTTAGTCGCCTTTTACGACACCCGCGGGATGAATAGGGGTAGTGACACTCTGTATTCTTAATCCGTCACCACACGGACGATGAAAAACATTGTATCATCATAAATAACTTGGTGAAGGTAGTTGAAGATTTATCATCAAAAATTGATAAACTTGTGGCATCCAAAGGTGTGAGCGAGATGGAAGATTCGAACAAGATAATGGTTGAGCAAAGTAGGAGTGAGATAGTAGCAACGAGCGTCCCAGCGACGTCACAGAACAATACCAAAACGACGGTACGTACGCGCCGAATGGCAGCAGCGGAACGCGCTAAGCTTAAGGACACGTCCACACTGATTAATGACACCAGTGTAAATAAAATATCTCAGTTACAACTGTCAGAGAAGAAGGCAACTGATGATAATTGGAAGCTGGCAAACCGGAAAAAGAATAAGTTGTCATCGAAGACTATTCTAAGGGGTGGAAATTCGGAAATTTCAACATTTCAAGCCGTGGAACAGAAGAAATACATGCACGTATGGTCTTTGCATACCGATACCTCAGTGGACTCAATAAAGGAGCACGTCAAAATCATATGCACCTCTGATGATATTATAAGGTGGAAAAGCTTATTCCAAAAACAAAGAGGGATTACGCATCATTTATGGTGGGAGTACCGGAATCCCAATTTGATAAAATTAATAACGTGGATAATTGGCCGGTTAATACGAAATTCAAGGAATGGGTGTGGTTTCGGAACTCCCAAAGAGGCAACAAAAACAATGAGGAAAGGAACTAAACCCTTAAATATATATTATCAAAATGTCAGAGGATTACGAACCAAGACGGAAACATTTTTCACTAATCTACTAGCTTCAAGTTACGACGTATTTGCAATTACAGAATCGGGGCTAAATAGTTCTATAAAAGATGGTGAACTTATTCCTCCCGGCTATGAGATACTTCGGTGTGATAGAATAGATGGAAGAAAACAAGGAGGTGTTTTCATAGCTGTGTCTTGCCGGTTTAATATTAATTTGGTGAAAATTGACAATGTGGACACCGCCTTATTTGAAATAGTTTGTGTGACGGTCAGTTGTAAAAATAATTTCTTATTTTTGTGTTGCGTAGTGTATATTCCACCTAGTTCTAACTATAATGAATACATGAAACAAGATGTTCCAAGTATAACTCCGTTATCGTAGTGGGTGATTTTAACATACCGTCGGCAACCGTAGAAGTACGATGTTATTTGGAATATTTCTTGGCGTTCTGTGGATTTCAGCAGGTAAATAACGTATGTAATATTAATAACCGTACCTTAGATTTGGTAATGACTACATTAATGGCGGATGATATAGAGGTTAAGGCGTCGCCTGAACCACTCGTAGGCATTGACTTGCAACATCCTCCTTTAGATGTTGAGGTTAGTTTAGGATCGAATTGGAATCTGAGGGCGCCAAGACGGCCGACACTTTCGCCGAGAGGCTGCGGGAGGTGTTTGCCGCCCAGGACGGTGTCAAAGTCGCCAGGCCCACCAAATGCGCGGAACTGCGCATATCGGGTCTGGACGACTCCATCACGTCGAAGGATGTCCGCGATGCAGTCATGGAGAAGACTGGCTGCACCGCGGGCACCATCCGAGTCGGCATCGTCCGGCCGGGCCCGGGAGGCCTCGGCTCGGTGTGGGTGAGCTGTCCCGTGGCGGCGGCCAAAGTTTTGGCCGACGCCGGGAGCATGCTCATCGGCTTTGTCAATGCCAGAATCACGGTTCTGGCCGCAAGGCCGATGAGGTGCTTCAAGTGCCTAGTCGCGGGACACACTCGCACCAAGTGCGAGAGTTGCTTCGACTGCAGCGAACTCTGTTTCCGCTGCGGTCGACCCGGGCACAAGGCGGCAGAGTGCTCTGCCGCCCCTCACTGCCCGATGTGTGCGGCGGGTAATAAGCCCGCCAAAAACCAGATGGGGCAGGGGGGCTGCAAGCCTCCCCGCGCTTCTCGGCAGACGCCGGAGGCTAGCCCGGCGACCCAGGCTGCCTCCGACGTCAATCAGGCGACGACGTCGTCGCCCATGGAGGGGGTTGTAGAGACGATCCAGTAATGGATCAAGTCTCCAACCTCCTGGTCCAGACGAACCTCAACGATAGGTGTTGCCGATAGTCGATAGGTGTTGCCGTAGTCGCGGAGCCCTATTTCGTCCCTCCCCGTCCAAATTGGATGGGCGACTGGGACGGCTCCGTGGCAGTCGTCAGCTCCACGGCGGCTCATTCCCCGCCCTTGTCGCTAAGAGACAAGGGTACTGGATATGTTGCCGTCGAATGGGGGGGAAACACCATTTATGGTGTATATTTCTCCCCCAACCGGAGTCTGAGCGACTTCGAGGTCTTCCTCAACAACCTGGAGACCTCGATACGGCGATTGGGGTCTGGGCACGTCCTCGTGCTGGGGGACTTCAATGCAAAGTCCATTGCGTGGGGTTCCCCGGCGACGGACGCCAGGGGCGAAGCCGTCGAGGAGTGGGCGGCGTCGGTGGGCCTCTGTTTGCTGAACAGAGGCGCCACCAACACGTGCGTGCGACAGCAGGGGGGGTCGATAGTGGACCTTTCGTTCGCTACCCCTGCAGTCGCCGCACGAGTAAGGAACTGGAGTGTCCTGGATGAGGTCGAGACGCTCTCGGATCACCTTTATATCCGATTCGAGCTCTCCCGGTCCCAGGACGCCAGTAGGGGTCACGCGGCGCGGCGTCCCTCCCGTTTTCCGCGGTGGGCTGTCGCCAAGCTGGACAGGGACCTACTAGAGGAGGCGGCCATTGTTTGCTCTTGGCTGTCTCCGCAGGCCCCGACCGAGGAGGTCGACGCGGGGGCTGGTCGCTTCGCCGATGCGTTAACGCTCATCTGCGATGCGGCCATGCCCCGCGTTCGTGGCCGTCGGCCTCCTCGGAAGGAGGTCTACTGGTGGTCCCAGGAGTTGGCGGACCTCCGTGCGGCCTGCGTACGTGCCCGGAGGTCCCACACCCGGAGTCGGCGACGTCACCGCGGAGGCGGTGAGGAGGTGGACCGGCTTCACGAGGAGTACCGAGCAGCTCGGGAAACTCTGAGGCTGGCCATCTGCCGCGCCAAAGACGCGTCCAGAGTGGAGATGCTGGAGAGTCTCGAGCGTGACCCCTGGGGTCGGCCTTACCGTGCGGTGCGACAAAAGCTCCGCACACAGGGCCCCCCCCTTACGGAGACTCTCCAGCCCAGCTTCCTGCAGGAAGTGGTCGAGGGCCTATTCCCACAGCAGGCGGAACACACACCCCCGTCGATGGCCCGTCGTGGTCGTCGTCGGGACAGCGTGGGTGATGTGCCGCCTGTCAGGGAATCGGAGGTAGGGGCGGCTGTTCTACGGATTCGGTCCAAGAACACCGCCCCCGGGCCGGACGGGGTTCCAGCCCGAGTGATGGCCCGTGCCCTCGACTACATGTCGGACCACCTCAGGGGAGTGTTGGACGCTAGCCTGGCGTCCGGACACTTCCCTGAGCGTTGGAAGTGCGGGAAGCTGGTACTGATCCAGAAGCATGGACGGCCTGCCGATTCGGTCGCGGCCTACAGGCCCATCGTGTTGCTGGACGAGGCGGGCAAGTTGTTTGAGAGGGTTCTCTCTGTCCGCATCGTCCAGCACCTCAGCGAGGTGGGGCCCGACCTGTCGGACGCCCAATTCGGCTTCCGAGAAGGGCGTTCGACGGTCGACGCGATCCTGCGCCTGAGGGCCGTGACCGAAGAGGCGGTGAGAGGCGGCGGAGTGGTGTTGGCGGTGTCCTTGGACATCGCCAACGCCTTCAATAGTCTGCCATTCGGCTGCATCAGGGCCGCACTCCAATACCACGGAGTGCCAGGGTACCTGCGGCGGCTGGTGGCAGACTATTTAGAGGAGCGTACCGTCGAGTACGAGGACCGAGATGGCGCCTTGAGACGCAGGGCCATGTCGTGCGGTGTTCCACAGGGGTCTGTCCTAGGACCACTCCTGTGGAACATGGGATACGACTGGGCCCTACGAGGGCGTCTCCCCCCCGGGCTGGGTGTAATCTGTTACGCAGACGACACCCTGGTCACGGCCCGGGGGGCAAACTTTGAGGAGGCGGCGCGCTTGGCCACCACAGGAGTATCCCGGGTGGTCGGGCGCATCGAGGCGCTGGGTCTGCGGGTGGCCCTGGACAAGACGGAGGCCCTATTATTTCATGGGCCCCGTCGTGGTCCGCCCGCCGGCGCCTCGATCGAGGTCAACTCGGTCCTCGTACCGGTCCGGGCCCAGATGAGGTACCTGGGTCTGGTCCTCGACGGTAGGTGGCTCTTCGACGAGCACTTCCGACAGCTTGGTCCTAAGCTGGTGGGCACTGCCTCCGCCCTAGGGCGACTTCTGCCCAATTTGGGCGGGGCCAGTGTCCCCACTAGGCAGCTGTACACGGGGGTTGTCCGGTCGATGGCACTTTACGGTGCACCGGTGTGGGCAGCGGCTCTGTCCGCCCAGAACAGGGCGCGCCTCTGGCGCCCCCAGCGGATACTGGCGGTCAGAGCCATACGTGGATACCGCACGGTGTCCACAGAGGCGGCGTGTGCCTTGGCCGGAACACCCCCGTGGGATTTGGAGGCGGAGGTGCTCGCCGAAGTTTATCGGCGAGTGGCTGACTTCCGGGCGGAGAGCGGATTTCGCCCTCCACCCGAGGACGTGCGCGAGTGGCGCGAAGCCGCTCGCCGAGCCACCATGCTGAGATGGTCGCTCCGGCTGGAGACCCCACGCGCTGGCTTCGCCGCCGTGGAGGCTCTTCAGCCGGTCATCGAGGAGTGGGCAGGGCGGCAGCACGGGACCCTTTCCTTCCGGCTGACGCAGGTACTTTCCGGGCACGGTTGCTTCGGAAAGTACCTGCACTCGGTCGCTAGGAGGGAACCGAGTCCCGCCTGCCACCACTGCGACTGCAGTGAGGACACGGCCCAGCACACGCTGGCGGTCTGCCCCGCTTGGGCGGCGCAGCGCCGGGTCCTCACTGCAGTCATCGGAGGGGATCTCTCGCTGTCGGCCGTCATAAGATCGATGGCCGGCAGCGACAGTTGTTTTACCGCGGTCGCAACCTTCTGCGAGGACGTAATCTTGCAGAAGGAGGTGGCGGAGAAGGCCCGGGAGGATGCCATCCAATCGGACCCGATCCGCCGCCGGCGCCCCGGGCGGCGGAGGCGCGCATACCTGCGTCTCATGCCGCCCTGAGAGTGGCCGCGGATGGGCGGGACGGGTTTCCCGTCCGTCCGCAGTAGAGGCCAACCGCGAGGGGGTGACGTCCGCGTGTGACCGGACGTTGCCCAATAGAGAGTCGAGAGTCTGAGACGGTGCCCGCAATAGTGCGGGCAGGCGCCGGTTGGAGTCCAGAAGGAAATCCCCTCCCTGGACTCCTTCCAATACAAAGGCGCAGAGAGGGTCACACCGTGTGGTTTTAGTCGGTTCGAGTCCGACACACCACCCCACCGTAACCCCCGACGGGGTGACGGTCCGCGGGGATTTCCACACGTTAAAAAAAAAAAAAAAAAAAAAAAAGGATCGAATTGGAATGAATGACCTGCAGGCACAGGAGAAGGGTAATATCATGAAAATAACTATAGGAATCATATTTCGTGGCAATTCACTAAATGTAATTTTCCTATGTTATATGAGAGGTTCAATATACTCAATTGGGATTCCTTGTATAACATTAAAACTTCAGAAGACGGTTTGACCTACTTTTATGGCGTAATAAATGAGACTATAAGTGAATTTACCCCAATAAAAATAAATGTGAGAAACGTTTGATTGCTGGTAAGTACTCTTATCCTGAATGGTACACTTGGGACTTAATACAGGATATTCAGGCTAAATCGAGGTGTCATAAACTTTATAAAACAACAGGATTAAGGTGTGATTACGAAACGTTCTCTCGATACCGGGCGTTAGTTAAACGCAGAATATCTGCAGCCTTTGCTGCATATCAGAGCAGAATAAAGATGAACATCAGTGACGATCCAAAATCCTTCTGGACCTTTATCAAAAGTAAACAGTGTAAACGCCATAAAAATATAATAAAAAAAGATGGTAAAGTGTTGAGTGAGTCAGAGGGTGCCGAGTGTTTCGCGAACTACTTTCAGTCTGTGTACAGCACGGAACGACCGATTCTTGATCCGGAGAAGGCGGAGCGCTTGGCGAGAGTGGGTGCGGGCGCTGCGCGGGTGCATGTTGGCCAGCTCACCACGCGCGACATGCATCTAGCGCTCGCCCGACTTAAACCTTAGCACTCAGTGGGACCTGATGGTATACCACCCTTTATCGTAAAGGACTGTGGCAGAATGCTTAGCGAACCACTATTACATATATTTAACCTATGTTTAAGGGAAGGACATTACCCGGATCGCTGGAAGATTACGAGAGTGATACCGGTTCCTAAGGGTAGTGTAAGTGACGATGTGAGTGGGTATAGGGCGGTGGCGGTGCTGTCAGCGTTCGCAAAACTATTTGAGTCTGCATTGCACTCGTCCATCTACGCACAGGTTAGCTCTCAACTCACTAATGCCCAGCACGGTTTCCGCCCGGGCCGGGGTACGTGCAGTAATCTATTATCCTTTGTGACGTACCTTAGGCCAATCGTCGATGCGGGGGGTCAGGCATTCGACCTCGTTGATAATGATGTACTGTTATCAAAGATGGCGGCGATGGGTTTCACGTCGCACTTACTCAATTTCTTCGCGAGCTACCTTTGTGAGCGCCGGCAGTAACGTTGAGTATGCTGGTTGCGAATCAGGTTTGTATTTTACTCTTTCAGGTATTAGTCAGGGTTCAAATCTTGGACCATTAGAATTCCTTTTCATGATCAACGATCTTCCAGGGGTCTTACGACACGCCAAATGTCTGCTGTTTGCAGATGACCTCAAGGTATATCTATAGCAGACACATCGGACGCTGTACGACTGCAGGAGGATATTGACCGTGTAGTGCAATGGAGCAATACAAATAAGCTGCACTTCAACATAGCTAAATACGGAATGATGAGTTACAGTCGGGCCAGAGCTCCACTGCGCTGCCCATATGAACTGGGTGGAGCGTTGATACCTTGCCTGAACAGTATCAGGGATCTAGGAGTCGAAATGGTGCCCGAGTTAACGTTTCGTAATCATATTGTTACTGTCTGAAGTAAAGCTTTTAAAAGTTTAGGGTTTATCTTACGAAATTGCAAAGAATTTAATATCATATCCTCGATAAAGATTTTGTACAATGCTCTCGTCCGTAGTCACCAAACAACGTCACTCTCGCGACGCGATGTGGCACTGGTCACATATGTGTGGCGCGTGCTGCGCGGTAGCCTGCACCAGCCCCGATATATTAGAGCGCTTGCGGCTGTGCGCCCCTGATGGCTATGTGGGCGCACGCCGCCAGCCCCCTACGCTTAGTCTTCCAGTTGCGCGAACAAATCTACTTCAGTATGCCCCTATATCACGCGCCATTAGGCTTATTAATTTTATCTCAAAATAATTTGATATCTATAACTGTACCCTCCCGAACTTCAGAGAAGCTGCCCAAAGATATATCACATCAAATGATATTATATTATAAATTAATTGTATATGTTTTACTTACAATGTCGTATTGGATTCATAAATCTGTAAAGACACTGTAAATGTTTTGAATAAATAAATAAATAAATAAATCTTTCTGCCGGAACAAATAGACAGAAAGATTATAATTTGCTTACTTGATATAAGTACCATATATACTTTCATATGCATTTAGTAAAAATCGGCCAAGTGCGTGTCAGGCCACGCACAGGAAAGGGTTCCTCAGTCACCCATAATGGTACGTAGAAGTCGTATCCAATGGATAATTGTTATATTTACGTATTAATGCGTTAATTTTGTATGACGTTTTCCAAGTAAGCACATTGTTAAAGTTAATCCGTTATAGTTTTACTTTAAAGATCATTATATGGACCACTATCACAAATTTTTCCAGATTTTTTGAGCCAGCCCTTTAGCTTTTAGAGGGGGAGGGGAACGCCCTGTTTTTACAAAAAGTGGAATTTCTCGCAAATGGATACCTAAATCAAAAAACCCTCTGTTGTTTTTAAAAGACCTATCTAATGATACCCCATATACTTAGCCGCGAGAAGAATATTGTTTCTGAATCTTGAGGAAGGACAAAAAATATTTTTTCTGCATCTTGAGGAAGGACAAAAAATATTTTTTCTGAAATAACTGACTTACTTATGGCCTTAGCCATCTTCTGAGAAGAGACCCGAGCTCAGCAGTCAGCTCAGAAGTGAAAACAAAATTATAAACTAAGGGCTACCTATCTCTCTCTGAGTGGCCCCTTAAATTTAGGGGAAGTTGGTAAAAAAGGGCCAATATGTGCCAACCCTATGTGTCACCCGCAGGATGACTGTGAGTGACGCAAGAGCCGTCTATAAAGAAAACTTTTCAGCACAAGAGCAACATAGTGTTTGCTACAGAGCAATCCGCCTGGGCACCGTGGAATGGAGGCGCTCATAGTCAGTTAGGTGAGCAACGACTGTTCGGTCAGTATCTGGATGGCTGACCGGATGATACCATGAGTGTCAGTTTTCATAGGATAACAGTCGTGAAGATGATACATCCAGCAGTAGCCTGTTAAAGTCTTATGATGATAAAGTCTTATATCTTACCAAATGGCGGCCTCACGATGCACACAGGTAGATCATCGGCTCTCCTGATCAGGTCTTCAGCTAACGCTTTTGTAAATGTATATGTGTTGGGCCACCCATTTATTAACCTTAAAATAGG
Organism: Phragmatobia fuliginosa; assembly: GCA_932526445.1. Classification (NCBI taxonomy): domain Eukaryota; kingdom Metazoa; phylum Arthropoda; class Insecta; order Lepidoptera; family Erebidae; genus Phragmatobia; species Phragmatobia fuliginosa. The sequence continues at coordinate 2,137,297 of OW052083.1, read as the reverse complement.
AGTTTGTTCATTAAATTCAAATTTGATATATTAAAAACTAGCTGACCCGGCGAACTTCGTACCGCCTTAAAATATTAATTCATAATAAAGTATTGTGTTTAGATATTATCTGATAGTGACAAATCCACAGCAGCGCCAACTAACACGCCCCGGCCGGTACCGCCAGAATTGCTTTGTTCCTGCATTTTAAATCTGTAATATCTTCAATTCAATTTCAATTACATACTGTAAAGGGCCATATTAATCTATATTAAATACTCAATTTATTTAAGGTACTTAATTGGATAAGGATTAATACTGTGTTGCCTATAATATCTTCGTAAATAAACCATTATTTCTCGTAAAAAGAAAAAAAAATGGTTATTGTGGGTTATCCCTAAGAGATAGACATATACCATCGCAGACTTTTTTGTAGACCTTTTTAAGATGTACAATACTGTAGTACATTATTTTGATCTATCTCGTAGGGATTTGCCAGCGTTTGCAATATAAGCTTAAAAAAACATCACAATAGAAACCTCTAAAATTATTATCTACTATATTATGCATGTATTATACATAAAAACCTTCCTCTTGAATCACTCTACCTATTAAAGAAAATTTCATAAAAATCCGTTGAGTAGTTTTAAAGATTTAAGCATACAAAGGGACAGAGAAAGCGACTTTGTTTTATACTATGTATTGATAATTAATCATTGATTTCGTTGTTAATAATTCTTACACAGAACTGCACTGATTCTAATGATTGAAAGCATGAAGAGAATTTAAAAGTGGCAGCCACTATACTCGCTCAATGCAGCATCCGATTTATCGACTGCCGGAGAAAAACTTTCATATTGTGTCTTAATTCTTTTCTGAACTTACCCTTCTGTTATTTTATCGATCCGTTTCTCATCTAAAGTCGTGACCATGTCTATTAAGAGTTCAGGAGTTATTGGGCATGGATAAAACTGTTCTAATACATCCTGGTTTATGCGCTCTGAAGTCGTATGCGTATATGCTGTGGAAACATATGTTAGGCATCTGAAAAAAACAATCAATGAATGTAATAATATATCCATTTGGTGATGAATTAAGGAAATTATGCGGGATTTGTGGCAGGGCCTTTTGTCGGAATCGGACCGACTAAAATTGCACGGTACCACTCTGCGCCTCAAATAGGAGGGGTTAAGGAACAGTTGTTATTACCCCATCTGGATCCCTCGCAGCACCTGCCCGCACTAACGCGGGTGCTATTTCGGTAGATGTCGTCGCGAGGAGGCAGCTGGCCACTGAAGCGGATGGAGGGGAAAACCCGCGCAACGAGCTTGACGAACGGTTTCACTTTAATCGCGTATCTTATTGAGCGGCAACGAAAGCCACCATGCGCCCAAAATTCTAATGTCAGCCGGTCAAGCCGCATGCCACCTCCGTGAATATCGTGTGGTAACCGCGTATGACTGTAGCCGTTAATATCCTCTGGAGTTGCCAAAAGCGTGCCGTATTCTGAGTGGTCAGAGCCAAAAGTTTGTGTGGGTGACAAACTTGTAGCAAACCCCTTTTTTTTACGTGTGGAAATCCCCTCAGACCATCACCCCGCCGGGGTTTTCTATGCGGTGGGGAGTTTTGTGGGTATCCACCCGAATAAAACCACACGGTGTGCCCTCTGTGTGCCTGAATTTTAGGACCCCTCCCAGCGCTTGCCCGCTCCTTTTGCGGGCTCTGTCTCTTGTGGACCTCTCTTCGGCGACGTCCGGAACACGCAGACGCTGCTCCCTCGCGGCTGGCCAACTAATACGGATGGAGGGGAACATTCTGCGAAGACGTCAACTCGCAGAAGGAAGCGGCGGAGGAGGCCCGGGAGGATGACCTCCACTTGGACCAGATCCGTTGCCGGCGAACCGAGCACTTCCACCTCCAAATCCCACGGGGGTGTCCCGGCCAAGGCGCACGCTGCTTCGGTGGAGACCGTGCGGTATCCGCGTATGACTCTATACGCCAGCGTCCTCTGGGATCGCCAGAGGTGTGCCCTATTCTGGTCGGTCAGAACCGCCACCCATGTTGGTGCACCATAAAGTGCCCTCGGACAACCCCCGTGTTTAGCTGCCTCATTGCGACATTGGCTTGCCCATGTGGCGTCTCGTCGAGCTACGCGCACCCCTGTACCGCACCACCCGCGCCTGCGCGAGCCCCGCGGCGCCCGGCGACCGAGAGTTAAAAATCGCTGTCGCTCGGTCGCGAGGGCCAGTGGATACAGCTATCCGACGGCGAACGCACGCGCGAACGTATCGACGAAAAATCGCTCTCATTACTTACGATCTCTGTAAAATTTAACTTTGTAAAATCTTTTGCTATATACTTCTTCTTACAACTCTTGTGCTGTTACTAGTTTCTTTTTCTAATTGCATTGTCCATCTTATTATATATTAAACGGTGTACGACGTGAAACTTCTAGAAGAAATTTTATTTCACTGCCACCTTCCGAGCATACCATAATTTGGTGATACCCGACGTGATTGAAGATCGTGATGCCTGACCCAAAAGGAGATGGATTTAGACCCGAAACCCTGCGCGTTGGAGTACGAACCCCACCCTTTTGGCCGGAAGAACCAGGATTGTGGTTTGCCCAAATGGAAGGTCAGTTTGCTCTCGCTAATATTACTACCGACACCATAAAATTTTATCACATAATCGGCGTGCTAGACCACCGGTATATAGCGGAGGTAAAAGATATAATTACCAACCCTCCGGTAGTGGATAAATACGAAAAATTAAAAGCGGAACTTATAAAACGCTTGTCAGCTTCGCAAGAGCGGAAAGTAAAACAGCTGTTAATGCACGAAGAGTTGGGCGATAGAAAACCATCACAATTTTACAGACACCTGCTACATCTGGCTGGACCGGCGGTGCCAGAAGACTTTTTGAGGACGTTATGGTCTAGTCGGTTACCAAATAATGTGCAAACAATTGTTGCTTCACAGGCTGACCTACCCATGGACAAGATGGCGGACTTAGCGGACAAAGTCCACGAAATAGCACCTACAGGCGTACCTCAAGTAGCAAGTGCGACGGCCCCGGTTTCGTCTACCCTCATGGAAGGCATGGTAACACAAATCGCCGAGTTAACCAGGCAAGTGGCTTTACTTACCCATCAAGTGAGTGAAACGCAGAGAACGCGACATACTCGTACCCGCCAACGATCTAGAAGTAGGACTAATAGAAGTAGGTCTACCTCGCGACCACGCCAACCACCTGAAGGCCACCCCCACTGTTGGTATCATTATATTTATGGCCCACAGGCGCAAAAGTGTCGACAACCCTGCCAATGGTCGTCGGGAAAACTCAATGGGCAGTCGGAAATAGCGGCCTACGACTGCAATACCAACCCAGGCCGTATTTTCGTAACCGACCGACGTTCGAAAATATTATTTTTAATTGATACGGGTTCGGATTTGTGTGTATTTCCACGCTCCGCAGTGCGAACACCCTGCACGACCACGAAATATGGCCTTACAGCTGCCAACGGAACCGCGATAAATACCTACGGTCCGAGACAACTAAACCTGGACTTAGGACTGCGACGTGCCTTTACCTGGAATTTTACCATAGCGGACATATCGAAACCGATTATAGGAATTGATTTCTTAAGTTTTTATAATCTGATTATAGATTGCCGCAACCACAGGCTGATAGATGGTACTACATCTCTCTCCGTTCCCGCATCATACCAGAGGGTACCAGACGAGGTAGCGTCCGTAAAGACGGTAGCTGGAACGACAGGATTTCACGAGCTCCTGCGTGAGTTCCCCGAGGTGACCCGACCTGCAGGTACTGTACGTGAGCCTAAACATAATACCGTCCACTATATCAATACTACCCCCGGCCCTCCGGTATCGAGCAAACCAAGGCGTTTAGACCCTGATCGCTTGAAAGGAGCTAGGAAGGAGTTTGACGACATGTTGGCCAATGGAACAGCCAAGCGATCAGACAGTCCATGGTCTTCAGCATTACACATGGTTAAGAAGAAAGATGATGGATGGAGACCGTGCGGCGATTACCGTGCTCTTAACGCTCGTACAATACCCGACAGATACCCAGTAAGGCACATTCAAGGTTTTTCACACCATCTAGCCGGTAGTACAATATTTTCTAAAATCGATATGATTAAAGCTTATAATCAAATTCCGATCTACCCACCTCATATACCGAAGACGGCGATTACTACTCCCTTCGGTTTATTCGAATTCCCATACATGACCTTTGGGTTACGTAATGCTGCGCAGACCTTTCAAAGGTTTGTGGACGAAATGCTGTCGGGATTAGAGGATTTTTGCGATGGATTTTTGGATGTCATAATCTGTTTCTCTCCCAGTCCCGAGGACCACGAGGTACACCTGCGACAGCTGCTGAGTCGCCTACGAGAGTACGGAGTGCTGGTGAACGCATCCAAATGTGTTTGGGGACAACCTGAGGTGACGTTCCTGGGTTATCACGTTACTGCTGCCGGTATCCACCCGCTCGACAGTAAGGTACAAGCCATCCAGGAGTACCCGGTGCCACAAACCATTAAGGAATTAAGAAGGTATTTAGGCATGTTAAACTTCTATAGACGCTTTATACCGCACGCGGCTAAGGCCCAGGCACCGATGAATACTATACTCGCTGGAGCTAAGAAGAAGAACGAGACTATTTCAATGACGCAGATGCAGCTTGAAGCTTTTAGTGAATGCAAAAAGATGCTTTCTCAGGCTACGCTTTTGGTTCACCCGCTTCCGAACGCTGAGCTTTCGCTGATAGCGGATGCATCAGATGTATCCATAGGAGCCGTGTTACAACAGCGAAATAGTATGCAGTGGGAACCGCTAGGGTTCTTTTCAAAGAAATTAAACTCTGCGCAGAAGAAATATAGCCCCTATGACCGCGAGCTTCTAGCAGTGTACGAAGCAATACGATATTTCCGTCACATGGTGGAAGCTCGAAACTTCGTTGTTTTCACAGATCACCGCCCGCTTACCTACGCTTTCACAAGACCTAGAGAGAACTGTTCGCCTAGGCAGTACAGGTATTTCGACTAAATAGCTCAATACACGACCGACATACGCTATATACCTGGCTCGGAGAATGCAGTTGCCGATGCGCTGTCTAGGCTAGTGGAGGTACAAGTTCCAAAGGGCATAGACTATCAGGCACTTGCACGATGTCAGGTGACAGATCCAGAGCTACAAGGCCTACTTAGAACTGGATCTTCACTAAAAAGCTCGAGAAGGTTAGAGTCCCTGACACAGACATCACTGTATATTGTGACGTTGCGACAATGCCACCACGACCGTATTTAACGCCTAAGTTTCGTCGAGAAGCGTTCGAATCGCTACACAACTTGAGCCACCCCGGACACACAGCTACTGTGCGACTGGTGACACAGAGATTTGTTTGGCCAGCGATCCGCAAACAGAGTAGAGAGAGGTCCCGAAAATGCCTAAAGTGTCAAGGCAGTAAAGTGACACGACATACCTTTGCTCCTATATCCCAATTTCCCGTCACAACATCAAGATTTACACACATCCACCTTGATCTCATTGGCCCCCTGCCACTATCTTCTGATTACAGGTACTGCCTCACTGCCATTGACCGGTTCACCAGATGGCCTGAGGCCTACCCCATCAAAGATATGACAGCTGAGACCTGCGCCATGGCGCTGGTGTCCGGCTGGATTGCCAGATTCGGTTGCCCACTAAAGATAACAACAGATCGTGGCACACAGTTCCAGTCACACCTCTTCCGAACCGTCGCTGCACTAGTCGGCGCGCGTCACTACAGCACTACTGCCTATCACCCTGCCGCGAACGGCATGGTGGAACGTCTACACCGACAAATGAAAGCAGCCATCATGTGTCACGCGACTTCACGATGGACCGAAGTTCTTCCACTCGTGCTGCTAGGGATGGGAAGCGCTTGGAAACCCGACATCGAGGCATCACCAGCAGAGTTGGTTTACGGCGAACAACTAAGACTACCGGGCCAGTTCTTAGCACCACTCGACGACTACAAGACGGCTGATATAACCGACTTCGCTACTCTCTTGAGGATTTGTATGGCCAACCTAACACCAAGGCCTGCCTCTTCCCACAGGAAAGGCCCGTTTTATATACCACATAGCCTCAACGATACCTCCCACGTGTTCTTGCGGCAGGACTTCGTTCGAAGACCGCTCGAACCTCCGTACGCCGGCCCATATAAGGTAATAGAGCGGCATTCCAAATATTACAAACTCGACATAAAGGGCAGAGAGGTAACGGTCAGCATTGATCGACTTAAGCCGGCCTACATCGCCAAGGACGTTGGCGACCCGACATCGACGTTGCCAGTTCCTGACTCACCCGAGGAATTGCCTGCCCCAGCTGAACAACAAGAGAGGAAGACGAGGTCCGGACGGCGCGTACACTTCCCTGATTATTACCGCCCGCAGTAGCGGTCTAAGCAGGGGAGTACTGTGGCGTCTCGTCGAGCTACGCGCACCGCTGTACCGCGCCACCCGCGCCTGCGCGAGCCCCGCGGCGCCCGGCGACCGAGAGTTAAAAATCGCTGTCGCTCGGTCGCGAGGGCCAGTGGATACAGCTATCCGACGGCGAACGCACGCGCGAATGTATCGACGAAAAATCGCTCTCATTACTTACGATCTCTGTAAAATTTAACTTTGTAAAATCTTTTGCTATATACTTCTTCTTACAACTCTTGTGCTGTTACTAGTTTCTTTTTCTAATTGCATTGTCCATCTTATTATATATTAAACGATGTACGACGTGAAACCTCTAGAAGAAATTTTATTTAACTGCCACCTTCCGAGCATACCACACCCAGATTGGACAAAAGACGCCCAACGGCGGAAGTAATGTCCACCGGCTTTGGAGCAAGCTGTCGGAAGTGCTCATAGAAGACCACCTGCCGTCAAGGATCAGGCAAAGATACTTTATCTGGGCCCGGACCGGTACGAGGACCGAGTTGACCTAGATGGAAGCGCCTTAGGGGGGCCCACGGAACAGAAGGACCTCCGTCTTTTCCAGGGCCACCCGTAAGCCCAGCGCCTCAATGTGCTCAACCAATGCCTCTTTGAAGGTCATCCCCCGGGCTGTGACAAGCGTGTCATCGCCGTAGCAGATTACGCCGAGCCCGGGGGGAGACATCCTTAAAGAACTCAGTCGTATCCCATGTTCTATAGGAGTGGTCCAAGGACAGATATAGTAGGCCAAAACTTTTGTCCTAACATGCTATGTTCAGCAGAGGACTGTTAAAAGCTGTTGATGACGATATGATAGCGTATACATATATGATTACAATAAATAATAAATATTTTGTACTACTTATTATGAACCGGTTTGAACCTGTTTGATCGAACTGATACTATGGACTGACGAACGAATTGGAGCACCTTCGGTGTGTGTGAGATAAATCTGAGTTTAGTACTGATAGAAAACAGCTATAGCATACAATCAAGAACTTACTTTAGATTCGAACAATCTCTGGCCAATTGAAGAATTTCTCTTGTACCCATAACGTTGTGGAATGTTGCCTGACGAAGAGTTTCGTCAAACCTTACTGTTGCTGCTGAGTGAATTATAAAATTAACCTGAAATAGTGATTGGAGGAATTAAACTATTAAACAAAATTTTAAAGAAAAAGTCACCTAGTGGGTGTCAGACCACGCATAGCATCGCAGTCACCCTTAATGGCACGGCAATTTAAAATTGTGTTACAGAGATATTAATAAAATTGTTACTTAATAATTTGCTAATTTTGTACGAAGTTTTCCCAAGTAAGCGCATTCTACAAGTTAGACCTCTTTAAATATTGAACTAATAAAGTAATTTAAGCCGTTATAATTTTCCTTCAAAAGTTCATTTTATGTAATACCATTTTAATTATTTTTAAATTTTCGTAGACAGCCGTTTAGCTTTTAGAGACGGGGGGGGGGGGGGGGGGAACGCAACTCGGGCGCCGACAACTTTTAAACGATCTCCGTCCTCCATACGCGTGTGATGATGATGTCATCAGTTACTCTAACATAAGCAGGCCAGAGTGGAGACGCGAGCGCTACAAAGCGCATGTCGTTTAATTATAATTTTAGAGTAGTGTTTCCACACAAAAAGGAGCCATCTACAAGCATTGTCCAGACCAGTGTGGTATCCGTGGGGATTTCAGCACGATGTGGGGATGAAGGGGGAATTGGAGGGGGGCAGATGTCACTACGTGTTTTAAGATGCGATTCCTATTTTGACTCCGTTACATAAGCCTATGTCGAACACTGGACATCCTTCAGTTGATGATAATCACATTCACTACATTAATTTGTCAAGTTTAAAATGTTTTTGCGCAATAATAAGTTACATATGTCTAATTTCTAAGAAGCTCCCTAAAATAAAAAACGCAACCAGCACCATTACACAGTAGGTACTAAGTGGTAATCTATTAGTGAATTATAAAAAATAAAAATCGGCCAAGTGCGTGTCAGGCCACGCACAGAAAAGGGTTCTTCAGTCATTTAAAATCGTATCCAATAGATAATTGTTATGTTTACGTTTATGGCCTCATTCACACGACAGTTTTTTAAACGGACTCTAAACTCTTTGGCAAAAAAAATGGGCACTTAAGCAAAGAAGTTTAAGCTCAAAACACTATTATTGTACCTGCTCGTTGAAAAAAATGAAACGCGTAAATTTCTTTGTTTTTTTTGAATACATTAAAAGCAGATAAAAGTTTAGTATTAAGTGTGACCCCCTCTTGCTGAAATCACGACTTGCATTCGTCTGGGTATGCTAGCAAGTATATCTTTTATGGTTTCTTGGGGAATACGTTCCCACTCCGCGGTATTCACATTCTTTAGCTCTCTGATGGTCTGCGGAGCCGGCTGCAATAATCTTACTCGTCGCTTCAGAACGTCCCAGACATGCTCTATGGGATTGAGGTCCGGACTTCTAGCTGGCCAGTCCAAACGACGAATTCCAACTTCTAGCATATACGCTTCCACATCGCCAGACCGGTGGGCGCGAGCGTTGTCGTCCATAAAGTGAGTTTTCGCCAAGAGCGGTTAAAGCGGGTTGTGCACAAGGAATTAGAACTGCCGCTATGTATCGGTGTCCAGTCAGTGTACCGTTTTCGATGAAGACTAACTCCGTACGATCCATACAATTTATTCCTGCCCAAAACATAACAGAGCCTCCTCCATAAGGTGTGATTTCTTTAAAACATGCCTCTGCAAAGCGTTCTCCTCGTCTACGTAGCATTCTTCGACGTCGGACTTCACCATGCAGAGATATACTGGCTTCATCGGAGAACAATACCCTATCCCAGTCTTCATGAGTCCATGACACACAATTTCGAGCGAAGCTAAGCCTGGCAACTCCATGTCCACGGAGTAATTTAGGGCCGCGTGCCGGGCGACGACTGTGTATGTTAGCAGCGAGAAGCCTCCTCCTGACCGTCCATAGATTAATTTGCACATTTCTTACTTCTTCGAGTCTATTCTTGAGGTCCACATAAGAAGATTTGCGATTTCTCAACGCTTGACTAACTAGAAAATAATCATCCACTGGTTCGGTACATGTCTTTCTGCCAGAACCAGGCCTTCTCTTGACGGAACCGGTCTCTTGATAGCGCTGCCAGGTCCTTTGAACTGTCGACCGACTCACATTTAGCCTCTGAGCCACGAAGCATTGGCTGCGACATTCTTCAAGCAGCGCAATAATTTTAATCGTTTTTATCACTTTATCTACCATTTTCGAGATTGCTAAACAGCAATAACAATACTTTTAAATGTCAAGGACATCAGACAATTTGATAAAAATTGACATAAAGTTAATTACAGTCGATTTTAACTATAGGGAATTCGCGCCACAAAATGTAGTTAAAAGTTGTTTTCTTTGAAAACCAGGCTCAGTCAAAAATTTGAATTTGGAAGGTACTCTTATAAACATTATGCCACTTTTATAACTGTCCAGTAACATGTTCAAATGATTAAAACCTTTTCGGTATTTTATTTTTTTCAGCCAGGAAGAAAATCGAAACCACCCGTTTTTTTTGATAATGAGTGTATATGTTCACACGACAGCGTTTTTAAAACACGACGCTTTTTTATCGAGCAGTGTTGCATTTTCAACTTTGGGCGTTGGAAATAGACCATAATATTATGCAACTTCATACTTGAACGCTTTTTTAACGTCCGTTATAAAAACTCTCGTGATTGAGGCCTTAATGCGTTAATTTTGTATGACGTTTTCCAAGGAAGCGCATTTTACAAGTTAAGCCTCTATAACTCCCGAAATAACTAAGTCATTAAATCCCTTATAGTTTTCCTTCAAAGTTCAGTATATATACCTTCACGAATTTTCCCAGAATTTTTGAGCCAGCCGTTTAGCTTTTAGAGGGGGGGGACGCTCTGTTTTTACAATAAAGAGCCCTTTAAAGTGGAATATCGCGAACGGATACCTAAATAAAAAAAAATTCTTAGAAACCCTTTATTGTTTTTAAAAGACCTATCTAATGATACCCCACACGATGGGGTAGCCGCGAGAAAAAAAAAACATCCCCACTTTACGTGTAGGGGAGGTACCCTAAATAAAAATATTTTTCATAATTTTATTGTAGCACTTTGTCGGCGTAATTACAACACATATTCATGCAAAGTTTCATCTTTCTAGCACTTACCGTTTGGACGGTAAGTCGAGGACGGACGGACGGACAGACGGACGGACGGACATGACGAATCTATAAGGGTTCCGAGTGATGAACTTCGGAACCCTAAAAACTTAAATAACAAGATACAGAGCAACAGCAAAAAGAAGAGATGGAGAAAGTAGAGATTAAGTAACATGTTGGTAATGTTCTAAGAAACAATTTTAAAATTTTGAGATAGACAAATGAAATATATTGATGTCACTGAATTTATCATTATAAGATTTCATATTTCGATTTTAGATTTCGTCTCGGTAAACGTAGTGTAGGACGCCCACAGATGAGGTGGAGTGTCGACCTGCGTAAGATAGCTGGTAGGAGCTGGATGCGAGAAGCCCAAAATCGATCAGAGTGGTGTGCAATAGTAGAGGTCTATACAGCAGTGGACTGCGATAGGCTGATGATGATGATGAAGATTTCATAATTCTTCTTAGGGGAGCTCTATGAATGATTTTATTTAAATTCCTAGTGTGCACTCCCAGTCCAACGATACCACTCTTGGTTTTAGACAGCGGTTTATTGATTAAGATTCAAGGCGAATACAATTGTCATTGGTTTGAATTTCTAACAAAGTAGAAAGTGAGAACAGTTATTATTAAGTCATCCGGACTGAACTTTGGACCGAAGAAGTAAGACATTCGAGTGAAGGTTACATTTTGAATGAACTCCAATATAATTAAAACCTGTAAGCCATTAATATTCTACTTATTTGCATTAAATATATATTTAATAGGTAGTTTGTGAATGTGAATGTTAATACATAGAAATGATGTACAACTTGCAATTTCTTTATCTTTCCTTACCTAACGATTTCAAAGAGCTAAAATTTGAATTTAAGGTTATTTATTAAATCATCACACTTTGGTTAGTTTTTTATTTGTTTTTAAAAAAGACAACTAGCTAGTAGAGCCTCGCTGATTCCAGCACAAATGGGTCGGCTCGATCAATACTACCCTCACACAGAAGACCATCCTAATAATGACAGCATTCTTGCTGTCGTATTTCGTTGGTGAGTGAGAGACCAGAGTCCTACTCTCAAAATGAGGATAGTGACCCCTTAACTCCTGGATTCTACTCATGTTTTCCATCAGGCAACCTTGGTAGGCTTACATATAAAAAAAACCACATTAGAAAGAATATACACGCTGCGTGCGGGTGACTTTATAAACATACATGGTACGGAGAACACGCACACAGAACACTGAGACTCAGGACAACAATTTATGGATCACACAAAGTATTGTCCCTCATGGGATTTGAACCCACGACAATTGGCGCAGTTGAGAGCAGCGTGGAGACCGCTTAAACCACTAGGCCAACCGTGCAGTCAATTGCAAGTATTGCAGTGCAGTGCAGTGTATTGATATTAAATAACCACACTATCAGCAAATTTATAATGTTACCAAGTGTAACCAAGTTAAAGTTACCAAGTTATTATAAAGAAAAGAAAGAGCCTGATAGGAAACAGGTCCGTTTGATGAACCGCCTCGTATTTCCAATCTTTCTATACGGGGCTGAAACCTGGTCACTAAGAAAACAGGATTGCCAAAAATCTATGCTTTAGAGATGTGGTGCTGGAGACGTCTGCTGAGAATTCCACAGGTTATCGAAGATTGTGCAGTTGCGAATATTGAAGTTCTTTGGGCACATCTCTAGAAAGCCAGATTCGATGGAGAGACTTGTCGTGCAAAGTCGTATGGAGGGTGCGAGATCGAGGGGTCGGTCCCCAACTCGATGGATAGACCTAATAAAAGCTACGACCGGATCGACTGTAGTACAGTGTGTCCGCAATGCAGCAAATCGACGACAGTGGAGAGACATCGCAAGACGAGCAGCGGCTCTGAAATTGAGCGGTGACCATGAGTCGCAACACTACCTATCAACTGCCACGACCACTCTGTCAAGAGTGTTCGACTAAGAAGACAAACTCCGAAAACATAAGTACACGTGTGTAGTGAGTAGCGTAAGTCCATGGGTGTCGTTCATCACTTAACATCAAGTGGATCATCATCATCATCAACCTTTGACAAACCACAGCTGGCATAAGAATTTTCTTAGAAACGTGATTTTGGCCTTCTTCCAAGCTCCGCTAGACGGTTTGGTTTAGGGTTTGTGTTAAGATTTCATTTCCTTTGCAATTATTTTGTCTATAAATTATTTCTGACATAATATTTGACTACTTACTAAGCAGAGCTTGTATTATGGGTACTAGACATCTGATATAAATACATAAACTACATACTTTTGTTTCGTTAATACATACATATATAGAAATACATCCATAGATATATTAAATAAATACATAGAAAACACTTACTTCACAAACATTGAAATTTCATCAAGTAATACAAAAGTACCTGATTCAAGAGTTACCTCATTTGCAAGCATGTTCCAATCACTATCACTGAGTCCTAATTTTAATATGCCAATATCTCCTTCAACTGCAACTATTTTGTCAGCAAAATCTGGCTTCTGTTGGCGAACGCTATCAAATACCTAAAGACAAAAGATAGGTTAGAATTGGTCGAACACGATCTCAGGAAATCCTGGCCCCATACCCTGGAATCCCTGGGAGACCAGCTGATTGACAGTCGCTAAAAGCTAGACCAATGAAGTAAGCACAAGAATGTAGAACTTTATTAAATTATCTATACTCACATCTTTTTCTAGTAACGATCGTAGTCTGTCTTGGATTATAACCCCCTTTTTTGGGCGTAATAATACATACATTTTCTTGAGTTCGCAAGATCTGTAAAAAAATATATTTAACCTTTATACTAGGCTGGCAGGAGATGAATGATGACTGCCCAAGACTGAGACATTTGGTGGGCTTTGAATGAAGACTTCATTTGACTGCCTCGATAGCGCAGCAGTAGCGAATGCGATTGCTGTACTTGAAGTCTCGGATTCGATACCCAGGTTGGAACAAATGTTTATGTGATCCGCAAACATTTGTTTCGGAGTTTGGGTATTTTCTATGTAAAATGTGTATGCATTTACAAACAAAAAGTATGTTATGTATTTAAATAAGTTGTCTAGTACCCCCAATACATGTTCTTTTTAGTTTGGGACTACATGGCGTTGTGTGTAAGACGTCATAAATATTAATTATTTATTATTTATTCAATCAGTTAGATAAATATTTATAATTTCATGAAATATTTGCCAATAAATATCCACGGCTAAAACAATTCTAGAAAATCCTGTTCATATCTTGATATCTTCATAATTATTTTCATCTAGAGCTAGAACTTAATTTAAGCAATCACTGAGTTCAATCGTCACTTGTCGTCCTATTATTAAATATGTATGTCTGTCGCTTAGCGCAGATCGTTATATAACTAGCTGTAGGATGCCCTACATAATTTTCTCGATGGAGCAGTGAGCCACGTAATTATTAAAGCTACATAAAGTAACCAACTTGTTACTTTGATTACTTTTATTAATCTAATTTAAATACTTGCTATAATTACCTAAGGTTGTCGTATTAGGGTGAGTGGAAAACTATTTTGCAGTACTAATATAATTTAACAGTGCCAAGTCTATGTCCAGCAGTGGACTGAGATAGGCTGATGATGATGATGATGATGAAGTCTAACAGTAACCCAAGTAACACGTGAGTAACAGCAAACACATATATTACAAGGGTTAGCAATCCTAGGTGGTTCAGTCTACGATACGTGTACGTGACCATCCCGAATTTGGAAAAATAATAATAATAATAATAATAATGGTTTATTCACAAACTTTTTTACATATATCCTATGAAGTCCCTGACTTCTGAGCTAGGTAGAAACCTGTGATACAGAAGTCAGTGCCCTCTCCCATTTTGGTTGAGACAAATTGTGAATAAGACAATTTCAATTAGTGATTAAATTTTAGTACGTATGTGTGTGTGTGTGTGTGTGTGTGTGTGTGTGTGTGCGCGTGTGTGTGTGTGTGTGTGTGTGTGTGTGTGTGTGTGTGCGCGCGCGTGTGTGTGTGTGTGGGTGTATGTGTGAGTTTATAAGATACAGGGGATATTAATTGCTAACCAATAGCATTTCTGTTTGCTCGTAGTTTAGTTGAAGCAACCAGTTTTTAATTTTGATTTTAGTTTCTCGCATAGTAAGAGGATGTATGTTAATTTTTTTATTAATTCTATTATATAAGTAAGACAACCTAAAAGACTGCTGTCGTCTAGCCGTAGCTGTCCGACATTTTACAGGTAGGCACACATTATTGATAACACGTTTTCTCTTATACTCATTTTCATTGTAGGGTGTTAGTGCATGTTGTTTCGTTAGAATTTGGAATATATACAATTGTCTAATTGTTAGAAGTTGGCAATTTTCATAGAGTTGTTTATTTGGATATCTATACGTTTTGAAAGTCATTACCTTCAGTAAAGACCTCTGAGCCCTTTCCAGTTGTATCATATGGGATTTACAAGCACCACCCCAGACCCCCACACAGTATCCCAGTATGGATTGAGCTAAGGCATAATATATATTACGGAGGAGAGGAAACTCCGCAGCATGTCTGAGTTTTTTGAAAACCCATATCAACTTCCTAGTGCGACCAGTAATAAGATTTATATGTGGTTCCCAAGACAGTCTCTCATCTAAGATAACACCCAAATACTTGACATGTGAGACCTTATTAATAAAAAGACAAGCGCAACTAGTACTATTGGGATGATTGCAAGAATGGACTTTAATATTGATATTTTTAAGGCTAATTTTAGAAAAAGAGAATTGTATAAATGACGTTTTTGCAATGTTTAGAGTTAGAAGGTTGGCACTGAGCCATTGGCTAAGTTGATGGAGGCCATTTTCGGCAATGCAGCGCACCTCCTCCCAAGTCCCTCCATGGAATACTACGGCAGTGTCGTCTGCATATGTAAATATTTTGCCGTTGTATAGTGTTTGAAGACATAAATCATTGATGTATACCAGGAAGAGACTTGGTCCGAGGATACTTCCCTGAGGAACGCCGTAGACAACATTTGTAGCGGAACTAATATGTTTGCCAATCTTTATCTGTTGTTTACGGTCACATAAAAAGTCCTTGAACAGTTTCAGAGCCGTTCCTCTCACGCCAATAACATCCAGTTTGTTAACGAGTGCAGGAATCGGGACCGTGTCGAATGCTTTGGCCAAATCAAGAAAAACACCTATACACTTTTCATTTCCATCAACCCTAGTAGATACAAAATCAGTAAGCTGACTAACTGCATCATCTGTACTTTTTGACGCTCTAAATCCAAATTTTGTGGTTGCCAAAATATTATTATGTTCAAGAAATTTAATGAGTCTATTATTACGTGTTTTTTCTAAAAGTTTTGATATTGATGACATTACAGAGATTGGCCTATAATTCGACGCCTCCTCCCGATCCCCACTCTTGTGCACAGGTGTAATGAGAGCTCTCTTGAACACTTTCGGAAATACACCTTGATCATAACAAAGTCCAAAGAGGTAAGTGAGGGGAGGCGCTACAGTCTTTTTACAAAATTTGAGTAACTGAGCTGGAATAGAGTCCCAGCCAGTAGCACAGTTATTTTTAAGGTTTAATATCAATGCTTCAATTTCTGCTTCATCCGGGGGTAAGAGGACAATTGAATTAAGGTTGCGCGGGATCTCAAAATTATAACTAGGTGTATGTGTAATAGTTATGGTATCAGCAAGCCGCTTACCCACCTCCGCAAAATAATTATTAATTGTATTAATATTGTTTGAATTTGATTTCAATAAGTCATCAGCAACTGTTTTATCTTCAGTGTAATTTATAATGGATTTTATTGCTGTCCATGATAGAGTAAGAGCCCAGAGCGATCAGACATAACTTATTTTCACATGGATGAAACCTTAACTACTCAGTAGCGTCTAGTGTACTTTTAAACACCTGCGTGTTTGTGGAACTAGATCTGTGACACCTGGGCAGATATCAGGTGAGAAAGGTAACTAAAAATAAGAGTTATCTAACTTAAATTAGTATGGCTGATCTTTATATATATTTTGTAGAATATTATTCTAAACTAGTTTCATAAAGTGTCAGACACTTTTCATGGACCAGAGCTTGTGTCAGACGCTTAAAAGATCGACAAAAAATTAATGAACTTTACTTATTTTTACATGTCTGATTTTTTAATATGTTATTAAAGTAACTATTGCGACCTCGGGTGTTCCCCAAGGGTCTAACCTGGGACCGTTATTTTTTAATATTTTTATCAATAATATTTCACATGTCTTTAAGCACAGTAAGCCATACCTTTTTGCAGACGATTTAAAATTTACACGCACAATTTTAAATGAATCTGACACACGTTTATTACAGTTAGATATAGACAGATTATCTCAATGGTGTATAAGTAACAAGATGTATTTGAACTGCTCTAAGTGCTACCATATCAAATTCACTAGAAAGCGCAATAAAATTCAGTCTTCCTATAGAATCCAAGATAACACACTGAAAGAAGTAGCAGAAATCCGGGATTTGGGTATTTACCTGGACAGTAAACTCAGTTTCACAGAACACATAGATATAATATTAAACTCTGCATATCGGTCTCTTGGTTTTGTATTGCGATCAACCAAAGAATTTAAGAAGCCATCCACTACTGTACAGTTATACAATAGCTACGTACGAAGCCAATTAGAATACTGTAGTACAGTTTGGAATCCCTCATACCAAGTCCACATTGATAGAATCGAGCGGGTCCAGAAGAGACTCCTCCGTCACCTTGCTTTTCGTTTTAAGCCAAGGAATTGTAGGTCCTATAAAAAAAGACTAAATTATTTTAATCTTACTGATCTAAAGTCACGTCGAACAATCTCTGATCTGACATTCCTGCATAAATTGCTTATTAATGCTATAGACTGTCCGGATCTACTGGGAGGGATAGGTATCAATGTCCCTTCGAGACTCCCTCGCTACCCTCGCCCATTATTCAAACCACCACGATGCCGAACCAATTTGGGACGAAACTCGCCACTAGTTAGGATTGTGCATCAGTACAACGCCATTTCGTGTCCTTCTGAAGAAATAGACGTTTTCGCAACTACACTAGATAAGTATAAATGTCTAATCCGCTCAAAGCTCGCTGTCATGTAGGTGCTTAAGGCAATTGGAACGAGTAAGATGTTTTTATTTTTAATTTATCACTATTGTTATATTTTCTTAGCTTTTTAATTATTTTTTTAGTTTGTTATAGTTTTTTTTTCTTTTTTTATGTTAACTTTCTTGTGCATGATGTGGTCTCCTGTAAGTGGGGAAGCATATGACTATTATTTATGTTAGTTCTTACATTTTGTTTAATTTTTGTGTATTCCTTGTTGTGGGGCCCTTAAATAAATAAATAAATAAATAAATAACTATTACAAAGTTATATTTCATCAGTCAGACAAATTCGAGTGACCAAACATCTATTAAACACAAAAATTATTCAGCCGAGAGTGCGATCATCATGCTATTTCAGAGCGAGTGAGACGTCCACAGCAACTTGGATCCCGTTTTTAGGGTTCCATAGCCAAATGGCAAAAAACGGAACCCTTATAGATTCGTCATGTCTGTCTGTCTGTCTGTCTGTCCGTCCGTATGTCACAGCCACTTTTTTCGGAAACCATAAGAGCTATACTTTTGAAACTTGGTAAGTAGATGTAATCTGTGAACCGCATTAAGATTTTTACATAAAAATAGAAAAAAAAACAATACATTTTGGGGGTCCCCATACTTGGAACTGAAACTCAAAAAAAAATTTTTTATCGAACCCATACGTGTGGGGTATCTATGGGTAGGTATTAAAAAATGATGTTGAGGTTTCTTATATAATTTTTTTCTAAATTGAATAGTTTGCGCGAGAGACACATCCAAAGTGGAAAAATGTCCCCCCCCCTCTAACTTCTAAAATAAGAGAGTGATAAAACTAAAAAAAAAGTATGTTGTACATAACCATGCAAACTACCAACGAAAATTGGTTTGAACGAGATCTAGTAAGTAGTTTTTTTTTAATACGTCATAAATCGTAAACTGCAATTTACTGCAATTTTTTTTTAATTAATTAATTTATTTATTCTAATGACTGCGTCGATGATTGCAATGATTACGAGATATTTGCTGTAATTAATCATAGTGATATTTTTGTGGTAGTGGTAATATTTTGTTTATATCTTTTTTTAACTGGTATCTTTTTTACATCAAAATAAAGATATTTCCTTATAAAATAAAATGGATCCTCATATATTCACCTATCACAAATACATGCAATAAATGAATTCACTTTAATATTTGATAATTAACAACTTAATGTTGAAGCCCATATTATTGAAACAAGAATGCGAAAATCTTAGATTGAAATTAGTAAGTATTTTCATTACATTTAATTTTTTTACTCGATGGTTTCGATGAAAAATTTTTTTTGAGTTTCAGTTCCAAGTATGGGGACCCAAAATGTATTGTTTTTTTTTATTTTATGTAAAAATCTTAATGCGGTTCACAGATTACATCTACTTACCAAGTTTCAAAAGTATAGCTCTTATGGTTTCCGAAAAAAGTGGCTGTGACATACGGACGGACAGACAGACAGACAGACATGACGAATCTATAAGGGTTCCGTTTTTTGCCATTTGGCTATGGAACCCTAAAAAACGGGATCCAAGTTGCTGTGGACGTCTCACTCGCTCTGAAATAGCATGATGATCGCACTCCCGGCTGAATAATTTTTGTGTTTAAGGGATGTTTGGTCACTCGAATTTGTCTGACTGATGAAATGTAACTTTGTAATAGTTACTTTAATAACATATTAAAAAATCAGACTTGTAAAAATAAGTAAAGTTCATTAATTTTTTGTCGATCTTTAAAGCGTCTGACACAAGCTCTGGTCCATGAAAAGTGTCTGACACTTTATGAAACTAGTTTAGAATAATATTCTACAAAATATATATAAAGATCAGCCATACTAATTTAAGTTAGATAACTCTTATTTTTAGTTACCTTTCTCACCTGATATCTGCCCAGGTGTCACAGGGCTAGTTCCACAAACACGCAGGTATTTAAAAGTACACTAGACGCTACTGAGTAGATAAGATTTCATCCATGTGAAAATAAGTTATGTCTGATCGCTCTGGGCTCTTGGACCATGAGTCCTTGGGAGTTTTGGCGTTTCGTAATAAAGACTTTTCATAATTTATTTTTAGTTTTCTTTATATAGAGATACAATAGTTCCGATACCGTTTATACGTAATTTCTAGCATATAATTATTAGGACTCTTTTTGTGTTCTTTATGTAGTCTATCCCTATGTCTAATACAACGTAGAAGCCCACTCGTAATCCATGGTTTTCAAATCCTTTTCTTATTTGTAATTTGGTAAGCCTTAGTATTCACTTTAATAATTTCTGATAGTTTATGTACAAAAACCGTGGCGGCCTCGTTCGCATCCGAAATGGACTCAATAAAGGAGAAATCGAGAGCTTCTATTTGATCTATACATGTTTTTATGTCTAATTTATTAACACTAATTTTTTTGGATGTCATCCCATTTTTCGACATACTTAATGAAACTATCACCGGAACGTGGTCCGTTATAAAACAGTCAAGAACGCATACTGTTGCAGGATATATACTTTTTATCATGATGTGATCGAGGCAGTTAAGCATTCTGGTTGGATAAGTATGAGCAGGTAGCAAACCAAGTTCCGCCATCAGATTCAAGTATAATGTACTATGTCTGTCTGTGCTATCAACTTTAATGTCAATATTAATATCGCCGACAAGCAATATATTTTTATTATTATTTATTGGCCGCAAAATATGTTCTAATGAGTCTAAGAAACTGTCTATACATTGTATAGACGGGGATCTATATGAAGCCAATATAAATGTATCAGGTAGTATGTGTAACAATAAAAAATTGGCGCCGAAACATTTCGGTTCCACTACAGAACACCTAATAGATTTTTTTACATATATTACGATACCGTCGTTTTGATTAAGGTAGTTGTGAGAAATATATGTGGTATAGTCATTGATGCATTAAAAAACCCAAGATACACACTCAGCGTCTCAAAACCGTCCTCATAAAATAAGAGCACAATTGCTCCTTTTTCAAATAGTCTCGCGTCGCTCGCGTCTCTGTGCGCACGTTAAAAATACTGAAGTGTCCGTGAGGAATTGTAAAAATATTACGTCAAGAACGTTAAAAAAGGATGGGATATCGTATTTTCGGTAAGTAAAATTTTGTTAATTTGTTTTTGTTGTTTTTGTGACTAAATATCGGAAGCAACATGTGATTTTGATTTAATTTGTCTAAGACTTTACTCAACGGTCCAAGTATAATACGACAAATTTCAATGGCCGCTTTTTCAGTGTGAGAACGACTATTACACAACCTTTTATTTTAGTCGCATAATCCAAACGACCCTGTTCTTATTCAAAACTTCGGTAGTAAAATTTGATTGGTCATGGTACACTGCTTTGTAATAAAAACTTTAACCAATGCGCGTAAGGTTGAATTTGCAAAAGATATGTTTATAGCATAACTAAAACTACCCACATTGATATTTTTATACATCAATGACTAAGTGGGACAGTTTCGTGTGCCGCTTTTGTTTGAGACTGTGCATCTAGGGTTTTTATATATCAATGGGTATAGTTTTCAATAGATGGGACAATTTTATTTTCTTGTAGCCAACACTCCGTTAAAATAATTACATCATTTTCAAAAGTTAGACTGTGCAATAATACCAACAAAGTTGTCCAGATTTTTATTTATACTACGAATATTTAAAGAGAAAATCTTTAGTGATTCATTTTTACTAATGAGGGTATTACACTTTAATGCGTCACAATTATAAGCGTTAGCAATGCTCAGTTTATCTATTTCCGAAGAAGTATTTATAATTGAATTAGTCATTGTAAAAGTAAACAAAACAAAGTTACAGTAAAAGTGTGAACTATATTATTATCTGTTATCTGATAACCAAGTTTAGACAAAATACTATATGCAACATATTTGTATATTAACCCTGTATATTGAGATGTATTTAAGAAGGTAATATTATATTTATTGTTTTTGGTGGTGAAGTAAATAAATAACAAAAAAATATTAAGAAAAATAATACAAAAAGAAGTCCCTAGTCACTTGTCTAGACGAAGGTTGTTCAGGTCCTCCTCGTTGCGTATGGGAATTTGTTTTTTACTTTCGGCTTGACGGAGATATATATTTTTCCAAATGCCGTCCAGCAGTACTTATAGGCATTGTCCCTTGCAAATGTACGTGCAAGATAATATAAGCGTTGAGCCTTTAGGGTTAACTTTTCAGTCACATAAATTGGTTTTGCAGGGCCTTCAAGTCTTAAGTGAGTTGTGTTTAACTTACACTCCTTGTTTCTAATATTAAATTGTTTTACCCCTTTTATTATGGTTTCCTTGGTAGAAACGCTTGAGAACTCCACAATAACTTGTGACGATAACGGGTCATCTTTTTTGTTGATACGGAACACGTCCTTGATGTCCTGATTTAGGATTGGGGTGCCTATAGCAGTAGCCGTTGCCCTCACAAGCTCACATAAATCATGTCTGCCTTCACCTGGCTTTTTAGGCATATTTTTTATTGCAATCTTAGAGGAGCATAACTGCCTCTCTAAGTTTTCAACAGTTTCCTCCAGACGTTGTATTAGGCAACGGTCCTCCCGACGCTCCAACTCCAACCGGTTCATTTTGGCGATCATGTCGTCATACTGCTTGGATATAAATGCAATGCTGTTTTTTATATCTTCATTTTGCGAGCTAATGGCTGATATTGACGCATTTAACGCTGCGTACTTCGAGTCAGATTGTACCGCAGCTTTAGTTAGTAATTCACGGATCTCTTCCATGCAGATATGCTCATCGTCTCGTTTACGTTTGAACCTAGTGATGACATTTTCATGGTCAATGGCAGTTAGATTAGGGGTTGAACCGGATTGGGTCACCACACGAGAAGAGACGCTGGGGTCTACCATTTCTTCCTTAGAAGGTGTATTAGGAGGTGTACGGCGAAGAGGCATAGTCAGTAGTTTATTATATCAGCATAAGCAAAAGCAAATAATAACACCAGACGCCGTTAGCACAAAACGTCGCAAGCTATTGCTCACCGCAGTTTCTTTCAAAAAGCGGTGCAAATGCGGTTTTTATGGTTATATCTACCAAACTGTAGGTCTGACAAAAAAGAATACTACATTTTTTGTTTCCAATCGAATTATCTACAACTTTTGTATTGAGGCTTATAGTCGTAGAACCAAAAATATCAACGTTAAAAGCGAAAATCTGTGAAAATTTTCGGATGTCTTTTATTTTACAGCTACTATAACATTTTTCTCATCATTGTACCAAAAGATGAAATCAGATCAGTTTTATAGCAGCGTTTGTATTTTATGTTTTTTTTAAGGTTTTACAGTGCTAAATAAACATTATTTTTCAATATTCAACTATACATACATATTAATGATTTTTAATAGTTTTTTTTATTTGACAATATTAATTTAAAGGAAATCTACGATATCTACACATAAGCGTCAAAAATATCCGCCGCATTATCGCTTAGTGGTAGCGTTCTCAAAAGACTGGCAGCATTGCTACAATTGGCAAGGCAAAGGCAATTCTATTTTTTTATATTTTTTGTATTAGCTTCGATAATGACTCTGCCTTGCCTGATGGAAAGCATGAATTCTCTATGCTAGAAAAAGTCCAGCCTTTTATTCACGAGAAGTGTCAATTTCTTATTTTATTATTCAAATATTTTTTAATATTGATAATGCAATATTATTATTAATTAATTATTGACCCTTTTCCCCACCAACTGCTAGGTAATCTAGAGACGCATTTTTTACAAGGTATCCTACTGGAAAAAAAGCACAACCTTACTGATAAATAATTGAATTAAGTTCTCTAGAACTCTAGTCTTACCTGAACAATTTCTCAATGAGTTGTTGGCCTATGAACCCGGAACCACCTGTTAACAATACTGTGCCCCCACGGTAGAATTGCTGTATGGGAGAATTGCCAAGTTGTATCAGTTCATTGATAGGCTTGAGACGTGACATCATGAATGTTTCAAACTCTTGAGCTGGATCCATTATTGAACCTGTAGGATGGATAAAGCATACTATATATTTTTTTCTATATTTAAGTCTACCAAAGTGACTCTACTCTGCCTGATGGAAAGCATGAGTAGAATCCAGGAATATGGGGTAACCATCCGCATCGTGAGGGTAAGCAATGCAGCATTGTAGCCTTTTATTTCCAGTTCTCTTTTCCAATTCAAATGTTAATTGTTAGTAGTATAGTATAATATTAGTTTAAAATAGTATTAGTATAGTATTAGATCCTTACATATAAAATTGGTGTTTTGTACGGGAGGTATATAAAGTCCAAAAAATTGTAATCTGTTGGAGCAAGGTGCGGGAGTACCGTGGATGACGCAGGCTTTCCAATTATAGCTCATCTAACTTATAGGCTGATTGTTGTGCAGTGTGTGTTTTTGCGTTATCGTGAAGCAGCAGTAGCCTAGAGCGATTGACCGATCTCGGTTGTTTAGTAGCTAGTTCTGAGTCAATTTCCGTTTAGGGCAGGATTTGGCTGGATCTCCACGGTTTAGCCATTGCGACGAGCGCTTTTGATTATCGTACAGTATCCACTTTTCTTAACAAGTAATGATTCGATTTAAAATGTGCATGTGCAACAACGCGTGTTTGCAAGTTCGATTCTCTCAATTTATGAGTCTTTGCCACTTCAAATTGTTATCCACGTGTAAACCTAAGAAACTTTTTTGTAGTCGTTAATTCAACTTTTTTGCCATGAAATTCTACTTGCCTTTGTAGTGTCTTTTGACTTCTGCTTAAATTACATTAATTTAGTTTTATTGATATTAATAAATCAATTAATATTTTGTAACCATTGAATTATTTATTTTATACTTATTTATTATATTTTCATCATTATATATAACAGTGCGGTCATCGGCAAATAATACCACGTGGTCTACAGTAGATTTCGGCAGGTCATTTATATAAATAATAAAGAGTAGTGGACCCAAAACACTACCTTGTGGAACTTCATATTTTACTAATTTACTCCCGGACTTAAACTTTGATGATTCTCGTAATGTGACTTCTGTTTTAAGGATAAGAACTTATCAGGTCTAAAGTATTACTCCTAATACCGTATGTTTCTAGCTTCTTCAGCAGTATATCATGATTTACATAGTCGAAAGCCTTTGACATGTCCATATACATGTCCATAGCATAGACAGACTGTCTTTTATCTACTCTGGGATAAATTAAACTCAAAAAATCATATATAGCTAAATTTATGGGCATATTTTTATAGAAGCCCTTTTGAGCTGGCGTAAAAATATGGTTTCTTTCAAAATAATCATTCAAAATAATGTAAATGACTTTTTCTTTAGAAAATATAGGAACTAGGGCTGTAGGTCTGTAATTTTTGATATCTGATTTAACATCTTTTTTATGGAGCGGCTTTATTATAGTTGTTTTTAACACAGATGGAAAGGACACCTTTTTAAAAGCACATGTTTATAACATAGCTTAGTATAGGTGCAATGATGTGAGATACAAATATTTTCTTTAGAAAATATTGTCCATATACAAAGCATAGACAGATTGTCTTTTATCTACTCTGGGATAAATTAAACTCAAAAAATCATATATAGCTAAATTTATGGGCATATTTTTACAGAAGCCCTTTTGAGCTGGCGTAAAAATATGGTTTCTTTCAAAGTAGTCATTCAAATTAAAGTAAATGACTTTTACTTTAGAAAATATTGGAACTAGGGCTGTACCTAGGTCTGTAATTTTTGATATCTGATTTAACATCTTTTTTATGGAGCGGCTTTATTATAGTTGTTTTTAACACAGATGGAAAGACACCTTTTTAAAAGCACATGTTTATAACATAGCTTAGTATAGGTGCAATGATGTGAGATACAAGTTTTATTACATAAAGACATATGTCATCAAAACCAGTACTTTTAGTGTTATTTAATTTATTTATAATGTTATGGATTTCATAAGGACTAGTAGGACCAAGAAAGAAGGATTTTGGTGAATTATAGGTACATGTAGAGAACATTGAGATATTTGTAACAGTAGTACTGGTCTGAGGTTTAACTATGTCTCCATAGTACTACTTAAACAAATCAGCACTTTGTTGGGGATCAGTAATTTTATTGTTATCTAGCGTCAGTTCACTAATATTCTCAGGGGGAAAGTTTTGCTTCTTGGCATTGATAGTATTCCAGGTAGCCTTCGGCTTGTTTTTAGAATTTAGGATAAAGTAGTAATTCTGTGATTTAGCGTTAATTTAATAATTTTGGCATATATATGTTACACAATACATTTTAAAATTAGTTTTATCTACGGTATTTTTTGATATTTTATATTTCCAGAGAAGAGAATATAAATATAATATAGATATAAATATTTTCGGACATCTTACACACAACGCCATCTAGTCCCAAACTAAGCAGGGCTTGTATTATGGGTACTAGACAACTGACATACTTTTTTTTCGTAAATACATACATATTATACATAGAAAAACACCCAAACTCCGAAACAAACATTTGTGGATCACGCAAACACCGAACCGAGACCTCTTGATACGCATACCATACGCTGACCACTAGACCAACAAGGCAGTCGTCATGTTTACGTTTGCTACATTATGTCACACCACGTGACATCCATTATTGTCGGACTGTTGTTTTATTTTTTATTTTGAGTATTGGAAAGCATAATTCGTGAAATAGCCTAAATGTAAGATACATTTAGGCTATTTTACGAATTATGCTTTCCAATACTCAAATACTAAAACGAGTTAAAAGCATCATTTGCATACTTTGAATTAAAATATTCAGTAAATTTGAGATCCTGAATTAAGAACTTCCTTAAATGATTTCCATTGTACGTCCATGATATAGACAAATAAGTTCGCTATAACTGCTGACCCCGACAGTTGAACAAAGAGGAAGTCATAATATCGCTGTAATTAGTAACCCCGACAATTGAACAATGAAGAAACCGAAAATTGAACAATGAAGAAACAACTAATCGCGCCTTCTGAAGGAGAATATAAAGTGAACTTGTATGGCAGTTTTGCATAGAGGGCCAGCTGCGTTTATGGTTCATGCAGTGAGGCTATCGTCGCTCTCCAAAAACAGCAATGATCCTCATTCAAGTCTCAGCCAGCCAGCAGCCTCGGCCTCAACAGAGATACCATACACAGGACGCGACCTGTTCAGCCTGGTCACCACTTCGGCCTCATTAGCACCCCGACTCATTGGGCATATAGTTTCGACTCACTGGAACTAGCGGAACTCAGTTCTGACTCACTGGAAGTTTTCACTCCTGGCACTGGTAGCTCCACGACTGATTACAGAATGGAAAGCCCTCGCAAAATGAGACCCGACGAAGAGTCATGCCTTGATTGCACGGTACAGCACAGATACTAGGTATATCAAGTGTTCTCAAAATGAAGTTACTGACACTTTATCACGAATAATTGGACTTATCTCTATGCTTTCAACGCTAGATTACGACGAGAGTTGTAAACTAGTTTGAGTGCCGATTACTTTAGTTTAATACCCAATACTCTTATTTTATTACTGGTAATTGACTATTATTTCAAGGTAAAAAGAGGGTATTTAAATTTAATTCCCTCTTTCAGCAACGAAATAGTGCCAACTTTGCTTTAAAAAATTGCTTATTGTAGGTGTCCTTGACTGCTGATGAATGTATAATACACCTTTGGTAGACTACATTGTTATAATTAATTTATTAAAATTTATTGTCTATACGAATAACTAAAATTGAAGTGTCGGTACTGACATCAAAAATGCAAATTTGAAAATTTGTGTTTGTCTGTCCGTCTGCCTGTCTGTCTATCTGTTTGTTTGTTCTGGGTAATGTCTGGAACGACTGGACTGATTTTGACGGGACTTTCATCGGCAGATGGCTCATGACTTAGGCTAATTATTTTAAACTAACTTCACCGCGGGCTATATATAATCCAAAAAAAAATAGTAGTTGAGTCCGGTGGTGATCCACGGGACTCGGCTACTAATGAATCATGTTTCGATAATGCCCTAAAAATAATAGTGGAAAAAGGCTAATTTAATATGCAGTTTTTAGGGTTCCGAAGCTTATGACTTCGAACCCATATAGATTCGTCATGTCCGTCCGTCCGTCCGTCCGTATGTCCTCGGCTTACCGTCCAAACGGTAAATGCTAGAAAAATGAAACTTTGCACTAATTGTAATTGTAATTACGTCGACAAAGTGCTACAATAAAATTATCAAAAATATTTTTATTTGGGGTACCTCCCCTACACGTAAAGTGGGGATGTTTTTTTTTTCTCGCGGCTACCCCATCGTGTGGGATAACATTAGATAGGTCTTTTAAAAGTAATACAGGGTTTCTAAGACTCTACTTTAAAGGCCACTTTTTTGTAAAAATAGGGCGCCCCCCCCCCTCTAAAAGCTAAACGGCTGGCTCAAAAAATCTGGAAAAATTCGTGACAGTGGTCCATATAATAAACTTATAAGGAAAACTATAACGGATTGGATGACTTTGTTAGTTCAGGAGTTATAGAGGCTTAACTTTTACAATGCGCTTACTTGGAAAACGTCATACAAAATTTACGCATTAATACGTAAACATAACAATTATCCATTGGATACGATTTCTAATCCACGTACCGTTATGGGTTACTGAGGAACCCTTTCCTGTGCGTGGCCTGACACGCACTTGGCCGATTTTTTTATGGTTAACCAGCTATAAGCCACGCATCCTTCTCCATCGTAATAGTTTGTTGCCTTGTAAGGACAGCGCAGTTGTCAGACTACAAGCTGTATGCGGCAAATGGTACGGTCATTGACACATATGGAGAATAAATGCTGACGCTCGATTTAAATATACGAAGACCGATACAATGGAATTTTGTGGTCGCTGACGTCAGTATGCTGATATTAGGTGCAGATATACTTGAGCACTACAATTTACTTGTTGACGTACGCGGTAAGCGCCTGGTTGAAGGAGTGACGGGTATCAAAACGCCTGCCATTATTTCAAGAGTACAACAAGTCACTACTCGTATACGTACAATTAGTGATAAAATGCAAGGAGTTGTTCAGCAGTTGTTGGAAAAATATTCAGATATAACTCCTCCTTATTCTTATAAGGAACCCGCTAAGCATAAGGGCTCATACACACGGACGGGATGTTGTCAACGGCAGCCGTCGAGACGGGTCGACACTCCTATACTATGTGAAGTGACGACGGCTGCCACTGATCTTCACAAATGGATTGTTGACGGCTGCCGGCGACAAAGAAGAGAATATACGCGTCGACGTTGTCAGTTCACATAGTAAAGGATTTTACAGAATGAATTTCGAAGAATAAACACTGTTATTGCTTTTACTTCGTCGAAGCCGACAAAAACGAAAAATATAAAACACGATCATTATGGATTATTAAAATCGCTGATAACTTCTTCACATGCCACCATCTATGCTCTGTTTTTTATTGTTTTATTACTGTATTCTTTCAATTTATAATTCCAAAAGCAAGCATTTTTCTTGATGACCACAATTAGCGATTCAACATCAATTTCGTCGTTTCGGTGTACAATAAAGTAATCTATTACTATTATAATTCGTCACTAGAAATCATTTTACATATTTCCGACGCCTGCGCACTCTTGAACTATATGCAATCGACTGACAAAATGGCGGACGTGGCACGTTACAATTGCAATATCGCTATAGGTCGACGGCTACCGTTGACAACATGCCGTTTGTGTGTATGAGCCCTAACGTGGAGCACTATATCGAGACAATGGGCCTTCCGGTGTTCAGTAAAGCGCCACCTTTGCCCCCAGACAAGTACAATATTGCCAAAAGAGAGTTTCAAGATTGGTGAAAATGGGAATAAGTTGCCCGTCAAATAGTCGGTGGGCGTGTCCATGGCATATGGTTAAGAAGAAGAACGGAGAATGGAGGCCCTGCGGGGATTACAGGATGTTAAATAAAATCACAGTTCTAGATCATTACCCACTACCGAGATTGTTAGATTTTACTTATATTTTTAAGAAAAAGAAGAATGTGGTCATGTCTAAGATTGATATGAAAAAGGCTTATCATGATAGCATGATAAGCCTTTTTCATATCAATCTTAGACAATTCCTGTGGCCAAAGAGGATATTAAGAAGACCAGCGTAATTACGCCGTTTGAGGCTTTTGAGTTCGTACGGATGAGTTTCGGATTGCGTAACAGTGTATTGTATATGTATTTGTGGACGACTGTTTATGTATTTCTGAGAATGAAACGGAACACGTTAAGCACCTTGAGGCGATATTTGCGCGACTGAATAAGTACTAAGTGCGATTCTTTTAATCAGAGCTTGATTTCCTTCGTTATCATATAACGAGCCAAGGTATAAGGCCGACAAAAGAGAAAACTGAGGCGATCGTTAGTTTTCCTAAACCAAACACGGTGCAAGAGCTTAGAAGATTTCTCGGTATGATCATTTTTTATCGTACGAGTATACCTATGGCAGCGAGCTATCAAAAGGTGCTGAACAAGTATTTACAAGGAGCTAAGAGAAATGACAAGGCGCCGATTAAGTGGACGGTCGAAGCCGAATCAGCTTTTGAACAATGTAAAAAAGCCTTGAACCATGCAGTCGGATTAGCCTACCCATCTTTTACTGCACATATGGCAATTTGTACCGATGCGAGCGCTACCTGGGTCGGGAGAGTGTTACATCAGCGGATGGGCAATAAATGGTAGCCCTTGAGATTTTTCTCTAAAGCTCTCTCAGAAGCTCAGATTAAGTATTCTACATAAAACCAGCATTTTTAAGTAAAGCGAAGTGAGCCGGGCGAAAGCAGTCTACATAAGGAGAAACGTGTTAACAAAGCGGATGAGTTATATAATAATAATATAGTTATATAGACCGATAGTTACAAAGTCAGGAAGGCACGTCCGTCCGGTTGTGAGGTTTAACATATAACACAGTGTTTGTCGGTGGCATATCATTCGCTAGAGGAGAAGCTGGGGTCTGACAGTTACTTTATGTAGTGTTGAGTAAAAAGTTTTAACTGCGGAAAAATGGGCGGATCAGCAAACAAAGGAGAGGAGAAGGAACAGACTAGCATGGTGAAGAACAACTTTTGCTGCTGGTGGTGTCCGTGATGTACCATCAAGTGGGCAAAGGTCTGCAGAAGAAGCTGATGAAGGTCACGCAAGGGCGTGGCAACGCAATATAGGTCTGGTGATAATAACGGCGAGTGATAATTATAATAACGATTTTGTTGACTAGAACCTGCTAGAACATATTGTAGTGTAATGACGGCGTTGTTTGTAAATGTTGCTGACACATGAAGGTCGCGGCCATACGTTTGTTTGGTAATGTGATGATTGTTATTGCCATAGGTCAGGTTCAATATTGTAAACAGTAAATTTATGACGGAGATTGTCTGAATTTACTACCGTAATTTTTTTTGGTGGAAAGTTATATTCCTGCGTCATATATTGTTTAAAATAATTAATAGAAATTTATACAATAAATAAACACGACCAGCTACCTCAGCATATTTCGGACATGAGTCTATTAATTATAGAGTACGTAGAATTGAAACAGTCATTTCCTCGTTGAGATCAAGATGTGATTATATGCCTTGTAGCGATAGGTTTTAGACACAGATAAAAGAAACACAGGAGATATGCAATTGAGGCGTGCCGCTTGCGAACGCATCTGGCCTCAAAGCGGCTTGATGCCATTTTCGTACATTAGTCGAATGCCAACTTGCGACGTCTTCACTGCTCATGATTTTTGACAAAAAGCCGCGTTGTTCAGCGATTGTTTGCAAAAATAACAGCTGTATTGTAAATTACAAGAAAGGTGGCATCTAATTTCATATATAAGTACTATAATATTATAGTTTTTCATACTGAATTCATTAAAACATTTTAAAAATATGATGAAATACCAAATCAATCCTTTTCTTTAGGAACTAAAAACTTTTAAAACCATTGCTTACTTAGTGCGAATCGATCAATGGATCGGCTGGTCTAATAGCGCAATGGATAAGTGTTTTATTGATACTCTCATTCACATGATAGTTTCGGGATGCGGCCGCTGCCGGCCGGCTTGTGTTAGAGATGTGTTGTGATATTTATGATTGTCGATATTTTATACGATCCTATTAAGTACGCATGATTATTAAAGATATAAATAAATTATAATATTATAATTATGTAAACGTAAAAAAAGTGTAAATAAAAAAGTTTAGATTTTTAATTTATTGTGGTACTCAAGCATAATTTATACCTTGCTTTTATTTTTAAAATTTTAGCTATCCGAAGGATCAAAAACTTAAAAAAATGTGGATAAATGCGACAGGAAGGGGTTCAAGCTGGTTCGTAACAAAAAATGGCACAATTTGCTCGTCCCAATAAATTTTCACCAATACGATCAATCGCCAATGATTAACCATTTAATAATACTAATAAAAGCCGTAATGGAAAAATATGCAAACGTAAGATTACACTACTGTACTAAGAACGCAACACCTAAACTGTCTAAGCGGCAAGTTTTAAATAAATATTTACATTTTACTGGTTAATTAAACCCTTATCAATAAAATTCTTGCACTTTTACCTGTGTTCTAGTCTAGATTCGAGAAGTTGATATCCTGTTTCTTGGTAATTAGTTAGTTAATATTCCAATTATGATAAAACATCGCTTGTATAGAATATGTTCGAATTAAACTCCTGTTTAGTTTTGCTTTTCACAGTCAATGAAATCTTTAGGAGAAAGAGTAAGTAATATAGCTAACTGAAGTTCAATCGATATTTTTCTATGATTATCACTTAACATTACTAGTTGCATAATTTGCACACATGTGTGTTTATTCGGAATCCGTAGCTACAGGTAGATGCGCCGCCCTCTTTTTGAATGTGTTATATTAGTGGGTTTATTGGTGTTGCTGTAAGTTTCTTTGTGTGCGGGAGAAATACGAGCTTGTGTGCCGTGCTTACAATTTTTGGTTTTGTGTTAGTGAAGGAAGTGGGAGAAACGCGGAGACATCTGAACACGAATAAATTTGTGTACAAACCTAATCTCCTATGTTTCTTTTAACTGTGGTTTTAGACTATATAACGTAGCTGTAAGTCGGTGCCCCTAACCACATATTACAATATATTATTAAGAGTAGTTCCTGCACAATAAACATGAGTCTCATTGTGTTCACGGTTTTTGTTATTTTAATCGACCTATAAGTTCGCTATAATCAACAGTGGAACATTATGGCTTATTAATAATGATGATTAAAAATATATGTAAAATAACGTAACAGAAAAATCAAGGCCCCTTTCTGAATTGCGGACGCGATTTTGAAAATTTGTGTACTGCTACAATTTAAACGAATTTAACAACACCTCGTGTGTCAAGAAACTCCCTCCTCCTACTGTTACCCTCCTCAAGGCGCAGCCGGTAAAAAATAATATCGCTCTATCGAACTTTAACTCACAAATAGTTTAATATTCAATCAATCAACCATAATAATAAACTATAAGAAAAGTATTTTAAAGAATAAAAAAACAATATATACCTTTACCGAAGATCGAACTAAGTGGCGTGCAATTGGAGAGGTCTGTGTCCAGCGGTGGACTGCGATAGGCTAATGATGATCTACCTTTTTGTATGGTATTAAAAATAGGAATTCTCACTGCACTACGAACACTACTTAACAATGTATCTAAAATTTATATTTTAATAGCTGAAACTAGTAGTATATATAACAATAGCTCATGAATAAAATTCTAAATTGTTTTATTATTCACAAACAAATCGAAAAACGTCATGATTAATGCACTAAAAAAGAGCTAACTATTTACCTGAGTGCGTCAAAAGAAGGGTAATGTTTTTCGAGAGTATGTAAGTATATGTATGTCCATTTCTTTGTCACGCCCTACAGCCCAAACCGCTGGACGGATATAAGGTGTCGTTGAATTCGTTAGATTTGTTTTGGTGACATAGGCTATATAAATTTTCAATATGGCGCCCGTAGACGGGTTGGGTTTTATTTTTTTCATACTCTAGGATATTTGGTATATTTAAAATAGACCATTTCAAATATTTTTATACAGTATATTACATTTACAATACCGTTTTCACTGTACAAAATATATCATTATGTTATATATTATAATAAGTTAAGAGCCGTCTCGGCCGTCCCGAATTATTTATCAGGACCAGCTTCCCGCATTTCCAGCGCTCATGGAAGCGCCCGGACGCCAGACTAGCGTCCAACACTTCCCTGAGGCAGTCCGACATGTAGTCGAGGGCTCGGGCCATCACTCGAGCTGGAATCCCGTCTGGCCCGGGGTCGAGAAAGATTGTATATTCTAATATGTTATTTTAAATAACTTATTGAAATTAATATTTCAATTAAATTTATTATTAAATTTAAATGACTGCGATAGACAGATGATGATGATGATATGATTAAAATTAAATTACCAAATATCTTTTAAGTTTACACATAGACGAAGGTCTGATGTCAGTCAATCAACAATCCAGAATGTTCCACCACTGGGCTCGGGTCTCCTCTCAGGATAGCGTTAAGGCCATACGTGCCCTTGGATGGAAGGCCTCCAACTAAGCTTCACGACTGCTATCTTATGATAGCAACCGTGATCGACTGCTTAACGCAGCAATCACGATAACGCTCATCACATATCATGCCACAAACGTTCACCCATCTAGGTGTGACAGCGCTGTCGTTGCTTATCGCGGTGATTGGTTCCAATCACCTAAGGTCACTCGGCTATAAGTGCTTTAGTTTCAGTCATTATTGATGTCAGTTGCTTCCTGGAAAAATTGACATTCAGGTAACAAAATTACAATGATTTCTCGTAGAGATCAACCCTCAATTGAAAATTTGATTACTATCAGAAGACGATCAGAAGAAAATCGGTGTAAGTACATACGAGGACATTTGGGGATTGATATGAGCCAAATTCAGTAAATTTAACATCAAAAATTAAAGGTTGGGAAACTATGTGTCTTTGAGCTCCTCAAGATCTCACTCCAGAACAAAATGGAATCGAGTAGATTGGTGTAAAAAAAATGTTGTTAAAATACAATCACGGATGTTACGATGATCTGTATAACATTATGACAGGAGATCAAACGTGAAAATATTGTTACATTCCGAAAAGAAAGCAACGATCTTCTATATGGGTGTTTGAAGAACCAACCAACAAAATTGAGGCAAGGTAGCATGGGCAAAAAATTATTTTCTTCAAGACGATTTTACTTGAAGAACAAAGCACAGTTAATCCTGAGTTGTACCACCTGGATGAGTTGTTCAATGTCTTTGAAAAAGTTGTACCTAGTTATAAAACCGGTGGTACTAATAGCCATCCGTAATAATCTTGGGAGTAAAGGCTAGGAAGTATTACGTATTCGTAAAAATAAATATTCATGATGAAATGCTAGCTCGCCTTTAGGTCGATCAAAGGTTGTGCCATTAAAAACTTTAGTCACCAAACTTTATCATTAATTCGTTTTTTTTAAATGTTTTTGTTTTTAAATAATTTATTTAAATGATTCAAATTAAAGTTTCATTTTGTAACTTCAAGTAAACCTTTAACTAGTAGTATGTAATGTAGTCAAGTCGTACATTTGTTAATTTTCAAAATTCCCTTGTGTCTCAGTAGCTTTTGTTTTAGTGCTACAATAGGAGTGTTATTGATTGCATAACAAGTGAGTCATATTAATGTAAAAGCTCAACGCCGGCACATTCATAAATCTATTGAAAATGGTGATCCAGGTAAAGTCTGGAAATTTCTTAAGTCATTGGGGGTCGGTAAATTACAGTCTAATTCTATTTCACAAAACGTTGACATTAATTCCTTAAATACACATTTTTCTGCTTCCTCCAATTTTGGGGGGAACACCAAAACTACTACACTAAAATATCTTTCATCTCTACCGACTCCTAACTGTCCTCCATTTGCATTTAGTCAATTGTCTGCGTGTGATGTTAGGAGAAGCATTTTATCCATTACTTCTAATGCGGTGGGAACGGATGACATCAACCGTAAAATGATACTTCCTATCCTAGATGAAATCCTGCCTGTGATTTGCCATATATTTAATTATTCTTTGTGTAATAGTGTTTTTCCATCTATGTGGAAAAGGGCTCAAATTATTCCTCTCCCTAAAAAAACGTAATCCTTCTTCTTTTTCAGACTATCGTCCAATATCCATTCTACCCTTCTTTTCTAAAGTCCTCGAACGCCTCATTCACATGCAGTTAAGTTCATTTCTCTCTAGAAATTTCCAATCAATCTCCAATCAGGTTTTCGTCCCGGCCACAGCACTACCACTGCACTCATTCATGTAACGGAGGATATCCGATTTAACATGGAGAAAGGAAAGTTAACAATCCTTGCTTTACTTGATTTCAGTAACGCTTTTAATACCGTTGACTTTGATATCTTGCTTGGAATAATGCGCTCTCTTAACATATCTCCACCAGTAATTGACTGGTTTCATAGCTACCTGTATGGTCGTCAGCAGCGTACTTGTATTGACAACAGATACTCCTCCTGGTGCAACACATCTGCTGGCGTACCTCAGGGCGGCGTGCTATCTCCATTACTTTTCGCAGTTTTTATCAACTCCATCACTGATCGCTTACTCTCTTCCTACCACCTTTATGCAGATGATCTTCAAATTTACACTAAAGCTTCTCCAGCGAAAATATCTGAGGCTATCGACGATATTAATAACGACCTGGTACAAATATGCAATTGGAGTAAAGAGTATGGATTAAAAGTCAATCCAAAAAAAACCCAGGTTACTATAATAGGTAGCAGGAGGATGAACTCTTCAATAAATTGGCAGCAGTTACCAGCCATCTCTTGTGACGGGTCAAATATTCCATATAGTGACGAGGTCAAAAACCTTGGAATCTATATGGACAAAAATATGTCCTGGGCCCCACAGATTGGTGAAGTTAGTCGAAAGTTATTTGCTACATCGGGATCACTGCGAAGACTTCGTAACTTTCTTCCTACCAACACAAAAATCGCCCTAGCACAATCCCTTCTCCTTCCTATCCTTGACTATAGTGATGTTAGCTATTTAGATCTTACCGAAGAACAGTTGAACAAACTTGAGCGTCTCCAAAATGTCTGCATAAGATTCATATTTGGCCTACGTAAATATGATCACATCTCCGAGTATCGCATTAAGCTCAAATGGTTACCTATCCGCCTTCGCCGTAATGCCCACATTGTCTCTATTTTATACAGTACTCTGTTTCTTCCACAATCACCGCCCTATCTCAAACAACGCTTTGAGTTCTTACACAATTCACATTGTAGGCTCTTGAGATCTTCGGAGAATTTAAAACTGAAAATGCCTAGCCATACCACACAATTCACTGACAAATCGTTCTCGGTACAAGCAGTCAGACTGTGGAATGACTTACCTGAGGCAATTAGAAAGGCCAAATCTCTGCATGCCTTGAAAAAGAAAGTCACGGACTACTACCTGACATTGTAGAGGTTACTGGTTGATCGTTGCTGGTGTGTGATACGCAATATGCATGTTTGTGACATTTGCGTGTGATATGTTTGTATAATGTGTATGTATGTGTATATGTGTATGTATGTATGTATATATATATGTGACGTGTATGTGTATATGTATGTTTTTGTAAGTATTTATATTATCAGTATTGTTACTGTAGATACATGTAATGTTTTTTATTTATTTTTATTAATTACATAGATTATATCTACCCAAATCGAATTCTTCAATATCCGTACAAAGGTTGTCTGGAAGAAATCGCCGTGAGCGATAAGACCGCCTATTGTAATACCATATTGTTATGTTCTAATAATATTAATATCTGTGTATAAAATTTGATACCTTATTGGTGTACAACTGGTGTACTACCTGTGTATTTCCCCAACAAAGTTAAGACTCCAACTTCCAAAACTGGGCCTTTATTAAGGATGCCATGTAACACTTGATTTTTTTTTGTAGCTTATGCTTTCGCAAATAACAATTAAATATTGAACTGTGCAGCGCCATCTTTTTGAAATTGTGGTTATCTATGTAGTTGTCCAAGCGTATGCTGCGCAAAGATTGCACCGGCATGCGCCAGATGGCGCTCACTATTGATTATATACTAATTTATTCAAAGCTATGTACGGGATGTCAAATTGATATAATATCTGTGGCAGATTTTTGATCTGTGTGGCATCCTGTTGTAGTGGGATTAGATTTTTTCTGGAAACTTCGAGAATTTGTGTATAAATTGAGATCTCCCAATCAAATAGGTCATTCCTTGCTTTACTTGCCTGTCCAAGTGCTGAATATTTTATCTGGAAGTATATAATTGATAAGTTTCAACATGGGGTGAAGCCATGTTTGTTCGAGCCCACATTATGTGGTAAGTTTTCGAAACCTAAATTTTAAGTTTGTCGTGTCTGGGATAGGTTTTTAGGTATATTTCTTTTGTTTGTAGGGCTCAATGCTAAGGCTGAAGGTGTACCCTTCAGCCAACAACTCTTCTTCTGTGTTGGACCCGTCTGAGGGGGTCGGGTGATGCTTCGGTGCAGTGCTGATGCCAGACACTGTGGCCATCAGCTGTGCCTGGAGGATCGCGATGCGTAATCTTCTGTCTCTCTCTTCTCCTGGCTGCTGCAGTTCGTTTCCCTTCAGACCATCTCGGGTCTGCAAGGCGGTTTAATTTTAAAACTCTGATTTAACCTGTCTGACCTACAGACAGGTATACTTATTTTATTTAGCATTTAGGTACAAACAGTACTTTGTTCCTGATTCTTGTAGTAACTTACCATTAGTTTGTAGTGTGGAAGGTTCTGGAAAGACCCCACATACCATAATTTTTTTAATTAATATAAGCTGAACTTTGTACCATAAATTTATTTTCCAACAACCTACATTATGTTAATTTATATGTAAACTGCAATTAATTAGTTTTTAAATATATTTATTGTGATACTGATCAAGCATTTGTTTTCTTTGAGTTGTTCCCTGAATGCCCCATCAACATGTGCACACACACACCTTTAGCTTATATCTCTTTGTTTTTTTTTTATTCTCTTTATTTAATTATATTTAAAGGGCGCCCTGAGATTCGTGTTCTACTGCTGACCTTGCCGGTGTGTAATTCTCCCTTGAGAGGGCTAGGGGTTACAAATAATCCCCCCTTGAGTGGGCTAGGGGTTACAGCCATTAGTTGGAAGAAACTCAATAACACTTTTCGTCCCGACCCAAAAATCGAATCTCTTGATGGACAGATGAAACTTTCATATTGTGACTTAATACTTTCCTGAACTTACCCTTCTGTTATTTTATCGATCCGTGCCTCATCTATAGTCATGACCATGTCTATTAGGAGTTCAGGAGTTATTGGACATGGATTAAACTGTTCTAATACATCCTGGCTTATGCGCTCTGAAGTCGAATGCTGTGGAAACGTATGTTAGGCATCTAAAAAAAATAATCAATCAATTTAATATATCCATTGGGTGATGAATTAAGAAAACAGAGTATCACACCCTTTATTCATCCCATCGGTGTATTAAAAAGCAACTAACGAATCAAAACCCGGACATTATTACTGAAAATAGAAGAAATATTTCTAGAAAACCCTTTTTTATGTGTGGAAACCCCGACGGCCCTTACCCACCCCACCCCCAACGGGATTTGCAGCAGGGCGGTATGTCGGAATCGGTCCTATTAAAACCACGATGTGCCACTCGGCGCCTGAAATAGGCGGGGTCAAGGAATACCTGCTATTAAGGCATTTGGATCCTTCCATATTAAAAATAAATAATAAATATGTTGTACATGAACCGGTTTGATCGATCTGATCGACGAATGAGAGCACCTACGGTATGTGTAAGATATATCTGATGACGGAACCACACTGCGTTATTCGCTATTCACTATGCGGGTTATTCACGCACATACGGCGAAGTGTGGAGAGTATATTCGCCAATGTTCGCTTTATTCGTACACATAAGCACGAATAGCGAATACGCGTATTCGTCGACTTGTCGGTTTTTTGACACACTTCAAAGGACAAGAATAAGGCGAATATGCGCGTCGATTGCCCACACTTCAGTAAGTCATTCGATCGCTTGCGGCGGTCGTGTACGGTGTATGTAGGGTTGCCAACTTTTTTTACAAGTAATAAAGTATATTCAGGTCTATGAAGAATATTAAACAGTATTTAGAAAAATGAACTGTATTTTATTTATTTATTGTTTTAAATACATATTTTTTAGAACTTCTCGCTTCATACGCCTCATCACAATTATAACTGAAATAAAAATAAATAAGGAGCTCATTTTTTATTAAATTAATAGATGCTCTAATTCTATTCTCCCGCTACTAAGCATTCATTACTGAAAAAACTCTTTCAGTAAATGCTGAGGTGGCGGGAACAGAAAGTAGATATGTGAAAATTTTCGTTATGTTTTTGAATTCTTCTGAAGTGTTAACTACTAAATGGCTCCATTTTTGTTCAGTACTAATTTCAAGAAAATCTTTGTCTTCTAATATTTTTTCATAAATTACTTTGAAATTTGTTAATTCTGGATGAACGCGCCCATAGCGCTTGAGCAGCGCGGGGGAAGGTGGCGAGCGGGAAGGCGCCGGTGGCGCCGATATATCAATCACTTCCGTACAAGCAAGTCAAATGAAGACAAGTGAAATCGTGCTATTTATTAGTTTAAAATAGTATTCAATGGTATTACTGTTACATTTTACGTTTATAGTAAACGATTGCAAACTTCAAACAAGTTGGGAAGACTTTTATTTCATTCCTCAACATATGGCGACCGTGACAATTCAATTTTCAAACCGAAGCGAAGCGTTCTGTACCTGTTGCGTCAAAATGGCGACGGCGGCGCTCCGCCGGTGAAGAAATCAATCAGAGTTGGCCTTAATTTTCAATAAGTGCATTGAGTGTGGTGTATTTCCTGATTTAATGAAACACAGTAAGATCATTCCTTTGTTTAAGGCGGGTAGCACGTCCGATCCTACCAATTATAGACCCATTTCGGTGTTACCTACTTTCAGTAAAATTTTTGAAAAAATTATACTGGATCAGTTACAAACTCACTTTAGCGCAAACAAAATTCTACACAAAAAACAGTTTGGCTTCAGAAGAGGACGCTCTACAAGTGACGCTGGTGTTGAACTATTGGAAAATATATTTAGTGCCTGGGAGGATAAACAGGATGCGCTGGGTGTTTTTTGTGACCTATCCAAGGCATTCGATTGCGTTTCTCATGAAACATTGATCAGGAAATTGCATCACTATGGAATAAGGAATACTGCTTTGGATCTTCTTATCTCTTATTTGGGTAATAGGACCCAAAGAGTGGAAGTTAATGGACAGAGGTCCCTCGGGTCTCTGGTCACTATGGGGGTTCCGCAGGGCTCAATTCTCGGCCCATTTTTGTTTC
This sequence comes from Phragmatobia fuliginosa, assembly GCA_932526445.1. Lineage (NCBI taxonomy): Eukaryota > Metazoa > Arthropoda > Insecta > Lepidoptera > Erebidae > Phragmatobia > Phragmatobia fuliginosa. The sequence goes on along the minus strand of OW052083.1, from coordinate 2,096,028 downwards.
TTGTTTATATAAATCTAATAAAAGATAATCAGGAGATAGTGCTATTTGCGGATGACACCTCACTTTTATTTAGACTAAAACGACAACAATTAGTTACTGACGATGTGAATAACACTCTCTCCAAGGTCGTGAACTGGTTCAACGTTAATAACTTGCTTTTAAACGAGAAAAAAACTAAATGTATTAGATTTTTTACACCTAATGTTAAGCAGGTAAAAACTAATGTTCTGATAAATGGAAAGGAGTTGGATCTTGTGGACACCACTAAGTTTTTGGGTATAACTTTAGATTCTAAATTGCAGTGGGGCCCACACATTGATGGCTTGTCGAATAGACTCAGTTCTGCAGCATACGCGGTTTATAAAATTCGCCAATTAACTGATGTGGACACCGCAAGACTGGTGTATTTTAGCTATTTTCATAGTGTAATGTCATACGGTATTTTGTTGTGGGGAAATGCTGCTGACATTCAAAGTATCTTTGTGTTGCAAAAGAGAGCTATTCGCGCAATTTATAATCTCAGTTATAGGCAGTCACTGAGGGATAAGTTTAAAGAAATTGGTATTATGACAGTCGCATATGTATATGAAAAAATTATATGAATATTCATATGTATATGAAAATCTAGTGTATGTTAAGAAAAATATACATTTATTCACAAAGTTTAGCGACATTCATAATATAAACACTAGAAATAAAGATAAACTCGTGTTGCCAACGACTAGACTACAAAAAGTAAGCAAGTCTTTTCGATGTCAGGGTGTGAGATTCTACAATAAGATTCCAAGCAAATTTCAAGAATTAAGTATTAACAAATTTAAGTCCGTAATTAAACAAAAACTGTGTGACAAAGCTTACTACACAGTCACTGATTATTTAAATGACAAATTTGCTTGGGATTGATGCTGCTCGCTCCCACATTTTAAAGTGATGAACATTTCTAATTTGTAAATTTTTTCGTTGAAATTGAATTGTATAGTTTTTTATTTTTTTGTGTAAGTTTGTAAATGTGAGTGTAGTGTAGGCTTGTAATGTTAGTTTATATTTTAGTAATTTTCGGGTGGTTTTGAGTGTTTCCACGGCCTACTCAAGTGTCCTGCTGGCGTCAGTGTCGTGTTCCGGGTTGTGGATCCTGACTACATCGGTTAGGCTACACGATGGCTGGGGCCCGTATGCCGTCTGTATGGACAGGTCGACTCAAAACTTTGGTCCTTTCTTCAAAAGGTCAACCCAGACCCTATACTGCACTCACATAGTTCTCTTTACTGTTGTACACGGACTTAAAAAAAAAAAAAAAAGACACCTCTGTGGTTTGTTTCGGCGTTTCTTCCCAGAGTGAGTCGTAGGAAATGCCGGCGCCTTCTAGCTATAAGTCCGACTTGTAAAAATGTCTCAAAAGATTTACTTACAGAAATAAATATCATTTATCATTTATCATTTGTGATGTTCTCCGTGCTACGTCTCCGATCATCGTGTCCACCTATATGCTGTGCTGTGAACATTCGGTGCCGGCGGCGTAGTTATAAAGGAAGTAAGCCCGTTCCTAATGTTCCATTTTACCTATCTAATCCAGCTTCTGTTTGGTGTGTGGATGCCTAGCTGCTTTGCAACCAAAGGGGAAGGTATCTAGCTATACGCGTACCTTATCTACCTATCTTTTTGCATATAAAGCAGCTTTAGGTAATTTTGCGTCTATGCTGTTGCCACTGCCACGTAGCTGTCACATAGGTTATTATTTAATTAATACATAGGCACTTGAGTGTCTAATTTTGTTGTTTGTGAGTTTTCTTTCCTCGCAATATTCGGTACTATACGGTACCTAGTCGCATGGGGTTGCTTAATCGCTCAAAATAACACTAATGGTTTACGTGTGGCACCAGAAGCACGCGCATGTATTTTTTCTAATTTAGGTCATCGATTCTTTCTATAGATCGATCGATATCCGATAATATTCCATTAGGTACCTACCTATTACATTAATTGTGTTGTGTTTCCATAATAATATACCCTTTTCAGGGCCATATACCTATAAATAAGCCCTAGGTATCCTAACTTATAACAATTAACGTAGGTTAAGTAAAAAACCTATTGGTGCATTTCAATTCAAAGTCAATTGCCGAACATTTCAGCGCAAGTGGTCTCGAGTACGGCCCGTGCTCAAGATCTTCTTGCCTCGCCGCGTGGTTGGTGCTGTGCGGTCCGGCTCTCGGTTGGCGAGCTCGGCGGCATCGGCAGCACGCAGCAGTGTGGTTTGAGCTGTTTGTCTGCTGGACTGTATTAACCGGTGGGATTGCACATTTTATATACGAGTAGCAATAGTAGTTATCTACATTACCTAACTCATTGTTGAATTTAATATATTTGTGTTTAAATTACATTCAACATGCCAAACGATACGGTTGCCTCTCCTGATCTGGAGGGTAATGAAAATTTAAAGACATTAATTCGCAGACGTGGTGGTACACGTAGTCGAATAACATTAATTAAAAACTATATAAGTCAGTTCCATATTGAGAAAGCTTCTAGTCTAACTAGTTTAGAAGTGCGCGAGTTGACCTTACGTCTCACACAGGTGCAAGAGCTAATGTCTAAATTTGATATAATACAATCCGAGATTGAGGATATTGCTCATAATGTAGATGAACAAATGTCTGAACGAGATTGTACTGAAAGGGAACTCTATTCCATGATTTCTTTTACACAAGAATTAATAGGTATTTATTCTTCAAAAAATAAAGATGATGAATCTGTAAATTCAAGTTACAAAATGAACAATACAGTTAAATTGCCAACCATTAATTTGCCCACGTTTGACGGCAATTATTCAAAATGGTTGGAGTTTAGAGATACATTTGACTCTCTAATTAATAATAATGAGTCGATACCTCTCATTAATAAATTTCATTATTTGAGAAACTCTTTAGTAGGGAGTGCTAGTGTGATAGTGAGGTCCACAGAGTTTACCGCAGCGAACTATCAAATAGCATGGAAGTTTTTATGTGATAGATTTAATAATAAAAATGTTCTTATAAATAATCACTTGCAGGGATTAGTTAATATCAATCCAATTCAAAAAGAATTTTTTAGGGCATTGCGATATTTGACAGATTAGATTAAAAAGAATTTGTTTGCTCTTAATGTATTAGAAGTTTCCACAACTGGCTGGGATCCTTTAGTTGTGTTCTTAGTCTCAACAAAGTTAGATCCTATAACCAGTAGTAAGTGGGAAGAACATAAGGGTAATTTAACGCATGTGCCTTCTCTTGAAGAGTTTATAAAATTTTTAGAGAATAGAGCAAATGTTTTAGAGACAGCTAATGGTGGTAGGAGTTATCACACTAAAAATTCATCTCACAGTGAAAATAGATCTGTTAGATCTTTGACAACTAGTTTGGAGGGTTCTAGCACTAAGGTATGTCACATCTGTAACAAAGCTCATTATGTACATCAGTGCCAGAAATTTAAGGCCTTAAGTCTAAATGACAAGTTGTCTGAGGTGGCTAAGCATAAGTTGTGCAATAACTGCCTTCGTAGTGGTCACAAAACATCAGTATGTCCTTTGAAAAGTTGTTGCCGGACCTGTAAGGAAAGGCATAATTCTATGTTGCACAATACAGTTACTAACATAATTACAGAAAATACAACTATCATTGCTGCAAATTCAGCACAACTATCAACCTGTAATTTTCCTGTTAGTTTGTCAACCTGCTCACCAGGTCAAGTTTTGTTATGTACCGCACAAGTAGAAATAATAAACACAAATAATAATAGTACTTACCTAGCTCGTGTGTTGTTAGACACTGGAAGCCAGTCGTCGTTTATTACAAAAGGGCTAAAGGAAAGGCTAAGGTTACCAGTAAAACAAATAAATGCATTTAAAGTTTCTGGTATAAACAATGTTGAATGTAAAATTACTGAACAATGCAGTGTTATATTAAAGTCTCGAATCGGCTCATTTAGTAAAACTGTTAACTGTCTAATAATTCCAAAAATAATTCCAAAAATTACAGGAACTTTACCTGGCATTCAAGTAAATGTTGAGCGTCTAGGATTGCCCAATGGGTTGGTTCTGGCGGATCCCTTGTTTTATGAGCCAGGTGATATAGACATTTTATTGGGTGCAGATCATTTCTTTGACATTATTATACCCAATAAAATAAGTTTAGGTCCCAACAAACCAATTTTACTAGAGAGCATGTTAGGATGGATTGTAGCTGGTCCCACAGGGGAAATATACTACAAAAATAATAAAATTCATTGCAATTTTGTGCAAAATAATTCCACATCACTTCAAGATATTCATGACTCTGTAAAAAGATTTTGGGAGGTGGAAAAAATACCTTCAGAATTTAATGATTATTCCTTAGATGAACAATATTGTGAGTCACATTTTGAAAGTAATACTTGCCGTTTACCGGATGGTAGATTTAAGGTCATGATGCCACTTAAAGAAATTCCGGAACAGGCACTTGGCAATTCATTCCATATGGCTATGAGAAGGTTCATAAATTTAGAAAATAAGTTAAATAAAAATCAAAATTTGAAAAAGCAATATAGCAATTTTATTAATGAATATGCTGAATTAGGTCACTTAACTGAAATCAAAAGGCCAGTGTTTGGATGTTATTTGCCACATCACTGTGTCATTCGCGATCAACATGAAACCACAAAACTTAGGGTTGTGTTCGATGCATCAGCCAAAACACAGTCAGGGAATTCACTCAATGACATACAGGCTGTTGGTCCAGTTGTGCAAAGTGACTTGTTTTCAATTCTTCTTCGGTTCCGTATACATAAATGTGTATTGACAGCGGATGTCGAGAAAATGTATCGACAAGTAGCGTTAAATGAATCACAGCAGCATCTGCAGCTTGTATTGTGGAGGGATAATCCGACTGAGCCTATCAAAGTTCTTCAGCTCAATACCTTAACATATGGAATGGCATCTGCTCCCTTTTTGTCGACTAGGTGTCTAGTGCAGCTAGCTAAAGAATGTCAAGATGAGCTTATTGCTAATGTAATAATAAAGGAATTTTATATTGATGATTTAAATACTGGTGCCTCTACAGAGGACGAGTTAAGACGTATATATATGGGTGTAACGCAAGTTTTGAATGCAGCTTGTTTTCCTTTAAGAAAGTTTCGCACGAATTATCCCAATATTCTAAGTGATAGTGCAGGAGTTTCTAGCTGTCTTAATTTTCATGATGAATCCACGGTGTTGGGTTTGAAATGGTCACCATTGGCAGATGAATTACATTGTCCTAGCGGTATTCAAACCTCAACTAATGTTACCAAAAGAATAATTATTTCCACAACTTGTAAATTATTTGACCCATTGGGCTTAGTTAGTTGTTGCATTATAAAAGCGAAGATTTTACTTCAAAATTTATGGGTTGTAAAATTAGATTGGGATGACCCACTACCAGAACATTTTGTTCAACAGTGGTCTAAGTTTATAAATAATTTACATCACTTATCTGATATTATTATACCGCGATGTGTTTTAGGAGACAGCCTGGAAATCCAGTCGGCTGAGCTACATTGTTTTGTAGATGCATCTAAGCAAGCATATGGTGCATGTGTTTATATGCTTTCTCGGGATGGTAAACAGAATGTTACAGTAAGATTATTATGTGCAAAAACTAGAGTTTCGCCGATTAAAGAGCTCACAATCCCACGTTTAGAGCTATGTGCAGCTTTGTTAGGTGCTCAATTAAGTGAGAATTTTTTACAGTCTGTACCATGTAATATTACTAAAAAATATATGTGGACTGATTCCACAGTTGTACTCGGATGGCTAAAAACTCAAAACAAAGTTTTACCAATATTTGTGCGTAACCGAGTCAACAAAATTAATAAAATCACCCAAGACTTTGAATGGAAACATGTTCCAACAGAACCCACCCACAGCATCTGCAGTCATCACGTTTGTGGTGGGAGGGTCCTTCGTACCTAAGAGAGGATCATTCTAAATGGCCTACTCAACCACACACCACATCAAAAAACTTACCAGAAGTCAAAGCATTACTCTCTGTTGATGACATGTCCAAAAATAATTCGCTAATACCATTTGAAAAATATTCAAGTTATATTAGACTTAAGAGAGCTTATGCATATGTTTTACATTTCATCAACAATTGTAAAAGTAAACATTTAAAAATAAAGGGACCTTTGCAAGCTAACGAACTTGAGAACTCTTCATTGCTGTTGCTTAAATTTAGTCAATCTGAGTCGTTTGCAAAGGATCTTAAAAATATTCAAGGTGGAGTAGAACTGCATCATAAAAGTAAATTATTATCTTTAAATCCAATATTAGATACCAATGGTTTGCAGGCAGTTTGGGTGGGTGGCAGGTTAGGTCACTCTGATTATCAATATGACAAAAGGCAACCAATTTTACTGGATGCTAAGCATCACTTCACTAAACTTATAATGAAATATGAACATTTACATTTATTGCATGCAGGGCCACAGTTGCTTCTGTCGTCGGTCCGCGAGAAATTCTGGCCGTTAGGTGGTAGGATATTGGCTCGCACTATCGTTAGACATTGTGTTGTCTGCACTCGAATGAAAGGTCAGACTGTACAACCTCTGATGGGCGACTTGCCGAGTGTAAGAGTCAATCCAGACTTTCCGTTTAATTCTTGTGGAACTGACTTTGCTGGACCCTTTATGATTTCTTCCAGAAAGGGACGAGGTAACCGTATAACCAAGGCTTACTTGTGTATATTCGTATGCTTAACCACTAAGGCCCTACATCTGGAGGTTGTAAGTGACCTTACCACTGAGGCCTTTATATTGTGTCTGCGAAGGTTCGTGTCGCGTCGCGGCAAGCCCTACGCCATATACTGCGGCAATGGAAAGAACTTTGTTGGCGCTAACAATGAGTTGGGTAGAATCATACAGTCCAGCGTTCAAGCGGTCACAGACTATGCAGCTAACGAGGCTATTAAATTCATGTTTATTCCCGCTTACTCGCCACACTTTGGTGGAATATGGGAAGCGGGCGTTAAATCCGCGAAATTTCACTTAAAACGCGTAGCTGGGAATGCTTCCCTCACGTTTGAGGAGTTGGCGACACTCTTCATCCAAATAGAGGCTATCCTTAACTCCCGACCTCTTTCCCCTCTCTCTTCTGACCCTACTGATATCAATCCATTAACTCCTGGGCACTTCCTGATTGGACGCCCGCTGATTTCAGTACCTTCACTACCTGTGAAAACGTCTAGACCAAATAGATACCAGCTCATCGAACAGACACGACAGCGGTTCTGGGAAAGGTGGCGTCGAGAGTTCATGGCAGAACTCCAAAACCGGGCAAAATGGAAAAGGGGTTCAAAACCTATTAAAGTCGGAGATCTAATTGTTCTCAAGGAGGACAACTTAATGCCGTTACATTGGCGTATGGGTCGCGTCGAGAAATTATACCCAGGAGCCGACGGGATCTGCAGAGTAGCGGATATACATACTTCTACCGGCACCATCAAAAGGGCCGTCAACAAATTGTGCCCCCTAGAAGTGGCTAGTTCAGAGTTGAACGAAGAGTTCAACGCCGCGGAGGATGAACGCGCCCATAGCGCTTGAGCAGCGCGGGGGAAGGCGGCGAGCGGGGAGGCGCCGGTGGCGCCGATATATCAATCACTTCCGTACAAGCAAGTCAAATGAAGACAAGTGCAATCGTGCTATTTATTAGTTTAAAATAGTACTCAATGGTATTACTGTTACATTTAACGTTTATAGTAAACGATTGCAAACTTCAACCAAGTTGGGAAGACTTTTATTTCATTCCTCAACACTGGATATAAATCATCCATACCAATATTGAGTCTATACAAATTGGCTGCTCTGCACTGAGCAGTAGGCGCCCTCTAACTAAATAAAAGCAAATAGTAATGTGTTTGCGTTTTGACACTGAAAACAGTATTTTGTATACTTTATTTTTGTTTGTCAGTAAAAAGTATAGTTTAGTCTCACTCTCAACACGTCCATCGCTTCACGCAAACATCACACATATTTGCCTTATTTGGCATATTTCAGCGTACCAGTTCGAAGTGTGGATGGCATGTTTGTTGTTTGCGTGTTTGCGCGCATAACAAATATTTTGGCGAATACGGCGTAGTCACATAACGAATAGCGCAAAACGCAGTCTGGATTCCGGCATGGTTTAGTACTAATATAAATTACAGTATACTTCTAAAATCAAGATCTTGCTTCAGATTCGAACAATCTCTGGCCAATTGAAGAATTTTTCTTGTACCCAGAACGTTGTGGAGTGTTGCCTGGCGAAGAGGTTCGTCAAACCTTACTGTTGCTGCTGAGTGAATTATAAAATTGACCTGAAATTTGAGATTGGAGGAATTAAATTACTGAACTAAATTTTACAGAAAAAATAATGACACGTTCTTCTTTTGTCAATTCCTCTTTCTTAGTTGAGTTCATTTTATTATGGAATGTGTTCTCATTTGAAATCAGGAAAATAACTAACCATAATACATATACGGCTAAAGTTAGAGAATTTTATATAAAACATCTGTCCCAAATATCTTCTAAACTAATCTCAGATATATTTTACTGTATACCTGTATATTATATTATGTATTTTGTAGCAATATTTAGTTGTATATTTATCTATAATCCCTTGTTAAAGTATTTATAAAATAAAATCAAAACGTAAGACACCATTTATGACACAATTTAGCTTAGAATTTGACATAATATTTATAAATATTTCGTTATAATAAAAAAAACAAAAGAAGCGCGAAATATTGGTCAAATTCTAATCTAAATTGTATCTTACATGGTGTCTTACGTTTTGATTTTATTTTAAAAATACTTTAAATGTTCCTCACAGGTGTAGTTTAAAGCACTGTGTAGCAGTCGGGTGAAAGTCCCATTCCTACCTCGGGAGTATTGTGGCCCTAGGCTGCGCCTTCGGGCCACAAACTGCTCCCTCGCTAGTAATCGGTGCCTTTCCTCCCTCGGTGACCAATGTACTTTTTTTTGCGTTTTTTTTCGCTTAACCTATTCAGTATCATGGCCTGAATGCAACCCCAAGTTTTCGGTAGCAGTATTTTTACAACGTGTATATGAAATAAAGCCGAGGATTCGAACCAAGTGTCGTGCAGGTGGTGAAAAATAAATAATACCTAATAATGAAGTTTGTATCATAAATAGAATTCTTTGACGTTGACCTTAATACAGCAATATTAAAATATTCTCCTATTAACATATTAATTGACGCACATACACACTTATTATATTATTATCGTAAATTAACATTTCGATAAAGTTTCCTGGAAAATTGTTTGGTAGGTATTAATTAATTTTGCGGTATAGCCAAAATTATAATGTGATTAAAGGCAGCATTTTAAATTTAATTTTCAACTGCTTGAGGTCAGTCGAAAATTGTATACATCGGTGGGGTCTATACGAAGACTTCTCAATTTGCTTGCAGTAACCACTTAAAAGACAACAACTATGCTAAGAGAAGGAAAACTTGAAACCAACCCTATATATACTCCTGCACTATTGCATTTAATATCTAATAACACATCTTAGTGTAAATGCTATTTAAACGCTGCTGACTACTACTAACTTTAGCTTTCATAAAAATACTGACACTCACCTCAAATACTAAATACTAAGAAGACAACTCAACACTGGTGACTTGGAGATCATGACCTTAGAGATCCAAAAAATGAAAATTGTAGACTCATACAAAACGTTTGGAATCAAAAATTATGGTTCGTTTTTGATTGGAGTATTCTTAACGCAAAACCAATACAGCTTTGCAATCATGGGTGTTTGGCTTTCATTGTTGTTTGTGACATGTGATTACCGGCGAGTATAAGCATTTTTTGGATGTATTCAACCGTATGACTCAAACAGTTTAGTAGAAGAGTATCTAGGGAAAATGTGTCTGTAATCGTGCTCTCAGAGCGATTGTGAAAAAATAATTAATTATCTGCCATTGATGTTACCGGAACCGAATCCCTCCATTCCATTCAGGAACAGAAGGAACTTTAAGGGTGTTGAAATTTCCTGCAAAAGTCCCTTAGCCATTTGCTCTGTTCTGTGTATATTGAAATTATAAATTTGAAAGCAATTCCGACGTCTATCACAGCAGAACTGATTTTCATGAATTTCAGTTTAGAGATAGTTTTTTTTTATGTAAGTCCGATGCCAGTCGCTATGTGGAAAAACTGATTTGAGGTAAAACCCCGTTGAAATAGTAACCGACCCCAAATAACATTGAGAAGAAGAAGAAGATTTATATCTGTTTATATTCTCGTATACATAACAGGTTCAATATAATATGTTGTTTCAGAGAGTGATTATTTTTGGAGTGTTCTTTACTAAGTGCTTATCAAACTATATACGATGCTAACAAAAAGCCATTTTAAAATTTTTGTGTCTCTGTGTGTTTATTCCGGGTAATCTCTGGTACGCCAGGATCGATTTTAATTAGACTTTCACTGACAGAAAGCTGATGTCATAAAGAGTAACCTTGTTTTTTTTTAGAGATTTAAAACAATGCCCGACCCTGGATGGGGACACTTAAATGCTTTCCATCAGGCTGAGTAGAGACAAAAGAACAGAAGAGAACAGAAGAGAACAGAACAGAAGAGAACAGAACAGAAGAGAACTGAACAGAAGAATACAGAACAGAAGAATACAGAACAGAAGAATTCATATATAATTATCAAAACAGAACAGAAGAATACAGAACAGAAGAATATAGAACATAAGAATACAGAACAGTAGAATATAGAACAGAAGAGAACTGAACAGAAGAGAACTGAACAGAAGAGAACTGAACAGAAGAGAACTGAACAGAAGAATACAGAACAGAAGAATACAGAACAGTAGAATATAGAACAGAAGAGAACAGCAGAGAACAGAAGAGAACATAAGAATACAGAAGAATATAGAACAGAAGAATACAGAACAGAAGAATACATATATAATTATCATGAACATATTATCAAACCAGAACAGAAGAATACAGAACAATAGAATATAGAACAGAAGAGAACTGAACAGAAGAGAACTGAAGAATACAGAACAGTAGAAACAGAAGAGAACAGCAGAGAACAGAAGAGAACAGAAGAGAACAAGAGAACAGAACAGAACAGAAGAATATAGAACAGAAGAGAACTGAACAGAAGAATACAGAACAGAAGAGAACAGAAGAAGAATAATTCATATATAATTATCATGAACATATTATCAAAACAGAACAGAAGAATACAGAACAGCAGAATATAGAACAGAAGAGAACAGAAGAATACAGAACAGAAGAATATAGAGCAGAAGAGAACTGAACAGAAGAATACAGAACAGAAGAGAACAGAACAGAAGAGAACGGAAGAGAGCAGAAGAGAACTGAACAGAAGAATACAGAACAGAAGAGAACAGAAGAATACAGAACAGAAGAATACCGAAAAGAAGAGAACAGAAGAATACAGAACAGAAGAATACAGAACAGAAGAATTCATATATAATTATCATGAACATATTATCAAAACAGAACAGAAGAATACAGAACAGTAGAATATAGAACAGAAGAGAACAGAAGAATATAGAACAGAAGAGAACTGAACAGAAGAATACAGAACAGAAGAGAACAGAACAGAAGAGAACAGAACAGAAGAGAACGGAAGAGAGCAGAAGAGAACTGAACAGAAGAATACAGAACAGAAGAATACAGAACAGAAGAGAACAGAAGAATACAGAACAGAAGAATACAGAACAGAAGAGAACAGAAGAATACAGAACAGAAGAATACAGAACAGAAGAGAACAGAAGAATACAGAACAGAAGAGAACAGAAGAATACAGAACAGAAGAATTCATATATAATTATCATGAACATATTATCAAAACGGAACGGAAGAATACAGAACAGTAGAATATAGAACAGAAGAGAACAGAACAGAACAGAAGAATACAGACCGGAACAGAAAAGAAGAGAACAGAACAGAAGAGAACAGAACGGAAGAGAGCAGAAGAGAACTGAGCAGAAGAATACAGAACAGTAGAATATAGAACAGAAGAGCAATGAACAGAATATACAGATACATATTATCAAAACAGAACAGAAGAATACAGAACAGTAGAATATAGAACAGAAGAGAACAGAACAGAACAGAAGAGAACAAGAGAACAGAACAGAAGAGAACAGAAGAATACAGAACAGAAGAGAACAGAAGAGAACAGAAGAATACAGAGCAGAAGAGAACGGAAGAGTGCAGAAGAGAACTGAACAGAAGAATACAGAACAGAAGAATTCATATATAATTATCATGAACATATTATCAAAACAGAACAGAAGAATACAGAACAAAAGAGACCAGAAGAGAACATAAGAGAACAGAAGAGAACAGAAGATAGCAGAACAGAAGAGAACAGAAGAATATAGAACAGAAGAATACAGAACAGAAGAATACATATATAATTATCATGAACATATTATTAAAACAGAACAGAAGAATACAGAACAATAGAGAACAGCAGAGAACATAACAGAACAGAAGAGAACAGAAGAATATAAAATAGAATAGAAAATAGAATAGAAAATAGAATAGAAAATAGAATAGAAAATAGAATAGATAATAGAATAGAAAATAGAATAGAAAATAGAATAGAAAATAGAATAGAAAATAGAATAGAAAATAGAATAGTTAATAGAATAGAAAATAGAATAGAAAATAGAATAGAAAATAGAATAGAAAATAGAATAGAAAATAGAATAGAAAATAGAATAGAAAATAGAGTAGAAAATAGAGTAGAAAACAGAGTAGAAAATAGAGTAGAAAATAGAGTAGAGTAGAGTAGAGTAGAGTAGAGTAGAGTAGAGTAGAGTAGAGTAGAATAGAGTAGAGTAGAGTAGAGTAGAGTAGAGTAGAGTAGAGTAGAGTAGAGTAGAGTAGAGTAGAGTAGAGTAGAGTAGAGTAGAGTAGAGTAGAGTAGAGTAGAGTAGAGTAGAGTAGAGTTGAGTAGAGTAGAGTAGAACAGAACAGAACAGAATATACTTTATTGCACACCAAATACAGTTTTTTTTTACAATTGATAGTTTCTACTAGATATGTACAATGGGCAACCTTATTGATAAAAAATTATCAAAACTATACCAACCCGTCTGGCCAGCGTGGTATAGTAGGCCAATACCTTATTTCTAAGGAGGCCTATTGATGTTAAAGACTGTTAAAGACTGTTGATGATGTAGATGAACCACTTAAATTTGAGGAACATTAGGAAAGCGCGTAGTTTTATCAAAAATGATTTAGGTATTTTATAGTATGTATTTTAAGTGAATGTTTTCGTGATCATATTGTAATACATTATAAGTATATACACTTATACATACATCAACAATATGAACAGCCTCACTATATCTACAAGAAACACGGATTATTTGTTAGGCCCTTCGTACACAAGGCTACGCAAATCGTCGATACTAATGTTGTATACGACAATAATATCAAGTCGCGTCAAGACCAGCCCCGACTGGCGGCGCCCGTATCACGAGCATGACTGCACCAGTCATCGTCCAGTTCAACCATATTGTAGGGAGCCGAACGACCCGCTACACACGCCACCGCCAGCAGGACTTTTGAGCGAGCATGACATACTCACAACCGCCAGTCAACAAACAAACTTATGCTGCTTAGTGACTACAAAGTGCTCACATGTACAATTCAAAATGTTCGCAGTTATACAATAATAAAACCATTTATAAATATGCTACTCTCAAAGAGTGCGATAAATATTTGAAACATGTCAATAAAAAGTAATTTATTATGCAATAATGTTAGTACCAAAAAAATAATAATATAATGTCAAACAACAAGATACAATTAAAATATCAATAATACATGTCAGAAATATGGTTATCCAATGTCAAAAAAAAAGAAAAATATAAGAATGTCAATCATTAAGATAAAATTAACATATGTCAGAAATACAAACTAACTTCTAAAAATTTTGAGAATGAATCATGTGGCTGTGGAGCAGGACCAGCATTAAGCCAAGCAATCATGTCGGCAATGTGTGTAAGATGTCCGAAATAGTGTCCGAAAATATAAACGAGGTTATTTCTTCACCTCGAAAACAAATTTAATATTAAAAAATTGCTCCGACATCTTGGAAATCGCGTTGTGTTTTGTTTTTGGAAATCATTGGTAGCACGCGACCGGCACGACGCGAGTCGTGGGACGAATGTCGGTGACGCGACTCGTGTACGAACCTCAACGGATTTGTATGGCAGTAGTCGCTTGGAGACTAAAATCATAGAGTATCGAAGATTTGCGTAGTTTTGTGTATGAAGGGCCTTATCTTTTTCTTCAACTATGCGTGGTAGGGATGACTTCCTCTTGATATGATGATTTTTTTCTTTTCTGTAATCTCTTGATTATTTTATGAAGTTCAAGTTTAAAATACGCTCTAATGGTGATTACATTACGTATCTTTTTTTATTATAAATATAATATGCAAGACTTTTCAAGTGCCATGTGGAGACCTTTACAATTAGGACAGGCACACGTCTCAATTTCACGATTCAAGTGATGTTTACTAAATTTCGGGCAGATTATCTTTTTAGTCAGGCAATATCTTTTGATGTATGCAAATTCCATGCAGTTAGAACATTGACTGACTGGAAAAATATAACGTTCTATCGGTATTTCCTTTTAGGGGTAATATAATAATAATATAATAATAAAACCTTTATTTTGGCAATTCCATAGTGTGTTATTAGACAATAGACTTATAGCTATGTTAGTACATGTAAATTACAGAGATTATTAATTATAGGACTATTGTTTCTGTCCGCAATGACACTCAGGAGGCGGTTAGGACTACCATGTATCCTTTGTAGCAGTGGAGCTGTTCGTTTTCGCCTGATCGCTGCGAAACCATCTGTGTGCGCATTGGCGAACATGCCAGAGGCGCTGCACCAAGGTGGCAACCCTAACAGCATCCTGAATGCGTTGTTATACTGGACCCGAAAAGCACTAATGGTCCTCTGCGTACAACTTGTCCAAAGACTACACGTGTAAAAAGTCTGACAGTAAGCTTTAAAAAGCGCCAATTTTACCTCACATGTGCAACGTGCAAATCTTCGAACATGCAAGCATGTTGCTCCTAATAACCGCGAGTGCTCTTCGTTCCCTTTCGACATCCAAATCGTCCTTCATGTTTGACGTTACTACGTGTCCTAGATATTTAAACTGCTCAACACGATTCAAGACTCGACCGGTTAAAGTAAACGAAGGTAGACACGTAGTCAACCTTTCACCGAAAATAAGAACTTCACTTTTTTTGGCGTTTTATCTTAACCGTGCTCAACAGCATACCTCTCACATACCTGTAATAGGTTTCTTAAGCCATTAACCGAAGGGCTCAATAAAGCCATGTCATCGGCGTAGCAAATGTTGTTAAATGCTACACCATCTATATAACAACCACAGTTCATTCTGCTAAGCTCACAAAATAAACTCGTTAATATATAAATTAAATAATATTGGTGAAGTTAACCCCCCCTGTCTGACTCCACATTTCAATCTATATTCATCTGACAATTCATCTGACCATCTTACATGATTTACTTGGTTTTGATACCAATATTTAAAGATGTTAATTACCCCTACAGGTATATTAGTCTAAAGCCTTCGACATATCAAGGAAACATGTAAACACAGGAGTTTGTTTCGTGACATAATATTGTACTGTCTCTTTTAAGCATAAAATTGCCGTTTCAGTCGACAGGCCCTGTAGAAAACCGTGCTGTGCGTCATGCAAAGTAATATGTTTTTGAAGGTATGAGTTCGGAAGACTATCAAAAATTTTAGCAATTATAGTTGCCAGTGATATCGGTCTGTAATTCATTTTATCAGATATATCATCTGTCTTGTTTTTGGTGATAGGCACAACAATTGTTTTCATCATATCACTAGGCAAGTATGCATGCGAAATACACAATTTATATAACAACGCCAAGACCCCAGGCAGATGACTACCTGCATACTTTAAATGTTCCACACTGAGCCCATCATGACCAGGTGACTTGCCACGTTTCATCCGAGATATGATACTTCTAATCTCCTTAGCAGTAAACTTTATTGGAACTGAGGGTGGGGGTTGGTTTACAGTACCAGGTGATGATGAGATCAGTGGTGAACTGGCAATGAACATGTCCTTGAACATATTTGCTATGTCTTTGGCTTCAGTTAGCCCCTCAACGCTCACCGGGGGGGCCGGGCCATGACTCAGTCTATTGGTACACTTCCAAAAGTCACGGAAGTTGTTACTGTTATGATAGGAAGCTATTCTATCCATTGCTATCTGATCTTTTTGATCTTGAAAAAAATTCTGTCTACTTTTAAATCATCATCAACAGCCTTTAACAGTCCACTGCTGGACATAGGCCTCTCCTCAGAAAGAAGGTTTTGGCCTACTGCTACTTTTAAATAGCTTTCTAGTTTTTACCATATTTTCATAACTCTGACCTTGAGATGGTTTACCTGATAGAACCCATGCCTGAAACATGAGTCTAGCCTCCCGGTGGGCTTCTTTAACATGCTGATTCCAACCCTTGACATAGCCCCCTTTCCTCTTACAATGCGGCTTGTCGTAGGTCGCAATGGCAGCGCCGCTTAATATATTCATAATATTGTAATATATGTAATCAATAAGCAGGTGATGTTCCCTATTACTGCAAATAGTTTTACAACAGTTACGACATTCATCAGGTAAATCTATAACATTTTAAGGCTTTATTACACAATTCACTATATTTTTGTGACTGTTCCAAGTGTCTATTTCCCCATACTATTTTATTACATTTACCATTATAAATCATAGATTGTTTTGATTTTTTAATATTAAAACGCAAACAACAAACAACGGGAAATGATCTGACCAAGTTACGTCATACATAACTTCTACACTTATAAGGGAGTCAAACGCGGATTTTGTCACCACACAGTGGTCCAACCATCTCTTGCAACCGTGTGCCTTGCTTACAAAAGTGTATGTGTCGGAGTTTACACCTAACATTTGTATGTCGGCGCAAATCCACTCTTGTTCAACACAGAAATTATCTAATTCGCGACCGAATAACTCGTTTGGATGAGAATTAAAGTCACCAAGAATATATGAAGATTCTACCTGTTGGTCCTCGATGATGGCGTTGATTTAGCTCAGGCAGTCTGTGTACTCACTCAGGTTTTCTGCACAATTCGTAGGCATATATACACTGAACACCAATATCGATTTATCGTACAAAACAATTTTTATAGCTGATATACGCGCACAGTTACAGTTAATCACTGACACATTTTGAAAAACGCTTTTTTCCACAGTAACGCAACGCCGCCGTATAGCCTGCCTCGTAGCAAGCCAGCTGTTGAATCCACTGCCGATACCCCAGTGTATGCAAACTCCTCGTCTATTGTTCCAAGGAATGACAATTCATGACTCATGAGCCATGTTTCCTGCAAGGCTACGATCACTGCTGACCCACATAATAACTTCACGCTATCAATAGACCTTTTGATAGACTTACAGTTGAAACTAGTCATAGTGTATAGTTTGTGACTTGTTATGTTTTTCTTAATTATTGGTTGATCGTTGAGTTACCAATAATCCTACTCTTTTGTAAACAAAGCGACGGAACGAGATTCCATCGGGCCATAGTCACGCATCCATAAAGATGTCTGACTTTTGTCGTAGGACTAAGACCTTGTATACATATTCTTTATCTTTCCACATATTAATCTTTTCTAAAGATACTTGTATACCAGTTTTCTGTGAGACATAGCGAGTTATATCTGATGGCAAGGTGTCTTTGTGTACATTATATATGAAAAGCGGTATCTTGATATCCGCCGCTTTAAATTTCTCTTCTGGTTCTATACTCGCGCGTGGCTTGATAGGGTTACTGTGATTGTGGTAGAGGAGTTCAAATGAAACGGCCACCGTGGTGTCTCGAACAGAAAAAGGGACGAATCCACGTTTATTGTTGCTACATTATAACTACATTAACTACTAACTGGTGTTGCCACCTTACAAAAATATTCCAAATCGTGCAAAATTATAGTAGAGATACATAGGTGCCGATGCCAGCCTTAACATAAATCTATTTTTGTATCTTTTTCTATGCACCGTCTTCCACTGTTCGTCTTTATTATTTATTTTCCATTCTCCCTGTTCGTTTGCAATTTGAGCGAATGTTTTTGTCTGCCGATGCGCGGTTATAATTGTATCAACGACGTTATTATCTGTTAACGATGACTCAGGCTTCCGAACAGACGTTTTAGAGCCGTTTGCATTTTTTTCAGAACTACCCTCAACTGGTTGGTTTTCATTTATTCTTTGTATATTCAAACTTTCATTCAGAGATTTTCGTGAAAACTGTTTCAGCCGTTTTTGTCTACGTGAATATATTCTTGTAGTTAAGTTTCTCGCTGTATTTGTTACTGATATTTTATTTTCACAGACATCCACACAGTTAAGACTACCCTCAAAAGTGTTCATGGTCTCCTTATCATTTTTCAATCTGGCTATGTCTATAACCACCGCCTCTAGTTCTTCTCTTTTTGCACAGTTTTGCTTCATATCACTCATTTCTGTAACTAATACTGTAACTCTGATACTTGTGAATTATTACCCCTCAAAGGAATTAAGGATTATTTTCTGAGTAGGTAATTATTAATTGTGCTAAATGGTGGGGGTGTTTGTAAAAAAAATTTACTGAAAAGCGAGACATTGTAAAATATCTCATACTGGGCTTACTACCTTATTTATTTTTCAATATTTTACTTTTCCTTGGTTAGCTGCTATCGGCATCAAATCGACTGCTACGGTGGGCATGGAAAATCTTGCCTTGTTGGTCTAGTGGTTAGCGTATGCGGCTGCTAATCAAGAGGTCTCGGGTTCGATTCCCGGGTCAGACCAAATATTTGTGTGATCCACAAATATTTGTTTCGGAGTCTGGGTATTTTTCTATGTATAATATGTATGTATTTTCAAAATAAAAGTATGTTTATATACTTCATCATCAGCCTTTAAGAGTCCACTGCTGGACATAGGTCTCTCCTTAGAAAGGAGGTTTTGGCCTACTATACCACGCTGGCCAGACGGGTTGGTAAAGGGTTTGTTTCAAGTTTTCCTTCTCTTGGCAGTGATGTTAGCTGCTTATTTTGTTCCTTTAGTCGCCTCTTACGACACCCATGGAATGAATAGGTGATGACACTTTGTATTCTTAATCCGTCACTACACGGACTTTATATATTTTACGGTTTACGGTTTATATATTTATATCAGTAGTTTAGTACCCATAACACAAGCTCTGCTTATTTTGTGACTAGATGACGTTGTGTGTAAGATGTTCAAAAAATCAGTCCTGCTATGGTCTGCGCCCGTTGTAGTAAATGCTGACTGTCCACCTATTTTGTTAGACACGGCGTGCAGCCCTCGTTACTACTATTAACCGCACAGTGTTCTGATTCAAAGGCTTATTTTTGTTATGCATCAGTTAATGTACACTTTATTTTTGTTATTTTAACATACCATTCGCTTTTTTTAGTAAAATGCACTAATTTTGCAATGTATCAATCAATGCCACGTCATCTGGCATTGACAATTGACATTACCAAACGTTGTAAGCCTAAAAAAATATAATCTTCTGTTGTGTGTGATTGCTTTGTATTGTGTTAGTTATATAGCATTAAAATCTGTGTGTTGTGTTTATCAAATAAAGTTATTTATTTTTATTATTTCTGTTTTATTTTTGTACTGTACGGGGTATAATTGCTAATCCCGAGGGCCATAACCAAATTTAATCATGTGAGCAGAATCCACATTCCACATATCGACAATCTCGTGAGATAAATCTAAATATTTTATTTGTTTCTCTTTTTCAACTTTCACGAGACTTTCGTAATATGGAACAACGATATTGACAATCATTGAGCGGCGCTGTAATCGATCTATTACCATAATATCAGGCTTATTGGCAACAATAGTACTGTCTGTGTTAATAGATCGATCCCAATATAATGTAGCACGACCATTCTCGAGAACTGGATCGGACTTATATTTGTAGTATATAAGTCCGACCCAATATTGTAATTCATTTGCAGCTACTTGGTTATGTATGTGAGAATAACTAGAAATAATATGCCCGATAGATTCCCCAGGACGGTGACATGCCCGACAAATGTGAACCCTACCGTCCTTCAGTATATAGGTACTTCCGATAGTTATTCGTCTTGATAACTTCGTCGATTATCGCACAAACAAAACCTTTGGTTTCTCCGAAGAGATCACCACACCGTACACAAGACGTAGAAGCTTTGAAGTCTATATCGGGCCAATTCAAAGCCAGATAAAACGGATCACGAAGCTCTTTGCCCTTCCATACCTCCCTGCGATCATCAGTACTAAGTACTACAGGTTTGCGCTAATTCTTTTTATATTAGCCAGACCGAGCGGACTTAATCCCGTATCCACTGCTACTACATTGCGATGCACCCCCACATCAGTATGTAGAAGATATTCTTTAAGATTGTACATTTCGCGATTGTGTAGGGTCTTGATATTTAACATTCCACGACTTCCAAACTTTCGCGGGATATACAACCTCATAGCAGATGAAGATTGGTGATGCATTCAGAATGCAGTCAGTAATGTACGGACTCTCCTATCAAGGGCATCTAATTTGGTCTGAGTGTCCATCTAAGCATACCAAAGGAATACATCAGAACCAGCATGACCCAACCATTGTAGGCTCGCACCTTGTTACCCCCCGATAAAAGATTCTTAAGTACTTTTTTCAAGCGGCCAAAGAAGCGTTGCCGCAACGTTTGTTTCATTCATTTTTTAAAAATAACATCATATAAAAGATGACCCTCTCTACGACGGCACTCCTCTAATCGCAAACGGAAATTATTGAAAACTTTCTTCAGTAATGCTGGTGTAATTGTTGCCATTTCATCACTAACATTCTCCTTGAGCTGATTGATGTTTTTCGGATTATTGCTGTAGACTTTGTGTTTGAGGTATCCCAATAAAAGTAAGTCAGGAGGCGTCAAGTCTGGACTACGTGTGGGCCATG
Organism: Phragmatobia fuliginosa; assembly: GCA_932526445.1. NCBI lineage: Eukaryota > Metazoa > Arthropoda > Insecta > Lepidoptera > Erebidae > Phragmatobia > Phragmatobia fuliginosa. Next base: position 2,074,908 of record OW052083.1, on the reverse strand, counting down.
GGATATCACCTCTTATTAAAATTAGCCCCATCTTGTTGAAACCAAGTCCTGATATTTTCTATTCTTGAATTATCAAGTTTTGGAGCCAAAAAACTTCCAAAAACACATCATAGCGTTAGGAGTTAACAGTGACGTTTAACCCTCGCGCATTTTTGAAGAAAAAAGGACCAATTATACCTCTGTCACTGTCACTTTAGAACTAAGCAGTGATTTCTAGTGTTTGGGCTTAGGATTCTCACTGTTCCAGTACCGACAATTTTGTTAACTAAACTGATAACGAACCCATTATTATGGAAATGAGCCTTACCAGAGAAAAGGATAATGTCGATATTGGAAAATTTTCTTGAGCATTTCATTAGCATATGTGCGCTTTCAATTCTTGTGTTAATTGCAGCTTGTATGGATGAAGTTTATGATATTAGTTTAAAATTCGTTGCAAACTTCGTCGCGATAACTTTAAGACAGACTATCTCTTTAGTAGACATTTGTGGATCTTCTTTTACCGACTCCATAACTCTCTCAATACTGTCTTCGGTCTTTGATGTTCTTGGACGACCTTTTGAATGTTGGTTTAACCGTTGAAACGGTCTCTACAAAACGCATATTGTGATTGAGTTAGTACTCGGAGCTTCATTAATTCGTCTTAGTCCATATTGCGAGGAATGCCGAGGAGTGAAGCTAGTCTAAAAAGTAGCTTAAGTTATACCTTGTGTCATTAGTCGTCTGTTAGCGTCCGTCAGTTTCGTCAAAATTGGTCCAGCCATTCCAGATATTGCTCCGAACAAACAGACAGATATATAAAAATGTTCATAATAATATGAATTTAGTGAAAAACTGTTCATTTGACGTTCTATACAAAATTAAATTTAAATATTTTAAATACATACAAAATACAGACACTTCAAATTGATTTATTTGTATAGATTAATAATTTAATAATCATCAACAGTTTTTAACAGTCCACTGCTGGACATAGGTCTCTCCTTAGAAAGGAGGTTTTGGCCTACTATACCACGCTGGCCAGACGGGTTGGTATAGGGTTGGTTTCAAGTTTTCCTTCTCTTTGCATTGATGTTGTCTTGCGTAGTTTATCCCTTAGTCGCCTTTTATGACACCCGCGGGATGAATAGGAATGGTGACACTCTGTATTCTTAATTCATCACCACACAATTTAATAATAATTATTGTTTTAGTGTTGATGGATCGCCATGGTCCGTTTATCAAAAACCTAACGATAAAAGCATTGAATATTTCATAGAAGGTAGGAAATGACACGGTACAGAAAAGGCTATGCAACAATTGTGCGGTCTGTAACTAGATGGGTGACCGTTAGTGGTATGACATTTCCGTGATTCGGAGGTCAAGTTAAGCAGTCGGTACGAGTTATTATCATAGGTAACAGCCGTAAAGCTTAGTTGGAGGCCTTTGGACGGCATATAAACATCCAAAGATTACGTAGCCACAAGGTATCTTGCCAGTCCCAAACCCGCAATCAGCCTTCTGAGGATGTATGGCCTTAACCCTCTCCTGATGGGAGACCAAAATCCAATAATACTATTTTATATTTACGGATTGATTGATTGACATCAATGACTAGTAAAATTGACAAAAATAGATCTACCTCATTCCAAAACAATAAATATTCAAACAAATTCAAATTACTTCATAGGTACGGTTAAATGTTAAGGAAGTATTTGGCTAACGATTTTACAATATTAACCGTTATTGGTGTCTTTCAGTCTGTTCTTTGTAGCAGAACGTGTCAGACGCGAAAATGGATCCAGCGCAAGAGATAGAGTTATCTGCTTTGGCTCGCCAGAAACCAATGAATGATGTAATAGACCGTGGGGATTCTCCAGTTCAGCTGTTCTATGAAGGGGTCACGGTTTTCATAACTGGTGGGTCCGGTTTCATTGGAAAACAACTAATTGAGAAGTTGTTCAGGTATGTGCTTTTGTGATGTTATCAGTGTTCAATCCCATCCAATTATATTATGAAAATATAATCATCATCATCATCAACAGCCTTTAACAGTTCACTGCTGGACATAGGCCTCTCCTTTGAAAGGCGGTTTTGGCCTGCTATACCAAGCTGGCCAGACGGGTTGGTATAGGGTTTGTTTCAAGTTTTCCTTCTCTTGGCAGTGATATTAGCTGCTTATTTTGTCCCTTTAGTTGCCTCTTACGACACCCATGGAATGAATAGGGGTGGTGACACTTTGTATTCTTAATCCGTCATCACACAAAAAAAATTTAAATAAATATTTCGGGCATCTTGCACACAACGTCATCTAGTCCTAAACTAAGCAGAGCTTGTATTATAGGACAACTGATGATGAGATTAATCCATAATCCATTCATTTTTTGAAAATTCGAAATCTCTTGGGGTGTGCAATGGCAGAGGCCTATGTCCAGTAGTGGACTGTGATAGGTTGATGATGATGAATCATGGGAGAGCGAGACTTGATATATAAGGGTCAATTTGGGGAGAGTATTAATTGAGTTTGCGAGTTTCGACAGTCTTTGGAGAGATCTAGAAAATATCATAGTTATTGTGGCTTTTGCCCATTGATATATAAAAACCCTAGATGCACAGTCTCAAACAAAAGCCGCATACGAAACTATCCTACTTAGTCATTGATGTATAAAAATATCAATGTGGGTAGTTTTAGTTAAGTTATAAACACATCTTTTGCACATTCAACCTTACGCGCATTGTTTAAAGTTTTTATTACAAAGCAGCGTACAATGACCAATCAAATTTTATGACCGAAGCTAGCCGGCAGGACAGGACATGGAGTGAAGAGGAATATTTGTATATTTTTTTTATTATAATACATTGAGTTAGTATTTTAAGTTACTTAGCGTAAATATGTTTTTGGGTAGGACATGTGTACATCAATGAAACACAATTAACTCTTAAAATCATTTATTTCATTTTTTCATATCATATCAGTGACATATCCTGTAAAAAATAATTATATTATTTGAATGTAGGTACGAAATTATTTGACAAATTCATTATTTTCCTGGCTAACGACTACTTACACAAATACATTCTTATCTTCGTCCACAAAATGTTCAGAACAAACGACGCATGCACTATTTGGCTTAAAAAAATTGTATCTCGCGAACCCATAAGTTGTCCCCTAATTAATCGATAATTATATAAACGTAAATATTATATTACCTATTAAGGTAATATAATATTTACGAACTTTAATAATAACACCGTTTGGACGACCTCCTTTCCTTTTGCAATTCGATTAAGAACTATAATAATATTATTATATATTTTGTAACGTATACATACTTATTAAAAACTAAATACAAAAAAGTTCAAATTAAATAAACTTATTAATAAAAAATTAAACACAATAAAAAAAAATCGACTCCATTAAATTCAGAACAGGGTCGTTTGGATTATGCGACTAAAATAAAAGGTTGTGTAATAGTCGTTCTTACACTGAAAAAGCGGCCATTGAAATTTGTCGTATTATACTTGGACCGTTGAGTGAAGTTTTAGACAAATTAAATCAAAATCACATATTGCTTCCGATATTTAGTCATAAAAACAACAAAAACAAATTAACAAACTCTTTTACTCACCGAAAATACGATATCCCATCCTTTTTTAACGTTCCTAACGTAATATTTTTACAATTCCGCATCGAACACTTAGGCATTTTTAACGAGCGCACAGAGACGCGAGCGACGCGAGACTATTTGAAATATGAGCACCATTTTCAATAGTGCGCTTATTTTATGAGGACGGTTTTGCGACGCTGAGTGTGTATCTAGGGTTTTTTAATACATCAATGCTTTTGCCTCTAGATAATTAATTATTAGAGTTATTGAATAAAGAACCGCGTCTTCGGTTAAATTAAAAGGTCGGAAATCGTACTGGTTTGGATTCTTGCTTTTCATCAGACGGTTTAGAGTTACTTTGGTAAAACTAAATTAATACAAATATATATACAAAATTGTAAGAACATTATTTGTTGCAGAGCATGTGCCATAGAAAAAATATACTTGCTTATGCGAACGAAAAGGTCGCAGACCATTCAAGAAAGACTTAATCTGATGTTAGAAAATCCGGTAAGTGGAATTGATAAGCTATGTATATCATCATCGTCATCATCATCAACCTATCGCAGCCCACTGGTGGACATAGGACTCTCCCATTGCTCACCACTCTGATCGATTTTGGGCTTCTCGTATCCAGCTCCTGCCAGCCATCCTGCGCAAGTCGTTACTCCACCTGGCCTAGGCCTGGCGTCCTACATTACGTTTACAGAGACGCGGTCTGCACTCCAGCACTCTTTTACTCCAACCATCATCAGTCCTGCGGCTAATATGGCCAGCCCACTGCCACGTCATTGTCCTAATAGTCTATGATAGCCCAGTTCATAGCATGATTCGCTAATATTTGTTTCGGAGTGTGGGATGTTTTCATACCCATAATACAAGTTCTGTTTAGTTTGGGACTAGATGGCGTTGTGTGTCTAATTGAAAAAAATAAAAATTAGAAAACTGCTAATTTTGGAACGTAATAAATAGTAAATTGTGTAATGTTAAACCTTAACAATCCGCTCTGATTAATCAAGTCATCTATCACAATTAACATATTTAAATATTTCATTGAGCAAGGTCCGGGAGCCAGGTAAAAATTTGGTCAATTATTTTTTCTCGAGCGAAACTTCGTAAAATGTATTAGGGACTTATACTATTAATACTCTCGACAGTCAGCTGCGACTCCGTGGGTGGGGCGGGCAGTGGCAGCCTCCCACACATGGAGAAAAAAATTTTTTTTTGTCATTTCCTCCCATTTGAAAATTTGACAGATTATAGTTTACCTAATATTTTGAAGGAAAAACAAAGTCAGCTGACCATAATATTGTGGATTGTACGTCAGCTGGTTGCTTGAAAATGGAAACAAATATTTTCAATGATTTTCTCTCACCTAAAAATTTACCTGGTGATTGTTTATATGCTACTACTAGTTGACCCCGCGAACTTCGTACCGCCAATTCAACGTCACTCAATGGCTGTGAATGACATTGACATTAATTACGCGCGTTTCTTTAAATATGCAAAATTAAATGTACATTTTTCAATAATTCTGAGAGATTTTCTTAGTATTTTTTTCCGTAAGAACCTTCTCCTAATAATAACAAATACAACAAAAAAAGAATTAGTGAAATCGGTCCAGCCATTCATGCGTGATGCCGTGACCAAGGAAAACGGGTTTCATTTTTTTATATATAGATAAATGAAAATAAATATCAACTTGGTGTATCTCAGTCGAAAGTTTGTCAGCTGATAGCTTGAAAGGTGTAACACAGCATCATCTATCACCTACTAAATCTTATCAGCTGACTACTTTCCCTTGACTTACAGCTAGCTGATTTTTAGTAGAAGGTCTAAAATAATAAATAAATAAATAAAATTTTGGACATCTCACACACAACATCATCTAGTCCCAAAGTAAGCAAAGTTTGTGTTATGGGTACTAAACAACTGATATAAATACATAAACATACTATTTTTTTGTAAATACATACATATTATACAAAGATAATAAGGAATGCGTGGTAAAGAAAAAGATAGCTATCTCTTGCGAGTTGCACTTTGAGGTTCGTAGTAAATTATGGACCAACTCGTTAAAATTGATACAGATATGACATTGAATATCGCCATTTGCTAAAAGAATATATAAAAATGAATTGCATTTTTTTATCAATTATGAATTCGTTTTGTTTGTTTTAAGTTTATTTTATACAAAAGTTTAGGTCTTCAATGTATCGATTGAGGCAGTACAAAGTCTGCCGGGTCTGCTAGTAAAAAAAATAAAAAACATTTTTATCTGTATGTTTTTTTCGTTTTCGATATAAAGGGTCTTGACAGAGAGACAGACGGAAAACTATTCGTTAAATAACGCTAAAAAAGCTTACGTTACAGTCGTCATGTTTGCAATAGTTTTAAGTTTATAACCAATAGAAATAATTTGACTATTTATGAAGAGGATAATTTGACTTGCTAATCATTCATTGTTTGATGTCAACGTAAGCAGTGACAATGAAAAAGCCTATGCTCTGTCTATTCCTTTATTGTCTTTTTGACAGTTCAACAAATTTCAAAATTAGTGACGCTTTCACACGTCACCGATTGAATTTGAAATCATAATCAATCGATATAATCTTAGAATAATAACACATAGAAACCTAGTCCGCGTGGCCTTTTGAAGCACTTTAAATGGTGCCATAAGCACCAAACGCCCGCGCCGCAATTGTTTTGTTTCATTGCTCAGTGTTGCCCGAATATAAAAATATTTTCCCATTTTAACTGACTTTATTGCTCCGACTAATTAACTTTAGAACAGTTATATACGGTTTTTAATGATATTATATAATACCTATATAAACGAATTTTATTTTCACACTTGTTAAAATGATAACCGACAGAAGTATTACGTGTTGTTGTTAATAAAGAATATACATAAGATTTTTTTTCTTGATTGGATTACTTAAGTTACACACTAAAATAAATAAATAATTGTATACAATCTTAAAAACCAAAAAAAAAATTTTTTTCACGTGTTGTTATTTTCCTTTATTCACTATAAAATTAAACATTCTCGTATTAAAACAACTAAATTACCAGACCCATACTTTACCACACATAGCTTTTTATGTATTATTGCAAAAACAAACGATCATTTCCCTACTATCGGGAACTTTACCTTCACTGACAACATTACTCAAGTGTATGTGTGCGTGTCGCCGAGCGTAGGCACGTAAACGTCAAGCTGAGTGAATCGGTTCAGTGCTTCACTTTTGACACAGCGTTTGTATGTAGACTATCTTTCTATGTGTTATTATTTTAAGGATATAATATTATTTAAGTTAGTATTGTAAATAAATAAAATGTGCACTTTTATGATATATAATTGGCCCAGAACAAAGGAAACTTTCTAACACAGTCACTTGAAGGTCGGTTTAGTAAGTATTATGTGATTTTTCTAATGTATTTTCTAATAACTCTGGATTTAAACGTTATTAACCACGCGTTTCAAAGTTAAATTTTACTAACGCTTGCACAGTTACATTTGAAATCAGTGGTCCAAAAATCAATTAATTAATGCACAGAGTTATTGTTCTTTAATCTATGTTTGAACTTATCTGGTTTTAGACTTTCGCGACTTTTACACATACTCATGTTTTTACTGTAAACGTGACTTATTCGCGATAATATTATAAAGGTTACGGTACCTTCTATTTTCCGACGTTTCGAACGGGTTATACCGGTCACTGGTAGACTGATGTGAGCTTAGCGTCGCCTTCGTGATGTGCAGGTAGACACAACCTGCACATCACGAAGGCGACGCTAAGCTAAGTGGTATGAGTATGTTTGAACTTAAATTCCAAAATTTCGACTTAATTCCTTGCAAATAATCAATCTTGAAGTCATACTATTTTATTTTTTTTATTTTATTAAATTTACAGAAACAATACTTACATGAAATCAAATTATTTTGATCATAATAATATGGTAGATTATTTTAATCACATAATCGATTTATCGCATTTCAAGAACTGTTTTATAGTTTGTTGTTTTCAGCTATGCACAAGCCACTTCCCTACCCGTCTATAAAGTAGTACATTATTATGAAAAAAAACCCGGTAATTTATAGGCGTGACCTGTCAAAAGACAATAAACGAATGGACAAAGTATAGTAATAATATATCGTACTCTCGTTCAGGCTAAAATGTCCGTCAATCAACAACACATAAAGTCCCACTTGGTAAGCTTGGTTCTCTTCTCAGGAGAGGGTTAAGGTCATACGTCCCCACGCTGGCCGCAAGCGGGTTGAGACCTGGCAAGATATGATGTGGCTACGTAATTTTGCCGTTGGATGTTTTTAAGCCACCCGAAGACCAACTACCCAACTACCGACTGAGACCGACTACTTACCGTGGCCTCCGAATCATGAAAACGCTCATAGCATATCATGACCGCATGATAACCTTGGCTTACTTGGTTATGAGAGCTTATTGGCTCTGAGAGCTAAAAGTGTTATTGATTTTAGATTTCCGTAGGCAAATGGCAAAAAGCGGAACCCTTATAGATTCGTCATATCTGTATGTCTGTCCGTCCGTATGTCACAGCCACTTTTTTCCGAAACCATAAGATTTTATTTTCTTCTTCTCAATTTAAGGGTCAGTCCCTTGTCGGTGGAGCAATCGCCACTCCTGTCTATTTTCCGCAAACCTCTTGATAGACCACGACTCCTACTTTCTCCTTTACTTGTTGCATGTACGCCAATCAAGGCCTAATTTTTTTTAATACGTCATAAATCGTGAACCGCAATTTACCTTTTATTCAATTAATACACCATTATAAAAACATCGATCAAAGTTAAAACGACCTACAAGAACTTTTATATGATGTTACTTGCTGATACGGAACCCTTCATGGGCGAGTCCAACTCGCACTTGGCCGCTTTTTCAAATTATAGCAATGCTCCCATTGTAAAAATGCTTAATAACAGCCCAGATTTAGGAAAAACGAGTCTTGTTCCCCGTGACACGGAAATACGTAAAACCGTTAATCCTACCTCTGATCTTTCCCCGGTCGTATCGGATAGCCGTACCACTGGATTATGAGAGTGAAGAAAACAGAGGTGTGTGGTTGTGCAAACCCTTGTAGTATCAAACTATCGCCATCTACTGCTAAACGAAGATCCATCCAAAGGAGCACCAACCATCCCAGTCTCATCAACATCCTTGTGCACCACAATATCTCCTACGTAGTTTCTGGTACCTGTTGAGACTGGCCGCCGTAGTTAGATTTGGCTAGGAGTAAGTCATTCTGCTCACATAGTAATACCATTCATCAATTATGTTTGAATTATTTTTCTTTCGTGGAATAATTACTTCAACTTTCTACTACGATTACTTTCGATACGCTATAGAACGATTAAATGGATGCATATATTCCTTACCTAGTCCTTACCTATGAAATTTCCGTTTTGTATGCAATAAGTGAAAGTACTTATTTTTTCAAACTTTTTTATTTCTGTTATTCGAAGTAATCACCCATGCAATCGACGCATCTTTGCCAACGTATTGGCAGTTTATTGATGCCCTTCTTGTAAAAATCAGCTGGACGGGAGGCAACAAACTCTTCAGAGACATTTTGTACTGCCTCTCGGGAATTGAATTTTTTACCCACTAACTAGTTCAACCAGTTTTACCTGAATTTCAGTTTTTCCACGGAGCGACTGGCATCGGACCTCCGCAACCCTAAGGGAGAACTGAAATTCGAAGATTGAACTAGTTGTCAGTATATTTCAGGACACTGACTTCCCAATAACGATTGCCATAGATGTCATGACAACCGGGATCGACGGCTTTACGTGCTCTCCAAGGCACGGGCGTTAATCACCGCCAAACTTCCAAACTCCGGGCTGCTATTAGGAATTTCCTAAGAAAATCCCAAAAACACTTTTTGACCCTACCCGGGATTTGAACCCGAGACCTCTTGATTAGCAGTCGCATACGCTAACCACTAGACCAACGAGGTGTCTGTCAAATTATAAATACAAATGAGTCTAATAAATAAACTGTCATGACCCATATTGTGTGTTTATGTGTGTGTGAAATTGTTAATTATTTATTTTTACTATTAGCTCGCAGTGACTTGCGATTAATTTTTAATGTGAATGTCCCCCGAAAAAAATAATACCCTGTTTTGTATCGGGAAATAATGGTACGGTTTCTCTTCTTAGGCCCGTTGACATGCCTTGAAAGGAATAGGGTGGGTGGCAACATAGAGCCTTGAGGTACACCAACATTTTTCTGGTGAATATCAGTAAAATGCACGTACTTGGAAAACTTCGTACAAAAACGATAAAAGCAAACGTAACAATTATCTATTGGACACGATTTTATATCCACAGGGCATTATGGGCGACTACGGGACGCTATTCAATGCGTGGCCTGACACGTACTCGATTAATTGTTTTAGTACAAATATTGTTAATTTAATACAAAATAATTATTCAAAATTTCAGGTATATGATTTATTGCGATCGAAGAAGCCAGATTTCGCCCAAAAAATTATATCCATTGAAGGGGATGTTAATGAAATCAGACTTGGACTCAGTGAAAATGACTGGAACAAGCTCTCGAAAGAGGTAAGTTGCAAATGTTCTCGTAGTTGTGACTTGGAATACGTCCATCCGTCCTCGATCTACTTACCGTTAAAGCGGTTAACACTAGAAAGATTAAAAATGTGCTTAAACAAAATCATCAAAACAAAATATTTTGGGTCGTCAGACACGCACTTGGCCGATTTTTTTATAAATATTAAAGAGCCTAACAAAGCTCATGCTTTCTATCAGGCAGATTCATGATAAATAAAGCAGCATGTTGGCTCACACATACTTTTTTTTATTCTTAAGCCTCTCAATAAAGTGACTCTTTTTTGAGAGTAGGCAATACAGCATGGTGACCCATGCCATGGCAGCCTGGTCAGATGTCCTATTCTCACACTCAGCAATGAAATAAGACAGCAAAAATGCTGTCATTATTAGGGTGGTCTTCTGTGTGAGGGTAGTACTGTCCCTTTAAAGCCGGCCCATTCGTGCTGAAATCAGCGTGGCTCTACGACAGCTAATGCTGATAGATATATGCTCCATTCATTTCATAAATTTATATAAACACTGGCCTTAGCTCATGACAATGGGGCAAGGTTAGAGAAGAAAATAAAGGGAAGAGCTGTTGTTGCAGCTCAGTGATGTTCATTAAAAGAGGTTCATTTTTCTTCAGGTTAATATCATTTTCCATGTTGCTGCTACTGTACGTTTTGATGAAACACTTCGTAAAGCGACACTCACCAACATCCGGAGTACCAGGGAGGCATTGGAACTTGCCCGAAGTTGCAAAACTCTTAAGTAAGAATATATTTATCACTAGCTGAGCGTCCGAATATTTTTTCGACTCAACAAATTGACCCTAATGCTGCTGGCTGATGGAAATCAACAGTAGTATCCAAGTTAGAATCATCACACTCGCTGTGAATGCATACTATGCTTTTCCACTCCCGGTACAAAGGTTACAGGATCATACAGGGAGGGAATCATGTCAGCTAACAGTTAGTTCCAGTTTTGAGAGTTATGTATAAGAAGGTAGAGGCAGACCGATCAATCCTATTGCGTCTTCTAACACTGAAGTGTTGACTTCCAAAGCCAGCACGAGTTGCCTTAAGAAAGGGAGAGGATGGGACCAGTTGGAAGAACTCTTCGGAATACTCTCTATAGTTAAGGCGATAGAGGACTGATATAAAGGCGAAATCTCAGCGCATGCAGAGGCTTAAAATACTCAGTAGCTTCTAGATTTTTGATAATGCGTACTGCACACCGGTAGAACCGGTCGAGACCATCAATCAAATACTACGCGAATCCATCGCAAATATGAGATCAGTAATTCATGCAGGAGTGAACCTGTGTCTTGTAAAGAAGCTCTTTCAAAAACAACCATCTCACATTGTTCAGTACAGTAGTAGTCTCAGTTTCATGATGTCCTTTGTATTCTTAACCTTTGAATTAAATAAATCAAACTAAGCGTCTATTTTACGTTAATTTATTGTAGCATCAGAAACTATAATATACTCGTACATAGTCAATTTATACTAATCAATGAAAATTTTAACAAAAAGGAACCGACTTCAATGAAAAACATTCCGAGTACCCAAATCACGACAATAATTGTGCCTATGATATTTGAGGAGTTCTCTCGATTTCCTTGGGATCCCATCATCAGATCCCAATATGGTGACTATGGGACCACCTGTAAGCTACGCCTATTACAATGCAAAAAGAATTTTTGAAATCAGTTCATAGACGACGAAATTAACGCTGAACATACATAAAAAAAAAAAAAATAAGATTCCAACGAATTGAGAACCTCCTCCTTTTTTTTGAAGTCAGTTAAAAATGAGACAATTGAAAGGGTAAGAATTCAAACGCTGGTCTCCACTCTGGTGTAGATTAACACTTACACATTGTTTTGTTTTAATGTGCTGGTTCTAACCATCATGTATAGTAGCAAATCTTTGGTATAACAGAAGTCAGTAGTAAGTAGGAACTCGTGAGTAGAATTAATTCTGTGGAGATGCATTCCCTCAGAAGTATGAACGCAAGTAGCAATTCATGAATGTGGCAAAGCAAAAGAGGTGCCAGGACCGTAGTAAGTGGAGATGAAACGTCTTTATCTATCCCTCTGGAAAAATCTTTGTCAGTTAAAAACCAAAATCACGTATCTCTTCTGTTTTCAGAAAATTCGTTCATGTGTCAACAGCGTTCTCTTTTGCAACACCAGAGAAAAATGGTAAAGAAATATATGAGAAGTTTTATCCATGCCCAGTACTTCCTGACGTAATGATATCTTTGGCTGAGGAGCTCGATGAAAACAAACTGAATAATATAACAGACCAGTACGTAAATATGTTATTTGCATAAAAATTGAGAAAGATGACAATTCAGCCGCATGTTCCTTTTTAGTTTTTTTTTTTTTATATTTAAGCCTATCAAAGTGATTACTCTGCCTGATGGAAAGCATGTGTAGAATCCAGTAGAACGCAATGTAGCATGGTGACCCATACTATGGCAGCCTGGTCAGTTGTTTCTACATCATTCTTCCGGCCTCCAGAAGCAGAATGATGCAGAATAATTGGGCCTCCGGTCTCACACTCACCAACAAAATACAACAAGAAGAATGCTGTCATTATAAGGATGGTCTTCTGTATGAGTGTAGTAGTAGTAGTAGTAGTAGTAGTAGTACTGCCCCGGTCAAGCCGATCCATTCTTGCTCAAATCAACGTGGTTCTACTACTTGTTACCTTACATGTAATTTTTTACAGCTTTGGAGAAATTTGAAGAAGAAGTGTATCTTTACAAATAGGTTGAAATAAAAGTTTATTGATTTCGATATAAAAGTCGTTTTACACAAAACAAAATACTCTTGGAAGCAAAATAACTTATCTGGGATGAAAATTAAGTTCATCATGATTTAGTTTCTTCATAGCTTAGACAATTTTATTATTTCTCTTGTAATTTTGTTGTTTAAAAATTGTTCTTCAGAGACCAACAACCGTGAATATAGTACTTTAAATAACTTGTACTTTAATTAATAAGATTGGTACTTTTCAGATTGATTGAGGGCTGGCCAAACACATACACCTTCACAAAATGTATTGCTGAGGAGTTGGTGAGAACAAAAAGTGGAGATTTACCTGTGTGCATTGTGAGACCTCCTATAGGTAAAGTTATCTAAATTATATAATTACCGAACGAAAGCAATAATTTGTAATGATACCATCATGAGAAAACATTAACTTTTCACTTTAGTTTATAAACAGTCGACAAAATAGCTCACATGGTGATTATATGCTGCCTCTGTTTCTCTTCTACTAGGACGCATCAACGGATAAAGAGGAAGACAGATAGAAGTATCACAAGCCAAATGTTCAGGCCGATTGTGCCTCTATATCTCTATCGATTTATAAGACCTTACCATGCCACATCAAAATCCAATCTAACAAAGTAAATAACGTGATAGACGTTAGGTAACATGAACTTCCCCCCCCCCCCCCCAAAGGCCGCTAGCTCAAATAACCTCAAACACTTGGAGGCCTTCGGGTGGTTAAAAACACTCAGCGGTAAGATTATTCTTGCCAGTCCCCGACCGGTACTCGGCCAGCGTGGGGACTCATGGTCTTAACCCTCTCCTGAGAAAAGACCGGAGCCCAGCAGTTTAACCTTTATTTTTGTACTAGCTTTCGCCCGCGGCTCCGCCCGCGTGTATGTCGGTTTTCGCATTAAAAAGTATCCTATGTCCTTTCCCAAGTTCAATTCTAGCTTCATACCAAATTTCATCAATATCGGTTCAGTGGTTTAGGCGTGAAAGCGTAACAGACAGACAGACAGAGTTACTTTCACATTAATAATATTAGTAGGGATAACTAGGCGTTTTCACTGAAATTCCTTACGTTTATATATAATTTTAACAAAAAGGAACCGACTTCAATGAAAAACTATTCCGAGTACCCAAATCGCGACATTGTGCCTATGATATTTGAGGAGTTCCCTCGATTTCCTTAGGATCCAATCATCAGATCCCGATATGGTGACGATGGGACCACCTGTAAGCTACGCCCATTCCAATGCAAAAAGAATTTTTGAAATCGGTTCATAAACGACGAAATTATCGCTGAACATACATAAAAAAAAAAAAAAAAAAAAATTAAAAAAAAAAAAAAAGATTCCGACGAATTGAGAACCTCCTCCTTTTTTTGAAGTCGGTTAAAAATAATGAATGATTAGCAAGTCAAATTATTCCCTGCATCAATAGTCAAGTTATTTTTTGTCAAAACCAAAGAGTACAAACTATAAATTGTATTAGTTTATTTTAAATTATTGCAAACGTGACGACTGTAATGTAATATAAAAAAAATTCGAATTCGGTGTCGAGACCCTCGAGTCCTAGCGCTTTATAGCTTTTCAAGGAAATAGCAAAAAGATTAGTCGACATCACAGGAGAACGAAGAGCTGGCAGCTACCTCGGACAACGAATTACTCTAGCTATTCTAGCTAACGCTGCCAGTATCTTCGGAACCATGCTTAAAGGGACTCCTTATAATAATATATTTTAGTTATATTATTGTATTTTATAAAGTTAAAGTTTTTAGTTTTGGGTTAATTGTTTTAGTTTATAACCAATATTTTACGTACATTAAATAATACATACAAACATTCTGATACACATATACGGAATAATGTCAATACAACACATACTGCTTTTCGACTTGAAACTTCAGTTATAATAATAATATACTTTATTTGCTTAAATGTGGTACAGATAAAAAAGATGGTAGAATATGATAGGCACGATACACATTTCGCCAACAGGCATGCAAATATAGGGTTACAATCTCTTGTAAAGTAGTTACATAAAACCATTAAATGCTAAATTAAATAGTAAATAATCAGCTAAATTAGAGTCAATAACACAGTGTAATATTTTGAAAATACATCTAAATAATTATGAACAATACAATACAATGCATTTCTAAAATGATATGATGGACACGAAGTCTTTTGAAGGAATTCCCTAACGGAATAATAACAATTGTCTACCAACCATTTCCTGAGCATAGCACAAATTTTTTTGAGTGGTAGATCAGTAATCCATTTGGGTATTGTATTATAAATAAGGGGAGCCATATACACGCAATTTCGTCTAAACTGTTCGATTCTGGGTATTGGCATATATAATGGAAGTTGTGTTGCTTTACGTTTGCTGAAGTTAATTTTAGATTCAAAAAGTGAAGGGTTATTTTTGACAAATGTTGCAATTTCATATATATAAATACAAGGAACAGTCAAAAGATTGTGATCTTTAAATACAGGTCTGCAGGATGAACTCCATTCCATATTAAAATTGGTGATTATATGTTTTCAGTGTTGCCTGCCTACTACGAGCCATCACCTGGATGGTTGGATTTGAATGCAATTAATGGGCCTAGTGGAGTAAGTTTTATTTCTCATCTATACTAAAATTATAAAGTGCAATAGTTTGTTTGTTTAGTTGAACACGGTAATCTCAGGTCTAAAAACTACTGGTCCGATTTGAAAAAGATATTAGATAGACCATTTTTTGAGGAAAGGCTATAGTCGATATATTCACGCTGAGGCCAATAGGAGAGGAAAACAAATAATGTTTCAAAATTGCCGGTGTTTTTTTTGCTTTGTGATTTTTCGCTGCGTGCGCTGCATAAACGGTTTAAGTTTCGCAAAAAAATCGGTTGTCTGTAAAGTCTGTTTACTGACGATAGTTGAACGTGACAACGTCATGAGAAAATACTGATTGTGCCTCTTTGTCGCTCGTTTAGCGCTCTCGCTTGCACTTCAAGCCTTAAATGCAACGCCTCAGAGCGAGCTAACGCTGCATGAGTCATGTTTTCGTGCGTGCAGCCGGCTCCATCGAATTATAAGACGCTGTCACGTCAAAATATGTGTGACAGAATTGTTCTTCTTTATATAGAAGTTAATTTAAATAATCTATAATAAACACGTTACCTACGTGTACTACTTAGAGTGAGAAGAACGAGCCGTAAGGTGTTTCTAGACTTGTTTTCCGCGTCGTGGTCGATCGGTGAATATAGACTCCACCGAAGCGATGACGTTTCACCTCGTTGTCAAATAAGCTCCCGTATAATTGAATATTCCGACATATGTATAAGAAATATAGGTACATTTATGATTTTCAGATATATCTTGGAACAGGTCTCGGTGTTCTCCGTATATTCTGCACAGATGTAAATAATGATTTGTCTATTGCTCCTGTCGACTATGTGAATAATGCTATCATAGCCGCTGCTTGGGACTCGACAGAGAGACAAAAGAATGGCGAAACTGATCTTCCCATTTACGCCATGGCCAAAAACCTCCGCTATGGTGAGTAACTTAATAATTTTTTCAGCATTATCTTCTCAAAGATTTTTGACCTAATTGGTATGAGTGAAACCGGCCTATAATTTTCCATATTAATTGGATCACCTTTTTTAAGATGAGGTTTGACCACGGTGTTTTTAAAGATCTTGTTTTCTAAGATCTCAAATATAAATAACTGAGAATTTGTAAAGTTTTTAGTAGATTTAAGGGGCTGTTGATAACTGTTTGTTTTGTTTTTCAATTGTTGTTTCATTCTTGCGTATAGCGCCATTTAGTTTTTGATGATTCTTCACAGAGTTGAGTTTTTGTGGTTTACTGTGCCTGCATGAGCCACTGATAGCGCCATCTGTTAGTTTTTATGCGTAAGATTTTGTGTCGCAATCGATTAAACTCAAATCAAGTTTTTTTTCTAGAAATATTGTGTGTTCTTCTTTTTTGATGATTTTTTCGTACTATTAATGGGTATTAATTCTATTAATGAGATTCCTACTTGCGGTAAGAAACCCGTCCCGCACCGTGAATCGGTACAAAAAACAGTAAACTCAACCAATAACTAGACACACAACCGATATTAAATTTTAAATTTAGATACAATACAACTTTTATGTATCGTGAATTGATTATTTATTGTCTCTCTGTCTTTATTTATTAATGTTTTAATTTTGCACTAAATGAAGATAGCTAGGTTTCATCAGCACTTTAATATTATTTATCACTATTTTAACACTTATATGATCTTATTATGGTTACTGAGCACACACAATAGTGTCCACAGTTTGTATTAAGCAGACATAGGTATGTATTTAAAAATGACTTTTACACTTTTAATATTATGATGCAATTTCAAGCAGCAGTGTTTCTAGTTATTCATAGTTAATTGTAAGTTTTAGCACTGATTTACATTTTCACTAGTAATTCGAAGAAACTAGAATTTCGTAAACAATTGTTTACTCAGAAGCGATGTCAGTACACTTGAGGGCACTGACTCCCCAATAACGATTGCCATAAATGTTCATGACAACCGGGACCGACGGCTTAACGTGTTCTCCGAAGCACGGGCTATTATTACGAATTTCCTGAAGGAAGAATCCAACAACACTTTTGGCCCGACCTGGGAATTCCAACCCGAAACCTCTTGAACTGCAGTCACATACGCAGACGAAGCAGTCAAAAAGCCTAGCTTAGCCTAGCCTAGCAGATCGCCTAGGAGGATCATGTGCAGAGAAGACACTACGACCACACGCGTTAATCCTTTTATCACTAATTTTATAATAGACTATCTGTCCCGCGGTATTACCCGTGGCTATGGTTATATTTACAACAATAACTCCTTGTGTCATCAGCTATCTGCCAGTGAAAGTCCCATCAAAATCGGTCTAATAATGAATACGAAGTCGATATCTAAGCACTGTAGATGTACGCTAACATATCTAAGACCACACCCTCATTTTTCTGTCTTTATTGATTCTAGGTATCATAGGAGAAACTATGCGCAGGGAGAAAGCGAAGCTTGCAACTCCAAAAGCGATCTGGAGATGTGGTATGCTGGAATTGAAGAATATGACGCTGTATAAAATATTATCGTTCTTCATTTCGTACGTTCCAGCTTATATCTTGGACTTCGTATGCTTTTTAAGTGGAAGGAGACCAAAAGAAATTTCCTCGTAAGTATTTCTTTTAATCGGTCCGATTACGACTCGCCAATCTACCATAAGCCACGGTGGGGTTTCCGTCCGTAGAGGCTACAAGAGGCTGGGTTCTGGTCTCCTCTTAAGCAGATTAGCGTCAGTTCGGGCTGGCGCTGGGAGGGATCCACATCGCATTTCGCAATACCATGCTCCTTGGATCCCTCCTAGTTCAAGCGCAGATTGGACACATCGTGTGGTTTTTATCGGTTCAATTCCGACAAACCACCCCGCTGCAAACCTCGGGTGACGGCATGAGGAGGTTTTCACACTGGCAGTATTACCACACAGAAGACCATCATAATAATGACAGCATTTTTGCTGGTGTATTTTGTTGGTGAGTGTGAGACCGAAGGCCCAATCATTCTGCATCATTCTCCCGGCCTTCTGACCAGGTTGCTATGGCATGTGTTGCCATGCTGCATTGCCTACCCTCACAATGAGGATGGTGACCCCTACCCTAGATTCTACTCATGATTCCACCAGGCAGAGTAGTCACATAAAACAAAAAAATGCTCTGTGAGGTTACCCTCCCCTTTCAGGAGGAAAAATATCACTTTTTTCTGTGAACTTGCCTAATTAACTCTACTCTGCTTAATGGAAAGCTTGAGTAGAATCTACGACTCAGAATGGCGGTCACCATCCTCATTATGAGTGCACACAATGCAAAATGGTGACCCACACCGTGGCGGGCTAGGGAAATTATTCTTCATAATTGGACCTCCACCCTGACACTCCATCACCATCAACAGCCTTTAACAGTCCACTGCTGAACATAAGCCTCACCTTTGAAAGGAGGTTTTGGCTTACTATACCCCGCTGGCCAGACGGGTTGGTAAAGGGTTTTTTTTAAGTTTTCCTTCTCTTGGCAGTGATGTTAGCTGATTATTTTGTTCCTTTAGTCGCCTCTTACGGAACATCGGAAAATTCAATTTTTGAACCTTTTGAACGGCTGAATAAGGATTTACTTGGGCTACTTTTATTTTAGGCTAGTTTAGACCTGGTTTATTACAGAATGATTGAGCTTCCTAATAACGATTACCTTAAATGTTCATGACAACTGGGACGGATGGCTTTACGAGCCCTCCGAGGCACGGGCGTGAATCACCGGGGAACTTCCAAACTCCGGGCTGCTATTAGGAGTTTCCTAAGAAAAACCCAAAATCACTTTTCGCCCCACCCGGGATTTGAACCCAAGACCTCTTGATTAGAAGTCACATATGCTATTCACTAGACCAACGAGGCAGTTCTCAGTCTCCAGTCAACATCCTTTAATAATCTATTTGTTTGAAGTTTTGGCCTACTATAATCCTACTGACCAGATGGGTTGGAGACATTTATCTTCTATGATTAAACAGTTTTAATAATATTTGACCTAAACTCCTTCTAATCATAAACTAAACAGACAATATATTAAATAACCAGTAATATACTTATTAGACTAATGATATAAACACAAATATTTTCAAATTAACAAATGTTTGGTCCGACCCGGACATTTAAACCAAGATCTCAAGTACAGCGCTCACAAACGCTACAATGAATAAGTTTTTCTAACTATATACACTCACCAACGAAATACGATAGCAAGAATGCTGTCATTATTAGGTTGGTCTTCTCTGCAAGTGTAGTATTGCCCTGGTCGAGCCGGCTCATCAACAGGCTTTAACAATCCACTGTTGGACATAGGCCTCTCCTTGAAAAGGAGGTATTGGCCTACTATACCACACTGGCCAGACGGGTTGGGATAGGGTTGCTTTAAAGTTTTCCTTCTCTTTGCATTGACGTTGTCTTGCGTTGTTTATCCCTTAGTCGCCTTTTACGACACCCGCGTGGGATGAATCGGGTTGGTGACACTCTGTATTCTGAATCCGTCACCACACGGATCATTCGTGGTAAAATCAGCCTGCCTCTACTACCTACTTGGTTCAAAATGGCTAGTAATACAATAACATGTATTTTTTTTTTCAGGTTCGTGAGTATTTATGAAAAAGTTGATAAACTATCTGTCGTATATCATTACTTTGTGCAAAATATGTTTATATTTAGAGAAGACAACTTGAAAACTATGATGAGTAGAATGACAGAGGCGGATAAAGCTATATTTAATTGCAATCTCGCTGATATTGAATTAACAGATTATATACTAGTATGGGGTATAGGCCTACGCAAGTTTATTTTAAAAGATGGCCTGACAGGAACACGCGGGGCTTATAGAAAACAACAAATAATTATGGTGCTAGACACTATTTTGATAGCCCTGTACGTTTACGTATTGTGGTGGATCTTTTCCTCGATTTATTTCGTTGTCGAGTCCATTATATTGTTAATATTTTAATAAATTGTTTTATATTTTAAATACAGATGTGTTTCTTTTTGAATGTCCCTTTGATAATATACTAAGCGTATGCAACTGCTGTTCTTGAGGCTCCAGATTCGATTCCCGGGTCAGACCAAGTATTTTTGTGATCCGCAAATATTAGGGTTGTAAGAAATTGCCGATTTGTACTGAAAAATTTAGATTAATTCTTGTTTATTTAACATATTTATTTGATCAAAATGTCTACCATTATTATCTATACATTGCTGCCATCTAATAGGAAAGTAATGTATGCATTTGACATAGAACTCTAGTGATCTAGATTCTACAAACTGTGTGAAAGCATTTTGTACTGCCGCATGGGAAGAAAGCTTTTAATCATAAAATTGTAGCGGGTCTGGTGAATACGGATTGTGACGAATTTTTTCTAATTGCAGTTCCTGTAGAGTTACCACGGTTTTTCGTGCTATTTGAGATCACGTGTTTTTTTTTTTTAATTTATTAATTTGACGCAAATGAGTCAATATTGTTGGTATTTCGCTGCTAATTCCTGGGTAGTTTGGCTCGGATTGGCTTCCGCCGCCTCTTTCAATTCATTATTATTCACATGTGTGGTCTTCCACGTGGTTCGTTCTTCAAATCAAAATTTCAATCACGAAAGCGTTTAAACCAAAATCGCACAGTGCGTTCATTAGAAGTCCCCTCTCCAAACGCAACATTTATATTGCGAGCTGTTTCTACAGCGTTAGTTCCGCGTCGGAACTCGTATTCAAAAATCACTCGAATTGTCGAAGTATCCATCTTTCTTGTCTAAGCTGAATAAAAAAAAACAACTGAAAGTCGATAATCGAATGTTTACATTTTTTTACCTCAGAAGAAGAAGAAAACCTTTAAAGATATATAACCTCATAGGTACGATTTGAAAAAAGTTTCACGCAAAAATCTCAAACCATAAAGTTTATATGTCAATTCGAAGTACCTATTACAATAAAACGGTAATTTCTCAGGTGTTTTCTATGTATATTATGTATGTATTTACAAAAGAAAAGTATGCTTTAAGTATTTATTTAAGTTGTCTAGCACACGTTGTGTGTAACATGTGCGAAATATTTATAAAAAAATATACATCCTATGATTAGCGAAATGAGGATTGACGTGTTTTAATTTTACTCTAACGAGTCTGCCTCCCATATTATCCTCTCATGCTGGGTCGTATTAGGAGGCAACCGTGTAGCATTATTGAGCATTCGCAACAACAATCCATAACGTCCCACTTCTGGGCAAAAGTCTCCTCTCAGGAGAGGATTAAAGCTAGCACGCTAGCCGGGTGCGGGTCGGGGACTGATAAGACTCGTTGTGGGTACGTAATCTTGCCGCTGGATGTTTTTAATCCTTCCGAAGGCCTCCAACAAAGTTATCATTTGATATAGCATATCTTGTCAAACAAAGGGTGCACTGAGAATTTCAAACAACATCTATTTAAAATACTTAGTGCAAGTGTGTGTGTGTGTGTGTATGTGTGTGTGTTTGTGCGTGTGTGTGCAAGTGTGTGGGTGGGTGTGGGTGTGTATGTGAGTTCGTGTATAACACATCAACTTATAGTTTTTAAAACTAGTTCTCTATCCCTTTAATTCAAACCGGATATAAATTCTTCAACTTTAGTTTTAGCCGCGTGCGTTACCCCAGCAAAAAAGCAAAAAAAAATGGGCTTTAGAGAGATGAGAGTATAACAGAAAATTAGTGTGTTCTAAGGAGTAATTTGTTACAAATAGCGAAATTTGTGCATGTAGTAGTTTAAAAGTTATTCGACAAAAACACTTTTTGCTGGAGTAACGTTTCAAACTTTACCCCAGCAATTTTTTTTTTTAAACGTTGCAGACCCAAACGAAATACATCAAAAAATTGCTTTTGTTACTTATTAAATGTTAGCAAACAGCAAAATTTGTGTGAGCTGTGGTTCTTAAGTCTTTTTTGCTGAGGTAACGCACGCGTTTTAACTTGGTACTTTGTGCAGTGTCGAAGGTCACACGTCTTCGCTACTTTGTTATATAAGAAGAGAAACATATATTTAGGAAACCTCTTTGCAAAACTGGTTTTAAATTTTGAAATAACGGTTTTAAAAACTCTTGTATTCACCATTGAATTATAGTTAACGGAGCCCAGTACTAGCATTTAATATATACAGCTGTCAAATACTCAAGAAACCAACAGCTTTATAGACTTCCACTGTTGGGAACCAAGTTGATTTTTTGAGTATTAATTTGAATATTAATCTCTGAGCTCTCTCCAACTGCAATAGGTGCGTTGAAGCTTGAAGCTGTTCCTCCCCAAACACTCAAACAACATGTCAGAATTGTAAAGTGATTCCATTGTTCAAATCTGGTAGCAGTTCAGATCCGTCTAACTTCCAACCTATCTCAATACTTCCAACATTGAGTAAAATTTTTGAAAAATTGCTTTTAAACCAAATGTTACAACATTTTATTAAGAACAACTTGCTTCATCAAAAGCAATTTGGTTTTGCTAAAGGTCGTTCAACTACGGACGCGGGCGTGGAATTGCTTAAACATATATATGGTGCCTGGGAGGATTCACAGGATGCATTTGGTATTTTCTGTGACTTGTCTAAGGCTTTCGATTGTGTCCATCATCCTACACTCATCAGGAAGTTACAACATTACGGAATAAGAAATAATGCTCTAAATATTCTAACGTCGTATTTGAATAAAAGAGTTCAAAAAGTTGATATCAATGGCAAAACATCTTCAGGATCCCCGGTAACAATGGGTGTCCCACAGGGTTCTATTCTAGGTCCATTTCTGTTTCTCATATACATAAACGATCTAGCTTATTATGTAAGTGACAATCATGAGATTGTACTGTTCGCGGATAACACATCCTTTTAAAGTTAGGCGCCAAACTGACAGTTTTAATGAAGTCAACAGTGCATTCTCGAAAGTGGTACATTGGTTTAATACAAATAACCTTCTCCTTAATGAGAAGAAGACTAAATTCATTAAATTTTCTACACCAAACGTTCGACATGTCACAACCAATGTTCAATTGAATGGACTGGAGTTGGATCCTGTGGAATCTACTGTATTTTTAGGTATAACTATTGACGCTAAGTTACAATGGGGTCCCCAAATAGAAAAACTATCCGGTAGGCTAAGCACAGCGGCTTTTGCTGTAAAAAAGATTCGACATTTAACTGATGTTGATACAGCTAGAATAGTTTACTTCAGTAACTTTCATAGCATAATGACTTACGGTATCCTACTCTGGGGTATACTCTGGGATATTTATGCCATATTTGTTTTACAAAAACGTGCCGTACGAGCCATTTATAAATTAGGCCCTCGAGTTTCTCTCCGCTCCAAATTTAAAGAGATAAATATTCTGACTGTATCTTCACAATATATATACGAAAATTTAATTTATGTTCAAAGAAATTTAGCAAAGGTTCCTAAACTCAGTGATGTTCATTCGGTAAATACCAGAAACAAACAAAATCTTTGTGTTCACGTCACTCGTCTCCACAGAGTAGGCAACTCGTTCATGGGACAATATATACGCTTTTACAATAAACTCCCTATTGCTATTAGGAATTTGCCATTGCAGAAATTTAAGAACACTATTAAATCTAAGTTATCCGCCAAGGGGTATTATACCATAGCAGAATATATTAATGATAAAACCGCCTGGCATTGAGCTGCCCATTTTGCACATGCTGTTTATTTTGAATGTTTAATTTATTTTAAATTGTTGCCATTGTTGATATTTTTTAAATTATTATCTTTAATTATTACAGTTGTGACTCAAATTGTAATTACGCTTTTATATGTGTCTTTTGCATTTAAGAATATTGTCTGGACTTTAAAAGAGACTGTGATCCCTGAGTTTGTTTCTTCCTTTCTTCTCAGGGCTAGTCCAGTTAGGAAAGGCCGAACTCTGCTCCAAAAAAAAAGTGTAACTTGCATAAGTTGTAAGTTCATGTAACCTAATTGCAAAATAAACGATTTGATTTGATTTGATTTGACTGGCAGAGTGACAGATAAACGGTTTTAAATAATTAAAATTTGGCGACATAAACAATATTGACGATAGGGAAGCTATGTGCTCATTGAAAGATAGTTTCTCGTCAATCACAACGCCAAGATATTTTATGGATTCAGTTTGCATTATTTCACTGCAGTTACAGGTTTTGTTTGTGGTAGCTTAGGGATATAGATGAAGATGCACCAGTCTTATGAAAATAGAAAAAGTTTGTTTTGTCAGTATTGAGAGATAAATTATTATTACATAGCCAGTTTATTTAGGTTGTATCCTGCTCTGCCTTCATTAAACAACCGTGCCATGTAGAATCAAGAAAAATAAGAGCCGTGTCATCTGTATTTTTTCATTTGGTAGTGAAAACAGCGTGAGCCCCAAAAAAATTCCCTGCGGTGTTCCGAAATCTGTTTCTATTGGAGAACTCATCCAGGAGTCCAGCCTGAGTAGTAGCTTTCTCCCTGTTAAATAGCTTCGAAACCAATCCAAAGCAATGCCACATATTCCAATGCCTTCAAGATTTTTTAATAGGATTGGAATGGATACGGTATCGAAGGCTTAAGCTATGTTAATAAAGACTCCAATGCATGCTTGACTTTTGTCCAGGTGAGTAACAATTTCCCCAGTTAGTATTTTTACAGCATCCTCAGGTGACTTTCCCTTCCGGAAACAAAACTGAGAGGCCTTTAACAAATTGTTTATTTCTAGATACTTCACAAGGTGCTTGTTTACTATCATGTCCATGACCTTGGCAAATATTGGTAACAGAGATATAGGTCGGTAATTGTTTGTTAAATTTGTTGTACCTCCTTTGTGGACAGGAACTGTATCTGCAGTTTTCCATTCTTCTGGTATAATTCCTGTTATTGTCTCAAGCGGCTCTAATATTTGAAACATACGATTCTTAATTAATATGTTATGGAATCCATCGATTCCTGGAGCACTATCTTAAGAGTTTTACTACATTTTAAAAGTCGTAATAATATTCTGTATCTCATACTTAATAGTTAGTTCAAAGAAGAAAGAGCAGAGGGGTGACGCAGAGTTCGTGTCAATTTTACTTGCCAAAGCAGTCTGGGTTACACCGAGATGGTATAAAATATTGTAAGCATATTTTTGTCCCACTGAAGCAAAGAATTCGTTACAGCCATCTACTGCTGCTTGTTGATAAGTGTCCCTCTTAAGGAGTTTAGTTATATTAAATATTGTACAATTTTTTCTATTTGAATAATCGTTTGCCACAGTTTCCTTGGATTATTTTTGTGTCTTTGTAGCAATTGTTTTGTAAACAATTTTTATTTTGCGCAATAAAATTATGTAACATTTACGATATCTTTTATAAATAATTGTTTTTTATGTATCATTTATCAAGTACCCATAATACAAGCTCTGCTTAGATAAGGACTAGAGAGAGTTGTGTAAGATGTCCGAAATATTTATTCATCTAACTTATTAAGAACACCACGTAACGTTTCGTGATGCTCTCAGTGTATTTACGCTAGTTGAGAGGCCAGCAAATATCCACACTCGTGAAGCTTTGTTGGAGGCCTTACGGCGGTATAAAAACATCCAAAGGCAAGTTTTACGTAGTCACAACGTGTCTTGCACGTCCAGCTCAACCCGTAATTGGTCAGTATGGGGACGTATCTCCTTAGCCCTCTGCTGAGAAGAGACCCGAGTCCAGCAGTAGGAGGTTGCTCGTTGTTGATAAAAAATAAAACATAGCACAAATTTTACAGAAGCACCACAATATATTTTATAAGTAAATACATTGACCTTAAAATCCATATTAGAACAATACAATACAAAATTGACACTATAAAGTTAAGTACTGTGTAAATTTGTTGTTTTTTATATGCAGCCTTAGTCCCTGTTAGGCCATCTTTGATTATGTACTTCCTAAGTCCAATACCCCAGACCAATATATAGTCCCTTAAGTCTATTGGTTCTAAGTCGCAATTGAATATAGCTTTGTCAGCTGTACTCATTCTATTCATCATATTTTTTACGCTTTCATTTTGGAATTTAAAAGCGTTTTTCGTGAAATATTCGTAGACTAAAGTTAACTTGTCCAATTTTCGATAAAGTCCCACAAATCTGAAAAAAAAAAAAGTAATTATTAATAACGAAGTGCTCGTAGTCAAGTGGACTTAGATAATTGGAAACAGTCACCGAAGGTTAGCAAAGACATCGCAGTCAGATCTAGATGGGTGACCGGTTATACTTTATAGCATGTTATGTTGTGAACGTTGCCGTGATCCACGTTAAGCAAGTCGGTCCCAGTTGTATTATAAGATAGCAGTCGTGAAGCTTAGTTGGAGGCCTTCAGGCGGTTTAAAAACATCCAACGGCAAGATTACTTAGCCACAACGTGTCTTGCCAGTCCCCAGAGCCCGCACTCCGTCAGAGTGGAGACCCTAACCCTCTCTTGAGCTCTTGAGAGGAAAGCGGAGTCCAGCAGTGGGACATTATTCCAACTTTGTCTGGCTGTCTGTCACGTCTTCACGCCAAAACTGTTAACCGAAAGCCAGTAACCGATTTAAATTAAATTTGGTACACAGATGGTCTAGAACTTGAGGAAGGACATAGGCTTCTTTTTATCGAGAAAATTTACATTGACACATTGAAAATTGACATTGACACATTGAAAATTGACATTGACACATTGAAAATTGACATTGACACATTGAAAATTGACATTGACACATTGAAAATTGACATTGACACATTGAAAATTGACACACAAACGAAAGCTAGTCCAAAACAAAATAATTTTAACAAAAAGAAACTGACTTCATAGGAAAACTATTCCGAGTACCCAAATCGCGACAATTGTGCCTATGATATTTGAGGAGTTCCCTCGATTTCCTTGGGATCCCATCATCAGATCCCGATATGGTGACGATGGGACCACCTGTAAGCTACGCCCATTCCAATGCAAAAATAATTTTTGAAATCAGTTTATAAACGACGATATTATCGCTGAACATACATTAAAAAAAAAACCGACGAATTGAGAACCTCCTCCTTTTTTTGAAGTCGGATAACTAGCTTATAAATAGTAAACTAATAGGTAGAAAGGCCACGCTGAGGCTCGACCGACCTCGCACAGAAAACCATTAATAATGACAACACTCTTGCTGGCGTATGTCGTTGGTGAGTTTGAGACCGGAGGCCCAATCATGCTGCATCAGTCTCCCGGCTTCTAGACGCCGGGAGAATGATGCAGAAACATCTAAACAGTCCGCCATGGTATGGGTCACCATGCTGCATTATGCTTATAAGATCCACGCCAGTGAATTTGTTGTTAAAATCTAATACTAGCCAGAACTTTTTAGTTTTACACAGAGACATAAAAAATTAAAAATAACTAGAGGGTTGGCTTAGTGGTTTAAGTGAACGCTACGCCGCTTTCTACTTCACCTAGTTTCGTGGGTTCAAAACCCACGCGAGACAACACTTTGTGTGAATCACAATTTAATGCTCTAAGTCTGGGTGTTCTTTGTGTCCGTTTCATGTATGTTTGTAAAGAAAAAACAAGAAAGTTACCTTCAGCACCTATTTATAAAATAAAATAACTTACATATCCAGCTGTTAATCTTACCCCTACTCCTTGATTCTATTCATGCTTCCCATCAGGCAGGGTTGAGTCACTTTGGAAGGTCTAAATATAGAGCAAGTTATTTTAATACTTACGAAGATATCTCCTTTGGCTTCTTTCCAGTTACTAAACAAACAAAATCCAAGAAATATGCCGGTACATAATGCAAGAAAAAAGCTAGTATGAAGTATAGCCATTCACTTTTCACTTCGACCAGCTGACTGCGCCATATTGATTTCGGTGTTGATAAATTCTTTTTTTCTTTGCGGGAGACTTCTCCTATAAAACCTAAAAGAAATATAATGTTCCATTATACATCGCAAGCGAATATATACAACAGCGCTGTTACAAAGTAAACACTAATCCTGAATCGCGGTATAGAAATTCTCGAGCCTATTAGCATATACAACACCCCACATCAACAGTTGGGTAGTGGCCCACCAGGCATGAACACCTTGCCTGGTCGGAGGATCCTCTCTTATTGTTTGAGGGACATGAAACCCATTCTTACACAAGTACATTGGACTCTACGTGCGGCATTGTCTGCTTTACAAAAATATTGGACATACAAATCAAATCAAACCATTTATATTTCAACTACACCAATACAACGACACTTTTGAAACGACAAGTAGTCAGTCAGTAGTCAGTCGTGAAGCTAATTGTCTGTTCCAATTAGTAGATCCAATTTAGAAAAACAGACAAGAAACTCCGTGGATACTCTCTTCCAAAATAGTTTTTACAATTTTTGGTTACATTGATTTAGGCATTTTATTAAGAAAACAGTTAGATGTGAGGACTATGTAACGATGCTGATATTTACACTCGTTACATACTCGTACTAATACACAGATACAGTATTTATTTTAATAGACGAACATACTTATTTAAATACATAAATATGATCATTGATATATAAAAACCCTAGATGCACAGTCTCAAACAAAAGCGGCATACGAAACTATCCCACTTAATCATTGATGTATAAACATATCAATGTGGGTAGTTTCAGTTATGCTATAAACATATATTTTGCAAATTCAACCTTACGCGCATTGTTTAAAGTTTTTATTACAAAGCAGTGTACGATGACCGATCAAATTTTACGACCGAAGCTAGCCGGCAGGACAGAACATGGAGTGAAGACATAGATCTAGATCGTTAGATGGGCCGCTCCATATTAAAAGGCGCCCAATTTATATCATCACTCAAAGAAGTGCGCGCACTACTTTTGTCTTAGTACCCGACAATTGCATGCTGTGAATGGACGCGGACTAAAAAAAATATTTTAAGTTTTTTTCGTGTTTAAATATTTTAGTATGCCTTCGTGTTCATTTTGGAAGTGTAAAAATACAACCCGAAACACAAATAAAGAAAAAGGTGTTACTTTTCATGCGTAAGTATTTGTAAACAATTTATTTTGATTTATTTAAAACACACGTCTCGAGCGGTTTAGCGGGACGAAGGAGAGGCGTGAGGGGTGGAGAAGCGGCTGGCTGCCAAAGATTATATACTAAACAGAACAGTTACAGTTCTGAAGGAAACGATCTCTATATGGCACTGTTTCTTTTTATGAAACTGGAATTGAATACTTTAATATCTACTTTAAAATAGCAATGACAAATAAATGATTGTATTTCATTACTAAACTTCATCTTTTTATTATTTTTTATCATTCTTCCTAACCTGATTCCTTACAGTACTGTGTAGGTATAATACTTCAGAAATCAGAAGATTATCACTTTTTTATTTATTCTATGACGAGTGATGACGTACGAAACGTGCGAAACTATGACCATTCCGCGACGCGTAAGGGCTTATCTAACGATCTACGATCTATGAGTGAAGACGAATATTTGTAATTTTTTTTTATTTAAATACACTGAGTTAGTATTTTAAGAGTTAGTTAAATTGTGTTCTAAGCCCATAATTATACTTTTATCCGAGCGTAAATATGTTTTTGGGTAGGACATGTGTACATCAATGAAACAAATATTAACTCTTAAAATCATTTATTTCAATTTTTCGTAGTAGAACATATTATTACCAGGGGGGTGTCACTTTGAATTCACGGCACTAATGTGGAGCCGCCGTTATAGTTTTCGACCCACAATGGCTTCTAATCACAAACCTCGATCTTCTAATCCATGTGAAAGTTAGCATGCAGTATGTCGCGAACCCATAAGTTGTCCCCTAATTAATAGATATAATAGCTAATATAATATTTACGAACTTTAATAATAACGTCATTTGGACGACCTCCTTTCCTATTGCAATTCGATTAATAACAATATTATTATTATTATATATTTCGTAACGAATAAAAACTTATTAAAAACTAAATACAAAAAAGTTCAATTATAGTAAACTTACAATTAAAAATTTAAACACAATAAAAATAAAAAAATCGGCCAAGTGCGTGTCAGGCCACGCACAGGAAAGGGTTCCTCAGTCACCTATAATGGTATGTGGATTTAAAATCGTATCCAATAGATAATTGTTATGTTTACGTATTTGTGATACGTGATTATTTGATATACGTGATTCGCAATTTGTTGTTCTGAGTCTGGGTGTCCTTTGTGTCCGTTTCATGTATGTTTGTAAAGTCCCCCGCGACACAGGAATTTATATTCCTAATGCGGGAGTTGTCTTTTAAAAAACAAGAGAAACAAGAGAATACGTTAATTTTGTATGACGTTTTCCAAGTGAGCGCATTTTACCATATAAGCCTTTATAACTCCTGAACTAAGAAAGTCATCTAATCGGTTATAGTTTTCCTTCAAAGTTCATTAGATGGACCACCATCACGATTTTTTTCAGATTTTTTGAGCCACCCGTTTAGCTTTTAGAGGGGGGGGGGACGCCCTGTTTTTACAAAAAAGTGCCCTTTAAAGTGAAATATCTCGCAAACGGATACCTAAATCAAAAAATCGTCTAGGAAACCCTTTATTGTTTTTAAAAGACCTATCTAATGATACCCCACACGATGGGGTAGCCTCGAGAAAAAAAAATCATCCCCACTTTACGTGTAGGGGAGGTACCCTAAATAAAATTATTTTTCATAATTTTAATGTAGCACTTTGTCGACGTAATGACAACACGTATTCATGCAAACTTTCATCTTTCTAGCACTTACCGTTTGGACGGTAAGTCGAGGACGGACGGACGGACGGACGGACGGACGGACGGACATGACGAATCTATAAGGGTTCCGAGTTATGAACTTCGGAACCCTAAAAAACGACTCCATTAAATTCAGAACAGGGTCGTTAGGATTATGCGACTAAAATATAAGGTTGTGTAATAGTCGTTCTTACACTGAAAAAGCGGCCATTGAAATTTGTCGTATTATACTTGGACCGTTGAGTGAAGTTATTAGACAAATTAAATCAAAATCACATATTTCTTCCGATATTTAGTCATAAAAACAACAAAAACAAATTAACAATCTCTTTTACTTACCGAAAATACGATATCCCATCCTTTTTTAACGTTCTTGACGTAATATTTTTACAATTCCGCATCGAACACTTCGGCATTTTTAACAAGCGCACAGAGACGCGAGCGACGCGAGACTATTTGAAATAGTAGCACAATTTTAAATTGTGCGCTTATTTTATGAGGACGGTTTTGAGACGCTGAGTGTGTATCTTGGGTTTTTTAATACATCAATGAATATGATAGTCTAAATGTCTGGTTATAGGAAGTACAGATAGCAATCTCTGGTCCTCATTCTAAAAACTCTTACAGAATGGCTGCAGCGTATTGCATGCAGTAAGGCATTTCAAAGCCGTACAGTTGCAACTCTAAAGAAATGGTTTTAACAACTTGAGGTGTGAGAAGGAGAATAGAAAGAGCGACAGGGTTTGCTTCTGGGAATGAAGTGCTC
Organism: Phragmatobia fuliginosa; assembly: GCA_932526445.1. Taxonomy (NCBI): domain Eukaryota; kingdom Metazoa; phylum Arthropoda; class Insecta; order Lepidoptera; family Erebidae; genus Phragmatobia; species Phragmatobia fuliginosa. The sequence continues at coordinate 2,042,848 of OW052083.1, read as the reverse complement.
AAAGCGGGCACGAAGATATGAGGGAGATGCAATGTCGAATAGAGTGCGGAAAGAATGTGGAGATCTTGACGCCATCGTACAGGTAGACAATTCAGTTGCTTCCGAAATGTGATCAAAATTGATCCGAAGCTGCCTTCTATGGAGAGATCCATATCTAGGTTAGATAGATAGATACTCTTTATTCTACACCACAATACAGTACATACATTCTAAGATTTAATAGAATAAAAACAATGGTACAATGGGTGCAATGGGTACAATGGTACAACGCAGAACGCAATCTCTTCCAAGCAACCTAATTGTAGTTAGTGGTGCACATTTACAATTCATTAATACTCATATATTTATACATATATACATGCGCTTACATACATACACATTATAATTAAGAATACATGCATAAACATACATTTACATATCCAGACAGCTCATAGTTATTACAGAGATAGATAGAGATAAAGATAGTGATCCTTGACGAGCCGCTTAAAAGTATTCACCGACTGTGCCTGCCTTACAGCCTCCAGCAGGGCATTCCACAGGCGTGCAGCTTGCACTGTGAAGGATTTTTCGGTGAAAGTTGTGGAGTGTGTTGGAATTTCCAAAGTTCGATTTTCCGATGACCTTAAGCATCGTGTGTGTGTGTGTCATGACAAAAGTAAATCGTTTCTTCAAATAGGTGGGAGTTATATGGTAGGGAGAGGATTTGAGTATTCCAGCGAAACTGAATTGGGAGCCACTTGAGTTTAGTGCGGAATTCGGATATATGATCACATTTGCCTAAACCAAAAATGAATCTGATACAAAAATTCTGAAGTCTCTCAAGTTTTTCAATTGGTCCTTATTTAAATCAAGATAGCTGACATCGGCATAGTCGTGAATCGGTATTAGTGGCAGCTGGAAGAAAATTGCGTGGTCCTCTTAAACAAGCAGCAGAGGCGAATAGACCAAACATTGTTGTTGTTCGACAACAACATGTATGTTACTCAAGTCTCTATTTATGGCATCGATACCTAGTGGCAGCTCATTGAGTTTTATTTGAAAATATATTTGCAAATCGTCTGCGTACAGGAGATAGGAAGAAAGAAGATTTTCAGCGATAGTATTTATGAAAATCGAAAGTAGCAGAGGGGATAAAACGCTACCCTGGAGCACGCCATCGGATGTATTTAACTTAACAGTTGATGGAGATATGTTGAGAGAGTTTAGTACGGCAAGGAGAACGTCGTAGTCAACTGTATTAAAAGCATTGCTAAAGTCTAATGAACATAGCACAGTGAGTTTTCCATTTATCGGACGATTATAGGGTAGGTATGGAGATATTTACCTTATTATCGTACAATAAATTGATAATTGCGGTAGTTGTGCTGTGGTCGGGGCGGAAACCAGATTGGAATGGGTTATGGAGGTTATTTCTACATAGGAATTAATTGAGCTGGTATCTGGCGTAAAAGGACATTAGAAAGGAAGGGTAAGATGAGTATAGGTCGATATTACGAATAGGATACGGGGTTACGATTCTTGGGTAAAGGATATAATAATCTGCGTTTCTTTCCATTTGAATGGAAATACGCCGTCATTGATGGATTGGTTCAGGATACGGGTGATTATAGGTAATATTTGATCAAGAATATGGAGGACCATGTTGCGACTTATAGAATCAGATCCAATTGCATTAATATTGTGGACTGAATACTCTTCTCAACATCACAAGCAGACACTTGACTAAGAATTAGTGGAGGGTATGCAGGGGTTGGAAGTGTGGAAAGATAATGTAATGTGTATATTTTGGGTGTCTTATTTAATTCAGACGAAGTAGAGAAGTGTTGATGTAATAAATAAATATCAAGATGGTTACAAGTCAGCTCTTGACCCATCCCAAGTTGTTGATCATAAAGAGATTCAGTGCCAATTATAAAGAGGATGAGGATGAAAAAAAAACATAAATTAAGGAAAAAAAAAATCTTTTGAGAATATTTAAAAGCAACTTGCCATTTTGCAAATCTCTTCCCATAGTGTACACAGGGATTTTAGTTTCACCATTTTTCTTCCTTTCCGCCGAATCCCAGGCTGCAGCAATAAGCGCATTGTTCACGTAATCGACAGGAGCCACGGATAAATTTGAATTAACGTCTGTGCAAAATACTCGCACAACTCCAATCCCTGATCCTAAATATATCTGAGAAAAAACGCAGTCGTATACATAAATAATGAACACATCATTCTCCTAGCCTTTGGGGTTAGCTACTAGGTTAACCGGTTTTACATAAATTTCAGTTTTTCCACTGAGCGACTGGTATCGGACCTCGGTAACCCTGAGGGAGAACTGGAATTTGAAGGTTTAACTAGTTGTCAGTATATTTCAGGTCTGACTTCAAAATAATTGCCATGGATTTTCATGACAACTGGGACCGAAAGTTTAACGTGCTCTCCGAGACACGGGCGTGAATCACCGCTAAACTTCCAGACTCTTGGCTGTTATTGAGAATTTCCTGTAAGAAAAACCCAACAACACTTTTCGGCTCAACCCTAGTTTTGAACCCAAGAACTCTTGAGCAGCAATTGCATACGCTAACCACTAGACTAACGAGATAGACATTAATAAAGACAAATTGATAAAACATCTCTCAATCAGAATTCGAAAAAATTAATATACAAAATATCGGTAAACGTAGGTAAATACAAAATCATCATCATCATCTCGGCCTATTGCAGTCCTTTGCTGGACCAAAAAAATACATACAATCAAATCAAGCAACTGATCGACGCCTCTCGAGACCAAAAGGTTGGCCTTTTTTTAGCACAGAGATTTAGAATTACCATTCAATGTGGCAATCCTGCTAGTTTTTTGGGAACGCAACCGGTAAGCGTAAGCGAGAAACATTATTTGCTACACAAAGACATTGTGCCATATTTAGCACAACATCTGATCTTGTGCTATGTGCATCTAATGGTTAACACAATTTTGTAATTGTGGAGGGCCTATCACCAAAGAAACCAATGAAAGGGGAAATGCAGGAATCACCAGTTAATGTGAGCCGAAGCACTCTTTAATCCTTGATAACGCTAATGATATAAAACGGAAGCCTGACTTTTAAAAACCATGATAACTTACGCCGCTAGCACCTGCCAAAGTGCTGATATCTAGCCATCCAGGTGCCGGTTCGTAGTATGCTGGGAGTACTGTAAAAAAGAAAATAATCATCAACATCTTGTCACTACAGCCTATGAATATAAATTCAGCATCGTAAATCAAGAGTCACAAACACTCCTCGTACAATAAAAACGGATAAATCCCTCAGAGTTGCGAAGGTCCGACGCCATTGAAGTGGTTGAATTGATAGCTGACAATCCTTGCTAATATTATAAATTCGAAAGTAACTCTTTCTGTCTATCGGACTTTCACTTCAAAACTACTGAAGCGATTTATATGAAATTTCGTACATAGTAAAACTAAAGTCTGAGAAGAGACATAGGCTACTTATTACTGCGATAACCAAAATACATGAGGGTGGAACCGGTGCAAAAGCTAGTAAATAAAATTTGGAATAATAAAGGCTAGGAAGAATATGGTCAAGTAGAAATTTAGTTACTACTTAGGTATGACTTAATTCATGTTATCAGCTTTCTTCTACTAAGAAGATGAGTAATCACTAGCACCTCAGTCCGTCTACTGCTTACTGCTTAAACCTCCAATCACAACCTTTACAAGATCAGCCACCCTAGCTAAGTTGCAAACGTTTTTCGTTTTGTACTCTATTCGCTATTCTATTTCTCTATTCCGTTGTTTCATTGGCTAATGTTACTCATTCACGTAATCAAAACAAAATATTAGCCAATGAAACAAGATAAATAAAATAGAGAATAGAATAGAAAATCGGCCAAATGCGTGTCAGGCCACGCACAGGAAAGGGTTCCTCAGTCACCCATAATGGTACGTGGATTTAAAATCGTATCAAATAGATAATTGTTATGTTTACTAATACGTAAATTTTGTATGACGTTTTCCAAGTGAGCGCATTTTACCAGTTAAGCCTCTATAACTCCTGAATTAACAAAGTCATCTAATCCGTTATAGTTTTCCTTCAAAGTTCATTAGATGGACCACCATCACGATTCTTTTCAGATTTTTGGAGAAAGCCGTTTAGCTTTTAGAGGGGGGGGGGGACGCCCTGTTTTTACAAAAAAGTGCCCTTTAAAGTGAAATAATAATAATAATAATAACTTTATTCAATATAATTGTACACAATAATTTGAGACCCAACCTCTCGAACTAGGTGGATACCTGTATCTCGAGAGATACTGTCCTCCTTGGCTTTACATTTTAAATATAAAACTATGTCTAAAAGCTAGTACAGTAATTCTAAAGATAGTTCAGCAATATATTTTTCTCTTTTTTATATTTATGAGTGTGTGCGCGCGCGCGCGCGCGCGCGTGTGAGTGTGTGTGTGTGTGTGTTGGTGTGTGTCTGTATGAGTTGCTGTTTATGTGTGTGTGTGTACATTATAGTCTGAGGGTTTTTTTTTTGTGATTATGGGATACTTTTCAAGGCCTATTAAATTATGTAGTGACTCTGAGTAAATTTTCAGTGTCTTGGTGCGTCAATGTTAGAAGCCACTCCATTATTACTTTTTTGCATTTGCTTAAAAAATATCTCGCAAACGGATACCTAAATCAAAAAATCCTCTTGAAAACCCTTTACTGTTTTTAAAAGACCTATCTAATGATACCCTAAACGATGAGGTAGCCGCGAGAAAAAAAAATCATCCCCACTTTACATGTAGGGGAGGTACCCCAAATAAAATTATTTTTCATAATTTTCTTGTAACATTTTGTCGACGTAATTACAACACATATTCATGCAAAGATTCATCTTTCTAGCACTTACCGTTTGGACGGTAAGTCGAGGACGGACGGACGGACGGACGGATGTACATGACGAATCTATAAGGGTTCCGAGTTATTGAACTTCGGAACCCTAAAAATGAAAAAGTTTGCAACTTGGCTAGGGGGGAGGTCACCTTGTAATTGGTTTATCCATTTATCCAGTGGCCACTCGAGAAATAATTTATAAGAATTTCATGCAAATTCATACCTATTGCAGGTCTCACAATGCATACAGGTAAATTTTCAGCTGTTGTCCTGATTAAATCCTCAGCAATGCATTTCGTGAATGTATAAGTGTTTGGCCAACCCTTTATCAGTCTAAAAGAAAATTAATTATGTTAATCTATAATTTGTTTTGAGTGGACCTCACAACTTTTCGGCGTTGCACTTGGTGTTACAAACTTTGACACTGTCTTATTGGAATATCTTTGTGGTGAGGTGAACATATCGCTATTCTGGGTGATACATAGGCCTGGTGGACCCTCGGCCCTTACGGAGAGGTTTCCCGAAACAGTGAATATTCATCAAATGGATATAATATGTCCGTGTGGTGACGGATTAAGAATACAAAGTGTCACCACCCCTATTCATTCCATGGGTATCGTAAGAGGCGACTAAAGGAACAAAATAAGCAGCTAACATCACTGCCAAGAAAAGGAAAACTTGAAACAAACCCTTTACCAACCCGTCTGGCCAGCGTGGTATAGTAGGCCAAAACCTCCTTTCAAAAGAGAGACCTATGTCCAGCAGTGGACTGTTAAAAACTGTCGGTGATTGAATATGATGATGGATATAATATATGGTGAATATGGGCTGGACCCACCGGGGCTATACTACCCTCACACAGAAGATCAACCAGAAAATGACAGCATTCGAGGTCTAAAGATACTGCGTTGTCTGCATTGAGGATGGGTTTCATTACTCAGACTAGACATGCTTTCCATCAAGCAGAGTAGAGTAATTTTGGGGGCCTTAAATATAGAAAACAATAATTTTCAATAAAAGACAATGCTCTATGTTCATAGATGATTTGCCATAGAACCAACAGCAATAAAAAATACTTTATTCATTTTAAATCATTACAATCACGACCATATGTATGTACGGACGGACATCAGACGGAAGGACATGACGAATCTATAAAGGTTCCAAGTCATGACCTACGGCACCCTAAAAAGCTGAGAGGCTATTTGATATGAATATTTGTTATAAATAGATTAATTATTATGGTGTAAATCATAATGGTGATTGGTTCTCACGCGATTTCCAGAAATATCCTTTAAAATTGTAACGTACTTTTCAGTGATGTCATCTAGTCTTCTTTCGTCAGTATATTCAGCGAGAGATATCATAGCTTCAGGAGGTACTGGAGATGGGTAAAAGCTTTCAGGCACTTCCTTATTTATATGGTTTTTAGTTGCACATGAAAACGCCGTGGACACATGCACCAATGTTCTTTAACAAACAAGAATATAATTATTATTTTTTGATACGTTCTAATATATTATTCTCATGACTGCCTCCTTGGTTTAGTGGTTGGCGTATACGATCAAGATCTTTTAACCTTGGGTTCAAATCCCAGGCTGTTTTTCTGTTTCAAAAAATTCTTAATGGTAAGCCAAAGATATCGGTGTTGCACCCTCGTGCCTAGGAAGTACATGCCATCAAAAATATTGACAACTAATTCAATCTTCGAATTGAGTTTAGCCTTAGAGTTGCGGAGCTCCAATGCTAGTCTCTCCGTGTAAAAATATGATAAAACCAGATGAGAATCAAATTAATTCCGATTCGAGATTCGAACCCTAGACATCGGATTGGACAGTGACATACGCCTCATCACTGAGACAGTCTATAGAGAAAATAAATAGTAAACTTACATAAGATTTTTGCAGTTCTTCGCAAGTTGAAGTACCTCCCTAGTACCTCTAATATTAGTGAGGGTCGCCTTCTGAAGAGGTTCCTCAAAACCAACTGTAGCTGCAGCATGGAAGATGAAGTTCACCTGCACAATACAATGTAATTTAACTGCCTTGCTGGTCTTGTGTATGCGGCTGCTGATGAAGAGTTCTCGGCTTCGATTCCCGGGTCGATCAAATGTATTGTGTATGTATTTACAAAAGAAAACTATAAAATATGTATGTATATCAGTTGTCTAGTACTCATAATACAAACTCTCCTTAGTTTGGAACTAGAGGGCGTTGTGTGTAAGATGTCCGAAATATTTTTTATTTAAAAAATATTTTATTTAATGGTATTTGTTGTTGTTGATTGTGGAGATGAGAAGTAGAGAAGAAAACGTTGAAACTAACCCTATACCAACCCGTCTGGCCAGCGTGGTATAGTAGGCCAATACCTCCTTTTCAAGGAGAGGCCTATATCCAGCAGTGGACTGTTAAAGGCTGTTGATGATGATGATGATTGTGGAGATTAACTAGATTTATATATGCATTCAACAGCCCATAACGTCCCACTGCTGGGTCTCCTCTCAGGAGAAGGTCAAGGTCATACATCCCCACGCTATGTAACTGCACTTTGTAACTGACCTTTGGTGACCGAGGGTAAGCAGTCAGTCAGTACCTTGACGGGTGATCGTTTGTGTGTGATGTGTTATGTGTATTATGAGCTTTTCCGTGATTCTGATATCACGTTAAACAGTCAGTCCCGCTTGTTATCCTAAGAGAATATAATATATATTAGAAGATAATTATGTATTTGCATTGCATTTAGTAGGAAATTGTTCAGTTTTATATTACATAGTGTAGACACTCCAATTGTATTAAATTATGTAGATTATAAATAAATTTAAAATGTTGTTTTTGACTTTAATTAGCAAAGTTCATCGTTTCGGCAAAGTCAATCATTATTTAATTTAAATATATTATCATTAAGTGAGTGGTATGTTTACTTTTTGATTAACAAATGTGCATTTGTTAATCAAAAAGGAATTGATACGCAAAGTGTGCACTTTGCGTGTTAATGACCATTGCAATTTACTATATACATAAATATACAAAGACATATGTATGTTTGTTAAGACAACTCATGAGTGTGACTAAAATTAAATTCTGCAAAATCCAAATAGTGGTTTGGATATGTGACACAACGCTCTCTTAACCCAAGCTATGGGTACTAGGCAGTACATAGTGTTAGGTTTACCATAGATTTGTAACAGATATAAATACATTCATAATAATATAAATAATAAAAATAATAATTATAGGTTATTACCAGAGATCGGAATTGCAGTTTGCAGTAAGTTTGCAATAATAATATGAAGCTGTTACAACCACTGTTCTTGCAATTGAAATAAATGTTTTTAATTTATTTTTTTATGCAGTGCAGGTTTAATAATTAAAAAAAAGCCGACTTCAAAACTATGTAAAGACGCGAAAATGTTCGTTTTCCTTGCATCAACCTGTAGCAAAACTTTTTAACTTAAGATACAGATCAAAAAAAGAAATTAAAACCGCATTAGCATTTTGCAGATATATAAAATTCTGTGTTTGACCGACAAAGAACAATTGGGACTAAAAGACCGAATTTTAACCGGAAAAGTACAAAACAAAAAAAATATTTAGGACTGTATTAGCAGAAAATTTATTTAGAACTGTATTAGCAGCTTGTAAATGTTTATACACTCGGTTCCAAAAATAACGGGTCAGTCACATAAACCCGAATATCTCCCGAACTACGTATGCCATCCTAATGAAACGAAGACTGTTCAATTGAGAATTTAATTATACAGATAAAAAATAAAATAAAACTTAGTTACACCCACAATATTAATCTTAAATTAAAAAAAAACTAAAGTAGTCATATTTTTCTTAAGATTACATTTTTTTTATGATTGTTTTTTTGCTGTTTTTCATCACTGGAGGCTTCATCACGTGGAGGCAATACAAAGTATTAAATGAAGAAAGTGATGAAAAACAGCAAAAAAACAATCATAAAAAAAATGTAATCTTAAGAAAAATATGACTACTTTAGTTTTTTTTTAATTTAAGATTAATATTGTGGGTGTAACTAAGTTTTATTTTATTTTTTATCTGTATAATTAAATTCTCAATTGAACAGTCTTCGTTTCATTAGGATGGCATACGTAGTTCGGGAGATATTCGGGTTTATGTGACTGACCCGTTATTGGTTTATGTGACTGACCCGTTATTTTTGGAACCGGCTTTAGTTCGGTGTTTCAAAGGTAAGGAACATGTAAAAAAAACAAAACTAAACCGGTAAAATTCAAACCCGGTTTAACTTAAGTGGTTGTAACAGCTCCATATTATGTCCCGCTGCAAACTTTAGGTATTTTTACACACCTAATTCCGATCTCTGGTTATTACCTATAATTATTATTTTTGCGTTGGATTTTATTATTTATTTATTTTGTTTAAAATGTATTGTCTTACATAGTTTATTTTTAATGTATAACTTTTTGTCTAGGAATGCGTTTTGTACGGTAAAACAGATCCAAAAACATACTGTTGCATTGATGGGTGGAAGGCGGTGACGAGTGTAACACAATTTATATTAGTACGGTCCTCAACGGCAATTTCTTATTCAGTGCTCACAATTATTGTTTTAAAATAAGATTAGTAGCTATAAGAGAAAGATGGAAATTTATTTATTGAATAAACTATATATTCAATTTTTTTTTTTTTTACAACATATTTTAAAAAAAATGCCCAAACTCCGAAATATTATTTTAACTTACTATTATCTATACAAACAAATAAAAATAACAAATAATAAAGTGGTTTTTTTTTACCTACTAGCTGCGCCCCCCGGTGTTACCCGCTTATATCATTATGGTTGCTATGCAAGTGTGTTATGCATAGCAACCTGTGAAATTTTGACAGGAGATAAACAGTGATACATTTTGACATCTACGATTTATGCATTTTTATAATCACCTTCACCCGTGTATCTCGATTATTGCAGTAAAAAGTAGCCAATGTGTTATTCTGATATATAATATAAGAACGGATTTGGATGAGACTTTACAGTAATATATTACTGTAAAGTCTCACCCAAATCCGTTCAGTAGTTTTTGCGTGTAAGAGGAACAAACATACATGCATACTCACAAACTTTCGCGTTTATAATTTTACTAACTTTCGCCCGCGGCTCCGCCCGCGGCTCTGCCCGCGTATTTATCGGTTATCGCGGTAAAAATAGCCTATTCTTTTAGCCTAGCCTAGCCTAGCCCTTTCTCAGACTCTAGACTATCTGTTTTTCAAATTTCATCAGAATCAGTTTATCAGTTTAGGCGTGAAAACGTAACAGACAGACAGAGTTTCTTTCGCATTTATAATATTAGTAGAGATTAATAGGGTTATCAAATTAATAGTTTTTTACTAAATGCATATATTATGAAAGTTTGTACTCGAAATGTATGAAAAAAAAAAACTTTTTTTTTTACAAATTTACAATCTATTTGTCTGCTATTTCCGGCTAATCTCTGGAACACCTGGATGAATTTTGATGATGAGACTGGTATCTGACAATTTCAGAAGTAACTTAAGCTGATTTTATTTAGATAAGCTTTGCCCCTTTTTCGTGGGTAACAACGCCCGGTTCCACTAGTAGACTATAAAAATAGTAAACCTTTTTTCTTTGCAACATTGAACATTTCAATGATTGTTTTTGTCACTAATAAATGTACAATTTTAATTAGATCTGAAAATAGAATGGAATAAACTTTATTGTACACCAGATCTATATATAATAATTAACAATGTCCGTGTATAAATGGCGGCCTTATCGCTAACAAGCAATTTCTTCCAGGCAGGATGGTTGGATGGATGGAAAAAAATTACGCTGCACAACACTACCCCTCTCGCCCCTTGTCGACTGTTTTAAAGGTCACTTGAAGGTACTGAGACGCGTGGATGTGTAACTAGAGAAATCATTATTCATTTTTACGTTCAAAAATGCGTGGGGTGCTGACAGCACCCCGCGCGAGTGACGGCGGGTTAATAAAACATTGAAATGCCTTACGAACTATTTCATAATATAGTCATTTCGTCTAAAGCTTTACTGTTGCATGGGGTTTTTCATGTTAACTTAGAGTAATATCCTTAATATCCTGGCGGTCCTAATATGGATATTGAGAAACTGTTATTGAATTATTGCATTGTCATCGCTCCTTGGTAGGTGTGCAAAATTTCAAATTAATCAAACTTCTGGAAATTGGTGAAAATTACCTGACCTACTGCTGGTTTGTACTAACGCTTTTTATTAGGCAGAATAGAGTCACTTTCTTAAGCAAAAATATTAATAAAAAATCTTCGTTTATCAGTGAATGGCGATTGTTTAAATAAAATAAATAGCATAGAAGCATTTCTTACCTCTTCTGTAAGCGTTATCCAATCTTTCTCACATAGGCCTAGCCTGATGTCAGCAACATCTCCTTCCACGGGAACTATTCTTTCGTAAAAATTTGGTTGCTTCTTACGTAGAAAATCATAGACCTGAATGTGTAATGAAATAAAAAACTGCGTGATTATGTCACATAATAAAAACTGGTCTAATAAAATACTGAATAAATTCAAACGAATAATTATTATTTTAGTATATAAAAGAATATACGTTATTGTACATCAATTACATTATTGTTGTTACTTATATGTTACAGGTGAATATGTATACGGGGCTATAAATATTCAGATACATATATACACAATAGAAATATATACAATATCTATTAATAACTATGGAACCATAAGGTATCTACAAACTTAAGTAATTATGTTTGACCGTATTTTTAAATGCTGTCAGTGTTTGGACACATCTAATGGATATCAGCAAGGCGTTCCTTAATCGAACAACCTTTACCGTAAAAGATTTAAGAACAAGGGTTTAGAAAGCTTAGGACTGCCTCGTTGGTCTAGCGGCTAGTGTATACAACTATCGATCAACAAATCTCGGATCGGGCCAAAAGTGCAGTTAGGTTTTTTTTACAAGAAATCCTTAATAGCATTTGGGAATGTGGAAGTTTGGCACTTTTTCGCGCTCGTGTCTAGAAGAACAAGTCGTTAGTTCCGATTATCAAGAATATCTGTGGCAATCTTTACTGGAACAGTTTGCCCTCAGGGTAGCGGTGATCCGATGGCAGTCGGTCCGTGGAAAAAATGACATTCAAGCAATGTAGCAGTTTTGACCGATCTGCAGAAAGAAACGCGTGTTAAAACTTTTGTTGAATCGATACAGAAATGAAGGAATATTGGATCAAATGTGACATGTGATGAAAAGTGGATTCTTTACGATAACCCCTAGGTCATACGCCGCAACAGTTTCCTAAAGCAAAGCTTACGAATAAAAAGGTAATGGTAACTGTTTGGTGGTCTCAACATGGTGTTATTCACTATAACTCTTTCCATTATGGTCGAGCAATAACGGCAGATGTCTAAAGTGCTGAACTCCAAAACAATGATAACAAAACTTGCAGTGAAACGGCCCCGACTAATGAACGATTGTCACCATTACTGCTCCATGATAACGCGAGACTCATATAGCACGAGAAACCGTTCTAAGTCTACAGGAACTGCAATTAGAAGATTTGGACAATTTTCTACGTGATAAAAAGTTTTCTTCCCAGGAGGCAGTACAAAATGCTTTCACACAGTTTGTAGAATCTATATCATTAGAGTTCTACCGCAAAGGTATAAATGACCTTCCTGTTAGATGGCAGCAATATATAGATAATATTGGTAGATATTTTGATTAAACAAATATGTTTAATAAAAAAAAACGAATTCCAATTTTTCAGTACGAATCGGCAATTTCATAGTTTAACCCCTAATACTTATTAACATTATAAATATAAAAGTGAATTTATTTGTCTGTCAGTTAGTCTGCAGCGCTTTTAAAACTATAAAACCATAGTTCAACTGGTTTCCGAATGGTTTGACCCAGTTGTGTTGACCCATAAGTGGACCTAGTTGGTGCGTTTCGGTATTGGCCCCATCAGCTAGTAATTAAAACGACATTTATTTACCTAAAGTGGTACGAAGTTTGCTGTGTCCACTACTGGACAATAAATTTAGGTAGTTAAGCCACGCTGACTTCATCACGAATGGTCTGGCTCTACCAGGCAGTACCAACCTGACACAGAAGACCAATCTAAAAATGACAGCATTCGCGTAGTCGTATTTCGTTGGCGAGTGTGAGACCGGAAGCCCGATGATGCAGAACCATCTTACCACAGCTTCAAAATGGTGTGTCCTGTTCTTGGATTCTACTCGTGCTTTCCACCAGGTAGAGCAGCCACTTTGGTAGATTTATCCATCTATATATTTATACATTTAAAAAATCTTGTTTTTGAAAACTAAACTTTACTACTTACCGGGTCGCTAAGTAGTCTGTTCAGCCTTTCTTGAATGGATTTCGATTTTTTCGATCTAATCAGTAAGTAAATTTTCTTTACCTCACATGATCTAAAAAAGAAATTTAATATAATATCACTGCTTACAATAACTATCTACACACATCAAAAGTGTCTAGGGATCAAGCATTTTTATGCGGATTTCTTGAGATTGAGATGTGGCTTTGTAATAAATTTATGATTTTATAAATTTATATGGATCCTTTTTGGTGCATTTCATAATTTGAATCAGGAACTGTCAATCAAATTCGAGTAAAAGATGAAAATCAGCTGCCAATATTTTCCCTATAAAAACATACAACGCATTGAAGAAATTATTAGTGCTACTGTTTCCCTACTACTGATTAAAACCAACGTTATTATGGAGCGGCGACGTCATTTAAGCAGGGAAGAAATGCTCAGAGCCGTGGGAATGATAGAAGCTGGTTCCCGGCAACGTACTGTGGCTTTAGCTCTGAATACAAGTCAGAGTGTTATCAGTCGACTTTGGACAGGTTACCGAAGCACTGGTACCGTGGCTGAGCGCCATGGAGGACGGTATCGCTGCACCACACGGAGACAAGACCGATACATTCAAATCTTAACTCGAAGAGCTCCAACAATAACCGCCATGATGTTAGCCGTGAGGCTTCATCACTCTTCAGGGAACTTAATTAGCGACCAAACAGTCAGAAACCGCTTGCATGAAGTGAACCTTCATTCCCGAAGACCGCTACGGGTACCACCTATAGCAATGCACAATCGTAGGATTCGATATCAATGGGCTCTTGAACACAGAAATTGGGCAGAAGAACAATGGCGTTTCGTGTGCTTTTCTGATGAGTCTCGTTTTGGTATGAGACCGGATACAAGACGTATACGACACTGGAGAACCCCTGGACGCCAACAGCGATTAAAATCCTGCCAGGAAGTCCATCCTTATAGTGGTGGAACCATCATGGTATGGGCGGGTATTTGGATCGGCGGAAGAACTGAGTTGATTTGGATCAGAGGCAACCTCAACGCTCAAATTTATGCTGAGACGATTGTATCAGACGTCATCGTTCCTCTACAAGTGCAAATCGGTCCCTTATTTCAGTTAATGCATGATAATGCACGACCGCACACCGCAAGAGTTGTAAGACAGACTCTCGCCGCAGCTAACATCAATGTCCTGCCCTGGCCTGCTCAGTCGCCAGACTTGAACCCGATTGAGCATGCATGGGATATGCTACAGAGAAGAGCTCTGCCGAATATGGAGGGTATCCAGTCGCAAGAAGACCTTTTTTTGTTGTTGCAACGAACATGGGCGGCCATTCCACAGCGTGATTTGGATGAACTCATTTTGAGTATGCCAAACCGATGTTCTTGTGTTGTTAGTGTTCGCGGTAGAAACACGGATTATTAATTGTTTAAGTTACCTAATAAAATTTTAAAGAAAACTGTTATTTCAGTCTTTTTTTCGAACTTTAATGTTAGTGGTTCAAATGTCAAAAATCCCTTTATTAGGAAAATGGCAAATTTCTTTCTAATGCAAAGGTGACTTGGTTTATCGTTACTGTGACAAACGAAAACACTTTATTTGATGAATCCTTAAAGAAATTTTTAATTAATATCAATCAGGAGAAAAGTCATTGCAAAAATATATGTTGATCCCTAGACACTTTTGATGTGTGTATCTATATATAAATATCGACTGCATATTGGTTGGCCTTGCTGGATAGCGGTATGCGACTGTTAATTTAGAGGTTTCGGTTTCAAATTCCGATTCGGGCCAAAAAGTGTTTATGAGTTTAGGAAATTCCTAATAACAGTCTGGAGTTTGGAAGTTTGACAGTGATTCACGCCCTTGCCTCGGAGAGCACGTAAAGCCGTATGTTCCGGGGTTGTAATGAACATCCATGAAAATCGTTATTGGGAAGTCAGTGCCCTCAAATTTACTGACAACTTGTTCAACCTTCGATGCCAGTCGCTCCGTGGAAAAACTGATATTCAGGTATAATCGGTTGAACTAGTAGCCGATCACAAATATTATTGGGAATAAGGCTAGGAAGAAGATATTGAGTGCGTAGTTTGCCTAGTTGAGTCAGTGATCGACATGCCGCTTTCTACTGCGCCAAGTGTTGTGGGTTCAAATCCTACGCGGGAAAACACTTTGTGTGATCTACAATATATATTAAAACTGGGGAGGAGACCGCGACTCGGTAAACGCAGTATAGGACGCCCAGAGCCGAGGTGGAGGAAACGTAGTGTAGGACTTGCGCAAGATGGCTGACAGGAGCTGAATGCAAAAAGCCCGAAATCGATCAAAGTGGTACACAATGGGTGAGGCCTATGTCCAGCAATGGACCGCGATAGGTTGATGAGGATGATGATGATACATAATGTATATTATCTTACGACCTTTTTCTATAATTAATTTTTGAATATTCGTAGGATACTTGGAATCAAGAGACAGATTAAGAATGTGTTTTATTTATTTATGAGTTCGCCAAAGTGACTCTACTCTGACTGATAGAAAGCATGAAGATAATCTAAGAAAATTAATATTATTTTTACGGGAATTAACGCGATCACTTATTCAAGGTATTATACACGGTTAGCTTTTAATTACCAGAGAAAAACTAGGGGCAGATACAGAACTTATATACTAACATAAAACACCATGGAACAAAAACCCAAAAAACAAAAATAACTGAGTTGAGTGACTACCAATGTTTTATAGGTGCATAGAACTCACTGAGAGTTTATCTAATTACCTAACAAATAAAAATACGGTACAGTTCACCTATTAAATAGTTTTGAAATTTAGGTAATCAACTGACGAATATCTACAGAACTTATTTTAGACGTATAATAGGTATTTACTACTACAAGTAGGTACTTTGTTGCCCGCATTTTGAATCTCATTCGCCATTTTGAATGCAAACATAAATTCACTTTCAAACACGTCTTTTTACAGTCGATTTTAATTCAATGCGTCAATAATTCTTTGTCACAGAAGTACACTCACTACACTACGTTTTATTTCACTAAACGAGCCGTGCCCGTGATCCAACAGACATTGGTAGACAATGATATTATAAAAAAAAATCGGCCAAGTGCGTGTCAGGCCACGCACAGGAAAGGGTTCCTCAGTCACCTATAATGGTACGTGGATTAGAAATTGTTTCCAATGAATAATAAAATTGTTATGTTTACATAATAATGCGTTAATTTAGTATGACGTTTTCGAAGTAAGCGCATTGTAAAAGTTAAGCCTCTATAACTCCTGAACTAACAAAGTCATCTAATCCGTTATAGTCCTTTAAAGTTCATTATATGGACCACTATCACGAATTTTCCCAGATTTTTTGAGCAAGCCGTTTAGCTTAGGGGGGGACGCCCTGTTTTTACAAAAAAGTGGCCTTTAAAGTGGAATTTCTCGCAAACGGATACCTAAATCAAAAAATTCTCTTAGAAACTCTTTATTGTTTTTAAAAGACCTATCTAATGATACCCCACATAATGGGTTAGCCGCTAGAAAAAAAACAACATCCCCACTTTACGTGGAGGTACCCCAAATAAAATATTTTTCATAATTTTTATTGTAGCACTTCGTCGACGTAATTACAATACATATTCATGCAAATTTTCATCTCTCTAGCACTTACCGTTTGGACGGTAAGTCGAGGACGGACGGGCGGACAGACGGACATGACGAATCTATAAGGGTTCGAATTCATAAACTTCGGAACCCTAAAAACTGAACAGAAATTATAGTAGGATGAAACCTATTGTAAAAGAAGGAGAATATTACAAAAATTAAAGGAAAAATAATTTACGGGCGATCTGAGGTCGAGAAGGGGGAGAGGGGGGGTTTTAAGGGAAAATATGGCTTATCTCGATTTCCGGCAAAACTACAAGTCCTATGGAAAAAAGTTCAATGGCAAAGTTGTAGGTAATAAGAAGATCTACATTTTTTGCATTCACACTTTTTTCACATAACGTCAAATTTTATGTGAAAAATTGTAGTTTTGCCGGAAATCGAGATAAGCCATATTTTCCCTTAAACCCCCCCCCCCCCTCTCCCCCTTCCCGACCTCAGATCGCCCGTAAATTATTTTTCCTTTAATTTTTGTAATATTCTCCTCCTTTTACAATGGGTATCATCCTACTATAATTTATTTTGTTTTCAAACATTATCGGCACTGGTCTAATTGGGGGGGTATTATAGTTTTAGCGAACTTTTTAAAAACAACTTCCACACCAGGTACATTCTTGTGTAGCGGAGGACTTTACAAACATACGTGAAATGGATTTAAATAATACCCAGCTTTAGATTAACAATTTGTTGTACACATAAAGTGTGGTACCATGTGAGGTTAGAACTCACAACACTTGGCGTTGTAGAAGCGGCGTGGCGACCGCTTAAACCACTAGACCAACTATGAAGTCAAATAATTGTAAATGCATTGTAGTTAAATGAGGAACTTAGATGACTGCTTCGTAGAAATCAATGTTATCAATTAGCTTTTGCTCGTGGCTCTAACTGCCTGCATGACGGTTATCGCGGTGAAGATTGTTCTGTGTTCTTTTTCGAGAATCGAGAAGTATATCTATGCAAGATTTCATTGAATTACCTAAGCATAAAAAATCGTATCCAATAGATAATTGTTATGTTTACGTATTATTGCGTTAATTTTGTATGACGTTTTCCAAGTGAGCGCATTTTAGCAGTTAAGCCTCTAGAACTCCTGAACTAACAAAGCCATCTAATCTCTTATAGTTTTCCTTCAAAGTTCATTAGATGGACCACCTCCACGAATTTTTTCAGATTTTTTGAGACAGCCGTTTAGCTTTTAAAGGGGGGGGGGACGCCCTGTTTTTACAAAAAAGTGCCTTTTAAAGTGGAATATCCCGCGAACAGATACTTAAATCAAAAAATTATTTTAGAAACCCTTTATTGTTTTTAAAATACCTATCTAATGATATCCCACTCGATGGGGTAGCCGCGAGAAAAAAAATTCATCCTCACTTTACGTATAGGGGAGGTACCCCTAATAAAAATATTTTTCATAATTTTATTGTAGCACTTTGTCGGCGTAATTACAACACATATTCATGCTAAGTTTCAACTTTCTAGCACTTACCGTTTGGACGGTAAGTCGAGGACGGACGGACGGACAGACAGACGGACGGACGGACATGACGAATCTATAAGGGTTCCGAGTGATATACTTCGGAACCCTAAAAAGGTAGATATCGCACTATCGCGCGAATATTGTTGCGGACAAATGTAGACAATCGTCGTGATTTCATTTAGTCGGCTAATAGAAGCTAGCGAATAAACATGTTGTCAGAGCGTTTCCGTGAAATGCTTATTATTACCAAAATGCCGAGCTGTGTGTTAAGAAGCTGTAAAAACTATGGTTCCAAAGTAAATAAAAAGGAAGAGTTACATACCACGGGTAAGTATTTTTATGTAACTACGTAATATTTGTATTTTGTCACTGTTTGGTTTCCCATTTACCGAAATTATTAAATGATATCCAGTAGTAATAAAGACCCGTTAAAAAAGGACAGAGGATAAGATTGTAACTGAAGTGTGACAAGGACTAATAACGGCGTAATAGATTAAATCAAACAGAAGGAATATCGTAGGCACAGTACATACCTATCGTCCGCGTTCTCCAGTACCGTCTAATTGATATGCTCATATTACTATTATGTGTTTAGTTGTCATTGTCTTTCAGTTAATATGATGATTATATTATTTGGCAATAATAGTGTTAAAATGTATGTTGGTAAAAAGACACTGTTTATTGTTTTATATTTTCCAGATTTCCAAGTGATGATCTTACGAGAATGAAATGTTTGAGATACACCACGCAGTCCACACAATATGTATTTCGGAGAAGGCAAAGGCCCTAACAAAAACCCTTTGCAGACAAATATATGTTGATGTAAAACATCTATAGCGAATAATTTGAATAACTATATAACCTTCTTTGCCTGTACAAATTTTTCTGTGTTTTTATATTGTTATTGAAACTAAATCGATAATAATTTTCTTCGTTGTTTTATTATTACTACATTCATGTTTTACGACACTCATTACGATACTGATTGGTACTTTTAGCAAATGGCGATATTCAATGTCATATCTGTATCAATTTTAATGAGTTAGTCCATAATTTTACTACGAACCTCAAAGTGCAACTCGCAAGAGATAGCTATCTCTTTCTTTACCATGCATTCCGTATTATCTTTTGCATTCGTAATCGTAATGTATGTATACACCTATAAATAAGTACGTCATGTCATACCGCAACAATATTGAACGCCGTTTAGTATGAAAGTAACCTATCTTTCTTTATAATATCATTGTTGGTAGACGTATTTTGTCTGTCGTACATTCGACACAGATTACGATACATCCATAAAGAAGTCACATTCTCTCCGGATTTAAAATTATGTACGTAATATTAACGTGTATTCACGATTTGTAAATTGGTACACCATAACCATAGTTCGAGGAGGTTAGTTTCACAGAAATGCACTGTACGACGTATCGCCCAATACTGTCAAATCAGTTCAAAGTTCAAAGCATGCCGCCATTGGGCCCACGCGGCGCATCGTAGGTATTAGGTTGGCCCACAGGCTGGAACATTGACAATTTCTTGTTACGTAATATCATGTCGTGAATTATATCATGCGTTATGAACAAAAATTTGGTAGTTTTCGGGATAATATTAACATGTATTTTTTTTGTTTTAATTACATATCCGTGTGGTGACGGATTAAGAATATAAAGTGTCACCACACCTATCCATTCCATGGGTGTCGTAAGAGGCGACTAAAGTAACAAAATAAGCAGCTAACATTACTGCCAAGAGAAGGAAAACTTGAAACAAACCCTTTACCAACCCGTCTGGCCAGCGTGGTATAGTAGGCCAAAACCTCCTTTCAAAGGAGAGGCCTATGTCCAGCAGTGGACTGTTAAAGGCTGTTGATGATGATGACGACTTAAATGTGTTTAGTATCGAAAGCTGAATACCACATATATTTTTCTCCGGACATTAAAAATTTGTCGTGTATACCTTGTGACCACGGCTAATGCAACCTGATTGAAATCAGAGGTATATAATACCTGAGTATATAATAAGTGATCGCGTTATTACCCATAAAAATAATATTAATTATCATGGAAAGCGAAAGTTTAAAGTTAGTGTAGAAACTAAGAAACATAACAGTCAATAATCAGATAATGTAAGGCTTCACACTCACCAACGAAATACGACTGCACAAATGCTATATTTTTTTTTGGCTGATCTTCTATGTGAAACTGCCCCTTTCAAGCCATTCAAGCTAAAATCGACGTGGCTCCACAATTTTTTTTTATCCCATTCAAACCATACAGTAAATTAAAATATTGTTAGAGTAAAATCATACCTGAACAACTTCTCAATCAGCTGCTTCCCAATAAAGCCAGATCCACCAGTCACAAAGATCGTTCCATTTTTGTAAAACTGTTGCACATTCGAGTCGAACCGATCAATTACAGCATTCATTGGTTTCTGCCTTTCCAGGGCATTTAATTCTATAACTTGAGCGGGGTCCATGTTGCACCTGACAAGCTCAATATCCAGAAATTAACTGATTATTTCGTTGGAATAAGCGCTTATATGTATATGTTTCAATAACTTATGATAATAAGTAGTGAAAACTCATTGCGTGGAATTAATTACAATAATATTATAAAGGCAAACGTTTATGAATGTGTTTTTTCTTTATTGTTGCTTTTTTTTTAATTAAAGCCTACGAAAGAAACTCGTCTCTGCCTGATGGAAAGCATGAGCAGATTCTAAGAGTAGGGGTGAACATCCTCAACGGCTTAATGAGATGATTCAGAATGATTAGGCCTCCGGTCTCACACTCACAAATAAAAGGCGACAGCATGGATGTTGTAGTTTTACCTTGGTCTTCTGTTCCCTACCAGTAATCATTGCTGCTGTGATGGCGGGTGAGGAGGCACCTAAGAATATTTGGCCTGGGTCCTCCTCAGACCAAGGCGCCTGAGTCACCGAGAAGCCAAAGATCCGAAGGGATTTTCCACCCCGTTAACAAAAAAAAGAAATGAAAAAGGTTTAACTCTTTGGATAATAGTATGTCGTTATGTACGTAGTCGCCAGCTTTATAGATTTCTAATGTCAAAATTTACGTTCACTTGTATTCCGGGCGTCATTAAGCCTACAAATCATTTGTTGTGCCCTGATATCATTCAATAAATTACAATTTAATGAAATTATAACAATGAAATTAAAATACAAATGAAGAACTAACTTACCTTATAGAATATATTACAATATACTTTATTCAACTTTATTGAACACCAATTACATTGTCGCAGATGAATGCGAATAAAATGGGTGACCTTATTGCTAAATGCAATCTCTTCCAGGCAACCTTTGGATGGACAAATTGACAGGAGATAAAAATGAACAAAGGGTAGTTTCAGTGTTGCGTAGTTATGGTGGTATTAAATTGTTTCCGCGACAGCTATCGCTGAACGTTTTTGAAGGTTTGTCAAACTGACAGGCGAAGTGACGTTTTGATACTTAACTGACAACGTGTTTAAACCGCGGCGCGGGCGCCGGGTGCGCTTATATATACCCCATAATCTACTCAAACTATAAACACGAGTGAGCGTTTAAGGTCCCAAATCAGAAAGAAAGAAAGAAAACATTTATTAGTCACACTCACAAAGGATCACGAGATAAACAATGTACATTTCAACAACACTAAACAACTAACAGACATACTTAAAACAAAACACACAATATATATATATATATATATATATATATATATATATATATATATATATATATATATATATATATATATATATATATATATATATATATATATATATATATATATATATATATATATATATATATATATATATATATATATATATATATATATATATAAGAAAAACAAAGTATAATGATCTGGCTGTGTGTGTATGTGACTAAAGGGCCTCAGCTCAGCTTGTGCTGCGGTCCTGAGAGTGATCACAGCGCTGATTTTCAGCTGAAGCCCAACATAACACCTCACGGACGAGTGCACAGTTTTTACAATGAAAACATTAACACAAGAATTAAAAAACATATATTAAACAGATAAAAAATACATATGAGACTAGCTTTTGAACGCTGCTTCACTCACGCATACTTTTATTGATTTACCACCTTAGGGGTGGAATTTCGAAAATTCCTTTTGTTATAAGTGCTCACTTTTGTTATATATTCTAGCTTTAGCGGTTTGGGCTGTGCGTTGATCTCTGGGTATGTCAGTCAGTCAGTCAAAACTATAAATCAGCTCGAAAACCTACCTCGCCGTGGTAAATAAAAGGACTACAGTGCCAAGAACAATCGGCAATAGTGCACACCTGCCCCGAGACCGGCCACCCGAAGCCGATCCTGACAACCAGCTCAAACCAGTCACCAACAAGTGAGTACTCAGCCCTACCTATCTGCTCCCAACTCCTTATCATCCAAACTCCCCTCACGTCGCTGCAGTGTCTGCGCCTGAACAAGGCGTGGACAATACAAAAATACACACAGATACATATTATATACTCATTATTATACCATTTACCATTATACCATTTATACAATATCACATAAATATATACAAATAATATAAATATAAGTATACAAATCTAATAATAACTATGAAATTAAGTACAACTACTCTGAGTGTTATGAACTCAAGTAGTGATCTTTGACCATGTTCTTAAATACTGTCGGTGTTTGGGCATATCTAATGGATATCCTCAAGGCATTCCCTAACCTAACAGCCTGTACCGTAAACGATTTAGATATAAGCTCCAAAGTTACCGACGACCTTAAGGATCTTAGATGTGTGTCACTGAGGAACACAAAACGTTCCTTTAAGTAAGGTGGGGTTAATGGATTTAATAAGATGCTATAAAGCATAGAAAGGATATGTGAATGCCGGCGAAGCATAATTGGGAGCCACATGATCATATTTGCGAGAAGAAGAAGAAGAATATTGTTAACGAGATAAGTAATCCATGTGTGTATTTACCACACCATGCTGTAACCAAGAAACCGAGCGAGACAACGAAGATTCGAATGGTATTTGATGCGTCCGCCTTAGACACTAATAATGTTTCACTCAATAGAGATATGCTGATTGGACCTAGACTTTAAGATGGCATACGATCTTAGTCATAAGATAGCGACTAAGAAGATTAGCATATATAGCTGACATCGAAAAGATGTTCCGTCAGATTCTAGTTTTAAAGGAAGATGCTGACTACCAAAGAATTCTGTGGAGAAAGGAAGATAACGACTTCATCAAGGTTTATCGCCTACTCGAGTCACATCGGCACAGCGGCCAACCCTTACCTTGCTGTAAAGACGCTGAGACAAGTTCCTGAAGATGAGGGTAGCGACTATCCCCTAGCTGATGAAACTATTAAAGACGATTTCTTCATGGATATTTGTTGTCTGGCAATGATTCAGCACTAGAAAGTGTAGTTACAGTAAACCAGGATACAACTATACTGAAAAGAGTAGGTTACATAGGGCGGAGCATACAGGACTAGCATCATCGCAGCAAAATCCCGTGTAGCGCCAGTGAAACCAGTCTCTCTACCAAAGTTGGAATTATGTGGAGCTGTCTTACTATCTCAGTTACTAAAATAAATAAGCAAGGCGACACGTATTCCTGCTAATCAGATATATGCTTGAACTGACTCCACAATTGTGCTGTCCAGGCTTCGAGGCGATCCCGCCCGATGGCAGACCTTTGTAAGAAATCGAGTTGTCACCGTTTTGGCTGAAAAATGAAGTTATAGAAATTAGTGAACAAAGTAGTATATGTACAGACTTAGAATTATAGAAAGAATTTAAAGGTATCAAAGGATGCAGAACACAAAAGTCGCTTAATTAAAAGAGATGGTCATAAAAAAACCATGAATCGATTGGGACTAAATAGGTACCAGTTGTTTTATTATAATGTATGATTTACTCCACAGTAAGCGCAATACCGAAATCAATGGGGTATATGAGCCATAGGCTAACAAAATATGTATGGAAAAATCAGGAGTTACTTGTTGATTGACGATGAGTTTCCAGTTTTTACAAAAACAATAATTATTACTGATTAACAACAATAATAGGATTACTGTAAAAGTTATAACAATCGATTGAGGAATCACTATGTCGAGCAGTAATATGTACAACTATAT
This sequence comes from Phragmatobia fuliginosa, assembly GCA_932526445.1. Lineage (NCBI taxonomy): Eukaryota > Metazoa > Arthropoda > Insecta > Lepidoptera > Erebidae > Phragmatobia > Phragmatobia fuliginosa. The sequence goes on along the minus strand of OW052083.1, from coordinate 2,018,332 downwards.
AGTTTAAAGTCCAATACAAGCATTAGTATAGTATTTTGTTAAAACGGCGTCATAAAATAACTCTTTCGCATGCTATTGTCATTTCTTTCTCCTATCAGTTCAGTTAGCAAGCTCGAATTGTTTTTTTTTCTTATTAAATTTTTTTTTTTAGTGATGAGTAATAATTATAAACATAAATGGTTGATAGTAAACAATAGCATAGTAATCCTGTGACGACTATTGCTGATATTCTATAAACTGATAAAAATCACAAGTAATTCATATTTTTTATAAATTTATCAATCTATAGCTCTTATACCCCATTGATTTGGGCATTTCGCTTTCGGAGGGGTAAATTGTACAATATAATGAAACTACTGATACCCATCATTTAGTCCCAATCGATTCTGGGTTTTTGGTCCATACATTTTAGACTATCTCCTTTGAAGACTACAGCTTTTACAGACCTTTAAAGAATTACTGAAACAATAGTATATTGCATGAGATTCATTAATTACAATAAATACAAAAATATAGAAAAATATTAATGTTACTTACCATACTACAGAAGAATTTAAACAGCGCATTAGAAATTTGTATTCGAATTATACCGAAGGAAGATTTTATAATTGAAATAATTGATCTGAAAGAGAATAAATCTATAAATAATAAAAGTAAAATAAAAAAATTAAATCCTTAACTTGTTGGAAAAAGTATCCTCAGGGTGGGCGGCAGGCTTAGACAGGCTCATCTGGAAGAAAATACTAAATATCCAATTATTCTAGGACACCAGAATGGTCTTATTACCTTGCTCATAGCTGATGCACATAAGAAAACACACACGGAGATATACAGTTAATGATAAATTACTTACGCACACGCTTTTGGATAAATCGCATCAAATCTCTGGTAACCACCTACCTGCACAGATGTACTATTTGCGCAAGACAGAGAGCAAAGTACAGAACGCCAATAATGGGTGACTTACTGGAGGCCCGAGTAACACTAGCTAGACCATTTTTGCATTCTGGAGTGGATTAAGCCGGTCCGATCAAAATATTAATGTCAAAAAGCAGAGGAGCTAAATGTTATAAGAGTTAAATATGTATATTCATATGTATGGCTACTATACTTTGTCCATTCGTTTATTGTCTTTTTGACAGGTCACACCTATAAATTACCGGTATTTTTTTCATAATAATGTACTACAGTAATGTCATACTTTATAGACGGGTAGGGAAGTGGGCACGGTGCATAGCTAAAAACAACAATGAAACAGTTCTTGAAATACGATAAATCGAATAAACGATTAAAATAATCTATCATATTATTATGATCAAAATAATTTGAGTTCATGTAAGTATTGTTTATGTAAATTGAATTAAAATAAAGAGGAAATTACAATAGTATGTCTTCAAGGTTGATTATTTGCAAGGAATTAAGTCGAAATTTTGGAATTTAAGTTCAAACTTAGAATAAAGAACAATAACTCTGTGCATTAATTAACTTATTTTGTGACCACTTACTTAAAATGTAACTATGCAGGTGTTAGTAAAATTTAACTTTGAAACGCGAATATTATATCGATTGATTTTGATTTCAAATCGAATCGGTGACGTGTAAGGGCGTCACTAATTTCGAAATTTGTTGAACTGTCAAAAATATATTAAAGGAATGTACAGAGTATAAGGCCATTCATCTGAAACTAGCAGGCGATCTCAGTGTTAACACCTTTTCAAATGCTTTCCGAAGATTTGTGGCGATTTCCACATTCAGTGCAAGCAAAAACATACAACAGCGCCATCTACCAAAGAAACATTGAGCTACGGAGCAAAAACGTAACGATCTATATAGTACGGAGTAACTAGTAATCCTGAATCGCGTAAGTAACATTCTCTCGTCGATTTGCATATATACAACATCAATACATCAACTGTTGGGCAGCGGCCCACCAGGCATGATCACCTCGCCTGGTCGGAGGATCCTCTCTTTGTGTTGGAGGAACACGACACCCGTTCCTCCACAGTGGTGACCCCGACCTGATTGGAAACAGTCTTCAAGGAAGCAGATCAGCAGCGCCATCTTGCTCACACCTGCAGCGATGACCGTCATTCTTGTCTCAGCCAGCCAGCAACCTCGGCTTCAACAGGGATACCACTCGCAGGACGCGATCGCTCCAGCCTGGTTGACCCTACGGCCTCAACAGCGTCTAGAGACAGCACACTGCACCTACGGTCCACGTAAGAAGAGCATCTCTCTCCCGTCTACGCAGCAGCCAGCCACTACACAGCAACCGCCCCGACTCACTGGGGACTTCACCGCAGCACCGCGCACCGCAAGCGATTCCGTCTCACTGGGATCAGCGGACTTCAGCCCCGACTCACTGGGACTATCGGCACTCAGTTTCGACTCACTGGAACTACACAACCCTAGCACTGGCAAGCTCTACAACAGAGCACAGGCAAACTGACTCATTATATCGACCTCCGGTCTTGGAGGGGAGTGATGTGGCGACTTCCACATTCAGCGCAAGCAAAAACATACAACAGAGCCATCTACCGAAGAAACATTTAACTACGGAGAAAACACGTAACGATCTATATAATACGGAGTAACTACTAATCCTGAATCGCGAAAGTAACATTCTCGCACCGATTAGCATAATTATACACAACATCCCTACATCAACTGTAGGGCAGTGGCCCACCAGGCATAATCACCTCACCTGGTCGGAGGAGGAGGAGCCTTATAGTCCAAATTTTGGAGGCCTATGGGAAGCAGGCTTAAAATCTGTTAAATACCATCTTAAAATAATTATCAACAAAAATCTTACCTTTGTAGAAATGTCCACCGTCTTATGCCAAATAGAAGCCTACTTAAATTCACGACCGTTATGTCCCATAGACCGATCTGAAACTGAAAATTTGAACGTATGGACACCAGGCCACTTTCTTATAGGCGAGGCCCCCGTAACTATTCCTGAACCAAATTTGACACATTTAAATGTAATCAGATTGACCAGATGGCAGTATACTGCCATCGGTCCAAAAGTGTTGAATAAGTTGTTGAATATATATACAACAACTTGTTCAACACTTCTGGAAACGCTAGCAAACCGAGGATTTAACTAGAATGCAGCAGCGACCAAAGTCGTTGGAACAACGTTGGAACATAAAACTGAATTTGAAGTTGGTGATGTTGTATTAGTTCGAGAAGAAAATCTACCACCATGTAAGTGGGCTTTGGGGCGCATAGTTGCAAAACTTCCTGGTAAAGATAGCTTCTGTTGAATTTACAGTCTTAGATGTCTTGGTAAAATTATAAAAGACCAATTTCCAAAATATGTGAGTTTCCCGTAATAGATAAAGAATAATTATTTTTAAAGGAGAAACCCGATTCTGGGCCTAAGCGTTACACGAATGGGATATGTACCAAAAAAATCGTCTATTTTGCTTGATTAACCTATCGAAATCTTAGCTTCATTTGCAATGGCCAAGTGTAGAAAATAAGTAGAATTCTATTGTTTTAAACAATCTTTGTAAACCTCTGCAACACTTATTTCAATATACGTAACAAGCTCCACAAACGTAGCATTCCTAAAATAGGATCGATTTAGTGGAAATCGATACTGTTATAAAATAATAATACTTCTTTGTTTTAGTATAAATGATTGTTTTAATAGGTATTTTAATCAATGTAAATAGAGTCTGGCCAACGAATCGTGACACAACTACTTACAATGGCGGCAATTCAAAATATCTACAACTGGCAGCATTAAATATAGCATGAAAGGGTAGTTTTGTATTTTTATATTAATGTGACTATGCCATAGAAAAACACAAATGTATCAAATCGTGTTTTTCATGTTATAGAAAACTATAGCGGTTTTGATAACTTTTTTATTTCAGAAGTTATAAAGGCCTAACTTGTGAAATAAGCTGACTTAGAAAACTTCGTACAAAAATAAAGAAATAATAAGCAAATACAACAATGTATAATATGTATGTATTTACAAAAAAAAAAGTATGTTTATGTATTTATATCAGTTGTCTAGTTTGGGGACTAGATGGCGTTGTGTGTAAAATGTCCGAAATATTTTATTATTATTATTAATTATCTATTGGGCACGATTTAATTATGGGTGAGTACATAACCCTATTTTATGCGTGGCCTGACACGCACTTGGCTAATTTTTATGAAAATAACTCAAACAATAAACATAACCTAAAATGTAAACATTGTCTGATTTTACCAATTTGGCCATTGCTGGGAGACCTGAAAATTAGGCTCGTGAAATCGTCATAGATATTTTAATTTATGCCCAAATTCTAGCACTGTAACGCCAGGCCCAAGTTTGTATGGATTTCGGGTTTCTCCTTTGAATATTTATTCTATTGTTGTAATTTAATTTCTTTATGTTCACTAAAGAATGTCTAATTACATTCTGTTCACGACCTAAACAATTTATGTAGTACAAATAAGTTTGTGTCATGTATCGATAGATGGCGTTGTACCATTTTGCTGCATCGCGCTAGTGTTTCCTTTCGCGCAGTAGTATAAGTTACTTTGTGTGTTTTAATAAATATACGCTTCTTATGCTAGATCAGATTACAGTTCTGGTTTCATTTCTCGAACCCTTCTAGTAAATCATTTTAGGTCAACCAGGTCATATTTACGTCAGTCGTAACATTGGTCCTGTCGAGCCGTATAATTGAACGGCTAGTTCAACGGTCTTGTCGTAAGACCGTCAGTAGTACCTGCAGTGGATCGCTGCGCAAGGGTGCGAAACAACAAGTGGCCTTGTGGCGCGTGTGGGATTTTACCACAATCTCGACGACGTCAAGGAGCCGAAATACGCCCGACAGAGGGCGCCACACATCAAGACATCAAGCACGCAACAATTGGAGTGAGTTGGCGATTGCTGAGTGTTAATGCTGTGAGAGGAAACGGAAAGGGCAGTTCACCGCCGATAGAGGGCACCACCAGTACGTTGGTAATACAGTGAAGTGCAAACGTGAGTACATTTATTTTACTTTTAAAACAGTGAACAAAATCAAGCGAAATCAGACTTTATTTCAAGGAACTTTTTAACTTTAACTTTTTATTATTTATTTGGAACTTAGAAAATTTGTGAAGAGTATCAATTATACTTAGAATAATTTGTTTAATTTTAATAAAAGTGTGCATGTTTAGATTTAGGACTTAGTATATTTTATGAAAAACGGGGGAACGAGGAGACTATGCCCGTTTACCGCCGATAGTAAAACTAAGTTCAAACACTTGTAAAATTTTAAGAAATTTACTTGTATACCTCTTGAGACTTAGAAAAATTTTGAGTTGGTCACTAAATTATTTTCTGTGTTAACTTAGAATAATTCTAAGTGTTAGTTTACATTTATACTAGATATTTAAAAATAGAATTTATAGCTTTTATCGTTCGTTTCATCTTGATTTCTAAAAATAGAAGGGTTACTTAACGTGTTAAAGGACCTTCAAGGTGTTATTCAAAGAGGTCTTACAAATTTTAAAAAGTGTCCAAAGGACCGATTGTGTGTTGAGTACATTGAAACAAGGCAAGAATTGTTAGAAAATGATTGGGCTTTGTTCAAAGATAATTACATTAAAGTACAAGAAAAACATAAAGTTCCTGAGGTATCAAAGTTAGTCGAAATGTATGACTGTACCGAAGATACATATATAACTTATAAAAGTTTAATTAAAACTATGTTGAAAAAATATGATACTTCAACGGAGGTTAAGCAGGTAGGAAATAGTAAGATACCCCCATCTAAAAATTGTTTTGTTAAATTGCCTAAAATAGAAATTCCCACGTTCATCGGCAATTATGCAGAGTGGACAACATTTCGCGACTTATTTACATCTCTTGTTCATAATAACGAAAACTTGGACAATGTACAAAATATGCATTACCTTAAGAGTCACCTAGGTGGTGAGGCCGAACAGTTAGTTAGGCATACACCAGTAACGGAGTGTAATTATACTCAATGTTGGTCTCAATTAGAAAAGCGGTACAATAATAAAAAATATCTGGTAAATTGTATCTTAAAACGTCTTTTTGGACAGAAACGAATGTCTATTGAGTCAGCGATTTCTTTAAAGGAATTGCTTGACACTACAAACGATTGCCTCAACGCTCTCAGTAACTTAGACGTTAACGTGACCACGTGGGACGTTATTATTATACACATTGTGTCTTTCAAACTTGATACGGAAACACGCAAACAGTGGGAATTACACGTTAGTAGTAATGGTTCTAACGAATTACCCACCTTCAAACAATTTGGTTCTTTCATTGAAAATCGGTTTCGCGCTCTTGAATGTATAGAACCAAAAAGCGTCTCAACTCATCAGGTCAACAGTTCGCATGGTCTCAAGACTATGGTGGCTGTGAGTTCAAACAGTATACGTTGTGAATACTGTTCCGAAGGGCATAAATTATGCTTTTGCAAGGGTTTTGTTAAACAGTCTGTTGCTCACCGACGTGAATTTGTAATTAAACATAAATTATGCTTTAATTGCCTAGGGGGAAATCACAGTGTAGCTAGTTGTCAAAAACCATCTAGCTGTAAAATATGTAAAAAGCTTCTTCTTCGTCGTTCCCTCAATGCTGAGGATCGCGACCACAAGCAATTAGCTTCCACTTCGTGCGGCTATACGCAGAGTGGACCGCACGGTGCATGCTGCCGCCCACCGCCTCCCTCACAGTATCACTCCAACGTGTAGGTGCCCTGCCTCGAGCACGTCTGCCGTCCATTTGCCCAACAATGATCTGCTTCTCCAGACTGTGCTTTGAGGACCGCATAATATGCCCGAAGAAGCTTAGGGCCCGTTTCCGGCAAAGTGAGGACAGCCGCGTTGTGATGTTGATCTCTTTTAATATAGACTCGTTAGTTCGCATCGCAGTCCAGGGGATGCGTAGCATCCTTCGCCAACACCACATCTCGAAAGCATCGATCTTATTGCTATCGCGGCTTCTCAAGCTCCATGTTTCGGCACCGTACATAAATATAGAGAACACCAGAGCTCGAACCAATCGCACCTTAGTTGTACGGCGAATTCCGCGGTTCTTCCAGATTTTATCGAGATTGGTCATAGCACTCTTGGCCATACCGGCCCTACGACGGATCTCATTAGTGCAGCTACCATCACTCGTTATCAACGACCCAAGATACACAAACTGGCTGACTTTTTCATACGCGCTGAGTGCATCGGTGACTGGAAGTAGTTGCGCTCGGTCTACCACCATTATTTTAGTTTTTGAATGGTTGATCTTAAGACCGAGTTTGGCACTCTCAGTTTCAATTTTCTTAAGAAGAGTTGTCATTTCCATCTCACTCGACGCTACTATTGTTGTATCGTCTGCGTATCTCAGATTGCTGACCCTGCGACCACCTACTGCAACACCGCCGTTCCAGCCGTCCAGTGCTTTTCTCATTATGTATTCGCCGTACAGGTTGAATAGTTAGGTGACAGAATGCAGCCTTGGCGTACGCCTCGTTCTGTGTGGAAAACTTTGGAATGCTGGTTTTCCAATTTCACGAAGCTTGAGCTATTAAGGTACAGATTCTGTATCAGGAAAGTCAGGTGTTGAGGCACGCCCATCTCCACAAGCACATCAAACATCGCTCTCCACTGTACACAGTCGAACGCCTTTGCGTAGTCAATAAAGCACAAGACCAGAGGTTTATTAAATTCGCGACATTTCTCTATTAGAACACGAACGTTCAGTATCTGCTCTCGAGTACCCTTTCCAGCTACAAAACCGGATTGTTCACTCGGTATCTGGTGATCGACAAAAGATGAAAGTCGGGCGTTTATAATGCGCAGGAGAATTTTACTTGCATGCGACATCAGTGACAGGGTACGGTAATTTCCACATTTTCTTGTGGAGCCCTTCTTGTGCAAAGGAACCACCGCGGACTGTGTCCAGTCTTCAGGCCATTGACCTGTTCTCCAGATCTTGTTGCATATCTGGTGAACGATCTTAGTCCCTTCACAACATAAAATGTTGAAGCATAACGGCAGAAATACCATCAGGACCCACAGCGTAAAAAGCGGCATCATTCATTACTCCACTTAAGCGAGTATATAAATAAAAATAACTCTGATCACCCGATCACTGTTGATTCGTCAAGTTCCGCAAGTGATACTACACCGTTGGTCTCATGCTTTACAAAGGCTCTGCGGATCCCTCGACAGGTGTTACTCGCCACGGCTTTAGTTAAGGCTGAGTCTAAGACAGGTAGTTTTCAAGTGGTGAGGGCACTGATTGACCAAGGTTCCCAAGCTTGTTTGGTAACAGAGGCCACCGTGCAATATTTACGATTACCAAAAATACCTGTACGAGGAATAGTATCTGGCTTGGGTCATCAATCGTCACTGTCAAAATATATGGTAAGATTAAAATTACAATCTCAAGTAGATCAGACTGTCAACTTAAATATAGAGGCTTACGTTCTTAATAAAATAACATCGCACTTACCTGAAAAGGGTATGAATGGGGGTGCCTTCGAATAGTTGAACATCAGCCCAAAAGATTTGGCTGATCCTGAGTTTTATCAACCCAATAAAATAGACATTTTATTGGGTGCAGAAGTATACAGCCGCATTTTGAAGGAACCAATGCTGGAAAACCCCTCGGGTACTCTTATAGCGCAGAGTACGACGTTGGGATGGATCCTATCGGGTGCAGTTAGTAACGAGAGCAATGACAGATCAAACAATACGCCTAGACATATAAATGTAATGCATACTCAGTTCAAGGAAGACGAACTACTTAAGAAGTTTTGGGAAGTTGAAGAACATCAAACAAATTTAAAGAAACTGCTTACGCCAGAAGAGTTACGCTGTGAAGAGTTTTATAAGGCCACTACCACTAGAAGAGAGGATGGTAGATTCTTATTTCTTATTCTTATTCTTTTAAAAAGACAACTCCCGCCTTAGGAATATAAATTCCTGTGTCGCGGGGGACTTTACAAACATACATGAAACGGACACAAAGAACACCCAGACTCAGAACAACAAATTGTGAATCACACAAAGTGTTGTCCTACGTGGGATTTGAACCCACGACACTTGGCGTAGTAGGAAGCGGCGTGGCGACCGCTTAAGCCACTAGGCCAACCGTGCAGCAGATATGTGGTTAAGTTACCATTCAAAACTGAAGACCCTTTGTGTCAAGCTGGATCTTCTCGTGCTATTGCAGAAACAAGGTTTAAGACATTAGAGAAAAGATTAGAGAAAAATTGTGATTTAAAAGGTAAGTATGTTCAAGTCATAAAGGAATATTTAGAGTTAGGTCATATGACGCCTGTACAGAAGAACGACACCATGAGGGATATAGCTGTGTATCTACCACATCACGCAGTAGTCAGAGAAGACAAGACTACTACAAAAGTTAGAGTCGTGTTCAATGCATCAGAAAATAATAAGAACGGAGTATCATTAAATGACACGCTGATGATTGGACCGACACTACAAGCCGACTTAAGGCATATTGTATTAAAATGGAGAGTACATCAAATGGGATTAGTGGCAGATATCATCAAAATGTATCGTCAGGTATGTTTAGCTGAAGAAGACGCTGTATTCCAAAGAATACTATGGCGCGATCACCCTGAAAAAGAAATAAATGATTATGAACTAGTCACAGTTACATTCGGTACCGCATTTGCACCTTACCAAGCAGTGAGAACGTTACATCAACTCGCATATGATGAAGGTGAAGCATATCCACTGGCCGCAGATAGAGTGTTTAACTGTTTCTACATGGATGATTTGATGACCGGGTGTTCCAATGTAGAAGATGGCATTAAAATATATAAAGAAATGGTAAGTTTATTAGGAAAAGGAGGTTTTACGTTGCAGAAATGGAACAGTAACAGCCAAGTAATGCTAGATAAAATACAATCCATGGAAAGGGATGAGTCACGAATTAAGTCAACAGAAAAGGACATAAATACAGAGTGTGATAAGGAAAGTACAAATATCAAATTAGATAGTACAATGAAAATATTAGGTCTTACCTGGAACCGAAGTAAGGATTATTTCCAATATACCTTAAATCTCCCATCATTGAACACCGCACCTGTAACTAAAAGAATAATATTAGCAGATATTGCCCGTCTGTTTCACCCATTGGGATGGCTATCTCCCACTGTAGTGATAGCAAAAATGCTAATACAAAAATTATGGCTTACAGGACTAGGCTGGGATGAACCTTTAGCGAATGAAATAGTTACTGAATGGACTACTTACCGTGAAGAACTATTGGAGCTAACCAAGGTTCAGATTCCACGTTGGTTTGGCACAAGTACTAATGATGACGTTGAACTTCATGGCTTTTGTGATGCCTCCAAGTCAGCGTATGCCGCAGTAGTGTACATGCGAAGAACCGATGACAACGGGAACGCGTCTCTTTCGTTGGTAGCAGCAAAATCCCGCGTTGCTCCAATTAAGCAGATCAGCATTCCGCGTCTAGAGCTATCAGGCGCGGTATTGCTCTCAAGGCTTTTGACGGAAATCGCAGAAGTTCTGAGTATCCCAAAGGACAAGGTCAAAGCATGGACGGATCCAACCATAGTGCTGGCGTGGTTAGGCAGCCACCCTAGTAAGTGGAAAACCTTTGTCGCAAACCGTACATCGGAGATATTGAGTATAATGGATGCGTCTCAGTGGTTTCACGTGTCAACAAAAGAAAACCCAGCTGATTGTGCATCTAGAGGTGTATATCCGAGTTTGTTAGTTCAAACAAATTTGTGGTTTTCCGGACCACAATTCCTAAAGGAGAGAGTTATTGTATACAAAAGGCCAAAGGATTTGACAATAACTCTAGAGCAGTCCATCAAGACACACATAGCTACCGTAGCAGAAGACTTAGACATTTTTGAGAGATTTTCAACTTTGAATCGGTTGCTAAGGGTCATAGCTTATTGCCGAAGATTTATTCAACCTAAGACCGAAAAGAGAGCATACTTACAGGGTATAGAAATAGAAAACGCGTTAGTATGTTGTTTAAAAAGGACACAAGCACAAATATTTTCAGCGGAACTAGCAGAGTTGAAGGATAAAGGTTACGTGAACTCAAAGGCAAGTAAATTAAAATCATTATGTCCTTACCTGGATGGTAAAGGTATTATGAGAGTACGGGGCAGACTTGAGAAGGCACCCATCGACGAACAAACGAAGCATCCAATAATATTGCCTAGTTCAGTACATTTTACTCACCTTATCATCCTAGATGCTCACCATAAAACCATGCACGGCGGTCCTCAGTTGATGACAAACTATTTACGAGCAGCGTACTGGATCATTGGTTTGAGAAACTTGGTAAAGCGATGCGTCAGAAATTGTGTTACGTGTACTAGGCAAAGAGCAAAAACAAGCAATCCAATGATGGGCTCACTTCCATCTATTAGATGTTCACCCGCCAGACCCTTTTTGCATAGCGGCGTCGACTATGCTGGGCCGATCAGTATACGAACAACCAAAGGACGTGGACATCGAGCGTATAAAGGTTACATATGCGTATTTGTATGTATGGTCACACGTGCCATTCACCTAGAGGTAGTCAGTGACATGAGCTCACAGGCATTTTTGGCTGCCGTTAGGAGGTTTGTTTCTAGGAGAGGTCATTGTGCAAAACTCTGGAGTGACAACGGCACGACCTTTGTAGGTGCAGCTAGAGAGCTTCAAGAGTTAAGCACTTTACAACCCGCTATTGCGGAGCAATTAGAAGCCAACGGTACAGAATGGCATTTTATCCCTCCCCATGCACCCAATTTTGGCGGTCTATGGGAAGCCGGAGTAAAGTCCACGAAATATCACCTCAAACGAGTTATTGGTGACTCAACACTGACTTATGAGGAGCTCAGTACACTCTTGTGTCAGGTAGAGGCTTGTTTGAACTCACGACCAATAAGCGTCATTAATTTGGATGATCCTGGTGAGCCGATGCCCTTGACACCAGGACACTTTTTGGTTGGGGAACCCTTGCTAACAGTTCCTGACTACAACTATGAGACTTCTAGTATAACTTCTTTAACTCGATGGCAACTAGTTCAAAGAATGATGCAATCATTTTGGAAGCGATGGTCCAAAGAGTATTTATGCAACCTTATGAACAGGTATAAGTGGGCTTCCAAATCGCCTGAGCCAAGTATCGGAGATATAGTTCTCATTAAGGAAGACGACTTGCCGCCAAGTCGTTGGTCTCTGGGTCGCATTATGGAGAAACATCCTGGCCATGATGACGTCACGCGAGTGGTCACGTTACGTACTAAGTCATCAATCATTAAGAGGCCAATCAATAAGTTGTGTGTCTTACCTATTGCAACTTTGATATTCAATAAGTTCGATGTATGAACATTTGTGTCATTCATATTATAATATTGTTCGTTATTTAATTTCATCTGTTATAGTTGTATGTTAGTTTGTAAGTATTTTATTTGAAATTATTGTTAAATTACTTGTGTGTATCCATTAGCATGTAGGTATAATGTAAAGGTAAGGCACCGTAAATGTTTAGATCAATTGTTTTGTTGTTAAAATTACATTGTGTTATGTTCCTTATTCTCGAAGGACATTTCGGCACTAAATGTCCTTGGTGGGCGGTATGTTCACGACCAAAACAATTTATGTAGTACAAATAAGTTTGTGTCATGTATCGATAGATGGCGTTGTACCATTTTGCTGCATCGCGCTAGTGTTTCCTTTCGCGCAGTAGTATAAGTTACTTTGTGTGTTTTAATAAATATACGCTTCTTATGCTAGATCAGATTACAGTTGTGGTTTCATTTCTCGAACCCTTCTATTAAATCATTTTAGGTCAACCAGGTCATATTTACGTCAGTCGTAACACATTCTATATTGCATGCAAACAAGTTAATTTGATTTACAGAATGATTTCATTGTTTATACTGTTTGTCACTATTATGTCAAATTCAATTAAAATAGATAGCATGAGTTTTTTTTATATATAAGCCCAATATAATTTGCATTATGTTTTATCAACCTGTAGAATATTGTATAATTTCAAAATAATATGTATTAGCTTTTATGTATATGTAATAGTTTTTGGTGGGCGGCATGTTTGATCATATTTTAAACTACATGTGTATTTGTTGTAATGCTAAAAGATCAGTCTACAGTAAACAGTTGCAGTGACAACACGCATTTTTTATTTAAGTTCATACAGTCCAAACAAAAGTGAACCTTATCACCCCAACAGCCTGTGTTTTGTTTCTGTATCTGGTGTACTGTTATCGCTTTTTATTATTTTTAGAATCTTTTTCCACTGCTTCAATAATATTTTCCTCTATATGATGACGTAGCTCGCTAGTAACCCACGATTGTGTTTGGCGCTTACAGTAATTTGATATCTGTTTCTTAGAGGTTTTATAAATGCCACTAAAAATTTCATACATTTTTGTAAACAATTGATTGGGATCCTGTATCAACAACAACAATGACCAGTCAGTATTATTTAGTTTCTTATTAATGACCGTGTTGTCGTGTCTGACCTTACAAACAGTATCAACATTAATTTGTTTATTAATTGCTACCAAGACACCCGTTATGTAATAGTCGGCTATGCCGCTCGTGGATAAATGGCGCAGGAGTCGTGCGCCCCGCCACTTGAGGACGTGATCGATGCATCTCGCCACTCGCTTAGATGATAGCTTGGTACTTTTTAGGGCTCACTGTCAAACCAAATCTTTTAAACCAAGTACTAATAGTATCCAGATCGTGGTTTATCATGGCAATAGCCTTTGTTATGTTATCTCCAGCAGCATGGAAATAAAGATGTAAGTCATTGGCGTAAAGGTGGTATGCACACAGAACATTTTTGGTGGTAAGATTAACAAAGATAGAAAATAACAGTGGAAAGAGAATACCGCTTTGAGGGATACCAGAGTCAAATTCACACCATACGTCAACACGGACAGCCTGCTGGCGTCCCTAAAGATAAGAAGAGAATCATTCCAGTTCATCAGGATATAGCATATATACGAAAAGATCGGTATTAATATCGCCCATAACGATTTGTTTATTGTTGAAAACTTTGACGTCCAAATAAATAAATCAGAGATCTTGAAATTAGATATGTATAATATTTCTAGGAGATATTTTCACGAGTGGAGGCGTTAAGCCTAACCCTAAATACAATATTAGCCATACAAAAGTACCCATTAGTAACCACCACTAATGAAATAAAACAATCCCCAAACCTAATAGCCGTGATTAGAATATTATAGAAAATTTATTAAAGACTAGAGAATGAACTATATATTAAACTATACGCAAAAAAACTACTGAGTAACGACCGTTCTCCAATACCCCACTAGTACAATACCGTCCTGTAAAAGATGCTAGAAATACCTTCTGAAACATTCCTTCCTAGCCACGAAATACTTCAGGCGTTATCTGTTTGGACGTAGATTTAAAATTTTACCCGACTACAAATCCCGTCAGTAGATTATGAGTGAGAGAGCCCAACTCTAGTTAAACATATCAAACATAACATTTGCGTATGATGGCAAGGCTGTAATTTTCCACGATACTTCGTTAACTGTTCATTTGAAAATACAGAGGCTATGTATTTACTTATTTATTTCGATTTTGCGTGTCATTATATTATTTAATGGTATATTTACTTATTTCTTGCCAACCTTATTTAGTTCATGCAAATGGAATTTTAAAAATACCTATACTATTCTGTATTTTTTTTTGTACACATTGTGTTAACAAGCACTTGTTCAATATTCATGATGACATTATAAATTCGAATCTAGATTTAGTTTCGAATTTTATTTATTTATATTTTAGCCTTAAAAGTGTAACAGACAGAAAATTACTGCGATTAACGTCAGTAAAACCTTAATTATGCAAAAGTAAAACTCAAAGTAAAACTAAATATGTATGCAATGAAATTCACAGAGTGCTTCAACGAAACTTAACGGCTGTCTACGTGTCATATCAACCGTAACTTAAAACCCAAAATACGACATTCGCCACGTGGAAAGTGCTTTTTCGATTGTCTAACTGGCACCTCTTTAAAAATGACCCTCGTATTCTGCTTTGCAGCCATGATGTGGATATCACTACACTCAGTGAGACTGGTAGGGGATGCGGAGGTGAGTATGCTTTCTTTTGCAAAAGGAGCCCCGTTCTCCGAGCCTACGAGGTCTGGTATCGACTTCAACATGAGAAATACGTAAGATCGTAGTTAGAGTAGTATCCTTTTCACATGTCAGACCGCGTCACTACGCTGCACCTTCACCTGGATAATGACAACTACCATGGACCAGTGTGGGTGGCTTTGACTCTAGAGTCAGTTGTGATTTCGAGGCTTGATCTGGGGTCTTAGAAAGACATTATGTTGGAAACATGAATTATAATGGACAACTCGTACCGTCCTTATGTGCCTAGTTTGAGCTGGCTAGCACCAAATCTATGTTCAGACAAAATATAACACAGGGATGCATACAAGGTCGAAGCATTGGCACCTGATCTACTATTTAATTGTCAGACAAGCAAATGTTTCCCAGATTCGGATTACACGCGTGATGCGCGAAGTCAATACCATCTGCTTCTCGCATCAGCGGCTTATCATTGCAAAGATGAGTCTTCACCTGCATTTTCCTCGTAAATCACAACGAGTATAGCTTAGACTTTTGGATCTTGGAATGTAGAAAAGCCGAGATATGGGTAGCTATGCCTAGGTTCTTAGTATATATATACTTTGGCTAACTAGCAAATGCTTTTGTACGATCTATCCTTCACCAACTCAGATAAAATGGATTTCGAACCCAGTAGATATGAGGATTGGTTCGATGACAATAACAAAATTTTTGTAACAATTGCAAGGCCTAATAAATCAAGCGTAGTAGTAATCAATGGGTGCATTTTATGATGAGGTCCGCAAACTTGTTTGTACTGGAGTTCGTACTAGAGTACCCCTTAGATCCCACGACGGCACATACCAGAAGAAAATATTCAATAGACTGTTAGAGCATTTTAGCGCTCTCTAATCAACGTTGACCGAGCCGTGAACTGACTGGCTTGTTGGTCTAGTAGTTAGCGTTTGCGGCTGCTGATTTCGATTCCCGGGTCTGACTACATATTTGTGTGATCCACAAATATTTGTAACGAAGTCTGGGTGTTTTCTATGTATATTAAGTATGTATTTACCAAAAAAAAGTATGTTTTATATCAGTTGTTTAGTACCCTTAATACAAGCTCTGCTTAGTTTGGGACTAGATGATGTTGTTTTGTGTAAGATGTTCGAAATATTTATTATTTAAATTTATTTATAGACTGACCTGGCTAGAATTGCATAACTTTACGATGTGTGGATTCTATTCATACTTTCTATCAAGTTCAGTGAAATCATTTTGAAAAGCTTTGAACCATAAGAATAATGTGTGAATCTACTAAGTAACAATTTAGAAATAAAATTTATATTGTTTGGAAACATTTAATAAATTTAAATTAATAATTAACTTTTGACATGGAATTAAACAATATTTTAAATAATGGCGTGTAAAGTTATTAATAAAAAAAAAAAATAGGTGCTTTTATTATAACAAAGAAAGTGGTTATTTATAATAATAATAATAATTGTATTTATTGTTTCTCTCACATAGTACAACTTTACATTATGCATTACAAAATAAACTTACATTAGACATATTGCCATGCTCCTATGTGAGAGACTGGCATCCGTACTAGGACAGGCCTGTGTGACGGATTACCAGCCTCTCCCAACTCTGAATTTGTGCAGTTTTAGATGTCTTAGATGTCACGTAAGTGTTATTATTGGGAGTGTTTAAACACTATTATAAAATTCAAACTGTAACGAAACTGTAACTATTAATGAGAGGCAGTGTGTAAATCTATGCAAGTTGAGCGAGAGTGAGCGCGTGTGTTCGTGTGAGGGTATATGTATGTGAGCGTGTATGTTTGTATGTGATTGTGTATTGTGTATATTGCATGTATGTGCGTATGTGTGTGAGTGATATTGAAAGAACAGAAAAAAAGTAGGAACATGATGGAGTTTAAATATGTGTGTGTATAATAATAAGAAGTGATAAGAAGTAAGAACGTAAGAACGCGTTGCATTACGAAGGAATATGTAAAAGACTTTCTGTTTCATCGTAATTGAGCGTCTTAAGCCAGGAGGTCACAACTTTGTTGCAATGGAAACGCGTGACGGAGTATATGTCAGTCTGTTTGTTGATCTTATTATAAAGAAAGCCTCCGAGAAAACCGAAGAATCTCCTGGAGAAGGCTGTAGTCCTTTGAGTGGTCATTGTGTCACAGACTTGATGTTTCCGTCGCTTCTGTTTAATTATAAAAGGATCATAGGTAAGAGCAACGTGCTGTTTGAGTATGATTCCCAAGATAAATAGTTGCCTCACTGTCAGTACGTTGGCAAGCTGATACAGATCTTTGGTAGGGAAGAGAAATGGCAAGGATCGACTCACCTTCAATACTGCCCGTTGGGCTCTTTCCAATTTTATGAGATTTGTCTTACATGCTCCACCCCAGACCGTTATACAGTAGCTTATCATCGACTGGCAGAGAGCCAGATAAACCATATTAATCACCTGTGGGTCCGCTATGTGTCTTAAATTTCGAAAAAGGAACATTTGTTTACGTACTCTTGAGGAGAGTAGGTCTAGGTGGTGGCAGAAATTTAAGGAACTGTCCAGTATGACTCCCAGGTATTTAATGCTAAAGACTTTATTTAGAGCAGTGCATGAGCAAGGGCCGCAAAGTGAGCAGGTATGATATAAGATGCCATGATTGTCCCGCATAGGAAGTGGTATGCTCTTCATGTAAAAAGGCATGAAATATGTTTTCCCAGGATTTAGTGTCAACCCATTTTCTTGGAGCCATGAAGACACAACATTGAGACCCAGTTGTGCAGAGCTATACGCATCATCCCAAGACTCACCATGGAAAACCAATGCAGTATCGTCGGCGTATGTCACTATCTTGCCATTAGTGAGTGAAAGACTGCACAGGTCATTTATGAAGCATAGGAAGAGCGTAGGTCCCAAGACACTACCTTGGGGTACTCCACAATCGACAGGTAGATCATCACTAATGACGTCACCAACTCTAACTCTTTGCAGTCTGTTAGTCAGGTAACTAGTGAACAATTCCAGTTGAGCATTACGAATTCCCATCCTCTCAAGTTTACCCAATAGGAGTGGGACGCGGACCGTGTCAAATGCCTTAGCCAGATCTAGAAATACTGCCACAACTTTCTTCCTCTGGTCAAGTTTGCGAACTATGTGGTCGGTTAGTTCATGAACAGCATCGCTTGTTGAGATGCCAGCTCTAAAACCAAATTGTGAGTTCGACAGAAGATTTTTCGACTCAAGGTAGTTTATAAGTCGTTTGTTCAAAAGCTTTTCAGCAATTTTGGAAAGGGCAGAGAGGATGGAAATAGGTCTATAGTTATTAACACAATCCACGTCACCACTCTTGTGGATAGGAATCACCTCAGCCAGTTTAAAATCATTTGGGAAGACTCCGGTACTGAACATAGAATTGAATATATAGGTGAGTGGTGTAGCAAGAATTTGGTGATATCGTTGCAAAAAATAACCAGGGATGCCATCGCGACCAACGGTGTTTCCTTTTTTTAAGCTTAAAATGATGTTTTGAACCTCTACTACATCTGTTGGAGTCAAGACAAAAGAAAACGGCTGAGAATCGGTGTACAAAAGAAAGTTACAAGAGTTAGTGTTTATTGTTTTATTGGAGAGGTTTTTGCCGATGGACGCAAAAAATGTGTTCACCTCGTTAACCGACTTGCATGGATCATTGGAAGAGAGTAGATCGGAGGCTATGGTATGCTTCTTATTACTGTATGCTATCTGCTTAATGGTGTCCCACAGCACTTTGGTACTGGTATGAGCTGCTTTGTTTATTGATTTTGTTTCGTATTCTCGTTTTAATTTTTTTAATAGAGAGTTACAGAAATTTCTGTATCTTGTATACGTTGTCTTGATTAGAGTGTTATTAGGATTTTTCTTCGATTTCGCGTGTAATTTGTCGCGGTTTTTCATACAACGGAGTAAGCCTATCGTTATCCATGGTTTTTTAATTCGCTTGCGATTAGGAATTATTGAAATAGTTGTGTTTCTTTGTATTTTAGAATTCAATTCCTTAATTAGAAAAGAGGTGGCTACATTAACATCAAGTGTCTCGTAGATTGATTTTAAGCATATATTGTCCATGTCTTTGTCTAGTTCGTTATAGTCAATTTTCTTGACTACCGTTGGTTGCATGGATTGTTTTTGATGTTGCAATAAAAAGACGATACAATCATGATCAGTTATTGATGTTTCCGCGACAAAGCAAAAAGCTGGGTTTTTGGTTTTGAGCATAAGATGATCCAAACAGGTCTTGCTGTGTGTGGGCAATTGATGGGCCGGCAAGATACCGTGTGAAGCTAACATATTTAAATATAAAGATGCATTTGGGTCTTTGGTGTCAAGCATTATATCAATGTTAATGTCGCCGATTAAAACAACATTCACATAATGCAAATCACTGATTAAGCAGTTAAGCGATTCTATAAATGGAGTAACATTTTTGTAGCTTGGGGGTCTGTAAATTGCGACAATTACTGTGCTGGGGTTGATATGTATTGTAAGGCAATTAGCTTCTTGTAAACTAGGCTCCGACACCAATACTCGCATATTTTGGTTGTAGTATACAAGTACACCTTCGTTTTGTGATAAATTGTTTTCAGTTTTTGTATACCTGTAACCGTTCAAAGAAGGAATATAAGATGTGTGTCGCAGCCAACACTCTGTGAGGACTACGAGGTCCCAGTCAGTAGCAGAGCGCTGAAGTAACGTTAGAAGATTTGCGAAATTGCGATTGACACTACGGATATTTTGATGAATGATTTTTGTGTTAGAGTAAGTTTTATTTATTAATTTAGGACAGTCTTCAATTTCACAAATAGAAGACTGTGCTATGTTGAAGCTATCAAGATCATTGTTTATTGAATTAATACTATCGAATTTTGAAGCTAGTATCATAAGGAGGTGAGGTCGCATGTGATAAGAATTTATAGTTAATTGGTATTAAGAGCGGTACATCTGTTTTTAAAGGGGGTTCATCAGGCTTGATTTTAGTTACATTGATGGCAGTACTCATTAAATAACACACTTTCAAAGGGCATTTAAATGACAGGACAACGAGGCGGAAGGCACATTCTTGATGTTTGAGGGTATGCAACGCGCTAGAATAAGATGTATAATGTATTAGTGGTGAATAGTGTGATTGAGTGATGAATGTGTAGTGAACCGAGTTCCTAATGTAGAAACAAACAAAACAACCAAAAAAATTAGTCAGTAACAATACTAGAGCAATAGCAAATAGTCACTTGGAAATAAGTGCTTGCAAATCTTGCTCGCTGTCTATACGCAACGCCTTAGAGTCTAGGGTTTTCCTTATAAAAATTTTGCCGTAGGAGGTCCAGGTGCTATGAAAATTCTGTTCCTTGATGAATTGCCTGGCCAAGTATGCTAGTCTTCTTCCCAAGTTAGTGAGAGATTCATCAATATATACTGGCTTTGAGGGCCCAGGTAACAGAAGTGAGGTGGTGCTCAATCTGTTGTCATTCCTAGTCTTGTTGTAGCTCCTGCATCGTTTTATAAAACTATCTTTGAGTGTAGTTGAAGTAAAGTTAACTATTATATGGCTTCTGTCTTCCGATCTAGTTTTTATGCGATAAACATCTCGAATGTCGGAGTCAGTTATAGGTTGTTCTATCGTTTCACCCAGTTTCTCAACCATTGAACGCAAGGTGGATTTATTTTCTGACGGTTGTAAGGGAATGTTCCGGATCTCGATAGCGGTTGCGCGTGAATTACGCTCAAACTGCTCGATTTTGCCCTCGAGGGCTACTATCTTGAGCTCATAGCTCCGATTTTCTTTTTCCAGAAAAGTTAATTTATTTATTACATCATCGTATTTTGATGACAAAAAGTCTATACATTTCTGAAATTCTGTGTTCTGGTCCTTAATAGTGTTTACAGATTCCAAGAGCCTCTCGAAACGTGAGTTTTGTTGTTCTTCAAAGGCAGCAAACATGTCCCTCATCTCCTTCAACAGTGTTGAATTTTCAGGTGAATTAACATCAGAAAGTTTGCGTTTCAGTCTTCTTGTAGCAAGCTCAGTCTGAGTAGTCTCAAGATTAAGTTGAGAATCTGACCCGTAACTCAGCACTGGACTGGTAGGAGTAACTAAGCGTGAAGACTTCGGTGGAGTGCGGTGGGACGACATAATTACGACAAATCAATAATCAACCGTGTAATGTCGTTGATTGGGGCACAGATAATGGTGTTAATGCTTACTATTGATAAGCATAAAGTTACTTGGTTATAATACCCCTTCTACTCCGCAAACAACAATATACACTACTTAACAATATTTGTTTACTTGTTATAACAAATGTAATAGGTAAATAAGAATGAAAGCCCTCATATGCAAGTTCGAAAGCAGTCACTGGTGAGCTCGCGGCAAAAACGTCGTAACCGCCGTGCACAACGCGTCGCTTACGCGTAATTGTAAAACACACTAGGATAGTTGCTTATTGACGGTATACTTTTTCAAGAATATTTTGTTCGTTATTTATATTATATTAAAACACTGTTTTTAATACAGTCACTATTAGGAAACTTTGAACACAAGCTTTATAGAACTGTTTTACTGTAAATATTGTCACAGAAATCACTTCTTTACAATAATATTAGCAATTATTACCCGGAGCAAACAAAATAGGTGTTAACTGCGCGGTACCCAGAGAGGGAGAGGTTTATTGTTATTTAAAAGTTTATATTTAAATTAAACACGCATTGTGTGATATCTTCGAGTAATCTATCGTATTCTTGTTGTAATGTATATTATAGGTATTTTATGATTCCTTGCGGGCTGTCATAGGGGCCTATCTGCGCGACAGGACTGTGAAGTTTGTCGATCGGAACGGGGTGGAAAATCGAAGGGAGATATTTTGCGGGGTTTCTCAGGGTTCAGCATTAGGACCATTATTGTGGAACCTCGTTTACGATGCGGTCCTTCGTACCAGTCTACCCTCCGGCCTAAGTATCGTCTGCTATTCGGATGATACCTTAATACTGGCTAGAGGGTCACGCTTCCAGGAGGTGCTCCAGCTCGCTGATCAGGTGGTGGCTTGTGTCGTCGAAAAGATTCATATAAGATAGATTAAGAGTAGCGCCTCGGAAAGCTGAAGCGATATGGTTCCATGGCCTGCACAAGAACCAGGAACCACCCAGCTCATGCCTCCGGATTGATGACACTGAAGTCCAGGTGGACCGGTACATGAAGTACCTAGGCCTCGTGCGATCCATGGTCCTCTATGGGGCCGTCTGGTCTGACGACCTGGCGGGCTCCTCCCGCTGCCAGGCTCAACTCAGGAGTTTGCAGCAGCGTACCGTATGATTTCGTATGAGGCAGCGACCGTCCTGGCGCGGTCTCCACCCTTCGACATTCTGGCCGGCAAACACAAGATAATCTACGACCAAATTCGTTCTGTCGGTCGGAGTGGCGATACGACAGCGCCGGAATACTGGGGCAGAACGCACATACGGCTTGGAGGGCATGGCTCGAAATACAGGGCTGAAAAAAAAACATTCCCACTTTACGTAGTAGCGTAGAGAGCGGCGTGGCGACCGCTTAAACCACTAGGCCAACCGTGCAGTCTAAATAATTAGATGCTCCTTCGTCATTAGATCTCCGGTTCGGTCATCAACGAAATACAACAGAACGAATGCTGTCATTACTATGATGGTCTTCTGTGTGAGGGTAGTAGTGCCCCGGTCGAGTCGGACCATTCGAGCTGAAATCAGCGTCGTTTTTCTACCTGGAAATCTAACACTTTAGAATTTTTATTCATATTCGTCCGTGTGGTGACGGATTAAGAATACAAAGTGTCACCACCCCTATTCATTCTATGGGTGTCGTAAGAGGCGACTAAAGGAACAAAATAAGCAGCTAACATCACTGCCAAGAAAAGGAAAACTTGAAACAAACCCTTTACCAACCCGTCTGGCCAGCGTGGTATAGTAGGCCAAAACCTTCTTTCAAAGGAGAGGCCTATGTCCAGCAGTGGACTGTTAAAGGCTGTTGATGATGATGATGAAGTATTCATCTAGTCCCAAACAAATCAGAGCTTGTATTATATTTACTATACAACTGATACAAATACATCGTGCGCGCTCCCACCGTGCGAACGTAAATATAGCTACCGTGTGTTATAAAAATTAAAAGTACCTGCGTTAAAATAATTAGTATCCAAAATTGCCTATATTAATTTTATACCGCGATGGTGCAATGCAAGTCGTGTAAGACATCGCTGGCACGAGTCAAAGGCGATAGTATTATAAATTGTAGCGGAAGTTGTGAAGGTGCTTTTCATAAAAAATGTGCCACAAAAATTGAATCGTTCACCGAGACAGGCTTATGCGATGAGTGTCAAGGACCGCAAACACTACGGCCAACAATAGAAGTAGATCTTTCGAAAACTACACTAGCATTAGTGCTAGCCGAAGTAAATGAGAAACTTGCGATCGTTTTCAATATGAAAAAAACCTTGGAGGCGATGTCGGGAGATATAAGTTTTTATGCTGAGAAGTATCAGGAACTAATAGAAGAGAGAGAAAAGTCTGATAAAAAAATAAAATCATTAGAGCATAAAAATGTACACCTGGAAACTTTAAACAAGGCCTTGGAAGAAAGAGTAACATACTTAGAACTACGTGAAAAGGAAAAAATGTGGAGATATTCGGCTTACAAGAACAACCTAATGAGAATTTAGAAAATGCAGTGAAAAAAATTGCAAATAAACTAGGAGTCGATGCGGAAAAAATTTGTGAAATAAAGCGGGTAGGTGAAAAAAATAAGCGCGGCGCAAGCCGTGGCGGCGTAGGCGATATAAACGGCCTAAACAGCCAAGCCGCCTTCACCGAAAGCCAACAGCGTGAAAATAAGCCACGCCCCATTGTTATCACTTTGGCTACGCGCAGTGCCAGAGACGAGTGGTTAGCTACTCGAAAAACCCATCAACTCAGGAATGACGATGTAATAACGAATGGAAATACACAACGAATTTATGTAAACGAAGACCTAACAAAGTACATGCGTAATCTGCTATGGACGGTGAAAAATGAACTAAAGCCGACATATAAATATATTTGGATACAAAATGGGAAAGTATTGATTAAAAAGGACGACCCGAATGATACAAAAATCAGATCGATACGTACATTAACGGATATAAACATGTACCTAGTCGACAAATGATTCACTTACGTAACCCGTTTATAATAATCTGGATAAATATCCTTTAAAATTCGATGACCAATCATCTTATATCAAATCGAATATTACATATAAAAAATTCACAAGCATTGACAACTGGCATGAGTATGTATTGCAGTCTGGCAGTGGCTTAAATATCGTTCATTTGAATATCAGATCTTTGAGAAAAAACTATAATCAACTACAGGTTTTAATAAATAATTGCATGGAAAAATTGGATATCATCGTACTCACAGAGATTAACATTACAAGACATGAAATACCACTATATCAACTGGAAGGGTACGACATACACATTAATATAAGAACAAATAAAAAAGGAGGCGGGATTTTATTGTATGTTAGTAATAAATTAACCTTCACATCAAAACAAATCACCACCAACTACTATGAAATGATCCATGGCCAGCTATGCATAGAAGGTAGAAGAAACATTCACATTTTTGCTTTATATAGACCGCCACAAACTAGTAAACAAGTTTTCGTTGAAGAAATACGTAAATTATTATGTGAAATGCCTAAGGACTGCGATTTAGTACTATTGGGGGATACAAACCTTGATCTTCTAGGCAAAAACAGTCTTATTAGCATCGCTAGTCAATACATGAACAATATGAGCGAGATAGGAATGGAATGTGCTATCCGTGACGTCACACGAGAAGAAGTCTACGCTGGCTCAGTGACTCGCACATGTATCGACCACCTGTGGGTTCGAACTCCGTGCGTGGTGAACTCGTATGTATTAACGTGTAAAATATCGGATCATTATCTCATCGGTGTGTGCATAGACAGTAGTGTTCACACAATAAGTCCTTCAAACGTATTACCAACATATAAAACTATTATTTGTGATAAAAAGGTAATGAAATATCTCGAAAGCGTATCATGGTCGGAGCTGTTAAGATGTAAGTGCCCTAATGATTTATATAATAAATTGTGTATAGTTTTTTGTAATGCCTATGGTAGTGCGAAAAATAAAGTAAACATATCTAATAAACGACGGAGTAAGCCGTGGATAACAAAAACTCTTAAAGACATGATCAGTACGCGAGATAAGTTATTTAAATGTTACAAAAACAGCCCTAATGACATGTATCTGCGTAAACAGTATAATAGCTATAGAAATAGAGTTAATAAATATATAAATAAAGCGAAAAATAAATATCGCCAATTAGAGATAAAAAAGTGTAACAAAAATATAAGAAAAATATGGGGTAGTATTAATTCATGGTTAGGAAAAGAAAAACGGGGCATAGATACAACTATCTTAAAATATTTAGGAAAAACAAATAGTACATTAGATATATTATGTAATAATTTTTCACAAACTTTTACACAAGAAATTGTAGAAGTAAAACATAACTGTAACAGTAAATTTTTGAAAAGATCTGATTTTGTGAACAGTAGTAAAGTTTCAATGAGGTTTAAAAAAGCTTGTGAAAGTGACATTAGTAAAATTATTGATACGTTCAGTTGCAACAAAGCTGAGGGTTTCGATGAAATTCGTATTAAAGAAATAAAATCTTGTCGAGAACAATTGAGTTCAATTATAGCATTATTTATTAATTTATGTATAGAAAAAGGCACTTATCCCGATAAACTGAAGGTGGCGATTATAAGGCCCATATTTAAACAAGGGGACCATGCTAACTACTCAAATTATAGACCCATAGCTATATTGTCGGTACTAAATAAAATTGTTGAAAAATATGTTGTAGGGCAAATAAGTTCTTTTTTGGAAAATCATAACATTTTAACAAATGTCCAACATGGGTTCCGGCGGGGGCGAAGCACGGCGACGGCTTTGGCACAGTTAACAGACGATGTCAATCACTTTTTGGATGAGAGGAAGCAGGTGGTGGTGGTCTTCATTGATTTTAAAAAAGCTTTTGATACTCTGGAACACCACCAACTGCTCCAAGCCATGGAGGAATGCGGGGTCGCGGGACCCCTTAACAAGTGGCTCATGGCATACCTCAGCAACAGAACGTTATGTACGGCGATTGATGGCGTCATTGGCGAGCAAAGATCTGTCACGTGCGGCGTGCCGACCGGGTCCGTGTTCGGTCCCGTCGGATATATAATGCATGTAAACAGTATGTGTAATGTGGTACAAAATTGTCGTATATACATGTATGCTGACGATACCTGTTTGGTTTATGCTGATAAAGACATAAATATAATCGAAACACACATTCAGCAAGATTTTACCAATATAATTAAATGGTCTCACGACAATGGCATTATAGTAAACATAAATAAAACAAAATGTATGCATATCCGATCCCCACATCTTAAAAATGTAGAACGATCGCCGGTAATAGTTGGACATAGCTATGAGTGTTTACACAGTAATAAAGTTGGACAGTGCGGGTGTGTGAATATAACAGTAGTGAACGAATATAGGTATTTGGGGATGACAATCGACAATAATTTTTCTTGGAAAATACATATTACATATCTGTGTGATAAGTTGAGATCAGTGTTGGTAAATTTTCGTCACCTTAGTTTATTGTTGGATAGGGCTACTTTGTACACAGTGTATTATGCACTAGTGGATTCGCTTATCTCTTATGGGCTGGCATGCTACGGTAACACATTCAAAACATATCTAGACAAAATAAAACAGTTACAAATAAGATTCATGAAACTACTGGTTCATAAAAAGGTAAAAGAACGGTGTAAACTAAATAATTATGAAGACTTGTTCGTCGAATGTAACATGCTTCCAGTTCATGAGAGGTCGGTGTTGATATTGGCATCAGAACATCTATGTAGCAATGAGTTCAAAATCAACTCAACATATTGTAGACCTCAAAGAGACAGATACTTGAAAAGATTTATTGTACCCACTTTTAACAATTATTATGGACAAAGATGTAGAAAATATTTAGTGCCAGTTATATTTAATAGCTTACCGATAGAAATTGAAAATACGTGTACTACAAAAAGATCTTTCAGAAATAAACTTAGTAAGTACCTTCTCGATAAGTATTATGCAGATCTCATGTCAGATGTATCCAGATAGGAATTCTTCATGCTGTGGGGTCAACCACAATTGTTGTGCTAAGCCCAACAGCAGGTACAGTATGGATATGCATATGTATATGTATGTGAGTATGTATGTAAATAAAAATATATGTAGAACTTTATTTTATTCAATGTAACAGGAACGATATTGTTAAGATTGTATATAGGTAGTATAGTGTAGTAGTAAACATTATGTCGCGGAATAGAATATATATTTTGTACATTGCTTTTATATTGATTAAAGGGAGCTACATCTGCCAACAAACTGAGATAACAGTTTGGCAGAAGTATTATATGTAAGTAGAAGCAGTGAATAAATTATTTTTATTTATTATTTTTTATTTACATCATATCTATATATTGTACATAGAAAACACTCAGACTCCGAAACAAATATTTGTGGATCACACAAACATTTAGTCCTACCCGGGAATCGAACCCGAGACCTCTTGATCAGCAGCCGCTTGACTCCATTCTGCCCGAAGGAAAGCATATGCAGAAGCCAAGAATAGTGATCATCACACTCGTTGCGTATATAGCCACCGTCTCATCATCATCATATTTAAACGAAAAATAATCAAGTGCTAGATCACTCTGTCTCTTGTGTAAATTCATTGTATTTTTCAACAAAATGTTTTGTTAGATATTTGTGGAGGGTAGTTTAGATACTTTTAAAGACAACTCCAGAGTAAGGAATATATTCCTGTGTCGCAGGGGACTTTACAAACATAAAAAAAACGGGCGCAAAAAGTCTCGACAAGTCTCTCCATCGAATCGAATAGAGATGTGCTCAAAGAACTTAAATATACGCAACTGCATAATCGACGATAACCCGTGTTTTATGTGAAGTTTCTTGAGGATGGAGTTATTGGTTTGGAACGCTGTCCACGGAATTCTCAGCAGACGTCTCCAGCCCCACATCTCTAAAGAATAAATTTTTTGGCGATCCTGTTTCTTAGTGACTAGGTTTCAGCCTCGTATAGAAAGACTGGAAATACGAGACAGTTCATCAAACGGACCTTGGTGTTTTTGGTTATTCTCCTGTCTTTCCAAATCTTTCCCAATCGTTCTATTGCTGATCTTGTGATGGAGCATCTATGTCTTATCTCGTCTTCGCATCCTCCCACGTTGGAGATAGTGGAACTAAGGTAAATATTGCGTTACACTACATTGCAGTTAGCTATATACACTACGTCGGTATCTACTTGTCCAGCTCGATCCACTATCATAACTTTCGTCTTGTCTCTGTTTATAACAAGTCCGAATCGGAAACTCGCTGTTTCCAGACGATTTAAAAGTTCCTCTAGATCTTCTTGAGATTTGAAAGAAAGAAGAGAAAGAAGAGTAATTTAAGATTAGTGTCATTCTTATACCTGCAATTTTGTCAATAGGTACATGTCATGCCCATTTAGATGGAAGTGTGCCTCGTCTGCGAATAAAATGGTCGTAAAATTTGTAAAGTAAAACCGGTTGAACTAGTAGCCGACCCCAAATAAACTTGGAAATAATGGCTAGGAGGATGGT
Source organism: Phragmatobia fuliginosa (assembly GCA_932526445.1). Lineage (NCBI taxonomy): Eukaryota > Metazoa > Arthropoda > Insecta > Lepidoptera > Erebidae > Phragmatobia > Phragmatobia fuliginosa. Next base: position 1,989,409 of record OW052083.1, on the reverse strand, counting down.
AAGCCATATTTAGGGTTCCGAAGTTTATCACGGATATTTACCTATATCATGACACGGAACCCTTATAGATTCGTCGTTCGTAACATGTAATCTTACGTTTTTCGAGTGATTAAAGTGTAAATTTTAATAAATATCTCAATAACCATTATCGAATCGAATTTAAGTTTTTCATTTTTTGCATTTTCTGAAAAGATTAGCAATGGTATTATGTATATATGATTACACCATCGGAAAGTTGAGATTTCATCAAACAGAAAGCACCCCATTTTATTAAAAAAGTTGATAATTTTGTAACCCCTAGCCCTCTCAAGGGGGGATTACTCACCTGCGAGGTCATCAGTAGAACATGAATCCCAAATAAAATTAAATAAAAAAAGAGAATAAAAAAAAACAAAGAGATATAAGATAAAGGTGTGTGTGTGTGCATATGTTGATGGGCATTCAGGGAACACTTCAAAGAAAACAAATGCTTGATCAGTATCACAATAAATATATTTTAAAACTAAAGAATTGCAGTTTACATATAAATTAACCTAATGTTGGTAGTTGGAAAATATTTTTTATGGTACAAAATTCAGCTTATATTAATAAAAAAATTATAGTGTGTAGGGTCTTTACAGGACCCTCCACACTACAAACAAGAGGTAAGGTAAGTCAGTAAAAGAATCAGGGACAAAGTACCGCTTGTACCTAAAATTAAAATAAGTATACCTGTCTGTAGGTCAGACAGGTTAAATCAGAGTTTTAAAAATAAACCTCCTTGCAGACCCGAGATGGTCTGAAGGGGAACGAACTGCAGCCGACAGGAGAAGAGAAAAACAATATTACGCATCGCGATCCTCCAGGCACAGTTGATGGCCAGTGTCTGGCATCAGCTCTGCACCGAAGCATCACCCGACCCCCTCAGACGGGTCCAACATCGAAGAAGAGTTGTTGGCTGAAGGGTACACCTTCAGCCTTAGCGTCGAGCCGTACGGACAAAAGAAATACTCCTAAAAATCTATCCCAAAGACACGACAAAGTCTAACGCAAGGTTTTAAAAATCGGCCAAGTGCGTGTCAGGCTACGCTCAGTAAAGGGTTCCTCAGCTCCCACCCAAAATGGTACGTGGATTTAAAATCGTATCCAATAGATAATTATTATGTTTACTTATTAATGCGTTAATTTTGTGTGACGTTTTCCAAATGAGCGCATTTTACAAGTTAAGTCTCCATAACTCCTGAATTAATAAAGTCATCTAATCCATTATAGTTGTCTTTCAAAGTTCAATATATGGACCACGATCACGAATTTTCCTAGATTTTTTAAGCCAGCCGTTTAGCTTTTAGAGGGGGGGGACGAGCTGTTTTTACAAAAAAGTGCCCTTTAGAGTGGAATTTCTCGCAAACGAATACCTAAATCAAAAAATCTTCTTAAAAACCCTTTATTGTTTTTAAAAAACCTATCTAATGATACCCCACGCGATGGGGTAGCCGCGAGAAAAAATTTACATCCCCAATTTACGTGTAGGGGAGGTACCCCAAATAAAAATATTTTTCATAATTTTATTGTAGCACTTTGTCGACGTAATTACAGCACATATCCATGCAAAGTTTCATATTTCTAGCACTTACCGTTTGGACGGTAAGTCGAGAACGGACGGACGGATAGACGGACAGACGGACAGACGGACAGACGGACGGACGGACGGTCAGACGGACTTGAAGAATCTATAAGGGTTCCGAGTGATATACTTCGGAATTCTAAAAACTTACCACATTATGTGGGCTCGAACAAACATGGTTTCACCCCATGTTGAAACTTATTAAGTATATACTTCTAGATAAAAAGACTTCAGCACTTCTACAGGTAAAGCAAGGAATGTCCTGTTTGATTCGGAGATCTCAATTTATATACAAATTACTGGGAAACTTCTAGAACATTCACACCCCACTTAACTGAAACGTCAAACGAAAAATCAAAACTTGCCATAGATAAAATATATATTAAAGTGACATTACTCAACTAGTTTTGAACAAAATAGAATATATTCTAGAGTGAGCGCCATCTGGCGCGTACCGGTGAAATCTTTGCGCCGCACACGCTCGGACACTCACATACAATTTGAGGTTATGTGAAAATGTAAGTGCAAAAGATGTAGATCTTTTTATTATCTGCAACTTTGCCATTTAAATTTTTTTCCAGAGGACTTGTAGTTTTGCCGGAAATCGAGATAAACCGTTTTTTACCCTTAAAAACCTCCCCCTTCCAGACCTCAGATCGCCAGTAAATTATTTTTCCTTTCATTTTCATAATATTCTCCTCCTTTTCCAATGGGTTTAATTCTACTATAATTTGTTTTGTTTTCAAAAATTATCGTCCCTGGTCTACTATCAGTTAATAACTAAACAATACTTTATTATGAAATAATATTCTAAGGCGGTACGCAGTTCGTCGGGTCAGCTAGTAGATAATAATGGTAGATATTTTGATTAAATAAATATGTTATTTGAAAAAAAAACGTAATTCAATTTTTTTGTACAAATCGGCAAATTCATAATTTAACCCCTAATAATAAATAAGCAAGAATTATCTATTTGACTATTTTGATTCCACTGCTGGACATAGGCCTTTGAAATGATGATTTGGCCTACTATACCACTCTAGCCAGAAGGGTTTGTACAGGGTTTGCTTCAAGTTGGGGTGCTGGCTAGAAAAACTCCTAGTGGTGCACACCCTGGAAACGCCAGCGGCTAATATTGCAGCAGGAGAGGAAGCCGATTATTGGCTCTCAGGCAAGGCCTGATCCAGCGGGGTGGGCATGTCTGCCGGTTGCCCTGCTGGCTCTTCGCTCTTCGGAGCATGGAGTAGGAAACCTCGGTAAAGAACCAAAAGGTGGGGCCCTGTAGGAGCCACAGTTTTTCTCCGCTGGTAACGGTGGAGAAAGGAGGACGGGCTCGGCGTGTACTTACACTACCGCCGAGCAGGCAGGGGGACGTAGTCTTCCTGTCACCGTCGGCATTTGGCATTCATTACCCATACAAATATGTACCCATAGTAAATACGTGCTTGTAGGTGTTAAGCTGTGTGCAGTTAAACTTATTTCTTATTTTATTCGTAGGCAAAACAAGGCAAAATTGAACTCGTTATAAAACTTTTATAAATTGCTAGTAAGCATTATATATGGCTACTCCCTTGATCGATCCCCAACACTGCAATCGCACAACTTATCACAATAAATGTGCGTCGTCAAGGTACTTGTCTAACTAACAGTCAGTGGTCTATAACTTTTTAATTTATAGTTCTACGACAAAATGTTACTGAACCAAAGTTGTAGGAAATTTAATTTGCAACAAAAAATGTTAACAATTTTTTTTATCAAATAAATAGTTTATGAGATATATCGTAAAAACCATTTCAACACCTATTTTTAAGATGGTGGCCGTGGGACAAGGGTGGAGACCCCACAAACTTGGTTTTAGCTTTAAAAATAAAATTGTGTCCTTTAAAAAACGCAACCCCAAATGTAACTTTTCAATGGACTAATAACAGATTAAAGATTACGAACAGACATCAAACATACAAAAATAATAGTTATAAAAAACTGAACAAACACGTTTTTAAAGTAAAAAGTAGAAAATAATTTTAATGTAACAAAGCGTTGGGTGACGTCATTGAAATATTTCCAGAAAGCACTATTTTTTTATAGACTAAAAAATACTAATTTGTTTAAACATTTTTTTTAGTTTGTTTTTCAAATTAGTGTATTGTCATTGGTCCTCGATAGATCTACAAAATTTAAACGACATCAAGACATACAAGTGAAGCTAATATAAAGCGTGTAAAAAATACCTTTAAGAAGAGGAGAAGATTGAGGAAGATGAAAAGAAGAAAGGGAAGAGCTTGCTTTTAGCAATAAGGCCGCCCATTGTACATATCTATTAAAACCTTTCAAGTGTAAAATAAAACTGTATTTGGTGTGCAATAAAGTATATTCTATTCTATTCTATTCTTGTGGTCGCAAAGCCGTTGTGGCTTTGTGGTATTATATATCGCAATGCTTTGCGACCTCAAGGCGATCAAACGATGGCTCAAACACGCGCTCTGTGAAGACGCTGTATATAGCTCTTCAGACCTACGAAGTGAGTCGGACTTGCTCATCAACGAGATCACTGCAGCTGTTTAGCACTTTGGAGAGTATCGAAAAGGTAATTGTTATGTTTCTTAATACTTCGTTAATTTTGTATGAAGTTTCCCAAGTAAGCGTATTTTAAAAGTAAGGCCTCTATAGCTTCTGAACCGACAAAGTCATCAAAGCTGTTATAGTTTTTCTTGAAAGTTCATCATATGGACTACCATTATGTTTTTTTTTAGATATTTCGAGTCAGCCGTTGTGCTTTTACAAAAATATCCTTTAAAGTTAAATAACTCGGAAAAGGATACCTCTTATTTAAAAAAAAAACTATCTGACGATACCCAATACAATAGGGTAGACGTGAGAAAAAAAACATCATCCGGTACCCTAAATAAATATTGTCGAGAATCGAACCTTGGTTCTCTCGACATCGCCGTGGGCCGGTCTCAACCAGCGGAACCGCTAGCGAACGGGGTGCGGTGCAGGTGACGGGGGAACGAGGAGAAGCGGGAGGTGCGGGGGCAGCGGCTCCCACTACGTCGTGCTAAACACACTCGCCATCTTACCTTGTACATATTAGGTCACTGCTTGTGCCGCTGTTAATAAACTTGTATCACATTATACCAGCGCAAAATACAGTCCACGTTTTATTTGTCCACCTATCAACACCGAGACCATAACATTCTTAACATATTGGTCCTTCTCGAAGTGTTCTTCATGATTTTATAGCAGCTTGCAACTTGGTCGACGTAAAAGAACACATATCCATGCTAAGTTTCATGTTTCTAGCACTAAAGGTGGAAACACATTAACGGACGCGGCTGACAACCCCGACTGATAAGTATGCTCAGTCTCGTCAGTCGGTCTTGTACCAGATTTCTGTCGGACGTCCGAACGCTCACGGTCACGTCCACGACTTACGTCCGGTAATTTGCACAGCTCAGTGTATGTTCATACTCTAGATCACGGCTGTCAGCCGCGTCCGATAATGTGGATCCACCTTTACGACATGAGGACGGACGGACAGACGGACGGACATGACGAATCTATAAGGGTTCCAAATTATGAACTACGGAACATCAATTCAATGTATAAATCAATTGTAAATAAATTTATGTTAATATTAGCTGAGTTCTAATATTTATGTATTAAGTACTCAGTTTTTGGTATTTACTTTTATTTATATACAATTATACATATTATGTAAATATCTGAGGTGAGGAGGTCATAACGATACTACTGTTGACTGGATTTTCAGTAACTCATTATTATATTATATAGATTGTAAAAAAAATACTTTACATAGAAACTACGTCTTATTGTCGCAAATATTGTGAACTATAATAATTATTAGTATTTGTATTTTTTATGATCTTCCTAGCCTTATTCCCAAATTATTTTGGGGTCGGCTATTCGGGGTTCCACGGAGCGACTGGCATCTGACCTCCGCAACCCTAATGGAGAAATGAAATTCGAAGGTTTAACTAGCTGTCAGTAAATTTGAGGGCACTGACTTCCCAATAACGATTGCGACAGATGTTCATGAAAACCGGGACCGCCAGCTTAACGTGCTCTCCGAGGCATGGGCGTAAATCATCCACCAAACTTCCAAACTCCGGGCTGTTATTAGGAAAATCCTAAGAAAAACCCAAAAACACTTTTTGGCCCGACCCGGGATTTGAACCCGAGACCTCTTAGCAGTCACATACGCTATCCACTAGACCAATGAGGCACTTGATAGAATATTAATTACATTTTCAAAAATATAAGAAAGGGGAAAAATAAAGACAATGTTATAAAACATCAAGAATTTCAAGATAGTAGAGTCACGCTGATTTTATTTATTTATTTATTTATTTCAGCACGAATGGGCCGGCTCGACCGGGGTAGTACTACCCTCACACAGAAGACCATCCTAATATTGACAACATTCTTACTGACGTATTTTGTTGGTGAGTGTGAAACCGGAGGCCCAATCATTCTGCACTATTATCCCGTCCTCCGAAGGCCGGGAGTATGATGCCGTGCTACATTGCTTACCCTAATAATGAGCATGGTGGCCCCTACTCCGAGATTCTGCTCATGCTTTCGATGAAAAGCATCCAGTAGTAGGGGCCTGCCTGATGAGGCACAGTAGAATCACTTTGGTAGGATTAATATAAAGAAAAGAAAACATGTACTCTGCTTTACGACATCAAGATGTGGTTTAATTTTTATATTTAAATATTTTCTTCTACTACGAAAATGAAGATGAATAAAAAATCGGCCAAGGGCGTGTCAGGCCACGCACAGAAAGGGTTCCTCAGTCACCCATAATGGATTTAAAATCGTATCCAATATAATATAATTGTTATGTTTACGTATTAACTGGCAGCTATAGCACAGTTTTATACTATTATAGCTGCCGACGATAACTTAGAAATGTAAGGAATTGTGCCAAACTTTAGCATTTTTGTAATAGTTTTAAGGAGTGCAATAAAGATTTATTATTATTATCGGGATAATTCTTTTTCTCAGCTCTAAGGCTGGTTTTTTTTTGCTACATTTACGGGCCAAAGCCAAGTAAATGCAGGGTGTGGTTAATTTTATGTTGGGAGTGTATTTTCGTCTAACTGCATGAATTTCCTAACAATTCTGCATGTGTTTAGGATGACTGCTTTTTGCAGATTGATGTAGATGGTTTCTTCTAATTCTATTAATTTTAGGCTACGGAGGAGATGGTTAGGGATAACACCTGTCGTAGAGAGAACAATAGGAACAATATAAACTTTATCTTGTCTCCAAATTCTTGTAACTTCTTCTTTAAGCTCAACGTATTTGCTTATTTTTTTCAGCCAAAGTTTTTTGTAGGTTATGGGTGTTGGGAACTGCAATAACTGTCTATAAGGTAAGTGATTTTTCTTATTTTGTCCTGTAGGGTTATGTCTGGTCTATTATAATGAATGGTCCTATCTGTAAGTATAGCGCGATCGTAATACAGTTTATGTGTGTCATTTTCTAGGATAGTTTGTGGCGCGTACTTATAGTAGGGAGTGTTAGTGTTTTGTATGAGACTGTGTTTGAGTGCTAGTTTTTGATGGACGATGTTTGCAACCTGGTTGTGCCTGTGAGTGTAGTCTGTCTGTGTGAGGGTAATGCATGCTCCTGTTATATGTCGAATGGTTTCTGATTGAATGTGGCATCTGCGACATTTGTCGTTTGTGATAGTAGGGTCTTTAATGATAAATTTTCTATAGTTTTTGGTGTTGATGATTTGATCTTGTATCGCTATGATAAAGCCTTCAGTTTCAGGGAAAAGGGTTCCTATTTTAAGCCATTTGTTTGATGCTGTTTTGTTTATGTGGGACTGCTCTAGGTCATGAGGGTGTCTACCGTGAAGGACATTCTTTTTCCAGTTTTAAATTTTTTGGTCTTGTGGGTCTGTGGTGTTATTGTCCTGTATATTTTGTTCATTTAAGTTCAGCGGGGTGTAATTGAAGTCATTTAAGGTTATAGCTTTGTGCATGTTACTTGTGCGAGATTTTGTGTAGAAAAATGCTTTTAGCTTAGAGATTTGTTTCTGCCTGAGGTGATGTATGTCGATTAGGCCTCTCCCTCCATTTTGTCTTTTGATGGTGAGTCGTTCGATCGCAGATTTAGGGTGTAAGTTGTTGTGTTTTCTGAGTATTGTGCGTGTGGTTCTTTCTAATTGTTCGATGTCTGTTTTTGACCATTTTATTATTCCGAATGAGTATGTCAATATTGGTATGGCAAAGGTATTTAAGGCTTTTATAAGATGTTTTCCAGATAGCTGTGTTTTGCAAATTACGTTAATTCTTCTCCTATATTCTGTATTTAGTGTATGTTTAATTGCTGTGTGGTCGAGTCCTTTAAGTTGCTTGTATCCTAAATATTTGTATAGATCTGACGGTTCCATAGCTGCTAATGTGTCGGTGTCGCTGACTGCATAGTTGCCGGGCTTTACTTTTCCTTTTATAATATGCAATGTTCTACACTTATCTAGACCAAATTTCAGATTAATATCTTGGCTAAATTTTGTTGTTATTTCTATCAAAGTTTTCATTTCTTTTTCGGTTTTAGCATATAATTTAATGTCATCCATATATATGAGATGCGAGATAATAGTTTCATCGGTATTGTTTTTAAAATTGTATCCAGCCCGGCACCGACTGAGTAAGTGAGACAAGGGGTTCAGGGCGAGACAGAACCAAAGAGGGCTCAAGGAATCCCCCTGGTATATGCCCTTCCTAATATGTATCTGTCTAGTCATGAGAGAGATGAGGATTGATGAGATTATTAATGCGTTAATTTTGTATGACGTTTTCCAAGTGAGCGCATTTTACAAGTTAAGCCTCTATAACTCCTGAACTAACAAAGTTATCTAACCCATTATAGTTTTCCTTCAAAGTTCATTATATGGAGCATCATCACGAATTTTTCCAGATTTTGTAAGCCAGCCGTTTAGCTTTTAGAAGGGGGGGGGGGGGGGGGGGGTTGAAGGGGAAGCTGTTTTTACAAAAAGTGCCTTTTAAAGTAGAATATCTCGCAAACGGATACCTAAACGAAGACCTATCTAATGATACCCCATACGAGGAGGTAGCCGAGAGAAGAAAATATCATCCCCACTTTACGTGTAGGGGAGGTACCCTTAATAAAAATGTTTTTCATAATTTTATTGTAGCACTTTGTCGACGTACTTACAACACATATTCATGCAAAGTTTCCGGACAGACGGACATAGGGACATACAGATAAGGGAGGCCCCCTTATCCGTTTTTCATCTTCATTTGCGTACTCATGAATATATATTTGATTGAGAGAGTAATACCAATATAAAGTATATAAACTAGGAACGGTTAATATTTTTAGTTCTTGAAAGTGTGGTCTTCCAGATTCTGTTTTCTGGATTCGTTCCATTGTTCGAATGGCTCTTTTCTGTGCTTTTTATAGCTCAGTCAATACATTTAACAAATTACCACTGGAGATAGCAAAAATATTTGGTATTTTTTTTTTAAGTGAACTGAGAATGTTATTGTTGGAATTTTTTTATTATGTTGCTGAAATGTGAAGCGAATTATAAAACTATTTTTTTTTCTTTATCTGATATGACATTACTCTTCAGTGGTTTGTCGTTATGTTGTTTTGTTTTGACTATACCTAAAGTGTGGAGTGACGCCTTCGTGGTACTGCGCGATAATATCATCGCGGTTTTACGTGCTATGAAAGACCTCGACAGCGCGAAGTTAGGCGTCAGCGGGTCATAAATCACTACCATATAATAGGTCTTTACCTATGAAATTGCCGTTTTGTATGCAATAAGTGAAAGTACTTATTTTATAAAACTTTTTTATTCATCCTTTTTTAATCACCCATGCAATAGACGCATCTTTGCCAACGCATTGGCAGTTTATTGATGCGATCTTGTAAAAATCAGAATTGTTACGTGCGACGAAAAATGGATTCTGTTCGACAATCGAAAGCGCTCAGCAAGTTGGTTAGACCCTGGTTCAGCACCAAAGCAATGCCCTAAACCAAAAATGACCCCTAAAAAGGTGATGGTCACTGTTTGGTGGTCGAGTGCGGGTGTGATTCACCACAGCTTTTTACAAAACGGCATGAGCATTAACGCAGATGTGTACTGTGAAGAACTGGAGAGAATGATGGAGAAGCTTGCACATCTGCAACCAGCTTTGGTCAATCGGTCGTCCCCACTGCTCCTTCACGACAACGCGCAACCCCATACTGCGCAACAGACAGTCTCCAAGCTGCAAGAGCTGGGGTTGGAAGCTCTCCCTCATCCGCCATACTCACCAGACCTTGCACCTACCGACTATTACTTTTTTCCGACTATTACCGACACAATTTTCACAATGAAGTATGATGCCCCATTTTCTTTACCCACAGAGACGCTGGTGACTCCTATTCTAGCATTATACTCATACTTTATATCAGCTAGAGTAGAGTGCCTTTGGTAGGTTTAAATATTTAAAATAAACGTATCTGGCATAAACTGCGTAATTAAAAACTTTTACTCGTGTAAAAAAATTAATGCAAAACCTTGATTTCAAATATTAAACATGACTAAACATAAAATTAATATATTCAAGTTGAAACGTCAAATTAAGAGGTTAATAGTCAAGTAGATACATGAATTAGGGATGTATTAGAGAAGCTTCGGTACAATAGAGTAATATTTTTTTTATATAACGCCTGCCAAGGTGACTTTACTATGCCTGATGGAAAGCATGAGCAAAATCCACAAGTGGGGGTCGCCATACTCACTGCAAAATCCAAAGTATGGCGAACCACATTATGGCGGCCTAGTGAGATGCTTTTTCACGCCCCGCTTAAAGGACACGGGATCATAGTATGAAGGAAAAAACAGAGTTCCAGTGTTTAACTGCTCGGCACAAGAAGGAAGACCCAAACCGCTTAGTGGCTGGCTTCCCTGGCCAGATCGTGTTGTTCTGTAGAGGAAGGGAGAGGATGGGATGAGTTAAAAGAGCTCTTCAGAACTCTTCCAATATTTTAAACATCTTACACACAACATCATCCAGTCCCAAACTAAGCAGAGCTTTTACTATGGGTACTAGATAGATAGATAGATAGAAAACTACACCTTATTACAGATTTACGATAGAGAATAACAAAATAATGATTTAAAATTAATGTACAAAGGGCGGCCTTATTGCTAAAAGCAATCTGGCAACTATAGGATGGACCAACATGATTCGGAGAGAGCGGTAAAATTTGAAATTGCCAATAAATATATTTCATACACATACATCTTTTTCCTAGCCTTTATTCCCAAGTTTATTTGGGGTCGGCTACTAGTTCAACCGGTTTTACCTGAATTTCAGTTTTTTCACGGAGCGACTGGCATTGGACCTCCGCAAACCTAATTCGAAGATTGAACTAGTTGTCAGTATATTTGAGGGCAATGACTTCCCAATAACGATTGCCATAGATGTTCATGACAACCGGTACCGACGGCTTTACGTTCTCTCCGAGGCACGGGCGTGAATCACCGCCAAACTTCCAAACTCCGAGCTGCTATTAGGAATTTCCTAAGAAAAACCCAAAAACACTTTTTGGCTGGACCCGGGATTTGAACCCGAGACCTCTCGATTAGCAGTCGCATACGCTAACCACTAGACCAACGAGGCAGTTATACAAAGTTAAATTTCATAAAATGAAATTATGGCTGAACATACATAAAAAAAAGAGATTCCGACGAATTCAGAACCTCCTCCTTTTTTTGCAGTCGGGTAATACATGTCATGTATAGGTTTTTTTTTAAATACATACATACTATACATAGAACACACTCAAACTCCGAAACAAATATTTACAGATCAAACAAACATTTGGTACGACCCGGGAATCGAACCTGAGACAATTCACAGTAATCGCCTACGCTACCGTTGCGTCACCGAGCAGTACATACAAAAATTGGAGACGATTTTAAATCCTCGTACCCATAATGAATACGGAACCCTATTCAATGCATATTTTGACATGCACTTGACTGACACAAATGTCAATGGATGTATACGGTAAGCACTTACATCAAAAAACAACTTTGATTAAGTGGTTTGCCTGTTTGTATGTTTAAGTTATTCTCTTGAACGGCTGAATCGATTTTGACGGAAATTTCACTGGAATATAGCTGATGACCAGAGATCGGAATTGGGTGTGTGAAAATACCTAAAGTTTGCAGCGGGACATAATATGGAGCTGTTACAACCACTTAAGTTAAACCGGTTTTGGATTTTACCGGTTTAGTTTAGTTTTATTTTATCGTTTTACATGTTCCTTACCTTTGAAACACCGAACTATAAACATTTACAAGCTGCTAATACAGTTCTTAATTAATTTTTGTTTATAGTTTGTGTTTATAGTTCGGTGTTTCAATGGTAAGGAACATGTAAAAAAAACAAAACTAAACCGGTAAAATTCAAACCCAGTTTAACTTAAGTGGTTGTAACAGCTCCATATTATGTCCCGCAAACTTTAGGTATTTTCACACACCCAATTCCGATCTCTGCTGATGACACAAGGAGTAAGTGAGACTGTTTTATTGTCCCGGGTCAGACCAAATATTTGTGTGATCCACAAATATTTGTTTCGGAGTCTGGACGTTTTTCTATGTATAATATGTATGTATTTACAAAAAAAAAAAAGTATGTTTATGTATATAAATCAGTTGTCTAGTACCCATAACACAAGCTCTGCTTACTTTGGGACTAGATGATGTTGTGTGTAAGATGTCCAAAAAATATTTATTTATTTATTATTATTTATTGTTAGCCTGACTGCCTGGATTTATAATAATAATTCTGGGTAACGCTACGGGTGATAGCTTGTGTAAGAGATACTAATTTATAAAACCAAAATGACATATCATATCATTTACTTCAGGTAATTTAAGAGAAATGAGAGTGTTTCACGTTCGTGCCTCGAAGAGCACGGTAAGCCGTCGGTCCCGGTTGTCATGAACATCTATGGCAATCGTTATTGGGTACTCAGTGCCTTCAAATTTACTGACAACTAGTTATATCTTCCAATTCAGAGCACTCGATGTCAGTTGCCCCGTGTAAACATTAATATTATTTTAAACGGTTGAACAAGTAGCCGGCCCCAAATAATATTGGAAATAATAAATAATAAGAAGTTGATGATGAAGTGTTTTTGTTTTAAAATATCATCTTGTATATATTATGTTTAGAAAATAAAATTACTTTCATTGTACCACTACTGCCCTCTGTCGGTACAAAGGTGTAGTTGATCTTTAACTATTCGCCACTAGGTGGCGCTACTATACTGAATCGTTTCGTATAGTGTTTTATTTTCTGTTAGATTGGTTTGAGTTCATAAGAGCCATAACCAGAGTGTGTCTGAGGCCGAGGGTTACTGTGAGGAGGCGCCCTTTGAGGGTACAGGGAACATCGGGGTTCTTAAACAGGCGGGGACCATACAAGCCACAGGTTGGGTACCATACAAATCCGTCGGGGTGCCAGGGATTTCTTTTTTAGGGTCCATGTAGAGCCCCAACTACTAGTACCAGAGAGTACACTACTGTAAAGTACTGCACACTTGACCTAGTGGTTTAAGTGATCGCCACGCCGCTCTCTACTGGTGAGTTCAAATCCTACGTGGAAAAACACTTTGAGTGATCCAGAAATTGTTAATCTAAATCTGTATAATTAATGGCTTATTTACGAAGCGATTATAAACAACACAGCATTAATTCTTACTTACATTTAAAACTTATATAAAATATAAAAAATAAGTAGGTACCTTAAATACATTGTGCATTTAATATAGATCAAATATGGCCATTTACAGCATGTAATGTAAATAAATATTTTCGAAGACATTACAGATATAAAATGCAAGGACCTAGAGGTTGCGTCAGTACCCACCGGGGCCCAATAGGTGGCGCTACGTAAACAGTTAAAAACTGATCACAATATTTATCAATTCCATGGTGCTATGAAGTTCGCCGGGTCATCATCATCATCATCATCATCATCAGCCTATCGCAGTCCACTGCTGGACATAGGCCTCTCCAATTGCACGCCACTCAGTTCGATCCTCGGCGACTAGCATCCAGCTCCTGCCAGCCGTCTTGCGCAAATCATCACTCCACCTGGCCTGTGGACGTCCTACACTACGTTTGCTGATTTTTGATTTGCCGAGTTCGCCGGGTCAGTTAATCCTAATATTATAAACGAGAAAATTTGGGAGTATGTGTGTGTGTATGTTTGTTGCTCTTTCACGCAAAAACTACTGAACGAATTTGGTTGAAACTTTACAGTAATATAGCTTAAATATCAGAATAACACATAGGCTACTTGGACGTAGTTACACGAAAAGGATCCAAACCACAATACTGTAAAAAATTAGTTAAGTGCCCCAAACTGATGCTACATATCGATATTATCGGTCAATAAAAAAAAAACACGTATAAACAGCTGTTTTTTATTGATTATTAACATCGAAACCAACCCACATCTATAGGCACATGTATATTTGTTTTCACTTATATTGATCCAACCGTCGTGGTTCTTACCCAGAATTAAAAACTAAATCAGTAGAACGATCACACAATATTCTGTATGATAGTAAATATACAATAAAAATAATAATAATATTCTAAGATAACATCATACTCACAATCTATTTTATAATGAACACCTATGAACAAATATGTTTTAAACTTCAAATCTCGAAAATGACTTTGTGTGGATTGGATCCTTTTCGTGTAACTACGTCCACTTTTTACTGCAATAATCGAGATACACGGACGAAAGCTGGGTGATTATAAAAATACATAAATCGTAGATGTCAAAATGTATCACTATTTATCTCCTGTCAAAACTTCACAGGTTGCTATGCATAACACACTTGCATGTGACACGCGGGTAACACGGCGGGGCGTTTACTCTGCTTGATGGAAAGCATGAGCTGTGGTCCCCATCCTCGTTGCAAGTGCATACAATGCTGTATGGTGACCCACACTATGGCGGCATAATCCGGTTCGGTCATCAAAGAAATACAACAGTAAGAATGCTGTCATTATTAGGATGGTCTTCTGTGTGAGGGTAGTACTGCCCCGGTCGAGTCGGACCATTCGAGCTGAAATCAGCGTCGTTTTTCTACCTGGAAATCTAACACTTTAGAATTTTTATTCATATTCGTCCGTGTGGTGACGGATTAAGAATACAAAGTGTCACCACCCCTATTCATTCCACGGGTGTCGTAAGAGGCGACTAAAGGAACAAAATAAGCAGCTAACATCACTGCCAAGAGAAAGAAAACTTGAAACAAACCCTTTACCAACCGGTCTAGTCAGCGTGGTATAGTAGGCCAAAACCTCCTTTCAAAGGAGAGGCCTATGTCCAGCAGTGAACTTTGAAAGGCTGTTGATGATGATGATGAAATCATCCAGTCCCAAACAAATCAGAGCTTGTATTATGTTTACTAGACAACTGATACAAATACATTAACATACTTTTTTTGTAAATACATATCTATTTAATATACATAGAAAACACTCAGACTCCGAAACAAATATTTGTGGATCACACAAACATTTAGTCCTACCCGGGAATCGAACCCGAGACCTCTTGATCAGCAGCCGCATACGCTAACCACTAGTCACTAGACCAACAAGACTGTCGAAGTTTCATCAAAGTTCAGTGCCCCCTCCATTGTAATTCAAAACATTGTGAGTCTACTTTCAAATGGAGATCACACATCAACACGAAGGTATATTTATACTGGGAAAACCGCAACTTAAAGCCTTTTACGATTTTATGAGTTCGTTGTGTGTAAAAACCCTTTAATAACTAACCTACTGTATATTAAGTCGTATTGAAGTCATTTGATTGACGTCATGAGATAACAGATAAAAATATATTATAGACTAACTGTGCCCCGCGGTGTTACCCGCGTATCATTATGGTTGCTATGCAAGTGTGTTATGCATAGCAACCTGTGAAGTTTTGACAGGAGATAAACAGTGATACATTTTGACATCTATGATTTATGTATTTTTATAATCACCTAGCTTTCGCCCGTTTATCTCGATTATTGCAGTAAAAATAAGCCTGTGTGTTATCCCTACATAATCTATATATATAAAAATGAAACCCGTTTTCCTTGGTCACGGCATCACCCGTAAATGGCTGGACCGATTTCACTAATTCTTTTTTTGTTGTGTTTGTTATTATTAGGAGAAGGTTCTTACGGAAAAAAATATTAAGGAAATCTCTCAGAAATATTGAAAAATAAACATTTAATTTTGCATATTTAAAAAAACGCGCGTAACGAATGTCAATGTCATTCACAGCCATTGAGTGACGTTGAATTGGCGGTACGAAGTTCGCGGGGTCAGCTAGTAAATTATAAATGCAAAAGTAACTCCGTCTGTCTGTCTGTTACGCTTTCACGCCTAAACCACTGAACCGATTTGGATGAAATTTGGTATGAAGATAGAACTGAGCTTGGGAAAAGACATAGGCTACTTTTTACAGTGATAACAGACATACACGCGGGCGGAGCCGCGGGCGAAAGCTAGTTCTGATATATAAGCTATATTACTGTAAAGTTTCATCCAAATCCGTTCGGTAGTTTTTGCGTGAAAGAGCAACAAACATACAAACACACATACTCACAAACTTTCACGTTTATAATATTAGTAGGACTAGCTGAGTACCGCGATGTTATCCGCGGTTATAGTTGTCAATCTCGAGTAACGCCGTGGAGTGAAGTTAGTCTAACAAAATTAAGCCTAAGCTACTCCATAAGTCATCAGTAGGGCTCGGAATAGGTAGTTTAATTTTATGTACTTGCAGAAATAAAGTCAACGTAAGCTTAACATGGATAAACCATAACATAAAATTTGCAATACTGATTATTCCAAAATGTTCTTTAATAAAGGCTAGATCGCGTCGAAGGTAGGATTTTGCAATACTTCTTTCGCTTTCTTTATAGATTGTACTTCTTCATCATGAAATAAAGAAAGAATATGTGATATTTCATTAAAATATTTTTTATAGTAAAAAGCAGCTTCTAGCCATGTACCCCGCCGAGTTATAACTGGCTCTGGAGGCAAGGGCATATAGTTTTTAGAATCTCTGAAAATAGTAAGTTCCCCGGGATTTCACAGGCATATCCATACTAATGATGTCTGACTGATCCACTCCTCCCATATATTTGTTATAGATGGACACCATATGTGGTTCTTCTATGACAATGTTTCTCTTTTCACTTTGTGAGAAGCGTTTGGCAGATTGTTTAGGATTTATTCCTACAGCATTAGAAGCAATACTGAATATATTATTGTCATGCCATTTAGCAATAATGAACGTGTTGTCATGTGTCGTTCTGTAATCGACAGCACCACGTTCCTTTTTTTCAGTAACTTCGATGTAATCAGAGGACAACTAGATGTCCTGTTTTCTCGAACTGTCCCAGTGCAACGAAGGCCTTTCTTTGTTATCTCTTCCAGCAAGGGCGTCCCAATAAAAAAATTATCAAAAACTAAAACGTGGTAAGGAAGGTCGAAGCCACGTGAAATCAGCACATCGCAAAAAGTGAGAACAACGCTTGCACCCAGCCCCAATTCTTTATATATTGGATTGCACATAGTTGTAGCACCTTGGTATGGTTCCATCCATAAAACATACCCTAATCGTGTAGCACCAACCCAAGCTTTGAACCCGTACCTAATAGGTTTACCTTTTATGTGCTGTTTGCAGCCATGTCTACCATAGTAGGGGATCATGGCCTCATCTACACTGTAATGCTCTTCAAGAGGAGAAAACTCTAAGAACTTTTTATTTAGAAGTGTAACTAGGGGGCGTACTTTTGTGTATTTGTCTTGCAAATCCAGATTATCATTGACATGAAGGTGGCGAAAAATAAAGTCAAATCTATCCCTAGTCATAGCCGAGCTGATCAATTCATTCTTTGTATCAGGGGAGTTTTCCCAATACATTCTTCTACGGGGGAGCCATGAATAACCACTAACCAACAATATGCCGATGAAACATTTCATATCTTCAGTGGTTATGTCTCCAGGCAAATTCTTTTTGACAGCATATTTATTGCTCTCTGACACCAACAACGAAATAACATCTTCATCTAAGAAGTTTTCAAACCACTCAATTGGGCGCTTATCTTGGCAAGCGCCTTGAACATCTGGCCAATTCACGGGATTTTTTGCCAAGTCCCGTTTTCTCCATGCGTAGGTACGCCTACGTTTAGTTCGACCTGTAGAATCAGAAGGTTCTTCTTCTGTATCACTCACCATAATCTGCCCTTGAATCATTACTTCAGCCGGTTGAAGCAGAATGTTTCGTGGCAAATTATTCAAAGTTACATTATCTTCTTCACCCGAATCTTCGTCAGTGAGACAGTCAGGATCAACAGGAGGAGGTAGAATACATATCAGTCGTTCTCTATAATCTTCTTCATTATCAGAAACATTTTCTAAAGCATCTAAAATTTCATGCGCAGCTAACGGTCTGTAAAGAAAAAGTTGTATTATTGTACTAAAATCATGTATATTATCCTACTGTCCTATATATAGTACGCTAGTATTTGTAACAAGTTATACGTAATTTATTTATATTATTTTGCTAGAATATTTATTTAGTACAAAAGTTAAGGTTATCAACTAGATATTAACACAGAAAAAAACAAGTCACGAGTAAAATATAACTTTTTATACATACCTGTCATTTGCCATGTCTGCAACGCACTTTTATTACACACTTATAAGGTAAAATATAAGGTAAAAACTGTTAAAATAACTGTCTTTTTATTTTTTCTAATAAAGCTGACACGTTTCTTACTGCAAATCATAAGACTAAATAATCTTAGATAAAGAGAGTATTCTGATATTTTTTTTTATTTCTACTGTCCTAAATATAGGACAGTAGGCTTATCTGGGTTAATAACTAACCTACTGTATAATAAGTCGTATTGAAGTCATTCGATTGACGTCATGAGATAACAAATAAAAATATATTATAGACTAACTGTGCTCCGCGGTGTTACCCGCGTATCATTATTATGGTTGCTATGCAAGTGTGTTATGCATAGCAGCCTGTGAAGTTTTGACAGGAGATAAACAGTGATACATTTTGACATCTACAATTTATGTATTTTTATGATCACCTAGCTTTCGCCCGTTTATCTCGATTATTGCAGTAAAAAGTAGCCTATGTGTTATCCCTACTTATTATTAAAATGCGGAAGTGTCTGTCCGTCTGTCTGTTACGCTTTCACGCCTAAACCACTGAACCGATTTTGATGTAATTTGGTATGAAGATAGAACTGAGCTTGGGAAAGGACATAGGCTACTTTTTACAGCGATAACCGATATAAACGCGGGCGAAGCCGCGGGCGAAAGCTAGTTCTTTCATCCAAATCTGTTCAATAGTTTTTGCGTGAAAGAGCAACAAACATACATACACATATACTCACAAACTTTCACGTTTATAATATTAGTAGGACTAGCTGAGTACCGCGATGTTATCCGCGGTTATAGTTGTCAATCTCGAGTAACGCCGTGGAGTGAAGTTAGTCTAACAAAATTAAGCCTAAGCTACTCCTTATGTCATCAGTAGGGCTCGGAATAGGTAGTTTAATTTTATGTACTTGCAGAAATAAAGTCAACGTAAGCTTAACATGGATAAACCATAACATAAAATTAGCAAAACTGATTATTCCAAAATGTTCTTTAATAAAGGCTAGATCGCGTCGAAGGTTAGGATTTTGCAATACTTCTTTCGCTTTCTTTATAGATTGTACTTCTTCATCATGAAATAAAGAAAGAATATGTGATATTTCATTAAAATATTTTTTATAGTAAAAAGCAGCTTCTAGCCATGTACCCCACCGAGTTATAACTGGCTCTGGAGGCAAGGGCATATAGTTTTTACAATCTCTGAAAATAGTAAGTTCCCCGGGATTTCACAGGCATATCCATACTATTAATGTCACAAAATCGCAAGTACATAAAATTAAACTACCTATTCCGAGCCCTAGTCATCAGCTATCTGCCAGTGAAAGTCCCGTTAAAATCGGTCCAGCCGTTCCAGAGATACCCGGACTAACAGACGGACAGACAGATATTTTTTTTATGGATTTCAGTACCGTAAATACTTTGATATGCATTTAGTAAAAAAAAATGTAATTTCTTATTAAAAACAGACACTCCAATTTTATATAATGACTGCACGGTTGGCCTAGTGGCTTAAGCGGTCGCCACGCCGCTTCCTACTACGCCAAGTGTCGTGGGTTCAAATCCCACGTAGGATAACACTTTGTGTGATTCACAATTTGTTGTTCTGAGTCAGGGTGTTCTTTGTGTCCGTTTCTTGTATGTTTGTAAAGTCTCCCGCGACACAGGAATTTATATTCCTGATGTGGGAGTTGTCTTTTTAAATTAAAAAAAAAAAAAAAAAAAAAATTGTGTATGTATTGATTGAGGCTAAAATTAAACGAAATTCTTGATGTTTTCTATATATATATAATTTTAACAAAAAGGAACCGACTTCAATGAAAAACTATTCCGAGTACCCAAATCGCGACTTGACCGACTTGACCCAAATCGACGCGTTTCCTTGAGATACCATCATCAGATCCCGATATGGTGAAGATGGGACCATGATTCCAATGCAAAAAGAATTTTTGAAATCGGTTTATAAACGACGAAATTATCGTTGAAAATACATAAAAAAAAAAAAAAAAAAGAAAGAGAACCTCCTCCTTTTTTTGAAGTCGGTTAAAAATGAATCCCTATTTCCCTTGGTCACGCCATCACGCGTGAACGGCTGGACCGATTTCACTGATTCTTTTTTCATAATATACCTTGAAGTACGAGGATGGTTCTTAGGAAAAAAAAAATCTGATAAGTTTTATCAGAGGGGTTCCGAGAATACAAAATAATTGAGTGACGTTGAATCGACTGTTAGGCGGTACGAAGTTCGCGGGGTCAGCTAGTTCTTTAAAAAAATCCATATTAAATACATATAAATTTAAATACGTTACTTATACAACAAAAGATTTTTTTTTGTCTGTTTGTTTGTTTTGGGTTACCTCTTGAACGGCTGGACCGATTCTGACAATACCTTCACTGGCAGAAAGCTGAAAACATTTTATATCTGTTACCCGCCTCATTAAGAAGTTTTGGTATATCATCAAATCTCATCAAAGTCGGTGCAGTGTAACAGACAAAGTTACTAACGCGTGTCCGTGTGTTGACGGATTAAAAATACAAAGTGTCACCACCCCTATTCATTCCATGGGTGTCGTAAGAGGCGACTAAAGGAACAAAATAAGCAGCTAACATCACTGCCAAGAGAAGGAAAACTTGAAACTAACCCTTTACCAACCTGTCTGGCCAGCGTGGCATAGTAGCCCAAAACCTCCTTTATAAGGAGAGGCCTATATCCAGCAATGGACTGTTAAAGTCTGTTGATGATGATGTTTTTTTTTTTTTTTTTTTTTTTTTTTTTTATATTTAAGCCTGCCAAAGTGACTCTACTCTGCCTGATGGAAAGCATGAGTAGAATCCAGGAGTAGGGGTCACCATGCTCATTGTGAGGGTAGACAATGTAGCATGGTGACCCTTACCATGGCAGCCTGGTTTGATTATTCTGCATCATTCTCCCGGCCTTCGAAGGGCGGGAGAATGATGATGAGATTTAAAGCATAATACATATTAAACAATAACAATTGATAAATGAATAACCTTTAATATTTAATTACATTTATTCCACTTAAATGAATTTGATTTCTAATTAAAATTTTTATTTATTATTATTTGCTTCAATCAACTAACTAATTTTTCAATGTTCAATGCAAGGAACCCGTTCGGGTAAAGGCAATATATATAAAATAAAAGTAATAATTTTAACAGAAAGGAACCGACTTCAAAGAAAAACTATTACGAGTACCCAAACCGCGACAATTGTGCTATGATATTTGAGGAGTTCCCTCGATTTCCTTGGGATCCCATAATCAGATCCCGATATGGTGACGATGGGACCACCTGTAAGCTACGCCCATTCCAATGCAAAAATAATTTTTGAAATCGGTTCATAAACGACGGAATTATCGCTGAACACACATAAAAAAAAAAGATTCTGATGAATTGAGAACCTCCTCTTTTCTTTGAAGTCGGTTAAAAATAAACCCAACCTTTTAGCTCATATAAAATGGAGTCACAATGAATGTCAATGTTAGAAAATAATCACATCACCACACCCATCACAGGTGATTTGGCACTAATTTGGTACCAAACGTGTTTGACTTGACCTACGCATCGCGTAACCTGTCGCTAACGTATTCAAGCTGCGTTGTGACTGATCGTATAGTTTGCAGCTGTGTTTAACAATGATGTGAAATAGATTTATTTGCTAGTTTTTTTTTTTTTTTTTTTTTATATATATATTTAAGCCTGCCAAAGTGACTACTCTGCCTGATGGAAAGCATGAGTAGAATCCAGGAGTAGGGGTCACCATGCTTATTGTGAGGGTAGGCAATGTAGCATGGTTACGTATCCTCAGTAAGATCTAAGCTCAAAGAATTATTTTAATTTTTTTAAGAAGTTAATTTTCTTTGTAATAGTTTAGCAACCTTAGCAATATTTATATTTATGTTATATTTCAAATGAACTGTTTAAGATACTTGGATTCACATAGTATTATTAAAATAGAATAGTGTGATTTGTTATTATTCTTACTATTAATATGCATGCAGGATTCACATCCAGTAGATGTCAATCAGTATATATATAAAGTCATGTTTGGTGTGTTTTTGTGATTGAACATTAGTTTTGTGAATTAGAAAAAAAAGTGTAAAAAATATAATTTTACACGCCAGTATTATCTTAGCATTAAAAATTGAATGAAGAAGGAACGTAAAAATAAATAAAATGATGTTTTTCTTTCTTACTACTTAATAATTACAGAAGTTTAACCACTAAATTAGTAGGCTTTCATTTCTATTAGTAGAAATAAAGTTATAAATGTACCACCGCGGCCCGCGACATATTGCTGGTCAAGTGCTTTGTTGGTCTAGTGGTTAGATTAGATTAGATTAGAGTAAACTTTATTGTACACCAGTTAATACAGTTTACATACAAGAATACATCATTAAACTGACCATGTACAATTGGCGGCCTTATCGCTAAAAAGCAATTTCTGCCAGGCAACCTTAGGATGGAAAAAAGATTATGGGTAAAAAATCGACATAATGGGCAGTGTTGGTGCGAGTTTTTTTAAATAATAAAAAAAAAAATAATAATAAAAACAAGGTGATTTAAAAAGTAATATTTCCATAATGAAAATAAATACACTCGTATATACATACAAGTACACCCAAGTACACACATACATAAATATATATATACACATATACATACACATACATACACCTACACATATACATACATATACAAATACATATATTAAACATACTGAAATGTTTTAGGTACATAATTATTAAGATGAAAGGTAAAATTCTTTGACCATTTTTTTAAAAACTGGCAAAGATTTGGCACGTCTTATAACCATTGGCAAAGCATTCCATAGTCGGACAGCCTGTACAGTGAACGACTTGTCGTAAAACTTGGTACAGTGAGGTGGTACTGCCAGTTCCATAGATTCGGATGACCTCAGGGATCTTGAATGTGTGTCACTGAGGAACACAAAACGTTCCTTTAAATAAGTCGGTGTAAACGGATGAAAGAGAATACCATAAAGTATGGAAAGAATATGAGCATTCCGTCGAAGGCGAATTGGGAGCCACTTAAGCTGGTTGCGATATTCAGAAACATGGTCATATTTGCGTAGTCCAAATATGAATCTAATACAAAAGTTTTGAAGGCGCTCAAGTTTATCGAGTTGCTCCTCGGTGATATCGAGATAACTGACATCAGCATAGTCGAGTATAGGAAGAAGGAGGGATTGCGCAAGTGCAATTTTAGTAGCCGTTGGGAGAAAGTTGCGCAGTCTTCGTAGACATCCTGCCGATGCAAACAGCTTTCGACTGACTTCTCGGAGTTGAGGTCCCCAGCTTAATGTGTTGTCAATATAGACTCCTAAATTTTTAACCGAGGTACTCACCAACAACGAAGTACCATTGACTGTTATGTTAGGAAGTTGTGTCCAGTCTATTCTAGATACCATCCTGGCACTGCCCACAACAATAAGTTGAGTCTTGGATGGATTCACCACAACTCCATATTGTTCACTCCATTCACAGACACGCGCCAGATCCCGATTAACAGTTGAGAAGGCTTCAGCTAATCTATGTAACGGTGCCTGTGTATAAATTTGAAAGTCATCTGCATAAAGGTGGTAGGAGGAGGATAATGATTTAGAGATGGAATTTATAAATATAGTGAAAAGTAAAGGAGATAAAACGCCACCCTGTGGGACTCCAGCAGACGTTTTACACCAAGAAGATAACGATTCCTCTAGGCGCACACGCTGCCTTCGTCCAAACAGGTAACTTTGAAACCAATCAATTACCGTTGGAGATATGTTGATAGAGCGCAATATGCCAAGCAGAATGTGGAAATCTACACAGTTAAAAGCATTGCTGAAGTCCAGCAAGGAAAGAACCGTAAGATTCCCATTCTCCATACCGTGGTTAGCATATGCGGCTACAGATCAAAAGGTATCGGGGTCGATTCCTGGGTCGGTTCAAATGTTTGTGATCCACAAATACGACGTATTTATGACAAATAAGTGACGTTGTGTGTAAGATGTCCGGAAATATTTATTTCTAAATACTTTTATTCTTTGCTACAATACTTTTATTTTTAAAATAAAACATCGCTCCTAACATAAACAGTAAGTACATACTTGTTTTAAATTATTCTTATACTTAAATACCATTTAAACTCCTTGTACCCATATCACTTTAACATAAATAACATAGGAATTTCATACAAAAAACCATCCCCCGTTTTAACCCCAAATGAATGTTGGTTTCTAAAGATACATTAATAGTATACCTCCACACCATTTATCTATAGAGCATACATATTAAATTTCAAGTTTCTTACTTCAAAAACGTAGGACTTTCATACAAAGTTTCAACTCCCGTTTTACAGCTTATTAGGGGTAGAGTTTCATTCTGAAAGGATGTTTACAACTTATAAGGAACCTTTTTTTTTTCGCACCATACCCTGACCTACCTCGGCAGTCGGGAGGAGCTTCAGGAACGCATCATCATCAACTTATAAGCTATTATTAACTATATAAGCTATTATAACTATTTATTAACCTATCAAATTTCAAGTTTGCAGATTTAGTAATTTTTGAGATTTCTTGATTTGTTTAATCATACAATGGCTTTTATATACTATATGGATTACTAGTATTGTAATTTGCGTAGATTAATTCTCTTTTATTGTAATAGCGTATATTATTAGGTTAAACTACTTATAGGCTTTTATTGATAACCTACGTGCATTTGCTTCAATTCTATTTATTCTTCTCAGAATAATGGTTTTAGAAGATATTAATGGGTTCTACTTACAAGAAATCCTTAATAGTAGTCTGGAGTTTAGAATGTGGCAGGGCTATACTCCCGAGTGTCAGAGATCATGTTAATCTGTCGGCCTTTGTTGCTACTAAAATCTATGGCAATAATTATTAGTAAGTCAGCGCTCTCAAAAATACTCACAAGGAGAAGGCCCCGATGCCGATCGCTTCGTGAAAAAGCTGAAATTCAAGTAAAACCGGATTATGAAACTTCAAATAGTAATAAGATCAATAAAGGCTAAGAGGAACATACAACAATTGCCCCAACTTCAATCTTTCAACTTCAAAGTAAAGTAAATCTTGAAAGCGTATACTTTGCTGCAAACAGTTTGCCTAATGTAAACAAAACCTTTAGGCCTTTATTACAGAGCAATTTAAATACCGGAACATTTTCACATATCTTCGTAATGATGATTAGCAAAAGCCATTCAATTGACTATCATCATCATCAGCAATAGACAGCCTATAACAGTCCACTGCTGGACATAGGCCTCTCCTTAGAAAGGAGGTATTGGTCCACTATACCCCGCAAGAAGCGATCATAGTTGAGTGGCCTTAGGTAATTGGAAACAATTTCCGAGGTTAAGCAACGACGGCGCGGTCAGCATTTAGATGGGTGACCGTTAGTGGAATGTTAATTATAAGCGTTTCCGTGATTCGGAGATCACGTCAAGCAGTCGGTACTTTTTGTTATCTAAGATAACACTCGTGAAACATAGTTTGAGAAATTCAGTCGGCTTAAAAATATCCTACAGCAAGATTACGTAGCCACAACGTGTCTTGCCAGTCCCCAACCTGCACTCGACCAGCGTGGGGACGTATGGCCTTAACCCTCTCTTGAGAGGAGACCAGACCCGATCATTTTTGGCTACTAGTTCGTAGTTTTTAGTCTGTAGTTCATGACTCGGAGCCCTAATAGATCCGTCATGTCCGTTCGTCCGTCCGTCCGTCCTCGACCTACCATACCAACGGCTAGTACTGCTAAGATGAAACTTTGCATGAATACGTGTTTCTATCACATCGACAAAGTGCTACAATCAAACAATGAAAAATACTTTTATTTGGGGTACCTCCCCTACACGTAAACTTGGGATGTTTTTTTTTTATTTAGGCATCCGTGCGAGTTATTTAACTTAATGGATATTTTTTTCACAAAAATAGGGCATCCCCCTCCTCTAAAAGCTAAACGAGTACTAAAAAAAAGTATGTTTACTTACATAATAAACATGGAAAATACCCAAACTCCGAAACAAATATTTGCGGATCACTCAAACATTTGGTCCAAAGCGGGAATCGAACCCGAGACCTCCAGCGCAGCAGTCGCATACACTCTCACTGCACCACCGAGGCATCAATTAAAGATATTAAAGTTAAATAATTCGTAAACAAATAGGTACATAAATAAAAAATAATCGCAGCCGCATACGCTAACCACTAGACCTGTTGGTCTAGTGGTTAGCGTATGCGGCGTAGGCAGTCAAATACATCCCCACTTCACGTGTAGGGGAGGTACCCCTTTTAAATTATACATAATATGATTGTTGCACTTTGTCGACGTAATAAAAATACGTATCCATGCAAAGTTTCACCGTTCTAGCACTCACCGTTTGGACAGTAAGTCGAGGACGAAAAGACGGACGGACATCAAATCAAATCAAACCATTTTTACTGCAAATAAACCAATACAACGGCACTTTTTAAAACTTCAAGTAGTCAGTCGGTAGTCAGTCGTGAAGCTAATCGTCTGTTGCAATTCGTAGATCCTATGGAGAAGAACAGACAAGAAACTCCATGGACACTCTTTTCCAACATAGTTTTTACAATTTTTGGTTGCATTGTTTTAGGCATTTTATTAAATGTGAGGACAATGTAACGATGCTGATATTTACACTGGTAGTGTTCAAAAATAATTAAACATTTATATAATAATATATAATATATGCACCAGCGATCGTCCAGTTCAACCATATCGTAGGGAGCCGAACGACCCGCTACACAAGCCACCGCCAGCAGGACTTTTGAACGAGCATGACATACTCAAAACCGCCAGTCAACAAACTTATGCTACTAGTGACTACAAAGTGCTCGCATGTATCATTCAAAATGTTCGCAGTTATACAACAATAAAGCCATGACGAAACTATAAGGATTCCGATTTAGGAACAACGGAACCCTAAAAACATTTTTAAAGTCTTTTTACCACGGGGAGTGTTCTGATGAGCTCTTCCATCTAATCCCACCTTCTTTTACAGGACAAAGTGGTAAAAATACGCACAAGAACTACTTAAATGGTTCGGCTAAAAACTGGAACTCACTACCATCGCACGTGTTTCCTTCCCATTATGATCCCGGGTCCTTAAAGAGGGGTGTGAAAAAGCATCTCACTAAGCCGCCATAGTTTGGGTCTGCATCGCCATACTTCCTGCATCGCAGGCAGTGTGGTGGCCCCCACTCTTGGATTCTACTCATGCTTACCATCAGGCAGAATGGAGTCACATTGGCGGGCATAAAAAAAGTGTTTCTGTCTGTGTGTTCATTTTGATGGAACTTTCAATGGTAGATAACTGATGATGTATTTCATAACTTAGGCTAATTTATTTTAGACTGTAGACTGTAGAATTTCAACAAAAATAAATAAATAAATATTTCGGATTTCTTTTGCACACAACATCATCTAGTCCCAAACTAATCAGAGCTTATATTATAGGTACCAAACAACTGATATTAATACATAAATATACTTTTTTTGTAAATACATACATATTATACATAGAAAAGACCCAGACTCCGAAACAAATATTTAGTCCGACCCGGGAATCGAACGCGAGACCTCTTCATCAGCAGCCGCATACGCTAACCACTAAACCAACAAGGCAGTCACACAACCACGGGCAACACCACGGGTCTCAGCTAGTAAAAAAAAAAAAAACTCATTTACAAAATTTCTCTTCACTGTCTGGGAATCGAACTCGTGACAACTATCGCTCCAATTCCGTCACGGTCATTGCCACAACCAGTTCAATTTGAATCGTCTTGTAAATTACGACACATAGCAGTGATATAACAACTACATGTTATACTGTGTAGACAATGTGATGGCACATACATACATAAGGATATAAGGCTTAGGGTACACGGGTATATATAATAATATATTAAATTTATGTGTCCATTTGTAATTCGTGGACACGACTGCCTTGTTGGTCTAGTGGTTAGCGTATGCGGCTGCTGATCAAGAGGTCTCGGGTTCGATTCCCGGGTCAGACCAAGTATTTGTGTGATCCACAAATATTTGTTTCGGAGTCTGGGTGTTTTTCTATGTTTAATATGTATGTATTTATAAAAAAAAGTATGTTTATGTATTTATATCAGTTGTTTAGTACCCATAACACAAGCTCTGCTTAGTTTGGGACTAGATGATGTTGTGTGTAAGATGTCCAAAATATTTATTATTTATTATTATTATTTCAATAATCTGTTTGTAATTTCAAATCCAACTCATATTATAAACGAGAAAGTTTGTATGTATGTGTGTATGTTTTGGCTGTTGCTCTTTCACGCAAAAAGTGCTGAATTAATTTAGATGAAACTTTACAGTAATATAGCTTATATATCAGAATAACACATAGGCTACTTTTTACTGCAATATTAGAGATAAACGGGCGAAAGCTAGGTGATTATAAAAATACATAAATCGTAGATGTCAAAATGTATCACTGTTTATCTCCTGTCGAAACTTCACAGGTTGCTATGCATATTACACTTGCATGGCAACCATAATGATAGTTTGTAAATGGCTAATTTAAAAATGAGTTCTGTATAATCACATATGTAGGCTACTTTTTGCCCGAATATAAGTGGGTAACACCGCGGGGCGCAGCTGGTTTTCAATAAATATCATCACTCTCCCGTCCTACGGAGACCGAATAATGCTGAATTGGGCCTCCGGTTTCACACTCACCAACGAAATACGACAGCGAGAATGCTGTCATTATTAGGATGGTCTTCTGTGTGAGGGTAGTACTGCCCCGGATGATTCGGTCCATTCGTGCTGAAATCAGCGTGGCTATACTACCTATTTTTTTATATGAGCTTGTAAAGGTATTCTGCATAGTTTCCCATCCAGGTTTTGTAAGTCCATTCTTATTTGTCAGGGGTTTTAAAAAAATTGTTAATATTCTGATTTATATATGCTAATTTTAGTTACTGCCTTGTTGGTCTAGTGGTTAGCGTATGCGGCTGCTGATCAAGAGGTCTCGGGTTCGATTCCCGGGTCGGACCAAATATTTGTGTGATGCACACGTATTTGTTTCGGAGTCTGGGTGTTTTCTATGTATATTAAGTATGTATTTACAAAAAAAAAGTATGTTTATGTATTTATATCAGTTGTTTAGTACCCATAATACAAGCTCTGCTTAGTTTGGGACTAGATGATGTTGTGTGTAAAATGTCCGAAATATTTATTTATTATTTATTTATTTATTTATTTCATGGTGCTTGAAGGCTAATTACCAAATTTGCCACATAATCGCTTGAGGCCATGACCTCACAGGACACTGATGTTAAGAAATATATATAAATTAATTAAAAAGAAAAATTCTCCAAGTTTTATTTCCAAAGTAGGTTGAGGTTGTCCTTAAATTTACTTCTATGGTACGGTTCAATTTAGATATTTAATTGCCATCAAATCTACAAAATAAACATTCTTCTGTGTGTATGTGTGTATCCCATGCCGATTTCGGTTATGGTGACTTTTTGTCAATCACACCATCCAAGTAATTAAATATTTCGGACAAATATTTCGTACATCTTACACACAACATCATCTAGTCCAAAACTAAGCAGAGCTTGTATTATGGGTACTAAACAACTGATATAAATACATAAACATACTTTTTTGTAAATACATACATATTTACATAGAAAACACCCAAACTCCGAAACAAATATTTGTGGTTTACACAAGTATTTGGTCCGAGCTGGGAATCGAACCCAAGACTTTATGGGTAGCATGGTCTGCCCAGCGCCATAGCTTCAACTAATTGCAACGTTTTCACAGATATTCGTTTGGCAATCAACATCATCCATTCTTCTCTATCACTCACTTCACTGTTAACTCTCTTCCTATCCATATCTTCTTTCACATAATCCATCAAAATTCTTTTTTGGTCTTCCTCTTCTCTTGTACCCTTTACCTCTCATTCCTAACACTTTCACTACTTCAGTCCCCTGGTGTTACCCGCTGTGATTGTTGTAAATCACGAATAACGCCGTAGAGTGAAGCTAGTTTAAGTTACTCCTGGGGTCATCAGCTCTCTACCAGTCAAAGCCCCATCAAAATCGGCCCAGCCGTTCCAGAGATTTGTCGAAACAAACATACGATATATATTAAAAATTGCATTTTTGATGTTAGTACCGTATAGTTGCAGTGTCTGTATGCAACAGACTGCAATTTTAATTATTTGTAAATATAAATTTATACATATATATTTTATATATCTTCTTCCTAGCCTTATTCCCAATATTATTTGAGGTCGGCTACTAGTTCAACCGGTTTTACCTGAATATCAGTTTTTCCACGGAGCGACTGGCATCGGACCTCCGCAACCCTAAGGGAGAACACAAATATATTTCATATATAATATATCTTATATATAAATTTGTATAAATTAAAGAGAAAAAGTATTACCATTTTTTTTAAAAGACAACCCTCGCATTGATGTGAATTGCCTCCGATAATCTCACTGTACGTGCCCATACATGCCTCTCCTATGGTAATATAAAGTCCCTAACATATAGTCTTTCTAAACGTCTATTTTCATCATCATATATCATACAGTCCACTGGATTTAAGCCTACTCTTTTAGTTGAGGTTTTGACCTACTATATATATATATATATATATATATATATATATATATATATATATATATATATATATATAAATTTTCAGGCCAAGCGGGTTGGTAAAGGGTTTGTTTCAAGTTCTCCTCCCCTCTGAAATGATGTTGGCCTTAATATAGCCTCTTTAACCGAGATTACCGCTTTACAGTGGCAGAAATACGCACTAGTATTATATGGTTCGATTCTTCCTTCCTGTGCCGGTCAGTTAGAAAGTGGAACTCATCAACAGCTCCCGTGTTTCCTTCCTATTATGACCCTGGGTTCAGTAATCGGCCGCCATAGTGTGACTCGCAATGAGTGTGGTGGCCCCCATTCTTGGATTCTACTCATGCTTTCCATCAGCTAGAGTAGAGTCACCTTCACAGGCTATTTAATAAAATAATAAATAAATAAATATAAATTTTGAACATTTTACACACAACTCCATCTAGTCCCCAAAATAAGCAGAGCTTGTAATATGGGTAACTAGACAACTGATATGAATACATAAACATACTTTTTTTTTGTAAATACATACATAAAATACATAGAAAACACCCAAAGTCCGAAACAAATATTTGCGGATCACACAAACATTTGGTCCGACCCGGGAATCGAACCCGAGACCTCTTAATCAGCAGTCGCATACTATAACCACTAGACCAACGAGGCAGTTAACAAGTTAAAAGGTAACAGATATAGACGAAGGCGGAGTTTGTACAGATCTAAGCTTATCAGATATACTTATGCTATAATTTATTAGGGTTCGATTCCCGGGTCGGAACAAAATATGTGTGTGATCCGCAAATATTTGTTTCGGAGTCTAGGTGTTTTCTATATATGTATGTATTTACAGAAAGTATGTTTTTGTATTTATATCAGTTGTCTAGTACCCATAATACAAGATCTGATTAGTTTGGGACTAGATGGCGTTGTATGTAAAATGTACAAAATACTAATTTATTTATTTTATTTAAGCATCTGATAAAAAAAAATTCCTCAAGAACCGTCTTGCCAAAGATTTTTATTTATGACCTCTCCACCAAAGAAATTTAATTAATCTGACATAATAATTTATTCAATGTTAGTAGAATAGTGACGTCAATGGTTGGTCAGACGCAAGTCTGCACACAGCCTAAGTCCATCTCACATATTATACTCTTGCGAAATGTCGACTCAGCATACAGTTTGTATAACGAACGCGCGACACGAACACGTGCGGACATATTGAATCAAGTTTTGAATTTAGAACGATTTTAAATACATTTTTTTTATAAAAAGGTGGTGTTCTTTTTTTTAAAGTGATTTAAAAATAGAAGGACTTTTAGTGTTGGAATTTTTTTTGAAGTGTTTTAAAAGGTGAGTTTTTAATATATATTTTTTTTTATTTTTTTTTTTATGAACATGGGATAAGTTCGTTATATTTAGTGATGCGTCACATACAAAGGATCATTAAATAACAATAGAACTATAAAAATAAATTAATAAATAGTTATTGTTTAGATCATTTAGAAGTGTATTAGGTGGTTTAACATTAGTTAATTTTAAATACATCCATAGACTCACGCTTATTTCATAGAGGGATAGACAGAGACATTTAAATTCCACTGTACCTTAGAGGTATACAACATTATGTGGCTAAAGTCAAATTTTACAGGAGAGGCAAAAATGCGCGTAGTGAAATTTTGAATATAATTTTGAGAATGTTATAATAAAGGCAGAGTAATTAACTGAGCTGTATTTTTTTATATTAAATAGAGGGAAGTATCATGAATTATGTCCGTGTGGTGACGGATTAAGAATACAAAGTGTCACCATCCCTATTCATTCCATGGGTGTCGTAAGAGGCGACTAAAGGAACAAAATAAGCAGCTAACATCACTGCCAAGAGAAGGAAAACTTGAAACAAACCCTTTACCAACCCGTCCGGCCAGCGTGGTTTAGTAGGCCAAAACCTCCTTTCAAAGGAGAGGCCTATGTCCAGCAGTGGAGTGATAAAGGCTGTTGATGATGATGATGATGATCATGAATTAAACATAATTACGATAAATCGATCTATTATCTAACATCATTTGAGATCCTATACCCTGTTAATATATGTATATCTCTTCTGTAAATATTTATGGATTGTATATCCCTTTTCATAGGAGATGTAGGCCTTAATGCTTTATACCATTATGTAGAACTGATTCTTGGGATTTTAATGGTATAATAAACGTAATTTCGACAATATATGGAGTTATTATTGTATACCTCTGAGGTACAACACTAACTACGCTACAGATCTCTTTATTGCGTTCACTGTTGCATTTATTAGTAGTATAAACAAAAAAATATAAAAAACACTTTCATCATCAGCCTATTTCAGTCCACTGCTAGACATAGTGGACATAGGCCTCTCCCATTGCACACCACTTTGATCGATTTTGGGCTTCTCACATCCACTCCTGCCAGCCATTTTGCGCAAATCATCACTCCACCTCTCCTGTGGGCGTCCTACACTACGTTTGCCAAGACGCGGTCTCCACTCCAGAACTCTTCTACCCCAACGGTCATCAGTTCTGCGGCTAATATGGCCAGCCCACCTCCACTTCAGCTTGCTAATACGGTGGGCTATGTCAATGACCTTAGTTCTCTGACGGATAACTTCATTCCTGATACGATGCCTCAGAGAAACGCCGAGCATAGCCCTTTCCATAACACGCTGAACAACTTTGAGCTAAAAATACTTTAACTTGTGTAGGTACAAGTTAAAGTATTTTTAGCTCAAAGTTGTTGTTGATCAAAAATGTATCTGTAAGTAGTTAGGGCCACCGCAGACTAGCTACTTTTAGCATCGGCGATCGGCGATTTGGCGACTGCATCGATGCTGCATCGCGTTTTAGCGACTTCCCGCGTTCGATCGCGGTATCGGAAACGCGCCTTTTAGCGACTGCTCAGATGCCAAGTCGCTGCTACCGGCATCCGAATGTGTGCGGAGAGTAGCGTTCAGCTGCTGTGTCGCGCTTCTAAAAAGCGACTCGATCGCCGCGTTTGGCGTTTTTAAGTGTGCGGTGTGGAGCGTTCGGTCGCCGTATTTAGCTACTAAAAAGCGACTAGTTGCCGATCGCCGATGCTAAAAGTAGCTAGTCTGCGGTGGCCCTTACATATACATTTTTAACTTGCTGAGTCCCGCAGTATTACTCGCGGTTATTGTAGTAAATTGCGAGTAAACCCACAGAGCGAAGCTTGTCTATTAAAAAATAACTAAATTACTCCTCAGGGCATTAGCTTTCAGCTATAGCAGGTCCTTTTAAAATCAGTCGTAATAGAGATTGGCCGGAACAAACAGACAAACAAAAATTTTAATGTTACCATTCTGATGTTAGAATTGTATATACTTTGATAAGAATTTAGAAGAAAACTATTCATTTGATATTACATACAGACACCCCAATTTTATTTATTAACCGACTTCAAAAAAAAGGAGGAGGTTCTCAATTCGTCGGTCTTTTTTTTTTTTTTTTTATTTAAGTTCAGCGATAGTTCCGCCGTTTATGAACCGATTTCAAAAATTATTTTTGCATTGGAATGGGCGTAGCTTACAGGTGGTCCCATCGTCACCATATCGGGATCTGATGATGGGATCCCAAGGAACTCCTCAAATATCATAGGCACAGTTGTCGCGATTTGGGTACTCGGAATAGCTTATCTTTGAAGTCGGTTTCTTTTTGTTAAAATTATTTGTATAGAATACTAGCTCATGCCCGCGGCTCTGCTCGCGTCCTAGGGGTATTAAAAATTGATGTTGGCCGATTCTCAGACCTACTCGATATGTATACAAAATTTCATACAAATCGGTCAAGCCGTTTCGGAGGAGTATGAGAACGAACATTGTGTCACTAGAATTTTATGTATTAGATTGCAAGAAATTAACTACCTAGTTTAATATTCAAAGAACTGAAGCTGAAGCTGAGAGTATAATTAGTAAATTTATTTTATGAGTCAGGTTCCTTATTTGAAACCTTACCTATAAATAATTAGTTAAAGCTAAAAGCGTAGCTACGAAATAAGTGGGGGTGGCACTAAAATCTAAAATATAAAAGATTTATTCTTTTCCCTGCCCAAAAATAAGCTCTATATATAAATATATATAAATTTTAATATAAATATTTCGGACATCTAACACAACGCTTTCTAGTCCCAAACTAAGCAGAACTTGTATTATGGGTACTAGACAACTCACTTAAATACATAAACATACTTTTTTTTGTAAAAAGATACATTTTATACATAGAAAACACCCAAATCACACAAACATTTAGTCCGACACGGGAATCGAACCCGAGACCTTTTGATCAGCAGCCGCATACGCTAACCACTAGAAAAAATAAGGCCATCCTAGCTCCCGAACGGATGAACCAATTTTGATTATGTTTTGTTTTGTTTGACAGGTGAATTTGTAGGGAGTGTTATTAGCTATGTTTGAATGAAATCGATCCAAGCAGTTGGGGATTTTCAAAATTTTGAATTTTACTTATTTTGGGAAGGAACTCATTCCTTATAATATAAAGAATCAGTTCCTGACTGGTTTGGTAATCAGGGCTTGCAATTGAAAATAAAGAATGAATTCAAACTAAACGGTTGACTTAGTGGTTTAGGCGGTTGCCAGTCCGTTTGTTAGGGCCACAGCACACTAGCTACTTTTAGCATCGACGATCGGCAACTAGTCGCTTTTTAGAAGCTCAATACGGCCACCGAACGCTCCACACCGCACACTTAAAAACGCCAAACGCGGAGATTGAGTCGCTTTTTAGAAGGGCGACACAGCAGCTGAACGCTACTCTCCGCACACATTCGGATGCCGGTAGCATCGATTTGGCATCGGAAAATTATGGACAACACACAGTCGACGCGATCCAAGCATCTGAGCAGTCGCTAAAAACTTCCCATACCGCATTCGATCGCAGAATGTCGCGACTGATGCAACATGACTCGCGATTTTGATACCGCGATCGAACGCAGGAAGAAGAAAACGCGATGCAGCATCGATGCAGTTGCAAAATCGCCGATCGCCGATGCTAAAAGTAGCCAGTGTGCTGTGGCCCTTACTACGCCTTTTTATAATTATGTTTAAGTGTATACAGTAAAGATGAATAAATAAATAATAGAAATCGCAATGAAAATGTAATAAAATCAAACCACATTAATAATTATGTTAGAAAACGCAACACAACACATAAAAACATTATTGTGACAATATAAAAAATGACTACAGGATATAATAAAACATATACTAATTAATATGAATTCTTCTTCTTCCTAGTCTTTCTTCCCAAGTTTATTTGGGATCGGCTACTAGTTCAACCGGTTTTACCTGAATATCAGTTTTACCTGAATATCATGGAGCGACTGGCATCGGATCTCCGCAAACCTGAGAGAGAACTGAAATTCTAAGGTAGTTCAACCTTAGAATTTCAGTTCTCCTTCAGGTTTGCGGGATTAACCCGCCGTCACTCGCGCGGGGTGCTATCAGCACCCCACGCATTTTTGAACGTAAAAATGAATAATAATTTCTCTAGTTACACATCCGCGCGTCTCAGTACCTTCAAGTGACCTTTAAAACAGTCGACAAGGGGCGAGAGGGGTAGTTTTGTGCCAGTGCTTGCAATGTAAGGACGTGTTAAACTTTGTATGGGGTGGTCACGACACCCCGCGAGCGCTCGTGTTATACTTTTACGGAGGTTACTTTACAGCAAGGTACGTGTTTTCAATTATTTTGTCAGAGTAAATTATTTAATTGTACCCTTACTTACTATGGTATAAATAGTGGTGTTTTTCGAAGCATACATTTAATGCTTTTTTTCAAATTTAGTAAGTTTTTTTTCATTTTGTTTTCAGATGAGTTGGGAACAAGAGCAATCGAGATTGGCAGGTTTGTTAGAAGAAATAGAAGGATAACGAAGACAATGTTGCAGTGGAAACTGGTGCCAGCATTGGATGAAGATTTTGTTCAGGAATCTGATCATGATTCTTTGTCAAAACAGGATGCTTCATGGGTTGAAAAGTCTGAAGTAGAAGAGGCTAAAACCGAGGATAGTCAACGAGATTACATCGGAAAAGATAAAGTTACTAAGTAGCACAAAGTTAAGGGTCGTACTTCAATTAGAAGCCGCAATTTCAATTATCTACAATTGGAATATAACGCGATCGCAACCTAACATGAAAAGGCCTGAATTTTTGGAATCATTGGGTTTGAGCATGCTTCAAGGTCACCTTGAAAAAAGATCTTTACAACTATGGTTACCCAAAGCACTCAAGAGGATGTTGAATGCTTTTGGATCAAGCACCGAAGGAATGGGACCAACAAAAAAGTAGCGCTGTATAGTTTGTCCGCTCTCTAAACATTGAGTCACTGCAATTTTTGCAAATAAACCATGGGTCCAAAACACATGAAGTTAATTTGCAGTTCTTGTTACGAAAAATAAGTTTTTTTTTATTAATTTTGTTAATTAATCCCTATATTTATGATTTTCAAGGAGAAATTTTATGTTAAAAACTAAGAAGATTTATTTTTTTCTGGTTCTTTGAGGAAAGATCTCAATGTTGTTACTGAAAAGACCGATTACTATAATGTTTTGTACAATAGTAATAAAGTAGATTATTAAATTTACGTTTTTAATTTACATACGTCATACAACACTAAATAATAAAGTTCTGTTATATTTCCATTAACTGATATTATATCTATATAAATGTACATTGAGTGTGTGGGGTGGCTACAGCACCCCGCGAGTGCTCACGAGGCTAAAAACCGCGCGAGTGACCGAGGGTTAAGAACACAAAGTGTCTCCACCCCTATTCATTACATGGGTGTCGTAAAAGGCGACTAAGGGATAAACTACGCAAGACAACATCAATGCAAAAAGAAGGAAAATTTAAAACAAACCATTTATCAACCCGTCTGGCCAGGGTGGTATAGTAGGCCAAAACTTCCTTTCAAAGGAGAGGCATATATCCAGAAGTGGACTGTTAAAGGCTGTTGATGATGATGATGAAATTAGGAGAGGATTTCGAAGTTTGATTCTTCGGAGGACTTCAAATGCAGATGTGTAGATATGAGTGACTCTACAGTCACTCATTTGCACCTAAACATTTGCACCTAAACATCTACATGTTTAGGTGCAAATGAGTGACTCTACAGTCACTCATTTGCACCTAAACATTTGCACCTAAACATCTACATGTTTAGGTGCAAAAATCAAACGGAATGAGGACTTGGTGTTCGGATGCACCTCATAATAGTGTCTCCAATATAGTGCGTTCGTATATTTTAAGTAGTGTTTTCCTCTTGATAATTGCAAGGTGCATTTCAAGGCACAGGTATAATTAGAGGAAACTTAACATTTTATAATAATAATAGAATCGCTTTGTTGTACACTAGAATAATTGCATACAATGATAGCTTAAACTGCCTTATTGGTCTAGTGGTTAGCGTATGCGACTGCTAATCAAGAGGTCTCGGGGTTCAAATCCCGGGAAGGGCCATAAAGTGTTTTTGGGATTTTCTTAGGAAGTTTGGCGTTGATTCACGGCCGTGCCTCGGAGTGCACGTAAAGCCGTCGGTCCCGGTTGTCATGAACATCTATGGCATTCGTTATTGGAAAGTCAGTGCGTCAAATTTAATGACAACTAGTTCACCTTCGAATTTCAGTTCTCCCTTAGGGTTGCGGAGGTCCGATGCCAGTCGCTCCGTGGAAAAACTGATATTCAGGTAAAACCGGTTGAATTAGTAGCCGACCCCAAATAATATTGGTAATAAGGCTAGGAAGAAGATTGTGTGCCCTCATAGTTGACATGTTGACCAATACTCTTGAAATAATACACATTAGGCATAGCAGTCACTTTGTTATGCTTATATAAAATACTGCTAATATTATGAATAATCTTAAATTCAAACGTGTTTTATTAATACTTTGAATTTGTATCCGTATGAAGGTAAGGTGAAGGTTAAAAGTATTAGCAAATTGTTGACATAACTAGCGATAATATGCTGATATGTAAATTATAAATAACTCAGTGTTTTATAAATCAACTAGTTGATGTCTGCAGCTCCGCTCGCGTTCTGAAGGTATGAAAAATAGATGTCGGTCGATTCTCAGACCTACCTCATATTTTAGAAGCTACAGGGGGGGAGACACACATTTTACCACTTTGGAAGTATCTCTCGCGCAAACTATTTAGTTTAGAAAAAAATGATCTTAGAAACCTCAATATCATTTATGAAGACCTATCCATAGATACCCCAACACATAATTATGGTTTTGATGAAAAAAAATTTGTTGAGTTTCAGTTCTAAGTATGGGGACCCCCAAAATTTATCGCTGTTTTTTCTATTTTTGTGTAAAAATATTAATGCGGTTCACAGAATACATCTACTGACCAAGTTTCAACAGTGTAGCTTAAGAGCTACACTGTTGAAACTTGGTCAGTACAGTCACAGCCACTTTTTTCCGAAACTATAAGTAGTTTCGGAAAAAAGTGGCTGTGACATACGGACGGACAGACAGACAGACAGACAGGCATGACGAATCTATAAGGGTTCCGTTTTTTGCCATTTGGCAACGGATCCCTAAAAAAGTATGTTTCTGTATTTATATCAGTTGTCTAGTTACCCATAATACAAGCTCTGCTTAGTTTGGGGAGGAGATGGCGTTGTGTGTAAAATATATTTATTTATTTATTCAAAATTTCATACAAATCGTGTCAGCCGTTTTAGAACAGTGTGTTATCTAACATTGTGACACGCGAATTTTATATTTTAAATTAACTTTTGTTAGCGACTCCGGGCCACGTGTATGTCGGCTAGTGGCGTCAACTTTCATTGAAATTTGAGAAGCGTATTAGCCGTGAAATCGTTACTTTAGAATTTTCAATATTAGTAGATTTTGTTCGTAACTTTGCCCGCGGGTATGTCGGTTATTCCTAGTCTTTGTAAAATCGGTGCAGTGTTTTACCCGTGAAAGCGTTATAGACAGATGGACATAGATAGTAACTTCCGAATTATTATATTATATTAAATATTACTAGGTTTTTCACGCGACTGCGTTTACGTGTTTATTGGCTAGTGCGGTAAAAAGTGGCCAATTTTCCGTAAAATGCAATGGTACAGGCTGGGGCCCATTAGTTGGCGTTGCTGTCGATTTGTCACTATTAGTAACTAAACACAATACTTTAATCAGAATTATATTCTAAGGCGGTACGAAGTTTACTTATAATTAGGCAATCTTAAATTATATAGTTACAATGAGTATTTAAGGTTCACAATGAGCCCAGAAATAGGAGTGGCTCAGCTATTCTGTATATCAAATACATTTAGTAATATTTATTTTGTACATAAACGTACAAAACGTACTAAAAAGCAAACATTACATCATACTTATGCCCTTTTAGAAGAGCGTACGCATGAAGCTGAGATGTGATTTTAAAATATTTACGTTTTTAAAGGTGTCCGTGTAGTGACGGATTAATAATACAAAGTGTTACCACCGCTATTCATTCCATGGGTGTCGTAGGCGACTAATGGAACAAAATAAGCAGCTAACATCATTGCCAAGAGAAGGAAAACTTGAAACAATCCCTTTACCAACCCGTCTGGCTAGCTAGGTATAGTAGGCCAAAACCTCATTTCTAAAGAGAGACCTATGTCCAGCAGTGGACTGCTAAAGGCTGTTGATGATTGATGATGATGTGAAAGGTTCTTGGGAAAAAAATCCCTTGTTAGACTACAAATAAATACTATCTACCAATTTGAATTATGCCCCACAATAGCTTACACTGTTACACATATTCAAGTACTAATATGTCGAAATCCGCGTAAATACGTAATGCAATTACACAAAAAAATATCTGATTTCGTTTCAATTCATTGAACTATTTGATTGATAATTATCATATTACAGTGTAACCTGGTTAAACCTTGTAAAACCAGATTATATGTTCAGCGAAAATTTCGTAGTTTATGAACCGATTTCAAAAATTCTTTTTGCATTGAAATGGGCTTAGCTTACAGGTGGTCCCACCATATCGGGATCTGATGATGGGGTCCCAAGGAAATCGAGGGAACTCCTCAAATATCATAGGCACAATTGTCGCGATTTGGGTACTCGGAATAGTTTTTCATTGAAGTCGGTTCCTTTTTGTTAAAATTATATCGAATATGGTTGCATAGAAATCCGATCAGTGTTTAAATAGCTTGTTTGATATTTAAAACGTACATGCAGCATACACTATTAAGGTCTTTTTTTATTGACCGCCTTGTTGGTCTAGTGGTCAGCGTATGCGGCTGCTGATCAAGAGGTCTCGGGTTCGATTCCTGCGTTGGACCATATGTTTGTGTGATCCGCAAATATTTGTTTCAGAGTTTGGGTGTTTTTAGGGTTCCGTAGCCATGGCAAAAACGGAACCCTTATAGATTCGTCATGTCTGTCTGTCTGTCTGTCCGTCCGTCCGTATGTCACAGCCACTTTTTTCTAAAACTATAAGAGCTATGCTGTTGAAACTTGGTCAGTAGATGTATTCTGTGAACCACATTAATATTTTGACATAAAAATAAGAAAAAAAAACAATACATTTTGGTGGGCCCCATACTTAGAACTGAAACTCAAAAATTTGTTTTTCATCAAAACCATACTATGGATAGGTCTTCAAAAATGATATTGAGGTTTCTAATATAATTTTTTTCTAAACTGAATAGTTTACTCGAGAGACACTTCCAAAGTGGTAAAATGTGTGTGTCCCCCCTCCACCCCTGTAACTTCTCAAATAAGAGAGTGAAAAATCTAAAAAAATATATAATGTACATAAACAT
Source organism: Phragmatobia fuliginosa (assembly GCA_932526445.1). Lineage (NCBI taxonomy): Eukaryota > Metazoa > Arthropoda > Insecta > Lepidoptera > Erebidae > Phragmatobia > Phragmatobia fuliginosa. The sequence goes on along the minus strand of OW052083.1, from coordinate 1,947,486 downwards.
GCAAACTACCAACGAAAATTGGTTTGAACGAGATCTAGTTAGTAGTTTTTTTTAATACGTCATAAATCGTAACACGCAATTTACCTTTCATTCAATCAATACACTATTATTTTAACATCGATTAAAGTAACAACGAACTATAAGAACTTTTAGATGATGTTACTTGCTTCTACGGAACCCTTCATGGGCGAGTCCGACTCGCACTTGTCCCCTTTTTTCTATGTATAATAATGTATGTATTTACAAAAAAAAAGTATGTTTATGTATTTTTATCCCTTCTGTACCTTAGAGGTATACAACATTAAGTGTCTAAAGTCAAATTTTACAGGAGAGGCAAAAATGCGCGTAGTGAAATTTTTTATGTAATTTTGAGAAAGTTATAATAAAGGCATAGTAATTAACTTAGATGTATTTTTTATAATAAACAGAGGGAAGTATCATGAATTACACATAATTACGATACATTTATCTATTATCTAAATAATAAACCCTGATAATATTTGTACAATTAATGTTATCATCATCATCAATCATCAACAGCCTTTAACAGTCCACTGCTGGACATAGGCCTCTCCTTTGAAAGGAGGTTTTGGCCTACTATACCACGCTGGCCAGACGGGTTGGTAAAGGGTTTGTTTCAAGTTTTCCTTCTCTTGGCAGTGATGTTAGCTGCTTATTTTGTTCCTTTAGTCGCCTCTTACGACACCCATGGAATGAAAAGAGGTGGTGACACTTTGTATTCTTAATCCGTCACCACACGGACTTAATGTTAAACCTCATTGTATATCTCTTTTCATAGGCGACGTAGGACTTAATGCTTAATACCATTATGTAGAACTGGTTCTTGCGATTTTGTGGTTCTTTTGAATGCGATTATAATAAACGTAATTTCGATAAAATGTAGAATTACCATTGTCTATCTCTGAGGTACAGAGTGCTGATCAAGAGGTCTCGGGATCGATTCCCGGGTCGGACCAAATGTTTGTGTGATCCGCAAATATTTGGAGTTTGGGTGTTTTCTATGTATAATATGTATGTATTTACAAAAACAGTATATTTATGTATTTATATCAGTTGTTTAGTATCCATAATACAAGCTCTGCTTAGTTTGGGACTAGATGGCGTTGTGTGTAATTTGTCCAAAATATTTAAAAAAATATATGTTGACGGTTTCAAACGATTGATCAGCAAAGTGGGTCAAGTTTGTCAATAGCGCATATATTTATAGTCTACTACAAAATATGCCTCATAGCATTAAGTCCGCCTCTATACAACATGCCAAGTCACAGCGATAGCTAATAGGCAGGATATGAGGCCTTAATACACACCTCATTGCCCTATGGCCTTAATTACTGCAAACAAGTGAAGGCTTTAATAATTACCGACAAGTATTGATATAAGATAAAGTTGTTGGCGTAGCTATTATAATCATATAATCAATGTTGTCTATTCCTAAACCAACATTGCTAAAAAACAGTTGTCTAGTACCCATAATACAAGTTCTGCTTAGTTTGGGACTAGATGGCGTTGTGTATAAGATGTCCGAATTATTAATTAAAAAAAAACATTGTATACCTTTTAATTTTTTTATCGCGAGTTCGCTAGTTAGCTGTGCCCGCGTGAAATAGTGACTTTGTTATAAAAATAAATAAAAATACAATTTAATTTAATTAAATGTGCAACGCGATTCTTTAAATTGGGAGAACTTTATTATTTATGATCCGATTAACATTTAAGGTGTACGCCCATTGGCCCGCGCCGGACGCACGGCACGCACGGCACGCAACGGATTGAACGGATTTGCCTTGCTCAGAAATGCCGGCGTTCGGTGCGGGCGGCGCGGATAGTTGACGCAGCACTATGTGAAATCATACAAAACAAAATAAAATCCGTTACATACAGTGCGTGCGGTGCGTCCGGCGCGAGCCAATGGACGCGCACCTATAAGAAACACTAAATGGTGAAGCTTGCCACAAAATAATAGGGCTTAAAGTATGAAATTACCGTTTTATTTTAATAGGTACTTCGAATTGACATAGAACCGTCATGGTTTGAGACTTTTGAGTGAAACATTTTTCAAATCGTACTTAAGAGATTCTTCTTTTAATAAATGTGCAACATTCGATTATGGACTTTTAGATGTTTTTTTTATTCAGCTTAGACAAGAAAGATGGATACTTCGATGGAAAATTCGAGTGATTTTTTAATATGTGTTCCGACGTGGAACTAACGCATTTCAATTTTTAAGTACAATTCGGCAATTTCATACTTTAACCCCTAATATTAGTGAAAATCAAATTTCAACGGGATAAGCCGTTTCTGAGATTAGAGTGTTTTAGGTTCTATTTTTGCTCAAATATCTTCCATATACAAACAGCGATCCGTTAAATTATTATTGCAAGTATATAGACATAGATACATGTAATAATAATGTAATGTGATTCACGCCCGTGCCTCGGAGAGCAAACAAAGCCGTCGGTCCCGCTTGTCATGAACATCTACAGCAATCGTTATTGGGAAGTCAATGCCCTCAAATATACTGACAACTAGTTTAACCTACGAATTTCAATTCTCCCTTAGGGATGCGGAGGTCCGATGCCAGTCGCTCCGTGGAAAAACTGATATTCAGGTAAAACCGGTTGAACTAGTAGCCGACCCCAAATAATATTAAGAATAAGGCTAAGAAGAAGAAGAATAGAGACATAAATAGAGAGAAGATAAGTCCAGCTGTACGACAAAAAGTGTGTTTTAAAAATCGTGAAAGTCTACAAACAATTATTCTAGAATACAATGCTTCGCCGTAGTCGGGTAATTAAAGATTTTACTTAAATAAGGAAAACATTGATTTGCAATAATATCATCATCATCATCAATAGCCTTTAACAGTCCACTGCTGGACATAGGCATCTCCTTTGAAAGGAGGTTTTGGCCTTCTATACCACGCTGGCCAGACGGGTTGGTAAAGGTTTTGTTTCAAGTTTTCCTTCTCTTGGCAGTGATGTTAGCTGCTTATTTTTGTTCCTTTAGTCGCCTCTTACGACACCCATGGAATGAATAGGGGTGGTGACACTTTTATTCTTAATCCGTCACAACACAAAAACATAATTTTAACAAAAAGGAACCGATTTCAAAGAAAAACTATTCCGAGTACCTAAATCACGACAATTGTGCTTATGATATTTGAGGAGTTCCCTCGATTTCCTTGGGACTCCATCATCAGATCCCGACATGGTGACGATAGGACCACCTGCAAGCTATGCCCATTCCAATGCAAAAATAATTTTTGAAATCGGTTCATAAACGACGAAATTATCGCTGAACATACATAAAAAAAAAGATTCCGATGAATTGAGAACCTTTTTTTTGAAGTCGGTTAAAAACAAATAAACATATGAAAATTATAATTTTTGTTTGTTGTTCTAACAATCCAAAGTATATTTCTTTTATGTTTTAGTTAATGGTGTAGGTAATTGTATTTTATAAGCGTGAAAAATATGAAAATTACTATAAGTGTTTGTTTAATTAAACTATTAGATCGCTACATTTGATTTATTTTGGGACTACCTCAGTGACTTTGTGATAACGTATTCGACTGCTGTGCTATAGGTCTCGGGTTCGATTCCCGAGTCGGACTAAATGTTTGTGTGATCCGTAAATATTTGTTTCGGAGTCTGAGTGTTTTCTATGTATAATATATGTTAAGTATATACAAAAAATTGTCCAAGTGCGTATCAGGCCACGCACAGGAAAGGGTTCCTAAGTCAACCATAACGGTACGTGAATTTAAAATCGTATCCAATATATAATTGTTAGGTTTACTTAATAATGCGTTAATTTTGTATGACGTTTTCCAAGTGAGCGCATTTTACAAGTTAAGCCTCTATAACTCCTGAACTAACAAAGTCATCGAATCCGTCATAATTTTCAATTAAAGTTTATTATATGGACCACCATCACGAATTTTTCCAGATTTTTTGGGCCAGCCGTTTAGCTTTTAAAGGGGCGCCCTGTTTTTACAAAAAAGTGCCCTTTAAAGTGGAATTTCTCGCAAACGGTTACCTAAATCAAAAAGCGTCTTAGAAACCTCGGAACCCTAAAAAATATGTTTATGTATTTAGATCAGTTGTCTATACTAGCGGCACGCTATGATGGCCTTTTTGACATATTAAAATAGTGATGTGAAATGTCGATTTATTCTCGAAAAAAAAAATATAATTATCTACAATTGTAAGTATATCTATCTATTGTAAGTAGTACCTGATTAAAAAGGTTTAATAAAACTTAAATATAAATGCTTACTTAATATATTTGAACGATCTGAATATTGGAATGAAAATTAATATACATTCTTTATATTAGTAAGCAGTCAAGAAACAAATATATACAAATAATACAAAAAGGCAGGGAATAAGACCAGGAAGAAGAAGAAAATAACCATTTTTTTAATTCTTTGTGGATTTTTGTTCAATCCTGGTCCGTGTCCGTGTGGTGACGGATTAAGAATACAGAGTGTCACCACTCCTATTCATCCCGCGGGTGTCGTAAAAGGCGACTAAGGGATAAACTACGCATGACAACATCAATGCAAAGAGAAGGAAAACTTGAAACCAACCCTATACCAACCCGTCTGGCCAGCGTGGTATAGTAGGCCAATACCTCCTTTCTAAGGAGAGACCTATGTCTATGTGACTGTAAAAGGCTGTTGATGATAATAATGTTCAATCCTCAGGCGATACGGTAGAACTTGAGTTTTCCACGTGTTTTAAATAATATAATTAAATCACGTGTCACAGAGATATTCGTTAGTAGTTAATTTACATGTTATACACACATACAGCGTGTTACAAATACGATTCTTACTCATTTTTAAAAAAATAAGCATGCATGACGGTTAAAGGCCACAGCACACTAGCTACTTTTAGCATCGGCGATCGGCAACTAGTCGCTTTTTAGAAGCCAAATACGGCGACCGAACGCTCCACACCGCACACTTAAAAACGCTAAACGCGGAGATTGAGTCGCTTTTTAGAAGCGCGACACAGCAGCTGAATGCTCTCTCCGCACACATTCGGATGCCGGTAGCATCGATTTGGCATCTGAGCAGTCGCTAAAACGCGCGTTTCCGATACAGCGATCGAACGCAGGAAGTCGCTAAAACACGATGCAGCATCGATGCAGTCGCCAAATCGCCGATCGCCAATGCTAAAAGTAGCTAGTGTTCTGTGGCCCTAAGGCGCTAATAATACAGGGGCTATAAATCTATGTTGGAAAAGAGTGTCATAGAGTTTCTTGTCTGTTCTTCTCCATAGGATCTACGAATTAGAACAGACAATTAGCTTCACGACTGACTACTGACTGACTACTTGACGTTTCAAAAGTACCGTTGTATGGTTTACTTGAAATAAAATGGTTTTGATTTGATTTGATTCGACGGAGCCGCTGGTATAAGCTAGTTTAATATTAGTAATGAATAAGACTAACCCCGCTTCAGAAGTAACTCATAGGCAATAAAATAAATATAATTTGAACAAAAAGGATCCAACTTCAAAGAAAACAATTCCGAGTACTCAATTCGCGACAATTGTGCCTATGATATTTGAGGAGTTCCCTCGATTTCCTTGGGATCCCATCATCAGATCAGTCCAAGTATGGGGGAAAATGTATTGTTTTTTTCTATTTTTATGTAAAAATCTTAATGCGGTTCACAGAGTACATCGACTGACCAAATTTCAACAGTATAGTTCTTATAGTTTCGGAAATAATTGGCTGTGACATACGGACGGACAGACAGACAGACTTGACGAACCTATAAGGGTTCCGTTTTTTGCCATTTGGCTACGGAACCCTAAAAAGATTCCGATGAATTCAGAACCTCCTCCTTTTTTGAAGTCGGTTAAAAACCACCACCATTTTGAAACCTTCTGTATAACACGTGTTTTTTAATTGGATATAAAAAAAATATGCCATTTCTTTTATTTGAAAGGGAATTTATATAAAACAGGTTTACATTTCATTGTATAAATTTTATACTCGTTTTGAACATGTGCTTTACCTAAAAGTAGTTTAAAAGAATGTATAAAACAATAATGATCTTTGATTGAATGTGATATACCCGTTTTGAATGATACTATTGATACAAAATTGGTTGCTATTCAAATATACTGGTTTTTTTTATATTATGTAAAAGACCTTACGCAGGCAAACTACGCAGGAAACCTGTACTAAGAAGTGACGGAAATCTTCATCAACAGCCTCTACCAGTCCACTGTAGGACATAGGCCTCAGCTTGAAAAGGAGGTTTTGGCCTACTATACCACGCTGGCCAGACGGGTTGGTATAGGGTTGGTTTCAAGTTTTCCTTCTTTTTGCATTGATGTTGTCTTGCGTAGTTTATCCCTTAGTCGCCTTTTACGACACCCGCGGGATGAATACGGGTGGTGACACTCTGTATTCTTAATCCGTCACCACATGGAAAGTGGAAGTGACGGAAGTGACGGAAATCTTATCTTTACTATAATATTATAAAGCTGAAGCTGTTTGTTGGTTTGGTTGAACGTGTTAATCTCAGGGTTCAATTTCAAAAATTCCTTTGAAAATCTTTTGATGTTTTTAAGCCGCCCGAAGGCCTCCAACTAAGCTTCACGACTGTTATCTTAAGATAACCACCGAGACCGACTGCTTAATGTGACCTCCGAATCACGGAAATGCTCATAACTTAACACACCACTTACGGTCACCCATCCAGTTACTGACCGCGCCATCGTTGCTTACCCTTGGTGTTTGTTTCCAATCACCAAGGGTAAGCTGGATATAAGCGCATTAGGTGCAGAATAATTATGATTTATTTAGATTTCTCCATCATTGTTAACTTGAAGGCCGAAGTCAATTATATAAATGGTCTTTAAATAATTGAGTATAACGTCTATATTGATTAAAATGGTCTATAACGTTTTAATAATTAAACACATTGTATGTATAATGTGTTTAAAGTGTAATGACTGCCTCGATGACGCAGTGTTTAGCGTATGCGACTGCTGATCAAGAGGTCTAGGGTTCGATTTCCGGGTCGGACAAATTGTTTGTGTGATCCGCAATTAATTGTTTCGGAGTTTGGGTGTTTTCTATGTATAATATGTAAGTATTTACAACAAAAAAAAAAGTATGTCTATGTATTTATATCAGTTGTTTAGTACCCATAATACAAGCTCTGCTTAGTTTGGGACTAGATGACGTTGTGTGTAAGATGTATTTATTTATTATTTCGTGAAGAAAACTCGACAACACTTTTGACCCGACCGAGGAATAGAACCTCAGACCTCTCGACCGGCAATGGCTTAAGATGACCGCCAAATAAATATGTTTATTACACCTGGTAAAGCTCACACGTATATTCATTATACAAGTTATTGGGAAAACTTACATTGTGCGATCTAGAATTAGCACTATATCAGTAGTTCAATTTACCTCCGTTAGATGGCATTGAAATATGTTTTCATTGCATTGCGAGTCATTGTCAGAAATTAAATAATAGTGTACATTGAGTAAAAGACAGTTTTACCTTAAAGCGAGTAAAGAGGTTAAAAATCGGTCAAGTGCGAGTCCTAATCGCGCAAGAAGGGTTCCGTACTATTATTTATACATTTCAAGCGTATATTTGTTGCCGTTGGCAATATCGAGTAACAAAAAAACAAAGTCACGTTTCTTGTGTGGGTTCTTAAATACTTATTATTTTATATTAGTTTTTTTTGTAAAAGCAGTAACAGAAATACATTAAAATAATATGTGACAACTTCAACTGTTTTGTTATAAATAAATATTTCGGAAATCTTACACTCGACGTCATCTAGTTCCAAACTAAGCAGAGCTTGTATTATGGATACTAAACAACTGATATAAATACATAAACATATTTTCTTTGTAAATACATACATATTATAAATAGAAAACACCCAAACTTCGAAAGAAATATTTTCAGATCACATACACATTTAGTCTGACCCGGGAATCAAACCCCTTAAGACCTCAAGCAGAGCAGTCGCATACGCTACTATCACAGTTCATGATATTCAATCTAGTGGTGGTACAGCGGAGTTTAACATTTGTGTACGGATCCCTAAAAAATAGTATGTATTAAGTAAACCACTGTTTTACCTTAAAACGACCTCTGTTCACATGGCCGGTCGGTATTTTTAGCTATATTTGCCCAAACATTGCCCAAGTGGCGAGTCCTTGAAATAAATTAAAACAAATAGGAAACTTAAATTGACATTATATATTAGCTTTTGACCGCGGCTCTGCTCGTGTTTATGTCAATTATCGTGGTTCAGAATAGGCAATGTCCTTAATGAAGAAGCAAAGTATTGCCATAAAAAATTATATACATAAGCACGTGTTTTCATCATCATCATCAACAGCCTTTAACAGTGCACTGCTGGACATAGGCCTCTCCTTGAAAAGGAGTTAACTATTAAAAATGTATATCACTTGAAACTTATACTAACACTCATACTTTTTTTTTTAATAAAAAAAATCGTACAAGGCGTGTCAGGCCCCGAACAGGAAAGGGTTCCTCAGTCACCCATAATGGTACGTGGATTTAAAATCGTATCCAATATATAATTATTATGTTAACGTATTAGTGCGTTAATTTTGTATGACGTTTTCCAAGTGAACGCATTTTACAAGTTAAGCCTCAATAACTCTTGAACTAACAAAGTCATCTAATCCGTTATAGTTTTCCTTTAATGTTCATTCTATGGACCACCATCACGAATTTTTCCAGATTTTTTGAGCCAGCCGTTTAACTTTTAGAGGACGAGGGACGCCCTGTTTTTACAAAAAAAGTGCCCTTTAAAGTGGAATTTCTCGCAAACGGATACCTAAATCAAAAAAATCGACTTAGAAACTCTGTATTGTCTTTAATAAACCTATATAATGACGAAGAAAAATCATCCCCACTTTACGTGTAGGTGAGGTACTCCAAATAAAAATGTTGTTCGTAATTTTATTGTAACACTTTTTCGACGTAACTACAACACATATTCATGCAAATCATTCTAGCACTTACCGTTTGGACGGTAAGTCGAGGACGGACATGACGAACTTTTAAGGGTTCCGAGTCATAAACTTCGAAACCCTAAAACTACTTAACCTTGAACCTTTACCTGCCAAAGCCACTGCAACCCAAACCTCAAATTGGTCCTTCGTTCTTACCTGTGTTGGGAGCATGCACTGACAAGCTTTCAGCTTTTATAAAATAACGAAGGTCTGGGGTTCACGGGCTCTTACTCTATTATTTTTAAAAATGCAATAAATCACTTTACTCTATTATTAATAGTTTTGGCCGTTTAGGCAGTTTACGCTAAATAGTGATTTTATTGAGTACTATAGTCGACACAAAATAAGAAGCCCGGTTTGTCATTTGTCAACGTGGCGTAACTAATACGATTAATTCGTGTTTTTGAGTGTATTTTTTCAATATAAAGATAAACTCGATGCTTACTATACGTGTTGTGATAGTGTATGGGTAACATAGTAATTAAATAGGATTATGAATTTGATTTTTCAATTTCTTACATGCAGCATGTCAAATGACAAATGTCAAAACGGGCTTCTTATTTTGTGACGACTGTAGTTGACCCCGCGAACTGCGTACTAGCTAACAGTCGATTCAACGCCACTCAATTGTTTTGTATTCTTGAAACCCCTCCGATAAAACTTATCAGATATATTTTTTTCCTAAGAACCATCCTTATACTTCAAGGTATATTATAAAAAAAGAATTAGCGAAACCAGGGGAAAAAGGGATTTTTTCGACACCTTGTTCGAAGTTTTCATACGAATATAGTTTTCATAAGATAATTCTTGATCTTTGAGTCAGACGCGACGTCTATATTGATACAGTATTTTTTTCTCCTAAATAGAACTTGCTAGAAAACACACGTTCATTATAATGTAACTACCTGATTCCTGCGGTGTTCCCTGCGGTTATTGTTCCAAATGGCGAGTAACACCGTTAAGCTGGTCTACAAAAAATGGCCTTATTTAATCTGATAGTGAAAGTCCCATCATAATCGGAGCCGTTCCATACATTAGCCGAAACAAACAGACAGACAGACATACAGACAATTTTTCTAAATACCTTTTTTGATATACATATTGTAACTATTTACTGACCTGTGGAGACCGCGTCTCGGCAAACGTAGTGTAGGACGTCCACAGGCCAGGTGGAGTGATGATTTGCGCAAGACGGCTGGCAGGAGCTGGATGCGAGTCGCCGAGGATCGAACTGAGTGGCGTGCAATTGGAGAAGCCTATGTCCAGCAGTGGACTGCGATAGGCTGATGATGATGAACTATTTACTTTTATATTCATTTATTTATTTATTATAAACTTATTGCACATGTACAAAGGCGGACTTAATGCCATGAGGCATTTTTATCCAGTCAGACTTTAAGTATTGTAGAAATATGATATGGTAGGTGCAGAGGAAAAAAACGTTTAGTATTTTTTTTTATTTTACACGCTTTTCATTAGCTTCACCTGTATGTTTGTAACCGACTCTTTTGGGTGCGATTTTGACTAACTTTAAACGGCCAGATTTCGTTCAAACTTTGTAGATTTATTGAGGACCGATGACAATACACTAATTAAAAAAAAAAAAAAAATTTTTTTTCTAAAAAATAGTTTTAAAAAACTAAACAAACACGCTTTTAAACTAAAAAGTAGAAAATAATTTTATTTTAAAATTAAAATTATTTTCTACTTTTTATTATAAAAGCGTGTTTGTTTTTTTAAAACATTTTTTTTATTGGTACTATTATTGTTTCTGTATGTGCCGGCTAATCTTTGGAACGGCTGTACCCATTTTGATGTTACTTTCACTGACAGATATCTGCTGATACAAGAAAAAACCCGAAACAACAACGGGATACCATCATTTAAAACAACTGCGTTAAAATCGAACCTGCTACCCTATATTTAAAACTCCATCTTTCCTGTTGCAGAACCAACCATGACAGCAGAGGTAATGACGAATACAGAACTCCTGGATCTTAAGCAAGGGGGCGACATCACGTACAAAGATATGACGGAAGAGAGCCAGCCGTTAGGAGAGTCTCAGATAGAGAAACTCTTCTCTGGTTCAACCGTCCTTCTCACAGGAGGTACGGGCTTCTTGGGGAAATTGGTGGTCGAGAAGTTATTGAGGTAAGTTTTAATATATTAATAAATATTTCAGACGTTCCACTCGTCATCTAGTCCTAAACTAAGCAGAGCTTGTATTATGGGTAATAGACAACTGATTTTTGTTTTTGACCTTTTTGTTAGTGAGTTGCAAGCGCATGGTATAAATCCCGCAGATTTCTATTCTAATGTTAATGATCATGAAATTTTGACAAAAGAAAAAGAAAAAAATATGAAATTATACATAGAACATATCCAAACTCAAACAATAAATATTTGCGGATCACACCCGACCAAGGAATCGAAACTGAGACCTCAGGCACAGCAGTTGCAGGCGCTACCACTGACCCCTCGAGGCAGCAATTGTTTTGTTTTAATTAAAAAATAAGAGTAAGCAACAACGGCACGGTCAGACCTAGAGGGATGACCGTTTGTAGAGTGACATGACCGTTTCCGTGATTCGGAGGTCACGTTAAGCAGTCGGTCTCGGTTGTTATCATAAGATATCTTCGGGCTGTCTTTAAAGCACCCAACGTTAAGATAACGTAGCTGCAACGTGTCTTGCCAGTCTCAAACTCTGCAGGACAATATTATTACCAAGTCCCCAAACTAAGCAGAGCTTGTATTATATGGGTAAGTAGACAACTGATATAAATACATAAACATACTTTTTTTTTGTAAATACATACATATTATACATAGAAAACACCCAAACTCCGAAACAAATATTTGCGGATCACACAAACATATGGTCCGACCCGGGAATCGAACCCGAGACCTCTTGATAAGCAGTCGCATACGCCAACCACTAGACCAACGAGGCAAAACGTTTCAAAAAGGGCCGACTACGTATTTTTTATAAACTTTATATATTACTAGCTCCGCCAGCATGTATCTCCATTACTACAGTAAAAAGTAGCCTATGTGGTATTCTGATATATAAGCTACTAGCAGCGCCCCGCGGTGTTACCCGCGTATTTTCATGATAAAAAGTAGCCTACATATGTGATTATCCAGAACTCCTTTACTTAGCCATTTACAAACTATCATTATGGTTGCTATGCAAGTGTGTTATGCACAGCAACCTGTGAAGTTTGGACAGGAGATAAACAGTGATACATTTTGAAATCTACGATTTATGTATTTTTATAATCACCAAGCTGTCGCCCGTGTATCTCAATTATTGCAGTAATAAGTAGCCTATGTGTTATTCTGATATATAAGCTATATTACTGTAAAGTTTCATCCAAATCCGTTCAGTAGTTTTTGCGTGAAGGAGCAACAAACATACATACACACATACATGATCACAAACTTTCGCGTTTATAATATTAGTAGGATTAGTAGGATCATCATCACCAGCCTTTAACAGTCCACTGCTGGACATAGGCCTCTCCTTAGAAAGGAGGTTTTGGCCTACTATACCACGCTGGCCAGACGGTTTGGTATAGGGTTGGTTTCAAGTTTTCCTTCTCTTTGCATTGATGTTGTCTTGCGTAGTTTATCCCTTAGTCGCCTTTTACGACACCCGCGGGATGAATAGGAGTGGTGACACTCTGTATTCTTAATGCGTCACCACACGGATAGTAGTAGGATATTCCTAATGCAGGAGTTGTCTTACACCGCATAATGTTTAACATAGTTACAGTTTAATAAATATATTATTTATTAAACTGTAACTATGTTAAACATTGTAACAAACACTGTAATAAATATTTCGGACATCTTATACACAACATCATCTAGTCCCAAACTAAGCAGAGCTTGTGTTATGGGTACTAGACAACTGATATAAATACATAAACATACTTTTTTTTTGTAAATACATACATATGATACATAGCAAAAACACCCAGACCCCGAAACAAATATTTGCGAATCACACAAATAATACTTGGTCCGACCCGGGAATCGAACCCGAGACCTCTTGTTCAGCAGCCGCATACGCTAACCACTAGACCAACGAGGCAGTCAAGTATAGCGTTACATTACAAATTACACTACTCATTATGCAATTTACTTCACGCCGTTCTGATTGTTATAATAACAATATCATCACGCATATCTTAGGTAAGTAGATAAGTAGAGATAACAAGAATATACACGATGACGATTCATAGCATAGCACGTACATAGATTATGTAATTTGTTACAGTTAGATTTAGTATTAGGCAATAGTTTCGAAGATAACTCTGGTATATACATCAACATCTAATTGCAAGATTATGTAGCCACAACGTGTCTACGTAATATGTCATACTTATTCTTTTTTTGTGTGAAAATCTTAATGCGGTCCACAGAATATATGTACTTATCCACTTACCAAGTTTCGACAGTATAGTTCTTATAGTTTCGGAAATAAGTGGTTATGACATACGGAAAGACAGACAGAAATGATGAATCTATAAAGGGTTAATGCCATTTGGCTATAGGACCCTAAAAATTGTACGAAGTGGCGTGCAGAAGCCTATGTCCAGAAGTAGAATTTTAATAAATTTATGCAGTTCATAATGAAGGATCTTGTAAACAAATTTAAAATACCAAGAGAAAATAAGAGTATATAAGATGGTGTTTTTCTTTGTATGTGTATGTGTGTGTACGTGTATTAACTGCCTCGTTGGTCTAGTGGTTAGCGTATGCGACTGCTAATCAAGAGGTCTCGGGTTCAAATCCCGGGTCGGGCCAAAAAGTGTTTTTGGGCTTTTCTTAGGAAATTCCTAATAGCAGCCCGGAGTTTGGAAGTTTGGCGGTGATTCACGCACATGCCTCGGAGAGCACGTAAAGCCGTCGGTCTCGGTTGTCATGAACATCTATGGCAAACGTTATTGGGAAGTCAGTGCCCTCAAATATACTGACAACTAGTTCAATCTTCGAATTTCAGTTCTCCCTTAGGGTTGCGGAGGTCCGATGCCAGTCGCTCCGTGGAAAAACTGAAATTCAGTTAAACCGGTTGAACTAGTAGCCGACCACAAATAAACTTGAGAATAAAGGCTCGGAAGATGTGTGTGTACGTGTATTATGACTAACATTTAGGACCACAGCACACTAGCTACTTTCAGCATCGACGATCGGTGACTAGTCGCTTTTTATAAACTTAATACGGCGACCCAACGCTCCTAACCGCACACTTAAAAACTCCAAACGCTGATATTGAGTCGCTTTTTAGGGTTCCGTTGCCAAATTGCAAAAAACGGAACCCTTATAGATTCGTCATGTCTGTCTGTCTGTCTGTCCGTTCGTATGTCACAGCCACTTTTTTCCGAAACTATAAGAGCTATACTGTTGAAACTTAGTCAGTAGATGTATTCTGTGAACTGCATGAATATTTTTACACAAAAATAGAAAAAAAGTAATACATTTTGGGGGTTCCCATACATAGAACTGAAACTCAAAAAAATTTTTTACATCAAAATCATACGTGTAGGATAGGATAGGATAGGTCTTTAAAAATTATATTAAGGTTTCTAATATTTTTTTTTCTAAACTGAATAGTTTGCGCGAGAGACGCTTCCAAAGTGGTAAAATGTGTCCCCCCCCCCTGTAACTTCTAAAATAAAAGAGTGATAAAACTTAAAAAATTACATACATTACCACGAAAACTTCCAACGAAAATTGGTTTGAACGAGATCTAGTAAGTAGTTTTTTTTTTAATACGTCATAAATCATTAGCCGCAATTAACATTTCTTTCAATCAAAACACTATTATTAAAACATCGATGAAAGTTACTACAAAAATGTTTATATGATGTTACTTGCTGCTACGGAACCCTTCATGGGCGAGTCCGACTCGCACTTGGCCGGTTTTAGAAGCGCGACACAGCAGCTGAACGCTACTCTTCGCACACATTCGGCCGCTTGTCGATGCTAAAAGTAGCTAGTGTGCTGTGGCCCTTAGTTCTGAACTTCTGACGCATAACGAAATTACAAAGACTCGTAAATTTTATTTACTTATTTTGTAAATTCACTGCAAGTTTAGAAACAAATACAAAACTGCTTACGTTTTTTATGGAAACTGTTGTAAGTGCTTAATAATAATGTAATGCGAGGTAATAAAACTGAATATATGTATATTTACTACCTACTTGTTCTAACAAGGACGCGAACTTGTGAATGAGGTTCTGCAGATATATTTGCTAATCAAAGTCGAGAGACGACGACTAAAAATTTAATGTCATTCTGTATGTCTGTCACACTGCCACGTCTAAACCACTGGATCGATTTCAATTAAATCAATGATTTTGTAGTTCCTAGATACTTGAGGATAAATAAAAGTGAAGACACACTACATAGTATAAAACAAAGTCGCTTTCTTTGTCCCTATGTATGCTTAAATCTTTAAAATTACGCAACGGATTTTGATGCCATTTTCTTTAATAGATAGAGTGATTTAAGAGGAAGGTTTATATGTATAATACATGTATAATATAGTAGAGAAACATTGATATTTTAGAGGTTTCTAATGTGATGTCGTAAATAAACCCATTTTTTAAGCTTACATTGCAAACGCTGGCTATACCCTACGAGATAGATCAAAATAATGTACCTACTACAGTATTGTATATCTTAAAAAGGTCTACAAAAAGTCCGCGATGGTATATGTCTAATTCTTAGGGATAACTCACAATAACCATTTTTTTTTCTTTTTACGAGGGCCGGGGCCCGTTAGTTGACGCTGCTGTCGATTTGTCACTATCAGTTATTAATATTCTAAGGCGGTACGAAGTTTGACGGGTCAGCTAGTTTTTATATTTAAGCCTACCAAAGTGACTCTAATCCGCCTGATGGAAAGCATGAGTAGAATCCAGGAGTAGGGACCACCATCCTCATTGTGTAGGCACCATGGTGACCCATACCATGGCTATCTTGTCAGATAATTCTGCATTATTCACCCAGCCTCAGGATGCCGGGAGAATTCTTCTCCTTCCTAGCCTTTATTCTATATTATATACTATTTAAGATTATTTGATTTTATCTGAATATCAGTTTATACACGAAGCGACTGGCATCAACAACAACCCATAACGTCCCACTGCTGGGCTCAGGTCTCCTCTCAAGAGAGGGTTAAGGCCACACGTCCTCACGCTGGCCGAGTGCGGGTTGGGGACAAGCAAGACACGTTGTGGCTACGTAATCTTGCTGTTGGATGTTTTTAAGCCGCCCGAAGGCCTCCAACTAAGCTTCACGACTGCTATCTTATGATAACAACCGGGACCGACTGCTTAACGTGACCTCCGAATCACGGAAACGCTCATTACATATAATGACTGGCATCGGACCTCCACAAACCTGAGGCAGAACTAAAATACCAAGGCTGAATAAGTTTTCAGTATATTTGAGGGCACTTACTTCCCAATAACGATTGCCATTGATGTTCATGATAACCAAGACCGACGGCTTAATGTGCTCTCACGGAATCATTTATTAATTACAACAATTTTAATTAAACTTGGCATGTAGATGCTTTGATGACTTTACTTAGATGAACGGATCCACGAGCAAGAATCTAGTATTGTATATTTTATTGCTTTTTTTTAGTGTTTTTTTTTCACTTTCAGTATTATTTCTTTAAGTGCATAGGAACATAAACGATATAAATTTATAGAAATAAATTAATTTAAGTATCTGTTTTAATATCAAATTAACAGGTTTCTACAAAATTAAAATTAAAGTATAATAAACGGTACTTACAACAAAAAAATCTATTTGTAATGTAGTCTTCTGTATGTTTGTTCCGGGTTATCTCTGGAGTGGCCGCGAGTTTTTATTGCCATGTTCTTTTCTCCGGCTTTACCTATTGTTTGCGAATATGGCATAAATGTACATGTAGAATCTTGATCTGTCACAAGAGATGTATTGCATCATAAGTGAATAAAGAATTTTGAATTTTAATTTGAATGATTGGACCGATTTTTTGGGGTTTCAGAAAGTTGATGACAAGAAGTAAATAAGACTAATTTTCTTTTTGACTAGCCACGCTCCGCGGCATTACTCGCGATTTAGAATAATAACCGTTCATAGCCAAATTGCCCTTGGTGATTGAAATCAATCACTGAGGGTAAGCAACGACGGTGCGGTCAATATCTCGATGGGTGACCATTTGTAGCAAGATCCCATGAGCGTTTTGCTTCGAAGGTCACGTTAAGCAGTCCGTCCCGGCTTTTGTTGCTAGTTGGAGGCCTTCGGACGGCTTAAAAACAGTCAACGTCAAGATTACGTAGCCACAGCGTATCTTGCCAGTCCTCAACCCGCACTCGGCCAGCGTGGGGACGTATGGCCTTAACCCTCTCTTGAGAGGAGAACCGAACCCTGCAGTGGCACATTATGGGTTGTTGATGATGAACCGTGGGATTTAGCATTTTTTTTACTTGGAGAGCACGTAAAGCCGTCGGTCCCGGTTGTCATGAACATCTATGGCAATCGTTATTGGGAAGTCAGTGCCTTCAAATTTACTGACAAATAGTTCAACCTTCGAATTTCAGTTCTCCCTTAGGGTTGCGGAGGTCCGATGCCAGTCGCTCCGTGGAAAAACTGATATTCAAGTAAAACCGGTTGAACTAGTAGCCGACCCCAAATAATATTGGGAATAAGGCTAGGAAGAAGAATATTTTTTTAACCATTATAACAGGGGGGTGTCACTTCGCAGTTTATGTATAGTCGGCCGCCTGCCTGCCCGGCCGAGCATGCCGGTCAACTAGACATCGTCAGAACAGGTAAGAGTTACACGATAGAAAGAGATGCAATTAATAGGTAAATATAATTGTAGTTGATTCGGCGCTGTGCGATCTGAATTGAACTTAATCTTTTGACGCCTAGGGTCCCGATTTCTTTAATTTACTTTTCGGAGTGAGTCTTCTGTATGAGTACTATTATGTATTTTGTGATAATAATTTAAGTGCAGTGGGACTATAAAACAATAATTTAGTCTATAAATTATTTATTAATACTAAAACTAGCTGGCGGTCTAAAATTTTGAATTTAAGTCTTATTTTCGTAAGTCGTCTTTTAATAAATCCTAATTGGATTTTTATTGACATCGTAAAAAAAATATAATCTAAGTTATCGTTGCATATATGTCTATGTGTTCTAGCTAAGAGCTTGAGTAATCTCTAAAAAAAACCGGCCAAGTGCGAGTCGGACTCGCCCATGAAGGGTTCCGTATCAGCAAGTAACACCATATAAAAGTTCTTGTAGTTCGTTGTAACTTTCATCGATGTTTTTATACTAGTGTATTGATTGGATGAAAGGTTAATTGCGTGTTACGATTTATGACGTATTAAAAAAAAACTACTCATTAGATCTCGTTCAAACCAATTTTCGTTGTTAGTTTGCATGGTAATGTATAACATATATTTTTTTTAGTTTTATCACTCTCTTATTTTAGAATTTAGAGGGGGGGGGGGGGACACACATTTTTCCACTTTGGAAGTGTCTCTCGCGCAAACTATTTAGTTTAGAAAAGAATGATTTTAGAAACCTCAACATCATTTTTGAACACCTATCCATAGATACCCCACACGTATAGGTTTGATGAAAAAAAAATTTTTGAGTTTCAGTTCCAAGTATGGGGACCCCCAAAATGTATTGTTTTTTTTTCCATTTTTATGTAAAAATCTTAATGCGTTTCACAGAATACATCGACTGACCAAATTTCAACAGTATAGCTCTTATAGTTTCGGAAATAATTGGCTGTGACATACGAACGCAGACTTGACGAATCTATAACCCTAAAAATAAGCTTGTTTACTCCTTATGCAATCAGCTATATGCTAGTAAAAGTCTCGTCGAAATCTGTACAGCCGTTCTAGAGCAAGAACAAATGGACAACAAGGACAGCATTCACGTTGTTGTATTTCGTTGTTGAGTGTGAAACTGGAGGCCCAATAATGCAGAAGCATGTCACTAAGCCGCCATAGCAGGGGGGTGTCACTCCGCAGTTTAGGTATAGTCGGCCGGCTGCCTGCCGGGTCAGACACGCCGGTCGAACAGACATCGTCAGAACAGTTCAGAGTTATACGATAGAAAGAGACGCAACTGTAGGTAAATATAATCGTAGTGATTCGGCGCTGTGCGATCTGAATTGAACTTAATCTTTTGACACCGAGGGTATCTATAACTTTAATTTACTTTTCGGAGTGAGTCTTCTGTGTTGGTACTATTATGTATTCTGTGGCCATACTGTGGGTCACCATGCTGCATTGGCGTCTGCACTCACAAGAGATATTTTTTGGATTCTACTTACTTTCTATCAGACGAAGTAGAGTCACTATGGTAAGCTGGAATTTGAAATTTTAAAAAAAGTAGCTTTTTTTGATGTGAAACACAGTATCCATCCCGCGGGTGTCGTAAAAGGCGACTAAAGGATAAACTAAGCAAGACAACATCAATGCAAAAAGAAGGAAAACTTGAAACCAATCCTATACCAACCCGTCTGGCCAGCGTGGTATAGTAGTTCCCCTCCATCTGCTGTAGTGGCCAGCCGCGAGGGGGCGGCGTGTGTGTGACCGGACGCCGCCCAAATCGAGAGATTAAATGGAGATGATGCTCGCAATAGTGGGGGCAGGCGCCAGTCGGGGTCCAGAAGGAGATAACACCCTGGATCCCTTCCTAAATACAGGCGCCGACACACCACCCTGCCGTAAACCCGCGGCGGGGTGACGGTACGAGGGGATTTCCACACGTGAAAAAAAAGGGTGGTATAGAGGGCCAAAACCTCCTTTCTAAGGAGAGGCCTAACAACAGCGGACTGTTAAAGGCTGTTGATAATGATGATGATGATGACACAGTATACACATTCATATGCACTTAGTAAAATATATAGGCTAGTGAAAGTCTCATCAAAATAAAATAAAAAAAATGTTTTAATGACATGAGTTTCTTTATATGTATAATTTTATATGAATTTAGTGAAACACTATTAAGTTCATCATCATCACCCTATCGCAGTCCACTGCTGGACATAGACCTCTCCCATTGCACACCACTCTGATCGATTAGGTTCATAATTTTTTGGTATTAGGAATATAAATCCTGTGTCCTGGGGGACTTTACAAACATATATAAAACGGACACAAAGAACACCCAGACTCAGAACAACAATTTGTGGATTACAAAAAGTGTTGTACAACGTGGGATTTGAACCCACGACACCAACCGTGCAGTCAGTATTATAGGGCAATATTACAAACAGACGCTGCAAATTTATTTAATATGGGTTTTCTGTGTTATAGGTCAACACAAATAAAATGCTTTTATTAGCATTTCTGCATAAATTTTGAAGCCATTAAATAAAGCATTTAATGTTTTAAGATTTCCGCACTCCATCGATTAGTGAATTTAATTATAAATGTGTCGAGATGTAATAAATTAATTATTTTATTATTATTGATGTGAAACATCTATAGGCGCACGTAAAATAGATTTCTGGCCTGGCGACTGGCGACGCGTCGCCGCGGCATGCTATACGATGGTATATATATACAGTCTATATGCAGTAGTGTGTACTGTACTATTTTAATAATTAGTAATATTTTATTTTATCATTATGACATATTTAGTTCCTATTACAATATGTTCTTTTCTGCATATTACTTTTAAAAAATAATGGCGATGTTTCACATCTGCCAGGCGTCCCGTGACGGCTCACATTTTTTTTTTTATTGGTAGGTATACTGGCTCAGTCCCGCGGTTCCACTCGCGTTTTTTTATTTTTTTTATTTGATGCCTACCAATGTGACTCCATTCTGCCTGATGGTAAGCATGAATCCAAGAGTGGGGGCCACCATACTTCCCGCGATGCAGGAAGTATGGCGATGCTGACCCAGACTATGGCGGCGGCGGCGTTTATTGTTGTCAACCGCCAGTTAGTCTAAAAAACATTAACCTAAGTTACTTCTTCTCATCAGCGTTCTGTCAGTAAAAGTTACATCAAAATCGGTCCATCCGTTCTAGAGATAACCGACAGACAGACAAAAACGTATATAAATTGCTTTTTTCGTGCAATTACTGTATATACTCTTTCTTTCTTGTTTGACTGCCTTGTTGGTCTAGTGGTTAGCGTATGCGGCTGCTGATCAAGAGGTCTCGGGTTCGATTCCCGGGTCAGACCAAATATTTGTGTGATCCACAAATATTTGTTTCGGAGTCTGGGTGTTTTTCTATGTATAATATGTATGTATTTACAAAAAAAAAAGTATGTTTATGTATTTATATCAGTTGTTTAGTACCCATAACACAAGCTCTGCTTACTTTGGGACTAGATAATGTTGTGTGTAAGTTGTCCAAATATTTATTTATTTTTCTTAGTAACATACTTAAGCTAATTTTTAGGGTTCCGTAGCCAAATGCAAAAAAACGGAACCCTTATAGATTCGTCATGTCTGTCTGTGAGTCTGTCTGTCCGTCCGTATGTCACAGCTAAGAGCTATACTGTTGAAAATTTTAGACTAACTTCGATCCGCGGTGGCATGTGTAGTGGGTCGTTCGGCTCCCTACGATATGGTTGAACTGGACGAAGGCTGGTGCATAGGTCATGCTCGTGATACGGGCGCCGCCAGTCGGGGCTGGTCATCTCACATCTTATATATTATATTATTGCTGAATTAATATATTATAATAATAATATATTATATTATTATTGCTAAACCACCGAGGCAGGCTGATGAAATCAACCAAACTCTAGTACTTTAAAAACAATAATTATCTTCTAGTTATATAATAGTTCTAGAGAGAATCTATATAATGCGATTCAGATAAAAATAACAACGCCCTCTATTGACATTTAATCTAAACACTAATTGATTACTTTAAAACCAACCACTAATTTTAACATACCATGATAAAACTTAGATAAATATGTAAAAACCGATTATAATTATATTATAATTTACATAAACTCGTTTAGATAATTATGTATTTAATGTAAATAAGTGTACAATATGATGTCCTTAGTAACAGAAACTATAAAAAATTTACACATATTATGTATTTCTTCGAGTTGGTCATTAAAATCTATACAAATAAATTAAATTGATGTGTCTGTGTATAATATCACAGAATACATAATAGTACTCATACAGAAGTCTCACTCCGAAAAGTAAATTAAAGAAATCGAGGCCCTAGGCGTCAAAACATTAAGTTCAATTCAGATCGCACAGCGCCGAATCAACTACAATTATATTTACCTACCGTTGCATCTCTTTCTATCGTGTAACTCTTACCTGTTCTGACGACGTCTATTCGACCGGCATGCTCGTCCCGGCAGGCAGGCGGACGACTATACTTAGACTGCGGAGTGACACCCCCCTGGTAAAATCAAATTAACAGTATTTTATTGAATACTTAGAGTAGTATCAAGAGGTCTCGGGTTCAAATCCCGGGTCGGGCCAAAAAAGTATTTTTGAGTTTTTTTTAGGAAATTCCTAATAATAGCCCGGAGTTTGGAAGTGTGGCGGTGATTCACGCCTGTGCCTCGGAGAACACGTAAAGCCGTCGGTCCCGGTTGTCATGAACATCTATGGCAATCGTTATTGGGAAGTTAGTGGCCTCAAATATACTAACAACTAGTTCAATCTTCGAATTTCAAGTTCTCCCTTAGGGTTGCAGAGGTCCGATGCCGATTGCTCCGTGGAAAAACTGAAATTCAGGTAAAACCGGTTGAACTAGAAGCCGACCCCAAATAAACTTGGCAATAAAGGCTAAGAAGATGTTAAGTTCCTTTATTACACCATCTTGGAGATCAATCAGAGTGGATTATAGCGAAAACAACGGATACTGTAGCAAATCATTACCCCACATCCTATCTAGGCAAGTGATTATTATAATTAGTAAGGCAGGCGTGTGCGTTTGTGCGTCCTCAACACGTACGAGCCTTGGTCAAGAGTTGTGTAACGTTCTTACGATACCAGCCGTGCTCCAAATGTATATATGTCTCCTAGCATGATAGAGACGACAGATATATTGCATATTACTTTATAAGAGAGAAAAGGACGGAGGAATCATTGTGTTAAGGACGAACGTATGTGCGAATTTAGATGATAAATAAATAAAAAGTTTTCGGACATCTGACACACAACGCCATCTAATCCTAATGCTTTCCATAAGGCAGAGTTGGTCAATTTGGCCGTTCTGCAAGGGAAATAATAATAAATATTTCGGACATTTTACACACAACATCATCTAGTCCCAAACTAAACAGAGCTTGTACTATGGGTACTAGACAACTGATTTAACATACTTTTTTATTGTAAACTAGCTGACCCCACGAACTTCGTACCGCCTAACAGTCGATTCAACGTCACTCAATTGTTTTGTATTCTCGGAACCCCTCCAATAAAACTTATCATATATATTTTTTTTTCCTAAGAACCATCCTCGTACTTCAAGGTATATTATAAAAAAAGAATTAGCGAAATCCGTCCAGCCGTTCACGCGTGATGGCGTGACCAAGGGAAATAGGGATTCATTTTTATATATATAGATACATACATATTTCACATAGAAAACACCCAGAGTCCAAAACAAATACTTGTGGATCACACAAATATTTGGTCCGACCCGGGAATCGAACCCAAGACCTCTTGATCAGCAGCCGCATACGCTAACCACTAGACCACACACGATACGAAAGAAGAACCGAACCGTTTCGTTCTATTTCGTATATCCTCCCCCTACTATCTCGACCGGAGGCCCTATCATTCACATCTCACAAAGCAACCACGTTATAGGTCACCATGCTGCATTGTAAGCCTCCGCAATGAAGATGGTGACCCCCTACTCCTGGTTTCTACTCATGCTTTCCATCAGATAGAGTAGAGTAACTTAAGTAGGCTTAAATATAAAAAACCAGAGGTCACTCCTACTCATCCCTTGGGTGCCGTAATAGTCGAATAAGGGACAAACTACGCAGGAGAACTACAGCACTACAAAGAGAAGGAAAACTTGTCACAAATCCGTCTGGCCAGCGTGGCCAGACGGATAGGTAGGCCAATACCTCCTATGTAAGGAGAGGCCTATGTCCAGCAGTGGACAGTCAATTGCTGTTGATGACGATAATCTATGCGCATACGCAGCTGACGAAGTTTACCTTATAAAATGGCAATGTCCCTCGATACAAACATAGAACCCTACTGGGTCTAAATAACTTGGGAAACCATTCGAATTTAATCTTAATGTAAAGCACATAAAGCCGCTTATCAGTTATGAGTTAGGCGAGAGGTTTAGTATTCAGAACATGATTTTACAATGTACGGTGACATTGATTTTCGAAAAGAATAAAGGACAGTTTTAGGATTGCCGAGGAACGGGTGCCGTGTCCATTTAACACAAGGCGAGAATCCTTCGACGAGGTGAGGTTGATATTTTGAAGTTTTAAAGGTATTGTAATCGATGATATACACTATTAGTCGTTACTGTGAAGTTCTGGTGTATCTTTGATAGATGAAGAACAATTGGGGACCACATATTTGTATTATTGATAATCCATAATGTCCCACTACAACAAAAACCTGGCATAACTTCGCCAATAAATATTTGGATTTCTCGGATTTGCTTACTATAATATTTTATTTTTTTGTTTATAAATTTTATGCATTAAAATTGTACATAGGCGGACTTAATGCCCAAGGCATTCTCTTTCAGTCAACCTTCGGTCAATATTGTTGAGGGTTAAAGCCGTTTGTCCCCGCGCTAGTCGAGTGAGGGTTGGGAACCGGCAAGACACGTTATGTCTACATATATACTGTTGGATGTTTTTATGCCATCCGAAGGGCTCAAACTAAACTTCACGATTGTTATCCTATCATAACAACCAGGACCGACTGCTTTACGTCACCTCCAAATCACGGAAACGCTCATAACATATCACGCCTCAAACTGTCACTGGGTATATCTATCTGGGTATCTAGGTACTGACTGCGCAGTCATTGCTTACCCTTGGCGATTGTTTCCAATCTTCGAAGGTCACTTCGCTATGAGCATATGTTTGTATAATCTGTTGACATTTGTTTCGCAGTCTAGGTGTTTTCTATGTATAATAATAATAAATATTTATTGCCTTCTATAAATAAAATAAAACTCACATTTAAAAACTTAATCACAATGGCACTATAATGTGTGTATTTTTAAAATGGTATAATTTAGAGTATCAAGTACAAGCTTTACTTAGTATGTTGCTAGATGGTGGTTTGAGGCATATTTCTGATAATCTTCTATATTATATATATAAAACGAATTGCTGTTCGTTGGTCTCGCTAAAACTTGAGAACGGCTGGACCAATTTTTCTAATTTTGGTCTTGAATTATTTGTGCAAGTCCAGAGAAGGATTAAAAGGTGAATATTTAAAAACGAATTGCATTTTTTTTTATTAAATATGGATTCCCTTTGTTTGCTTTAAAATTATTTTATACAAAAGTTTAGGCCTTCTATTTATCGATTGAGGTAGTACGAAGTCTGCCGGGTCAACTAGTTATATATATATATATATCATCATCATCATCATCATATCAGCCGTAAGAAGTCCACTGCTGAATGTAGGCCTCCCCTATTGATTTCCATTTCGACCGGTCGGTAGCGAACGAGTCCCGTCCACCTTGCGGGAGGTCTTCCTACGCTGCGTTTGCCGTCACGTGGTATATATATATACATATATATACAGTCATTTCGCTTGAATCTACAAACTAATGACGTAGACAAATTGATAAAAACAAAAACCTATTTTATTTAGTCTTTTGTATAACACTATAAGACTTGTCCCTCGTTCCCCTATATTTGTGGTAACCCTACAGGGTCTGTTTAGTTTTCTGTTAGTGCACTTCTTTAGAATGCGATGTCCCAAGATTTAATCGTCCCATTTTCCTCTAACGCTCTTAGCTAAACGGCCATTGTTTAAACTTAGGCAATGGGTATTTAAATAGCGCAATAATTTACCCAGATTCTGGGTAAATTATTGCTGTATATTATTGTATTTGTAAATAAAAAAAAATTAGCATCGAGTTACGTTGGCATAACCCAACGCACCGACAGCTTCACATTACACCCATTAGCGATAAGATTATTTTAACCATTGTTATACTTTAAGAAATAAAGTCAGTTCTATTCCAAACGTCTCAGCGGACAGTAGTCCTGCGTTTTACTTTTTAAAAAGCCTCCTGCCGGATCTCGTAACTTATCTGGCGCAGTCGTGGTAGGATCGCGTCTGATTTAACGGTGCGCGTATAAACGAGTAAAATCCTCTAAAAACGCAACATCCGCGACGCGATTCAGCAATCCTGTTCTCCCGAGATTCCGGTAGCGAAGAGAAGAGAAGACCAGACGAGGCGTGAAGATAGAACTCAGCCTATCATCGGCATGCTCGTGGGGTAAGCATAAAACTCTGTTTGCTCTCGAGAATCCTGTACAAAATCACCTAATTGTGTTTTAGTACTTTGTTTTGATTTAATTGTACTGTATACTAGTGTTTTATTTTTGTGAACACTTTTGTGTTTTATTTTGTGTGTTTTTAATATTGTTTCGGCGGGTAAAATGCCCCAAGAACCAAAAGTAGAAGAATGTGGAGCACGGGAGATAGATTATAAAACTTTATCCTCTTTCTTGCCCACATACGACGGCAATAAGAAGACGTTAGCATTTTATATAAAGAGCGTAGAAAGTGTGTTAGACTTAATAGAAAATAGGCAACATCCTAGTTTTGCATGTCTGATTCGAAATAAGTTGAGTGGTAAAGCTGTTGAGGCACTCGCAGAATGCACTGAATTTAATACCTGTGTAGGGGTATCTGTCCACAGGTATAAAAATTAATTAAAACGCGTTGAATAGTTACACAACGTTCATATAATCACCCACTTTTACAATAGTTTTTTTACACGGTAGTTACACTGAAGAGGAGAAGTTTATACACGCACAAAAGACAAGAAAAGTATAGTAGGAGTATAGCAAGAAAATGGTTACAGTCTTATGGAAATAGAAATAAGAAATTATTACACAAATGTACGGAAAGCGGTAAGCGCGAAAGAAATCTATTAAAGAGCTGTAGCAAACTAGCGCGGAGTGTGCGTCGGATGCGAGCAGACAATGCACTAACTGGTGGGAGTAAACTAAAACCGAACCGGCGCGCGCGGCGCCGAGCCGATCCGATGATTGCCGACGGCCACACCTCCGCTAGACAGCTGTTCCGCTACAGTACTCCCCCCCGAGACCGTTCCTACGGTCGATAGAAGTCTGGGAAGCGTATCCTTCTGCCGCTGCGAGTGTGAGTGGCCGGCTTGTCTGCTGGTGGAGAAGACGTGCACGAAGGTGCACAGACTGGAATCGTTGAGCTGGACGTTTTTGTGTCGACAGTGTGCTTATCTTGGGTGGTGTATGCTGGTTTCAGGCGATCTAATGAGATGTTGTTGCCCTTGCCTCGTACTTCAACTCTGAAGTACTTAGGCTTCCTGTTCAGTACCTTGTAGGGGCCAGCATACGGCGGCTCCAAAGATCTCCTCACATGATCTTGCCTCACAAAAACATGAGAGCAGTGGTGCAAGTCTTTAGGGATGTAAAAAGTGCCTTTTCTATGCCACGCAGTTGGTTTCGGAGATAAGTTGGCCATGTGTTTAGCGAGTCGGGTAGCGAAGCTCGTCATGTCCCCGACGGTGTGGTCATCTGAAGGTGACAGGAACTGACTCGGTAATCGTAGGGGCTCGCCATATACAAGTTCAGCCGAGGATGCTTGGATGTCGTCTTACCAGGAACTGCGTATGCCAAGCAGAACGATGGGCAAGACTTCTGTCCATTGTGTGTTGTTGTGACACATGAGGCCTGCTTTAAGCTGTCGATGCAACCTCTCTACCATCCCGTTCGATGCTGGATGGTATGCTGTGGTGCTGAAGTGATGTGCGCCGACCAGGGTTGATAGGGCCTTGAACAGGCCGGACTCGAACTGCCGGCCGCGATCGGTGGTGATCTGCGATGGGCAACCGAACCTCGATATCCACCCGGATACCAAGGCGGCCGCGCAAGTATCAGCAGTTATGTCTTTGAGCGGTATTGCCTCAGGCCATCGTGTGAACCGATCAACGATGGTGAGACAGTATCTGTAATCAGAAGATGGTATTAGAGGCCCTACGATGTCGAGATGGATGTGTGAGAATCTCGACGTTGTTGAAGGGAATTGGGAAAGGGGAGCGGATGTGTGACGGGTCACTTTACAGCGCTGACAGTGAAGACAGCTTCTGCACCACTCTCTACAGTCCTTACGAATCCCTGGCCACACGAAGCTCTGCGTGACCAGTCGCACGGTAGCTGTACGTCCGGGATGACTCAGGCCGTGAAGTGCATCAAAGGCTTGCTTACGTAAAGCTGGTGTAACATAAGGTCTCGGTGTTGGCGTCGAAACGTCGCAGTATAACTTTGTGTCTGAGCCTCCCGGAGTAATAGGTCTTAACATTAGAGATGAACCCTGTGAGAGGAGCGCTTGAAGCTCTGGGTCCGTTTCCTGCGATTTAGCGAGTATAGTGAAATCGATAGCCTTTGTAACCTCTTCTACGCGGGATAAACTATCAGCGACGACGTTTTCTGTTCCAGGTATATATCTTATATCAGTTGTAAACTGTGCAATGTAGTCAAAATACCGGAACTGCCGGGGAGAACAATTTTCCCTAGGTGTTTTATAGGCGTAGGTAAGTGGTCTATGGTCCGTAAATACAACAAAATTCCTTGCTTCAATCATGTGTCTGAAGTATTTTATAGCTTCGTATATAGCTAGTAGCTCACGATCGTAGGGGCTATATTTTTTTTGAGCACTATTTAATTTTTTTGAAAAGAAAGCAAGGGGTTCCCATTCTTTACCATTATGTTGTTGCAGTACGGCACCTATGGACACGTCGGAAGCATCGGTTAGGATGGACAGCTCAGCGTGAGGCAGCGGATGTACCAGAAGAGTGGCGCTAGACAGGGTTTTCTTACAGTCGTTGAAGGCGGCTAGTTCCTTTTGCGTCATGTGTACTGGTGCTGATCCCTTGAGGGTACCTCCTGTTAGCATAGCGTGAAGCGGTGCTTGAACTTTAGCGGCACCCGGTATAAACCTTCTATAGAAGTTCAGCATGCCAAGGAACCTTCGAAGTTCCTTTACTGTCTTGGGTACAGGGAACTCCTGGATAGCCTGGACCTTGGTATCCAGGGGCTGAAGGCCAGCAGCAGACACTTGATAACCCAGATAAGTTACCTGTGGCTGTCCCCAGACGCATTTGCTTTCGTTGATTAACACGCCGTAGTCTGATAAGCGTGTCAGTAGCGCTCTTAAGTGAACCTCATGGAGTCCTGGGGGAGAGAAGAGGAGCAGATCGTCGATATACCCGTAGCAGAAGTCAAGACCTGTAAGTACTTCATCTATAAATCTCTGAAATGTACTAGCAGCGTTGCGTAACCCAAAATTCATATATTTGAATTCAAATAATCCGAACGGCGTGGTTATTGCGGTTTTGGGTATATCAGGCGGATAAACCGGTATTTGCATATATGCTTTCACCAGGTCAATTTTAGAAAACATGGTGCATCCAGTGAGCTGATGGGCAAAGTCCTGTATGTGTCGAACTGGATACCTATCGGGTATAGTACGGGCGTTGAGTGCACGGTAGTCACCGCACGGTCTCCAACTATCGTCCTTCTTCTTCACCATATGCAGGGCTGATGACCATGGACTCTCTGATCTCTTAGCTATACCGGTGGCAACCATTTCATCAAACTCCTTCTTAGCTATCTTAAGGCGCTCGGGATCTAAACGTCTAGGTCTACAGGCTACCGCTGGTCCCGGTGTAGTCTTAATGTAGTGTACTGTTGAGTGTTTAATAGGTTTAGGTTCAGAAATTGTACCTGCAGGACGGGTCAGCTCTGGGAATTCTCGCAGCAGTTCGTGAAATTTGGTAGTTCCGGTCACTGTTTTAATAGATGCCACGTCGTCTGGGACTCGTTGCAGTGCGCCGGACACGGTGAGTAACGTGGTGCCATCAATAAGCCTGTGATTACGACAGTCTATTAATAAATTATAAAAACTGAGAAAGTCGATCCCTATTATTGGCTTTGATACATCCGCAATCGTGAACTTCCATTTGTAGTCTCGGCGAAGTCCCAGGTTCAGGCTCAGTTGTATGGGGCCATAGGTATTTATAAGGGAACCGTTTGCAGCTGTCAACCCATACTTAGTCTTATAACACGGAACCTTCACTGCTGATCGAGGAAACACACATAGGTCTGATCCGGTATCAACCAGGAATAGCATCTTAGACCGGTTCTCTAGAACAAACAGTCGGCCTGTACCATTTGGGCAGTCAGACGCCGCTAATTCCGGCTGCCCTTGGAGTTTTCCGCTCGCCAATCACAAGGCTGCACACATTTACGGGCTTTCGCTCCGTACGTATAGTGATAATAACAGTGCGGGTAATCAGGGGGCGGCTGGCGAGGCCGTGAACGAGATCTGGAACCCTTGAAGTTCCTTGTCCTAGTACGACTATGTGAACGATTACGTACCTGGTGCTGTGCGTCTCACCGAGTAGTGAGTAACGCCACTTGCTTAGTAAGTGCACTTATCTGAGCGGCCATGTCCTGTCCGAGTAACGGCTGACTCGTTGCTGAAACACTCGCCAGCTGCTGGGGTGCGGCGGGTGCTATGTCGTGAACGGTGTCGGCCAACTCCGCCAGCTTATCCAAGGAAAGTTCAGGCTGCGATGCTAAAACGGTTTGCAAGTTATTAGGCAATCGACTAGACCATAATGTTCTTAAGAACTCATCAGGCATGGAAGGGCCTGCCAGATTTTGTAGGTGGCGTAGAAATTGTGAGGGCTTCCTATCGCCTAACTCCTCATACCTCAACAACTGTTGTACCTTACGCTCCCGCGACGCTGATAACCGCTTAATTAGCTCCGCTTTTAATTTGTTGTATTTTTCGGTTGCGGGTGGGTTTGTAATTACATCCTTTACCTCCATCGCATAGCGAGGCTCCAACGCGCAGACGATGTGCTGGAATTTCGTAGTATCTACCGATATGTTTGCTATCGCAAACTGGCACTCCATTTGGGCGAACCACATCTCGGGGTCATCGGGCCAAAAGGGGGGTGGACGAACACCCACACGAAACGTCTCCATGGTAGCTTCCTTTTCGTTGCCCATATCACGTCGGGGTCACCAATGTAGGGGTATCTGTCCACAGGTATAAAAATTAATTAAAACGCGTTGAATAGTTACACAACGTTCATATAATCACCCACTTTTACAATAGTTTTTTTACACGGTAGTTACACTGAAGAGGAGAAGTTTATACACGCACAAAAGACAAGAAAAGTATAGTAGGAGTATAGCAAGAAAATGGTTACAGTCTTATGGAAATAGAAATAAGAAATTATTACACAAATGTACGGAAAGCGGTAAGCGCGAAAGAAATCTATTAAAGAGCTGTAGCAAACTAGCGCGGAGTGTGCGTCGGATGCGAGCAGACAATGCACTAACTGGTGGGAGTAAACTAAAACCGAACCGGCGCGCGCGGCGCCGAGCCGATCCGATGATTGCCGACGGCCACACCTCCGCTAGACAGCTGTTCCGCTACACCTGGGAAGACATTAAAACAATACTTACCCGGAGGTTTGGTGAATTTAGGGATGAAGTGCAAGTAGTTCAGGAGCTCATGCACCTTCGTAAAGCCAGTTTAGACATAGAGTCATTCGCAGATAAAATTAGAGAGTTAACTTATACGTTAATAAATCTCGATCAAACAAAGAAAGCTTACTACGAGAAGATGGCTACGAACGTCTTTCTAGACCAGTTAGACTCAATTTTAGCTCTCTGTGTTCGCGTCCAGAACCCAGAATCTCTAGAGCACACGATAGTCCTTGCTAGACAAGAGGAGCTCAAATTAAAAAATAAAAGAGCATCGGAGTTCAGATTAAAAACAAATATTAGCAGACCCAGTTTAGCACCAAACAACAATAATTATAGGTTCCAACAACCCTTTATTCATCCTAATAGATCTATAGGATATAATCCACAAGTGGCACAAAACCCTATAATTAATAGACAACAGAATCTTAATTATAAACCAGCACCGCAACCTGGTACTTCGAACAATAACAATAGACCCTTTAAACCCGCGCCCTATGCGCCCATTAACTTTCAGTCGGATATAAACAATTTCCAAGGAGATTGTCCAGAACTAGAGTCAGAAAATAATAACTTAGAAGAACTAGAGAACAATCAAAATTTTTACCAGTTTAAAAACGGAAATATAGTATTTTTAAACTTTCAGAATAACAAACGTTTACCATACATATACATTAAAGAGCTAGGTGGTCGTTTTTTAATTGACACTGGAGCTTCGCAGTCGCTTATCTCGCCGGACGCAATAATTCATCCCAGCGCCCGAGTCGAACGTGAAGTACACTACATAAGAACCGCTCACAGCGTATCCAAACACGACACCGTTGTTTATGTTCCACTCCCGCCTTTGTTTAACCGAAATTATACTCACAAGTTCCTTTTGTTTAACTTTGACCCAGATTTTATTGGACTTATAGGAGTCGACTTACTATCCAGATTAGGCTGTAAGATTGATATGAAAAATATGGTACTGAGAACCGATGTCGCAACGATCCCGATAAGAGGCGATATGAGATCTTATTTGTTTATTCAACCACGGTGTGAACAGTTAATTCATCTCATGTGTAACTATCGCGACGGCGATTATGAATTGTTAGAACACACAACCGACAACGGTCTAGTGTTTCCTTCTGCATTAGTGTCAGTTAAATCCGGTATTATAACAACGTCCGTTATTAACGAATCGGAAATTAAAATTAGTTTATTAAATAATTATAAAATAAAGTTAACGCCATTCTCCGAGAATGAACATTCAATTTCACGAGTTTACTCGTCAGATACGCAAACATTAGATAGAAATTTAGATCAGATATTAAAAAATAACCTAAATAGACTTAGAACCGAGCATATGAATTCCGAAGAACGACGCGAAATAGAACGATTATGTTACAATTATCGCGATATATTTTATAGCGAAAGTATACCTCTCACCTTTACCCATCAAGTTAAACATAAGCTTAGAATCACCGACGATACACCCATATTCGTTCGTAATTATAGGCAAGCCCCTAAACAAAAACAGGAAATACAGAAACAGATTGACGAATTATTACGCCAAAATATTATTAGGGAAAGCAGCTCACCATGGTCGTGCCCTGTACATATTGTACCCAAGAAGATAGATGCATCTGGACAACAGAAGTGGAGGTTAGTAATAGATTATAGGCGACTCAACGAGAAAACCATTGAAGACAAATATCCATTGCCAAATATTAACGACATATTAGATAGATTAGGTCGTGCTCAATACTTTACAACCCTAGATCTGGCTTCTCGATACCATCAAGTTGAAATGGATCCAGACGACATTGAGAAGACAGCTTTTAGCACTGATCGAGGTCATTATGAATTTCTTCGAATGCCTTTTCGAGGTTAATGGATGTAGTTTTAAGAGGCTTAGATAATGTACTGACATACCTCGATGACGCCATAATTTACTCGTCATCACTACAAGAGCATGTGGAAAAGTGTAAACAAGTATTTGACAGATTTAGATTACACAACCTCAAAATTCAACTGAATAAATCCGAATTTTTACAGAAGCAAGTTAAGTTTTTAGGTCATACGCTCACAGATAAAGGCCTTATGCCTAACGCTGATAAAATAGTATCCGTTCAACGATTCCCACTGCCTAAAACACAAAAAGAAATTAAGTCTTTCCTAGGCCTTGTGGGTTATTATAGAAAGTTTATACAAGACTTCGCAAAACTCACTAAACCCCTCACTTCATGTTTAAAGAAAAATGCAAAAGTAGAAGCAACCCCGGAGTTTGTACAATCTTTCGAAAAATGTAAAGAAGTACTCACTAACGCACCCATATTGCAATACCCCGATTTCGAAAAACCGTTTATCCTTATAACAGACGCATCTGACGTAGCCCTCGGTGCTGTATTGTCACAAGGCAAGGTAGGCTCAGATAAACCTGTGGCGTACGCTTCCCGAACGCTTTCAGTAACCGAACAAAAATATTCCACAATTGAAAAGGAATTATTAGGAATAGTATGGGCAATTAAGTATTTTCGCCCCTACTTATATGGTAAGAAATTTAGTATATATACCGATCATCGCCCACTCACTTGGATAATGACACTAAAAGATCCCAACTCTAAATTAACAAGATGGCGTTTAAAGTTAGCTGAATACGACTACGATATAGTTTATAAGAAAGGAAAGACAAATACGAACGCCGACGCGTTATCACGTGTACAAATATTTTATAATAATGAAGTAGAATTAGAACCATTACGCGAAGACGAAGTAATAGTCATGATCTTAGATAGTGAAGCTCAGAATAACTTACCGGCTGAACCACAGCCCGGCACCTCAAACGAAATAGGCAACGATCTTGATGGAATAGATATAGAAACGCTCATAGACACTTCAACTATTTTCATACCGCCAAAATCTATTGATAGTCGAATTGATACACCCGATTTGACTCAATTAGACTCGAATGACCAACAATATAAAATCCCTGAAATACCAGATGCAATAGATAGACAGCTAAAACAGTTTCACATCCACAAATGTCCTGGCATGGAATACCGTGTTGACGATAGGACGAAAGGAAGAATTTTTATAAAAGACGTATTTATTCCCATTAATGATACAGAACAACAAATAATTAAGTTTCTTAAGGAGCATACAATACCAGATAGGATATTTCATTGCTATTTTTATCACGAGGAGTTACTCCCAACATTTTGCAAAGTAGTTAAAACAGTGTTCAGCGATAGAGGACCCAAACTAGTACGTTGCACAACCAGAGTTACTTTAGTAGAAAACAAAACGGAGCAAGTAGAATTGATTAAAAAATATCACGAAGCCAAACCTTACATAGAGGTATTCAAGAAACTTACAAACAATTACATAAAAATTATCATTGGCCAAACATGTTGTTAACAATTCAGAAATTCATTAACCAATGCGATAAATGTCTTAAATCTAAATACGAACGTAACCCATTAAAACTACCCCTATCCCTGACAGACACGCCTCACAAACCTATGGAGCATATGTTTATGGATCTGTATAGTAGTGGCGGCGTGACGTTCCTTACGGTAATAGATAACTTCTCTAAATACGCACAGGCGATACCACTATCGGCAGCTACGAGCATACACATAGCCGAAGCCTTGCTTAGCCTCTTTTCAACAATTGGTGTACCAACTAAGATTACAACCGATTCGGATCCTAAATTCGATAGCGAGGTCATTGCAGAAGTATGCTCTATGCATAACATTCATATTCGTTTTACTACCCCGTACAACCCAAACTCTAATTCCCCAATAGAACGATTACATTCTACATTAGCGGAAATGATTCGAATTCAAAGGATAACAGATAAAAACGAAACCACAAACCTAATGAAGTACGCTATAATCGCATACAATAATACTATACATTCAGCAACCGGTTTTACACCCTTTGAGTTATTATTTTGGCACACTAACAGTAGAAACCCGCTTGAACTACACTTCCCACAGGAATACTACCAAGAATATTTGATTAAACATAAACAAATAATGGAAAACGTACAAAAATTAGTCGCTAATAAAATGTCGGAACACAAGCAAACAGTGATAGAAAAGAATAATAGAAACGCGGATTCGCCTAACTTTAAAGTTGGAGACAAGGTTTACAAACAGGTTGCGAAGAGCGCTCGCAGTAATAAACTGGAGCCTAGATACATAGGTCCATATACCATAGTTAGAATACACCCTGAGCAGATCGCAGAGATTGTAGGTAAACACGTCAACGCTAAGACAATTAGAGTCCATTTCAGAATGTTAAGACGGCCTGGCAATGTTACAGGAACACACTCGCCTTCGGCGCAGTCCTCTGGGTCGTCGGAGCAGTCGCCGTTATCGAACCCATAAATAACCACAACAAAACAGATACGTTTAATTTAGT
Source organism: Phragmatobia fuliginosa (assembly GCA_932526445.1). Classification (NCBI taxonomy): domain Eukaryota; kingdom Metazoa; phylum Arthropoda; class Insecta; order Lepidoptera; family Erebidae; genus Phragmatobia; species Phragmatobia fuliginosa. Next base: position 1,911,269 of record OW052083.1, on the reverse strand, counting down.
TGTAGTTTATAATGTTAGTAAAATACGAGATATAAACATAGAAGTAAGCAGAAATTATTATACTTTTAGGCTAACTCAGAATAACGTGTTTAGCTATAAACACGATTTATTTATTAGAGATCAGGTAGAATACCTCATAGATAAGATAGAAAGCAAGTTAGTTTACTTAGGATCTAAGGAAATTAGTGTAGGCAGAACATTTATCCCTAGGACTAAGAGAGGTTTAATAAATGGTTTTAGTATCAATAATGAAATCTATTACGGGTAATTTAGACGAAGAAGATTATCGAAACAGAATCAAAGGATAGAGAATCGAATAAATACGATGCAAGTATATAACCAAATAGAAATATGTCTATAACAAGTATATGATAGAGTAGTTACTTTGGAAAACGCGATAACCTTTAGTCACTTAGGTCGGCTACATCCAAGCATAGTAGATGCTAAACACCTTATTGTCGAACTAAAAGGCATGCAAAAGGATATAGTAGCAAATAATATGCAATTACCATTCGCACCAACAATTAAAAACATACATTTATTAGAGAAGTCAATTGTATTTAAATCTTACAGTACAATAGAATCAATTAACTTTGTGCTAGAAATCCCTCTTGTAACCAAATACCCTTACAACTTACTCCATCTCTATCCAATCCCGAATAAAAACAATTCTATCCTCATACCCAAGAATCCCTACCTCATCTTGGGCAGCAACGAGTTCGCATATCCGCACGAGCCATGCGCTACCATCACCAAAGACAATGTTATTTGTCGACACGTCGAGTGGCACCAGTTGGGGAACAGTCAAGATTGCATAGTACAATTGCTACAACACAAGGAACCGCAAAACTGCACGTATGCTACGGCCGACTATAACAACGATATAATTAATCAAATTCGAGAAAACTCATGGATTGCCATCCTAAAACAAGAAGAAACACTCAAGGCAACCTGCGGCAACGAATACAATACGCTAAAGTAAACAAAAATTCACAAATTGTAGTAAAGCTAGAACATATACCTCTAGAAGAGCTTAATCATCTCCTCAAGAGAACCAAAATAATGCAACAAACCGCAGAAGAAGCAACTCTCACAATAAAACCCAGTTGGCCAAACGGTATGCCTATATGCATTACTATCATCAATCATCGTGGGCGGCATCCGCTATAAATGTCGCCAGCACCTGAGGAAGAGACCGGCAACGCCTGAAGACAAGCCGCTCCACTTGCCAGAACCCTCGCAACCGCAGCAGCAGTCTTCGGCGCGCTTCGCAGTCAAGGGGGGAGGAGTTACGTTGGCATAACCCAACGCACCGACAGCATCACATTACACCCATTAGCGATAAGATTATTTTAACCATTGTTATACTTTAAGAAATAAAGTCAGTTCTATTCCAAACGTCTCAGCGGACAGTAGTCCTGCGTTTTACTTTTTAAAAAGCCTCCTGCCGGATCTCGTAACTTATCTATCGGCTATTTTTTTTTTTTTATTTATCTAAGCTTACCAAAGCGACACTACTCTGTATGATGGAAAGCATGAGTAGAATCCAGAAGTAGGGGCCATCATCCTCATTGTGAGTGCATACAATACAGCATGGTGACCCCACACCATGGCGACTTGGTGAGGTGTTTCTGCATCATCAACGGTGCAGAATAATTGGGCCTCCGGTCTCACACTCACTAACGAAATACGACAGCGCGAATGCTGTCATTATTAGGATGGTCTTCTGTGTGAGGGTAGTACTGCCCCGGTGAGGACGACCCTTTAGTGCTGAAATCAGCGTGGTTTTAGTACCTCCTTTCTATCATTTAGATAATAATAAATAAATAATAAATATTTCGGATATCTTACACACAACGCCATGTAGTCCCAAACTAAGCAGAGCTTGTATTATGGGTACTAAACAACTGATATAAATACATAAACATTTTTTTTTGTATATACATACATATTATACAGAAAAACACCCAAACTGCGAAAAAGTATTTGTGGGTCACAGAAAAATTTGGTCCGACCCGGGAATCGAACCCGAGACCTTTTTATCAGCAGTCGCATACGCTAACCACTAGACCGACAAGGCACTCAAATAGATGAGTCAGCAATTATTTATTTATTTATTGTCTTTACTGTTAACACAAAATAGTACAAAAAAAAAGAAACATGAGTTACAAATTATATGTACAACAATTGATGTTTAATTATAATTATTATAATAATATAATACATCTCTTTATTGTAACCAGAATAATAACATACAACGGTAGCTTATACTAGAAGGTACAAGTGGTTATCGCCCGAAGGCAATATAACAATAAATGGGACATCGGAACAATAACATCGCAGGACTCAGCCAATTTTGTTCTATTTAAAGATGTTTACAGACTCAAAACTAAGTTGTCGAAATTAATAAACACCTTTAAATATTTGCAATGGTCGGGCATCGAACCCACACCGTAACCACATTAAAGTCAGTCTTCGTTATTATCATGATAAAATTCCACATTATTTGTTTACGAAATATGTTACAAGTTTTCGTTTCCAATTAGTACAACCCTGTTACAAAATACGATCACGCCACAAGCACTAAAACACGAAGAATGCATATATGTATATTTTTACACGCTTTTTATTAGGTTCACCTGTATGTTTGTTTGTTTGTAACCGACTCCTTTGGGTGAGATTTTGACCCATTTTTAACGGCCAGATTTCGTTTAAGCTTTGTAGATTTATCGAGGACCGATGACAATACCAACACTTATTTAAAAAAAAAAAAAAAAAATTTTTAACAAATTAGTCTTTTTCAGTCTTTCCAAAAAAAATGTTTTAAAAAACTAAACAAATACGCTTTTAAACTGAAAATTAGAAAATAATTTTAATGTAACAAAGCGTGGTGTGCTTTCTGAAAATATTTCAACAACGTCGCCTCGCACTTTTTACATTAAAATTATTTTATGATACATCTAAAGTCAGAACGCCGCCACAGTATGTGATAGTATATTATTATATATACCTTGTTGGTCTAGTGGTTAGCGTATGCGGCTGCTGATCGAGAGGTCTCGGGTTCGATTCCCGGTTCGGACCAAATATTTGTGTGATCCGCAAATATTTGTTTCGGAGTTCGGTCGTCTTCTATGTGTAATTGGTTTGTATTTACAAAAAAAAAGTATATTTATGTATTTGTATCATCTGTTTAGTACCCATAAATACAAGCTCAGTTTATTTTGGTGATTAGATGGCGTTTTGTGTAAAATGTTCGAAAAAATTATTTATTTATTTGTACAGTTTACTAGCTGTCCCAGCGAACTTCGTACCGCCCAACTTTGAACTCCCAAAACTTGATCGCAGTGCCACCTACCGGGTCCAATTGTGAATCTACACCATTCTCGAACCTCTCAACCTCACACACATAAAAAACATCAAAATCGGTTCAGCCGTTTAGAAGGAGTTTAATTCCAACGAAAAGTGGCATTGATTTTTATATATATACTAGTTGACCCAGCGAACTTCGTACCGCCCAACTTTAAAATTCCAGAACTTGATCGAAGCGCCACCTACCGGGTCCAATTGCGAATCTAAACCATTCCCAGATCCCCTTGAACACACACAAAAAATTTCATCAAAATCGGTCCAGTCGTTTGAGAGAAGTTCAGTGACATACACACTCACACAAGAATTATATATATTAAGAAAAGACCTATCTAATTGTACCTCTCAAGATGGGGTAGACGCAAGAAAAATAAATCATCCCCGCTTTACATATAGGGGAGGTAAACCAAATAAAAATATTTTTCATAATTGTACTGTAGCACTTTGTCCGCTTTTAATTAAAACACATAATCATGCAAAGTTTCATATTTCTAGCACTTACCGATTGGACGGTAAGTCGAGGACAGATAGACGGACGGACATGACGAATCTATAAGGGTTCCGAGTCATAAACTTCCGTACCCTAAAAGTACCATTTTGTATCAAATTATTCTATGTCAGTCTACGTATTTAAATAGAGGTTCTTACCCTTGAAAAGCAAGAGCACATTGAAACGACTATATTTAGTCGTTTATGTTTTTGTATTCGAGTATGTTTTGGCAAATTTACTTCAGTAGGTATCGTACGTGACACTAAGTTTAATGAGATCTAAAATTTATGTATTGATAACAACTATTTTGTTTATACAGTTGGGTAATTCCCATGAGTGGTATAGTTGAGCAGCTAAACACGTTTTTTAGGGTTCCATGGTTCATGAATCGGAGCCCTTATAGATTCAGATTATTATATATTATATCAGATTATTATTATATATAGATACAGAATATTAAGATAGCACCACATTTAGCAACAATATTTAATCGATGTGTTGATACCGGTGTGTTTCCTGATCTGATGAAACACAGTAAAGTAATTCCTCTGTTTAAAGCCGGTTCAAAAAGCGACCCTAGTAATTTTAGACCTATTTCTATTTTACCAGCTATTAGTAAAATCTTTGAAAAAGCCATACTAATGCAATTAGAAACACATTTTAATTCTAATAATCTACTGCATAGTGAACAATATGGATTCACAAAGGGTCGCTCAACAGTAGACGCAGGCTCTAAACTACTTAAACATATATATAGTGCCTGGGAAAACTCGCAGGACGCCATTGGTGTTTTCTGCGATCTCTCAAAAGCATTCGATTGTGTGATGCATAGTACACTTCTGCTGAAACTTAGGCATTATGGCATAACAGGTACAGCGCTTAATCTTGTTGCTTCTTATCTTAGTGAGCGAATACAGTATGTTGGTATAAATGGAATAAGGTCCTCCGGATCACCAGTGAGTATGGGCGTGCCACAAGGCTCAATACTGGGTCCTTTTTTATTTTTGGTGTATATAAACGATTTGCCATTTTTTACTAGTAAGTTATGCGACATTGTTCTATTTGCTGATGACACTTCTCTTATATTCAAAACCAATCGCAAAAACGATTACTCTGACGAAGTAAATAGGTCCCTCGCATTGGTCCTTCACTGGTTTACATCAAATAACTTGCTTTTGAATTCTAAAAAAACCAAATGTATTAAGTTTAGTTTGCCAAATGTAAGGAATATCAGTACAAATCTAGTTTTAAACAATGAAGTTATTAATTTTGTTGATTCAACAGTTTTTTTGGGAATTACTTTAGATAGTAAGTTACAGTGGGGCGCCCAAATATCGTGTCTCGCAGGGAAACTCAGTTCTGCAGCGTATGCTGTCAGCAAAGTCAGACAGCTTACGGATGTCGAAACAGCAAGGCTAGTATATTTCGGTTATTTCCACAGCGTCATGTCGTATGGCATTCTGCTATGGGGCAAGGCAGCTGATATTCAAACAATTTTCATTCTTCAAAAACGTGCAGTGCGTGCGATTTACAAACTAGGTGCACGAGTTTCCCTTAGAGAAAAGTTTAAAGAGATAGGTATTATGACAGTTGCATCACAATATATATTTGCAAACATTATGTTTATAAAACAAAATATGCATTTATATCACAATAATAGTGATGTTCACTCGGTGAACACTAGACATAAGCATAAACTAGTAGGTCAATATCATAGGCTACATAAAACGCATAATTCATTTATAGGTCTTTCCGTGCGATTTTTTAATAGGTTACCAGCTAGTGTTATGAGTCTATCAGTGGAAAAGTTTATAAATGTAGTCAAAACTTATCTTTTACGTAGAGGTTATTATACAGTTGACGAATTTTTAAATGATAAAGAAAAATGGATTTGACTACTTGCTCCTTGTCATTTTATTCTACTCATGAGAATGTTGTTAGCACATTGTTTAAGAACATGATTTTACTTTTGTAAGTAAAGATTCTACGTGACGAATAAAGGCCATTCTTCTCTTTCTTTTGATCTTAAAATTAATATTTTATATTTAATCTTTCGTTACCAGTAATTTGGCCAATATTTGAGCACATATAGTTTTTACCTTTGTTGTAAGAAGATGCTCCTACTATGTTGTACCCACTGAGGCTGTTGTCTTTTTTTTATTTTTTAAATTAGCTTATGTTCTAATTTTTAATCACTATAATTTGCATCAGTCCTCTAACATGGTGTATAGTATATTAGTGGCAGCACCTTACCCCCATATCAGGTTTATAAACATTAAAACTATGTAAACATTGGCGATTTGAAAAGAGTGGCCGCGAGTTTTTATTGCCATGTTCTTTTCTCCGGCTTTACCTATTGTTTGCGAACATGGCATAAATGTACATGTAGAATCTTGACCTGTCACAAGAGATGTATTGCATCTTAAGTGAATAAAGAATTTTGAATTTTGAATTTTTTGAATTTCACCATGAACGTCCGTCTGTCGTCAAACTACCGCCGGTTAGTAAGTATGTTTAGTATGTGTTCAAAAACTATTATGGAAATAAAAAAGATTGTTTTTTCAAACATATTACATTAAGATTCCATTACTTTATACAACCCTATGAGATTGTAGAAAAATAGGCTTCATTTGTTCGATATTTCGAATCTTGTCTCAAGATTTGGCGCGCCCCATGAAACTGCAGCCCGGGGCAAGTGCCCCAGCTTACACACGAACAGCAGCCCCGGATCTAAGGGGTGGGCCCTTAGATCCGGGACTGGTGTTCGGGATGTAATATAGCTCAAGATGTGATACATATTACATTCCATAGTCAAAAGCCGGCTTAAAACCCAACTAAAACAAAAAGCGGCGTTAAAAAAGTATGATTCAAGTTTCTCAGTACACAATTATCAGTGAACAGATACATATTCAAGTTGGAAAGTCGTAGTCACACGTTAAATAGAAAGGTACCATTACACTTTTAAAAAAAAACGGTTGTCTGTAAAGTCGGTTTACTGGCGATAGTTGAACGTGACAACGTCATAAGATTGTGCCTCTTTGTCGCTCGTTCCGCGCTCTCGCTTGCACTTCAAGCCTTAAATGGAACGCCTCAGAGCGAGGTAACGCCGCATGAGTCATGTTTTTTCGTGCGTGCAGCCGGCTCCATCGAATTAAAAGACGGTGTCACGTCAAAAATAAAATGTATTTCATATATATTCCATAATTGGGATTGAAACCATAATAATAAGAAAGTTGAGATAAAAAGACATCGAAGCGTTTATAGACAAGTTGGCCTACGTGATGAGAAATAATTACCGAGGGAAAAATACGACGGCGAGGTCAGTCCTTGGATGGGTGACCGTTAGTGGTATGATACCATGTGCGTTTTTGTAATTACATAGTCTCACCAAGCAGTCGGTTCTGGTTGTTATCATAGAATAACAGTCGTGAAGCTTAGTTGAAGGCCTCCAGACGGCCTTAAAACATCCAACTGCAAGATTTAGTAGCCATGACGTTAACCTGCATTCAGCCAGCGTAGGGACTTCTCACCTTTACACTGTCTTGAGAGGAGATCAGCAGTGGGATATTTTGGGTTGTTGATGATGATGATGATAATAAATTTCAATTAGTATCAATAGTCTGAGGTCAAGTACCCATTACAGAAACAGTTAAAATAGTTACATCTATTAATGGTCATTAAAATAAAGTTACAAATACACTAAAATATCTATAAATAGAATATATGTATGTATGTTGTTTAACTAAATAATTCCGTAAGAGAGGTTTTACACTGACCAAATAGTAATCAAATAATAAATATTTTGGACTTCATTCAGACATCTTATACACAACGTAATCTAGTCCCAAACTAAGCAGAGCTTGTAATATGGGTACTGGACAACTGATATAAATACATAAACATACACTTTTTTGTAAATACATACATATTATACATAGAAAACACCCAGACTCCTTAACAAATATTTGCGAATCACACAAATAATATTTGGTCCGACACGGGAATCGAACCCGAGACCTCTTGATCTGTAGCCGCATACGCTAACCACTAGACCAACATGGCAGTTAATCATCTTGAGCTATATATTACATTCCGCGATTGCTGTTCAGTTTCAGATACGAACACCAGACCCGGATCTAAGGGCCCACCCCTTAGATCCGGGGCTGGTGTTCGTGTGTAAGCTGGGGCACTTGCCCCGGGCGGCAGTTTCATGGGGGGCGCCAAATCTTGAGACAAGATTCGAAATATCGAACAAATGAAGCCTATTTTTCTACAATCTCATAGATTTTTATCAAGTAATGGAATCTTTATAATATGTTTGAAAAACAAACTTTTCTATTTCTATACGCCCAGTTAGTTTTTGAACACATATTAAACTGCCGGGTCAGTGTAAATGAAGTGTAAATAAATATCCGGTATTATTGGTACTGTGTATATATTCTTTTAGTGACCAAATGCTTTGTCACCGCACAGTCTGTCAGCCAATCAGTAATCCGTTTATAGAATATCAATCGTATCACGTAGATAATTGTAATATTGCATAGTACTAGTGTAGTACTTCTCTGACTCCGTTATATACGAGCGATATATATTACAGACGTGTTTAAATATATTTGAATACTTTCAAAGTACCGTACTGCGTCGTTGGTCTAGTGGTTAGCCGTGGCCGTCGGCCTCCTCGGAAGGAGGTCTACTGGTGGTCCCAGGAGTTGGCGGACCTCCGTGCGGCCTGCGTACGTGCCCGGAGGTCCCACACCCGGAGTCGGCGACGTCACCGCGGAGGCGGTGAGGAGGTGGACCGGCTTCACGAGGAGTACCGAGCAGCTCGGGAAACTCTGAGGCTGGCCATCTGCCGCGCCAAAGACGCGAGTCGAGTGGAGATGCTGGAGAGTCTGGAGCGTGACCCCTGGGGTCGGCCCTACCGTGCGGTGCGCCAAAAGCTCCGCACACCGGGCCCCCCCCCTTACGGAGACTCTCCAGCCCAGCTTCCTGCAGGAAGTGGTCGAGGGCCTATTCCCGCAGCGGGCGGAACACACACCCCCGTCGATGGCCCGTCGTGGTCGTCGTCGGGGCAGCGTGGGTGATGTTCCGCCTGTCAGGGAATCGGAGGTAGGGGCGGCTGTTCTACGGATTCGGTCCAAGAACACCGCCCCCGGGCCGGACGGGTTTCCAGCCCGAGTGATGGCCCGTGCCCTCGACTACATGTCGGACCACCTCAGGGGAGTGTTGGACGCTAGCCTGGCGTCCGGACGCTTCCCTGAGCGTTGGAAGTGCGGGAAGCTGGTCCTGATACAAAAGCATGGACGGCCTGCCGATTCGGTCGCGGCCTACAGGCCCATCGTGTTGCTGGACGAGGCGGGCAAGTTGTTTGAGAAGGTTCTCTCTGCCCGCATCGTCCGGCACCTCAGCGAGGTGGGGCCCGACCTGTCGGACGCCCAATTCGGCTTCCGAGAAGGGCGTTCGACGGTCGACGCGATCCTGCGCCTGAGGGCCGTGACCGAAGAGGCGGTGAGAGGCGGCGGAGTGGTGTTGGCGGTGTCCTTGGACATCGCCAACGCCTTCAATAGTCTGCCATTCGGCTGCATCAGGGCTGCACTCCAATACCACGGAGTGCCAGGGTACCTGAGGCGGCTGGTGGCAGACTATTTAGAGGAGCGTACCGTCGAGTACGAGGACCGAGATGGCGCCTTGAGACGCAGGGCCATGTCGTGCGGTGTTCCACAGGGGTCTGTCCTAGGACCACTCCTGTGGAACATGGGATACGACTGGGCCCTACGAGGGCGTCTCCCCCCCGGGCTGGGTGTAATCTGTTACGCAGACGACACCCTGGTCAGGGCCCGGGGGGCAAACTTTGAGGAGGCGGCGCGCCTGGCCACCACGGGAGTCTCCCGGGTGGTCGGGCGCATCGAGGCGCTGGGTCTGCGGGTGGCCCTGGACAAGACGGAGGCCCTATTATTTCATGGGCCCCGTCGCGGTCCGCCCGCCGGCGCCTCGATCGAGGTCAACTCGGTCCTCGTACCGGTCCGGGCCCAGATGAGGTACCTGGGTCTGGTCCTCGACGGTAGGTGGCTCTTCGACGAGCACTTCCGACAGCTTGGCCCTAAGTTGGTGGGCACTGCCTCCGCCCTAGGGCGACTTCTGCCCAATCTGGGCGGGGCCAGTGTCCCCACTAGGCGGCTGTACACGGGGGTTGTCCGGTCAATGGCGCTTTACGGTGCACCGGTGTGGGCGGCGGCTCTGTCCGCCCAGAACAGGGCGCGCCTCTGGCGCCCCCAGCGGATACTGGCGGTCAGAGCCATACGTGGATACCGCACGGTGTCCACAGAGGCGGCGTGTGCCTTGGCCGGAACTCCCCCGTGGGATTTGGAGGCGGAAGTGCTCGCCGAAGTTTATCGGCGAGTGGCTGACTTCCGGGCGGAGAGCGGATTTCGCCCTCCGCCCGAGGACGTGCGCGAGTGGCGCGAAGCCGCTCGCCGAGCCACCATGCTGAGATGGTCGCTCCGGCTGGAGACCCCACGCGCTGGCTTAGCCGCCGTGGAGGCTCTGCAGCCGGTCATCGAGGAGTGGGCAGGGCGGCAGCACGGGACCCTTTCCTTCCGGCTGACGCAGGTACTTTCCGGGCACGGTTGCTTCGGAAAGTACCTGCACTCGGTCGCTAGGAGGGAACCGAGTCCCGCCTGCCACCACTGCGACTGCAGTGAGGACACGGCCCAGCACACGCTGGCGGTCTGCCCCGCTTGGGCGGCGCAGCGCCGGGTCCTCACTGCAGTCATTGGAGGGGATCTCTCGCTGCCGGCCGTCATAAGATCGATGGCCGGCAGCGACAGTTGTTTTACCGCGGTCGCAACCTTCTGCGAGGATGTAATCTTGCAGAAGGAGGTGGCGGAGAAGGCCCGGGAGGATGCCATCCAATCGGACCCGATCCGCCGCCGGCGCCCCGGGCGGCGGAGGCGCGCATACCTGCGTCTCATGCCGCCCTGAGAGTGGCCGCGGATGGGCGGGACGGGTTTCCCGTCCGTCCGCAGTAGAGGCCAACCGCGAGGGGGCGACGTCCGCGTGTGACCGGACGTTGCCTAATTAGAGAGTAAATTCTGAGATGGTGCCCGCAACGGTGCGGGCAGGCGCCGGTTGGAGTCCAGAAGGAAATCCCCTCCCTGGACTCCTTCCAATACAAAGGCGCAGAGAGGGTCACACCGTGTGGTTTTAGTCGGTTCGAGTCCGACACACCACCCCGCCGTAACCCCCGACGGGGTGACGGTCCGCGGGGATTTCCACACGTTAAAAAAAAAAAAAAAAAAAAAAAAGTGGTTAGCGTATGCGACTGCTGATCAATAGATCTCGGATTCAAATCCCGGGTCATAAAATATGAGAAAACAAAAAAAGTATTAGATCGATTGCCGTTGTCTCATTTTCAAATAATATCGTTAGTAATTTGAAAAAGTTAGATTGTTTGTGGAAAAGATTTATCAGAAAAATAGGTGAAAGTTTAAAGAAAGCGAGTTCAAAATGGCATTGAGGAGTCTGGTCAGCTCTAGGCAAGTTAACGTTATATAAACGTAAACGTATAACCATATCTCTCTCCTGAAGAGAAACCCAAACCCAGCAGTGGGACGTTATGGGTTATATATGCAACGTAAACGCAAAAATAAACCTAATAACGACATTATGCTAAATCGCATAATCACAACAACGCCAGAGCTACTTGGTGCCCTTTTATAAGGACAAGGGGGATGTCAGTGTCTGTGGTAACTATAGAGGGATTAAGTTGACATCGCATACCCTCAAAGTTTGGGAGAGGATACTCAATAGCCGCCTTTTCAAACACGCTGTCATATCTGAAAACCAATATGGCTTCACACCGTCAAAATCAACCACAGATGCTATTCAGGCCCTTAGAATCATTTTGGAGAAGCATCGAGCAAGCCACGAAGATGTACACCTTGTCTTTATTGACCTTGAGAAGGCGTTTGATCGAGTGCCGCGGAAACTGGTGTGGCAGGCCATGAGAGCACAGGGTATACCCGAGTTGTATGTAGACATAATACAGGACATATACTGCAGAAGCTGCACAAGTGTGAGAAGCCTGGCTGGACTAAGCAAATGCTTCGAGGTTAAAGTAGGGGTTCATCAAGGCTCGGCCCTAAGTCCGCTCCTCTTTAACATGGTAATGGATTACTTAACAAAGGATATTCAGTCTCCTTTACCGTGGTGTATGTTGTACGCAGATGATATAGTCCTGATTGAAAAAGATCCAGAAGTACTCCAAAATACCCTGGAAAAGTGGCGACTCGCGCTGGAAAATAGCGGCCTCCGAATCAGTAGAAATAAAACTGAATACATGGAGTGCGCATTCAGTGGTAGCACCGACAACTCCAGCGTGATTCGGGTCGATGGGAATCCAGTACCAAAGGTGTCCAAATTCAAATATCTTGGGGCGATACTGACAGCCGACGGTAACATTGAGGCCGATGTCACTCATAGGATCGGCGTGGGATGGCAGAAGTGGCGGGCCTTGACGGGAGTTTTATGCGACACGAGAATGCCTATTAAAACCAAAGGCAAAATCTACAAAACCGCAGTCAGACCAGCTATGACATACGGTACAGAGTGCTGGGCTATAAAGAAAGCCCATGAACATAAAATGCACGTGAATGAGATGAAGATGCTAAGATGGGCAGCAGGTGTAACTCGACTCGATAAAGTGCGAAACGAGCACATCAGAGGCAGTTTCAAAGTCGCACCCATAGCAGAAAAAATCACCGAAAGTCGTCTACGATGGTTCGGTCATGTCATGAGACGCCCTGAAAGCCATGTAGTGAAGCGGGCTCTAGCGCTGACAAGTGCTAAGAACGGTAGAGGACGCCCACTAGCCACTTGGTGGTCCACGGTGGCCAAGGACTTAGAGCTTGCCCAAACAGTAAATGTTTCGACAACCCAGGACAGATTGACCTGGCGCCGCAGAACGAGGAGAGCCGACCCCAAATGATGGGAAATGGCTAGGACAAAGAAGAAGAAGCATAATCACAACAAATATTAGCCAATAATACAAAAGATTAGATGTTGTACGATTACTAATCATCAACAGCCTTCAACAGTCCACTGCTGGACATAGGCCTCTCCTTTGAAAGGAGGTTTCGGCCTACTATACCACGCTGGCCAGACGGGTTGGTAAAAGGTTTGTTTCAAGATTTCCTTCACTTGGCAGTGATGTTAGCTGCTTATTTTGTTCCTTTAGTCGCCTCTTACGACAGTCATGGAATGAATAGGGGTGGTGACACTTTGTATTCTTAATCCGTCACCACACGGACAATTTTACTAATAATGTTATCGAATTATCAACACCCCACAAACATATTTTTTCGCTTAGTAATTCGCTTCTTCCATGTCCAGCCCATAACTCAGACTTCGTGAACGCTTCATTCTTTGTGCAAGCATGGTGACCCACACTATGGCGGCTTAGTGAGATGCGTATGCATCAATTGATCACACTCACAAATGAAATACGTCAACATTAATGCATAGATGTGAATAAGAAAGGAGATAACAGTGAAATGACGAGTGAAAGATGAAAAATTCTGCGCCGACCCCAAATAAAATAGGGATAAGGGCGGGCAGATGATGATGAAAGTGAAGTTGAAAGTTTTAGGTTGGTCTTCAGTGTGAGGGTAGCACTGCCCTGGCAATACACTCACTGTCACACATTTTGAAAGAACGTGCACTCCGAGGCACGGACATGAATCACTACCAAACTTCCATACTCCGGTCTGTTATTAAGAATTTTCTGTATGAAAAACCCAACAACACATTTTGCCCGAACCGAGATTTGAACCCGACGCCTCTTGATCAGCAGTCGCATAAGCTAACCACCAGACCAACAATGCAGTTATATTTGCTTAAAATTAAGCTACACAATTTTGCGGTGTGATCAGCAATTTAAGTGCACACCCACTGACAGTGCAAAAGACAAATGTCCCCATCCCATTTGGTCGTCACGATCGCACTAAGTACTATGCATATTAATATATTAAGCAACATTACTATCAAGCGAATACTGGGTATTCTAATTGATTGTGTTATATCCATTTCGTTTCATTACATTGTGGCGACTTCCACATACAGCGCAAGCGAAGAACTATCTATACGGAGTAACTACTAATCCTGAATCGCGATAGAGAAATTCTCGCACCGATTAGCATATATACAATATTAACCGTTGGGCAGTGGCCTACCAGGCATGATCACCTCGCCTGGTCGGAGGATCCTCCCTTTGTGTTGGAGGAACACGATATCCGTTTATCTATAAATGTATACAAATATATAAAATTGGAGTGTCTGTTTGTAATATTAAAATAACCGCTTTTTATTAATTGCTTAAGTATGTAGACACACGGTACATATGACAAAATATATTTTTTTTTACAATTTTTGTGTGGCTGTCTGTTTGTTTCGGGTAATCTCTGGAACGGCTGGACCGATTTCGAAGGAACTTTCACTATCAGATAGCTGATGATATAAGGAGTGTCTTAGGTTACTTTTTTTTTGACTAGCTTTGTCCCGCGGCGTTGCCCGCGGTTACAACACCGCGGGGCTCAACTAGTTAATAAATATATTTCGGACATCTTACACACAACGCCATCTAGTCCCAAACTAATCAGAGCTTGTATTATGGGTACTAGACAACTGATATAAATATATACCTTTTTATTTGTAAATAAATATATAAAATACACAGTCCCGCAGTATTACGGCGGCGTGCCATTTTGATTTTTTTAGAGATGGCGTCCGTAACAGTGCTTGCAGGCGCTGGGAGGGGTCCAGAAGGAAATCCCATCTTCTGGACAAGGCAGAGGGCAAACCGTGTAGTTATAGTCGGTTCGAGTCCGACACAACGTCATCATCATCAACAGCCTTCAACAGTCCACTGCTGGACATAGGCCACTCCTTAGAAAGGAGGGCTTGCGCCTCATGCCGCCAAAAGTTGTCAGTAAATTTGATTGCACTGGCTTCCTAATAACGATTGCCATAAATGTTCATATCAAACTATAATATTAAAATAATCACCGTGAAGGTGACAAGTAAACAATCAAAATACATTTAATTCGTAATTATAATATCAGAATGAATCAGTCTAGAAGTACAATAAAACTATTAAACAATTACTTTTTTGATAACCGTCACAAATTGGATTTATTTAATACAAATATCTTTGTTACTAAAATTGTTAATAATTTTACACTACAATAACGTAATGACTGTGTTATTTGTTATACAAAACATTTTGGCATTGAATAAATGTATGAATACTCGTCCCGTTTGTTCACTAAGAGCCTTCGCACATGAGGGCCACTAGTCGCCGCTATTAAACGCGACCACCAGTGGTTCAGTCAGACCACTACACGCTGCCACTTGCCGCAGTTGTTCAAGTGTACTCGACACACAGTGTGGCCGTGTGTGCGCGCGAGTCGAACGACAAAACGCGGCCACAAGTAGTCGACTCCCGCAGCTTGTGGCTCGGACGCGACCACTCAAACGCTCTGTGAGCGCTAATGCTAAACAAAATGTATGGAGAAACGCGACCACAACTTGTGGCCGCCACTAGTCGTTGTAATGTGGTCGCCCGTAGTGGCTCAATGTGCGGGGGCTGTTAATATTATTAAATAAAGTCCTCCACCGTCTGTCTGTCTGTTTGCGATAAACTCAAAAACCACTGCACCGAATTAAATGAAATTTTGTACCCATGTAGTCTAAAGGATGAGAAAGGCTTTAACCGCGATAACCGTAATAGACGCGTAGCCGCAGGCGAAAACTAGTTATGAAACTTAACCCGAATATGTATTGTCAATACGTCGACATAGCGCTGCAATAAAATTTTGAAAAATATTTTTATATGGGGTACCTCCCCTACACGTAAACTGGGGTGCTTTTTCTCGCATCTACCCCATCGTAGGTATCATTAGATAGGTCTTTTAAAAATATCGGGAGTTTGTTACAGAACCATTTTTCTATTTAGGTACCCGTTTGGCTTTACTACCTTGAAATACATCTTTACAATATTAAGTAAAAAATTGTATTTGTTCCAGGTCCTGTCCTGGCCTCAATAAAATCTACCTAATAGCGAGACCAAAGAAGAACAAAGATACCGCCAAAAGACTACAGGAACAGTTTGATGATGTGGTGAGTACTAACACTTCCATATCTACCTTTCATCCTTTTTTTTGCGGTAATCCCCACGGGTGGTATCCGGTGCACGGATGACAGCTGGTGTCTACGTCGGACTCGAACCGACTAAAACCGCACGCCGTCTGGGGTACTATGAGTCGAGGAATAAGGTATACCCTCGAAAGGAAGCCCCTGGAACCCCGACGTATCTCGGGCCGCCTACAACTTGTGGATTTCCTTGGGGATTTCCTTCTGTGTGGGAACCCCGATATTCTCTTTTGTTCTCTCCACCCGGGCCTTCTTCTGCTAGAGTGATGGATGGCCTTAATTGACCTTTCCTCTTCCACAAAACTTTAACTATATAAATTACACGTAAAAATGGATATTAGTTTTTTCTTCACGTATTATTATTTACGTTCACGTTTATCATCGGATCCATTTGATAATCTAAGATGTCAGCTTTATGGCTGACAACTTAATTTAGCTTTGTAGCTGACATCTTAGATTTAAGGAGAACTTACATCAAACATAAAATTCGTAATCAAATAGATAACAGTGAGCCAACTACAAGTACTCACGTGAAAACATACTCTTAAAATAAGAATGTTAACAAGAACGTCAACAATATTATATTACAGGTCACTTTTTAGTCAATATTGTAATAACTACAGAGTCAGATTCTCTCGTGCTTTTGAAACAGTCATAGACAAGAGATCTACATAATACAATGCTATTTACAGAGCTTATTAAATCCCTGCTCACACGAAATAATAGCTATTAATACAGTCTTAACACAGCTGACATCTTAGATTAAAACGGCTGGACCACGTGGTGCCTCACTCTCTCTTCACCTATATCAAAGTTTGTTTCATTATTCTTTTAAAAGATAACTCCCGCATTAGGAATATACATCCTGGGTCGCGAGGGACTTACAAACATACATGAAACGGACACCAGACTTAGGACAACCATTTGTGGATCACACAAAATGTTATCCCGTGTAGGATTTGAAACCACAACAATTGGCGCAGTAGAAAGCGGCGTGTCGACCACTTAAACCACTGAGCGAACCGTGCTGGTGTTATTTGTTTCCTGAGCTTTTCGAGTACTATAACTCTTCTGGTGATGCTTATTACATCGAGGAGATACAGTTTTGGGCGTTCGAGAGGGTTTGGTCCCAATCCTTTTTTTCGGAATAGGTGAAGGTCGCCTTTTTCTGTTGTTGACAGGGTGGAAAATCTATTCGGATATCGACATGAGACGTGCTATCAGGCTAATTTGTGAAGGCAAAAAAAAAATTCGTGTGGAACTCGGGCACTGCCGCGGTGAAGCTATTGCATAGCATTTTTATTAACAAGCAATTACAATTATTTATTATTTATGCAGTATATTTTTACTTTGATATTAATTCAAGTTTAAAAAACAATATACACTGTCTTTTTACCAGCATACATTATAACACTATTATTGCCAAACAATATAATCATGCCAGGCGCCCGTTATTTGTCCTTGTCGCACTGCAGTTACAATCATATATACTGCCTCGTTGGTCTAGTGGTTAGCGTATGCGACTGCAGGTCTAGAGGTCTCGGGTTCGATTCCCGGGTCGGACCAAATACTATTTGTGTGATTCGCAAATATTTGTTTCGGAGTCTGGGTGTTTCCTATGAATAATATGTATGTATTTACAAAAAAAAAAAAAAAGTATGTTTATGTATTTATAACAGTTGTCTAGTACCCATAACACAAGCTCTGCTTATCTTGGGACTAGATGATGTTGTGTGTCGGATGTCCAAAATATTTATTTATTTATTTATTTATTTATATTCTCTATCCTTTTTTAACACGGGGTGTTAGGTTTTTTCGTTACGGAATTTCTTGATTCAGTCGCTGCGCTCACAGCCCGCGATAAAAGCTATGCAATAGCTTAATAGTAATACTTTTGTAAAACTATGTTTTAACTATAACTGTGTAAGTAGTAACTAAATGTATGACTTTCCAGCTTTACGACCGGCTGCGTAAAGAACACCCGGACTTCATAAAGAAGATCAGCATCATAGAAGGTGATATAGGACAACCAGACCTCGGCATCAGTCCCGAAGACAGGATCAAGGTCGCCAATGAGGTATGTTATATGACGTTATAAGATTTTGGCCGAGGTTACACTCGCATATTTAAGGTACCGCAATAAAGAGTACCCTATGTCGGTCCTGAAAATCATAGTTGACTGCCTTGTTGGTCTAGTGGTTAGCTAGCATTTGCATTAGCATTTGCGGCTGCTGATCAATAAGTCTAGGGTTCGATTATTGGGTCGGACCAAATCTTTGTGTGATCCGTGAACATTTGTTGCGGAGTTTGAGTGTTTTCTATGTATAACATGTATTTATTTACAAGAAATATATGTTTATGTATTTATTTTGTCTAGTACCAATAATACAAGCTCTGCTTAGTTTGGGAATATTTATTTATTTACCTAAAGTATATTCCTGCTAAATTCCATTAAAAAAGATGAAATGGCTTAGCCGTAAACGCGTTATAAATAAACAGGCATTAATTTTCGAATTTATAGTATTGATTTGAATCATTATTTGTACCAAAAGAGGACTTAGTAAGGTAATTCATATGTAATTTATCAACTAATCTGTTATTAAGAATTTCTCGTAAGAAAAATCCAAGAATACTTTAAGTCTAACCCCTTCTACCTAAGCCCGTGTAAATTAATTTACGTACGAAAAATTTCTGGCAAATATTATAAACGCGCTTTAATAGCCTGCCAAATTGACTTTGCCTGATGGAAAGCCTGAATAGAATCCCAGAACGGGGGCCACCATACTGTGCGAATGAAGGCAGTGTGATTATAATATATGACACACTATAGCGGCATAGTGGCATGCTTTTTCACGCCTCGCTTAAAGGTCCCAGGATTATAATGGGAATTAAACACGTGAGGTGGTAGTAAGTTTCAGTTTTTAGGGTTCCGAAGTTTATGACTTCGAACCCTTATTGATTCGTCATGTCCGTCTGTCCGTCCGTCCGTCCTCGACTTACCGTCCAAACGGTAAGTGCTAGATAGATGAAACTTTGCAAGAATGTGTATTGTAATTACGTCGACAAAGTGCTAAAATAAAATTATTAAAAATATTTTTATTTGTGGTACCTCCCCTACAAGTAAAGTGGGGATGTGTTTTTTTTCTCGGGGCCACCCCATCATGTGGGGTATTATTAGATAGGTCTTTTAAAAACAATAAAGGGTTTCTAAGAAGATTTTTTGATTTAGATATCCGTTTGCGAGAAATTCTACTTTAAAGGCCACTTTTTTGTAAAAACAGGGCGTCCGTCCCCCCCCCCCCCCTAAAAGCTAAACGGCTGGCTCAAAAAATCTGGAAAAATTCCTTATAGTTTTCCATATAATGAACTTTGAAGGAAAACTATAATGGATTCGATGACTTTGTCAGTTCAGGAGTTAGAGAGGCTTAACTTTTACAATGCGCTTACTTGGAAAACGTCATACAAAATCATCGCATTAATACGTAAACATAACAAATATCCATTGGATACGATTTCTAATCCACCTGAGGAACCCTTTCCTGTGCGTGGCCTGACACGCACCTGGCCGATTTTTAAACTGTTCGGCACATGAAGGGAACTTATACCAGTACAAAAACGAATCCATCCAAGCCATCGTCACCAGAACCACTAGTAAAATAGATTATTTCTGGCCAAGGTGACGTGACAGTGATCGTTTCTCCACCAGTTCTGTGGTTTATGGTTCAGTTTAGTCAAATCTCCTTGTCGGTGAGGGTGGTGGTGGACAGATCATACATGTTTTGTATTGCCGTCACTTCGGCCCGTCACAACCTCGGACCGATCTAATTATAACGCCGAACTAAGCGATATTTCTTTGTGTCTAAGAATACAAATGTCACCACCCCTATTCATTCCATGGGTGTCGTAAGAGGCGACTAAAGGAACAAAATAAGCAGCTAACATCACTGCCAAGAGAAGGAAAACTTGAAACAAACCCTTTACCAACCCGTCTGGCCAGCGTGGTATAGTAGGCCAAAACCTCCTTGCAAAGGAGAGGCCTATGTCCAGCAGTGGACTGTTAAAGGCTGTTGATGATGATGAAGCGATATTTCGGCGGTTGAATTGAAATGCCGTCATCTGTGGCGTGCGGTGGACACACGGCCATAGTAAATGTATGTATCGCTAAATCGGCGCCGTCATCTCGTTGACGTTGACGTCCCGGTGACGGTGGTGGAAACAAATCGCCTGATGCATGTGACACCTACTTTGTTTGTTAAGAAATTGTCCAGTTTAACAACTGGATATAAAAATACTCAAAGTCGTTTGTGGTTATTTCTTTCGCAAAACTTATGTAGAATAATAGTTTATGGCTTGTGCAAACTCATAAAACGAAGGATTTATTTATATTATATGATGAAACCTATGCTACTGTAATATACAATAAAAATATAATCGACAATAAATTCACGGTCAACTTTTTATGCTATCGTTAGTAAAAACATTATTTCTTTTGTCCGTGTAGTGACGGATTAAGAATACAGAGTGTCGCCACTCCTATTCATCTCGCGGGTGTCGTAAAAGGCGACTAAGGGATAAAGGATAAGAGAAGGAAAACTTAAAACCAACCCTATACAAACCCATCTGGCCAGCGTGGTGTAGTAGGGCAAAACCTCCTTTCTAAGGAGAAGCCTATGTCCAGCAGTGGACTGTTAAAGGCTGTTGGTGGTGGTGGTGGTGGAAAAACAAGTATGTGCATGGAAAAAAATTTTAAGAGTGTGACAGTTTGACGGTTTTTTACGCCCGTGCCTTGGACAGCACGTTAAGCCATCGGTCGCGGGTGTCATGAACATCTATGCCAATCGAAATTGTATGTTACTGTAAAACTTACCCTTATTTATTTGAGAATTTTCACATATAAGTTACTACTTATATGTGAAAATTCTGAATTATATGTGAAAATTCGAACGCTCCATACCGCACACTTAAAAACGCCAAACGCGCTGATTGAGTCGCTTTTTAGAAGCGCGACACAGCAGCTGAACGCTACTCTCCGCACACATTCGGATGCCGGTAGCATCGATTTGGAGTCGGAAAATTATAGACAACACCACAGCCGACGCGATCCAGGCATCTGAACAGACGCTAAAACGCGCGTTTCCGATACCGCGTTCAAACGCTGACAGTTGCTAATGATAAAACATTTCGCGCGATTTTGACACCGCGATCGAACGCAAAAAGTCGCTAAAACGCGATGCAGCATCAGCAGGCTATTTCAGGCAGGCCTTTATATTATTCGCCACAAATTTTTCGCAACTTACTTTGTAATTTTTTTTAGATAGATAGATAGAAATCTCTTTATTTGTACCTACACGTTTTAGTTTGTGATAGGTAGTAGAGCCACACTGATTTCAGCACGAATGAGCCGGCTCGATTAGGATAGATAGGTATTATGGTATATTCGGCCGGCTGCCTGTCTAGGCAAGCATGCCGGTCGATTAGACATCGTCAGAACAGATAAGAGTTACACGATAGAAAGAGACGCAAGATACGCTGAATTGAACTTAATTATATGACACCAAGGGTCCCTATTTCTTTAATTTACTTTTCGGAGTGAGTCTTCTGTACTAGTACTATTATGTATTCTGATTTAATAGCTTCATTTACCTGGCTTCCCAATATTAATGAATACGAAGCGATTTTAAGCAGTACAGTATTAATCCTTATCCAATTAACATTGGGAAACATTGTGTATTTAATATAGATTAATATATTATTCACACTCACCAACGAAATACGACAGCAACGTATTTCGTTGGTGAGTGTGACACCGGAGGCCCAATAATTCTGCATCATTCAACCGGCCTTCGGAAGCCGGGAGAATGATGGGAGAATTTTCTGACCAGGCCGCCATGGTATGGGTCACCATGCTGCGTTGCCTACACTCACAATGAGGATGGTGGCCCCTACTCCTGGATTCTACTCGTGCTTTCCATCAGGCAGAGTAGAGTCACTTTGGTATGCTAAAATAAAAAAGAAATGAATAAAATGTGAGCCGTCACGGGACGCCTGGCAGATGTGAAACATCGCCATTATTTTGTAAAAGTAATATGCAGAAAAGAACATATTGTAATAGGAACTAAATATGTCATAATGATAAAATAAAATATTACTAATTATTAAAATAGTACGGTGTGGCGACGCGTCTACTGCATACTACTGCATATAGACTGTTTATATATACCATCGTATAGCGTGGCGACGCGTCGCCACGGCATGCGTCGCCACGCCAGAAATCTGTTTTACGTGCGGCTATAGATGTTTCACATCAAAAAAATGGCTCTGTACAGTATGTAATTTATATCAATATTTTTGAAGATATTACAGATTTAAAATGCAGGAACAAAGCGATTGTGGCGGTACCGGCCGGGGCAAGTTAGATGGCGCTGCTGTCGATTTGTCACTATCAGTCTTAGAGCATTAAAGTTGGTTAAATGCTCTAAGCTATCAGTTAATAACTAAACACTATACTATAATAAGAATTAATATTCCAAGGCGGAACAGTTAGTAATACATTTCTAAAGGTACGACCTTAATTACCATAAATAAAGATATCTCTGCTCTAAAGAGTCTCATTAGCTATCGGACACTTGAAGCCCAATCCATTCTTATATTTCCTCGTGACCATTCAACACGTGACCATAAAAGTTCCGTGTATTCTGCAAATACGCACAAAAACTGTGTTCTCATCATCAATACGATTAATAGTAAACAAACACTAGAGATTGCTTGGCGGTCGAAATTCGACCATTTAGAATCTATTATTGAGTGGAACATGACACAGCAGAACAACATCTGTAGGTACATTGATAAAATATTTATATATATCTCCCATTGGTTGGTAAAGACACCTTCAGACACCTTCACACGTGGCCGCAGGTGGATGGAACGGGTTTTCCCCTCCATCCGTATTAGTAAGACCAGCCGCGAGGGAGTGGCGTTCTAAGAGAGGTCCAGAACAAACGGAGCTCGCATCAGGAGCAGGCAGGCGCTGGGAGGGGTCCAGAAGGAGATTCGAACCTGGACTCCTCCTAAAATAGAAGCGCAAAAAGGACACACCGTGTGCTTTTAGTCGGTTCGGGTCCGACACACCGCCCCGACGCATAAAAAACCCTGGCGGGAAAAAAAAGAACACCTTCTCCGAGTGCTCTCCGACCTCCGCAAGACTGGGGGTGATAGGAGAGGACATCCATCATCCTAGCAGGAGTAGGCCGAGATTGTAACGCGCGCGCCCGGCAGTGACTAGAGTTCCCACTCAGGACGGGGTCATCTGCAATTAGTAGATTATCCGTGGTACTCCGGGTCTCAGAGCTTTCCTTTCTTGGTTCCCGACTACTAGTATCTTGGGGAGGCGTGTGGTTTTTAATCGGTTTGAGTCCGATATAGCCACCATTGGGTGATATCCGGAGGGATTTCCACACAGAAGAAATAACACCTAAGCTCCGAAACAAATATTTGCAAATCATACAAACATTCGAATCGAACCCGAGACCTCTTGATCGGCAGCCGTATAGGCGAACCACTAGACCAACAAAGCAGTCAAAAAATAAAAGAAAAATATAGAAAAATGAAGAAACAAAACATATTTATATTCAAAAATACATCAAACAATTCATTTCACAACTATTTGCTAAGTATTTGTCAGGAAACTACCGTCAAATACATTCTGTAAGTGCAAATAACATTTATAAAAGCAGATATCATCACCATATTTGAAGCATCTGATTATCACTTCGTTAGCAGATACATTAAACAGTGGTTTTTATTTGAAGTGCTAACTAAAAAAAGGATGTGATTTTATGTATTTTACTATTGATCACGTGGCCGTACATATATACACACATGTGTTTACACATAATATTTCGGACAACGTCATCTAGTCCCAAAGTAAGCAGAGCTTGCATTATGGGTACTAAAGTAGTGATATGAATACATAAACATACTTTTTTGGTAAATACTGTGGTAAATACATACATACTATACATAGAAAACACCCAAACTCCGAAACAAATATATGTGGATCACACAAATATTTGATCCGACCCGAGAATCTAAATATTGTCCGAAATATTTATTATTATTATAATTAATCGAAGAAGAGAAGTGCTCGCGAAGTGGCAGAAATGAAAAACTCACGAAATCACTCACAGTACACAGTACCTACGTGTTATATTATACACTGAAGAAATAATGGGAAAAAAATTGATCTTCCTAGCCTTTATTCCTTTATTATTCCCAAGTTTATTTGTGGTCGGCTACTAGTTCAACCGGTTTTACCTGAATATCAGATTTTTCCGCAGAACGACTGGCAATGGCTCTCCGTAACTCTGAGGACGAAGGTTGAACTAGTTGTCAGTATATTTGAGGGCAATGACTTCTCAATGACATGTTCATAACAATCGTTATTAGGGTGAATCTTCGAACTCCAGTCGATGCCAGTCGCTTCATATAAGAAATAAAATTCAGGCCAAACCGGTTGAACTAGTAGCCGACCCCAAATTAACTTGGGAATAAAGGCTAGGAAGAAGACTATGTTTTTGTATCATTGAGCCATAGACAATTAGTTTTAAAACGCTATGTAATTTTATGTATTTGTAAGAGATTTGTCTAACTGCCTCGTTGGTCTAGTCATCTAGTGGTTATCGTATACGACTGCTAATCAAGAGGTCTCGGGTTCAAATCCCGGGTCCTGCCAAAAAGTGTTTTTGGGATTTTCTTAGGAAAATCCTAATAGCTTCCCGGAGTTTGGAAGTTTGGTGGTTATTAACGCCCGTACCTCGGAGAGCACGTAAAGCCGTCGGTCCCGGTTGTCATGAACATGTATGGCAATCGTTATTGGGAAGCCATTTCCCTCAAATATACTGACAACTAGTTCAATCTTCGAATTTCAGTTCTTCCTTAGGGTTGCGGAGGACCGATGCCATTCGCTCCGTGGAAAAACTGATAAAACCGTTTGAACTGGTAGCCGACCCCAAATAATATTGGAAATAATGGCTAGGAGGATGTAAGGGATTTGTATCTACAATTTTCTAAGACAAAAAGATGGACAAACGAATAATATTTACAGAGGTATATTTATCTTACGTCAACACTAGAAAAGACAAGTATAATGAGCAAACAAATAAACTCGGGCTACTTGACCTTAGCACTGCTGGTTGAACGCTTTCAAGGCATAATACATACTTGTAGTATTTTATATAATATACTATGACTAGCTGAAACACGCTGCCCCGTCTGCGGCTCATTGCTCGTAGCGTGACGTTATACAGCGGAAACCAATATGTTAACTATAAAACAGGATATTATAATGAGCGAACCTTTAAAGATAGACATGCTGTTTCGGTTTTTCTTACGAAATTCCTAATAGCAGCCCGGAGTTTGGAAGTTTGGCGGGTGTTTCACGCCTGTGCCTCGGAGAGCACGTAAAGCCGTCGGTCCCAGTTGTCATGAACACCTATGGGAATCATTATTGGGTAATCAGTGCCCTCAAATTTTAGTCAATGCCCTCAAATTTACTGACAACTAGTTCAATCTACGAATTTCAGGTCTCCCTCAGGGTTGCGGAGGTCCGCTGCCAGTCGCTCCGTTCAAAACCTGATATTTAGGTAAAACCGGTTGAACTAGTAGCCGACGCCAAATAATATTGGGAATAAGGCTATGAAGAAGATATGCTGCTTTGACATTTTTTTAGAATTTTCAGTCAAACAATTCTTTCAAAAAATGATTTTGTGAAACGTTAACCGTTATAGCTACATTTTTCACTCCGCTCCTTTTAGTCGTAGCGTGATGATATACGGCTCATAACTTACCTCGATAAATGGACTATCTAAAGGCCGCTGCATACGTGACGGGTTTTTACACGGACGGGACGGGAAGTTTTGCAAACTTCGTTTCATACAAAATGTTTAAGGAAATGCATACTTCACGGAGACACGGACGGGACGGGAACTAAGCACGCACGGGACGAGCTAAACATCGTCGCCGACAATGTTTCATTACAAGAATAGGATTATAGCCAATTCTTGTAATGAAAAATCCATCTTTCCTTGTTCACAACACTAGCACGTTAGATCCGAGTCACAGTCACGGTGCGTATGCATTTACATCACGTCCCCGTTTATAACGGGGCAACCACGTCCCCGTTCCGTCCGAGGTAATATCCTGTCACGTATGCAGCGGCTAGAGATTGAATACCGGGATCCCGGGATCCCGAAAACCGGGATCCCGGACCGATTTTTCTTCGGGATTACAATCCCGGGATTGACCCACAGTCCCGAAATTTCCCGGTATTGAAAAAGGAAAATCTAGGCTAATAAAACCCTTTTTTGTTCCACTTAAATCTTAACCGAAAGTTTTTTAAACTCGACAAAGTTATTCTCATTGTTCTAAAAATAAATTCGCGCTTAATTAGGCATTGAAATTTTTGACAATAGTAGTAAACATAACAAAAGAGACATATACGGCTTTATAACTCGAACGTGAACCGATGCTTTTTCTTAGGCTGACTTATTAGGCATTGAAATTTTCGACAATAGTAGTAAACTTATCAAAAGAGACATATACCTTTATAATTCGAACGTGATCCGACGCTTTTTCTTTAGCTTTAAGTTAAGATTTGGGATTATATAACCCTTAAATTTGTAATTAAGTTATTTTAAAAACAATGAGTTTAACTTTGTCGAGATTTGACAAAAATAATAAAATAAAGACTTTATTTACGACTCAAATGAAATGAAATAGATTTCATGTGACACTTCGGCAATTGTTAAATTTGACAAACAAACATAATCTGTCAAACGATAATTGTATTTTTTTAATGATAATTTGTAAATTTACTTAATTAAAAACTGCCAACTAGTAAATTTTGCATGTATTTTGTAAAGATTGTAATTAAAATACTAACTGTCATTAAAAACAACTAGTTCTAAAATTATATCGTTACTTTTATATATTTACTTTTATCAACTATTTTGTTCATTTTGTTAAATTTATGTTTGTTTCTTTGTTTTTCCTTTTGTTATTTATTAAAAGTTAGTTTTCTTTATTAAATTGTGTTTATTATTAAACTATTTCAAATTTTCGTATAATCCCGGTACCAGTACCGGGATCCCGGGATCGCACCGATACAATCCCGAAATCCCGGGATTGAAAAATCGTCCGGGATTTGCAATCTCTAGCAGCGGCCTTAAAAGAAAATTTTTTTTTTAAATCGAATCAGTAGTTCGTAAGATTAATGCGGTCAAACAAACAAACAATTTGCAGCTTTAATATTAAATCTATACGATTCTTGTTTTGTAAGCAGTTTTGTAAATATTTGTAGATAAATAAATATACGTAAGCTCGCCTTTTGTATGTATTTGTTTATTTTTAAATGTTTGTTTATTGAGCGTCATAGCGATATGTTGTTTAGAACACTTGAATCTCTGCTACGAAGTACAATTCAATGGTTAGTTTTATCTTTACGTGTTGTCCTCATCAGCTTTCTAGTTGTGCATTAAACGTCTTGAATGTCTGTAAGTCTGTCTGTTTGTACCGGCCAATTATTGAAATAAATAATAATAATAAATATAATATTTCGTACATCTTACACACAACATCATCTAGTCCCATACTAAGCAGAGCTTGTATTATGGATACTAAACAACTGATATAAATACATAAACATACATTTTTTTTGTAAATCATCAACAGCCTTTAACAGTTCACTGCTGGACATAGGCCTCTCCTTAGAAAGGAGGTTTTGGCCTACTATACCACGCTGTCCAAACGGGTTGATATAGGGTTGGTTTCAAGTTTTCGTGAAGGCCCTGAAGGACTCCTCCTCCGCCTTGTCGGAGGTTGTGGGGACCTTGTGCGGGAATATGGCGCGCCTCGAGGAGGCCAACGCCCGTCTGTCGGACCAGGTGACTGCGCTGAGTAAGCAGTTCGCCCAATTCCGGGCTGAGCGGACTCAGCCAGTGGACGCGGCCCCTCCTGGGCCGCCCGAGCAAGGGGCTCCGGCCCCGGCCTCGGCCAGGCCGTCTCAGTCGGAGGCCCCGCCTCCGCCCGGGCCGTCTCGAGTAAAGGTCCCAGCCACGCCCGGGCCGTCTCGGGTAGAGGTCCCGGCCCCGCCCGCGCCGTCTCGGGTAGAAGTGCCGGCCCCGCCTGCGCCGTCTCGGCCGGAGGCCCCTGCTGGCGGCGAGTTCCCTGACGCCATGCTGCGTCAGGCGCTCGACGCTATGACGCGAATGCTGGACGGGCGACTGGCCGGCCTGGAGGCGAGGCTTCCCCCCGCGCCAGTTGTCCGCCCCCCGCTCGCGTCGCAGAGGCCCCCGGTTGCCACCCTGGTGGGAAGCCGCGTCACCTACGCGGCGGCGACGTCGGCCCCGGCCCCCCCCCAAAATCAAAAGGGACCGAAGAAGGGGGCCGCGAAACCGGCCCAGGCGCCGGCCAAGGCACCGGCCAAAGCGCCGGCCAAGCCTCCGGGCAAAGCGCCGGCCAAGAAGGGGCCTCAAACGGCGCCCCCAAGTGGAGCGGACTTCCCCCCGCTTCCCGCTCCGGCACCTCCGACGGGCCCCTCGGAACCAGCCCCCTCTAACGAGGATTGGCAGGTTGTGGGGGCCTCGAAGAGGCGGGGGCAGCGGCAGCGAAAGCGGGCGAGGAAGGCCGCCCAAGGCGCAGCCCAAGCCCCGCAGTCGCCGCCGGTGGCGGCAGCGGCCTCCAAAAAGAGGCCGCGGAAGCTGCAGCCGCCCAAGACCGCGGCTGTAGTGGTGACCGTGTCGCCGGAGGCGGCCAGTGGCGGGCTCACCTACGCGGCCCTGTTCAAAGGGGCCCGTCCCGGGCTCGCCGCTGAGTTCGGGGCTGCAGGGATGAGGCTGCGCCGCGCCCAGACGGGAGCTCGAGTATTCGAGTTCCCAGGGGCTGAGGGCGCCAAGACGGCCGACACTTTCGCCGAGAGGCTGCGGGAGGTGTTTGCCGCCCAGGACGGTGTCAAGGTCGCCAGGCCCACCAAGTGCGCGGAACTGCGCATTTCGGGTCTGGACGACTCCATCACGTCGGAGGATGTCCGCGATGCAGTCGTGGAGAAGACTGGCTGCACCGCGGGCACCATCCGAGTCGGCACCGTCCGGCCGGGCCCGGGAGGCCTCGGCTCGGTGTGGGTCAGCTGTCCCGTGGCGGCGGCCAAAGTTTTGGCCGACGCCGGGAGCATGCTCGTCGGCTTCGTGAATGCCAGAATCACGGTTCTGGCCGCGAGGCCGATGAGGTGCTACAAGTGCCTCGTCGCGGGACACACTCGCACCAAGTGCGAGAGCTGTTTCGACTGCAGCGAACTTTGTTTCCGCTGCGGTCGAACCGGGCACAAGGCGGCAGACTGCTCTGCCGCCCCTCACTGCCCGATGTGTGCGGCGGGCAATAAGCCCGCCAACCACCAGATGGGGCAGGGGGGCTGCAAGCCTCCCCGCGCCTCTCGGCAGACGCCGGAGGCTAGCCTGGCGACCCGGGCTGCCTCCGACGTCGATCAGGCGGCGACGTCGTCGCCCATGGAGGGGGTTGTAGAGACGATCCAGTAATGGATCAAGTCTCCAACCTCCTGGTCCAGACGAACCTCAACCACTGTGCCGCGGCGCAGGATCTCTTCCTGCAAACCATGGCGCAGTGGTCTGTAGGTGTTGCCGTAGTCGCGGAGCCTTACTTCGTCCCTCCCCGTCCAAATTGGATGGGTGACTGGGACGGCTCCGTGGCAGTCGTCAGCTCCACGGCGGCTCATTCCCCGCCCTTGTCACTAAGAGACAAGGGTACTGGATATGTTGCCGTCGAATGGGGGGGAATCACCATTTATGGTGTATATTTCTCCCCCAACCGGAGTCTGAGCGACTTCGAGGTCTTCCTCAACAACTTGGAGACCTCGATACGGCGATTGGGGTCTGGGCACGTCCTCGTGCTGGGGGACTTCAATGCAAAGTCCATTGCGTGGGGTTCCCCGGCGACGGACGCCAGGGGCGAAGCCGTGGAAGAATGGGCGGCATCGGTGGGCCTCTGTTTGCTGAACAGGGGCGCCACCAACACGTGCGTGCGACAGCAGGGGGGGTCGATAGTGGACCTTTCGTTCGCTACCCCTGCAGTCGCCGCACGAGTAAGGAACTGGAGTGTCCTGGATGAGGTTGAGACGCTCTCGGATCACCTTTATATCCGATTCGAGCTCTCCCGGTCCCAGGACGCCAGTAGGGGTCACGCGGCGCGGCGTCCCTCCCGTTTTCCGCGGTGGGCTGTCGCCAAGCTGGACAGGGACCTATTAGAGGAGGCGGCCATTGTTTGCTCTTGGCTGTCTCCGCAGGCCCCGACCGAGGAGGTCGACGCGGGGGCTGGTCGCTTCGCCGATGCGTTAACGCTCATCTGCGATGCGGCCATGCCCCGCGTTCGTGGCCGTCGGCCTCCTCGGAAGGAGGTCTACTGGTGGTCCCAGGAGTTGGCGGACCTCCGTGCGGCCTGCGTACGTGCCCGGAGGTCCCACACCCGGAGTCGGCGACGTCACCGCGGAGGCGGTGAGGAGGTGGACCGGCTTCACGAGGAGTACCGAGCAGCTCGGGAAACTCTGAGGCTGGCCATCTGCCGCGCCAAAGACGCGTCCAGAGTGGAGATGCTGGAGAGTCTCGAGCGTGACCCCTGGGGTCGGCCTTACCGTGCGGTGCGACAAAAGCTCCGCACACAGGGCCCCCCCCTTACGGAGACTCTCCAGCCCAGCTTCCTGCAGGAAGTGGTCGAGGGCCTATTCCCACAGCAGGCGGAGCACACGCCCCCGTCGATGGCCCGTCGCGGTCGTCGTCGGGACAGCGTGGGTGATGTTCCGCCTGTCAGGGAATCGGAGGTAGGGGCGGCTGTTCTACGGATTCGGTCCAAGAACACCGCCCCCGGGCCGGACGGGGTTCCAGCCCGAGTGATGGCCCGTGCCCTCGACTACATGTCGGACCACCTCAGGGGAGTGTTGGACGCTAGCCTGGCGTCCGGACGCTTCCCTGAGCGTTGGAAGTGCGGGAAGCTGGTCCTGATCCAAAAACATGGACGGCCTGCCGATTCGGTCGCGGCCTACAGGCCCATCGTGTTGCTGGACGAGGCGGGCAAGTTGTTCGAGAGGGTTCTCTCTGTCCGCATCGTCCGGCACCTCAGCGAGGTGGGGCCCGACCTGTCGGACGCCCAATTCGGTTTCCGAGAAGGGCGTTCGACGGTCGACGCGATCCTGCGCCTGAGGGCCGTGACCGAAGAGGCGGTGAGAGGCGGTGGAGTGCTGTTGGCGGTGTCATTGGACATCGCCAACGCCTTCAATAGTCTGCCATTCGGCTGCATCAGGGCCGCACTCCAGTACCACGGAGTGCCAGGGTACCTGAGGCGGCTGGTGGCAGACTACTTAGAGGAGCGTACCGTCGAGTACGAGGACCGAGGTGGCGCCTTGAGACGCAGGGCCATGTCGTGCGGTGTTCCACAGGGGTCTGTCCTAGGACCACTCCTGTGGAACATGGGATACGACTGGGCCCTACGAGGGCGTCTCCCCCCCGGGCTGGGTGTGATCTGTTACGCAGACGACACCCTGGTCACGGCCCGGGGGGCAAACTTTGAGGAGGCGGCGCGCCTGGCCACCACGGGAGTCTCCCGGGTGGTCGGGCGCATCGAGGCGTTGGGTCTGCGGGTGGCTCTGGAGAAGACGGAGGCCCTGCTATTTCATGGGCCCCGTCGCGGCCCGCCCGCCGGCGCCTCGATCGAGGTCAACTCGGTCCTCGTACCGGTCCGGGCCCAGATGAGGTACCTGGGTCTGGTCCTCGACGGTAGGTGGCTCTTCGACGAGCACTTCCGACAGCTTGGACCTAAATTGGTGGGCACTGCCTCCGCCCTAGGGCGACTTCTGCCCAATTTGGGCGGGGCCAGTGTCCCCACTAGGCAGCTGTACACGGGGGTTGTCCGGTCGATGGCACTTTACGGTGCACCGGTGTGGGCGGCGGCTCTGTCCGCCCAAAACAGGGCGCGCCTCTGGCGCCCCCAGCGGACACTGGCGGTCAGAGCCATACGTGGATACCGCACGGTGTCCACAGAGGCGGCGTGTGCCTTGGCCGGAACACCCCCGTGGGATTTGGAGGCGGAAGTGCTCGCCGAAGTTTATCGTCGAGTGGCTGACTTCCGGGCGGAGAATGGCTTTCGCCCTCCGCCCGAGGACGTGCGCGAGTGGCGCGAAGCCGCTCGCCGAGCCACCATGCAGAGATGGTCGTTCCGGCTGGAGACCCCACGCGCTGGCTTCGCCGCCGTGGAGGCTCTTCAGCCGGTCATCGCGGAGTGGGCAGGGCGGCAGCACGGGACCCTTTCCTTCCGGCTGACGCAGGTACTTTCCGGGCACGGTTGCTTCGGAAAGTACCTGCACTCGGTCGCTAGGAGGGAACCGAGTCCCGCCTGCCACCACTGCGACTGCAGTGAGGACACGGCCCAGCACACGCTGGCGGTCTGCCCCGCTTGGGCGGCGCAGCGCCGGGTCCTCACTGCAGTCATCGGAGGGGATCTCTCGCTGCCGGCCGTCATAAGATCGATGACCGGCAGCGACAGTTGTTTTACCGCGGTCGCAACCTTCTGCGAGGATGTAATCTTGCAGAAGGAGGTGGCGGAGAAGGCCCGGGAGGACGATATCCACTCGGACCCGATCCGCCGCCGGCGCCCTGGGCGGCGGAGGCGCGCATACCTGCGTCTCATGCCGCCCTGAGAGTGGCCGCGGATGGGCGGGACGGGTTTCCCGTCCGTCCGCAGTAGAGGCCAACCGCGAGGGGGCGACGTCCGCGTGTGACCGGACGTTGCCTAATTAGAGAGTAAATTTTGAGATGGTGCCCGCAACAGTGCGGGCAGGCGCCGGTTGGAGTCCAGAAGGAAATCCCCTCCCTGGACTCCTTCCAATACAAAGGCGCAGAGAGGGTCACACCGTGTGGTTTTAGTCGGTTCGAGTCCGACACACCACCCCGCCGTAACCCCCGACGGGGTGACGGTCCGCGGGGATTTCCACACGTAAAAAAAAAAAAAAAAAAGGGTTGGTTTCAAGTTTTCCTTCTCTATGCATTGTTTTTTTCTTGCGTAGTTTATCCCTTAGTCGCCTTTTACGACACCCGCGGGATAAATAGGGGTGGTGACACTCTGTATTCTTAATCCGTCACCACACGGATTCGTCACCACACGGATATGTCACGAATATTATACTAAAGCATATTTTATGTTCTAAAGCTTTTCCACCGAACGTACATACATACGCATAACTATTTTAATTTATTTACTTATATCTTGAGAGTTAAGTACTTGAGCAGGTCCTTCAACAACACCTATACACAAAGTTTAATGATATAAACACAAAAGCTAGCTTTGAATTATAGATTATGTGATTTAATGCCGAGCTTATTGTAAACAATCTTCCAAGTGCATGTCAGGTCACGTTTAGAATAGGGTTCCGTAGTCACGCATAATTTCATATGATGTGATTGTTTAGAGGGAGGGACGTCCTGTTTTGCAAAAAAATGTCCTTTCAAGTTAAATAACTCTTAAACGGATACCTTAAATAAAAATGATTTTAGGAATCTCGCAATGTTTTTAAAATACTTATCTAATGATAATAATGATACACACAACGGGGTAGACCAGAGAAAAAAAACGTAAAAAAATATATATAGAAAACACCCAAACTCCGGAACAAATATTTGTACATCATACAAACATTTGGTCCGACCTAATCGAACCCGAGACCTCTTAATCAGCAGCCTAGCGTAACCACTAGACCAACAAGACGCTCAAATAAAATTGAACTTTAAATTTACAGGTAGAAATCATCTTTCACGGCGCAGCTACGGTTAGGTTTGATGAGCCCCTGAAGACTGCAGTGGAGATCAATGTCAGAGGCACCAGGGAGATGTTCAAGTTGGCCAGGGGATGTGGCAAGCTGAAGGCCTTTGTTCACGTCTCCACCGCTTACAGGTAAGGGTTTTTGAACTCTTTATTTGGAACACACTTGTAACTTTGACTGCCTTGGAGGCACAGTTCCACCGTATGCGATGGCTATGCTTGAGGTTTCGGGTTCGATTCCCGGGTCGGACCAAACGTTTGTGTTATCCGCAAGTATTTTTTTCGAAGTTTGGGTGTTTTCTATAATGAAATGAAATGAAATGAAATGAAATGAAATGAAATGAAATGAAATGAAATGAAATGAAATGAAATGAAATGAAATGAAATGAAATGAAATGAAATGAAATGAAATGAAATGAAATGAAATGAAATGAAATGAAATGAAATGAAATGAAATGAAATG
Organism: Phragmatobia fuliginosa; assembly: GCA_932526445.1. Classification (NCBI taxonomy): domain Eukaryota; kingdom Metazoa; phylum Arthropoda; class Insecta; order Lepidoptera; family Erebidae; genus Phragmatobia; species Phragmatobia fuliginosa. The sequence continues at coordinate 1,876,872 of OW052083.1, read as the reverse complement.
AAATGAAATGAAATGAAATGAAATGAAATGAAATGAAATGAAATGAAATGAAATGAAATGAAATGAAATGAAATGAAATGAAATGAAATGAAATGAAATGAAATGAAATGAAATGAAATGAAATGAAATGAAATGAAATGAAATGAAATGAAATGAAATGAAATAATTTATTCTGCAATTAGGTTACATGAACACTTTTGCAAGTTAAACTTATTTTTTTGAGCAGATGAGTTCGGCCTTTCCTAACTGGACTATATATAATATTTATGTATTTACAAAATGTTTATGTATTTATATTTTACACACAATCAGTTGTCTAGTGCCCATAGTATAAACTCTGCTTAGTTTGGAACTAGATGGCGTTGTGCCGTAAGAGTTGAACAAGAGAGTAAAGAGTTTCTTTCTAAAAATGTAGTTATTTGTTTCTATTTTATATAACTCTACTCATCGTGATGGAAAGCATGAGCAGAATCAAATAATAGTTGTCACCATCTTCATTATGTATACGGAACCCACACTATGGCAACCTGATTAGAAAGAAGAATTTCACGACAATTCTAATTAATTTTTATATTATTTCAGCAACTGCCCACAAAAGGCCATTGGAGAGAAGTTTTACGAAATGCCCTTAGCTGGTGATAAGCTGATCGACTTGGTTGAGACCATGGATGAGAAGATTATTAATAACATTACTCCTGGGTAAGTTTGTGGGCTTAAATCATAGAGCAACACCAGCTCGCAGGCTGGAGGGAAGAACTCATAGATTCTTAAACCGAAACAAAACTGTCTGTCATTTTTTTGCGGGGGAATATTCTGGACCGGGAGAGGTAGGACTCAACCAGGTACCGCAGATGACACGGTCGTCAAACGATCTCCGCTCTTCATAAGCGCAAGCCTGGTGATGAAAAGTGATGTCATCTGTCACCCTAGCAGAAGCAGGCTAGGGTGACGACGCGAGTGATGTGATGTTAGCGGTCATTTCAGGGTACACATGATTCCTTTGCTTATTGTATTCGAGACGGCGTGTGACGTTAGTTAGTTCGATCCAACATAGCCACTAGCTGGTGGTATCCGGGAGGATTTCCCCTTCAAAAATAAAAGGGGGAGAATCTTCACTCATTTTAGACTCACATATGTACATAAACTGTCACTAAGAACTCACTCTTATCAATAAAAACAAAAAATCATTAACATCATCATTAAAACCCTTAACATCCCACTGCAGGGCACAGGTTTCCTCTCACGGTTAAGGCCATACCACGCTAGTCGACTGCGGCTACTGGCAAGACACGCAATGGCTACGTAATCTTGCCGTCGGATATTTTTAAGTCTCTAACAAAATTCACGACTGTTATCTTATGATACCAAACGGGACCGACTGTTTAACGTGACCTGAATCATGGAAACGCTCAAACATGCCAAGTTACAACGGTCACCCATCTAGGTAACGACCGTGCCTAGTCGATTACTCTCGATGATTGTTTCCAATCACCTAAGGTCACTGTGTGATGACGGACTAAGAATACAGAGTGTCACCACTCCTATTCATACCGCGGGTGTCGTAAAAGGCGACTAAGGGATAAACTACGCAAGACAACATCAATGCAAAGAGAAGGAAAACTTGAAACCAACCCTATACCAACCCGTCTGGCCAGCGTGGTATAGTACGCCAAAACCTTCTCTCTATAGAGAGGCCTATGTCCAGCAGTGGACTGTTAAGGCTGTTGATGATGATGATGAAGGTCACTTGGCTCTGAGTGCAACATTAGATTACATTTTACACACACACTAACACATTCTGTGTATATATTCGGCATATGCTTCGACGGAAGGGAACTCCTGCAGTCCTGCATAAGATTACGCCCTACAATGTCGCTCTATACATTAAATATACACGTCAAGTTAAAACATTGCATTTGATTTTCCATCAGGCGTTAAGACCAACCCAATTTGTACCTCATTTTCTAATAAATTCACTAACATCTTAGTAAATAAATAAATATTTCGGGACATCTTACACAACGCCATCTAGTCCCAAACTAATCATAGCTTGTATTATGGGTACTAGACAACTGATATAAATACATAAATAAACTTTTGTTTGTAAATACATACATATAAACGCCGAAACAATATTTGCGGATCACAAACATTTGGCACGACCCTGGAAACGAATTCGAAATCTCAAACTCAACAGTAGCATAGGATTTTTTTGTTAAAACTCCATTTGACCTCCTACCTTAATACCTCCATGGCGCAGTGGTAATGTATGCGACTGCTGTTCTTGAGGTTTCCGGTTCAAATCCTGAGTCGTTCCAAATGGTTATATGATCTACAGATATTTATTGCGGAGTTTGGATTTTTTCTATTTATAATATGTATATATTTACAAAAAAAAAGAGGATTATAATAGTCCGTGTGGTAACGAATTAAGAATACAGAGTGTCACTAACCCTATTCATCCCGCGGGTGTCGTAAAAGGCGACTAACGGCCTGGCCACGAGTTTTGGTCTTAGCGAAAAGCGGAGCGGCGTCGGTGAGCGGTGCGTTTTGCACGCCACGAACCTTAGTAGCGGTTAGTTGCAGCGGCGACGGTGGACGTATTTAGGTAGTCGAAACGTGTTAAAAATCATGGCGTTATAAAAATTATCCCCTGTCTGTTTAGAAACATATTTTACATTTTTTTTTTAAATATGATAGAATGAGTGCACGAACTAAATAAAGATCGGTATTTAGATGGTGGATTTAGTGACCTATACGAAGGTCCTACCTATAAGAAGTAACTGATGTTTCCAAGTGTTTTGCTAAGTAGGTACTTACAGAGAGAAAAAACTTTAAAAACTTGTCAACTACTTACATTGCGTATAAGACATACTAGTAGTTTCGTGTGTAGTTAAATCTACAGACAAAACTACTGATATGTAAACTGTTTTGCTAATTAGGTACCTACTGACAGAGAAAAAAATTAACTTTTAAAACTTGTCAACTATCCACCTACATTACGTAAACATACCAGTAGTTTTGTCAACATATCAGTAGCTTCGTTTGGTAGGTACCTAGGTTCTATGTTTTTGTGTTATCAATTTAAATTAAACGTAAGTACCATTATATTCCGGAAAACATTGTTTAATTTCTTCCCACAACCTTTTTATATTTATGTTGGGGATATTTTGACATCCTTAAAGGCGGTCTATTTAAATTTCTGTTATAAAAGCCTCGGTATCCATTACCGCCATAAAATCGTCTAAATTTTTTTTGTTTTTATTTAACGCCGCTGAGTCCGTCACTTCTGCACCGCTGTCCACGCTGCTCTGTTTCGTGGCGTCGCACATACTAACTTGTGCCTTTGTTCCTGCCGCTCTCCATACCGTTCGCCGCTGTAGCAATTCGCTCGGCAAAAACCGCTAGCTTTTTCGCTATGAGCGGCGACTCGTGGCGTGCCTCGTACATTTTTATACCTTTGATATTACCGCTCGGCGTTTCGCTCTTAGCTGCCGCTCACAGCGGAAAGGTCGTGAATGGGCCGTAAGGGATAAACTACGCAAGACAACATCAATGCAAAGAGAAGGAAAACTTGAAACCAACCCTATACCAACCCGTCAGGCCAGCGTGGTATAGTAGACCAAAACCTCCTTTCTAAGGATAGGCTTATGTCCAGCAGTGGACTGTTAAAGGCTGTTGATGATGATTGATGATGAATGATTCTATTAGTTTGAAGTTAGATGATATTATAACTGGTGTGTTACATGTCGGAAGTATAATAAAACAAATTATATTTTATTTTCCAGACTGTTAGGGGAATACCCAAACACTTACGCCTACACCAAGGCAGCGGCTGAAGACATCGTGCAGACGTACTCCAAAGGCCTGCCCGTGGCACTCTTCAGGCCTTCAATTGGTAAGATAAATAAATGATACTAAATAAATAAATACTACAATAAATAAATAAATATTTGGGATATCTTACACACAACGCCATCTAGTCCCTACTATCATGGGTTACTAGACAACTGATATAAATACATAAACATACTTTTTTGTTAATATATATTTATTATACATAGAAAACAATCAGACTCTAAATATTTGCGGATCACACAAACATTTGATCCGACCCGGGAAACGAACCGAGACCTGTCGATCAGCAGCCGCATACTCTAACCAAAGAGTTTGTGAACACATAATTAAAAGTCTGACAATTGGTCCTGCACAGTTTATTGTCACTACACACAACACACAGTTTAAACTACCAAAACAGTATACTGTCAATAGTTATTTTACAACACAACTTAAAAACGTAGTAGCTTTTTAGGGTTCCGTAGTTCATGACTCGGAACCCTTATAGATTCGTCATGAATGACGGCCCGTCGTCCTTTTCAACATTTTCAACATCGACGAAACAAATATTTCCTTTTAAAAAATTAGAAAATATTTGTTTCGCACTCTGGGATTTTAAATCCACCTACGATTATGGGTGACTACGGAACTATGCATGGCCCGATACGCACTAGGCCAAATATATTTTGTTTTTCTGTCCTTATCTTAATATTTTTTTTTTTTATTTTAGTTATCGCAACAGTGAAAGAACCTGTGTCGGGTTGGATTGATAACGTGTACGGACCTACCGGAGTAAGTGACATTTTTTTACCTTTATCCACAGATCCTTCATCCTACTAATATTATAAGCCCGAAAGTTTGTGAGTATATGTATAATTGTTACTCTTTCACGCAAAAACTACTGAACGGATTTGGATGAAACTTTACAGTAATATAGCTTAGATATCAGAATAACGTATAGGGTACTTTTTACTGGAATAATCAAGATACACGCGGGCAGTGCCGCGAGTGAAATCTACTGTTATATACAAACATATTTTATATTCTAAAGTCAAGCAAATATGGTAGACTTTTACTTATTTTAATACTGTTTAAATAATCCGTCCAAATACTTGTCTGAAAATGATGTATGAATCCACTCCCCCTCTACTAATCAAGAAGAAGAGTTTTGTTCTTCCGGACATCACTCACTTGGTAACAGAGAAACTATTAGTATCTGTAAGTTTATAAAACTGCACCGGTCGATCCAACGGATTTATGTAAAATCTTGACCCTCCCATATCACTACATAGTATAAAACAAAGTCGCTTTCTCTGTCCCTTTGTATGCTTAAATCTCTAAAAGTACGCAACGGATTTTGATGCTATTTTCTTTAATAGATAGAGTGATTCAAGAGGAAGGTTTTTATGTATGCATAATATAGTAGATAATAATTTTAATGTTGTAAATAAACCCATTTTTTACGCTTACATTGCAAACGCTGGCTGTACCCGACGAGATAGATCAAAATAATGTACTACAGTATTGTACATCTTAAAAGGTCTACAAAAAAGTCCGCGATAGTATATTTCTATCTCTTAGGGATAACCCACAATAACCATTTTTATTTTTTTATTTTTACGAGAAATAATGGCTTATTTACGAAGCGATTTTAAGCAATACACTATTATTCCTTATCAAATTAAGTACCTTAAATACATTGTGTATTTAATATAGATTAATATGGCCCTTTACAGTATGTTATTTAAATTATTACTTTTGAAGATATTACAGATTGCATTTATAAAATGCAGGAACAAAGCGATTGTGGCGTTACCGCCGGCCGGGGCCCGTAAGTTGACGCTGCTGTCGAAATGTCACTATCAGTTAATAACTAAACACAATACTTTATTATGAACTTTATTATAATTATAAAATACTAACTGACCCACGCAGCCCCTTCTGCGTGTTTTATTGCCCGTAGCGTGATGCTATGCCGCGGAAACTAATTTGTATCCATCGAGATATTAGTACATAATATCTCGATGTTTGTATCACATAAAAAAATCGGCCAAGTACGTGTCAGGCCACACACAGGAAAGGGTTCCTTAGTCACCCTTAATGGTATGTGGATTTACAGTCGTATCCAATAGATAATTGTTATATTTACGTATTAATGCGTTAATTTTGTATGGCGTTTTCCAAGTGAACGCATTTTACAAGTTAAGCCTCTATAACTCCTGAACTAACAAAGTCATCTAATCCGTTATAGTTTTCCTTCAAATTTCATTATATGGACCACCACCACGATTTTTTCTAGATTTTTTGAGCCAGCCGTTTAGCTTTTAGAGGGGGGGGGACGCCCTGTTTTTACAAAATAGTGCCCTTTAAAGTGGAATATCTCATAAACAGATACCTAAATCAAAAAATCGTTATAGAAACCCTGTATTATTTTTAAAAGACCTGGGGTGGCCGCGAGAAAAAAAAAACATCCCCACTTTAAGTGTAGGGGAGGTAGCCCAAATAAAAATATTTTTCATAATTTTATTTATAGCGCTTTGTCGAGGTAATTACAACACATATTTATGCAAAGTTTCAACTTTCTAGCACTTACCGTTTGGACGGACGGACGGACGGACGGACATGACGAATCTATAAGGGTTCGAAGTCATAAACTTCGGAACCCTAAAAAAGGTTATAGTGAGCCTACCACAAAAGATAGTCAAATGCTATCGCGGACTTATTTCTAAAACTTTTCAAGATAAGAAAAAAATGAAAAATTTGCCACGTGCGTGTCAGGCCACGCATAGAATAGGGTCCCGTAGTCACCCATAAAGGTAGGAGGGATTTAAAATCGTGTCTAATACATATGTAATTGTTATGTTTACTTATTATTTCTTTGTATTTGTAAGAAGTTTTCCAAGTGAGTGTATTTTATAAGTTAGACCCTATAATTCCTAAAACAAAAAGTTATCAAAACCGCTGTAGTTTTCCTTTAAAGTTATATATGGACTACTGTTATGTTTTTTTCACATTTTTAGAGCCAGCCGTTTAACTTGTAGAGGGGGGACGCTCGGGTTCGATTCCCGGGTCGGACCAAATGTTTGTATGATCTGCAAATATTTGTTTCGGAGTATGGGTGTTTTCTATGTATAATATGTATGTATTTACCAAAAAAAAAGTGTATCAGTTGTCTCGTACCCATAGTATAAGCTCTGCTTAGTTTGGGACTAGATTATGATGTGTGTAAGATGTCCTAAAGAAAAAAAATATATTAAATAATGAAAGCTTGTCAAAGAGTACCAAAAAAGTTTATCTTAAAGTATAATAAGAGTGCTGCTCTCACTCGCCTCGTTACGTCCACCGAGGCTTGTACTTGTTGTGCGCGTTCTGTACGTAGCTCGGCGTGGACGGTTTGGCTGTCGTCTGCGCGTTGTTCCGGGCGCGCTCAGCGTCACGATTACTTTGCTCGGCGCTCAGCTTCCCCTCCTTGTAGCCATCGTAAGCAGCGTGCGCAAGCTTGGAACCCGCTCGGCTGTTTTTGAAGACGTTAGATCGTTTGAAACGGCCACTTGTGGCGAGATCCGCCTCCAATTCGTCAACGACGTCTAGTATGCCATTCAATCGGTTAAAATTGAGCACCGGATCACCAGGGATGCATCCACCTTCACAGTCGCATCCGAACCGGTTACATTTTCCTCTGCCGCAAAGCGCTCCCGGGTGTACGAGCCCATCGTTGCAAACCTTCGCTTCGCAGATTCGCTGGTTCGCTCCGACGTGTTCTCTTTCAATGTGCGTACTTATTTGAGACCCGGGGTGAAACGGCGAACAGTCGTCTGCGATCCATTGTATGTACGTCGGGTCGCAGCATTCTTCTCGAACAGTTTCGCTGCCGCTCGTCAAGGCAATGAGTGCCAATAGCAGTGTTGCACCTTGCATTATGAAGGAGTGTTTGGTGCTAGCACGATTGGTGTCTATATAGGCGGCGGCTATCGAGAGTCGCACCGCTGATAACCCTTTCGCTTCAATTCAGATTATTGTCAACATGCTATACATGTTGTTCATATTCAAACTTACTCGTATATCAATTTGGAGAGTTGCTGTTTGAACCGTTTACAATTTATAAATATTCTAGTGGACAGTAAAAAGATTATTAGCTGAACACTCTGGTTCTCCGTTGATCTGTTCCCAACCGCTCATGACATGGAGCTGGCGATACCCATTCATGGCGTCTACTATTTTAGTTTTTAAACATGCATCAAACATGTTAATATGAAAATAATATAGTACAGTTTACTAAAAAATAAACAAAACAGAACCGAACCTTGACTCCGTGATATACATATTTTCATGAGGGGTCCCAGTTGCAGTACTTGCAGTACTTGCAGTAGTTGAGAACACTCTGTATTTACATTTGACCGCATCGTGTTACGTTGTCCACATATCTGGTGAACCACGCGGGTTTTACCCAGAAACTGATAACATTTTATTTTATTTTTACACTTATCAATGTATGTTTACATTATTTTGTTTAATGTTCTGACTTAAACACTAATAACGTTTTTGCCGCAACCAGGAGGAATCCAAAAGAAACTTACTTGATTTATATTTAACTAGCTTTCCGCCCGCGGCTTCGCCCGCGTGGAATTCGTTTATATCGCGCGACGCGGTAAGGGTGGATTAAACAATCTTACATGATTTTATGTTTGATAGTAAGGAACTTCGACACAAACTTTCGTCCCCTATTTCAAACCCTTTTACCTTTATTTTGGCGATAAAAAGTATCCTATTTCCTTTCCCAAGTTCAGTTCTATCTTCATACCAAATTTCATCAAAATCGGTTCAGTGGTTTAGGCGTGAAAGCGTAACAGACAGGCAGAGTTACTGTCGCATTTTATAATATTAATATATAGTAGGGATTAAATTTAATTATTAACAAATTTTACAAAATAAAACTATAGCTAATTTTATTAGAGGCGACTCTGCTTCGAAGTGTGAAGCCAGAATTAATCTGAATATAAAAATATATCAAAACAAATGATTTCTGTACAATGTCGTCATCAACGTTGATCTTTTAGATAACCCTCACTTATAGACCTTAAATTTCATGTGAAACATTGAGGGCCATTAGTCATCATATTTAGCATCTTCAAGTGCCGTGCGAAGTCATTAGGGATACGTAATCCCTCCCCCTGAAGAACAGCCACCACCGATTATTTAGCGATAAATTGAGGTGGGGTTGAATTTCCTTCGCTCGTGTTCCTTGTAGTTCCATATTCTATAATTAAGATTGCTCCAATGATTTTCTTATGAAGTTGGATATCAATAGCTATGCTAGCACCAATCATAACTACGTGTAGAGGGATAGCAGTATGTATCGTGGTACAGTCTTTTTCAAAATTGACTCGTGGAGGCATGGCGTTCTTCACATTGATGGTTGATTGCGTGAATGATATGTAGAAGTCTTGATCACGGGTCATCGTGACGATACCATGGCTGCAGATAGGTTTCCTTTGTTGACTGTTGAAGAACCAATACTAATCTTCGGGCATTCAGCCTCTATGTGCTTGAAATCTTTCTCATAGATAGGAAGGAATGGGGATAAAAACATAAGAATTGATGTGGTTTATATTTAACATTAGAAATGATTAGCTGTGCCCTGCGGTGTTACCCGCGTATTTTCGGGATAAAAAGTAGCCTAGTTTTGTGACCCATCAGAACTCATTTTTATTCTATAAGACCAGGGTAGAAGCCTCTTAAAACTGTAAGAAGTGAAAATAAATTATAATAGAATGAAACCCATTGGAAAAGGAGGAGAATATTATAAAAATGAAAGGAAAAATAATTAAAATAACCCCGCACGTGTAGTTTGATAAACGATATTGTACACTGCTCTGCTTAACAGCTGCTACAAAATAGCAGGTGTGTAGTAAGACCTAGCCCATTTCGCTATGAAATACCTTTTGATGGTCAAAAATTTTTCGTAGTTCACTCAGGTATTATATTATCTTAAAATAGTAATAAATAGGCATATAATTTTAAGAAGATTCTACAGTTTTCTCAAAACGATGTAGATGTTTTATTAAATATAAACTTTATTATTAATTTGTTTGTTAATTATAGTAGTATATATCGGTCTGAATTTTTTTTTATCAATGTAACATGTAATCTTACGTTTTTCGGGTAATAAAAGTGTAAATTTTAATAAATATCTTAATAACGATTAAAAAAATTCGAATTCCTGTTTTCTCATTTTTTGCATTTTCTGAGATTAACTATGGTCATATATATATTTTATTACACCATCGGAAAGTCGAGATTTTTTCAAACAGAAAAGACCCCAATTTTTTGAAAAAAGTAGATATTTTGACGGGTGAATTTTCGATTGAAAATTAGGGTACTTATCGATATTAACTCAAAATAGGGTGAAAAAATAAATATTTCAAATCAAATAAATTACAGTGTATTCGGGACATAGAAAGGTGAGTTTTCACTAAACTTCGTTTAAAAATAATTTTATTTGTAAAAGATAAAAATAAAAAACCAAAAACTTGGTTTTTTGAATTTTTCACATAAAATTTGAGGTTATGTGAAAAAAGTGTAAATACAAAAGTTGTAGATCTTTTAATTACCTACAACTTTGCCATTTAGTTTTTTTCCATAGGACTTGTAGTTTTGCCGGAAATCGAGATAAACCGTTTTTTACCCTTAAAACCTCCCCCACTACCTCTTCCCGACCTCAGATCGCCCGTAAGTTATTTTCCTTTCATTTTTATGATATTAACCTCCTTTTCCAATGGGTTTCATCCTACTATATTTTTTTTGTTTTCAAACATTATCGACCCTGGTCTATATGTCATTTACAAACTATCATTATGGTTGCCATGCAAGTGTGTTATGCCTAGCAACCTGTGAAGTTTTGACAGGAGATAAACATTTTGCGTGAAAGAGGAACAAACATACATACACACATACATACTCGCAAACTTTCGCGTTTATAATATTAGTAGGATTAATTTATAACTTTAAGAGAAATATACAAAGATCAATGATATATGTAGTAAATATCCCAAAACAGGTATTTGAATTTTGACCATGTTTTTATTTAGAAATAATACTTGATCATATCTAAAGAAATATATTTCTTCCAGTGCTCAGTTGGGCACTGTAAGGCAACATTGCGGTTTTAACAGGAGTGGGGCCAGCTACATCCAGATGTCATAGGGCCAGGGGAGCCTGCTCTACTCTGCCAGATGGAAAGTATGAGCAGGATATATGAGACGTGGTCACCATCCGTGAATCCGTGTGGTGACAGATTAAGAATACAAAGTGTCACCACCCCTATTCAATCCATGGGTGTCGTAAGAGGCGACTAAAGGAACAAAATAAGCAGCTAACATCACTGCCAAGAGAAGGAAAACTTGAAACAAACCCTTTACCAACCCGTCTGGCCAGCGTGGTATAGTAGGCCAAAACCTCTTTTCAAAGGAGAGGCCTATGTCCAGCAGTGCACTGTTAAAGGCTGTTGATGATGATGATGATTAATGGTCACCATCCTCGTTGTGAATGCAGACAATCCAGCTTGGTGAAACAATTGAGATGCTTCGGCATAATTTTGGCTCAGGTCTCGCACTTATCAATTGCCAATATCCATTAGACGTGCCCAAACACTGACGGCATTTAAGAATATGGTCAAACATCATTACCTAAGTTTGTAGGTACCCTATGCTCACAATAGTTGCGAATGACTACAAGATTCCACAGTTATTAATAGATATTGGGATGTTGTGTATATATCATCATCATCATCAACAGCCTATGACAGTCCACTGCTGGACATAGGCCTCTCCTTTGTAAGGAGGTTTTGGCCTACTATACTACACTGGCCAGACAGGTTGGTTTGTTTCAAGTTTTCGTTCTCTTGGCAGTGATGTTAGCCGCTTATTTTGTTCCTTTAGTTGCCTCTTACGACACCCATGGAATGAATAGGGGTGGTGACACTTTGTACTCTTAATCCGTCACCACACGGACATATGTATATTTAATAGCCCCGTAGCTCCAAAATACCGACACTGTGTGTTTATTTATATCTCCTGTCGATCTGTCCATCCAAAGGTTGCCTGGAAGAGATTGATTTTAGCAATAAGGCCGCCACTTGTACATCTCTACTTGTAATATGTATATAAAAACAACAATGTGATTGGTGTACAAGAAAGTATATTCTATTCTATTTTATTCTATTCTATTCTATCAAGGAGTACTCACGAATTATATCATATTAGGTTGGTTTTTTCTAATAGCAGCCCGGAGTTTGGAAGGTTGGCGGTGATTCACGCCCGTACCTCGGAGAGCACGTAAAGCCGTTGGTCCCGGTTGTCATGAACATCTATGGCAATCGTTATTGGGAAGTCAGTGCCCTCAAATATACTGACAACTAGTTCAATCTTCGAATTTCAGTTCTCCCTTAGGGTTGCGGAGGTCCGATAACAGTCGCTCCTTGGAAAAACTGAAATTCAGGTAAAACCAGTTGAACTAGTAGCCGACCCCAAATAAACTTGGGAATAAAGGCTCGGAAGAAGGTTGTTTTTTTCTGTGAGAGGGTAGTATAGCCGCGGTTAAGCCGACTCGATTTTTTTGAAGTCATCTTGGTTCTACTACCTTTTGCTTTATCCTGTAATGCTCTTTTATCACAATATTCACAAAGTCTTTTCCTCATCAGGTGGTAGTCGGAGCAGCTGTTGGTTTAGTTCATGCATTGAATTGCAACCCAAAAGCAATAGCCGACTTGGTCCCAGGAGATATGGTGGTGAATGCCTGTATCGCAGCTGCATGGAAGACTGCAAAAGAGTATCCAGCAAACCACGAAGACGCACCCCCTCCTGATCTTTCCCCGCCAGTTTATAACTACGTGTCTTCGGAACAGAAACCATTGACTTGGGGTGAGTTGTACAGACATTTTTTTTTATGGTTTTCCAAATGGATCGTAATCCCTAGTCTTTAGGAACATGGTCTGAAATGAAACACGCCCAAGCGAAGATATTTTTTTCGAACTTACTAGCTGACCCGGCAGACTTCGTACTGCCTCAATCGATAAATATCATCAACAGCCTTCAACAGTCCACCACTGGACATAGGCCTCTCCTTAGAAAGGAGGTTTTGGCCTACTATACCACGCTGGCCAGACGGGTTGGTATGGGGTTGGTTTCAAGTTTTCCTTCTCTTTGCATTGATGTTTTCTTGTGTAGTTTATCCCTTAGTCGCCTTTTACGACACCCGCGGTCAGAATAGGGGTGGTAACACTCTGTATTCTTCATCCGTCACCACAAAAACTTCCGTCACCACACGGACTAATTGATAAATAGAAGAAGAAGAAAATAAACTTAAAACAAACAAAAGTAACCTATAATTTAATAAAAATAAAATGAAAATTGATTTTATATATTCACCTTTTAAACCTTCTCTGGACTTCCACGAATAATTCAAGACCAAAATTAGCCAAATCGGTGAAGCCGTTCTCGAGTTTTTGCCAGATTAACGAACAACAATCATTTTTTATATATATAGATAAGATTTGCTATTTATTAATAGTCCGTTGTCCCCCAATATCGCGATACAGAAAATCGGTACAACGCCAAGTCGCCGTTCTCCAATTACCTTAATTTATCATGTGCGTAGATTGGTTCTTTGATACATAATGTTAAATTTTAATGTTGTTGAACACATGTTTTTGTTATTAAAAAACAAATATTAAATGAAGATAATTATCGCATTGTCTTAATTTCATATGTGTGTGGATTGGTTCCTTGTTGTATTTTAGAAAATGTAAAGAAGAAAAAAGATAATTGAATAATTTTCGAGGAGGTACAATGTGTGCACCAACACTACAATTGATTAACAATCTTCATTAAAAAAATCTAAAATTAATTAACTAACAATATGACAATTATTATTAACAAATAATAAGATGGCCTTAACCCTCTTGTGAGAGGAGCCCGAGCCCAGCAGTGGGACATTATGGGTTGATGATGTAAGACAAATGCTAACGTTTCTTGGTCTTTTCCAGAGAGGTTCATGAAATACAACGAGATCTACGGCTTCCAAGTACCGACGGTACAAGCGATATACTACTACCTGTTCTACCTGACCTCCTCGAAGTTCTTGTACAACTTGTACTGCTTCCTCTTGCATTGGATTCCCGCGTATATCGCCGATGGAGTTGCTATTATCATTGGGAAGAAACCTATGTAAGTTTTATATATTGCTTGTAGTCGAGTCTTCTCTCAGGTGAGGGTTAAGCCATTATGTCCCCACGCTGCCTGAGTGCGGGTTAGAGACAGGCAAGACACAATGTGATAGAGTAAGAGCCCAGAGCGATCAGACATAACTTATTTTCACATGGATGAAACCTTAACTACTCAGTAGCGTCTAGTGTACTTTTAAATACCTGCGTGTTTGTGGAACTAGATCTGTGACACCTGGACAGATATCAGGTGAGAAAGGTAACTAAAAATGAGAGTTATCTAACTTAAATTAGTATGGCTGATCTTTATATATATTTTGAAGAATATTATTCTAAACTAGTTTCATAAAGTGTCAGACACTTTTCATGGACCAGAGCTTGTGTCAGACGTTTTAAAGATCGACAAAAAATTAATGAACTTTACTTATTTTTACACGTCTGATTTTTTAATATGTTATTAAAGTAACTATTACAAAGTTACATTTCATCAGTCAGACAAATTCGAGTGACCACACATCCCTTAAACACAAAAATTATTCAGCCGGGAGTGCGATCATCATGCTATTTCAGAGCGAGTGAGACGTCCACAGCAACTTGGATCCCGTTTTTAGGGTTCCATAGCCAAATGGCAAAAAACGGAACCCTTATAGATTCGTCATGTCTGTCTGGCTGTCTGTCTGTCCGTCCGTATGTCACAGCCACTTTTTTCGGAAACCATAACAGCTATACTTTTGAAACTTGGTAAGTAGATGTAATCTGTGAACCGCATTAAGATTTTTACATAAAAATAGAAAAAAAAACAATACATTTTGGGGGTCCCCATACTTGGAACTGAAACTCAAAAAAAAAGTGGCTGTGACATACGGACGGACAGACAGACAGACAGACAAACAGACATGACGAATCTATAAGGGTTCCGTTTTTTGCCATTTGGCTATGGAACCCTAAAAAACGGGATCCAAGTTGCTGTGGACGTCTCACTCGCTCTGAAATAGCATGATGATCGCACTCCCGGCTGAATAATTTTTGTGTTTAAGGGATGTGTGGTCACTCGAATTTGTCTGACTGATGAAATGTAACTTTGTAATAGTTACTTTAATAACATATTAAAAAATCAGACATGTAAAAATAAGTAAAGTTCATTAATTTTTTGTCGATCTTTAAAGCGTCTGACACAAGCTCTGGTCCATGAAAAGTGTCTGACACTTTATGAAACTAGTTTAGAATAATATTCTACAAAATATATATAAAGATCAGCCATACTAATTTAAGTTAGATAACTCTCATTTTTAGTTACCTTTCTCACCTGATATCTGCCCAGGTGTCACAGATCTAGTTCCACAAACACGCAGGTATTTAAAAGTACACTAGACGCTACTGAGTAGTTAAGGTTTCATCCATGTGAAAATAAGTTATGTCTGATGGCTCTGGGCTCTTGGACCATGACTACGTAACCTTGCCGTTGGATGTTTTACAACACTCATACCATAAATAAAGGTGGTATAAACACCGTTAATCCATCAACACAAGAATAATAGTGTATAACCATCAACAGCCTTTAACAGTCCATTGCTGGACATAGGCCTCTCCTATGAAAGGAGGTTTTGGCCTACTATACCTCGCTGGCCAGATGGGTTGGTAAAGGGTTTGTTTCAAGTTTTTCTTCTCTTGGTCAGTGATGTTAGCTGCTTATTTTGT
The DNA here is from genome assembly GCA_932526445.1 of Phragmatobia fuliginosa. Lineage (NCBI taxonomy): Eukaryota > Metazoa > Arthropoda > Insecta > Lepidoptera > Erebidae > Phragmatobia > Phragmatobia fuliginosa. The sequence goes on along the minus strand of OW052083.1, from coordinate 1,861,118 downwards.
TCCTTTAGTCGCCTTTTACGACACCCATGGAATGAATAGGGGTGGTGACACTTTGTATTCTTAATCCGTCACCACATTGTTTTATTAAAGAAAAGAAAAACTTCTCAAAATCACATAATTACAAAAGTAATAATTTTTGTGGAATACCTACCACAATTAAGTAGCTATATAACTTTATATAATAAGTATATAACTGTGTACTAATAATTAAGTATTATTCTTAACAGGTTAAGAAAAGCATATTCAAAAATAGCAAAATTCTCCGATGTGCTTGCATATTTCGCAACCAGAGACTGGAAATTTGACAATAGCAACGTTCAAAATCTTTTTGATGAACTCTGCGATGCTGACAAGCAAATCTTCAACTTCAACATGGAAACCTTAGACTGGAGCGATTATTTCTACAATTACATCCGAGGCGTCAGAGTGTATCTCCTCAAGGACCCAGTAGAAACTATACCACAAGGTTTAAAAAAATTAAACAGACTAAAAATTCTCCACTACATCTTCTGTTCCATCCTCCTATTATTATGCTTAAGACTACTCTATGGAATTTTGCACAGTATTTTAGGGTTGTAAGTTTAATTTTTGTAAAGTGGCTTGTGAAGAACTTGATGGCTTCGATATTATGTGTAGTGTTATGGTATAAATAATGTTAAGCTAAGCAACCCTATATAAACAACTGTGATTGGTGCTTTCACTTTCTCTTCTGAGACTCAAACCAGTAGAAGTCTATAGTTATGTATCATCTTCTTTCTTTAAGCTCTTTTTGCGAAGCTCGGTAGGGAGTCAACTTACCACTTTAAACATCTCAACTTAAAAAAAGTGTCTCAAGCAAATAGTTTTTATCTTCTAAATTTACCTGGCTTCTCACCAGTGTTTGTAACTAAATTTGGCTTTTCAAGTTCATCAGAAAACGTGATTTCTTTTTTTTATTTGATACCTTCCAAAGTGACTGCCAGGAAAAGCATGTGTAGAATCCAGGAGTGGGGGCCGCCATATTGTCTGCGCATGCAGGCATTGCTTACCCACAATATGGCGGCTTAGTGAGATGCTTTTTCACGCCTCTCTTAAAGGACCTTAGATCAAAATGGGAAGGAAACACGTGAGCTTATAATGAGTTCCAGTTTTGAACTATTCGGCACAGGAAAGTAGAGCCGAATACTTTTGTTTTAGTGTGTATTTCTACCACTTTAAAGCAGTTACTTCCAAGGCCAGTACATGTAGTCTATGGAGAAGATGGGAAAATCATTCAGATTAATGAGTTTGTCATGGTTTTGCTAACTGTCTTTGCATGAGACATATCTTTAATATCTTTAACATATAATATTATTTATTGTTTTCTTCCTATTATAATACTCAGTTGTATACTTTTTAATGTTTCATCATCATCATCAACAGCCTTTAACAGTCCACTGCTGGACATAGGCCTCTCCTTGAAAAGGAGGTATTGGTCTACTATACCACGCTGGCGAGACGGGTTGGTATAGGGTTGGTTTCAAGTTTTCCTTCTCTTTGCGTTGTAGTTGTCTTGCGTAGTTTATCCCCTAGTCGCCTTTTACGACACCCGCGGGATGAAGAGGGGTGGTGACACTCTGTATTCTTAATCCGTCACCACATGGATCTTTTTTAATGTTTATTCAACTTTATTTATTCTTACATCACACGAGCATAAAATGTCTCAATCTATATCAATCAATAAGATATGTTACTATAATATATTACATGTGTACAATAATATTAATGAATACAGCACTATATTAAACCCAAGTCAAGTAAATAATGAGTAACTGTAAACAAAATTGTTATGTGTATGTATTACCACATATATCTGCCTCGTTGGTCTAGTGAATGGTGTATGCGACTGCTAATCAAGAGGTCTCGGGTTCAATTTCCGTGTCGAGTCAATAAGTGTTTTTGACTTTTTCTTAGGAAATTCCAAATAGCAGCCCAGAGTTTGGGCCTCAAATTATATTATTTCTTCTCCTATTATAAGTATATTACATGTTTAATAATTATTGGTCTACTTACCGAGATATGTTAATCTATAATAACTATTGTGATAAATAATTAATTGCTCAGTTATTAGTTTATAAGTTGGACTGTAACGGTTTGCGAATGTAAAGTAAATGCCATTTCGATATAAGGTAATAAATGATTGTAATAAAATGTATTGTTTTCTTTGAGTTTTATAGTTGCCACGTCAAGTAAAATGATAAATCATCAACAGCCTTAAACAGTCCACTGCTGGACATAGGCCTCTTCTTTGAAAGGAGGTTTTGGCCCGACAACACCACGCTGGCCCGACGGGTTGTTTAAGGATTTGTTTCAAGTTTTCCTTCTCTTGGCAGTGATGTTAGCTGCTTATTTTGTTCCTTTAGTCGCCTCTTACGACACCCATGGAAAGAATAGGGGTGGTGACACTTTGTATTCTTAATCCGTCACCACACGGATTAAAAAAATCGGCCAAGTGCGTTTCAGGCCACGCACAGGAAAGGGTTCCTCAGTCACCTATAATGGTATGTGGATTTAAAATCGTATCCAATAGATAATTGTTATGTTTACGTATTAATACGTTAATTTTGTATGACGTTTTCCAAGTGAGCGCATTTTACCATATAAGCCTTTATAACTCCTGAACTAAGAAAGTCATCTAATCGGTTATAGTTTTCCTTCAAAGTTCATTAGATGGACCACCATCACGATTTTTTTCAGATTTTTTGAGCCAGCCGTTTAGCTTTTAGAGGGACGCCCTGTTTTTACAAAAAAGTGCCCTTTAAAGTGAAATATCTCGCAAACGGATACCTAAATCAAAAATTGTCTAGGAAACCCTTTATTGTTTTTAAAAGACCTATCTAATGATACCCCACACGATGGAATAGCCTCGAGAAAAAAAAATCATCCCCACTTTACGTGTAGGGGAGGTACCCCAAATAAAATTATTTTTCATAATTTTATTGTAGCACTTTGTCGACGTAATTACAACACGTATTCATGCAAACTTTGATCTTTCTAGCACTTACCGTTTGGACGGTAAGTCGAGGACGGACGGACGGACGGACGGACATGACGAATCTATAAGGGTTCCGAGTTATGAACTTCGGAACCCTAAAAAATTATAAATCTTAACAGTTATTATGTACAGTCTTATTTCCTTAGATTTATCGAATGTATTTACGAGAGATTATTGCAGATTATAATTGATCGGTCGGCATTCAAACCCGAGTTGCATAATGGTTCGTGTATGCGGCTGTCCTGTCGATCAAGAGGTCTCGGGTTCGATTCCTCAGTCGGACCAACTGTATATATAATCTACAAATAATTGTTTCTATGTTTAATATGTATGTATTTACAACAAAAGTATGTTCATGTATTTATTTATGTTGTCTAGTACCCATAGTACAAGCTCTGCATAGTATGGGACTAGATGATGTTGTGTGTCAGATGTACAAAATATTTATTTACTTAAACGCTTACTGCTAGACAATTTTATTGACTACCTTGTTGGTCTAGTGGCTAGCGTATGCGACTGCTGATCAAGAGGTCTCGTGTTCTATTCCCGGGTCGGACCAAATGTTTGTATGATCCACAAATATTTGTTTCGGACTCTGGGTTTTCTATGTATAATATGTATGTATTTACAAAAAAAAATGTTTATGTATTTATATCAGTTGTTTAGTACCCATAATACAAGCTCTGCTTAGTTTTGGACTAGATTACTTTGTGTGTCAGATGTACAAAATATTTATTTATTTATACGCTTACTGCTAAATAATTATTATAATTCTATCTATGGATACAAAAGTGGTATAATAATTCTAACTTTAAACCTGTGTGCAGTTTTGACTATAGACAAATTCTCTATGGCCCTCACATCTGTGCAACATAAATGTCATCTCAATAGAATAGTACGTCAAAAATAATGACAGATGATAAATGCTTCAGATGTATTTGTACAATATTTTTTTAATATTTAATATAGTTATTATGACCGTTTTTAGTAAAAATATAGATGTTAAGGCCGGATTAGAAGAACCAATCCCTTCGTCGGTCGGACTGAAGTTTGTTGCTGAAATTAGCAATTTAAATGACGAGGATTGCGCAGTAGATGTCTATCCGGATGAATGCTGTTTATATAGTAATGATGATAAATGTGATATTATCGAGATCATGGGAGACGCCAACGATGTTATTGCAGCAGGTAAATATTTGAATTTCGTAAAAGATGAAGCATATTCGTTGCTAAGTCGTAATTTATGCCTAAATGTATCAGAATTTGTCCGTGTGGTAACGGATTAAGAATACAAAGTGTCACCACCTCTATTCATTCCATGGGTGTCGCAAGAGGCAACTAAAGGAACAAAATAAGCAGCTAACATCACTGCCAAGAGAAGGAAAACTTAAAAAAAACCATTTACCAACCCGTCTGACCATCGTGGTATAGTAGGCCAAAACCTCCTTTCAAAGGAGAGGCCTATGTCCAGCAGTGGACTGTTGAAGGCTGTTGATGATGATATATCAGAAGTGGGATCATATTTGGTAATGGTTTTTGGAAAATTTGGCTATAGCGGTGTAATTACCTATTACGTTGATCTAAATTTAGTGAAGGCATAAATGACGATTTTATATTTTCCAATTATACGTATCTGTGAGCAATAGAGATGCAGTTTAGTAAAGTTTAATGTAAAATCTGTTTTGGGATGCCCAAAACCATATCGTGTCTGTATTATCTATACAAATGAATAAAATTGGAGTGTCTCTATATAATATCAAATGAACAGTTCTTTACTAAATGCCATTGATTTACCACTAGCCGTAGATCGATCATTAACGCTCAAAAAATGGGACAGAAAAGTAGTGCACAAATAGTGACGCGTGCACTCCTTTTCCCCAGTGTGTGACAAGGCTAGACGCCGCGTTGTCGCCTCAATACGGTGAAGTTTGTTCCCCGTCATACCGAATGGAGTCGAAAGTCACCGATTCTAAAACTCGAGCCGTATAATCCGAATGAATTACAAAGCACGATAACAGATAATATAACGGCCAGATGTCTATTGTATTAGACGGGTTGTAATACATCGATATACCGATATGTAGGAAGGTATAGTTAGTTGGTGACAAATTCTCGGCTTGTTTTTGTATGACGCGCTCTATCTACGGCTAGTGGTAAATCAATGCTAAATGCATATAAAAGTATATAGGTACGGAACCAATATCAAAAAAACATATTTTTTTTATTATGCCTGTCTGACCTTCTGTATCTGTGATGTATCTGTCTGTTTATTCCGGCTAATCTCTGAAACGACTCAGCTCGTCTATACACGACTAATTTTTAATGTCCAGAGATAAAATATGTGGTATTCAGCTTTCGATACTGAACATATTTACGTAATTAAAACTAAAAAAAAAATACATGTTAATATTTTCCCGAAAACTACCAAATTTTTGTTCATAACGCATGATATAATTCACGACATGATATTACGTAACAAGAAAGTGTCAATATCCTAGCCTGCGGGTTGCGGGTGCGAGCGGGGTACCCAATACCTACGATGCGACGCGTGCGCCTAATGGCGGCATGCTTTGAACTTTGAACTGATTTGACAGTATTGGGCGATGCGTCGCACACATTGAAACAGAAAATGTTATTCATTGATAATTAAAATACGCGTGTGTAAAATATTTGGGTGACAATAAATTATGGGCGTATTTTAACATTTTAAAAACCATAATAACTCAGTTATTTTTTTTTTTGGGTATTAGTTCTATGGTGTTTTATGTTAGTATATAAGTTCTGTATCTGCCCCTAGTTTTTCTTTGGTAATTAAAAACTTACCGTGTATATAGAAATAAATAAAATTGGAGTTTCTGTTTGTAATATTAAAATAACCGCTTTTTACTAAATGCATATGTATGTGTATGTTTACACGATACATATGCCAAATTTTTTTTTTTTACAATTTTGGTCTGTTTGTTCCGATGATTTAAGGAGTAACATAAGCTACTTTTTTTAGATTAGCTTCGCCCCGTGGCGTTGCCCGCGGTTACAACAACAAACGCGGGTAACACTACGGGGCTTAGCTAGTTACTTAAGATAATCTTATTACTTAACACATTTAAGTCAGATATTCAAATTATACTTTTACTAAGAGTACGTACCTACTGTGTAAAAGATCCTTTTTTCAATTATTGACCGGACTCTTCCAGTGTTTATGCTATGGTTATCGGGTAAAAAGTAGCCTTTGTACTTTCCAGAGAATCAAAGAATCTTCACGCCAAATTTCATTGAAATCGTTACAGCGGTTGAGCCGTAAAATCGAACAGACAGACAAACAAACAATTACTTTTGAATTCATAATACATTTAGAAATATTTATATGTACCCATATAACGCTGATACATAGGTTCTGTATCAGCTGTTTATTTGACAGGTTGTGACTAGTTTTGTAGAACACGGCCGTGTGTGAAATGAATGTGAATGTTATTATCTATGGTATTTTCAATATTTTGATTCGTTTATTTATTTACTAGCTTTTGCCCGTGACTCCGCCCTCATGTATGTCGACTATCGCGGTGAAAAGTAGCTTATATTCTTTCCCAAGTTTCCATCTATCTCTATACCAAAATTCATAAAAATCGGTTCAGCGGTGTAGGCGTGAAAACGTAACAGACAGACATAACTTTTTTCGCATTTATAATATTTATATTTGCATGCACTTCTTTTGATCGGCGGACTTCACTCCCTAGGCATTATCTCATTCTCTACCAGCCAACCTTTGGGGGGTGTAGAGATCTAGAGATATAGTATGATAGTTAGATTCTGTCATTATTCTTTTTTTGTTCTTATTTTTTTGAATATCTTTTTGAATCTTTTTTTAATGTTCTGAATATAGATACATATGAGTCATATAAAAGCAAATGTAGCAATCTCCATTCATTGAATTTTGGGCAAATTAAATAAAACACATGTTTGTACCAATACCTATAAGTTTTTGAATAAATTATATTATAAAATTTATAAAACACTAAAAACATTAATAAACATTTGTGGTATTTTTTATAAAACACTTTTAGAATTTCACGTAGACAGTGGCGCTGTAAATAGGTCGGTTTGAAAAAAAAGTGGATATTGCTATGTTTGCTTCTATATGACACATATGCTTTAAAAGCGGAGTCCGTGTGGTGACGGATTAAGAATACAAAGTGTCACCACCCCTATTCATTCTATGGGTGTCGTAAGAGGCGAGGAACAAAATAAGCAGCTAACATCACTGCCAAGAGAAGGAAAACTTGAAACAAACCCTTTACCAACCCGTCTGGCCAGCGTGGTATAGTAGGCCAAAATCTCCTTTCAAAGGAGAGGCCTATGTCCAGTAGTGGACTGTTAAAGGCTGTTGATGATGATGATGATTTTTTTTTGGATTTTGATTAACTGACACACAACATCATCTAGTCCCAAACTAAGCAGAGCTTGTATTATGGGTACTAGACGACTGATACAAATACATAAACATATTTTTTTTTGTAAATACATATATAACAAAATATGCATAGAATTTTAAATAGAAAACACCCAAAATCCAAACAAATATCTGTAGATCATACAAAAATTTGGTCCAACCCGGGAATCAAACCCGAGGCACTGACATACATCGCGTAACCGCGCGATGTATGTCAGTAGTTTTCAGTTTTCCTTCGATATTTTTAATTAATTTAATAATAACGTGCAATCCGTAAAGATCTTTAAAGAGGGCTACGGCGTATAAATTCACCGCCAGAGGCGCTAGTGTAGAATAAGATGTAAAATATCCAATTAAATTGTTTCTGTAGGCTAGAGTTTAATTATCTAATTCTGTTTGTGAATATTTTGCCATACGCGACATTATGCTATTTACAAATTACGGCTCAATGAATATACATATGCTTTAAAAGCGGTGCTGAGAAAAATGAATGCAAAACAAATTAAACTTTGACAGCTATGACTTCATTCTACAGTGGCGCCAGCTGGCGAGCACAAACACGATGGCCCTCATTGGCTTGATGTTGTATATCAAACTGTTTATTTTATTATTTGTTTTCCAAAATAAATAAATAAAACTATAGTCGTCACAAAATAAGAAGCCCGGTTTGACATTTGTCATCGTGGCGTAAGTTACGCCACGTAACTAATACGATTAATTCGTGTTTTTGAGTGCAATTTTTCAATATCAAGTTAAACTTGATGCTTACCTATTTTAAGATATGCGTTGTGATAGTGTATGGGTAACATAGTAATTAAATAGGATTATGAATTTGATTTTTCAATTTCTTACATGCGGCATGTCGAATGACAAATGTCAAAACGGGCTTCTTATTTTGTGACGACTATAGATTAGTAAGTTACTTCGTGTAATTCGTTGCTAGTTAGTTCCGTATATTATTGGTAGATGGCGCTGTTATATGTTTTTTCACTTATGCTGTATGTACGTGGAAGTCGGCATGAGTGTATTTCTAGAATTTTCGTGTCGAAAGAGAATATTTTATAATTCTTAAAAGACTAAGACATCAAATATTTGACAGCTAGGTATACTTAGTTTGTTTTGAAAAAATGAATTGTCTTTTTCAGTTCCGATAAATACATAAGCATGTTTCTTCCACAAATATTTGAAGATTTAAATTATCCAAATATGTTCGAAGTTTTAGCGAGACAAGCGAACAGCAATTAATTTAATTAGGTATAGTTTTTTTTTATTAAAAATCTTATGTCTGTAGTACAACTGCCTAACAGTGACATATAATTCTTAAATATTTAAATCTGTTACTTTATCGAAATAGTTTCATTGAATTGACGTCATAGGGTTAGAAATTGAACGTTAAAAATTACATCCACATCGCCAACGTCCATACCATGTTGAATACACCGGTTCTCGTCCGATCACCGAAGTTAAGCAACATCGGGCGTGGTTAGTACTTGGATGGGTGACCGCCTGGGAATACCACGTGATGTTGGCTTTTTTCATTTTTACATACTTTTACATACTGTACATTTTACATACTGTAAGGGCTACGAATAAATAATAAGTCAGGAAGTCTAACTCGGAACAAATTTCATACAAAAAGTGGCCCAACTTGAAACCAAAACGACTTATGAAACAAAAACCAATCATAACCGAGGTTAGAAATAGACATTGTTTGTGATTGGTTTGAATTCAAAACAAAAGCAGGGATTGGTTCATGCGCTTGCTGCAATATCTGCTATGACAGCAGCGTGAACGATGTTAAGTAATAAGTCGACCGGACAGTTAATAAAATAATAAAACAATATAATTGTATAATTTTTATTTTTTTTTGTAATAAACGATATGTCCCTAGAAATATAATAATTAATTGTTTTTGCTTAGAAGACATTAAAAAAGAATCTTTTTTCGCAATATTTATGGAATAATTTTTTTTTCTAAACTACATAAATAGTTTGCGCGAGAGGCACTACGAAAGTGGTAAAATGTAGTGAAGACGGATTCTAAGAAATTTAACGATTACACATTTTATAAAAAAAATAAAATGGTTTTTTCTCAGTATCACCATTTTTCCTGCGTTCTAGATTTCTGATTAGTGACAGTCGTATCACTGCCAAAATAGATTTTTTTGGTAGTTTCTTTCTCTAAAAGTATTGATTTCGTCTGAAACAAGTCTATTTTCAATTTTTTTTTTCTTGGTTCTTACACCATCGTTATATTTTGTGATGTGATGATTTTGAGTGATGATTTTATTCTCCTGAAAATAACATAGATGATCAATTTCAAATCTAGGAAAGATGGTCTTTATTTAAAATAGATACGTATATACAGCTAAATTCAAAATATCGAACCCAAAGATTAGGTGTAAAAAATAGCAGTCAAACCGCACCAATTTACGTTTTTGTGCCTTATGCGCTTGAGGTTCTGCAGTATTTGTTTTAGTGCTGCTCAGGTAAATCACATACTTTAAAATTTGCAGAACGTGAATTTTCATCAACCAAAAAAATTTAAACATGCTTTAATTCCACTAAACAATGAACTTATTATTTACAATGCTATAGTAATTCTCACAAGTGTAAAAAGCTGAACCATCATTACATATCGATTGTAATCTTTCATTGGTGTTGTTTTCATTTTCTGTAGTATTCCTTGAAGATGTTAGAGTTTCTTCAAGACGAATCGTCTGCGTAAAAAAAAACAGTTTCATTTCAGATTGGATAATAAATATAATTATTTTAATAATAAAACGGTAAGTACTTACTGTACAAACTGGTACTGCAGTTTTGTGTAACATTGTATAACCTTTTAATGATTTGTAAAAAACTTTTTCATCAAAATGAATAGAGCCTACTCCGCTGGTTTTCACAGGCATCCAGTCATATTACTGTCTTTCCAACTTACCTGCAGCTATCCAATTTTTTGCCGAATTGCATCGGCAGGAAAACTAAAAGAAAACAAATTATGCAAAATACATTACCGTTATAAAATTATCAGAATGAATATACCTGTTTTATAATAATAAAATATTTTATCTATATTCTTTTCAATATTTCACCTAGAAGAAAAAAATTCAATCAAAAATTTACTGACTTCATGTTGCATAGTGTTATCCATCTCGGTTTGATAACATATTTGCAAATCTTTAAATATAATTATAATTATGCTACTACTTACTAGTAAAAAGTGATCCCTGGACATGTATGGCCTTGTATGGCCTTTAGCCTTGTATGGCTCCTGCACCACTTCACTGGAATGATTATTGACAACACAGTAATAAATCGAAATGTGAAGTGTGATCGCTGGCAAGAACAATGTCCGACTAATGACGCGGTGGGCACGACTTTTAAGCCCCGCCTACTTGGACCCGACTTTTGTTGGGTCATTATTAGAGCGTAGTTAGACTTCCTGACTTATTATTTATTCGTAGTGTAAGGGCCATATTAATCTATATTAAATTCACAATGTATTTAAGGTACTTAATTGGATAAGGATTAATACTGTATTGCTTAAAATCGCTTCATAAATACTATTGTCGTAAAAATAATGAAATAAAAAAAATGGTTATTGTAGGTTATCCCTAAGAGATAGACATATACCATCGTGGATTTTTTTGTAGACCTTTTTAAGGTATACAGTACTATAGCACATTACTCTGATCAATCTCATAGGGTACAGCCAGCGTTTGCAATGTAAGCGTAAAAATGGGTTTATTTACGACATTACATTAGAAACCTCTAAAATTATCAATGTTTCTCTACTATATTATGCATGTATTATACATATAAACCTTGCTCTTAAATCACTCTATCTATTAAAAGCAACGGCATCAAAATTCGTTGCGTAGTTTTAAAGATCTACACATTTATTATGACAGAGAGCGGAAGCGAATTTGTTTTATACTATTTAGTGATAAGGCGAATCAAAATAGTCAAAAGACTCTTAACGATAATAAAGATATTTCGAAATTAATATTTTGCTTTTCTACCCTTTCAGTCAAACAGCCAATCCTAAATTTTAGTAGTTTTGTAGATAATATTATATTTACTATTTTAAATTTCTCTCCAAGGTGCAACGAAAACTTTTACGATGGTTGCTCCTCTACTAGATGCCTACCAGAGAAGAGGATATTGTACTCTATATATAGACTCGAAACCAGTATCTCAGGTCAAGACTGCAGTAAGAGATACAGTGAAAGTTAAATTCGATACAAAACTGAAGGCAAATACCATCGCAGAAAATGTTAAATTATGCAAACGCGTTGATGAGGATCCATGGAATGACTGTAATCCCGTTAATTGTGATACGTATTATAATGGTAAGAGATCTCATTTTAGTGCCAGAAAACAACGCTGTATTGAAGTGCCTCTCTGCTCGCCCAATAAAAGCAGTCTTCCGAAAGTCTACAACCCTATTTCTAATGAATGCAATAACAAATCGGCTCTCGGTAAAGACGATCTCGACTATATAAAAGCATTAACCCAGAATCCCTCAAGAAGACTGACAAAAGAGGTGCTGATTCTCCAAGTTAGACCTGATTCAGATGTAACGACTGCATCATCCAATGTTACTTACAAAGAAATTGAAACAGAGCGTATTTTAAATACAGAACTTGACGATCGACCTACAGAACTGAAAGTACAAGATATGCAGACTTTAATAAAGCAAAAAGAACAATCTGACGAGAAATCAAAAGCTAAGGCGAAAACTAAGGCCAAAGCTAAAGCAGATGCTAAAGACAAAGCTGTGACCATTGTGAAAAATAAGGCTGAAGCTATGGCAAAAGCTACGGCTAAAGCTGTAACAAAAACTAAGGCTAAAGTGGAAGCTAAGGCTAAGGAAAAAGTAGATATGGTTAAAAGTAATAAAGAGCTCAATAAAGCAAAAGCAAAGGTATTAAAAATAGAAAAGCTAGTGAAATTATTTAGGTATTTGAAATGCAATGGATACATTCTTTTGGTGTTATTTTGCGTTTATTTTGTACAATGTTGTTTTATTTGCACCTTAGTATACTGTATGACTAGAAACTGTATATGTGGGAAGAAAAAGCAGGTTGTTCATAGATATTTCAACCGACAAAATGATGCATCTATTACTACTCCTTTGATAGCAACTAGCAATATGGATACAGATACTACCGAATGCCAATATATGAGTGAATCTTCTAATTACATTGAGAACATGATCAATTGCTATAAAGCTTGTCAAAAAGATAAAACACGTAATATGAAGCTGAGTATGTCTGATGATATTATTTCCAAATATATCACGGGACGTAAATGGAATAAACTGGAATGGAAAAGGTCTGAAATAATTCCAGAAGCAAACACTAATGAAGATCGCAAAATTACTAAAAAAGTTCGAAGTGATTATCAGAGTATCACAGAAATGAAAGTTAACTTTCTAGACGAATATCAAGATAGTAAGTCTAATGTAAGGAGAATAATGGTCAAAAGCGAAAACAATAGCTCAAAAAACAACGAAAAACATTTAAAGGATTATTCAAAAAGTCAGATTTCTTGTCAAAACGACAATATTGCAAACAATTCTAAAGTCAGTGTTAATACTGTACAAAATTATTCCGTTCCGCGTATATCTAGCCAAAAAAATACCAAAACTGATTCAATTGAAAAGAGCGCACAAGCCTCTTTCACAAATGACTCTATTGATGAATATTTATCTGAAAAAGGTATTCTATGTATAGATGACATAGCATCTAAATGTTCCTATACAAGCACCTCAACAGCTGCTAGAAGTACAGCAACAAATCAATCTTCAAGAACATCAAAAAGCAATATCGTTAAAAACTTTATGAGTTTATTACCCAAAAAGGCGAAAAGTTCTTCTTCAGATCCTGGTATTAAGAAAACTACAAGTGATCTTGACTTAGAACTTTTATATGTTTCTAGAGTGTCCTTATGTTCTAGTTTCGAAACAGACGAAGGAAGAGACGTTAATAGAATAAAAGGTTTATCAGGTTAAACATAGTGGAGTGTTAGTTGCTGAAATAAATAAAATAAATTAAAAAAGCCTTTATTAATTCATATCCATATAAAAGTTTGTAAAGTTAGTAATTGATAAATTTATTTTCTTCTTTGGATGTTAGTAGTGTTAGCCGATGTCTATAGTTTAATTATAATTGTATATGAACCCTTCCTTGGGTGAAGGCCTCTTCCAGTTTTTTTCCACTTTTCTCTATTTTTGCCAATAGTTGACCATTGGCTTCCTGCTACTTCTGTTCTATCATCTGTTCATCTTCCTTTCGGTCTACCTATTCTTCTTTTTCCTGTTTTTTTTTTCGAAAGAAAAGTTACAAATAGATTTAGTTATAAATATTTTGACCTTGTTTATTTTTTATTTATTATATTATCAGAACGTGGGATGTTCAAGTGAAAGCATGTAGTAGTCAATGAAAGTCTTCGTCTTTCGCATCCGTCTGATTATACTTCATTATACCTTCAGGATCTCAACTTTTTTTTCGCATTCATAAAGATCTAACTAGAGTCACCTATTTTCGTCCGTGCGGAAATTCAGATACCACTATTTATTGACTAAATCGTATCTGAAATGAGGTACTAGTATCCGGGGAATCAGGTGTACCCTAGAAAGGAAATTCCTGGAACCCCAACGTACCTAAGACCATCTACCTATAGCTTGGAGACAACCCTCTCCCGAGTGGGAACCCCTATGTTCTCTTTACAGGTCTAGGATGTCGATAGGTATGTCGTCGGTTTGTAGGAGGGTCTAGAAATCTCATGGTTGGAGTACACTTCAGAGAAAGCTGTCAGTTTGGAATAATGATATCACATTATAATGGTATAGGAGTCAAGAAAATGTGATTATCATAATTTTGCAGTGTGAGAACTCATTTTCGACTCCGTCATTTTTATGCACTTACATAAATACATAACACAATCTAAATAGGTTGATACAGTAAGAGAATATTTAAATAATTTACTGCGATGATGTAAGACAAAACATTGAAACGCCTTCCTCTCAATAACCTAACTCAAAAGTTGATGTATAAATTTTGTTTCAATTCATAAAATATAAACAAAGATCATTTTACATCAAACAAAACTAAAATTTGCTTAACTTAACTCTATATTTTACATATCTCTTCTGACTCGCAGCATGCATTTATTACAATCATCTTTAGCTTTTGTAATTCATTAAACTAATAAATCAAAATCCATTCTAATTCTGGGTCTCAATCTCTCAGCCCCAACCTCGGTTCGACTCAATCTAAGGCTGTAAACGAAGCACTAAAGAATTTATTATAAATGGACGACAGAACTATTATTACGAATGGTCGCCTACCACATATTTATTGTTTTTGTTTTCTCTTCAAGGTGCAACGAAAACATTTACGATGGTTGCTCCCCTACTAGATCCATATCAAAGAAAAGGATATTGCATGATTTACATAGACTCTCGACCAGTAACCAGACCTAGAACAATAGTGAGAGACACGGTCAAGATGAAATTTAATACAAAATTAAGTAAAGACTCCCTCCCTGATAATGCCAAATCTTGCAAGAACTCTGATGAAGATCCTTTTAATGATTGCAAGGCTGTAGACTGTGATATTTTTTACAATGGTAAAAGGTCTCACTTTTGTAGATTAAAAAAACGATGCATGGCGGTACCTACCTGTTTAACGTTTAAAACAGAACTTCCTAAAGTAGCATACAACCCTGTTTCAAATAAATGTATAGACAAACCGGCTATTAGTAAAAAAGATATTGATTACATAAAGGAGATAATAAATAGTGAAGATAAAATTAATGCAAATTTTATGCCGAAGCTTAATAAAACTAAAGTACCTGATAATTTAGTAGAACAGATAGGATCTGGCACAAAGTCACATGTTTCCACAGCAAAAAATAAAACAGCATGTAAACCTAAAAAGAAGTACAATAAAATAGACATGGTGATTCAAGATCAGCCGGAAATGAATGAAATTTTGAAAGTACCAGAATTTGAAAATGATCTAAAACCTAGTACAAAGACAAAACTGCGACATACTGTTCAGAAAGCTATGAATCAAATAAGTGATAAAGTTAAGCTTAAACAAAATGAAATTAAAAAGGCTACAGCAACAGCTATAACAAAAGCCATGAAAAAAGTTGAATCTGTAGCTGCGAGTATTACTGGAACAAAACCAAAACCTGAGAAAGGAGCTTTAAGCAAATTGAATAAAACAATTTCTGATGCTAAAAATAAGCTTAAAGGCTACTTACAAGTTTTAGTTAGTAGTTTAGACACCAAAAACTACACGGCAATAATGTTGCCTTGTGTAGTAATACTACAATGCTTTTTAATATGTTTCATGTTGTACTGTATGAGAAAAAACCGCAATAACAAAAAGAAACCGATTGTCAAAAAATATTTTAACTACAGGCAAGATGCCTCTATTACAACTCCTTTGATAGGAACTAGTAACATAGATACTGAAACTACTGAATATCAATATATGAGTGAATCTTCCAACTACATCGACAAGAGAATCAAATGCTACAAAGCTTGTCAAAAAGATAGGAGAAACAATATGAAACTAAGCATGTCTGATGATATTTTATCGAAGTGCATAAACCGAAGAGATTGGCTAAGATTACCTAGATCTGAAACAATACCAGAAGTAAAGACTGACGATGAAATAAATATGAAAAAAGAAGGGCACAGAGATCAAAAGAAAATTTCAGAAACAAAAGTTAACTTTCAAGAAGAATTTGAACGCAAAAAAGTCAAGGTTATGAAGAGCGTTGCTAATAAACCAACTCATATGAATGAAAATCAAAAACCAGGCACTGATTCTTCAGAACGAGAAATTCGGTGTCACAACTACAATTCTAACATAAATACTAATGTTGCCCAAAAAGATTCTTTTTGTAAGACATTTGGTGTTTACAGGCAGCAAACAAAACCAACAGATTCAATAGAAAAAGGGGCGCAAGCTTATTTTTCAAACGATTCCATTGAAGAGTTTTTATCAGAACGGGGTGTTATTTTTGTCAGTGATAATGCTTCAAAGTATTCTTATACAAGTCTCTCTAGTGCAGCCAAGAGCACTGCTTCTGCACAATCCTCTAAAACATCGAAAAACAATATTGTAAGGAATGTTCTTTCTTTGTTATCGAAGAAGGTGAAAGGCCCATCATCAGATCCTGGTATCAAAAAGTCCACGCAAGATCTTGATTTAGAATTACTACATCTATCTAGAGCTTCTTTGTCCTCTACTGCTGAAACCGATGGAGGCAAAGGCATCAAAGGAATAAAAGACTCTAGAAGTTCATTATAGTGTTTAGTTTTTAGTTTATTTTGTTAAAACTGTCATAGTTGCAGTTGCTACTTACTAATCTTAATATAATTTAATTGCAACATTTTTTTTTACTTTTTTATCATATTCATTACATTTAATTTGAGGCAAGTCAACATCTTCTTCGTTTTCCTAGCTTTTTTTATTCCCAAGATTATTTGGGAGCTACTACAAGTATTTAAGCAAATGTAAATTGTAATTCCCCTAGCCAAGTTGTAAACATTTTTCGTTTACTATTCTATTTCTCTATTGTCTTGTTTCATTACTTAATGTCACCCAGTCACGTGATCTAGACAAAATATTAGCCAATGAAACGAGAGATTAGAGAAATAGAATAGGAAAGGAAAAACGGTTGCAATTCCGCTAGGGGTACTGGAGAATGTAGGAAACAGAAGCATTTAAATACTCACCATAAAACTATTAATAAAATTGTGTTGGATAAGTTTTAACATGTCTAACTGAGAACTTTAATTGCGATATTTATCTGAAATAGAATAATTCACCTAAAGAAGCACTTTGTCGATATAATGTTTTAATCTCAAGATGAATCAACACCTGGGCTTTAACCTTTATTGTAAAACCTTAAATATTAAATACATAAGGAGGTTTCAACGTGAAAACAATATCTTTAATTATTAACTCAGCTATTTCGCATTTCTTAATTTTTGTAACATTGGATATGATTTCTTAGCAATCTATTGGTACAATTAGTAACCAACCAAATCGTCTAGCTATTATAAGATGGACTCAAGCTTTATCTCTGAATTTTATTCAACTAACCCTATCTTCAAGGTCCTCAACAAATATATTTACAATTATGTTTTCTCTTCAAGGTGCAAAGAAAACTATTACAGTGGTCGCTCCCCTACTAGATCCTTACGAGAGAAAAGGTTATTGCACTCTGAGAATAAACTCTCGTTCAGTAATTAGGCCAAGGAATATAGCCAGACACAAAATCAAAGTCGAATTCAATACAATCCTTACGGAAGGGAATCTTCTTGATAATACCAAACTATGTAAGATTGATGAAGATCCATTACATGATTGCGAACCAGTCAACTGTGATACTTATTACAATGGCAAGAAGTCTCACTTTAGTAGTGTCAAACAACAGTGCTTGGAGGTACCTAATTGTTTATCTGATAAGCAACAAGTGTTTAAGTCAATTTACAATCCAATTTCTAATAAATGCATTCATGATCAAGGTGTTTCCAATGACGATCTCCAGTTTATCAAAAATGTAACAGAACTTATAGCAAAAAGAAGGAGAAAAGAAGTATCACCAGACAATAATAACACAGACTCTATAGACACAACTGAACAAACAGAAGTGGACAAGGTAACAATACTCGGAGATAAAGAGGACAAACAGGAAATACACATAACAAATGATACTGTAAAATCAAAACCTAAACCAATTATGAAAAATAAATACGAAGAAAGACGAAACAAAGTAATCAACTACATAAATAATAACCCATATACTGCAATCTTGCTGTTTTTTATTTTAATTATGCAATGTGTATTAATTTGTACAACAATCTATTGCTTGATGAAAAGATGTGATTGTGCAAGGAAAAGGAGGACTGTTCACGATTATTTTAAAACTAGACATGATGTTTCTATTACTACTCCTTTAATAGGAGTTAGCAATATAGGGACAAGTAATATTGATACAAGAACTACAGATTGTCAATATGTAAGTGAATCATCCAACTATATGGACAAGAAAATCAAATGCTACAAAGCATGTCAAAAAGGGGAAAGCGACGATGGAAAACTGAGTGTGTCTGATGATATTCTATCTAAATGTATTAAAAGACGAGATTGGCTTCCAATGCCTAAATCTGAAACAATACCTGAAATAAAACCTGAAGTTAAGAAAGAAATTCACGGCAATCAGAATAAAATAACAGGAATGAAAGTAAATTTCCAAGAGAAATATCATAGGAAAGCTTTAAAGAAAGATATCTTCTGCAAGAGCAAAGATGAGATAAGTGATTCATCAGAGAAAGAAATTCGATGCTACGATTATATTTCAAGTGTTAGTACTAATACCATACAGAACAATTCATTATACAAGGATTTTGGAGTATATAGTATGAAGAAAAACAATATTGATAAAACTGGAACTCGTCCTATAAATGATAATCTGTCTGAAAGAGATGTTACATACAGTAGCAATAATTTATCCACGTGTACATATACAAGCCTTTCAAGCGATGCTAATAGTCAATCGTCTAAAACGTCAAAAAATCACATTGTTAATAACGTACTGAAACTATTATCTAAAAAAGCGAGAGGGCCTTTATCTGATCCCGGTTTCAAAAATACTAACGTTGAACAACGAGACGCTACTAGAAATTCTTGTGCCTCTAAAGATTATTACAGACGTGCTGAAAATGTAGAAAAATCTACCAGTTCACCATAGTTTATTTTTTGGATTTTCAAGTTTTATTACAATGGTTTATGATCTCATTCGTTTTTAATTACAAAAACTTTCATAGTTTTAAATTTGCACAAAAAATTTGAAATGCGAAATTGCCGTTAAACCCATAATAAAGCTTTCTTCGTAAGAAAACGAGTAAACATGTTTGCTGATTAGTTATTAGTAAAATCTTTAAATAAAAAAAGTATTTATTGGCCACTTATTAAGTCACCGACATAGCCCACAGGATTTCCAAGATGAAGTGGCAGTGGGTTGGCCATATATGCCGTAAAACCGATAACCATTGGGGTAAATGTGTTCTTAAGTGGAGAGCGCGTCTCGGCAAATGTAGTTTAGGACGTCCACAGGCCAGGGAGAGTGATGATTTGCGCAAGATGACTGACGCGAGAAGACGAGGATCGTACCAAGTGGCGTGCAATTGGAGAGGCCTATGTACATCAGTGGACTGCGATAGTCTGATGATGATGATAAGGTTAAGAAAAAAAAACTTTAACTGTATTATAATATTACTATAAAAAATAATTCTGTATCTTGGTTAAGTGTGTTTTGGCCATTTGCGCTGACTCAGCAGGCCGGGGTGGATGCGCCATGCGCTATTGTTATGAAGAGGGTCATCTACAAGCCGTAGCTAGATGGCCCAAGGTACGTCGGGGTTCCAGGGATTTCCCTTCTAGGGTACACCTGTTTCCTCAGCTATTGGTACCCGAGACGGCGTGCGGTTATAGTCGGTTCGAGTCCGACATAACCACCAACTGGTGGTATCCGAGTGGATTACCGCATAGACAAAATAAACAAAATGACAATTAAAAGAGTAACAACGCCCAACTGTTACCCCCTTTTTTGGGTTCCGTAGTTCATAACTCGAAACCCTCATGGTTTCGCCATTTCCTTCCGTCCTCGACTTACCGTCTAAACGGTTAATGCTTGGAAGATGAAACTTTGCATGGATATGTGTTTCTGTCACGCCGACAAAGTGCGATTATAAAATCATGAAAAGTATTTTGGCGGTAAATTGATATAATTAATAATAAATATTTCGTACATCTTACACACAACGTCCTCTAGTCCCAAATTAAGCAAAGCTGGCATCACGGGTACTCGACAACTGATAATAATACATAAACATACTTTTGTTTTTGTAAATACATACATAGAAAACATCCAGACACCGAAACAAATATTTGTGGATCACTCAAGGTGGTCAAAGCAGTTGTCGCAGATGTTTCTATATCATCATAATTATTTATTCACTTCTTTACCCATACAAGTTGTCAGGTATTCAAAAAATGATATTATTTCCCTTGCATAAATCTGGGGACACGGTAGTGCCCCCGCCAAGTGGAAAAAATGTTTGCATTTATGGCATTCACAATGAGTATGATAACCACTACTCTTGGAATAACTTATTTGCAGTCGGGAAACCAAATTGTAAAGTAAAATACTGTTTAGAATAAATAATTTTATAAACAGTTACAGAGAGTATAATATTAAACATTCTTATTTAGCATATAGTGACTCTGCGCACTGTGGTCCTCGCCTTCTCGGCTGTGAAGCAATCGTTGCAGTCACAAGGAGGGCATACAGTCGACGTGCTTCCCGTAGTAGTAGCTCTCTTGGTTGCTTTCTGAAATATAAAACAGGTATTCATTTAAAAGTCCGTGTGGTGACGGATTAAGAATACTGAGTGTCATATTCATCCCACGGGTGTCGTAAAAGGCGACTAAGGGATAAAATACGCAAGACAACATCGATGCAAAGAGAAGGAAAGCATGAAACCAACCCTTTTTTTTTTTTTTTTTTTTTTTTTTTTTTTTTTTTACGTGTGGAAATCCCCGCGGACCGTCACCCCGTCGGGGGTTACGGCGGGGTGGTGTGTCGGACTCGAACCGACTAAAACCACACGGTGTGACCCTCTCTGCGCCTTTGTATTGGAAGGAGTCCAGGGAGGGGATTTCCTTCTGGACTCCAACCAGCGCCTGCCCGCACTGTTGCGGGCACCAACTCTTCACTCGACTCTCTAATTGGGCAACGTCCGGTCACACGCGGACGTCACCCCCTCGCGGTTGGCCACTACTGCGGACGGACGGGAAACCCGTCCCGCCCATCCGCGGCCACTCTCAGGGCGGCATGAGACGCAGGTATGCGCGCCTCCGCCGCCCGGGGCGCCGGCGGCGGATCGGGTCCGATTGGATGGAATCCTCCCGGGCCTTCTCCGCCACCTCCTTCTGCAAGATTACGTCCTCGCAGAAGGTTGCGACCGCGGTAAAACAACTGTCGCTGCCGGCCATCGATCTTATGACGGCCGGCAGCGAGAGATCCCCTCCGATGACTGCAGTGAGGACCCGGCGCTGCGCCGCCCAAGCGGGGCAGACCGCCAGCGTGTGCTGGGCCGTGTCCTCACTGCAGTCGCAGTGGTGGCAGGCGGGACTCGGTTCCCTCCTAGCGACCGAGTGCAGGTACTTT
Organism: Phragmatobia fuliginosa; assembly: GCA_932526445.1. Classification (NCBI taxonomy): domain Eukaryota; kingdom Metazoa; phylum Arthropoda; class Insecta; order Lepidoptera; family Erebidae; genus Phragmatobia; species Phragmatobia fuliginosa. The sequence continues at coordinate 1,839,394 of OW052083.1, read as the reverse complement.
CCGAAGCAACCGTGCCCGGAAAGTACCTGCGTCAGCCGGAAGGAAAGGGTCCCGTGCTGCCGCCCTGCCCACTCCTCGAGGACCGGCTGAAGAGCCTCCACGGCGGCGAAGCCAGCGCGTGGGGTCTCCAGCCGGAGCGACCATCTCAGTATGGTGGCTCGGCGAGCGGCTTCGCGCCACTCGCGCACGTCCTCGGGCGGAGGGCGAAATCCGCTCTCCGCCCGGAAGTCAGCCACTCGCCGATAAACTTCGGCGAGCACTTCCGCCTCCAAATCCCACGGGGGTGTTCCGGCCAAGGCACACGCCGCCTCTGTGGACACCGTGCGGTATCCGCGTATGGCTCTGACCGCCAGTATCCGCTGGGGGCGCCAGAGGCGCGCCCTGTTCTGGGCGGACAGAGCCGCCGCCCACACCGGTGCACCGTAAAGTGCCATCGACCGGACAACCCCCGTGTACAGCTGCCTAGTGGGGACACTGGCCCCGCCCAAATTGGGCAGAAGTCGCCCTAGGGCGGAGGCAGTGCCCACCAGCTTAGGACCAAGCTGTCGGAAGTGCTCGTCGAAGAGCCACCTACCGTCGAGGACCAGACCCAGGTACCTCATCTGGGCCCGGACCGGTACGAGGACCGAGTTGACCTCGATCGAGGCGCCGGCGGGCGGACCGCGACGGGGCCCATGAAATAATAGGGCCTCCGTCTTATCCAGGGCCACCCGCAGACCCAGCGCCTCGATGCGCCTGACCACCCGGGAGACTCCCGTGGTGGCCAGGCGCGCCGCCTCCTCAAAGTTTGCCCCCCGGGCCGTGACCAGGGTGTCGTCTGCGTAACAGATCACACCCAGCCCGGGGGGGAGACGCCCTCGTAGGGCCCAGTCGTATCCCATGTTCCACAGGAGTGGTCCTAGGACAGACCCCTGTGGAACACCGCACGACATGGCCCTGCGTCTCAAGGCGCCACCTCGGTCCTCGTACTCGACAGTACGCTCCTCTAAGTAATGAAACCAACCCTATACCAACCCGTCTGGCCAGCGTGGTATAGTAGGCCAAACACTCCTATCTAAGGAGAGGCCTATGCCCAGCAGTGGACTGTTAGAGGCTGTTGATGATGATGATTAATTTAGCTGGAAACTTGAAGCGCTTATCCTGATCTAGCGAATAGCTGCTGGCTCAGATAGCTTCCAGATTGCTCTCTTTATTAAAACAATATTTACATATATAAGAGGCATTCGGTAACAAACAATAGTGTGATTCAATTTACGGTACAACGCCATCTATCGAGCTTGACCTACACTACAAATGATAAACATTCATCGAGGATAAGCAAAGACGGCGTAGATCAGATTCGGAGGTCCCGATTGTTATCATAAGATAAACGTCGTGAAGCCTACGGGCGGCTTAAAAACATCCAACGTCAAGATTACGTAGCTACAGCGTCCAACCAACCCGCACTCGACCAACGTGGGACTTGTGGCCTTAAGCCTCTCCTGAGAGGAAACCCGTGCCCAGCAGGTGGACTTTATGGGTTGTTATTGTTATTAATTTAACATTAATTGCTCAAATTGAGTCGGTCATGTCTCCAGACGAACTGATGGTCGCTAGAGCGAAAATATTTATGTAAGCGGAAACTGGTTAGGCAAACGTAGTGAGAGGCACCCGGCATAATTTTTTTCCAAATCCATCTTATCCAGTATTCTCATTCTTTAAAAGACGACTCCTGCATTATGAATATAAATCCTGTGTACCAAAGGACTTTACAAACATATATGAAACTAAAAGAACAACCGAACTCAGAACAATAATTTGTGAAGCACACAGTGTTGTATTTTTTATATATATTTAAGCCTACCAAACTGTACTCTGCCTGATGGGAAGCACAAGTAGAATCCAGGAGTACGGGCCATCATGCTCATTGTGAGGGTAGGCAATGTAGCATGGTGACCATACCATGGCGGCCTGGTTAAATAAATTAATTGAGTCGGGAGACCGATTGGGCCTCCGGTTTCACACTCATCAACGAAATACGACAGCAAGAATGCTGTCATTATTAGGATGGTCTTCAGTGTGAGGGTAGTACTGTCTCGGTCGACAAAGCCCATTCGTGCTGAAATCAGCGTGGCTGTACTACCTATTAAACGAGTAACTGTTTGGTTCTGAAAACCTTTCAGTGCATATGTGGATGAACGGGTGTCGTGTTTCTCCAACACATAGGGAGGATCCTCCGACCAGGCGAGGTGATCATGCCTGGTGGGCCACTGCCCAACAGTTGATATTGGGATGTTGTATATATACTAATCGGCGCGAGAATTTCACTTTCGCGAGTTAGAATTAGTAGTTACTCCGTTTAGTTCATTCCGTTTTTCTTCGTAGTTCAGTGTTTCTTCGCTAGATGGCGCTGTTGTATGTGTAAGTCGCGCTGTATTCTTTATATTCGGTGTTTCTTACCTTAATACCTTTGAAGTGCAGGTTACCCATTAACTTGAACATCGATAGAGGCCCCCGAGTAAGGCACATGCACTAAAATAACAAAAAGAAAATATTGAAAGTTTAATATCATAGAACTAAGGTGAAATGTCGTTTTCATTTTATTTTTGTAAAACAACTCATCTTCTTCTTCCTAGCCTTATTCCCAATATTATTTGGGGTCGGCTACTAGTTCAACCGGTTTTATCTGAATTTTAGTTTTTGCACGGAGCGACTGGCATCGGACCTCCGCAACCCTAAGGGAGAACTGCAATTCGTAGGTTGAACTAGTTGTCAGTAAATTTGAGGGCACTGACTTTCCCAATAACGATTGCCATAGATGTTCACGACAACCGGGACCGACGGCTTTACGTGCTCTCCGAGGCACGGGCGTGAATCACGGTCAAACTTCTAAACTCCCGGCTGCTATTAGGAATTTCCTAAGAAAACCCCAAAAACACTTTTTTGGCCTCAATGAGGCAAAAACAAAACAACTCATCTAGCTGCCTTTATCCCAATTTTATTTGGATTCGACGCAGTATGTTTTATCATTCCATACTACTCTGTCACTCGTCATTTCACTATAAAAGTCACTTAGTCACGTGATCAAACCAAATTATTAGCCAATCAAACGACAACAGAGACATCAGCGATTGCAAAACGTAAAAGGTTTGCGACTTGGCTGGGCCCACAGGAACTCTTATTTACTCGTCTTAATAGCGATGTTCATTTTGTTAGCAATAATTTATTTACATAATATAATTCTCGATTTAAGTTCAATCTTCGAATTTCAATTCTCCCTTAGGGTTGCGGAGGTCCGATGCCAGTCGCTCCGTGGAAAAACTGGAATTCAGGTAAAACCGGTTGAACTAGTAGCCAACCCCAAATAAACTTGGGAATAATGCCTCGGAAGATGATGAATACTCGTTAGATTTTTAAAGTTAATTTTAATAATTTGTTAAATCTCTCTCATTAGATCTATCATGAATCTAAGCAATGCAAAAGAAATGCATTATTCACTGTTAAAAAGTGTTTATTGAACTCCGGGTATCTTTTTCTTGAGATGACAAAAGATTATCATCATCATCATTCATCATCATCCCGTCGCAGTCCAGGACATAGGCCTCTACCATTGCACACCAGTTTGATCGATTTTGGGCTTCTCGCATCCAGCTCCTGCCAGCCATCGTGCGCAAATAGTCACTATACCTGGCCCGTATTAAAAGGTTTTGTATGACTATAATACTGATATTATATTATTATGTTATTTAAACTTACATTAGGCTTGAAAAAACACAAATATTATTAGTTTTATTCAAACATTTTAAAAACTAGAAAACAGAGGAGATACCTTCGACTTAACAGCATTTAGCAGTATTTTTTTCTTTAAGTAATTCATAAAGAAGGGTTAAATTTTTAGTAAGTAATGTATGTTTGTATGTTCCAACATAACATGGAAAATACTATCATCATCATCATCAACAGCCTTTAACAGTCCACTGCTGGATATAGGCCTCTCCTTAGAAAGGAGGTTTTGACCTACTGTACCACGCTGGCCAGACGGGTTGGTATAGGGTTGGTTTCAAGTTTTCCTTCTCTTTGCATTGATGTTGTCTTGCGTAGTTTATCCTTCAGTCGCCTTTTACGACACCCACGTAGGATGAATAGGGGTGGTGACACTCTGTATTCTTAATCCGTCACCACACAGAATGTATTGCATTTTTGTATTGCCCAATTAGAGAGTAGAAACCAGAGTAGGTGCCCGCACAGTGCGGGTAGGCGCCGGTTGGAGTCCAGAAGGAAATCCCCTCCCTGGACTTCTTCCAATACACAGGCGCAGAGAGGGTCACACCGTGTGGTTTTAGTCGGTTCGAGTCCGACACACCACCCCGCCGTAACCCCCGACGGGGTGACGGTCCGCGGCGATTTCCACACGTTAAAAAAAAAAAAGGGTTGGTTTCAAGTTTTCCTTCTCTTTGCGTTGATGTTGTCTTGCGTAGTTTATCTCTTAGTCGCCTCTTACGACACCCGCGGGATGAATAGGGGTGATGACACTCTGTATTCAAAATCCGTCACCACATTAAGAATATTTTCTTATATTCCTGTGTCGGAGGGGACTTTAAAAACATACATGAAACGAATACAAAGAACACCCAGACACACAACAACAAATTCTAGATTAAACAAAGTGTTATCCCACGTGGGATTTGAACCCACGAGACTTGGGATAGTAGAAGGCGGCGTGGCGATCGCTTAAACCACAATTACAATTATTTTTTATAAAATTTATGTCATAATGATTTAGGATAACGCACTCAAGTTATATACTTACTTTCTAGAAAAAGAAATAATCGGTATTATGTATATAGTTTTTACTAAGATTTTATACAACGCTTCGGTGTGTCATTTTCTTTTTAACCGACTTAAAAAAAAGAGGATGTTCTCAATTCGTGGGATCTTTTTTTTTATGTATGTTTAGCGATAATTTCGTCGTTTATGAACCGATTTCAATATTTTTTTGCATTGGAATGGACGTAGCTCACAGGTGGTCCCATCGTCACCATATCGGGATCTGATGATGGGATCCTATGGAACTCGAGGGAACTCTTCAAATATCATAGGCACAATTGTCGCGATTTGGGTACTCGGAATAGTTTTTCTTTGAAGTCGGTTTCTTTTTGTTAAAATTTTCATATTTTAATGATCCACTCACAGTAATAATAATTACTGTCTGAATAATGAATATGTGACACAGGTCACATACTGAGGTCACCAGAATTAGCAATAACCAGCATCATAATAAATAAATAAATATAACGAACACATTCCACACAACGCCATCTAGTCCCAAACTAAGCAGAGCTTGTGTTATGGATACTAGACAACTGATATAAATACATAAACATACTTTTTTGTAAATACAAATATATTATACATAGAAATACCCAAACTCCGAAACAAATATTTGATAATCACACAAACATTTGATCCAACCCGGGAATCGAACCCGAGACCTTATGCAATGCAAATATATGTACTCACCGTTGGTGGCTAAAACGAAAATTATGTGTAACATTAAAATATATACAGGCTGTCCATAAATTCAACGTCTTACGGCAAGTGGGGGGTAGGTGACTGTTTCAATGACATTTCAATTTTTTTAGATACGAATATTTTGCATAAAATAGTAAAAAATTCTGAACTTGACAACATTTTTATGCACCATAACGACAAATCTGCAAGTTTCGACGACGGTTTTTTTTATTCATAGCGTAATTAACTACTCTATCGACCAAAAGTATAATTAACACTAGATACACACAAAAAAATAAATATAAAAGTTGTTGGAATTAAACTTCAATTTTATAAAAGAAATCTTTCTTCACCTTACTTTGACATATCATGCTACAAAAAAGTATGGTATCCAGTGGGATTTTCACACAGAAAAAAAATTGTCGAACTTGTCTGAGATCCTGATAAATATATTTTTTTACAAAATGTATAGTTTGCCAAAACGTAAACTTACCACTGTCTGTAATAGTAAAAAATAATCCGTTAGTTAATATTTTATTTGTTACTAGATTCTGATACTGATTTGAAACTAGGTTCATAACTAAAATACACAAGTCTTGACCTAGTAATATAGTCTAACATAGGATAAGGTCGCTGCATACGTGACGGGATTTTACACGGCGGGACGGGAAGGGAAGTTTTGCAAACATCGTTTCATACAAATCGTATAAGGAAATGCATACTTCACGGAAACACGGACGGGACGGGAACGTCTCATGCATGGGGCGAGCTAAATATCGTCGCCGACGATGTTTAGCACGTCAATAGCAATTAAAACCAATTCTTGAAATAAAAAATCCATCTTTCCTTGTACACAACACTATCACGTTAGATCCGAGTCACAGTCACGGTGCGTATGCATTTACATCACGTCCCCGTTTATAACCAGGCCACCACGTCCACGTCCCGTCCGAGGTAATATCTCGTTACGTATGCAGCGGCCTTAAGTCACGATGAAACTAACTTAATACTGTGTAATAAAAGTCTCTAAACAAAAAAAGATTAAAAAAAAACTAAAATACAAATGCGGTAGGCGGTAGTACGTATAGTTACAAAAATAATAGTTTGAAATTAGATAACAAAAATGGTAATCAAAAAAAATGTTAAGAATCTTTTTTTATTCTTTATCTTCTTTAGTTTTATCTCTTCTATCAAAATTCACAATTATTCATTCAAATAAAGACAATCCCAGATCGACCTGGAATTAAAAAACTACTTGGTAATAAGCACTTGCAATTAATAACACATTTCTTGTTGTTATTACTAACATTATAAATGAGTTAAAATTACTCTGTCTGTCGGTCTGTCTATCGCGCTTTCACGCCAATACTGCTGAACCGACTTCAATTAAAAATTTTACACTGATAGCCCAGAGCCTGAGAAAGGAGAAAGGCATTTTTTACCGCGATAACATATACGAAACTATTATAAAATAAAACTTATACTTACATAGCGCTGTAACATATAACAATAATATTTATATTGTATATAATTATAAAATATGTATAAGATTTTACAAAATCCAACGTACCGTAACCTATTTATGGTTGAAAGAAAAAAAACTTGCATTAGTTGTATGAATATAATTTTATAATGGATATAGTAAGAAAAGTAAAAAAATAGAAAGTCTTACCCATTTCTGTGAAATATAAAAAAAAAAATTATTATAATCTACCTTTTCTATAAATTTTATTGCTGTATTACAATACTAAAATATCATCCGTATTTAAAATAAAATATAAATGTCATACCTCCGTCTATAAACAAAAAAATGAACAATTTAATTAACTACATCATCTTAAAACTTAAGTAGCCCACAATCGGTCCACGATGCACGACTTGGACTCATTTTTTTTATAAAAGTAAAGTAGTCGATATCCAAATAATATTCTAACAAAATTGAGAAGAATTAATCAATTTCAATGAAGTCTCGGGCAAGCGCGAATGATCTGATGAGATATAATTACTGCCGCTTTTTACCACATACAGCTCTAGTATTACCAGTACATTTCTGATCTTTATTTTTTTTAAGGAACGGACACAAAGCACATTCATACTCAGATTTATGAATGAATTGGTTTTAATTGATTGATTTGATTAAATTTATTGATTTAAATTGAAGTGTCGTCACATGTGAGGTCGGCGCAGTAGTACGCTTAAAACTTCGTAAGGTCTTTGTAAATAATTAATCTTGTTCCTTTTTTTTTTACGTGTGGAAATCCCCTCGGACCGTCACCCCGCCGGGGTTTTCTATGCGGCGAAGCCGTGTGTCGGACTCGAACCGACTAAAAACCACACGGTGTGCCCTCTTTGCGCTTCTATTTTAAGAGGAGTCAAGGGTGATATCTCCTTCTGGACCCCTCCCAGCGCCTGCCTGCTACTGATGCGGGCTCCGTCTCTTGTAGACAATCTTGCTGTTACTCTGCTAACCTCACTCATTCGATCAATTTCAATAAAAAAAAGCTGAATATTAGTTCTAAGTCAGCGTATATACGGCGTGTAAAAATCCACAGAAGAATACTTACAACTATGCGCTGAAAATGATGAAAGTAAAGTATCAGTCATAATTAATTATTAAGTGATGATTTATATTATATCTGTCGTCATCATCAACTTTCAACGAGATATGCCTCTCCTGAGAAAGGATGTTTTGGCCTACTAAATCACGCCACTCCTTGCAGTGCACTACATATGCTTCCTTACTTGAATCTTACGACACCCACGGATGAATATAGACGGTGACATACTGACATTTCTGACGTACATATTTGTGAACATAAGGAGTTTATTAAGTTGTACGTACTAGTCTTTTGGTGTCCGTGGCTTTAGTCGTTCGTGTGGTGACGGATTAAGAATACAAAGTGTCACCACCCCTATTCATTCAATGGGTGTCGTAACAGGCGACTAAAGGAACAAAATAAGCAGCTAACATCACTGCCAAGAGAAGGAAATCTTGAAACAAACCTTTTATCAAACCGTCTGGCCAGCGTGGTATAGTAGGCCAATACCTCCTTTCAAAGGAGAGGCCTATGTCCAGCAGTGGACTGTTAAAGGATGATGATGATGATGATTATATTTTTATAAAAATCTTTGGAACTCATCATCAGGACTCGAAGAGTCGATTATTGGACATGGGCTTCACCTTACAAAATATTTTGGTCTAGTATACAACGCTGGGCCGGGTGATTACAGAATTTGTTTCGATTATTTCTTTTCTTCGCCGTTTAGCGTAGTTTGGTGAAAGAGTGGTAGTGTTATAAGTCCCGCACGTTGACATTGCGATGGAACTTTGTCACAATAAGCGCTGTGTGACGTCATTAACCGCAAAAAAGTATAGATGGCAAACAAAGAAATCTTGTCTTTTAGATACGTATTCATTTATAAACCTTTTAACCAAAAAAATAAAGCCAAGTATTTATAAAATCAATGTTTATTACAACAATTTAATAATCACTCTAATATTATAAAGGTAAAAGTTTATGAGTGTATGTTTGTTACTTCCTCATGCGCAAACGGCTGGACCAATTTTGATAAAATTTTGATTAGCATTTAGATTAACACATAGGCTACTATTCGCCGCGAAAACCGACATGCAAGCAGGCGAAGCCGCGGGCAACAGATTCACTGTCGTATCAATGATTAATTATTCGTGAGTTAAATTTTGCAAAAGTTTTAAAATGTCCGCCACAATTTGCTTTGAAATTAAAATGTCCTCAGCAGTGTTCGAAGCATTTTTTAGGGCACGGCTTATGTTTTGCATCAATAACTTAGAGTCCTCTTTCTCCTTTACAAAATAATTGACCACTATAATTATCATTTCACGAGCACGGCTGTTAATTAATTTCTTACTCATTTAAATAGAATAAGTATAATAACAAAACTTAACAACAAAAATGAAACAGGCTTACGAAAACAAAGCAATAAAAAAACACGTCTGGCTGACTTTGCGAACGGTACTGACAGTTCGACTACGTCACCAAGATGGACGCCAATCGCAATATCATCGTGCGGGACTTATACTTTGTATTCTTAGCCCGTCATCACAAGGATGGTCTTAGGATTCAGTGGTTCCAATTTAAAAAAAAACTTTAAATATTTTATTAGGTTAAATATCGCAGTGCTTATACTTCATGGAAAAAATATGAGATATGTACTCACAACTTTCTGTAATTATAAAGTTAATTTAAATTATTAAGAATAGAGTAATGTAATCAGATCAGAACAAAAAATTGATTTTTAACCAAAAACATTAAATTGGAAATTATTATCATTGAGAAACAAATAAATAATTAATATAACACTTTTTAAAAGTGAATTATGATTCTAAATATTTATTATTAAATCAGAATAATATAAAAATCTATATAATTAATTAAAATCATTGTAATTTTTAATTACCATAATCATTACGAATACTAATAACAATAAATAATTTGTAGTTTATTTATATTTTCCTATATTAACAAAGTTATTTTAGTAGATTATTTTTTTCTATTAGTTAATAACAAAACCAGGTGAAAATACAAAATTAAGATTTTTGAATATTAGAGCGGGCTGATTGTCCCGTTTCTTGTGATACGATGTAAAATATACTTACACATTCCTAAAAATAGAAAAAATGATATAGTTCTGCTAATTATTCATTCAATAAAGAATACAATTATTTTTTCAACATAAAATAGCTTCTTTTAGTGTCATCATCATCATCATAAGCTGGAAATAGGCCTCTCTGGAACGTAGTATACTGTAGAACGTAGTGTAGGACACCCACAGGCAATGTGGAGCGACCTGCGTAAGATGGCTGGCAGGAGCTGGATGCGAGAAGCCCAAAATCGATCAGAGTTGTGTGCAATGGGAGAGGCCGATGTCAAGCAGTGGACTGCGATAAGCTGATGATGATAATTATGATGAAGGCCTCTCTAATTGCACACCATTGTTCGATCCTCGGTTTCTCGTATCCAGGTTTTGTTAGCCACCTTGCGCATATCATCACTTCTGCTTGCTTATCCCCAATATTCCGTAAGTAAGTAAGTCGTCTTTAACCATTGTTTTGTGTCATATAACCATTGCAAAGTACCAGTCAAAACCTGTGGGCCTAGCCAAGTTGCAAACATTTTTCATTCTGCTATCATTTACGCCTCTATTCTCTTGTTTCATGGACGTTTTGATCACGTGATTGAGTGACATTAGCCAACCAAACAAGGAGAATAAAGGCCTCAGCGATTGTGGAACGAAAACCGATTGCAACCTGTCTAGGGAATCTGGACTGCACTATCAGCGCCGCCAACGTGAAATCAGCTATTAGTACATCATCATCATTTCTATCTGTACTTTTCTACAACACTGTGAATGTATGTTTGTGTGTCATATTATTATGACTAATAAGCGCCTGTGTAATACTTACATCCAACTGTAAAATAATATTTAGAAAATTAGTCTTAAAATTTTTATGTGCTAAATTATTGACATACTTTTAGTAAAGTAGAATGTAACTTGCCGGAATCTGAAACAAAAATAAACAATGGATTTAAAATGTTTATTAATTAACTAAAAGCATCAAAAAGTAATTAAATCTGTTTTTATTTTAAACAAAACTTGGTAGGTACATATTTTGCAATACTTACATCAAGCTGCCAATAAAAAAAATTGATTAATTTTGTTTCTTTTTAATTAATGTTAATAAAACCTTAATCTTACTTTACTACAGACACTTTCTTTCTCATTAGAAAAATTTAGGAAAGTAAATTATTAAAATTATTAGTAATTAAATTAGAAAACATTTTTTTTTTACAATTTTTATAATAATCCATGTAACAATAGCCTCTAATATAAAAAAAGTATGGTCGAGTAATATTTTGTAATGCATCAAAGTCGTAATTAACTTTTATTTATAGGCAGTTCAAGAGTAAAATAGCTCATATTGAAACTATTACATATTATTTTCTACTTACGTATTCCTACAAAAATAAAAACAAAAGAAAATTTAAATCTGTTTTATACTGATTATTTCCTTTTAAAAAATATTTTCAGAAACTAAATGAACATTGACAACTTACTTCAGTCTGAAAAGTATAAATGCAATTATTATTTTTGTGTACAAAATATATTTTACCAATAGAAGTGATTGTTATTTCAAAAGAAGGCGGTCCCCATTTCTTATCATTGTGGAGATACGGGTATCGTGTTCCTCTATCACAAAGGGAGGATCCTCCAACCAGGCGAGGTGATCGTGCCTGGTGGGCCACTGCCCAACAGTCGATGTTGGGATGTTGTATAATTGCTAACCGGCGCGAGAATGTCACTTTCGCGATTCAGGATTAATAATTACTCCGTATAGATCGTTTACGTGTTTTCTTAGTAGTTCAATGTTTCTTCGCTAGATGGCGCTATTGTATATTTACGTCGCGCTGTATGTGCAAGTTGCCACTTCATAAATATTTTTTTATCATAATTTCATTATTTAAACACTTCAAATAAATTGTCAGATATAGATGATATTATTGGCTGGTTGCCATTAAATCAAAAATAGTTATTTTTTATGTTATACTTACAGTTAACTGTAATCAAATTTATATTTATATAACATATTGTATTTGAATAAAATATATCTGGTTGTGTCTAATAATACTGTTAAAATACTTACAGCCATCTGAAATTTAATATAATCGTATTAATATTGATATTTTTATCAATTTTCAATTGACTTCAAAATATAGAATGGTTGCAATATGACTGTTTCCTATTCGCTTATAAATATCAACCTATCAGGGCCCACTGTTGACTGAAGGTGTCCCTCAAAGAGCACCATCTATCCCGATTTTGGACAACCCATAAAATTATGAGGGCAATAATTTGATAAAATTTAAGGGTCGATAATGTCCTGAATTGCTTTGAGAAAAGCATGGAATGGCCGTGCCGCTTTTTTGCTCAATTTGGCGGGAGCACTCCCCCAGATTTTTATTTTTTTGCAGAAAAAAATTTTGGTTAATTATTGTGTTATTAAGAATTTGTGTTATTAAGATTTTAATATGTGTATAAATAAATCTAATAAATGAGTTTATATAAAACTAATATGGCTATTCTACTAAGTGTAAAGCCCGGTTTCCACCGCGAAAGGGTAATTAGCGAGAAATTGTAAGCGGAACGGACTCCTTATAAACAAGGTTTGGATTGCATTTCCACCAACAAAGAGTTTTGCCACTGCGAGCGGATAATGACAGAGCGGACTCGGCGGAGCGAGACGAACGGAAAATGAGAAATGAATATCAATTTCCACAGAGAGCGAGTTCAGTTGGAGTTTTGAACTGGTTACGAGCAGTAGTGTTTTGTTGAGTGAATTCGCTATGTTATCGAGTGATACGGAATCAAGTGAGGACAGTGACTATGTATATAGAAAGAAAAAGAATATATTATTATATTTTAAGCTCAGAAAAAAACGTGCAAAACGGAGATTTTGGTTATGTCGGCACATTCGAGAAAGTCCCATGAACATGGGGATTGTCGTACAGCTTCTATAAATCTAAATCAAATTATTATCACAAACAATGTCAACAATGCATTGGCACCAGCGGCAGCGGGAGAGGAAGGGAAAGGAGCGCGGGGGGTGGTGGAAATAGTAGCGTTGAGCGCGTCCGTTCCAAAACTAGTCGGCGAGACAGCGGACACATTTTACTCGGTCCACTCCGCTCAACTCTTTTTCGGTGGAAACACTACTAAAATTCAATTGCGAGTTGAAAGGACTCATTAATGACTCCGCAGCTCATTTTAACTCTTTTCGCCCTCGTTGTCAACTCTTTGTTGGTGGAAACACATGTATGCAGTTTTGTATTGCGAGGTAAAAGGAGTAATTAATGGGTCCGTTCCGCTCGCGGTGGAAATCGGGCTGACTCAATGGAGAAATCAGAATGTTACAAATGATTTAAACCAAATGCTTGATCGTAATTTTAATTGTTTTGTTGTATATCTTCATTAAATTTCAAGAAAATTGTTTTCCCCCACCCGAAGAAGGCGATGAAATTGGTTATAATTAAGGATATTAAAATTATTTAAGTTTATTTTATAACTAAAATAAATTGTTAAAATAATACTCACGCCCTGGTCCTTTAACAAAAATTGAGAACTTTAAAGTTTCAAGTTTTTAATAGTATGGGGAAAACGACTGACTTGGTCACCTAATACTAAATAATTAACGCCGTGGACACCCGCAAGTCAAAAGTAAAAGTATTGTAACCGTCCTTTGAATACTCCCCCTTTATATTAAGGGGCCCCCGGAGGCTGAATTGTCCATACAAACGGTATACCAAGATCATTTGCAGTATAAACATATTTCCACGATACTATGTTGATATTCGGACTTAGACTGTATTTATTTAGGTTATAACGTCTTTATTTTTAAAAATAAACTAATCTAGAATAAAATATAATCAAATTAAATTTTACATATTTTATATTGTAAATGTCATGTTTTCATTTTGCTTTTTTCTGTCTTAAAAACAAAAATATTTCTAATATTGTTTCATTAATAACATATCTCATATTATTATGCTACTACTTACACAAAATAAATCGAAAAAATATTGAGTTTTCATTCATGATTTTCGATATTACGAAACACGTCCATATTTTCACAAATTTCAAGCAATTAGTAGTGCTATCGCATCAAAAAATATTTCAATGTGTTTGTGATTCGTGTCAGTCAAATAATGATAGCCGAACCTTCTACGATAGAGTCCGAATTACTACGCATGAATGTCAATCCACATACACACATACAGCGGTGCACTCGTATCTACGTTGTATTTTGTCAAACAGAGACAGCAATATTTTACGAACAAATTTCAACTTGCAGTTTCGAGTGTCGTACGCCGGCCTCTTAATCTTACAAAAAAAAGGATAAAAAATGTATTAATATCATTTCTTTTGTTCTTTTACTCAGCTTTGCTTACTTTGGGACTAGGCGGCCTTGTGTGGCATGTGTCCAAAATATTTACTATTATTATAACAGCTTATTCTCTATAAAAAAAAATGACTACGAAACCGAAAAAGTAATTTACAAGAAGCGATTTCATTTGTATGTATTTACAAATAAAAAGGAAAATATGTATTTATATCAGTTGTCTAGTACCCATAATACAAGCTCTGCTTAGTTTGGTACTAGATGATATTATGTGTCAGATGTCTGAAATATTTATTTATTTATAACCAGGGGAGATATAAAGTATTTAAAATAAATACTTACCATTAAATTAATTATTGACATGAAAAAGAAAAAGAAAAAATGTCATATATTAAATTAATTTGTAAATTAGCAATGTAGAGAATAAAACCTAATTTTGTCGAGTCTACATGATATAAAATGACCTCAAATGTGTATTGAGAAAAATAATAAAACTAGGTGGTACAAGTGGCGGCCTTATCGCCCGAAGGGCAATCTATTACAGGTTCAGATTCTTCACGGAATATCTGATTATGAAAATGATTTTGTTGTCGACATCCGTAGACAAACAGACTTCGATAACGAAAAATGGACTCCAAATGTATGAAATTAAATTACATAATTCAACAACAAGTTTTAGTTAATTTTAGTTTAGTGATGTCGACAGCTGACTAGCAACATTTTCTTTAAATAATAATAAAAATAATGAAAACCATAATCTTACATATCTATCCTGAAAACGTCAAAATGGTGTATAAGTTAATATTTTTATATTTATAGTACATATAGGAAACTCTTTTAGTAAAATAGCGATTTGCAAAATATTTTTGAAGCAATAATTTCTACAGGCAGGTTTGGAAGGTAAATATATTCTTGTAAGTCGTCATCGACGTGGCGTTAACGGCATGTAAGTAAGGTTTTTCAAAAAAAATGGTTTTGGTAGTCACTGTATGTATTTCTTGTTTAAAACGACAACTCCCGCATTAGGAATATAAGTCCTGTGTCGTAGGGGACTTTACAAACATACATGAAACGGATATAAAGAACACCCAAACTTAGGACAACAATTTGTGAATCACACAAAGTGTTGTCTCCGCGTGAGATTTGAACCCACGACACTTAGGGAAGTAGAAAGCGGTGTGGCGACCATTTAAACCACTAGGAACTAATAAACCAATTTTAATGAAGGTGGAGTCGACAGATTCGTAATGACAGCCAGGTGACATGGCTACATAAATAAAATCAAAAGATTTTATTTAGTTGGGTTATTGTTTTTCAACTTTTTATAGTTTTAAAGGTATCGTATGAAATGTTATTCATGATGGGAAAAATATCCGGCAACGCCACCTCGGAAGACAAAGAAAATCGTAGACCAGAAATATCAGAGAATGGACTGGGATTGCCAGCATAGAAGATCTGTTTCGTCTGGCTAAAAACAGCAAGGAGTATGCAGAGCTGACGGCCAAACTCCACTAATGGAGAGGCGCCATAAGGAAAGAAGGACGGATGAAATGTTTATTGGACATTAATATTTGGTACGAAAGTTATCACTTACTGTGGCCTATAAAATATAAAAACAATGTTCTATAATTAATTTGTTTATAATATGTAATATTACAACATAATATTATTTGGTGAATGAATGAATTTTTTTACGGATTTGACAATCATGCGGCTACAAATTGAAAAAAAATTTTATACATACCACGTTCTATTTGAAAAACAGAAATAAAACTTTAGTCGTGTTTAAATTATTTTAAATTAATGTTTTAACAAAATAAATAGTATATTACCACTGGCTAGAAATACAAAAAAATATTTTTTAATTTTTTATCTGCAATTATTTGCAATTTTGATAATAGAATACTAAATTTAATTTAATACTCACCATTTCCTAGAAAATTTATAAGACAATATTTATTAAATTAAATTAATAAATAACATTATTATTTATTAGGCCTTCTATTCCAAAATTTGACTATTTTATAGTTATATTTTATTTTGGTAAATTATTTTTAAGGTACAGACTGTTTTCTAGATAGGTTGTCTAGAAAGACGTCCAGAGCATAGTGGGGGTTGCCATACGGCCTGCATTCTCAGTCAGTATTTTGAGTGCATGTTTTCAATATAAAGTTAAACTTGATGCTTATTTATGATACGCGTTGTGATAGTGTATGGGTAACATAGTAATTAAATAGGATTATGAATTTGATTTTTGACATTGAAAAATCTCAAAACAGGCAAAAGTCAAAACGGGCTTCTTATTTTGTGACGACTTTACAATTGTAATTTTATTACCATCCAGATCGACATCAGACTTTTGCTTATTGTAGTGTTACGCCAAGATATATTCAATACTTACATCTTCAGGCTGAAAACGAATAGTAAGAATTCGAATTATTTCTTTTTAGTTTTTATCTTTAAGAGGAAACCGGTCAGAAAAAAAATAAGTTCATTAGGTAGTCTAAAACAGTCCAAGTGAGATTAATTTCAAGAATTTATTTTAAAAAGTTCGAGCAAGTCTTGAAAATTACAATTGATTTTTAATCTTGATCCAGAAAGAAATAGCTCGTAACACAGTGTCTCAATCAGATTTCTTAATTTTTCTAAGTTTTCCTAACCGACTTCAAAAATGGAGTAGGTTATCAATTAGGCTGTATTTTTTTTTGTTTGTTACATCAAAACTTTCAATTGGGTGAACCGATTTTTATATTTCTTTTATAATTTGAAGCTGGTGCCTCCCATGTAGTTCCATCATAAGGAAACCAGGATCTGATGATAAGATCCTGAAGAAATAGAGGGAACTCCTCAAATATCATAGGCACACCTGTCACGCTAAAAGTGAATACTTTTGAATGGTTTGTTGTTTGGTATGAATGGTTTGTTTCATTAAAATTATTTAGACTAAAATAAAAAAAAGTATTCCTGGTAAAGATTATTTTGACAAAAAAAACAGTATTGAAAAACCTTAAAATCAAATATGTTTTACTTACACCAAGCTGAAATAAAGAGAAATAATTATTGTGTCAAAGCAGAAGTCGAACCCTATGATTTTTATAACCTTCCGGCTTTGTTTGATAACATAGAGCAATAAAATAGGGAGAAGCCATACACAGGCGATTATTAACCGACTTCAAAAATAGAAGCGGTTCTCAATTCGATTGTATATTTTTTATGTTTGTTACCTCAAAACTTTCAATTGGATTAACCTATCTTAATAATTCTTTTTTATTTGAAAAATGGTACTTTTCATGTGGTCCCATGATAAGGAAACCAGAATCTGATGATAGGATCCTGGAGAAATTGAAGAAACTCTTCAAATATCATGCAAACTCGTGGCAAACTTGTCACGATTTGGGTGCTCATAATAGTTCTTCTTTGATGTTGTTACAAAACATGTTTCTTTTTTCTAAAGAGCAACCATGGAACAAAACCAAGTTCTTCTCCATGAATAACTACATTTGCGAACTTGCGGTAGTTTTTTTTTCACCTAATACAAGTGCCCGCGAAGTGCTACGTAAATGAAGAATTTTTATTTCATACAATATTCTTTTATTTCGTTTCGGAGTACCATATAGAAATGAAGATTGCTCCTTCATCAGTAGTAAACAGTTTCAAGATACACTAGTTTTTAATATTTTATGACTCTATAATTGATAGAAAATGTAAAAAATACATATATTACTTACTGTTAGCTAAAATATAAGTAGAAATACATTAGAAATATAGTATTTAGACACTACATTGCAAAATTTAATATATTTGAGATTGTTATGTTTAGTTGTTATATTTAGATTTTTTTGTGTAAGTGGGGAGATTTTATCAAAAACCCTTAACGTCCCACTGCTGGGCATGGGTCTCCCCTCAGTAGAGGGCTAAGGAGATACGTCCCTACACTGGCCGAGTGCGGCTTTCAAGACACGTTGTGTCTACGTAAATGTTGCCGTTGGATGTTTTTAAGCCACCTGAAGGCCTCCAACTATGCTTCACGACTGTTATCTTAGATATCGACCGGGACTTCCGAATCAAGGTAACTGTCATAACTTATAATGCCACAAACGGTCACCCATCTAAGTACTGACCGCGCCATCGTTGCTTACTTGCGGTGATTGTTTCCAATCACCTAAGGCCACTCGGCTGTGAGTGCTTCTTGAGTTTTAATAAAAGTTATAATCTTAATAAAACATTTATCTGCATTTCAACTTCGTTAATTTGTTACATATTTATTTTTCTATTGATATTATTATTAGAAATGTAATTTCATACCTTTGCAGTCTGAAAATAGATAAAAGCTTTTGAAAATTTATTTTAATTTATAATACTCTACATTCATCATCATCATCATCAGCCTATCGCAGTCCACTACTGGAAATGGGCCTCTCCAATTGCACGCCACTTAGTTCGATCCTCAGCTACTCGCATCCAGCTCCTGCCAGCCGTCTTGCTCAAATCATTACTCCACCTGACCTGTGGACGTCCTACACTACGTTTGCCGAGACGCGGGCTCCACTCAAGAACACGTTTACCACAACTCTATTATTTATCTTTACTAAAATCATTACAATAATTATAATAAGATAGTACCTCTGTCTATATGTCCGGTTTTCATGCCAAAACTAATAAACCGATCATCATCATCAATAGATTTTAACAGTCCACTGCTGGACATAGGCCTCTCGTTAGAAGGAGGTTTTGACCTACTATACCACGCTGGCCAGACGAGTTAGCACAGAGTTGGTTTCAAGTTTTCCTTCTCTTTGCATTGATGTTGTCTTGCGTAGTTTATCCCTTAGTCACCTTTTACGACACCCATGGAATGAATAGGGGTGGTGACACTCTGTATTCTTGATCCGTCACCACACTGACATTTCAATGCATAGGAATGATTTGTTTCAAATGAAATAGAGGACATTCAAAGTTGTTTTTTTTATATTTAAATTAAAGATCATCTATTTAGCCACCGATGGCGTGCGAAAATGGATTACTTAATTGTTTAAATATTTTACATTATAATTGAATTCCAGATTTATTTCGATTCATTGTGATAAAAATGTATTGGTCATAACTTTAAAAAATGTTACTTTTAACCGATATACAAGCGGGCTGAGCCGCAAGCGAAAGCTGGTACTAAATAAATGTAAAATAATCATACCCCTTTAGTTGTAGACTGAAAAGATAAGAACATTTTTTTAAATGAAAGTTCATTTACGACCAGCTGATTACCAGATCACTAGCGTTTGTTGGTGTAAAGGTACAACATGCAATATACTTGGCGAAACTAGTATACTTAGACCAACAATTTTTTTATGATTTACTGCCTGCCTCGGTGAGATCTCGGGCTGGATTCCCGGGTCGGACAAAGTGTTTGTGTAATCCGCAAAAGTTTGTTTCGTAGTTTGTGTATTTTATATATGTATAATACGTATGTATTTACAAAAAAGCTCTGCTTAGTTTTACGTTACATGTAAGATGTCCGAAATATTTATTTATAACTAGCTGACCCCGCGAACTTCGTACCGCCTAACAGTCGATTCAACGTCACTCAATTGTTTTGTAGTTTCGGAAACCCTCTAATATAACTTATCAGATTTTTTTTCATTTTTTTTTGTCCTAAGAACCATCCTCATACTTCAAGGTATATTATAAAAAAAGAATTAGCGAAATCGGTCTAGCCGTTCACGCGTGATGGCGTGACCAAGGGAAATGGGATTCATTTTTAGGGTTCCGTTGCCAAATGGCAAAAAACGGAACCCTTATAGATTCGTCATGTCTGTCTGTCTGTCTGTCCGTCCGTATGTCACAGCCACTTTTCTCCGAAACTATAAGAGCTATACTGTTGAAACTTGGTCAGTAGATGTATTCTGTGAACCGCTTTAATATTTTTACACAGAAATAGAACAAAAGCAATAAATTTTGGGGGTCCCCATACTTAGAACTGAAACTCAAAAAACTTTTTTTCTTCAAAACCATACGTGTTGGGTATCTATGGATAGGTCTTCAAAAATGATATTGAGGTTTCTAATATCATTTTTTTACAAAAACTTTTATATGATGCTACGGAACCCTTCATGGGCGGGTCCGACTCGCACTTGGCCACTTTTTATATATATAGAAGAAGAAGATTACGATCTCATTGTATGTAGAAACAATATAGCAAAATTAATATTTTGGACATCTTTTACACTCAACGTCATCTAGTCCCAAACTAAGCGGAGCTTGTATTATGGGTACTAAACAATTGATATAAATACATAAACATACTTTTTTTTGTATATACATACATATTGTATCGTATTGCACATACATAGAAAAAATATTTGTGGATCACACAAATATTTGGTCCGACCCGGGAATCGAACCGTAGTTGGTGATTGGTACACCATCAAAGCACCACAGCAGCTACTGGAGAGAACAGATGGCGCTGTTAAACAAGAAATAGTAGTAACCGAGTCAAGCTCGGTCATCAACAGCCTTCAACAGTCCACTGCAGGACATATGCCTCTCCTTCGAAAGGAGGTTTTATGGCCTACTATACCACGCTGGTCAGAGTAAAGGGTTTGTTTCAAGTTTTCCTTCTCTTGGGAGTGATGTTAGCTGCTTATTTTGTTCCTTTAGTCGCCTCTTACGACACCCAATGAATGAATAGGGGTGGTGACACTTTGTATTCTTAATCCGTCACCACACGGAGTACATCACCATACCAAGCTCGGTCACCCAGGTATTTTAAAATAATATGACGAATAAAAAAGAGCATTGTACTACCTTGTCAGTGACTTCATTGTCAGCAGAATCTTGAGTTTCCTTGCTACCTTTTTCTGTTGCTGCAGTTTCAGTATCCTGTAAACCAACACAATAAAATGGTTTAAATAAATTAATATTCAAATTAAAACTGTTTTAATTTTGATTTGTTATTCATCATCATCATTAACAGCCTTTAACAGTCCACTGCTGGACATAGACCTCTCCTTAGAAAGGAGGTTTTGGCCTACTATACCACGCTGGCCAGACGGGTTGGTATAGGGTTGGTTTCAAGTTTTCCTTCTCTTTGCATTGATGTTGTCTTGCGTAGTTTATCCCTTAGTCGCCTTTTACGACACCCGCGGGATGAATAGGACTGGTGACACTCTGTATTCTTAATCCGTCACCACACGGACGACATTCTGTTCATGCTTTCCATCAGGCAGATTAGAGTCACTTTGGTACTCTTAAATATATATATAAAAAAAGAAATTGATCCTTTTAGCGACTGCTGTCTCGTTGGTCTAGTACTTAGCGTGTTCGACTACTAATCAAAAGGTGTCGGGTTCGAATCATGTTCCGGGCTGTTATTGGATTTTTCTTACAAGATATTATTAATGTCCGCTCGGAGTATTATTACTAATAATAATAAGTAAGTATTTCGGACATCTGACACACAACATCATCTAGTCCCAAATAAAGCAGTGCTTGTATTATGGGTTTTTTTTTGTAAATACATACATATTATAAATAGAAAACACCCAGACTCCGGAACAAATATTTGTGGATCATGTGGATATATTTGATCCGATCCGGGAATCGAACCCACTTGATCAGCAGTCGCATACACTAACCAATAGACCAACAAGGCAGTAGAGCCACGCTGATTTCAGTAGGAATGGACCAGCTCGACCACGGCGTTGTTACCCTCACACCGAAGACCATCCTAATAATAACCGCATTCTTGATGACATATTTCACCATTGTGTGGGTCAGCATGCTGCATTGCCTGCATTCATAATTAGGATGGTGACCCCTACTCCTGGATTCTACTCATGTCTTCCATCAGGCCTAGTAGTCACTTTTGTAAGCCTATTTATAAAAAAATTGCGGTGTTAAACGCCTGTGCCACGTAGAGTACGTCGGGCAGTCGGTCCTGGTTGTCATAAACATCTATGGCAAACTTGGAAATACAAAGGCTAGGAAGATATTTAAAAAGAGTTACTTACATCCTGTGAAAAAAAATAAACTGCACATTTGGCCTAGTGGTTTAGTTCTACTGCGCAAAGTGTCGTGGGTTCAAATCCCACGTAGGATAACACTTTGTGTGATTCACAAATTGTTGGTCTGAGTCTGGGTGTTCTTTGTGTCTGTTTCATGTATGTTTGTAAAGTCCCTTTTTTGTGCATAATTAAGTGATACTTAGAAACCTATAATATGTTATTAGGCTGATATCCACTCTGTAGAGCCACTCTGATTTCAGCACGAATGGGGCAGTACTACCCTCACACAGAAGTCCAACCTAATGATGACAGCATTCTTGCTGTCGTTATTCGTTTATGAGTGAAAGACCGGAGGCCCGATCATTCAGCATCATTCTCCCGGCCTCCGAAGGAGAATGATGCAAAAACATCTGACCAGGCCGTCATGATATCGGTCACCATGCTGCATTGCTTACTACTAGGTTCTCATGCTTTCCATTAGGCTGAATAAAGTCACTTTGGTAAAATGCCCTATAATAATTAGTATCAAATCGCCGTTCACTTCTGACCGAATGTCTTGTCAACACGACGCCAAATATTCCAATATCGGTCAGTTCGTTCGTTTCATTCTTTCGTTCACTTCAATCCATCCCCTGTCAGTTTAATATACTGTAGTAACTGGTTTTTTTTTTTAACTTACGGGTGTTGACTAAAAAAAGAAAGATAAAATTTTACATTTCGTGAAGTTTAAATTTGTGTAGATTAAATTAGGAATGGCTGTAGAAGATGAAGATGACACCTTAAATATAGTATAACTAGCTGATGCCCGCGGCTCCGGCTCCGCTCGCGTTTTAGAGGTGTGAAAAATAGATGTTGGCCGATTCTCAGACCTACTGAATATGCATATAAAGTTTCATAAAGATCGGTCAAGCCATTTCGGAGGAGTATGGCAACGAAAACTGTGACACGAGAATTTTATATATAAGATTCATCATCATCGTCATCAACAGCCTCTCCTTAGAAAGGAGGTTTTGGCCTACTATACCACGCTGGCCAGACGGGTTGGTAAAGGGTTTGTTTCAAGTTTTCCTTCTCTTTGCATCGATTTTGTCTTGCGTAGTTTATCCCTTAGTCGCCTTTTACGACACCCGCGGGATGATTAGGGGTGGTGACACTCTGTATTCTTAATCCGTCATCACACGGACATATATAGGTAAGATTAATCCTATGATTTTGATTTGAGCTGAGTCCCGCAGTGTTACACGCGGCTATTTTAGTAAACTGCAAGTAACGCCGCGGAACGAAGCTAGCCTAAAGAAAGCCTACGTTTTTCCTTATATCATCAGCTCTCTGACAGTGAAAGTGTCATCAAATTCGGTCCAGCCGTTCCAGCTATTACTCGGAACTAACAGGCAGACAGACATACAGAGGGACAGAATTGCTTTTTTAGGGTTCCGTAGCCGAATGGCAAAAAACGGAACCCTTATAGATTCGTCAAGTCTGTCTGTCTGTCTGTCTGTCTGTCTGTCTGTCTGTCTGTCCGTCCGTATGTCACAGCCAATTATTTCCGAAACTATAAGAGCTATACTATTGAAATTTAGTCAGTCGATGTATTTTGTGAACCGCATCAAGATTTTTACATAAAAATAGAAAAAAAACAATACATTTTGGGGGTCCCCATACTTGGAACTGAAACTCAAAAAAATTTTTTTCATCAAACATATACGTGTGGGGTATCTATGGATAGGTGTTTAAAAATGATGTTGAGGTTTCTAGTATCATTTTTTTCTAAACTGAATAGTTTGCGCAAGAGACACTTCCAAAGTGGAAAAATGTGTGTCCCCCCCCCTCTAACTTCTAAAATAAGAGAGTGATAAAACTAAAAAAAATATATGTTGTACATTACCATGCAAACTACCAACGAAAATTGGTTTGAACGAAATCTAGTGAGTAGTTTTTTTTAATACGTCATAAACCGTAACACGCAATTTACCTTTAATTCAATCAATACACTATTATAAAAACATCGATGAAAGTTACAACGAACTACAAGCACTTTTATATGGTGTTACTTGCTGATACGGAACCCTTCATGGGCGAGTCCGACTCGCACTTGGCCGCTTTTTGGTGTAATTTCCATATTTACTTTCGTATGCATTTAGTAAAAATAGACACTTCATTTTTTTTATTTGTATAGAATTCAAAAAGGTAGGCAACGTCATGAAAAGAAAATTTAACAGAAAAACTTATATATATACTACAAGTCGTCAGTAATGTGAACATACATACAAACAAATAAATTAAGCTACTTGCTCAGAAATAAGACTGTGTAAATATCAGCATCGTTACATTAACCTCACATTTAATAAAATGCCTAAAACAATGTAACCAAAAATTTTAAAAACAATGTTGGAAAAGAGTGTCCATGGAGTTTCTTGTCTGTTCTTCTCCATAGGATCTACGAATTGGAACAGACGATTAGCTTCACGACTGACTACTGACTGACTACTTGACGTTTCAAAAGTGTCGTTGTATGGTTTATTTAAAATAAAAATGGTTTGATTTGATTTGATTTGAAACATAATAATTTAACTTAATGCTACGGTATTTTGTCACTTTCAACTTAAAAGCTATAAGTTTAAAGTTTAAAATACCACAGAACCTTTGCGTAAACCTAACTAACGTTTATGATAAAGGCTGAAAAACGTAGCCTTTAATTTTTTTACTTTCACGACTTTTACACTTATTCGGGACTTATTCGCCATAAAATTAAAAACGTTACAATACCTTCTACATTCCGACGTTTCGAACGGGTTATACCGCTTTTAATTTTATCGCGAATAAGTCCCGTTTACAGCAAAAAACACGAATAGATGTTTTAGTTTAGGATAAGTAAAATAAAAACACTTACACCGTCTTCCTGCAAAATGGTTTAATAACTTTTATTTTACTACATTTTTATTTCATAACTTATCGGTTCATCAACAGTCTTTAACAGTCCACTGCTGGACATCGACCTCTCCTTTGGCCAGACTGGTTGGTATTGGGTTGGTTTCAAGTCAAGTTCAAGTCTTCCTTCTCTTTGCATCGATGTTGTCTTGCGTAGTTTATCCCTTAGTCGCCTTTTACGACACCCGCGGGATGAATAGGGGTGGTGACACTCTGTATTCTTAATCCGTCACCACACATATCGGTTAAGCAAGCATTAAGAAGCGCTCATAATCAGTGGCCTTAGGTGATTGGAAACAATCAGCGAGGGTAAGCAACGCCGGCGCGGTCAGTACCTAGATGGGTGACCGTTTATGGCATGATATGTTATGAGCGTTTCTGTGATTCGGAGTCCACGTTAAGTCGTAAAGTTTAAAATCATCCAATGGCAGGATTACCATCATTCTGCATTACGGCCTCCGGAGGCTGGGAGAATGATCTGAACAGGCCGCCATGGTATGGGTCACCATGATGCATTGCTACACTACCCTCACAATGAGGATGATATCAGTTATTCACTGAGCGACTGGCACCGGTCCACAACCCTGAGGGCGAACTTATTTCGAAAAATATTGGGGTGCTAAAAGCCCATGCCTTGTCGAGTACGTTATACCGTCGGTCCCGGTTGTCATGAACATCTATGGAAATACAAAGGCTAGGAAGATATTAAGAAAGAATGAAAGAAAATAATATTTATTTTGACACATACACGACAAGACAAAACATCACATATAAATCTAATACACTTTTGAGAATAAAAACAATCGAGCGATGATTGCCTCGTAAACGTGTCAGAATAGGACCAAATTCAGCAAATGCCAGACGAAGCCTGACGCTGGTTGTCAACTGGGCCCTAAAGTGACTCACGCATAACAACCCTTAAATGTCGTAAATACATAGAAATACAAGACACTGAAAGTATATCATATATGCACTTATATACATAATATACACATTCGTATCCACTACATACAAGCAAACAAACAAACATAATTGAAAGGAGAAAAAAGAGTTACTTACTTCCTGTGAAAACAAAACGATTTAGTTTTAAAATATAATATTTCTGAAAGGAATTTGTGTCAAAGTAATGG
Source organism: Phragmatobia fuliginosa (assembly GCA_932526445.1). Classification (NCBI taxonomy): domain Eukaryota; kingdom Metazoa; phylum Arthropoda; class Insecta; order Lepidoptera; family Erebidae; genus Phragmatobia; species Phragmatobia fuliginosa. The sequence continues at coordinate 1,812,911 of OW052083.1, read as the reverse complement.
GCACCGGACCTCTGCAACCCTGAGGGCGATCTGAAGTCGAAGGTTCAACTAGTGGTCATATATTTGAGGGCACTGACATCCCTAGAACGATTGCTATAGATGTTACTGACAACCGGGGCCGACCGCATAACGTGCTCTCGGACAAACTTCTATACTCCGGGCTGTTATTAAGAATTTCTTGTTAGAATAACCCAATAATACTTTTGGCCCAACCCGGGTATCGAACCCGAGACCTCTCAATTGTATATAGATTTTTATTCTACTCCAATACAAATAAAAAAAGTTCAAAACTCACCGGTGTCTGTAAATGTATTTTTTTTTACTGGTCAGTATTGTAAAAGTACTTAATAGTTTTATCGATTTGTAAATGCGCCTATTCATTACAAATGAATTATCTAAATGTATGTTTATCTCGAACCTACCCTTAGTCCTCGCTTTTGTGCTAATAACCAACCAACCACGTGACTACAAGCATTACGCAATCTGTGGAATATCGTTCTCAAATATGGCTGGCAGTCAGTTTCAGCCTTTGCCATTTACATTCGAAGTTGAAACAACCGTTCCGCCCACGCGCTTAAGGGCGTTTTTCCAAAAGACTCAATTATTTAAAAAAAGACTTCGAGACGACTTCAGACTTCGATAGGCCAATGATAGTTTAGCTATAGACTGTGCCGATAGTACAGTTTGTTCCGTACTTTGGCATGGAATTGTCATTCTTAGAGACCCTGCTAACAAGAAACTTTTTTATCTACCGATGTTTTCGTCGGGTTCGTCTTTAAGCGCTCACACTGGCCCACCTAAACAGCCGAGTTGATTGTGTGTATTGCCTATGCTTAATATACATGCGTATAGAGAAAGCTAAGATTTAAGATATCGAAAAATGAACTGTAAGTAAATGAGGTTGAAGTATATAATCCAACAGCAAATTTTTATTAATTTTCGTTAGTGACGTGTATAACAGATTATCTACATAAAACTTTGATAAAATAGTCTTGTATTTGTAAATACAATATGAAAAAACTTCCCCAACCTTATACAAGCGTAATGATGGTAGTTGCCCTTTTTTTTCTTTTTTAGGGGGAAACCCCCTCGGCCCTCACCCCGCCAGGGTTTGCGACGGGGCGGTGTGTCGTGTGTGCGTAGTTTATCCCTTAGTCGCCTTTTACGACACCCGCGGGATGAATAGGGGTGGTGACACTCTGTATTCTTAATCCTTCACCACACTTATCGGTTAAGCAAGCATTAAGAAGGGCTCATAACCCAGTGGCCTTAGATGATTGCAAACAATCACCGAGGGTAAGCAACGACGATGCGGTCAGTACCTTATGGGTGGCCGTTTATGGCATGATATGTTATGAGAGTTTCCGTGATTCGGAGTCCACGTTAAGTCGTGAAGTTTAGTTGGAGGCCTTTGGGCGGCTTAAAATCATTCGATGGCAAGATTACCAAGGCCTCCGAAGGCCGGGAGAATGATGCAGAATGATCTGACCAGGCCGCCATGGTATGGGTCACCATGCTGCATTTCTACACTACCCTCACAATGAGGATGGTATCAGTTTTTCCACGGAGCAACTGGTACCGGTCCACAACCCTGAGGGCGAACTTATTTTGAAAAATATTGGGATGCTAAAAGCCCATGCCTTGTCGAGTACGTTATACCGTCGGTCCCGGTTGTCATGAACATCTATGGAAATACAAAGGCTAGGAAGATATTAAGAAAGAATGAAAGAAAATAATATTTATTTTGACACATACACGACAAGACAAAACATCACATATAAATCTAATACACTTTTGAGAATAAAAACAATCGAGCGATGATTGCCTCGTAAACGTGTCAGAATAGGACCAAATTCAGCAAATGCCAGACGAAGCCTGACGCTGGTTGTCAACTGGCCGTAAAGTGACTCACGCATAACAACCCTTAAATGTCGTAAATACATAGAAATACAAGACACTGAAAGTATATCATATATGCACTTATATACATAATATACACATTCATATCCACTACAAACATACAAGCAAACAAACAAACACAATTGAAAGGAGAAAAAAGAGTTACTTACTTCCTGTGAAAACAAAACGATTTAGTTTTAAATTATCTAATAATATTTCGGATATAATAATATTTCTGAAAGGAATTTGTGTCAAAGTAATGGGCGCCGGACCTCTGCAACCCTGAGGGCGATCTGAAGTCGAAGGTTCAACTAGTGGTCACATATTTGAGGGCACTGACATCCCTAGAACGATTGCCATAGATGTTACTGACAACCGGGGCCGACCGCATAACGTGCTCTCGGAAAAACTTCTATACTCCGGGCTGTTATTAAGAATTTCTTGTTAGAATAACCCAATAATACTTTTGACCTAACCCGGATATCGAACCCGAGGCCTCTCAATTGTATGAACATAATTTTTTATTCTACTCCAATAGAAATAAAAAAAGTTCAAAACTCACCGGTGTCTGTAAATGTATTTTTTACTGGTCAGTATTGTATAAGTACTTATTAGTTTTATCGAATTATAAGCGCGCCTATTCATTACAAATGAATTATCTAAATGTATGTTTATCTGCGTCCTACCCTTAGTCCTCGCTTTTGTGCTAATTAACAACCAACCACGTGACTACAAGCATTGCGTAATCTGTGGAATATCGTTCTCAAATATGGCTGGCAGTCAGTTTCAGCCTTTGCCATTTACATTCGAAGTTGAAACAACCGCTCCGCCCACGCGCTGAAGGGCGTTTTTCCAAAAGACTCAGAAGACTTTAGACTTCTATAGGCCAAAGATATTTTAGCTATAGACTATGCCGATAGTACAGTTTGTTTCGTACTTTGACATGGGATTGTAATTCTTAGAGGCCCGGCTAACTATAATTTTTTTTATCTGCCGATGTTTTCGTCGGGTTCGTCTTTAAGCGCTCACACTGGCCCACTTAAACAGCCGGCTTGGTTGTGTATCGTATAGAGAAAGCTAAGATTTGAGATATCAAAGAAAGAACTGTAAGCAAATGAGATTAAAGTACATAATCCAACAACAATTTTTTATTAATTTTAGTTTAGTGATGTGAATAACAGATTCACCATTATCTACATAAAAGTTTGATAAAATAGTCTTGTATTTGTAAATTCAAAACGAAAAAACTATTGCCAGACCATATACAAGCGTGATAATGGCAGTCGCCCTTTTATTTCTTTTTTACGTGTGGAAACCCCCCTCGGCCCTCACCCCGTCGGGGTCTGCGGCGGGGTGGTGTGTCGGAATCGAACCGACTGAAACCACACGGTGTGACCTCTTTGCGACTGAATTTTAGGAGGAGTCCAGGGTCAAATCTCTCTGGCCTCCCAGCGCCTGCCCGCACTACGCGGGCGCCAGCGCCTCTTATCTCTCTAAAAAGGCGACGTCCGTTTATAGTTTCCCTACTTTAACATTAATTAAAGAAAAAACAGAACTCACCGTTGCTGCCTGGGGAAATGTAATTATTTTGTTAATAAAAGCCATACAAGAAAAACAATTTACTTCCCAGTACATTAAAGAAAGATTTTTGTATTGTTCCGTACCTAAATAAGACCTTATTTCTAGAACTTTGGACTCTTCTCTACTTGACTTCCCAGGTCGGACCATATTTTTTTATGTTCCACAAATATTAGCTTCGGAGTCTGGGAGTTTTTACAAAAAAATGTTACAGTTGTTTAGTTCTCATAATACAAGCTCTATGTATTAATTTATCTGTCGTGCCCTCAAATAACTTATCACCAATAATGGAATTCATTAGCTATTGAGCTATTGGCTCAGTGAACTACACTCGGTTCCAAAAATAACGGGTCAGTCACACGGGTCAGTCACATAAACCCGAATATCTCCCGAACTACGTATGCCATCCTAATGGAACGAAGACTGTTCAATTGAGAATTTAATTATACAGATAAAAAATAAAATAAAACTTAGTTACACCCACAATATTAATCTTAAATTAAAAAAAAACTAAAGTAGTCATATTTTTCTTAAGATTACATTTTTTTTATGATTGTTTTTTTGCTGTTTTTCATCACTTTCTTCATTTAATACTTTGTATTGCCTCCACGTGATGAAGCCTCCAGTGATGAAAAACAGCAAAAAAACAATCATAAAAAAAATGTAATCTTAAGAAAAATATGACTACTTTAGTTTTTTTTTAATTTAAGATTAATATTGTGGGTGTAACTAAGTTTTATTTTATTTTTTATCTGTATAATTAAATTCTCAATTGAACAGTCTTCGTTTCATTAGGATGGCATACGTAGTTCGGGAGATATTCGGGTTTATGTGACTGACCCGTTATTTTTGGAACCGGCTTTATTAGCCTCAGTTACTCCTTCTGTAATCAAATATATGGGACTGAAAATCCCGTCAAATTCGGTCAAGCGATTCCAGAGATTAGCCGGAAAAGACAGACATAGACAGACAAAAATATTATAAATTGCTTTTCAATGTGCATTTTGTAAAAAAAATATTTGTGTGTTATAATTGAAGAGTCTCTTACTCTTCAATTATTATATGTATAAATTAATGCAAGGTACTTACGTCCTGTAAATAAAGTCATTCTTTGCGTAAATATTACATCACTTTAGATAAAGCCGTTTGGTAGATCGCCAACTGATAGCCAGAGTGCCAGACTAACCAGATTAAATGGCTTCTCAATCTTTTGAAAGCATGAGTAGAATCCAGGAGTAGGGGCCATTGTCATTGTGAGTGCATACAGGATGATGACCCACACCATAGCGGCTTAGTTAGATGTTTCGGCATCATTCTCCTGGCCACCGGAGGCCATGATTGCTGATAATGAATGATGCAGAATGATTGGGCCTCCCGTCTCACTTCTACCAACGAAAGACAGAACGAATACTGTAATTTTTAGGATGGTCTTCTGTGTGAGGGCAGTACTCGGTCGAGCCGGCCCTAACGTGCTGAAATGAGCCTGACCGTACATGACCTATAAATTATTTAAAACTAGCTGCGCCCCGCGGTGTTACCCGCGTAAATTAGCCATTTTAAAAATATCATTATGATTGCTATACATGTAGTGTTATGCCTAGCAACCTATGAAGTTTTGACAGGAGATAAACAGTGATAGGTACATTTTGACATCTACGATTTATGTATTTTTATAATCACCTAGTTTTCGCCCGTGTATCTCGACTATTGCAATAAAAAGTAGCCTATGTGATATTCTGATATATAAGCTATATTACTGTAAAGTTCCATTCAAATCCGTTCAGTAGTTTTTGCGTAAAAGAGCAACAAACTTACATACCTACACACATACATACTCACAAACTTTCGCGTTTATACTATTAGTAGGATTATAGTATAAACCTGACATTACATTTAAATTTTGAAAAAGCCTTTAGTTTCTATTTCACATACGAAGTTTTTTTTTTATATCTAAGCCTACCAAAGTGACTCTACTCTGCCTGATGGAGAACATGAGTAGAATCCAGGAGTAGTCACCATCCTCATTGTGAGGGTAGGCAATGCAGAATCTACCATGGTGAGAAAGATGCAGAATTATAGCCGTTCTAAACAAATAAATAAAAATACACAACTCACCGATGAGGCCTGCAATTTATATAAAAAAGAAATTGAAATTTTTATTGGATACTATTCTATCTAAATCTCTCAGTCTCAGCCATAGAACAACACGATAGGGAGCGACACGCAGACGTTCCCCTTTGTTAAACTGTAAAGGCCGCTGCATACGTAACGAGATATTACCTCGGACGGGACGGGGACGTGGTTGCCTCGCTATAAACGGGGACGTGATGTAAATGCATACGCACCGTGACTGTGACTCGGATCTAACGTGCTAGTGTTGTGAACAAGGAAAGATGGATTTTTCATTTCAAGAATTGGCTTTAATTGCCATTGACGTGATATACATCGTCGGCGACGATATTTAGCTCGTCCCGTACGTGGCACGTTCCCGTCCCGTCCGTGTTACCGTGAAGTATGCATTTCCTTATACATTTTGTATGACACGATGTTTGCAAAACTTCCCGTCCCGTCCCGTCCGTGTTAAATCCCGTCACGTATGCAGCGGCCTTTAACCCAATTGTACCCACGCATTACACAGAATGTGTTCATGTGTGTGTAAAATTCATAATGTTTTTTTTTATTATTGTGTGTAAGTTCGTAGTGTTCGTAGTGTCAGGTGATTGCCTTTGTATGCGAGTCTACAACGTGTATGTGTGAAGGTAAGTGCTTTATTTCGGGAAAAGATGGTATACCTACTCCCCTTTCTGGGCTGTGTTGATCTATGCTATCAACTCTCGTAATTAAAATTAACGTTTTATTTATTTACAACATGACTTATCACCTGAAATCCGACTTCAATATGTAATCATTAAAAATTATTATAATATGTTATTATCATTATGAACTTTCAGTTAAAAATCGTAATTAAAAATAACGTAACATATATTTACAATGTGAAATATCACCTCAAATCAGACTTCAATATGTAATCATTAAAATTGATTTTGTATATTACAATTATACAGAAGTATCAGTCAAATATTGCATTGAATAAAATAGTAACATATTTTAATGTTTTTTTTTAAAAGTGACAAATTTATAAATAAGTATAAATTACTTACGCCCTGTAATTAAATAAAGTGTGAATAAGTTGTGAATCGATCAGACTGTTGTGCAATAGGAGTGGCCTATGTCCAGCAGTGGACTGCCATAGGCTGATGATGATGATGAAGTTGTGAACAAAACAAGGTGTGTAGTTTCTGTATATGCTCTGTTTTTACTGATGCTAACTTTAGAGTACAAGTCTTCAATACTATAGTACATCATTTCATCGGGCCTGCTTTTTGTACTCATCTACCTTTTATTGGATACTATTAAATAAATAAATAATAAATAAATATTTGGTACATCCTACACACATCGACATCTAGTCCCAAACTAAGCAGAGCTTGTATTATGGGTACTAAACAACTGATATAAATACAGAAACATACTTTTTTTTGTAAATACACACATATTATACATAGAAAAACACCCAGACTCCGAAACAAATATTTGTGGATCACACAAATATTAGGTTTGACCCGGGAATCGAACCCGAGACTTCTTAATCAGCATACGCTAACCACTAGATCAATATAGTTATATCTAAATATATCATAACAAACTCTTGTTAACTTTTTATTTATTATAATTTTATTGAACTTTCAACAGAAAATATAATGATGAATAAAATCACATAAAATATATACTTTTTACTCTTCGACTCTACTCTTCCTGATTAAAATCAAGAGAAGAAGTGAGATGAGAGATATGTTTCTGCTTCATGATGCCTCCGGTCTCACACTCACCAACGTAAGACCACAACACGAATGCTGTCATTATTAGAATGGTCTTCTGTGTGAGGGTAGTACTGCCCCGGTCGAACCGACCCATTCGTGCTGAAATCAGCGTGGCTCTAATACCTTTTGTGGGAAGTGGGAAATATATATTTGGGTAGAAGAGTTCTGAAGTGGAGATCGCGTCTCGGTAAACGCAGTCAAGGACTCCCACACGCGAGGTGGAGTGACGACCTGCGTAAGATGGCTGGCAGGAGCTGGATGCGAGAATCCCAAAAACGATAAGAGAGGTGTTCAATGAGAGAGACCTGCGTCCAGCAGTGGACTGCAATAGGCTGATGATGATGAAATATTGGTAAAAATTACTTACATCCTGTAAACAAAAAACGTATGTGTAAATATTAATTTATTAATTATAATAATTTATTATTAGTGGTTGCAGTCAGGCGTTGGTTTTTTACGAATCTAATAGAATGATCCTCGAAGTATCCTTTTCGAGTGATCCCCTGCGTCATCCGATATAGAAGGTAAAGCTCAAGTCTGGTAGGTGCGATGAAGTGGGGAACAGGTATACCACAAGGGTATAGTGCGTATTCATTCAGTATGGTGTGCGACGAATTGAAAATGCATTTCAATCAATCGTTGACTTCAATCAATTTGACTGCCTCGTTGGTCTAGTGGTTAGCGTATGCGGCTGCTGACCAAGAGGTCTCGGGTTTGATTTCCGGGTCAGACCAAATATTTGTGTGATCCACAAATATTTGTTTCGGAGTCTGGGTGTTTTTCTATGTATAATTTGTATGTATTTACAAAAAAAAAGTATGTTTATGTATTTATATCACTTGTTTAGTACCCATAACACAAGCTCTGCTTACTTTGGGACTAGATGATGCTGTGTGTCCAAAATATTTATTTTTATTTATTTATTTAATCAACAACCCATAATGTTTGACTGTTGGGATCTTGGCTCTTCTCAGGGGAGGGTTAAGGCCATACGTCCCCACGCTGACCGAGTGTGGGTTGGAAGCATATATTTCGAGAATTTTTTTTTAAGAGAAAGTAAATAGAAAAAAGTGAAAATGGCAACTCACCGGTGTTGTCTGCAAACATGTACAATTTTGTTACTATTAAGTTTTAAATGTATAGTAGCTGACCCGGCAGACTTCGTACTGCCTCAATCGATAAATAGAAGAAATAAACTTGAAACAAACAAAAGGAATCCATAATCAATAAAAAAAAAACAAATAATTCAAGACCAAAATTAACCAAATCGGTCCAGCCGTTCTCGAGTTTTAGCGAGACTAACGAACAGCAATTCATTTTTATGTATATAGATTGAAGGCATAACGGAGAAATGAAAAACAGTCCTTAGTTTACGTATAAGAGAGATGCACCGACTACTATCATATATTTTTTTTTTATTTATTTATACTTCCTGCATTACAATTGCACGAGGCGAACTTAATGCCTCATGGCATTATCTACCAGTCAACATTGAGTGGATTCAGTAAGGGACTAGGCAGGTGCATTTTACAACTTGGCATGAATTTATAAGTGCATACAAAATAATAGCTTTCTAGTAGTTAATAACATTTTCCTAGCCAAGCACAATACCTGACAGACTTTTGTGAAATCAAATGTATCTATTATTTATGAAGAGGCATTAGAACCCCCGACCCCCTTTTTGACCTTCTTAGTGGGGGACTAATTAGGTAAAAAAGTGGTTCGGAATTTGTATGATACTTTTTCATTCTTCAAGAATGGCCTTGATACGATCTACCAATATATATTTCTCAAGTGATGTAGTTGAGTACCAAGAAAAAAAATTGTAAATTCCTACGTATGGGTCAAAAAGGGGATCGAAGTTTGTATAAAAATTATATTTGTAAATAGTATAAAAGTTCTACAAATTCGATAATTAGTAATTCTATTGTAATACAAATAAAAAATACGAAACTCACCGTTTCTGTCTGTAAAATTTAAAAATAAATATAAATATTTGACAATATAGAATACATACTCAAATATACTATTTATTCACCAAAACTAAATATACATAAAAATTGGGAAAGTGCGTGTAAAATAAGATTCCGTAGTCATCTAAAATGTAACGGATAATAGATTTAAAATCGTGTCCAATAGACAACTGTTATGTTAACTTATTATTTCGTTATTTTTGTACGAAATTTTCCTAGTAAGCATATTTTACGAATTAGGCCCCTATAACTCCTGAACTAATAAGTTGTCTGAGTTAAAATACTCTCAAACGTAATTAAATCAAAAAATCGTCTTAGCAACCTCTTAATATTTTAAAAGACCTATCTAATAATACCGCACACGATGGGGTAGATTATTAAGATCATTACTGTTTACATTTAAAATATGATAATAGAGCAGGGTCAGCTGAGGTGACGAACAGGTCAGGTAGGCAGAGTCACTAAATTTAAAAACAAATTTTCGTTTTGGATAGCTCCGAGAAGTCAAAGGGTGAATAAATTCATTATTGACTTCATTCAGGTATCACATTAAATAAATAATTAAATTGAAATATTATATGTTAGTAATATCCATTATTTTGTGCTCTCTAATAACTAAGATCTAATGCTCCACTAAGCGAGCAATGAAAAGCAAACAACGTCCTGTTATTTTGTCCCTTTGGAGTTTCTATTATTTTAAATAAAGCACATTACATATATCGTTTGTAAACTGAATGACATAAATTTTTATTACCCGCAAAATGAATTGGTTTGAGGTTATAGGAGGGCCGATAATGATTACTAGCAAAGACCTCTGGGTCTTTGCTAGTAATCAGCGCTGGGCAGAACAAATTTGCTCCTCTCTCAGCAGTACGATCCATACTGCCCTACACACTGCTCAAAAGCGAGACAAATAGTGAACTGCCACTCACAGAACACTAATAAGTAGGGGTTACAACACTCAGAATTGAGGATAACGGCGCAAGGAGGAGGAAGAATTGGTTCTACTTAAATTTCATTTAAAACATGCTTAAGAGTTTGTTTCTAATAAAAATGAAATGTAAAAGTCAGTACGAGGTACTTACATCCTGTAAATAAAACCAAACAACAACCAACAAACAACCAAACTCGTTACATAAACTGCCACAAACGGTCACCAATCTAGGTACTGACCTCGTCGTCGTTGCTTACCTACAGTGATTGTTTCCAATCACCTAAGGCCAGTTGGCCATGATCGCTTCACTCACTCGATCACTATACATATTTCTATTTATTAAAAAAAAGCTTTAATAAGTACCCAGTTACCCACTTATAAATCATCTTCCGAGCCTTTATTCCCAATTTTAAAAGCCGTCGGTCCCGGTTATCGTGAACATCTATGGCAATCGTTATTGGGAAGTCAGTGCCCTCAAATGTACTGACAACTAGTTCAATCTTCGAATTTCAATTCTCCCTTACGGCCCGTTTACGACCTTACCGCTGTGAGCGGTAGCTAAGAGCGAAACGCCGAGCGGTAATATCAAAAGTATAAAAATGTACGAGGCACGCCACGAGTCGCCGCTCATATCTAAGCTCATAGCTATGAGCGGCGACTCGTGGCGTGCCTCGTACATTTTCATACTTTTGATATTACCGCTCGGCGTTTCGCTCTTAGCTACCGCTCACAGCGGTAAGGTCGTAAACGGGCCGTTAGGGTTGCGGAGGTCCGATGCCAGTCGCTACGTGGAAAAACTGAAATTCAGATAAAACCGGTTGAACTAGTAGCCGACCCCAAATAAACTTGGGAATAAAGGCTAGGAAGATGATATGTAATTCTACAAGCGCGATAGGAATAGCTCTTCTACTTTAACACCAACAAAGAAAACACTCACCGCTGCCGCTGGTGCCTGCAATATATAAAAAAATAATTTAAAGACTTTTAATTTTATACTATTATCAGCCCTGGATCAAACTGAGGGCAAACTGGGGCACTTGCCCCTGGCGGAGTTTCATAGGGGCGCCACATTCTTGAGACGAGAATTCGAAATATCAAACAAACAAAGCCTTTTTCCCTACAATCTCATAGGTTTATATCAAGTAATGGAATCAATTTAATATGTTTGAAAAACAAACTTCTGTTTCCATACGCCCAGTTAGTTTTTGAACACATACTAAGTGATTTATGAACGCAAAACGTAGTAGTATCACAAAAATGCTACCCATTGGCAGTTTTTCTCAAAAACTGAAGGGAGGGGTCGCCACTTTCAGGGTTTTGTTCCGGTTCCAAACAAACGTAGATCCAGGGCTGACTACTGTGTAAGTCTAAAACGTTTGTGTAAAGATTTTCCTAAAAAAATCAGACTCTTGTATTGGGAAAAGTCATTATGGCAACTACCCTCCGGTTCTCTGGCCTGTGTTAAATAAATCCTTACGAATATCCCTATTCATATTATAGTAGAAAGTAAATCTATTCGTGTGTATGGCTTTCACGCCAAAAGTACTGAATCAAAATAAATGAAATTTGTTACACAGATTATTTAGAGCTTGAGAAATACGCATACGTAAAAGGCATCCTATAGGATGTCGCGGACGAAAGTTAGAATAATTATATTCATTTTAATAAATAAATATTTCGGACATTTTTACACACAACGCCATCTAGTCCACAAACTAAGCAGAGCTTGTATTATGGGTAACTAGACAACTGATATAAATACATAAACATACTTTTTTTTGTAAATACATACATGTTATACATAGAAAACACCCAAACTCCGAAACAAATATTTGCGGATCACACAAACATTTGGTCCGACCCGGGAATCGAACCCGAGACCTCTTGATCAGCAGTCGCATACGCTAACCACAAGACCAACGAGGCAGTATTAATGTTTTATTAGAAAACAAATAAATCTATAAAATGATACGAATTACTTACGTCCTGTAAATAAAAAAGTAGGTATAAATTTATTTATTGATTCCATACAGGTATCACGTAAATTCACGTAAACGATAAGACTAAGGTCTAATACCAACAGAGGCGATTCTACATCGTGAAGCACAATTGTGCAAATATTACTCTATCAGGCAGGCTGGTGTATCGACACCACTAAATAGCGCTGCGCCCATGTGCATCTCACACCCTGCAATATAGGGAAAGACGCCTCTAAATGCCAAATGGCATTAAGCTGAAAAGGGCGCTTTAAAACGAATGCAATACTACTGGTACTATTAGGTATCCTGTGGCAGTACGTACACCGTCTGTACGTCATTTCATTCAACTATTATTAAAAGAATTATTATATATTTTCCTTATTTACAACATATCACCTCAAATCTGAAGTTTAACAATTCTGTAGAGGTAAAATGTTTAATTTGTTACGATTTAAAATACGATTATGTCATCGGTCCTCGATAAATCTACAGAGTTTGAACGAAATCTGGCCGTTTAAAGTGGTTTAAAATCGCACTTAAAAGAGTCTGTTAGAAACAAACATATAGGTGAAGCTAATAAAAAGCGTGTAAAAATACAAAACTCACCGCTGCCGCAGGTGCCTACAGAATATATTAGAGACTTTTAATTTAATACTATTTTTAATGTTTTTATTAATTGTTACGTGTGAGTTTGTGGTGACAACCGATTGCTTGTCTGTGATTCTAAAACGTTTGTGTGAAGATTTTCATCCGCAAAACATAACAGACCTATTGGGAAAATTCTTTGTGGCAACAGAACTCCCGAAAATAAATATATTTGTCTGTATGGCTTTCACGGCATATGTACTAAATCAAAATAAATGAAATTTGGCACAGAGATAATTTAGAACTTGAGAAATGGTATAGGCAAAAGGCGTCTATGGGATATAGCGGGCGAAAGTTATTTATAAATATATTCATTTTTAATGTTCTATTATAAAACAAATAAATTGATACGAATTACTTACGTCCTGTAAATAAATAAAGTAAGATTAATTTATATAAATATTGATTCCATAATTTTTTTCAAGTAAAATCATATATACGATACGACTAAGGTCTAATGCCAAATGGCATTATGCTGAAAAGGGCGCTTTAACACGTCTGTGGCACAACCCCCTAGCCAAGTTGCAAACGTTTTTCATTTTCTATTCCATTTCTCTATTCCCTTGTTGCATTGGCTAATATTTTGATTTGATCACGTGACCGAGTGACATTATCCAAAATAAAAAAACACAGACACAGTCACATTTTCTTTTAAAGTTGATCACAGTCTCTTTTAAAGTCCAGACAATATTCTTAAATGCAAAAGACATTATTTCAATAAAAAAGCGATAAGTACAATTTGAGTCACTTTTATAATAATTAAAGATAATATTTTAAAAAATGTCAACAATAGCAATAATTTAAGATAAATTTGTTAAATATATAATGTAAATTATCATCGTATATTGTCATCGTTCCTCGATAAATCTACAAAGTTTGAACGAAATCTGGCCGTTTAAAGTGGTTTGAAATCGCACACAAAGGAGTAATTGACAAACATACAGGTGAAGCTAATAAAAAGCGTGTAAAAATACAAAACTCACCGCTTTCGGAGGTGCCTACAAAATATAAAAAAAAATTTTAGAGACTTTTAATTTGATACTATTAAAACTGTTTTTATTAATTGTTACGTGTGAGTTTGTGGTGACAATCGATTGTTTATGTGTGTGAGTCTCAAACGTTTGTGTGAAGATTTTCATCCGCAAAAAATTACAGACGTATTGGGAAAATTCTTTATGGCAACTCCCCTCCCGATCACTGGTCTGTGTTAAATAAATCCTTACAAATATCTGTATTCATATTATATGTATATCCGTATATATATTTGTATATCTGTTCTATTAGAAAACAAATAAATGTATAAATTGATACGCATTACTTACGTCCTGTAAATAAATAAGTAAGATTAATTTAAATATATTGATTGCATTCATTTTTCAAGTAAAATCATGTATACGTTACGATTAAGGTCTAATGCCAAATGGCATTATGCTGAAAAGGGCGCTAAAAGGTGCGCGTCCATTGGCCCGCGCCGGACGCACGGCACGCACCGCCCGCAACGGATTAAACGGATTTGCCGATGGCATGCGCCCACTATATCCGGATTTTTTTTATTTAGTTTCGAGTGTTTGCTTGTCGAGTGTTGACGTATTCGGTCATGGAGATTGATGAAGATATCATTGTTATTAGTTGCTTATTGGAAGACGAAGAAAAACGTTAAACTAAACGTATTATGTGGATCATCATGTGAAACAATGTGAATCATGAAATAAATTTGAAGCGACCAATATTTGGAGAGTATCATTTTTCAGAAAGATTTTAACAGAAAAGAAAAGAAAGACGTCCGGCGCGGGCCAATGAACGCGTACCTGATGGAGTCGTTTACAAACATACAGGTGAAGCTAATAAAAGCGTGTAAAAATACAAAACTCACCGCTGCCGCAGGTTTCTACAAAAAAGAAAAAAGAAATTGTTATAGACTTTTAATTTAATACTATTATAACTGTTTTTATTAATTATTACGTGTGAGTTTGTGGTGACAGCCGATTGCTTATGTATGTGATTCTAAAACGTTTGTGTGAAGAAATATCTTCACATTGTAATTATTATATCGTTGGCTTATTGCAAGAAGTCATTAACTGCAAAAATTCACTAAATACGTTTTAATCTATAATTGTGAGACCATTATAGATAAAAAAGTATTTATTGATTTTTTGCACTTAATGACTTCTTGCAATAAGCCGACGTTATGTTCTATTTGAAAAAAAAAATGTTTTATTTATTTATTTTAAAAAAACAACTCCCGCATTAGGAATATAAATTCCTGTGTCGCGGGGGGCTTTACAAACATACATGAAACGGACACAAATAACACCCAGACTCAGAACAACAAATTGTGAATCACACAAAGTGTTATCCTACGTGGGATTTGAACCCACGACACTTGGCGCAGTAGGAAGCGGTGTGGCGACCGCTTAAGCCACTAGGCCAGCCATGCAGTTCTTGTATATGTATTATACAAGGACTGCATGTATGTATAAATGTATTAAATATTGATGTATAAATTACTTACGTCCTGTAAATAAAAAAAGTAGGAATAAAGTTATATATATTGATTGCGTAAAGGTATCACGTAAATTCACGTATACGATATGTTACGACTAAGGTCTACCAACAGAGGCGTATCTAGGTCGTGAACACAATTGTGCAAAAATTACTCTAGCGCCATTAATTATCATTTCACGAGCACGGCTGTAAATTACTTTCTTACTCATTTTAACAGAATAAGTTTAATAACAAAACTTATCAACAAAAATAAAACAGGCTAACGAAATTTTAATAGAAACTTACGATATCACCTAACGTGCCCTACATCACTAGTGGTCACATATTTGTGACTCTGGCGTGTGAGGACATTCTTTTTTAAGAGTTTATTTCTTTCTTTTAAGAGTTAAATTTCTTAATATCATAAAGCATTTTAAATAGTTTTATGGAAATAGATAAGAGTTAGAGCTTCTTCTTATGATACTTATATAAATTTAAAGGCATAAAAGTAATGTTTCGTATTTCGGTGTACATTTTTGTCACATATTTGTGACGTTGGCGTACAGGGACAGTTTTCGCTTGTCACATATATGTGACCCTGGCGGTCAAAAGGATAAGTAATCGCAAAGGTTCTGTAAAAATGCCCAGGCAGGTGTTTCGACGCCCCTAAACAGCACCTTACACCCTGCACTAAAGGGAAAGATGCCCCTGAATGCCAAGTGGCATTAAACTGAACAGGGCGTTTTAAAACCAATGCAGTACACGTCTGTAGTACGGCATTACATTCATCAACTATTATTAATAGAATAATAAATAAATATTTCGGACATCTTATACACAACGTCATCTAGTCCCAAACTAAACAGAGCTTGTATTATGAGTACTAGACAACTGATATTAATACATAAACATACTTTTTCTTTTGCAAATACATACATATTATACATAGAAAAACACACAGACTCCGAAACAAATAGTTTTGAATTACACAAATAATATTTGATCCGACCCGGGAATCGAACCCGAGACCTCTTGATCAGCAGCCGCATACGCTAACCACTAGACCAACAAGGCAGTCAATGGTAAGAAATACTTACAGCCTGTAAATAAATACAGTGTGAAAATTGAATAATATCCTAGAAGAGCCCCGCGGTGTAACCCGCGTTTGTTTTTGTAACTGTGGGCAACGCCGCAGGAAGAAGCTAGTCTAAAAAAGTACCCTAAGTTACTCTTTATATCATCAGCTATCTGCCAATGAAAGTCCCGTTAAAATCCAGAGTTCCAGAGATTACCCTAACAAACTGACAGACAGACTAACAAAAATTGAAAAAAAAAATTGGCATATTATGTGCATTTAGTAAAAAGAGGTTATTTTAATATTACAAACAGACACTCCAATTTTATTTGTTTATATAGATATTAACATCTTGGCACTAGGTAAAATCACGTATTTGATTGAAAGATTATGTTAGAAAAACACACAACTCTATGCTAATGCTAATGCTAATGCTAATGCTAATGCTAATGCTAATGCTAATGCTAATGCTAATGCTAATGACTAATGGTCTAATGTCGAATGCGATTGCTTTTCATCAGACTTAGTAGATTTATTTTTAAATCCCTACTTAATATTATAAATGCGAAAGTAACTCTATCTGTCTGTCTGTTACGATTTTGATAAAACTTGGTTTGAAGATAGAACTGAACTTGGGAAAGGACATAGGCTACTTTTTACCGCGATAACCGATATACACGCGGGCGGAGCCGTGGGCGAAAGCTAGTGTGAAATAAATATACAAATTACTTACGTCCTGTAAATAAATAAAGTGTGTGTAAATGTATTATTCCATTTAGATTTTACATGGCGGAAGCGCTCATAGTTAAGTGACCTAAGTGATCGAAACCGATGGTAAGCAACGACGGCGCGGTCAAAACTAGATGGGTGACCGTTTGAGGCATTATCAGTTTTTGCATTTCCGTGATTCGGACAACACGTTAAGCAATCGTTCCCGATTGTTATCTTAAGATAATAGTCATGAAGCATAATTGGAGGCCTTGGAAACAACCAACGGTAAGATTCCAAAATGTCTTGCCAGTCCTTAACCTGTGTGTAAGTGTGGGAACGTAGAGCCTTAAACCTTTCCTGAGAGACGACCTGAGCCCAGCCCTGGGACGTTAAGGGTTGTTGTTGTAGGTTTTACACAAAATCGGTACGACCATCGCAGTTGTGGCACTCAGACGTTGGTTAATTACGGGCCAGATACAGGTAAAATCTTAAGTATGTTTTTTCAATGATCACCTGCGGCAGTTGGTACGGGATATGAAGTGGGAATTAGGAATATCACGCGGCGTTGTGCTTGTTCATTTGATAAATTGTGCGACATAAATTGATGTTGTATTTATTTCAAGATTAATATTCTAAAAGTATGCTAGTTTAAAAAAAGTGAGATTCGCAACTCACCGGTTTTGCCTGCAAAAAAAAATTCAATTTTGTTACTATAGTATTTTTATATATACGAGTGATAGCCAAGAAATGAAAAAAAAATACCACTTTTATGGGAGCTTCAGTAACCATTTTTAAAAAAATTGTTATTTTAACACTTTGTTGGCATGATTACATATTTATGTGTGTGAATAATTATGACTTTCTAGTACTAACAGTTTCCCAATTAAGACGCCGAGTGACGAACGGATAAATAAAACGGAATCAGCACCCTTTTTTTTTCACGCGGAAATCCCCACGAAACCACCACTTGGTGGTTATGTCGGACTCGAACCGACTAAAACCGCACACCATCTCTTGTGCTATGAGCCGAGGAACCATGTATACCCTCAAAAGGAAGTCCCTGGAACCCCGACGTACCTCGTGCCACCTACGGCTTCTAAATGATGCCTCTACTCTGTGGGAACTCCGATATTCTCTCTTTTTTTTCTTCATAACAGAGGTCTGCTTCTGAACGTTTTTCGTGTTCTATTCTCTTTTTTTGTTTCATTGGCTAATGACACTCTGACACGTGGTCAAAACCATTTTTTTTTTTTTTTTTTTTTTTTTTAAGCCTGCCAAAGTGACTCTACTCTGCCTGATGGAAAGCATGAGTAGAATCCAGGAGTAGGGGTCACCATCCTCATTGTGAGTGTAGGCAATGTAGCATGGTGATCCCTACCATGGCAGCTTGAATAGATTATTCTGCATCATTCTCCCGGCCTTCGAAGGGCGGGAGAATGATGCAGAATGATTGGGCCTCCGGTCTCACACTCACCAACGAAATACGACAGCAAGAATGACAAGACAATAGAGAATAGAAAAGTAATACGTTTGCAACTTGGCTAGGGAGGCTAGAGCTAGATAGCCTACGTTCTTGTATAAAATGAAATATGTAAAGTTAATATGAGGTAGGTACTTACGTCCTGTAAAGGAAACAAATCCGTGCGTAAGTATTATTATTTATATTGGTGGTGTGGATCCGTGTGGTGACGGATTAAGAATACAAAGTGTCACCACCCCTATTCATTCCATGGGTGTCGTAAGAGGCGACTAAAGAAACAAAAAAGCAGCTAACATCACTGCCAACAGAAGGAAAACTTGAAACAAACCCTTTACCAACCCAGCGTGGTATAGTAGGCCAAAACCTCCTTTCAAAGGAGAGGTCTATGTCCAGCAGTGGCCTGTTAAAGGCTGTTGATGATGATGATGAATTGTTGAGTAGGTTATGGTAAATATAAAACTGAACATTTCAACCCAAAAATTAAAAGGTTAACAATGTTTTGTAAGTTTTCTAAGCACTTTATGGTGCTGCAGGCGGGTACAAATAATTATTTGTTACCTACGCTCAAAGGATGATCAACCAAAACTACTTTTTTTTTGTTATAGTTGTAATGGAATAGGTGTAGTGTATGTGTCACTAAGTTATTAATTCCCTCGTTCACTGTGAATGAATGAGGTGTCACGATGTTATTCATTCACTCGTTCACTATGAATGAATGAGAAGGAAGCATTATGTCATCTCGACAGTACGTGCGGTCGTCACATAGTTCAATCGACTGTTCATCAACGATAGCGAGTGGGCGCGTGCATCTTTAAGCCGACAATCTAGAAGGATATACTACAATAGGCATACTCAAATTTGCTATACGCTTAATAAGCTTACAAAAGAATACATTTTGCGTGCCATTTTCTTTTTTTTATTTTAAATATTTTGTCTATTTTCTCATTTTTAATGTGCAATAAATTTATAAAATTCATTTACTCAACCGATGACCGAAAATGTTAGGAAAAATCACAATTTTATGTTCTGTTGGTCTTATAGCTTACGATCAAGACGATATTTAAACTTTTTAAACAAATTTTAGTTTGTATTAAATATACGAAGTTCTACACGTTCGAAGTTCTACACGACGACTTGACGCAACGACAGGCTGCGGCCGATAAATTTCATATGATTTGCTCTAAGCTCCGCACACTAGGCGTCAGAGACGCCTGAAGAAAAAAAGACACCGCGTCTTGTCACGGTGACAAGACGCGGCGACAAGTGGCCCAGTTTGCGATGGGGGTAAATCTATCTCTCTCAACCATAGTGCAACGTAATAGGACAAACAAACGCATTACACTGTTGAAACACAGAATGTGTTTATGTGTGCGTAATTCTTTTTTAAAAGAACTTAGCATATAGAAATGCATTAGGAATATAATCCGGGGTAAATCTATCTCTCTCAACAATAGTGCAACGCAATAGGACAAACAAACGCATTACACTGTTGAAACACAGAATGTGTTTATGTGTGCGTAGTTCTTTTTTAAAAGAACTTAGCAACTTAGGCGCAGGGACTTTACAAACATACAAGAAACGAACACAAACAACACACAGATTCAGAATATCAATTTGAGGATCACACAAAATGTTATCCCGAGTAGGATTTAAACACACAGCACCGCTTAAACCACTAAGCCAAATTGCTATGTGTGAGTTTGGAGTAACAGGAGATTGTTCTAGAATAATTATGTGTGAAAATTTCCCTCCGAAAAAAATGGCATACTACTTCGTATCGGGAAAAGACTCGGATCTTGATTAGCAGTCGCATACGCTTACCACTAGACCAACGAGAAAAAATTAAATGAAATAAATGTATAAATTGGTTTGAACTACTTACAGCCTGTAAATACATAAATATAAAATAGGTAATTAGTTGCGACAATTTTTATACCCAAGGGCCACAGCACACTAGCTACTTTTGTCATCGACGATCGGCGATTTTGCGACTGCATCAATGCTGCATCGCGTTTTAACGACTTTCTGCGTTCGATCGCGGTATCAACATTGCGCGTCATGCTGCATCATTCGTGACTTTCTGCGTTCGAACGCGGTATCGGAATCGCGCGTTTTAGCGACTGCTCAGATGCCTGGATCGCGTCGGCTGTAGTGTTGTCTATAATTTTCTGACGCCAAATCGATGCTACCGGAATCCGAATGTGTACGGAGAGTAGCATTCAGCTGTTGCTTCTAAAAAGCGACTCGATCTCCGCGTTTTTCGTTTTAAAGTGTGCGGTGTGGAGCGTTCGGTCACCGTATTTAGCTTCTAAAAAGTGCTAGATCGTCGATGCTAAAAGTAGCTAGTGTGCAGTTTCCCCAAATTTTTAACAAGAAGTACAATATTGAATAAAAGAATAACATAATTAGTAAAAAAAAGTACTTACATCCTGTAAATTAATAAAATTTGAATTCATTTATTTATTATTGTAAAATTGACATACACGACAACGCCACCAAGCGATAGGCTTGGTGGCGTTGGCTTAACATGAATCTGACACAAATAATCTCCGAAGCATCCTTTTTCAGTGATCGCCTTTATTTTTACGTGTGCAAACCCCCACGGGGCCTCACACAGGCTCCCGTAGCCTAGTTGCAAACCTTTTTCTTTTACAATTGTATTTCTCTATTCTCATGATTCATTGGCTAATAATTTGTTTTGATCACATGACTGAGTGACATTAGCCAAAAAACGAGAGAATAGCGAAATAGAATAGAGAATAGATTAGAATAGAATGCTTGCAACTTGGCTGGCTGGACCAGTGATCACCTGCGCCAACCGTGTTTTTTCATTCGCTAAGTTGTACTACAAGAATTGGAATTGGATTTATATCAAGAAAACTTTACAGAATTCACATTAAATTATCTTTCTTTGTACTAAAATAAAGACAAAAAAAACATAAAACTTTCATTGTCAAAGGTGCGGTTATGAGAAGATTGATGGCCACCAACAATCTTTACTCTTTGCTGTAAATCTAAAGATAAAGAGTTTGTTTGTTTGAACGCTACTGGTCCGATTTGAAAAATTCTTTCAGTTTTAGATAGCCCATTTATCGAGGAAAGCTATATACTATATATCATGACGCTAAGACTACTAGGAGCTGAGCACCAATGAAGAATATTTCAAAATTTCCCTCTTGAGAACTTCCGTTTCGTAAACAGTAAGTATCGCTAAAATCATTTAAAACAGAATCTCACCGGTGCTGGCTGCAAAAATGTTCAATTTTGTTAATATTGATTTTTTTATATCAGACTTCGGAGGGATAGCCGAGAAAAAAAACCTAACGAAAGAAGTCATACTAACGATTATTTTTCACGTAAAGCCTCGCTGATTTCAGCAGGAATGGGCCGTCTCAACCGGGGTCACCAACAAGGCAGTCATTTAAAAAGTCTTCATGAGAAAAATAATATAATAATTGTGGATACAGACAAAACAGCTTGATATCATTGGGCCTCCGGTTTGACTCTCAATAATGAAATAAGGTAGATCTGTGTGAGGGTATTACCGTCCCCGGTCGAGTCGACCCAATCGTGTTGAAATCAGCATGGCTCTGCTCCTTCAGACAGCAAGGGACCATTTGGTTGGTTCGAGTCCTACTTAACCATTCAGTACAGAAATAAAAGGAAACATAACAATGTGTAAATTACTTACATCCTGTAAATATAAATAAATATATGTAAATTCATAATCCAGAAACATTTTTGCGGAACACGCGGGCGGAAGTTAGCTCACAGTAAAGGGGATATTACTAAGGGCCTCAGCACACTAGCTACTTTAAGCATCGACGATCGGCAACTAGTCGCATTTTAGAAGCTAAATACGGCGACCGAACGCTCCACACGGCACACTTAAAAACGCCAAACGCGGAGATTTAGTCGCTTTTTAGAAGCGTGATACAGCAGCTGAACGCAACTCTCCGCACACATTCGGATTCCGATCGATTTGGCGTCGGAAAATCATAGACAACACTACAGCCGACGTGATCCAGGCATCTGAGTAGTCGCTACGCTACAAAACGCGTGTTTCCGATACCGCGTTCGAACGCAGAAATTCGAGAATGATGCAATATGACGCGCGATTTTGATAACGCGATCGATCACAGGAAGTCGCTAAAACGCGATGCAGCATCGATGCAGTCGCAAAATCGCCGATGCTAAAAGTAGCTAGTGTGCTGTGGCCCTAAGCGAGGAATTGATAATAACGACACGCCCTCATAGCCAAGTTTCAAACGTTTTTCGTTTTCAATTTTATTTCTCTATTCTCTTGTTTAATTGGCTAATGTCACTCAGTGACTGAAACATGACATATAGAATTGAGAATAGAATAGAAAACATTTGCAACTTGGCTAGCTGGTTTGTTCATTGAACCTTTGTAGTTTTTTTACTTTTAAATGTTTATTTTCAAAACTGAGGGTTATCAAACTAAGAGATAAATTATTTTGCATGTAACATTGGTTGGGTCGAGTCCAGGGCCGTCTTTAACTATGCGTGGGACTCTGGGCACACAAGAGTTTGGAGGCGCTACATTATTGTGAGAATTTCAATCATAAATTTTAATATTATGTAATTATTTCGATTACTTCGAATTGAACTGTAAATTTTATGAGGAAAAAAATGTGCCTAACAATATTTTTCGAGACCATTACTTCAAGTGGTAATATATAAGGAATATCTACCAAAATAGTACTTTTAATATAAATATAAATATTTTTGGACATCTTACACACAACGCCATCTAGTCCCAAACTAAGCAGAGCTTGTATTATGGGTACTAGACAACTGATATGAATACATAAACATACGTTTTTTTTGTAAATACAAACATATTAGGGTCTGTCCATTAATCACGTGAGGCTTGATAGTGGGGGGGAGGGGTTCACAAAAAATCACGAAATATCACAAGGGGGAGGGGGGCGTGTAGTAATATATCACGTGTATTTATTTATTTTTGAAAATTTTCGTATTTCTTTCATTATCTTTGTCAGTCAACCTGCGACCTTTCTACTCTACCTCTGAACGTAATTTTTGTGGTCTTTAATTTTATATAATAAAATTAGTTGATACCCATAACTAAAAAAAATAAGACTTTTCTAGGTTCTAAAAATACACGTGATACAGGAGGGGGGGAGGGTAGTCTTAAACCTCACCATGTATCACCAAGGGGGAGGGGGGGTTGAAAAATGCCAAAAAATAGATCACGTGATTAATGGACAGCCCCTTATACATAGAAAGACACCCAGACTCCGAAACAAATAGTTGTGGTTCACACAAATATTTGGTCTGACCCGGGAATCGAACCCGAGACCTCTTGATCAGCAGCTGCATACGCTAACCACTAGACCAACAAGTGTGAGAGAAATAAATTGTCCGTTTGTTGGAGGGCCCACTGACGATAGTGGGCTGTGGACACTGGTTCCGTGTGCCCATAAGGTCAAGACGGTATTCGTCGAGTCCTACATAACCATTTCACATAGAAATAAAAGAAAAAATAACAATGCATAAATTACTTACATCCTGTAAATATAAATAAATATGTGTAAATTTATAATTCAGAAACATTTTAATCCCAATGGGGTATATTACACAGTCAATAATATCACACGATACTCGTTTTATCACGATAATACTAATGCAGTATTGATGGTATCGCAGTATCATGATAATATCGCAAGTTATCCGGATATTTTGAAATCCACTATACTAAGGGGCGTGGCTTCAATATTATTAACAGTGTTGCCAACCCTACAGACCACAATAAAAGATACCTTGCACACAAAGTTTAATTATTTCGAGTTCAATGTGACCATCTCAAAAATCTCAATAAAAATATGTATGTATGGGATGAAGCGCAACCGATATCCAACCAGAATGTCCGGTGAGAGGGAATCGAGGTGTGTTATTAGGGTGGGGATTCTCCCTACTAACCTCCTCTCTCTCCTCTAACGACACCCATGGAATGAATAGGGGTGGTGACACTTTGTATTCTTAATCCGTGACCACACGGAAGAGCATAGAGAATAGAAACGATAAAACGTTTGCAACTTGTCTAGGGGGGCTGGTCCACCAGGCCCAGGAATGAGCCAGGCACGGTGTAAATCACGACATTTCGTTGCTTATACATTGAAGATCAAGTATTAGTAAAACTTACTTGTGGCTGTAACAAACAATACAATTTGTAAATTAGTAACAATTAAAGATAAAAACATTAAAATGTGTTTATGTGTGAGTGAAGTAGAATTTTTGTTTTGAGTGTGAGTTCATAGTGGCAGTCCGTAGATTTTGTACGTGATTCTAAAATATGTAAATAAGGGCCACAGCACACTAGCTACTTTTAGCATCGACAATCGGCGACAGTCGCTTTTTGGAAGCTAAATACGGTCCACACCGCACACTTAGAAACGCCAAACGCGGAGATTGAGTTGCTTTTTAAAAGCGCAACACAGCAGCTGAACGCACACATTCGGATGCCAGTAGCATCGATTTGGCGTCGGAAAATTATAGACAACACTACAGCTGACGCGATCCAGGCATCTGAGCAGTCGCTAAAACGCGCGTTTTCGATACCGCGTCCGAACGCAGAAAGTCGCGAATTAGGGTGCTTACATAAAGAAACAGGTTTCCAGTACAGACCAATCTGTGCTGGTCGGTACCGATCGATGCAGGTATACCTAATATTTATATATTATCTTATGCACTCACTTATATAGAAACCGACAAATTTAAACCTGTTTCTTTACAAGTGACTGCTTTATGAGTGAACTAGTGTGCTGTGGCCCTAATATGTGAAGATTTTCCCCGCAAAAAATATCAGACTGTTTTATATTGGAGGCCTGTGATGCTCCATGCTTAACATCAATTCATGATTTTGTGACTAAGAATCACACCGCACATAAAAATAATACTAATATATCTTTTTATTGTACACCATCCATCATAAACGCGAAAGTTTGTGAGTATATATGTATGTGTGTATGTATGTTTGTTCCACTTTCACGCAAAAACTGCTGAACGGATTTGGATGAAACTTTACAGTAATATAGCTTATATATCAGAATAACACATAGGCTACTTTTTACCGCAATAATCGAGATAAACGGGCGAAAGCTAGGTGACTATAAAAAAACATTAAATCGTAGATGTCAAAATGTATCGCTGTTTATCTCCTGTCAAAACTTCACAGGTCAAAACTGTCAAAACTGCATATCACACTTGCATAGCAACCATAAAGATACGCGGGTAACACCGGGCGCAGCTAGTATAATTATAAGTCTCACTTAACACTAAGTATGTACACAGTTATGTGATAAATCTCATATTAGTGCATCATGCATTTGTGGATTACATAGTGTTGCCCCATGTGAAATTTATACCATTTTAAATAGAAATTTTAGTTTTAGCAAAACAACAGAATTTGAGTATCACACCAGCAGAATTATCAGTATTGTGTAGATATTAAATATTGACAAACTTACGTATGCATGTATTTCATTCATTTTCCATATTAGAAGAAATATGATGAAAATTTTCATTGTGTAATCTGTAAATAAAAAAAAACCAAATCAACAACCCATAATGTCGGGTCGGGTCTACTCTCAAGAGAGGGTTAAGGCCATACGTCCCCACGCTGGTCGAGTGCGGGTTGGGGACTGGCAAGACACGTTGTGGCTACGTAATCTTGGGTCGAATGTTTTTAATCCGCCCGGAGGTCTTCAGCTAAGCTTCACGACTGCTATCTTATGATAACAACCGGAAACCTCCGAATGACGTTCATAACATATCATGGCACAAACGGTCACCCATCTAAGTCTGACCGCACCGTGGTTGCTTACCCTCGGTGATTCTTTTCAATCACCGCTTAATTTGTAAGTATATGTAGGTACATAAATATATACAGGGTGTAACCAGACGACTTCCGAAAACGAAAGATGCAGCTTCAGCACCCCAAAACTAATTAAAAAAAACAAACAGTTGTCTTTAAAAAAAATTGTAGCCGGAAAAAACAATGTATCAAGATTTTTATTAATTTCCGAAGCCAGCAATGTATGCGCGCACTGAGTAGCTAGGTCAATGCCTTTCATAACTATTTAATTTAACTACCTACGCGTCGCGGCGTCGGTAAAGTTCCCTATTAACGAAAATACCTACCTAGTGACTTCACGCTACTTACCTAATTCTGCGAGAGCCTCGGTCGACCCAGAAATGGCACAAACTGAGCTAATTTATTATTTTTCTTATAATCTTATGCACTGTTTGATTCGATATCGGGGTTCCATCCATGACCTCTAATTAACTTTGCCGTAGTTCGTGTTCCAACCCGACGATTTCTCTCAACAAGAGCCAAGACCTGTTCGTCCACTTCTAGGCCTTCTTCATGCCTCTGGGATGTAATCCTCTCATTATTCAAAACTCTCTGATAGGCAGCCGTGATGACTAACCTATCACGGTAAATACGCAAAGCCCGTGACGCATTGCCGCGGGCTACACCATAGCACATATTCATTTGGCCGTATTCCCTCGCACTAAACATTATAAATAATCACTATCACTATTAAAATATAAGTACCTATTCTAAAAATAACACAAATTAGGTGATAAGAGAATAAAAAACGAAAAAATAAACAATTAACTTACTATACCTACTTAAAAAAGGAAAATTACAACACAAAACTTTCGTGAAAGTCCCTTAAAAATCCCTTAAAAAAAATTATAATGCACCACGCAACTGTCCAGACTGTGCGAAAATTGAAGACCGACTGGTCTAGTTCGTACCTATTTAAAATATTAGGGAATTAAAGTTCTTTGAAACACGCCGCCGATCTGACGTATCGATAGGTAAATACCTACGACATGACATCGGAAACCCTTTGTCGCATAAACTCAAAGACTACGACGACACGATTCTTTGATATTCGCCGACAAAGGCGCACCAAACATGCCACTACAGTGTGAATCTTCTGTGTTTAGGTAAATTAATAAAAATTTCAAACTAATTCAAAGTTTTACCGCTAGATGCACCCGTAGGTTACCTGGACAAATTTCGCGTTTTGTATTGGAAATTTTGTATTTTTTTACTATGGAATAGGGTTTAAACGAGGTGAAGTATGACCTGATGGTAAGCGATTACCGTCGCCAATGTATAACCGCAATACTATAGGCGGCACAGACAGCGCCAGCGCTGTTTCACACCGGTTTTCTATGAGGCCGTGGTATCACTCTGGTCGAACCGACTCATTCATGCCGAAGCGTGGCTCTCTCACGGTATGTAAGAAGAGCGAATGTGAATAGATTGCCGAATCGGCATTGCTAATCAGGAAACCGTAGGCGTAGGCTCACGTCTAGGCTTAAGACTTCAGACGCACGGTGCTATGGATTCGATTCCCGGCGCAAAATAAACTTGAATTTCATTGAAGACGATGAATGATTTCATTATACGAACGCAAAAAAATAACAAGTGCACAGGATACCATTATTATTTTAGCGTTGGTTGATAACCCATCAGAAAGCCAGATTAGAGAGTGGTTTCGTTTAAAATTTTAGTTAGTGTTAGGTACCTACTGCGCGCGGGACGCGCCCGCGCGCCCTAGCCGCGGCATTGAACCGCGTGCGGTACTGTGTAATGACCCCGGTCAACTGTTTTTATGTCAAAATACATTGCAGTTTTATTGTTTTTATTTATTTTTTGGTTTTCTAAATGAGATAATTAGGTTGTTAGTGTCCTATTATATTGTACTATGTGTATGTAACCAGAAAAATACAAAAAAGAACTTAGATAAATTAACATATATTTTGCGTTTTTTTTTCGCTAAACCTATTCAGTATCATGGTCTGAATGCAACCATCAAGTTTTCGATTTGAGTCTTTTTACACCCTGTATATACTAGTTGACCCAGCGAACTTCGTACCGCCCAACTTTAAAATTCCAGAACTTGATCGCAGCGCCACCTACCGGGTCCAATTGCGAATCTAAACCATTCCCAGATCCCCTTGAACACACACAAAAAAATTCATCAAAATCGGTCCAGTCGTTTGAGAGAAGTTCAGTGACATACACACTCACACAAGAATTATATATATAAAGATAAAGTTCACCAGCGGATGCTAAAAAAATTGATCAGCTCCTTAAACTAGGCATGTTTTTGCCGTTACAATATTAATTTAAATTGTAAAATATTTTTTAAAGTAAGTTTATTTATACAAATAAATAAAATGGAGTGTCTGTATGTAATAACAAATAACAAGTTTTTTACTAAATGCATATCAAAGTATTTACGGTACTGACATCCAAAATAGAATACTTACATTTTTTGTCCGTCTGTCTGTCCGTCTACCAGTAGTCGACCCCAAATAAACTTGGGAATTAAGGCTAGGAAGATGTCTGTCTGTTTGTTCCGGGTATCTCTGGAACGGCTGGCCCGATTTTAACGGGACTTTCACTGGCAGATAGGTGATGGTATAAGGAGTAATTTAGGCTATTTTTTTTTAGACAAGCTTCACTCCACGGCGTTACTCGAGATTGACAACTATAACCGCGGGTAACACCGCGGGACTCAGCTAGTCCTACTAATATTATCAAGCTAAACAGTTTGTTTGTTTGTTTCATGTCCTTATTTCAAGAATACAATAGTTAAATTTTATTTTTTAAAAAGACAGTTCCTTCATTCATCATCATCATCAACAGCCTTTAACAGTCCACTGCTGGTCATAGGCCTCTCTTTTGAAAGGAGGTTTTGGCCTACTATACCACGCTGGCCAGACGGGTTGGTAAAGGGTTTGTTTCAAGTTTTCCTTCTCTTGGCAGTGATGTTAGCTGCTTATTTTGTTCCTTTAGACGCCTCTTACGATACCCTTCATTAGGAATTTAAATTCATGCTTTACAAACATACATGAAACAGACACAAAGAACACCCAGACATAGAACAACGATTTAGAACAAAAATGTTTTCGCACATGGATTTGAACCCACGACACTTGGCACAGTATAAAGCGGCGGGGCGACCAATTAAACTACTATACCAACCATACAGTCAAAGTTTATAATTTATGGTAAAAAGTCGACTTATCTAATACCATACTATACCTTTAAAATAATTTTACCTAAAACTCCTGCAAAGTGTGTTATCAAAATTTATTAAATGAAAAAAAAAATGAATTAAAAAATTAATAAATTAAAGAATAATTTAATATTTACTATTGATTTATAAGAAAAAACGGTTTTTTTTGTACGATTATTTCGTTATTATAGCCAATTCTAGTTGAGGTATATTTGCAAAAGGAGTTTCGTCAAGAAATAGGCAATCGTAATATTTTGATTGCCAACAATAAAAATAAAGTTATAAAATTTATTTCTGTTCAGTAAATGCAGATTGAAAAATTATTTTGACTATAGATTTATATTTTTTGTTAAGAAATTCGTAATAGCAGCCTGGAGTTTGGAAGTTTGGCTGTGATTCACGCCCGTACCCCGGAGAGCACGTAAAGCCGTCGGTTGTCATCAACATCTATGCCAATCGTTATTGGGAAGTCAGTGCCCTCAAATTTACTGACAACTTTTTTTTCCGTTGGCTCTTCGACGAGCACTTCCGACAGCTGGCTCCGAAGCTGATCGGTACTGCCTCCTTCCTTGGGCGTCTTTTGCCCAATCTGGGAAGAGCCAGTGTCGCCACGAGGCAGCTGTACACGGGGGTTGTCCGGTCCATGGCACTCTACGGTGCACCGGTGTGGGCGGCGGCTCTGGCCGAAAAGAGTAGGGCTCGCCTAGGGCAGCCGCAGAGAACTCTGGCGGTCAGAGCCATACGGGGTTACAGCACCGTGTTTACGGAGGCGGCGTGCGCCCTGGCCGGAACACCCCCGTGGGATTTGGAGGTGGAGGTGCTCGCCGACGTTTATCGGCGAGTGGCTAACTACCGGGCGGAGAGTGGTGGAGTTGGACCTCCGCCCGAGGACGCGAAGCCGCTCACCGAGCCGCGATGGATCGCTGGTCGATCGGGCTGGAGACTCCACGTGCAGGCTTCGCCACCGTAGAGGCGCTTCAGCCGGTCATCGGCGAATGGGCAGTGCGGCAGCACGGGACCCTTACCTTCCGACTGACGCAGGTTCTTTCCGGGCATGGTTGCTTCGGAAAGTACCTGCACTCGGTCGCCAGGAGGGAATTGAGTTCCGTCTGCATCCACTGCGCCGGGTCCTCACTGCAGTCATCGGAGAGGATCTCTTGCTTCGGGCCGTCGTACGTTCCATGGCCGGCAGCGAGAGCTCATTGACCGCGGTCGCAACCTTCTGCCGCTCGCCAAGAGACGATGGTTCACACTGACAGAAAAAAATAATTAAAAATTACATTGCTTAAGTAAGTACCGTATACATTTATATATGTATTTGGAGTAACTTAAGCAAATTTTTTATACTAGCTTCGCATTACCCGCGATTTACAACAACCTTTTTTAGAGTTCCGTAGTTCATGAATCGGAACCCTTATAGATTCGTCATGCATGTTTTTTTTTCGCGTCTACCATAACGAAATAATAAGTAAACAATTATCTCATCATCAACAGAATTTAACAGTCCACTGCTGGACATAGGCCTCTCCTTTGAAGGAAGGTTTTGGCCTACTATACCACGCTGGCCAGACGGGTTGGTATAGGGTTTATTTCAAGTTTTCCTTCTCTTGGCAGTGATATTAGCTGCTTCTTTTGTTCCTTTAGTCGACTCTAACGACACCCATGGAATGAATAGGGGTGGTGACACTTTGTATTCTTAATCCGTCACCACACGGAACAATTATCTATTGTACACGATTTTAATTCCACTTGGCGTTGTATATTGACTACGGAATCCTATTCTTTGCGTGGCCTGACACGCAATTGCCCGATTTTATGGGAAACAAATAACATCACGCTACGCTAATAGAAGATGCAGACAGAACTGTTAGGGTCAGCTATTAAATCATCATTATCATCAACAGCTTTTAACAGTCCACTGCTGGACATAGGCCTCTCCTTAGAAAGGAGGTTTTGGCCTACTATATCACGTTGGCCAGACGGGTTGGTATAGAGTTGGTTTCAAGTTTTCCTTCTCTTTGAATTGATATTGTCTTGCGTAGTTTATCCCTTAGTCGCCTTTTACGACACCCGCGGGAAGAATAGGGGTGGTGACACTCTGTATTCTTAATCCGTCACCACACGGACGAAAAAAATGCTGCATTGTGTGAGTAAACACAATGCAGAATCTTGCAGTTGTATTTGCTTGTTGTCGAACATTATTTCAACATTTAATTGTTATCGTACTGACACTCTGTATTCTTAATCCGTCACCACATGGATAAATTATAAGCTATCAAATAAAACAATAAATTAAAAAAGCATAGCACATATATATTTATATTATTTTACATTTTATGTACAAAATTTAATATTGCTTGTTCACTTTGCTTCATCAGATTTCTCTTGATAAGTAATCACA
This sequence comes from Phragmatobia fuliginosa, assembly GCA_932526445.1. NCBI lineage: Eukaryota > Metazoa > Arthropoda > Insecta > Lepidoptera > Erebidae > Phragmatobia > Phragmatobia fuliginosa. The sequence continues at coordinate 1,780,781 of OW052083.1, read as the reverse complement.
CCTTTTTCTATTAAGTCTGGAATTTCCACAGCTAACCAGGGCCCAAGCTGGAATAAAAAAAAAATGTGAGCCGTCACGGGACGCCTGGCAGATGTGAAACATCGCCATTATTTTGTAAAAGTAATATGCAGAAAAGAACATATTGTAATAGGAACTAAATATGTCATAATGATAAAATAAAATATTACTAATTATTAAAATAGTAGTCTATATGCAGTAGTGTGTACACCGTACACACTACTGCATATAAACTGTATATATATACCATCGTATAGCGTGCCGTGACGACGCGTCGTCAGGCGTCGCCAGGCCAGAAATCTATTTTACGTGCGCCTATAGATGTTTCACATCAAAAAATCTTGTAATTTTATTCATTAACTTGTGAACTTAGGTAGTAAAGCCACGCTGATTTCAGCACGAATGCTCCGTCTCGACCGGGGCTGTACTACCCTCACACAGAAGACCATCCTAATAATGACAGTATTCTTGCTGTCGTATTTCGTTGGTGAGTGTGAGACCGGAGGCCCAATCATTCTGAGAATTATATGCAGAAACATCTCACTGCAAATATGCATGCTGCATTGTATGCCCTCACAATGAGGATGGTGACCCCTACTCCTGGATCCTACTCATGCTTTCCATCAGGCAGAGTAGAGTCACTTTGGAAGGCTTAACTATAAAAAAAATTGACAACTGATATAAATACATAAACATACTTAAATTTGTAAATACATACATAGAAAACACCCAGACTACAAAACAAATATTTGCGGATCACACAAACATTTGGAACCGAGCCAGGAATTGAACCCGAGACCTCATGATCAGCAAACGCACACGCTAACCACTAGCCCAACAAGGCAGTAACCCACTAGACAAATAATGCAGGAGATATAGTGCGCAAGTGTGTGCGCATACAGGTGCACTTTCTGTTCTTTTACTATCACAATCTCTAATTATTTTACATTAAAAAGACAACTTCCGCATTAGGAATATTTCTCTTGTGTCGCAAGGGACTATAAACATACATGAAATGAAACGGAAACAAAAAACACTCTGGGTGTTTTTGAAGAACAACAATTTGTGAATCACACAATGTTTTCCCATTTGGGATTTGAACCAACGACACTTGGCGCAGTAGAAAGCGACGTGGCGACAGCTTAAACCACTTGGCCAACTGTGCAGTCAGTATCACTAACTACCAGGAGAGTTAAATAACATAGTTTTACTTACACCAAGAGCCATAGCGTGGGCTATACCAAATTTGGGCACGTTTCTAGCCCACAGCGGCTTGAAATGGTCCGTCAAACAGATTTTACCACCTCGGTACATCTTGGCAGTCTTCCCATCGAGTCCTGGTAAGGCTAATTCCGGAGCCGTTGTAGGGTAGGTTACTGGAATCTGAAATCATTTTTATTATATCTTTACAAATACTACACAGATGAAAAGTTTGTACAAGTACACGCGATTTTTGTTGAGGACAAATGTAGACAATCGTCGTGACTTCATTTAGTCGGCTAATAGAAGCTAGCGAATAAACACGTTGTCAGAGCGTTTCCGTGAAGTGCTTATTATTACCAAAATGCCGAGCTGTGTGTTAAAAAGGTGTAAAAACTATGGTTCCAAAGTAAATAAAAAGGAAGAGTTACATACCACGGGTAAGTATTTATAAGTAACTACGTAATATTTGTATTTTGTCACGGTTTTGTTTCCCATTTACCGAAATTATTAAATTATATTCAGTATTAGTTATGGCGCGTTAAAAAAGGACAGAGGATAAGATTGTAACTGAAGTGTGACAAGGACTAATAACGGTCAATGGCATGCGTAATAGATTAAATCTCTTTAGCTATCTCTTTCTTTACCATGCATTCCGTATTATCTTTTGCATTCGTAATCGTAATGTATTATACACCTATAAATAAGTACGTCATGTCATACCGCAACAATATCGAACGCCGTTTAGTATGAAGGTAACCTATCTTTCTATATAATATCATTGGTTTTAGCGACTTCCTGTGTTCGATCGCGGTATCGGAAACGCTCGTTTTAGCGACTGCTCAGATGCCAAATCGATGCTACCGGCATCCGAATGTGTGCGGAGAGTAGCGTTCAGCTGCTGTGTCGCGCTTCTAAAAAGCGACTCAATCTCCGCGTTTGGCGTTTTTAAGTGTGCGGTGTAGAGCGTTCGGTCGCCGTATTTAGCTTCTAAAAAGCGACTAGTTGCCGATCGCCGATGCTAAAAGTAGCTAGTGTGCTGTGGCCCTTCGTCATATTAACATTGTAGCGTAGCCTTGGCGCAATCCGTGAATATAGAAGTTATAGTCTTTGACAAAAGGACCATAATGTTGCCACTTATAATTCAAATTAATTATAATGAAATTTCGACCATTTGACTACCACTACCAAACTTAATACAGTACAAGAGTTTACATAAATTAACATATTAACGTATTGACCGATTAAAAATGGCGGTTTTACTAATTAAAAGCAATTTCTTAAAGGCAAGGCAACCTTAGGATGAAAAAAAGACTTAAGATTGCAAAATTTTCTGTAGGTAGTAGGGCCTGTGTGAGGGTAGTACTGGCTCGACCCGGCCAGTACTACCCTCACACAGAAGACCATCCTAATAATGACAGCATTCTTGCTGTCGTATAGCGTTGGTGAGTGTGAGACCCGAGGGCCAATCATTCTGCATCATTCTCCCGGCCTTCGTAATCTAACCAGGCTGCCATGGCAAGGGTCACCATGCTACATTGGCTACCCTCACAATAAGCATGGTGACCCCTACTCCTGGATTCTACTCATGCTTTCCATCAGGCAGAGTAGAGTCACTTTGGCAGTCTTAAATATAAAAAAAAAAAAAAAAAAATTCATGGGCAATGTCCGTATGAGAAGTAAAAAAATGTAAATAATTTAAATGAGTCATGTAAGAGTATGTTAAGCCATCGGTCCTGGTTGTCATGAACATCTTATTTTTGGTTATTGGGAAGTCAGTGTTCTTAATATTCTGAATATATTGAGAACTAGTTTAACCTTCAAAATTTCAATTCGCCCTCAGGGTCCCAGAGGTCCAACACCAGTCGCTCCATAAAAAAACTGATATTCAGATAGAACCAGTTGAACTAGTAGCCAACCACAAATAATCTTGGGATGATGAAATAAAACTTACATCAAATTCCAAGTCAAATTCATATTTCAGCAGGTTGTGGACATACCAGCATTTACCAAACCATTTGGTGCCAGTTTTGTCCGATTCTAAACGGAACCAGTCATTATCGGCTGTCTTGTTGTTTTGCACATACTAAAAAATAAAAAACACCATAAAATTATATATATTAAAATAGCAGCCCGCCCGGGCTTTGCATGGGTAGATATAACTGTTTTTAGACTTTCGCGACTTTTACTGCTGCTGCCTATACTGCTTATACCGCTCGTGGTCACGGGTAGACTGATGTGAGCTCATATCAGTCTACTCGAGACCACGAGCGGTATAACCCGTTCGAAACGTCGGGAAATAGAATGTATCGTAACCTTTTTAATATTATCGCGAATAAGTCCCGTTTACAGTAAAAACATGAGTATGGGTAGGTATAGGTATTAAAAAACATTTAAAACGTGAATTATGTACTAAATCCTTCCTTGAGAATCATACTATCAATTGCTGAAAACAGCATGAGAATATAATATGTAGTGATTATTCTGGCATACACAATTACTAGTATATGAGCTAGCAATGTTTTCGAGAAAGACGTACAGGTCAGCTGATTTTGTGATATGTCATCCTTCTTGCTCTTTTGGTTAGAGTCCAGGCTATCTGGTTGTGTTCATTAGAGTGCATCCTACTTGTCTAGGTAATAATCATGGATTTTAAAAACACTTTTAGAGGCATATTTTTTTAAATTTTTTATTTTTAAATAAGTCTGACATACTTTTTTGTTGCCAGACATTTCCGACTATACTAATTATAAAAATATGTATTTTGTAATGTCTGTAATTTTAATATTATGTTATTTAAAAATAAAAGAACCTAAAATTAACCTTAGATTCTTACTTTTCAAACATTGCCACCTCCCGTACCATAAACTGTTTGCACGAAATGTACAGTTTAAAAATAAAACTGACATCTTACACACAACGATATCTAGTCCCAAACAAAGCAGAGCTTGTATTATGGGTACTAAACAACTGATATAAAAACATAAACATACATACATAGAAAACACCAAGACTCCAAACAAACATTTTAGTCCGACCCGGGAATCAAACCCGAGACCTCTTGATCAGTAGTGGCCTATGCTAACCACTGGACCAACAAGACCACTATTACTAAATGCATATGAAAGTATTGCAACATTAGTAAGTAAAAGAAATATTTTTTTTTTTTTGTGTCTATCTGTCTTCTTGCTCTGGGTTATCTCTAGAAAGGCTGGACCAATTTTGACGGACATTTCATTGACAGAAAGCTGACTACAAAAGTAACTTGGGCAATTTTTTTGGACTAGCTTTGCTCTGGGGCATTACTTGCAATTTACAATATGACCACGAGACTAAGACAGTTATTGAATATTATAAAATTATATTATATTAGTAATGTTCTAGAAATAATAATGAGTGTTTAATTAATTAGATTATCAACAATGATTGCTTAAGAATTTGGTCAATTAAAACAATTAGAGAAAGTACACTAAACAAAAAAAGATTGTGATTATTGTGATGAAGGTGACATAAAGCCTCCTTAAATTATATTTTATTTAAACAGAATTTATAGGCATGCATTGTTACACAATTAAAAAAAACAGGTTTTTTTTTACCTTGATCAGTGCTTGGTATTCTTCTTTCAGCCTATTTACCCATAACTCTTTGTCTCTAGGACCTGCCTTTGTTTGAAGTAGGGGTATGCTGCTAAGAGTTTTTCTTGTACTTTCGTCAACCATTTTATAAAACTTTAATTTATTTCATTATAATAAATCGTAGCATACAAGAAACTTTGTGGCTTGTGCCTGTATCCGCATACGTGTTTATGTATGACGAAACGTCAGACGAGACGAGTGATAGTCAAGTGCCAACTGTCACAGTGACGTCGACTCTTCGTCGACTCTATAGTTATTTTTATTTACAAAGTCACAGATTACATATTTTGAATAATGAACCTATCTTCAACATCACAAAAAAATAAGAAAAATAGTTAAGGAGGGATCATTAAATGATTTAAATGATGGTGGCCTATAGATTTGGTATTCTATATCTATGTGGTGGCAACTCCTATATCCAAGTTGTTCGTATTAAAATAGGTACCTTTGACTAGTATTTTTGAAAAATACAGTAAAATAACTGTGTATTTCTGTAGCAACAATATATAATATTGTTTAGAACTAACCATAGATCTTTATTTATAGTGTTGTTTTTCTTAAAAGTAGAAATTATTCGTTAAATATTTAACGAAAGTTGTGGGACACCCCCAAAACATGAATGTACACTTTTTGTGAAAATGACCCATAAATAATCGTTATATCCAGTATTCCTCAAGATATTAGACTGATTAGTCCCATAATGTTTTTTAAAATGAACCCTTTCAATTTTAGGGGTTAAAATTATTTTCAAACTGATTATTAATATGGACAATTATTTGTTTTTTATTAGTTTAAACATTTTTTACTCGGATTTAGAACTACCATAGATAACTATTTTTCATTGATGTCAACACAGAAATGTCTTTTGTTGTGATTTGTCAATAAATAAATGCAGAAATACTAATTCTGGGTTTATTCCTTTTAACTATTTTAATTCGAGCGAGCTGTATTTAATTTTGATCACGATATGGAAGGATAATTACTCAAGACTATAACTTTCACATAATAATAATACGTAAGTAATTTCTACTATCTAAGTTATGAATCGTTTTACAGCCAATGTTTCTGTGGTAAGTTCTCTATTTTAAAAAAATAATTAGAAATTGATAAAACTTACATTCATAATATATTTTTTGACCTTATATTGATTTAAAAAATAAAATTTTCCATTTTAGGCAACATCGAAAATCGATATGGACTTATTAATAAATAAATAAACTAATTATAGTAAATTTCCTTGAAATATGTGTTAATGATAATAAAGAGATCTAGTTATTACTTGTCAATAGACTAGAATGTATCCTATTTTTTACACGCTTTATATTAGCTTCACCTGTATGTTTGTAACCGACTCCTTTGGGTGCGATTTTGACCCACTTTAAACAGAAAGATTTCATTCAAACTTTGTAGATTTTTCAAGGACTGATGACAATACGCTAATTATAAAAAAAAAAAGGTTTAAACGAATTAGTCTTTTAGAATCTTTTAATGTAACAGTGTGGGGTGCTTTCTGAAAATATTTCAATATCCCTAGCTCTTTACATTAAAAATATTTTCTACTTTTTAGTTTAAAAGTGTGCATGTTTAGTTTTTAAATCAATTTTTTTTTTCTCTAGTGAGCACTTGAAAACACTTGTAAGTCCAACTTACAAATATCATGTGCTTATTCCGAGAATATATTTGTAAAAATTTATATGTTATCTTGTCTATGATAGTGTCACAATGGGTTCAGAACAGTCTTCCGTGCCTCCAAAGAAGCAGGCTCAAAGGGCACAACAAATGAGGCGAGGCCACACCATAGCTGTCCCAAATATCCCAGGTAATTTGATTTGTAATATATTTTCTTAAAAGCCTCTAATAAGGAAAGGTAAACTTAAAGCTGATCCTATAACAATCTCTCTGGGCAGTCAATCTGTAGGCCAAAATTTCCAGCTTTAAAAGAACCTATGTCTACCATGATTAGGGATTCCCATGATAAATGTAGTAGGTACGGTCTGCCAGCGTGTTCAAAAACTAACTGGGTGTATGGAAACAGAAAAGTATGTTTTTCAAACATATAATATTAAAATTCCATTACTTGATACGAACCTATGAGATTATAGGAAAAGAGGCTTCATTTGTTCGATATTTCCAATTTCATGGGTTCGCCAAAATCATGAGACAAGATTTCATGAATTTGGCAGCCCCATGCGACTAAAGCCCGGGGCAAGTGCTCCGGTTTGCCTCCCCCCTTAGATCTGGGGCTGCAGTCATTCAGTAAGTCACATTATTGCTGATATTGAGTTAAGTATAATGACTGCACGGTTGGCCTAGTGGCTATGCGGTCGCCACGCCGCTTCCTACTACGCCAAGTGTCGTGGGTTCAAATCCCACGTAGGACAACACTTTGTGTGATTCACAATTTGTTGTTCTGAGTCTGGGTGTTCTTTGTGTCCGTTTCATGTATGTTTGTAAAGTCCCCCGCGACACAGGAATTTATATTCCTAATGCGGGAGTTGTCTTTTTAAAAAATAAAAAATAAAATAATAAATAATATATTTACAATGTAGATATTGAGACCTACATTTTTGTACATTTAAAATTTGAAAATTTTGTATAGAAAATCAAATAAGCTTATGCAACAGTAAGAAGATATTTGTCCCAAAGCATACATAATATGATTGCAGTATACTCACATAATATATGATTGATTTTTTCGTAAAGTTAAAACCATTTCCTATGTATTTGCTACAGTCAGTAATTTTGCTATTATTTTTCATCGAGTATCACTGAAAAATATTAGCAGTAAGTGCTACGTGCAATTATATTTTTTTTTTTTTTTTTTTTTTTTTTTTTTTTTTATATATTTTATTAAAAAAAAAAAAAAAAAAGGGGGGTTGGAAATAATAAATATAATAATAATAAATATTTCGGACATCTTAGACACAATGTCATCTAGTTCCAAACTAAGCAGAGCTTGTATAAAAGTACTAAACAACTGATATAAATACATAAACATACCTTTTTTTTTATAAATACATACATATTATACATAGAAAACACCCGAGCTAGGAAACATATTTGTGGATCAAACAAATATTTAGTCCAACCTGGTAATCGAACCCGAGACCTCTTGTTTAGCAGCCACATTCATTAACCACTAGACCAACAAGGCAGTTAAATAAAACATTAGTTTCCTAAACCCTAACATATCTACACTAAGATTATATACCATTATCCTGGCATAAGTACAGTAAGTTGAACTACTACAGTACTAGTACAGAAGACTCACTCCGAAAAGTAATTTAAAGAAATAGGGATCTTGGTGTCATTTAAGTTCAATTCAGATCGCACAGCGCCGAATCACCTACAATTATATTTACCTACAATTGCGGCTCTTTCTATCGTGTAACTCTTATCTGTTCTGACGATATTAGGGTTGTCTCCTGTTAAAAATAATCTAAATCTTTATTAACTAATTTTTCTGTAGTATTTTACTTTAATGAACAAAACACATTCCAAATAAACACAAGGTAGTTGATAGTAGTACTTAAATTATAATATTAATATAATCGCGCATACCTTACTGTAGGTACTTTTACTACCTACATACGTACGACGCGAACAGATTAGTTCCTAACTTACCTCAAAAACCTTTTACTCAGACATCCGTAACAGAACAATATCTTTTACATGGATTTTCATCGAGGTTTGTGATAAGAAGAATAACAAAAAATTCAATAATGCGCGAGAGCAACGCGGCGACGAACGTGATGCCTATCGTGCGTAAGCGACAGCCCACTGGCAATGCCTGCCCGGGCAGGCACGCGGTCGACTATACCTAAACTGCGGAGTGACACCCCTCTGGTTTAGGGTTCGAATGGGTAGTGCGGGGCGGGCAAGTGCGTACATTTTTAGTCGCGGATCACGAACAACACTGGCTGACGTGCGTCGCAGAAAATTTTTGGCGCCAAAATCACTCGTGAGTATACCGTTCTTTCCTAGCTTTTGTATTCGTTTAATATTTAGTTAGCAGTTAGTTAATAACTGGTACAGTAATAACATATAATTAACAGCATATTATAAGCTGGGCACTGGTTTTAAATTAACTAATCTAAGTAAAATGTTGTCGTAACCGTTTTAAAATACCTACTGGCATGTTCTGTACCTCAGAGGTATACAATAGTAACTCCACATTTTGTCGGAATTACGTATTTTATACCATTCAAATCCCAAGATCCAGTTCTACATAATGATAAAGCATTAAGTCCTACGTCTCCTATGAAAAGAGATCTACAATGCACAAAAAATTTACAGAAGAGATATACAAATAGTAACAGGGTATAGGATCTCAAATGATGTTAGATAATATATAGATTTCTCGTAATTTTGTTTAATTCAGGATACTTCCCTCTGTTTATTATAAAAATTAGATCTAAGTTAATTACTCTGCCTTTATTATAACACTCTCAAAATTACATTCAAAATTTCACTACGCGCATTTTTGCCTCTCCTGTAAAATTTGACTTAAGCCACTTAATGTTGTATACCTCTAAGGTACAGATATATACAAATCACAATGAATTATGTGTTCATTATTCTTATTAATTATATTAACCAAAATTATAACGAAAAATACAGGAGTACTTGAAAGTATGCAAAATAACTATGTATTCAAGCTGGTTTAACAAAATGGATGCTGGTTTAACAAAATAGACGATTTTTTTGTTATATTTTTTAAAATCACACCAAATATATTGGAATACTAAGGTTAGCTTGTTTGTATGTATGTGTTGCTTCATCATCATCATCATCAGCCTATCGCAATCCACTGCTGGACATAGGCCTCTCCAATTGCACGCCACTTAGTTCGATCCTCGGCTACTCGCATTTAGCTCCTGCCAGCCGTCTTGCGCAAATCATCACTCCACCTGGCCTGTGTTGCTTATGATTATAGTATTTTAATTTGTTTCTTTTTCAGACAAGATGTCGTCCATAATTGATGGAATTATGGCTTTGGTTAGAATAACAGCAGCGTCAAATACTTCAAGTGCACATGATTTAAATTTACCAGCAACTGATTGTACCAGTAACAGCTTCACCAGCGACTCTTCCATACCTAAATCATCAAAGTACACCGACATGAATGATCAACGCGTATTTACCGATATTAACAAAATGTGGTCGCGGTACGTAAATTTTAATGATCATCCAAAAATATTTGATTTTAATAATGAATACCAAACTTCACATAGTGCTGTAATTGCGAATGATATGACTGACTTTGATAAGTTGCTTATTGAGGAAGAGCCTTTTGATAATGATTTGCTCAAATGTAATGAAACTACATTTAGTTCGGATGAAGAAAACGAAAATTCGCAAAGGTTATTCGAAGATTTTGATGATATTGGTAAGGGTAAATATAATATACCTGTCTCGGACAAAACCGACATTGATTGCGAAGATTCACTGATCTCAAGTGGTAAAACATTTACTCCAGAAAAAGTTACTACAGCTATTGAAACCGATAACGTTAATATTAACGTATCTTTGCTGGAAAAAAAATTAAACTCAAGTTAATTGTGATAGTGTAGTTAATTTAAATAATTCCGAATAAATAAATCTAATTAAAAATCCGTACAAGAAGGAAAATGACTCTGAAGGAGAGAAGGACGGAGAAGTCTGGTTTACCATGGAAAAGACAAGTGTTTGTAGAGTAATTAACTTCTTTCTTTTTGAACGAAGATTAACAAGCAATTTCTGATTGAAAAGTTATTACCTAAAAGGTCATGCGTGGAAAATTGTAGACGAAAATGCTCGATGAATATTAACGAAGACCAAAGAAAGGGAATTGATAATTATGTATTACAGTAAGCTGAACAAAGAATCCCAGGGTACATACATATATTTATTAAGGGTATGGTTGAGACGAAATCTGTTGAAAGAAGAAAACAAACAAACAGGGTAATACCAAAGAGGAAACAGATATAAGCATATTTTCTAACAAAACTTGGTGATATTAGATTAGAAATTTGCAAACAATTATTTCTAACAACTTTGGGATATCACTCAAATAATAATCAGAGAGTTCTTGCTGCCCTAAAGAGACACATCGATCAGCAAGAAGATCGCAGGGGAGTCTATGAAAGAGCCAATAAAATTGATAGTAGTACTACATATAAAAGTCATGTTTTAGGGTAAAATCCTGCAATATCGCACTGCTAAAGAGAGCTTCTTCTTTTTCTTCCTAGTCTTATTCCCAATATTATTTGGGGTCGGCTACTAGTTCAACCGGTTTTACATGAATATCAGTTTTTCCACGGAGCGACTGTCATCGAACCTTACTACCGAAGAGAGCATTCTCCTAATAAACTGTATCTGCCCAGTGATATTAATGCGCCAATTATGTACAAAAATTTTTAAAGTATCTCTAGAATCACAGTAGTAAATCCCTTAGATCCGGGACTGCCCAAAAGTTTCCTGAGGTGAAGTCTAAAAATAGTCCCAGAGGAATCACTGCAGATCGTAAAGCAGATATTATACAGAAGCTTGTACCTTAGATGCTTGAGAATAGAAGGGATTTTTGGTTAAACATTCCAGTTCTGAATTCTGCAACAAATCTATTAATCGAAGAGTTTGAGTTCATATTTTTTTCACGCTTTATATTAGCTTCACCTGTATGTTTGTTTGTTTGTAGCCTTGTGACTCCTTTGGGTGCCATTTTGACCCACTTTAAACTGATAGATTTCGTTCAAACTTTGTAGATTTATCGAGGACCGATGACAATATACTAATTTGAAAAAAAAAATGTTTTAACAAATTAATCTAGAGAAAAAAACTAGTTTTAAAAAACTAAACAAACACGCTTTTAAACTAAAAAGTAGAAAATAATTTTAATGTAACAAAGCGTGGGGTGCTTTCTGAAAATATTTCGATAACGTCGCCCCACGCTTTGTTACATTAAAATTATTTTCTACTTTTTAGTTTAAAAGAGTGTTGGTTTAGTTTTTTAAAACATTTATTTTAAAGTTAAACTTATATGTAAGCCTACATTTTACTAGTCAATTAAATGACATTTTTCATTTTACCATAAACTGTAACATAGGTCCCTAGTTATTGCATTTGTAAGACTGATTTGATTAAGTTCTTGAATCGAGGATCTCATATTATTATAATAGTTTAGTAGTAATTACCGTACTAAGAGGTTAAAAGACTAAAGAATTTATAGATATAAGAAGATCAGGGCTGTGCAGCTGCGTTCTGTCAATCTTCGTATTATTATTTTTTAAGTGTCCCCGGAGACAGTCATTCGCAATTGTCAATTTGTACGTCATTGAAGTACCAAATGATCATTTAAAAAGCCGATTTCCGAACAATTGACGGTTCGTATGAAGTTCCATCATTCGCACCTTCAATTGAAACGGTCAATGACGTAAAATTGACAATTGCGAATTACTGTCTCCAAAGAGTAAACTGTCTCAAGTGCCCCGGAGACAGTCATTCGCAATTGTCAATTAGTACGTCATTGACCGTTTCGAGTCTAGAACGTAACGCGACAAGTCCGCTATGTTTCTCGACTAGCGAATGACCGAAATCAGACAATCGCACAACAAGACATTCAATTTAACACTTCATTCGCGATTGACAGTGGACTTCAATCAAAACTCTCTTCATTCACCTTCAATCACGTAGTTGCGAATGACAATGGCTTCAATTGCCACTTTAAACGATCATTTGGTACTTCAATGACATAAAAATTGACAATTGCGAATGACTGTCTCCGGGGAACTAGTTTTTTAGAAACATTGTTTAATTTTGGTGGTTTTTTTATTGTGTACGGAGAAGTAGAAACACGAATTTCTTTTTTTATAATGATTAGTTATAATGATTCTAAATGCTTAAAAAAATCAATAAATGGAACTGATTTTAAAATTTTATAGTATTAACAAATTTGTGTAATTATTTTATTAAACTGTGATGTCATAAGATCTATTTTGTTTCATTTATCTACAAATATACGAGGAAGAGTAATTAATTATGGTTCCGGTGCTTTATGGTATATGATATAAGTTTACTTAACCTTTTGACCGCCATGGCCACATATATGTGACAAGCGAAAACTGTCCCTGTACGCCAACGTCACAAATATGTGACAAAAAAAGCGGTACACCGAAATACGAAACATTTTGTAAAATTTTTATATAGTGGTATATACTTAACCTATTTGAATCGTGTATTTTTTTTAAATATCTCCTTCAACGGAATTATAGAAATCTAATTTAAAATACGTGTTTTAATTATTATTAGTTAATATTATACTCGATAAGCGAGGTAGTACGTTGCTACATCCTTATTTGAGAAGCGCAATATTCATAAAAATGACGTACCGTCCACGCCAGGGTCACAATATCAAGACAACAGATCAAGAATAGTGTTGTACCTATAGTTATTATATTTAATTATATTGTCGTCTCAATTCTGTTATTACGGTATTAAACAACTCTGTAAATAGTGTATAACTATTACTAGAGTAGGAAGAAGTGTAATGTTGAAATAAATTCAGTGTTATAAGGACATATATTTGGAAATTGTAGACGAAAATAAAAATACAATTCATGTTATCGATAAAGTTTTGGAATGCTTATTTTTTTCGTAGGTATTTGCGCTAAATTTGTGGTCTGGCGTTGAGGGCAAGTTGAGAGTTTTTGCTCTGGCGTTCAAAAGGTTAATGCTTCTATTATAATTACAGTGAATGATTAAGTCATTATGCAAATTATACAATTTTTGTTATTCTATTTAAACATTTACCTCATTCAGTAACCACAATTGCAGTATGTAGTTCAAACTAAAGATTGTTACAGTTAGTCACACACTTACTGTGCCAATACAAAAAGAAAAAAAAATTAAATTGAGGATTATGGGGATAATTAGAGACTTGGAAACTAAAAACGTGCCTTTTATTTGTATCCCAAACAACAACATGGAGAGTGTGTAACCTCATCCAGAACCTTCCTTGGCAACCGACGCAGTGTTGCCATTACAATACAATATTATATTCAATAAATCATTGTTAATTAGCAATTAATTCCAATGCTTACAATTTAAATATTAATTTTAAATATAAATAATAATAGACAAATTGTTACGAAAGTCTATATATTTATCTTATCTTTTTACGTCATTGAAGTACCAAATGGTCGTTTAAAGAGGCAATTGAAGCCATTGTCATTCGCAACTACGTGATTGAAGGTGAATGATGGAATTTATGATTGACAATTGCGAATGAAGTTAAAAATTGAACGTCTTGTTGTGCGATTGACCGATTTCGGTTATTCGCTAGTTGAGAAACAGAGCGGACATGTCGCGTCACTCTAGACCCGATTCCCGAAAAATTGACGATTCGTATGAAACGCCATTATTCGCACCTTCAATTCAAACGGTCAATGACGTAAAAATATATTGCGTTGACTGTTTCCGGGGCACTTTAGAAGTGGCCTGTCTAAAAAGGCACGCTGAACCACGAGATATATTAAAACGAAAACTCTTGTAGTAATGTAGTTTGACATGGTGACCACTCACGTTTACTGACACTCCTGGATTCTATTTTCACCAGGCAGAGTAGTCATTTTGGCATGCTCACTCATAAAAAAGTTTTTTTTAGTTAAGTAATACTATGATCCTCATGTAAAGAAGCAGCTTTAGCTTGAGTGTGGGTATTAGTTAGAAGCCTATTATTCACTGTAATTGGTTTAAAACTAATTATCTGCTGAGGTAGGCCGCCACGGGGTTTAGTGGGTGGACTGGTTGCCCGGGAGTCCCACACACACCCTTCCTAGTGCCCCCCAAGAAGGGTATGGTGCGAAAAGCATTCCCCACGTAAAAAAAAAAAGTTTAAAACTAATTATAAGCTACTATCTTTCGCCCACGACTCTTGTCCTCTCGACTATGTCTTTTCTCAGGCTCTAGACTATCTCTATCTCTATTTTGGTGTGAACGTGCGACAGACAGACTAAATTACTTTTACATTTATAATATTAGTAAGGATTCTATGTTGGAAAAGAGTTTCCATGGAGTTTCTTGTCTGTTCTTCTCCATAGGATCTACGAATTGGAACAGACAATTAGCTTCACGACTGACTACTGACTGACTACTTGACATTTCAAAAGTGCCGTTGTATGGTTTATTTGAAATAAAATTGTTTGATTTGATTTGATTCCATGTAGTACTAAGTTGGCACTGCTTGTCACGACTTATGTTAAAAAATACTGTGTGTACCTACGGACTTTTAAATATCTTCACCTTTCTTGCCCTTATTCAGAAGATTATTTGGGTTCGGCTACTAGTTTAACCCGTTTTACCTGAATATCAGTTTTTCCTGGAGCGACTGGCATTGGACCTCCGCCACCCTGTGGGAGAACTGATATGCGAAGGTTGAATAAGTTGTCAGTAAATTTCAGGGTCCTGACTTCCAAATAACAATTGCAATTGCAAGATGTTCATGACAACCAAAAATTTCCAGATACATCAAGATCATCAGATCCCACAGCGAGTGGCAACAATTCACCAGGGACCAGCATCTGTTCTGATTCAGAACTGCCATACATATCATACACAGTTGATCGGCCTATTGGAGGTATGTGACTCTATTTTATAACTATTGTGGCGATTTCCACATACAGCGCAAGCAAAATATAGAATAGTGCCATCTATCGAAGATACACGGAACTAAGTAGCAACAAGTAATCCTACATCGCGATATCGAGATTCTCTGAGAACTGCCGGCCGCCGGACACGATCACCACGCCTGGTGAAAAAAATCCTCTCTTGGTGTTGAAGGGACACGACACTCATTCCTCTACGATCTGATCATTTTAATCGCAGTCTATTTTTAATACATTTAGGCCTACCAAAGTGACTCTGCCTGATGGAAAGCATGAGTGGAATCCAGGAGTAGGGGCCAACATCCTCATTGTGAGGGTAGGTAATGAACATGGTGACCCATGCCATGGCGGTCTGGTCAGATGTTGCGTTACGTATTAAAATTATTTTATCTACAAATAAATAAAATCGGCCAAGTGCGTGTCAGGCCACGCACAGAAAGGGTTCTCAGTCACCCATAATGGATTTAAAATCGTATCCAATAGATAATTGTTATGTTTACGTAATAATGCGTTAATTTTGTATGACGTTTTCCAAGTGAGCGCATTTTACAAGTTAAGCCTCTATAACTCCTGAACTAACAAAGTCATCTAATCCGTTATAGTTTTCCTTCAAAGTTCATTATATGGACCACCTTGACGAATTTTCCCAGATTTTAGAGCCAGCCGTTTAGCTGGGGGGCTTTTAGAGCGGGGGGACGCCCTGTTTTTACAAAAAAGTGCCCTTTAAAGTTGAATATCTCGCAAACGGATACCTAAATCAAAAAATAGTCTTAGAAACCCATTATTGTTTTTAGAATACCTATCTAATGATAATGTTGTAATACCCCACACGCTGGGGTAGCCGCAAGAAAAAAATATCATCCCCACTTTACGTGTAGGGGAGGTACCACAAATAAAAATAATTTTCATAATTTCATTGTAGCACTTTGTCGACGTACCTACAACACATATTCATGCAAAGTTTCATTTTTCTAGCATTTACTGTTTGGACGGTAAGTCGAGGACGGACGGACGGACTGACATGACGAATCTATAAGGGTTATAAACGAGTCATAAACTTCGGAACCCTAAAAAACCGATGTTTGTAATTTTATATGAACAGTTTACAAGGTATCATTACCGTGACCGCTAGGCGCAGTCTATTCACTCTATTTAAATAAATAAAATGGACGTGTCTGTTTATAATAACATATTTACAGCTTTTCACTAATATAATCTTCCTACCCTTATTCCCAATATTATTTGTGGTCAGCTACTAGTTCAACCGGCTTCACCTGAATATCAGTTTTTCCACGGAGCGACTGGCATCGGACCTGCGCAACCCTAACGATTGCCATAGATGTTGATGACAACCGGGACCGACGGCTTTACGTGCTCTCCGAGGCACGGGCGTGAATCACCGCCAAACTTCCAAACTCCGGGCTGCTATTAGGAATTTCCTAAGAAAAACCCAAAATCACTTTTTGGCCCGACCCGGGATTTGAACCCGAGACTTTGATTAGCAGTTTTTTTTTTTTTTTTTCATTTCACTAAGTACATAAATAATATTTTCATTAAAACAAAAACAGAGTAATAATTATTGTCCGTCTGTTTGTTCTGAACGGCTAGAACAATTTTGAAGAAACTTTCCACGGGAGATAGCTATAATAATAATAATAAATATTTCGGACATTTTACACACAACATCATCCAGTCCCAAGCTAAGCAGAGCTTGTATTATGGGTACTAAACAACTGAAATAAATACATAAACATACTTTTTTTTTGTAAATACATACATATTATACATATTCAGAGGTCACGTTAAGCAGTCGGTCCCCCTCGAAGACGGCCGACACATTCGCCGAGAGGCTGCGGGAGGTGTTTGCCGCCCAGGACGGTGTCAAGATCGCCAGGCCCACCAAGTGCGCTGAACTGCGCATTTCGGGTCTGGACGACTCCATCACGTCGGAGGATGTCCGCGATGCAGTCATGGAGAAGACTGGCTGCGCCGCGGGCACCATCCGAGTCGGCACCGTCAGGCCGGGCCCGGGAGGCCTCGGCTCGGTGTGGGTGAGCTGTCCCGTGGCGTCGGCCAAATTGTTGGCTGACGCCGGGAGCATGCTCATCGGCTTTGTCAATGCCAGAATCACGGTTCTGGCTGCGAGGCCGATGAGGTGCTATAAGTGCCTAGTCGCGGGACACACTCGCACCAAGTGCGAGAGCTGTTTCGACTGCAGCGAACTTTGTTTCCGCTGCGGTCGAACAGGGCACAAGGCGGCAGAGTGCTCTGCTGCCCCTCACTGCCCGATGTGTGCGGCGGCTAAAAAGCCCGCCAATCACCAGATGGGGCAGGGGGGCTGCAAGCCTCCCCGCGCTTCTCGGCAGACGCCGGAGGCTA
Organism: Phragmatobia fuliginosa; assembly: GCA_932526445.1. Taxonomy (NCBI): domain Eukaryota; kingdom Metazoa; phylum Arthropoda; class Insecta; order Lepidoptera; family Erebidae; genus Phragmatobia; species Phragmatobia fuliginosa. Next base: position 1,762,909 of record OW052083.1, on the reverse strand, counting down.
GCCCGGCGACCCAGGCTGCCTCCGACGTCGATCAGGCGACGACGTCGTCGCCCATGGAGGGGGTTGTAGAGACGATCCAGTAATGGATCAAGTCTCCAACCTCCTGGTCCAGACGAACCTCAACCACTGTGCCGCGGCGCAAGATCTTTTCCTGCAAACCATGGCGCAGTGGTCTATAGGTGTTGCCGTAGTCGCGGAGCCCTATTTTGTCCCTCCCCGTCCAAACTGGATGGGTGACTGGGAAGGCTCCGTGGCAGTCGTCAGCTCCACGGCGGCTCATTCCCCGCCCTTGTCGCTAAAAGACAAGGGTACTGGATATGTTGCCGTCGAATGGGGGGGAATCACCATTTATGGTGTATATTTCTCCCCCAACCGGAGTCTGAGCGACTTCGAGGTCTTCCTCAACAACTTGGAGACCTCGATACGGCGATTGGTGTCTGGGCACGTCCTCGTGCTGGGGGACTTCAATGCAAAGTCCATTGCGTGGGGTTCCCCGGCGACGGACGCCAGGGGCGAAGCCGTCGAGGAATGGGCGGCGTCGGTGGGCCTCTGTTTGCTGAACAGGGGCGCCACCAACACGTGCGTGCGACAGCAGGGGGGGGGTCGATAGTGGACCTTTCGTTCGCTACCCCTGCAGTCGCCGCACGAGTAAGGAACTGGAGTGTCCTGGAAGAGGTTGAGACGCTCTCGGATCATCGTTATATCCGATTTGAGCTCTCCCGGTCCCAGGACGCCAGTAGGGGTCACGCGGCGCGGCGTCCCTCCCGTTTTCCGCGGTGGGCTGTCGCCAAGCTGGACAGGGACCTACTAGAGGAGGCGGCCATTGTTTGCTCTTGGCTGTCTCCGCAGGCCCCGACCGAGGAGGTCGACGTGGGGGCTGGTCGCTTCGCCGATGCGTTAACGCTCATCTGCGATGCGGCCATGCCCCGCGTTCGTGGCCGTCGGCCTCCTCGGAAGGAGGTCTACTGGTGGTCCCAGGAGTTGGCGGACCTCCGTCCGGCCTGCGTACGTGCCCGGAGGTCCCACACCCGGAGTCGGCGACGTCACCGCGGAGGCGGTGAGGAGGTGGACCGGCTTCACGAGGAGTACCGAGCAGCTCGGGAAACTCTGAGGCTGGCCATTTGCCGCGCCAAAGACGCGAGCAGAAAAGAGATGCTGGAGAGTCTGGAGCGTGACCCCTGGGGTCGCCCTTATCGTGCGGTGCGTAACAAGCTCCGCACGTCGGGCCCCCCCCTTACGGAGACTCTCCAGCCCAGCTTCCTGCAGGAAGTGGTCGAGGGCCTATTCCCGCAGCGGGCGGAACACACACCCCCGTCGATGGCCCGTCGTGGTCGTCGTCGGGGCAGCGTGGGTGATGTTCCGCCTGTCAGGGAATCTGAGGTAGGGGCGGCTGTTCTGCGGATTCGATCCAAGAACACCGCCCCCGGGCCGGACGGGGTTCCAGCCCGAGTGATGGCCCGTGCCCTCGACTACATGTCGGACCACCTCAGGGGAGTGTTGGACGCTAGCCTGGCGTCCGGACGCTTCCCTGAGCGTTGGAAGTGCGGGAAGCTGGTTTTGATCCAAAAGCATGGACGGCCTGCCGATTCGGTCGCGGCCTACAGGCCCATCGTGTTGCTGGACGAGGCGGGTAAGTTGTTCGAGAGGGTTCTCTCTGCCCGCATCGTCCGGCACCTCAGCGAGGTGGGGCCCGACCTGTCGGACGCCCAATTCGGCTTCCGAGAAGGGCGTTCGACGGTCGACGCGATCCTGCGCCTGAGGGCCGTGACCGAAGAGGCGGTGAGAGGCGGCGGAGTGGTGTTGGCGGTGTCATTGGACATCGCCAACGCCTTCAATAGTCTGCCATTCGGCTGCATCAGGGCCGCACTCCAATACCACGGAGTGCCAGGGTACCTGAGGCGGCTGGTGGCAGACTATTTAGAGGAGCGTTCCGTCGAGTATGAGGACCGAGATGGCGCCTTGAGACGCAGGGCCATGTCGTGCGGTGTTCCACAGGGGTCTGTCCTAGGACCACTCCTGTGGAACATGGGATACGACTGGGCCCTGCGAGGGCGTCTTCCCCCCGGGCTGGGTGTAATCTGTTACGCAGACGACACCCTGGTCACGGCCCGGGGGGCAAACTTTGAGGAGGCGGCGCGCCTGGCCACCACGGGAGTCTCCCGGGTGGTCGGGCGCATCGAGGCGTTGGGTCTGCGGGTGGCCCTGGAGAAGACGGAGGCCATGCTATTTCATGGGCCCCGTCGCGGTCCGCCCGCCGGCGCCTCGATCGAGGTCAACTCGGTCCTCGTACCGGTCCGGGCCCAGATGAGGTACCTGGGTCTGGTCCTCGACGGTAGGTGGCTCTTCGACGAGCACTTCCGACAGCTTGGACCTAAATTGGTGGGCACTGCCTCCGCCCTAGGGCGACTTCTGCCCAATTTGGGCGGGGCCAGTGTCCCCACTAGGCAGCTGTACACGGGGGTTGTCCGGTCGATGGCACTTTACGGTGCACCGGTGTGGGCGGCGGCTCTGTCCGCCCAAAACAGGGCGCGCCTCTGGCGCCCCCAGCGGATACTGGCGGTCAGAGCCATACGTGGATACCGCACGGTGTCCACAGAGGCGGCGTGTGCCTTGGCCGGAACACCCCCGTGGGATTTGGAGGCGGAAGTGCTCGCCGAAGTTTATCGGCGAGTGGCTGACTTCCGGGCGGAGAATGGCTTTCGCCCTCCGCCCGAGGACGTGCGCGAGTGGCGCGAAGCCGCTCGCCGAGCCACCATGCAGAGATGGTCGTTCCGGCTGGAGACCCCACGCGCTGGCTTCGCCGCCGTGGAGGCTCTTCAGCCGGTCATCTCGGAGTGGGCAAGGGCGGCAGCACGGGACCCTTTCCTTCCGGCTGACGCAGGTGCTTTCCGGGCACGGTTGCTTCGGAAAGTATCTGCACTCGGTCGCTAGGAGGGAACCGAGTCCCGCCTGCCACCACTGCGACTGCAGTGAGGACACGGCCCAGCACACGCTGGCGGTTTGCCCCGCTTGGGCGGCGCAGCGCCGGGTCCTCACTGCAGTCATCGGAGGGGATCTCTCGCTGCCGGCCGTCATAAGATCGATGGCCGGCAGTGACAGTTGTTTTACCGCGGTCGCAACCTTCTGCGAGGACGTAATCTTGCAGAAGGAGGTGGCGGAGAAGGCCCGGGAGGACGATATCCACTCGGACCCGATCCGCCGCCGGCGCCCTGGGCGGCGGAGGCGCGCATATCTGCGTCTCATGCCGCCCTGAGAGTGGCCGCGGATGGGCGGGACGGGTTTCCCGTCCGTCCGCAGTAGAGGCCAACCGCGAGGGGGCGGCGTCCGCGTGTGACCGGACGTTGCCCAATTAGAGAATACACACTTGAGGTGGTGCCCGCAACAGTGCGGGCAGGCGCTGGTTGGAGTCCAGAAGGAAATCCCCTCCCTGGACTCCTTCCAATACAAAGGCGCAGAGAGGGTCACACCGTGTGGTTTTAGTCGGTTCGGGTCCGACACACCACCCCGCCGTAACCCCCGACGGGGTGACGGTCCGCGGGGATTTCCACACGTAAAAAAAAAAAAAAAAAAAAAAAGCAGTCGGTCCCTGTTGTTATCATAAGTGTCGTGATTCGTGAAGCTTAGTTGGAGGACTTCGGTCGGCTTAAAAACATCCAACAACAAGATTACGTAGCCACAACGTGTCTTGCTTGTCCCCAACCCGCACTCGGCCAGCGTGGGGACGTGTGGCCTTAACCCTCTCTTGAGAGAAGACCTGAACCCCGCAGTGGGACGTTTTAAGTTGTTGATTAATTATACAAAACAATTTAAATTTAAGTAAATGACTACAATATGAAGCAAATAACGTTCAAAAACAACAGTTTAAAATCACCCATTGTATGATAATTTAAGTTACATAATAATTTAAATAATAATAAACTATGTAGGTATGTATTTCAAGCAACATTATCACTATATATTATAAAACAAAAGTCCTCCGCCGCGTAAAGCACGGTTGGCCTAGTGGCTTAAGCGGTCGCCACGCCGCTTCCTACTGCGCCAAGTGTCGTGGGTTCAAATTCCTCGTAGGATAACACTTTGTGTGATTCACAATTTGTTGTTCTGAGTCTGAGTGTTCCTAGTGTCATGTTTGTAAAGTCCCCCGCGACACAGGAATACATATTCCTAATGCGGGAGTTGTCTTTTATGAAACAAAAAAAAAATTGTATCCAGATAGTACTAAGCTTGAGAAAAGACAGGCTACTTTTTACAGACATAGACGCGGGTGAAAGCTAGTTGAAAATAAAAAAATAGACCGATGACAATACTCTAATATGAAAAAAAAAGTCTTTTTTCTAAAAAAAATAGTCTTAAAAACTAAACAAACACGATTTTAAACTAAAAAGTAGATTAAATTATCTTCTACTTTTTAGTTTAAAAGAGTGTTTGTTTTGTATTTTAAAACATTTTTTTTCTAGACTAAAAAAGTCTAATTTGTTTTAAAAATTTCTTTACTTTTTTTTTTAATTTAGTGTATTATCCTCGCCCTCGATAAATCTACAATGTTTGAACGAAATCTGGCCGATAAAGTGGGTCAAAATCGCACCCAAAGGAGTCGGTTACAAACATGCAGGTGAAGCTAATAAAAAACGTGTGATAAATAAACCACTGTTGCGTGCAATAAGAGGTACTTAAAATTAACAAATAGGTTTTTTTTTTCAAGAAAAACTTGTTGTCGTACGCTTGGTTTGGGTTGGTACTGGTGAATGCGTGACGCAAGCGTTATGAAAAGAGCAATCGAGCGAGGCAAACGGACCTTCAGGCTAAGTACACACGAAGCGTTTTTCTCCCGTGCCCGCTGCGGTTGCGGGCCCGCAGCTTCCGTAGAATGCAGATTTGTATTTAAAAAAACAAAGCACAACACACGACGCGTTTTACGCCCGCGGCGTGCGCGGTTGTTTGCGGCTCCCGCTGCAGCGGCGGGCAACCTGTAGAACCGCGCGGGTCGCGGTCGCCCGCGCCCTCGGCGGGTTGCGCCCGTTCGCTTGGCGGGCGACCGCATCGTGACATGTTTGTATACCTCGACCGACGTATCTTGGCGAGGCTTTTAATTCTTTTGTGAAGTTAATATAATGCAACAGCTCGTTTCTGGTGTGTGTCCATGGCGGTCTGAAGCTCTACTGAACATTACCGCATCTTGCAACCGCCTGCCTTGCGATCATTGCCCGCAAACGTGGCGGGCGAAGATCGCAACCGCGACGGCCGCGTAACCACGCAAATAACCGGTTTCGTGAGTATAGAAAAAAAACCGCAGTTCCACCACCGCAGCGGGCACGGGAAAAAAACGCTTCGTGTGTACTTAGCCTCAGACTGTTAGTGAAAAAAAAACATAAAAATTGGGCAAGTGCGTGTCGGGCCACGCATAGAATAGGGTTCCGTAGTCAAATAGAAATAAAATCGTGTCCAATAGATTATTGTTATTAATTATTTCGTTATTTTTGAACGACGTTTTCTAAGTAAGCGTATTGCATAAGTTAGGCCTTACTCTACTAACTAAGCTATCTAAGCCGTCATATATGACTGCCTTGTTGGTCTAGTGGTTAGCGTATGCGGCTGCTGATCAAGAGGTCTCGGATTCGATTCCCTGGTCGGGCTCAAAGTGTATCACCACTTTGAGTTTTGACCCTCTGCTCTTTCGTAATTTTGCGAAGTAAGGCTTGGTGTAAAACCCCACGTTTACAACAAAAACACATGAGTAAAAGTCGCGACATGTAAATATGAAATAAATCGGCTTTTCTTTTGATTCAAATCGTCATCCAACAAAGTTCCCAAGTAAGAGCTACGCGAACAACCAAAGAGTCCTCCAATAAAGGTGCCTGCGATACATTTCACCCTCATATCAAACCATGCACTGATGAATATGCACTGGTGCTGCTCAGGTTGAGGCCTAACCAGGCCACCAAAAACAGTATGCTCACATCAACTCCACAGGATCTTAATAAATCACTAACAAAACAAAAGAAACTAACAAAAATTTGTATGAAACAAAAAAAAACATCTACAACAGCCTTTGACAGTCCACTGCTGGACATAAGCCTCTCCTTAGAAAGGAGGTTTTGGCCTACTATACCACCCTGGCCAGACGATTTGGTATAGGGTTGGTTTCAAGTTTTCCTTCTCTTTGCATTGATGTTGTCTTACGTAGTTTATCCCTTAGTCGCCTTTTACGACACCCGCGGGTTGAATAGGGATGGTGACACTCTGTATTCTTAATCCGTCACCACATGGACAGTTGTCCTTTAAATAACTTTGTATTATGTAAATAACGTTCAAAGACAATACTTTACAAACAAATAATCGTAGACATTGTATGATAACAAATGTTATAGTAATTTATTTGTTACATAATAATTAAATGAATAGAACAGATGTTGTAACTACATAATTATGTATTTCAACAAGCATTTTAGATTATAAAACAACATACAGTTACAAACTTCAAATAGACATACAGGTTTTATTTACGTACAATTTATTATAACTAATATCTCACGCGCCAAATATTTATAATTTCTAATGTTACAGGGAATCCTAAAAGAAAAAAAAATGTTTTAAAAACTAAACAAACACGCTTTGAAACTAAAAAGTAGAAAATAATTTAAATGTAACAAAGGGTGGGGCGACGTAATTGTAATATTTTTAGAAAGCACTCAACGCTTTGTTAGGGGTCATCCATAAATTACGTCACACGAATTTCATGATTTTTTTGCCCCTCCCCCCCTCCTTGTCACAGCTGGTCACATTTGTGAGACTCCCCCCCTCCCTAGTGTGACGTCACATAATTTTCAAATTTACATTTATCATTAATAATCAGTTTTATTCCATTTAAATCATTTTTTAATAAAATTAACATCAAATCAAACAATTAAAAATACAAAAATTGATTAATAACATAAATTAAAGAAAATAATAAAACAAAAATTTTTGAAAGTGCGTGCCAGGTTGCGCATAGAATTGGGTTCGGTGGTCACCCATAATATTAGGTAGATTTAAATCGTGTCCAATAGATAATTGTTACGTTTACTTATTATTTCTTAATTTTTGTACGAAGTTTTCCAAGTGAGTGCATTTTACAAGTTAGACCTGTACAACTCCTGAAATAAAAAAGTTATCAAAACCGCAATAATTTTCCTTTAAGTTTTAATATATGGACTACTATCATGAATTTTTTCAGATTTATTGACCCATCTGTTTAGCTTTTAGAGAGGGCAGGGGGATGCCCTGTTTTTACAAAAAATGCGTTTTAAAGTTGAATAACTCGCAAACGGACACCTATATCGATAAATCGTTTTAACAACCTCGCAATGTTTTTAAAAGACCTATCTAATGATATCCCACACTATGGGTAGCCTCAAGAAAAAGAAAACATCACCACTTTACGAATAGTACCCCAAATAAAAATAATATTCATATTTATTATAGCACTTTTTCAACGTAATTACAACACATATTCAAGCAAAGTTTCATCTTTTTAGCACCAACCGTTTGGGCGGTAGGTCTAGGACGGACGGAAGGATATGACGAATGTATAAGAATCCGAGTCAAGAACTACGGAACCCTAAAAACGATTGATTATGTTAATTAAAGAAATTAACAAAATAAAAAAACGAAGCCAAGTTTTATTGTTATTTACTATCTAGTTCTCAACGTGACTCAGAGACTAGTGGGTATAGGTTGCCCGGGAGTCCCACACACACCCTTCATTGTCCCCAAGAAGGGAATGGTGCGAAAAGCATTCCGCGTGAAAAAAAAGTATAAATATGAATATAATATACTCTCGGTTTAAAGATCTTTATTTCTCATTAAGACAATCGTCACTTACATGAGAACAATATATAACAAAAAATAACATTATCTAACTATATTAAATAAGAATATACTTTATTGTACACCAAATACAGTTTTTGCAGTTGAAAGTTTCTGTAAAATATGTACAATGGGCGGAGTTATTGCTAAAAGCAATATCTTCCAGGCAACCTTTGGATGAACTATTCGACTAGTAGAACTAAGAACGACGTTGTTTCATCCGCGAAAGACAGTGGTCAAATGAAATAGAAACAAAGAAAACAATATATATGTATAGTTAAAAGTTCCAGTTTTAAGACTTAGATTACAATAGATTTTGAAATCTGACGTCACATAATTTAGGACCCCTCCCACCCCCTTGTCACACAATGTCACACTTCATCGACCCCCTCCCTCCCCCTTAAGGTGTGACATAATTTATGGATGGCCCCTTACATTAAAATCATTTTCTAAGTTTTAGTTGTTTGTTTAGTTTTTCAAAACTATTTTTTAAGAAAGTCTAAAAAAGACTAATTTGTGTATTTTTTTTAAGCAGCTAAATATGAGTATGTAAGTCCAATTTTATTATTACAGATTCCCCAAAAGCATCAGCAAAAAACCAACGCACGACTGAAAACAAGAAATCTTTACTACAGAGGCGGCAGCTCAGCCTCCAAGCCAGGAAAACGAAGTTAGCCAGAGATATTATTGTTGTGAAGCCGGCCACGGATGACCAGCTCGATGAGGACATACAAAAATTACAAGTAAATAATCATCAACAACCAATAATATCCCACTTCTGATCTCGGGTCTCTTGTCGAAGAGGGTTAAAGCCATACGTCCCCAAGCTGGCCGAGTGTGCGTTGGGGACTGGTAAGACACGTCGTGGCTACGTAATCTTGCCGTTGGATGTTTTTAAGCCGCCTTAAGGCCTACAACTAAGCTTCACGACAGCCATCTTATGTATGATGTGTGTATTTCCAAAAACAAAGTATACATATAAAACAACCAAACACCGAATCAAATGTTTGCACATAAAAGAAATATTTGGTCCGATACGCGAATCAAACCCGAGACCTTGAGAACAGCAGTGTCGTATACTACCACTGCGCCAACGAGACAGTCACAAGTAGTTATCATCAATATTTATAAAATAAAACTGTTCCGCTATTGACTGACTGACAGACAGACAACGCACAGCTGAAACTACTGGACGCAGGAAGCAGAAATATGGTATGTGTGTACATTGAGGACCGTAGGCGAACACAAAGGCAATAAATATATATATATATATATTTTATAAATATCTCTGTCATCTGACACACAACGCCATCTGGTTCCAAACTAAGCAGAGCTTGTATTATGGGTTGTATGTGTATGGTTGTGTGTATGGTTGTATGTGGGTACAACTGATATAAATACATAATACTTTTTTTTGTAAATACACACAAACTCCAATACAAATATTTGCGAATCACACTAACATTTGGTCCGACCCGGGAATCGAACCCCAGACCTCTTCATCAGCATACATTAACCGAAGTAGGCAGTCAATCAATGTTGTCCATCAGAATAACACGTAAGTGAAATCGCGTTCGAAAGCTAGTATAGTATAAGTTTAGTATGTTTGGTGTATAGATATTTCAAACTACTTTTTTTTGTAGGAGATACCAACGTTTCTACCTATCATGAGAGGGACTTTGGGTCTGCCCGGTGCACGAGACCTTGAGGTGTTAGAAGGTAAGCTTGAACATAAGGATATAGGCTACTCTTTACCACGAAAACCGCCTTTTACGCAGACGGAACCGCGTTATAAACGTAGTCTAGTATAATTTTTATTATGTACCCAGGTTTAGACTACAGGCCGTGGATCCGTGTGACGACGCGCCTCCAAGCTCACTTGTCTGCCTGTGCTCATCCTTTAGCTGCTGATGAGATATCTCTCGCCTCCAAGATTAAAGAGGTAAAGTCACACACTCTCTCTTGGAACTCAACATGTAACACCGGAACAGATGAGAACCTTAAACCTCACTCACCATTAGAACGAGAATGATGCGAGAATTTCTATATCGCGATTCAGCATTAGTTACTCCGTGATTCAAAATTTCTCCGGTAGATAGCGCTGTTGTATAATTTTCACTTGCACTGTATGTAGAAGTCGCCACATCATGTGTCGGATTTCGGTGCAGAAGCATACAACTTGTTTATGCTACCTTATATTCCCAGGCGGACACAGAGATCTCCCGCCTGTACTCCCAGATGGTGGACAAACAGAGAGCTAACGCCCGTCACGCCGAGCGGCTGGCTAGAGTGCATGAAGTCTCACACCAGCTCGCCAGGTGCAACTCCTTGCTGCATCAGGTAAGGCTGACGTAGCATAAGTGGTTTTAATAACTGCTGTTCAGGAATACCTCCTATTTCAGGTGGCACAATGGTCTTAGTCGGTAAAACCACCTCTCCGCAAAGTCTGAAAGGCTTTTATATGTAAAGGTTGTTCTGGTGATTTTGATTGCTGTAATTAGACTTCATCAACAACCCATTATATCCCACTGCTGATCTCGGGTCTCCTCTCAGGAGAGGGTTAAGGCCATTCGTCGCCTCGCTGGCCGAGTGCGGGTTGGGGACTATTTATTTATATTTTTATAGGTGTTTTCGAGAAGCCTTCATAGGCGAGTGGCCTTAGGTGATTGGAAACAATCAGCGAGGGAGACCTGAAGCCCTGCATTGGAACGTTATGGGTTGTTGATTTGATAGGTATCTTCGCATTAAGATAATAAAAATAATCTCGTTACAGACACTGCAAGATGCAGAAGAATTAAACGCTTTGCTGCCAGCAGACAAACGCTTGGAGCCATTCGTATGGAACATAGAAGAAGAACGTTGAAATACTCCTCCTCTAAACTAGAGAATTTCACTCTTTAGAGAGGCCACATGGTCCTTCGAGCCATGGTCCTTCGAACCTAGTTCTAGAAGAATTCTCTTCCGGAGCTTCTGAGATTGTGAATTTCTATAAAAGATATAAAATGACAAAAATATGGTCACAAATTAATCTATAAAAATAAATAAAATAAATTGAAATCTGTGTAGCGGTTTAGGCGTGAAAGTGTAACAGACTTAGATACTTTCGAATTTATAATATTAGCAAGTATACAAAACTTAGTGCAATATCGTTTTATACGTGTAACGCCATCTATCGGAGACATTCATAACTACAACGTATATAAACCTGCATCGCGCTATGAGAAATCTCGCATCTACTAATACTTCCTAACCGCTTAATTGCAAACGTCATGGTTATTTCCAAAAATTTTTTTTGTTAGAAGAGCTATTATCGGTTGGATGATCCTTCATTCGTGTTGTAATGCATAACTTTTGAAAATTGATCCTAATAATTTCGTTGTTCACAATGTAATGTGATAGTAAGGGGTAACCTACACTTATAGGGTTATATACAGTAATATAATAGAATACTAATTTATAATCGATCTCTGTATATTTATATTACCTAAGTTATAATAAAAATGTTCAGCTTTTTATTTCGTGTTTTATTTACAAGACTCAACCCGTTTCAAATCAAATCAAACCATTTTTATTTCAAATAAACCAATACAACGGCACTTTTGAATCGTCAAGTAGTCAGTCAGTAGTCAGGCGTGAAGCTAATTGTCTGTTCCAATTCGTAGATCTGGAGAAGAACAGACAAGAAACTCCATGGACACTCTTTTCCAACACAGTTTTTACAATTTTTGGTTACATTGTTTTAGGCATTTTATTAAATGTGAGGACAATGTAAAAATTCTGATATTTACACTGAATTTTACATTTTACAAACGCTTATAGCAAGTTGCCCTATCACATAGAGTAAGTATCGACGGTACGGTCAGTATCTGGAAGGGTGACCGTAACTAACATGATACCATGTGCGTCTCCGTAATTCAGAGGTCACGTTAAGCAGTCGGTCCCTATTGTTATCATAAGATAACAGTCGTCAAGCTTAGTTTGAAGCCTTCGGGCGGTTTAAAAACATTACCAACGGCCTTACGTAGCCACAACGTGTCTTGCCAGTCCCCAACCCGCACTCGGCCAGCGTGGGGACGTATGGCCTTAACCCTCTCCAGAGAAGAGATCTGAACCCCTCAGTGGGTCGTTATAGGTTATTGCTGATGGAGTTTTAACCTGAAGCAAGATCGAAAAGCGCAGTCTACATGCCAGACGGATTGGTATAATACCTATATTGGTGTATTCATTGGCCGTAGTGTCGGTCACCGTGCTGCATTCTAATCATGCTTTCCATCAGGCAGAGTAGAGTCACCTTGGAAGGCCTGAATTTCAGTTTTTCCACGGAGCTACTGGCATCGGACCTCCGCAACCCTAAGGGAGAATTGAAATTCGAAGATTGAACTAGTTGTCAGTATATTTGAGGGCACTGACTTCCCAATAACGATTGCCATAGATGTTCATGACAACCGGGACCGACGGCTTTACGTGCTCTCCGAGGCACGGGCGTGAATCACCGCCAAACTTCCAAACTCCGGGCTGCTATTAGGAATTTCCTAAGAAAAACCCAAAAACACTTTTTGGCCCGACCCGGGATTTGAACCCGAGAGCTCTTGATTAGCAGTCGCATACGCTAACCACTAGACCAACGAGGCAGTACTGTAGTTATTGTCTATCATTCTCCTGAGTAAACTCAAATAAGCCAGTACCTTCTGCCTTTCATTTTAAATCCCCTGAAATCCATACAGTGATTTTAAATTGACAGTTTTTACTAAATGCATAGGAAAATGACGGCATATGAAAAAAAACTATTTAAAATTTTTTGCCTGTCTGAACGGCTGGACCGATCTTGATTGGACTCGCTGGCAAACATTTATTAATATAAGGTCCTAGGCAATCGCGTAGCTCTGCTAGTATAATGCCTAGGCAGTGATTATCTTGTTAACATCTCCAAATTTAATTCGATGAAAATTTGCTGTTGAATTATACACTTGAATCTCACTGCATTACAGTCCATTTTTTGTTATCACAAACCTTAGTTATTCCTGTCAAAACGTAAATCTTTATAAATAATGATAATTGTACGTTATTATGCAAATTCTGTTTTATCTTGCACTTTACGACCAATCAAAGGTAATTAGTGTTTTGGATTAAGTACAGGCAATTTCTCAACATCTTTTTATTAATGAAAAAATATTATCTTATCGCTCTATACCGTGAGTGAGTGTTGAAGGCACAACCCTTAGAATAATTCTAAGGCACAACCACATGGGACCTTACTTTGTGTGATTCACAAATTGTTGTTCTGAGTCTGAGTGTACTTTGTATCTTTTCATGTATATTTGTGTACGCGATACATAAATATTCTCCACGCGGGAGCTGTGTTGTATATGGAAAAAAGGGGGCGTTTTCCCCTACAGAATTTCAGACTGTGATCGCACTTGGTTATGCGATATACTACGTTAAACGAAACGCGTAAGAACGAATTTGAATGAAATTTTCGGCGCTTCCACCATTTTGGAAACGACAAAATTATAATAAGGGTTCAAAAGCTGTTTGTTTTAATAGTTTTTTTTATTGAAGCCTACCAGAGCGCTACACCGTTTTGTCCACCACTAAAACAGGGGTCTGTTTTAGTTATGACTCGATTTTATTCTTCATTAAATATTTATACCGTGGACTTAATATTAAAGGAAAAAAAATCAAAAAGATTGACCAGATATCACTCCGGTACACGGCCTTATAGAATTTCAGTTTTCAGCTATTCGTTGCTTTTCACTGAAGTAACTAAAAAACTTCTCTAAATTAACTCTTATCACAAAGGGCTGAAAGTTTTTTTTTAAATGAGCCTGCCAAGTGCCTCTACTCTGGCTGATGGAAAAGATGAGTAGAACCCAAGAGTACATAGTGGTTACCATCAACAACATAGCCCTGAAGCCACCGAGTTCCTCGAGCCTTTGCAGCTGCGAAGAGATATCGCTACTATGGCCCTCCTCTATCGGGTTTACCACGGGAAGTGTTCTGATGAGCTCTTTCAACTGATCCCACCTTCTCCCTTCCTTTACAGGAACACACGTGCTGGCCTTGGAAGTCACCGCTTTAGAGTGGTAGAAATACGCACTAGAACTAAACGGTTTGGCTCTTCTTTCCTGTGCCGAGCGGTTAAAAACTGGAACTCGCTACCGTCCCACGTGTTTCCTTCCCATTATGATCCCGGGTCCTTTAAGAGGGGTGTGAAAAAGCATCTCACAAGGCCGCCATAGTTTGGGTCAGCATCGCCTTACTTCCTGCATCACGGGCAGTGTGGTTGCCCCCACTCTTGGATTCCATTCATGCTTACCATCAGGCAGAGTGGAGTCACATTGGTAGGCATCAAATAAAAAAAAAAAAGAAAAAAAAACAAGTCAGAACGTCCCACCGCTGGGCCCGAGTCTCCTTTCAAGAGAGGGTTAAGGCCATACGTCCCCACGCTGGCCGAGTGCGGGTTGGGGACTGGTAAGACTCGTGGCTACATAATCTTGCTGTTGGATGTTTTTGAGCCGACCGAAGGTTTTCAACTAAGCTTCATGACTGATATCTTATGATAGCAATCGGGACCGACTCCGAATCACGGTCATCAGCTTTTTTTTTTTTTTCTTTCTTTGTACAAAAACAGTAACATGCTAAATTCTTAACTCATCATCATCATCATCATCCTCAGCATATTTGCATCCACTGCTGGATGTATGCCTCTTGCATGGTTCTCCATTCGCTTCTGGATGCGGCGTGTCTAGTCCAGGTCGGCCCTGCCGTCTTTTTTATATCGTCCGACCTGGCAGCTGGTCTACCAACACTTCGACTTCCTGTTCGGGGTCGCCAGAATAAAATTTTATGGCTCCATCTATCGTCGTTTCTTCGGCAGACATGTCCAGCCCATTGCCATTTCAGTTGCGCAATTCTTCCGGCTATGTCGAAGACTTTCGTGCTAAACCAATTCTTAACTAAATAAAATTAAATGTACAAAATAATACACATATAACCCACACGGATTAAAATGATGCTAAATAATGTAAACCAGTGTAAGTACAAAGGTAAAATATTACGAAAATAATAAAAATAATAACTTAGTAGTAACTTATGTACTGTCATATACATTTAAGATGGCCTTAACCCTCTCTTAGAGACTTAAGCCCAGCCGTGTGAAATAATAGGTTATTGATGCTGATCCAACTTATTACGCAAGTAATGCATACATACATACATGACTACTTTGCTTGTTTGGTTAATCCATTACGTTAGAAAAGGGTATTCAAACCGTTTTCTACATTTCACAAAACTGTTCAAACTGTGACCCCATAAACGTGTTGAAAAGTAAACAGTCACTAGATCTCAACAAAGCCCTCAACAAGCACACATATATAATAAACGATTGTGCAAAACATTGCACTACGCGATGTAATACACGTTTGTAAAACTGCACAGTGCGTTATAGCACTCTTTGTCGAACGTAAGTTTGCATATCACTACAGTCTACATACACACTAGATTAATAAGGCCCTTTACAGGATGTAATTTCAATTAATACTTTTGAAGATATTACAGATTAAAAATGCAGCAACAAAGCGATTGTGGCGGTACCGGCCGGGGCCCGTTAGTTGACGCTGCTGTCGATTTGTCACTATCTGTTAATAACTAAACACAATACTTTATTATGAATTAATATTCTAAGGCGGTAAGAAGTTCGCCGGGTCAGCTAGTAAAGATATAAAAAATGTATTTTATTTACTTCAAAACTTAATTCACAATTGACTACCACAGTCTCTCCGATACATTTTGATCCATCCTAAGGTTGCCTAGAAGAAATTGCCCTTGGCAATAAGGCCGCCTTTTGTACACTGCATATCTGTAATTAAATGTATTGTAACCCTGTGATATGGTGTGCAAATAATGAGTTTTCTATTCTATTAAGTAACGGTCACAAAGAACACCCAGACTCAGAATAATAATTTGTGGATCACACAAAGTATTATCCCGTGTAGGATTCGAAAATACAGTATTTGGCGCAGTAGAAATCAGCGTGTCGACTGCTTAAACCACAAGGCCAATCGTGCAGTCAAATTGTTGTCGTGTTCTAGGTATTGTCGCGCTATTTGTCTAGACTTTTAGAGATAAGTGATTCTGACTGCTAGACTTGAGGTCATTGATTACTTCTGTGCAGGATAAATGGTTATGTGATGAACAAAACCACTTGTTCTATATCTGGGTGTTGGTTCCGTTCTGCTTA
The DNA here is from genome assembly GCA_932526445.1 of Phragmatobia fuliginosa. Classification (NCBI taxonomy): domain Eukaryota; kingdom Metazoa; phylum Arthropoda; class Insecta; order Lepidoptera; family Erebidae; genus Phragmatobia; species Phragmatobia fuliginosa. The sequence continues at coordinate 1,746,825 of OW052083.1, read as the reverse complement.
GTTGACTAGAAGGCATTATATGACAAATGTTGGAGATATTTATTACTAGCTGAGTCCCGTTGTTTTTTTTTTTATTTAAGCCAACCAAAGTGACTTTACTCTGCCTGACGAAAGTATGAGTAAAATTCCAAGAGTAGGGATCACTATTCTCATGGTGAGGATAGGCAATGCTGTATGGTGACTTTAGTCTAGTCTAGTGGAACTAGTATGAAAAAAACACTATTTTTATTGTGTATGATCAGCCTTCTACCAGCGAAAGTCCCGTCTAACTCGGTTCAATCTCGTCTAGTCATAATTCTTATATTTTATATTATGTTTCAACAAACGGTGTTCATAACACACTGTGCGTTTTAATAGCGTCCTTGACATCCGTACTCAGAACCGGTTTGTCATCTTAAGACCCAAAACTGCCGGTTACTTACTTTAAAACTTTGAACACGCAAGATAATACATAGGTAACTACGTGTAATAATATGTACTACTACAGTCGAATTTTTAATTAGACGAAGCTACCTGACAGTAGCTAATGTCACTTAGGAAAATAATGCTGCCATATTTAAAGTAATAGTGATGCGTTCAGTTCTCATTCAATCAGATGAATGAACAATGAGTGTGAATAGTTTATCATTTCAAACTATAAAAGAATATTATATCTATTTAAGAATGAAATTGTATAAAAGTGCTCTGATATAAGATACTAGTAGTATGTAACTACAATCATTTTTTTGACGGCTCAACGTCGCGCGCGTCGCACATTCTGTTTTTTGACCCAAAAAAACAACCCTCCTCTTATTATATTTTTATTAAATAGATAAATTAATTTGAAAAGAAAGACGAGAATTCCTGATGTTCAAATGTGCTTTGATCAAATATGTTTTTAGGGTTCCGTTGCCAAATGGCAAAAACTGTCTCTCTGGCTACCTGTCCGTCCGTATGTCACAGCCACTTTTTTCCGAAACTATAAGAGCTATACTGTTGAAACTTGGTCAGTAGATGTATTCTGTGAACCGCATTAATATTTTTATACAAAAATAGAAAAAAAGTAACATACTTTGGGGGTCACCATACTTAGAACTGAAGTTTAAAAATTTTTGATGTTGAGGTTTCTAATATCATTTTTTTCTAAACTAAATAGTTTGCGCGAGAGACACTTCCAAACTGGTAAAATTTTTGTCCCCCCCCCCCTGTAACTTCTAAAATAAGAGAATGATAAAACTAAAAAAATATATGATGTACATTACCATGCAAACTTCCAAGGAAAGTTGGTTTGAACGAGATCTAGTAAGTATTTTTTTTTAATACGTCGTAAATCATAAACTGCAATTTACATTTCTTTCAATCAAAACACTATTATTAAAACATCGATGAAAGTTACAACGAACTACAAAAACTTTTATATGATGTTACTTGCTGCTACGGAACCCTTCGTGGGCAAGTCCGACTCGCACTCGGCCGCTTTTTTTTGTAAATATTCAAAAAAAAATTTATTAAAATCTTATATCCCATATGAGTTTCTGTAAATCTACTAATGTCCTTCTTTGCGGCTTTAACATACACAAATAACACAAAAATATAAACCATAACATGAAAAATACGGGAGATAAAAACAAACAATGTTATTTCAGGATTTATTTTTTTACAGCTATATCTTGTCTTAGTTGGATTCAAAACCTTGAAAAATAACTAGCCTGCAATAGTACCAGTAATACAAAAAAAAACAAATCCTAATCATGCAGGATCTATAAGCTATAACAAGCTTCTTGAGTTTTGTACTTTTTTTTTTGGTTTTAGGGTTGTTAATAGAGATATGTGACCGGGTTGTATATTAAATTTACTTGTACATAAATACCCCGAAGTTGTTATACTAAACCTCGGACCGCCCCGGCGCTCCTATAAAATTATGTGTTATGCGATGTTTTTAGGGTTCCGAAGCCAAATGGCAAAAAACGGAACCCTTATAGATTCGTCAAGTCTGTCTGTCTGTCTGTCTGTCTGTCTGTCTGTCTGTCTGTCTGTCTGTCTGTCTGTCTGTCTGTCCGTCCGTATGTCACAGCCAATTATTTCCGAAACTATAAAAGCTATACTGTTGAAATTTGGTCAGTCGATGTATTCTGTGAACCGCATTAAGATTTTTACATAAAAAAACAAAAAAAACAATACATTTTGGGGGTCTCCATACTTGGAACTGAAACTCAAAAATTTTTTTTTCATCAAACCTATACGTGTGGGGTATCTATGGATAGGTGTTCAAAAATGATGTTGAGGTTTCTAATATCATTTTTTTCTAAACTGAATAGTTTGCGCGAGAGACACTTCCAAAGTGGAAAAATGTGTGTCCCCTCCCCTCTAACTTCTAAAATAAGAGAGTGATAAAACTAAAAAAAATATATGTTGTACATTAACATGCAAACTACCAACGAAAATTGGTTTGAACGATATCTAGTGAGTAGTTTTTTTTTTAATCCCTACTTAATATTATAAATGCGAAAGTACCTCTGTCTGTCTGTCTGTTACGCTTTCACGCCTAAACCACTGTACCGATTTTGATGGAATTCGGTATGATGATAGAACTGAACTTGGGAAAGGACATAGGCTACTTTTTACTGCAATAATCGAGATACAAAGACCAAAGCTAGGTGATTATAATAATACATAAATCGAAGATGTCAAAATGTATCACTGTTTACCTCCTGTCAAAACTTCACAGGTTGCTAGGAATAACACACTTGCATGGCAACCATAATGATAGTTTGTAAATGACATATAGACCAGTAGACCAGGGTACATAATTTTTGAAAACAAATAAAATTATAGTAGGATGAAACCTATTGGAAAAGGAGGAGAATATTATAAAAATGAAAGGAAAAATAATTGACGGGCGATCTGAGGTCGGGAAGGGGAAGGGGGGGGGAGGTTTTCGGGTCCTTTAACCGGGGCGTGAAAAAGCATCTCACTAAGCCGTCATAGTGTGGGCCGCCATACATTATTGTCCGCATTCGCAGCAAGTGTGGTAGCCCCGACTCTTGGATTCTGCTCATGCTTTCCATCAGGCAGGGTAGAGTCAGATTGGATGGCTAAATAAATGGCTAAATACAACAAAGGGTAAAAAACGGTTTATCTCGATTTCCGGCAAAACTACAAGGAAAAAAGTTAAATGGCAAAGTTGTAGGTAATTAAAAGATCTACAACTTTTTAGGGTTCCGAAGTTTATGACTTCGAACCCTTATAGATATGTCATGTCCGTCTGTCCTTCCGTCCGTCCGTCCGTCCTCGACTTATCGTCCAAACAGTAAGTGCTAGAAAGATTAAACTTTGCATGAATATGTATTGTAATTACGTCGACAAAGTGCTACAATAAAATTATGAAATATATTTTTATTTAGGGTACCTCCCCTACACGTAAAGTGGGGATGTTTTTTTTTCTCACGGCTACCCCATCATGTAGGGTATCATTATATAGGTCTTTTAAAAACATTAAGGGATTGTTTAGACGATTTTTTGATTTAGGTATCCGTTTGCGAGAAATTCCACTTTAAAGGCCACTTTTTTGTAAAAACAGGCCGTCCCGCCCGCCGAAAAATTTGTGATAGTGGTCCATATAATGAACTTTAAATGAAAACTATAACGAATTAAATGACTTTGTTAGTTCAGGAGTTATAGAGGCTTAACTTTTACAATGCGCTTACTTGGAAAAGTCATACAAAATCAACGCATTAATACGTAAACAAAACAATTATCCATTGGATACGATTTCTAATCCACGTACCATTATGGGTGACTGAGGAACCCTTTCCTGTGCGTGGCCTGACACGCACTTGGCCGATTTTTTTATTATTGTACCTACCTATACCTAATTATTATATTTTATACATCTATAGTTTGAACTACATGTATTGAAAATAGGACAGTCTTACAAGTTTCCTCTCAATGTTTTCCTTAATGTTTAAAACACTCGGTATTCAGTATAGATAGATAATATACGAACGAAGTCGATGAAAACTCGTTGATATGACTAAATTCAAAATTCAAAATTCTTTATTCACTTAGGATGCAATGCATCTCTTGTGACAGGTCAAGATTCTACATGTACATTTATGCCATGTTCGCAAACAATAGGTAGAGCCGGAGAAAAGAACATGGCAATAAAAACTCGCGGCCACTCCTTTCAAATCGCCAATGTTTACATAGTTTTAATATTTATAAACCTGATGTGGGGGTAAGGTGCTGCCACTAATATACTATACACCATGTTAGAGGACTGATGCAAATTATAGTGATTATAAATTAGAACTTATGCTAATTTAAAAAAAAAACAACAGCCTCAGTGGGTACAACATAGTAGGAGCATTTACTTACAACAAAGGTAAAAACTATATGTGCTCAAATATTGGCCAAATTACTGGTAACGATAGATTAAATATAAAATATTAATTATAAGATCAAAAGAAAGAGAAGAATGGCCTTTATTAGTCACGTAGAATCTTTACTTACAAAAGTAAAATCATGTTCTTAAACAATGTGATAACAACATTCACATGAGTAGAATAAAATGACAAGGAGCAAGTAGTCAAATCCATTTTTCTTTATCATTTAAAAATTCGTCAACTGTATAATAAACTTTACGTATAAGATAAGTTTTGACTACATTTTTAAACTTTTCCACTGATAGACTCATAACACTAGCTGGTAACCTATTAAAAAATCGCACGGAAAGACCCATAAATGAATTATGCGTTTTATGTAGTCTATGATATTGACCTACTAATTTATGCTTATGTCTCGTGTTCACCGAGTGAACGTCACTATTCCTGTGATATAAATGCATATTTTGTTTTATAAACATAATGTTTGCAAATATATATTGTGATGCAACTGTCATAATGCCTATCTCTTTAAACTTTTCTCTAAGGGAAACTCGTGCACCTAGTTTGTAAATCGCACGCACTGCACGTTTTTGGAGAATGAAAATTGTTTGAATATCAGCTGCCTTGCCCCATAGCAGAATGCCATACGACATGACGCTGTGGAAATAACCGAAATATACTAGCCTTGCTGTTTCCACATCCGTAAGCTGTCTGACTTTGCTGACAGCATACGCTGCAGAACAGAGTTTCCCTGCGAGACACGATATTTGGGCGCCCCACTGTAACTTAGCGTTAAAATTCGAACTCCGTACCCGATATCGGCAGTTCGGCACACTAACTATTTACTGGACAATCGAGGCAATTTCATTCATTCAGGAGTTTTTTTAATCATTCACTTTGTCACAGCACTATTTTTATTTCATCAAAAACTGACAACACAGTAAACGTCAGTGGATATCGTCTAATTAAAAATCCGACTATAGCTGCGCCGCGGCGTGTCATCTGCGTATCATTATGGTTGCCATGCAAGTGAGTTATACATAGCAACCTGTGAAGTTTTGACAGGAGATAAACAGTGATACATTTTCACATCTACGATTTAATGTTTTTTTATAATCACCTAGCTTTCGCCCGCTTATCTCGATTATTGCAGTAAAAAGTAGCCTATGTGTTATTCTGATATATAAGCTATATTACTGTAAAGTTTCATCCAAATCCGTTCAGTAGTTTTTGCGTGAAAGAGCAACAAACATACACACTCACAAACTTTCGTGTTTATAATATTAAGTAGGATTATCCGACTTCAGCCACAGCGACCAGCCTGAACTAAGACCAGGGAATTTGTCATTCCCTTAACCTTAATTATTTTGACTGCACTTCCTAGCTTTTATTATATAAACTGCACTTCCTAGCTTTTATTATTTGAATGTGGTTTGATTTGGGATTTTTTTCGATTCGACTGGGTTTCAAACCCCACATGGAACTGCACTTTTGTGATCCATAAATTGATGTTCTCAGTCTGGATGTTCTTTGTGTCCATTTCATGTATGTTTGTAAAGTCTCCGCGACACAGGGTGTATGTTCCTCATGCCGCAGTTGTCTCTTTAAGAAAGAAAGAAAACCTCTATGATTCCCAAGTTTATTTGGGGTCGGCTACTAGTTCAACCAGTTTTACCTAAATATTTCTGATAGGTCATCGGACCTCCGCAACTCTGATGGCAATAAGAATTAAAATATAAGAATTGAACTAGTTCTCAGTAGGGCCCTCAAATAGGGCAACGACTTCCCAATAACGATTGCCATAGATATTCATGATAACTGCGATCAACGGCTCAACTTGCTCTTCAAGGCACGGTTTTGTCAACCTATTATATAAATATTTTGTTCATCTGTCGTATTTCGTTGGTGAGACCGGTGGCTCAATCATTCTGCATCATTCTCCCGGCCTTCGGAGACCAAGAGAATGATGAGAAACATTTCACTAGGCCGCCATGGTGTGGCTCGCCATGGTGCATTGTTTGCACTCACCGTGAGGAGTGGTGATACTATCTTCGCACAGAAGATCAACACTTTTCTGCTATTTCGTGCGAGGATGACGTTTGCTTGAGTTATTTTAGCCCTGATTATAAAAGTTTGAGTAACTACAACGTGTGTACTTATGAAAGAGATGATAATGTCAACAGCGAAAGAGTGCGTAAAATGTTTTCCTTTTTGGATTTTTCACATTTAAATTTAGAGAAACGTTCGATTTAAAATATTTGTGCAAAATTCTGTGACATATTTTACCTCCCCAGATATAAGAGAACGGCTAGCAATATTTATGAACCAGAAATTAAATTAAAGCCAAATGTTTCACCATCTTACATAAAACCTTATAGATTACCATGCTCACAAAGAGAAGTAATTTCAAATCAAGTTAATAAGTTATTATCAAAAAATATTATCGAGCCATCCTGTAGCGCAAGGTCCAGCGCTGTGTTATTGGTTCTGAAAAAATCAGAGAATAATACTAAAAAATGGCGTTTAGTCATAGATTTGTGGAGGAACGGTTGTCGTGTTCCTCCAACGCAAAGGGAGAATCCTCCGACCAGACGAGGTGATCATGCCTGGCGGGCCACTGCCCAACAGTTGATGTTGGGATGTTGTTGTATATATGCTAATCGGCGCGATAATGTTACTACACAGGCTAATCCTGAATCGCGGAAGTAACATTATCGCGCTGATTAGTCACTCAGTATGGATCATTCCGTGTTTTCTTTGTAGTTCAGTGTTTCTTCGTTAGATGGCGCTGTTGTATGTTTTCGTCGCGCTGTATGTGGAAGTCGCCACAGATTATCGCAAAATTAAATGAAAGAATAGTTAACGACAAATTTCCATTGCCCAACATAGCAGATATACTAGATTCTCTACCAGGCTCTATATACTTTACACACCTAGATTTAAACCAATTATATTTTCAATTAAATTTAAAGTCCGACAGTAGAGAGTTCACAGCTTTCACCACCTACGAAGGTCAATATCAGCTTACTAGACTGCCAATGGGATTAAAAACGAATTGCTTCTCCAGAGCTATGACACTAGCAATGACAGGCTTAAACTACGAAAAATGCTTGGTTTATTTGGACGATTTACTCTGTTTTGGAAGGTCACTAAATATTAATAACAAAAACTTAATTGACATATTTACTAGTCTCAGAAAAGTGAATCTTAAATTAAACCCTTCAAAGTGTAAATTTTTAAAAAAGATGTTCCATATTCAGGACATGTGGTGTCAGTTGAAGGTATTAAACCATAAAATTTCGACGAAGTCCAAAGATTTGTAGCTTTAACCAATTATTATCGAAGTTTCATTCCCTCGTTTGCAAAGATTACTCTCCCATTACATAAATTGTTACGAAAGAACGTAAACTTTGAATGGACTGAGGAATGTCAAAAAGAATTTTTAACCTTGAAACAATTACTTAGCTCACCTAAAGTACTGCAATATCCAAATTTCAACTGATGCGTCAGGCTTTACTATAGGAGCAGTTTTAAACAATAGAGATCGTAAAACTGTGGCATTTGCAAATAGAAGTTTAAATAAAGCCGAGAAAAATTACTCCAGAATGTAGAAAGAGTTATTAGCAATTACATGGGCGGTAAAATATTTCAGACCTTATCTTTACGGTAAAAAGTTCATAGTAGAGACAGACCATGAGCCATTAATTTATTTATTCAATATGACAAATCCTTCAAGTAGATGAATTTAGACTGATATTGGACGAGTATGATTTTGATGTGATTTATACACAGATAAAAGAAACACAGGAGATATGCAATTGAGGCGTGCCGCTTGCGAACGCATCTGGCCTCAAAGCGGCTTGATGCCATTTTCGGACATTAGTCGAATGCCAACTTGCGACGTCTTCACTGCTCATGATTTTTGACAAAATGCCGCGTTGTGCAGCGATTGTTTGCAAAAATAACAGCTGTATTGTAAATTACAAGAAAGGTGGCATCTAATTTCATATATAAGTACTATAATATTATAGTTTTTCATACTGAATTCATTAAAACATTTTAAAAATATGTTGAAATACCAAATCAATCCTTTTCTTTAGGAACTAAAAACTTTTAAAACCATTGCTTACTTAGTGTGAATCGATCAATGAATCGGCTGGTTTAATAGCGCAATGGATAAGTGTTTTATTGATAATCTCACTCACATGATAGTTTCGGGATGCGGCCGCTGCCGGCCGGCTTGTGTTAGAGATGTGTTGTGATATTTATGATTTTATACGATCCTATTATGTACGCATGATTATTAAAGGTATAAATAAATTAAAATATTATAATTATGTAAACGTAAAAAAAGTATAAATAAGAAAGTTTAGATTTTTAATTTATTGTGGTACTCAAGCATAATTTATACCTTGCTTTTATTTTTAAAAATTTTAGCTATCCGAAGGATCAAAAACTTAAAAAAATATGGATAAATGCGACAGGAAGGGGTTCAAGCTGGTTCGTAACAAAAAATGGCACAATTTGCTCGTCCCAATAAATTTTCACCAATACGATCAATCGCCAATGATTAACCATTTAATAATACTAATAAAAGCCGTAATGGAAAAATATGCAAACGTAAGATTACACTACTGTACTAAGAACGCAACACCTAAACTGTCTAAGCGGCAAGTTTTAAATAAATATTTACATTTTACTGGTTAATTAAACCCTTATCAATAAAATTCTTGCACTTTTACCTGTGTTCTAGTCTAGATTCGAGAAGTTGATATCCTGTTTCTTGGTAATTAGTTAGTTAATATTCCAATTATGATAAAACATCGCTTGTATGGAATATGTTCGAATTAAACTCCTGTTTAGTTTTGCTTTTCACAGTCAATGAAATCTTTAGGAGAAAGAGTAGGTAATATGTATAGCTAACTGAAGTTCAATCGATATTTTTCTATGATTATCACTTAACATTACTAGTTGCATAATTTGCACACATGTGTGTTTATTCGGAATCCGTAGCTACAGGTAGATGCGCCGCCCTCTTTTTGAATGTGTTATATTAGTGGGTTTATTGGTGTTGCTGTAAGTTTCTTTGTGTGCGGGAGAAATACGAGCTTGTGTGCCGTGCTTACAATTTTTGGTTTTGTGTTAGTGAAGGAAGTGGGAGAAACGCGGAGACATCTGAACACGAATAAATTTGTGTACAAACCTAATCTCCTATGTTTCTTTGATCTGTGGATTTATATGAAAGGGAAGGATAATGTAGCTACAGATGCATTGTCCAGAATGCCTATAAGTAGTGAGGAGTAAAAAGGGATGCATGAAAATATTATATCTGTAATGACAAGAGCACAGACGAAGAAGTTGAATGAGGAGTACATGAAATCGGACTCTGCTTTGGAAAGTAACAATCCCGATGACAATTGAACTGATCACCCAAGAGTTGTCGAGATGATTAAACTTCCAAAACAATATACCGAATTTATATTTTTGAATGAAAATGAATGGGAAGAAATAAAAGATGACATAACATGATAGTCTGAGTATTTCGCATTTTTTAAATCAAGTGATTTAATTTGTGTAAAACCAATTACCCAATCGCAATGTACACGAGGTGTCTTTGTGAGGAAATAGTAGGTATGTATTGGGGGTCCTGGATCAAACAAGATCCAGGCCCCCCAATACTCTATTCGAAACGGTCCTTCTATTCAATAATCTGTATTCGAAATGATCTTACTATTCAATATTCTTTATATTGGCTCTTATTTCGGTATATTCAGAAATAGAAATCTAATATTTCAACATTCACCTTCAATGATGAGAGAGTGAGTCATCATTAATTTATTCTAGTATTCTTATATTTAAATCATCCATTCAATCAACAATTCAAATACTACAACTGTTTTTTTATAACTCTATCAAATCAACGAAATTATTAGATATTCTAATTAATCGAGCCCACAAAGTTAAGCCCTCATATCGAATATTGAAGCCTTTTCGTTTGGGGTCCTTTCGATAAGGTATTAAAACAGCGCTGTACTGATCATGGTTTATAATTTTCACAATATGAAGACCGCATATTCTTTTCTCGACTATAGTTATCTGTACTTGATCTCCTTCACTCAACATCATTAATAGTGAAAATCTTTATTCAAATTATGTAATGATGTGCCCTTTTTCCTAGGTCTTTACGGTTTTGCAATCATAGAAGAACTAAGCATATGCTTTTATTTCTCTCGTATAAATAAAATTGTGTGCACTAAATTTTCTTTGCTTAATATCATTTAGAGAATTTATTATCCTAAAATTAAAAAAAATGTATTTATTTATATAAAAAGTTTATTTTCAAAACACCATTTTTTTAGACATAAAACATTTTTCAAAGCGCATACTGAATCGTGATAAACACAACTGTACAAATCTTCAGAATATTTATAATGATCATATAAAGTTAATAAACTAGGACAAAACTTATCTTCTAAATTAATAATATGATTATTATAATTTAAGATACCATTCAACCATAACACTTTTTCCAATCCTTTAACATACACTTGCTTATCTCGTAAAATATCTAAAATTAAGTTTTGATAATTCGAGTAAGATATAAATCCTCCCCCCCAGTATATTTTACGGTTCCGTTCAATCCAACTCACTTGTCTTCTTTCTGTTTTTGACAAATCATAAAATGGGAATGGCTGCCTAATCAAAAACATCTGTATTTTTTTATTACACCAAATGGCAATTTCTTTTACTATAAACTCGTTAGCTTCGGTTTTAAAACCTTGAATGTCTACAATGGCTGTCATGATAACCTGCGCACTATGTTACTTAAAGGTTTGTATTCTACAACTCGATCGTTAATAATCAAACAATACGCAGTCGTCTTATCTGGTATTTGTGTTGAACATTCAAATTCTAATCGAACATCCACAGGACCAGTTTTCAAAGTATCGTTTTGCCTCGAGCAGTCTATGATGAAAACTGGCGCCTTTTCTTTGAAGTTGTGTATATCAAGCAACGGGTCTACCGGACAGTTGTAATACGACTGACGAAATTTCGCATACATTTCATATAATATACTATATTTATTCTCACAAAATTTTAAAGATAGAGGTTCATATGGATAATATTGTGAATTTAAAAAAAGTGTTACATTTGTCACCTCGCAATGATCAAATACTGAACTATCTTTAATTCTATTGTTTTTTCTATTAGTTTGCAAGCAAAAAATGACATACCGGGGCTTTTCTAATTGAGAAGCAGTCTTTACCGACCAAGAATGCTTTGTGGTTTTAGGTAGTAAAGGATACTCATATAAATCCCAATTTCTAAAAGCCATTTGAATAGGTTTATCTCTTTCTAAATGTTTTAAAAGTGTTAGTCGTTCTCGATCTGACACTTTTATATGCGGCACCCGCCATTGAACTCTTTGTATATCTATTTGAAGATGAACGACTTCATCAGTAAGAATAATACTATTTAAGTTAGTGTTACTCCTATTCAATACAAGTTCGTGTTTACAATTTATGACAATTTTATTGTAATCCTCTGCAAACCCAAAAATCCTATTTAAAGGAACCAAAACACTAAAATGCCCATCGCTTTGAAATCCGTTTAAATTCCAGCCCCATAATGCAGCGACTTTACTTTCTGCTTCATTTAATGAGATGTATGACTTTATTGTTGTTGTTATTCCAGCATTTTTAATTCGATCTATTTCAATACCATTCATTTCGTACCTGATGTCTTGAAACAAAAACATAGCAGGGTTATTAGTGAACGTAACAGTTTTCTTGATCGGATTCCCATCCTTACCGAACAGCTTCGCCTGACCTTCGACGTAGATCGAACTGGCTGATGGTAGCACGTATATATCTTGCTGGTGTATGGGGATTCTGATTTCATCATTTTCTCTAAAGCTGTTATTGTAGGGATTGTATGAATGGACTTCATAACTTTCAATTGAACTATCGAAATGTGGTAAATCAGTAATCTGTAGTATACTCATATTTTAAACCCTAAAGCCTTAAGAAAATCTTTATTTGAGTTATTCAGTTTCTTCACGCTTTTCTTACGTCTAAGCACCTTAGGGGTCGTTGATGGAATAGGACGTTTTATTTTCATTGGTGGTGTTTTATAATGTACTATCATTTTGCTTTTCTTAAATGAAGACGTAATTGAATATGTTCTTCACCAAAGTCAATACCGTCACCAAACTGATCCACAATCCTAACAGATATGGATGAAATTATATTTTTGTTCACAGGAAAGTAAATAACGTTTTGCGGTATTTCACTGTAGCCAGGACTTGGAGCAGTATTAGATATAAATTCATGAATAAAATGAGTCGGTAATCCGTTGTAGTATGAACCGTGCACAAGATCACATTCGACTCTGATTACAGCTGTTAAACTGCTGTTATTAACGGGCACATTCGATCTTGTTTTTAATACTGAAAAGTATAGTAAACCGCACTCGTACTGATCAGATAAGTGAAGAGGTGGTTGAAAATACGAGACCAGTTCTGATTTATTTCCAGAGATGGTAACTGTAGTAGACATGCTTGCATACTGAACTCTTTTAAATGATTCTGATTAATTTATTTCTTGATTAGTCCGAAAATTCTTTAAGAAACTTAAACATAGATGTCCGCAATTGAAGGGGTGGTCACGTTGTATATTTTCATAATTATATTGAATGTTAGAACCTACATATTTTATAAATTCCTTTGGAGGTTTAAGATTTCCATAACTGTCGAAATACTCGACATAATCATTATATTTTGCATAGGCTACCCAATGAGAACCGGGATTTCTTGAGGTATCTAAGTTAATAACACCACATTCCTTTTTAAAAGGTTTTATAGGAAGTTCATCTCTCATAAAAACACCTCTAAAATAAGGAATATCATTAGCATATTTCAAAATATCCACATTTGTCAGGGCTCGTTTGGGTAGCCGGTATTTTAGTTTTTTTGTTTTGATACAAAAATTCCAAGTCCTTTTTTATGAGGTTTAACATGTAGCCCTTTTCCAATGCAAAGAGCTTCCATTTTTTCATTATGTCTCTTCACTTCATTAAAACGCTTTTTAGCCATCTTGAATTCATTTATGGTTTTAGCTATACCAGCCGCCCCTCCTGCTAATGCACCTGCAGCAGATAATCCCGCAAATATAGGAATCAACGGTAAAACGCCACCAGTTTTCGGTATGGGAATGACTCGAGGAAGTTTCATAGTTGAGTCATCGACCAATTCTCTAGCAGCAGCCATAGCTAATTCTATTGCCATTTTCTTGCATTTAGGTTTCAATTTGCGTATATGTTTACTCGTTTTAGTTATCACATGTTTTAATTTATTTTTCAAACCAAGTCCAGACTTAACTTTTCTTAAAGATTTTTTAGTACAATGTTGATTGTTTAGCCCAGTACCAGTTTTTATTTTTGTCAACATAGCTTTGCTTACTATATTAGCGGCGAACTTTTCCCCTACACTTGCATCAGAGGCAGCTGCACGCTGTTTTGCCATTTTTAACAAGATTAAATCTGCCTTATGTCGTTCTTTTAAATTTGACGACTTGTGATAGGCGATATCGTGTTCTTTACAATATTCGTCTAATTTATTTACACCTTTATCACCACGTTTAAGTCTTTTGGTTAATTTTGTACCGGGGCCGCAATAATTGTAACCAGGTAAGTGCAATTCAAAAGGTAAATGATTTATAAACCAATCGAGAAGACTACTCCCCCCAATACACATCATAAGACTGGCCCACCATGGGATTGAACATTTATTAAATAGACAATAGCTGTCTATAATGTTAAAATATTAAAGGTGTCTGTACTACAATATATTCGACTTTTCAATCCAACTGTTTTCAGCAGAAGACAAACCTAACCACTTCACTAAAACCATGTTTCCTCTCTTTTTAAGAACTTTCTCAACTAGATATACATTTGGATGTTTTGTTTTTTGAAGCTCTTGCGTATAAAAAGCTCCTAAAATAGGCTGACCTCTGATCGAATCTTCAATTAAGTAGGTAACAGGAAAGGTGTTTTGAATTTTACGAATTTTAAATATTTCTGTCGACCAGTTAGGAGTATAACCTTTTTCAAAGGTTCCTTTGTATTTACTAATACGAACATAGTCGCCGATTTTATACTTATTTCTTACATCTTTTTTGTTGGATAAATTGGCAAATCTTTCTAATATTCGTTTTTTATTATTATTGTTCACTTTTGCAGGAATTTCGTCAATCGTTCGATGCGGTGTGTGATTGTATTTATAAATAACATTATTGAGCGTATTATCTATCCAATTGTAGTTGCCATTTAAACTGAATTCTTTGTACAGATTACACTTTACTGTTCTAATAAATCGCTCAACTATTGAAGCCTTTTTCGTTGAAAAGGTAGAATAGTGGTTGATGTGATAAGATTTCATAAGTGTTTGAAATTTTTTATTGTAAAATTCGGTACCATTATCAGTTTGTAGATTTTTAGGAACACGACCCTTTTTCAAACATGTTTCAAAAGCATTACATACAACCTCTTTGTTCTTACTTTTTAAAGGAAAGGCCCAAGCGTATTTTGAAAACGTGTCAATAACAGCTAAGATAAATCTAAAGTTTTTATTTAATTTAGATATTGATTGCATATCTATTAAGTCTGCTTGCCATAGGTCATCTATATCTTTCATTATAACATTTCTGCGCGGAAAATTTATCCTTGCATTTTTATGAATTTCATTTACCACGTCCGTTTTGCTCATATTGATAGTTTTATTGATATTTATTATTATTATTATTATATGTTTGCATGAGGTATTTTAGTACTTCAGCGAGACTAACTTACTCATGCTCGAAAATAATACTGAATTAAATACTGATAACTACTACCATTTATTCTTTAATTATATTTGCTTCTTTTAATTCTTCAATTATGGATAAAATTTCATTGTCGTGATTAGTATTGCCAGCATCTCTTGAAGCGACTAATAATTTTAATCTTTCAACTAATTCATTAGGATCGTCCCAATATACTAAATCGGTGTTGTTTTTATACTTCTTTAGTTTTGGCAGGTTTCCACCGAATTTAGTGTCAATTTTAGTATTAGACGCTTCGGAAAATAATGGTTTGATAATTTCACGATATTTTATACCTTTATCACCTCTTATTTGACCTTTAGGATTAAAATCGCGTTTATGTGCATTTGTGCGCTGTAATATATCCTTATAGACGAGTTTATCTTCATTTGTTATTAACTTCAAATCAGGTTTTCTTCTTAGTAAAAGTTCTTTCAGACCAGATGTTAAATTGTAAGGTTTGTTGTCAATTTTAAGCACTATTGTATCATCGTTATCCAAGTTATTAGTTTTAGAAAATGATACTAATGAATTACCCATCAATAATGTATTGTTTTCACTTCTGATTCCGAACGGTATATGAATGCCATCATACATACCATAGATATCATCACCTTTTAACGACATTTCTAAATTATCTGTCAATTCTTGTTTAGGGTCTGGTTCAACAAATTGTACGGGACTTGATTTTTCATTATAATACTCGTAGATCTTTGTAGGTGAGCTGGTATTATCATCATTCAAGTCTAATTCATCAGAATTAGTTAGTATAGTATTTTCTATGTTTTTCATTGTTTCTACAGACCTATTTGAATCAACTAGAGTTTTAAGAGGATCTGTAACAGGTTTCAGCATTTTATCAAGTGACAAGTTCATCGTATATTCCTGGTTTTTCATTTGTCTTATCTTATGTTTTATAGAGTCAACAGACTTCATTAATTCCATTTTAATCGTTTTTTCCATACTGCTGTACAATACTGAAGTCAGAGAAAGACGGATTGATACTGAACTTATAATTTATTGAAATTCCTTTATAAATATGAAGTTTTATTCAAAGTAAAAAAATGCATCGAAATTTTGTCTGTATCTTCCCTTATTTATAGGGGACTCTTTATTTATAAGTAAAAAATTATGTTTTTTTTTCCAAACTAGTTTACAAATATCTTTAAATTGATTCCATGACATATCAGAACTAGCATGCTCTTCATAAATATGTTTTAAATTCACATCATCTTGCTTGAATATAATAAGAAAATTAACGTTGTCGCGTAGCAATTGTTTTGGAATTTTTGAATAGGTTTGAGATAAATAAAAACAATCGATTTGTTTATGTCTACCCATACAAAAATAATTACGGATATTTAGTTGATTCTCACACGCGACATCATCAAAAATAAATACAGAATTCATTGAAGCTTCACTTGGAGAAATTACATCTTTATCATCACTAAACTCGTGGAAGTTAATCTGTGGTACTCTTTTTAAAACTTCAGCCAAGAAACGGTATTTTGGCTGAAAAGTAGATTTAGAGTAAAGATAAAGATTTCTAAATTTGAGTCCATTTTCATGTAGCAGTAAACTAATCATAACATTCGTTTTTCCGCAGTTTGATGGACCACACATTATACAGCGAATGGTATTTGGCAATAAAGCGCTATGTCTGACGTGTTGAACAGTGTCACTTAATCTTATATTATTAACGTTAAGGGATATGGGTTGCTTGATCAACTTCATCTTGCCGATTAATTCAAATGCTATTTAACATTTACATATATACAAACATTACTCGTTTTTCAAACTACTCTTT
Organism: Phragmatobia fuliginosa; assembly: GCA_932526445.1. Lineage (NCBI taxonomy): Eukaryota > Metazoa > Arthropoda > Insecta > Lepidoptera > Erebidae > Phragmatobia > Phragmatobia fuliginosa. The sequence continues at coordinate 1,729,795 of OW052083.1, read as the reverse complement.
TGTTGTATATCATGGTACACTTTAGTGTAATCGTTAAATAAAACGACGTAAATACATATTAAAAAAAAATATTTATTTATTAATATTATTTGTTTAAACATAGTTACATTAAGTAGTATAATTTATATTATAGTACCTAGTATATTAACTACAGTATAATTTTATAATGACCCCAAGGCAAAGTTTCAATTTGATTTGCGAGAACATATCTTTTATCATCATTTCTATTCATAACTAATTTGCACACTTGTTGTGAATATAACACGTGTTTTATTGATCTAATCATATTCATTTTACAAACTCCACTTTCGTTATTAAATAATGTTTTATTATAATGTGACATCGTTAGCTTTTTTGTAACCGACTTTGAGATACCTTTTGCCTTTTTTATCAGAACTTTAGATGTCGACAAACAGTAAAGTTTTGCTCTTAATCCGGTAAATTCGTTGATCACATCTCCACCCAGCTCATCTTTAAACAATCCAGGTACTTTTGCATTTATTTGAGGAATTAAATAAGGGTTGTCAGAATCATAATTACTTGTATCAAATTTTTCCAAATTATTTTTTATATCATAGTAAATGTTTTTTGTGTAGATTAAATAAAGTAAGCTATCAGTGTCTGTATAGCAAAGCCTTGCATTATTCATATATTTCTCCTTTATACTATAATGATAATTATAAAGGTGTAACTTAGCATATTCTAAAACAGTAAAACCTATATATATTGGTCTATCCAATACGATTTTTTCGGGGTTTAGTTGAATAGCTACAAAATTATCTGAAAATATAGTAACACATTTTAAATTAGGTTTGCAAATTAGTTTTTCAGCACCAATTTGTTTATTTGTAATATTCTCTGTATCTTTCCACTTAGTGGTCAGTTTAACATCTACCTGTTTTCGTTTATTTTCAATAGTTTTACCGAAGATAGAATTATTTAAAAGCTTAAAGAAATCTTTCTCAAATGTAGTTGTTGACGCTTGACGAAGACTGGTGTTTAAATCAATATATTTTTTTAAATATTCTTCTTGTTTGAATGTAAGAATGCGATGAATTTTTTTCAGAACAAGCCCACGTATCAAGCACTCTTTCAAATGCGAGTAATGAATTACATAGTTAAATTTATCGTATAAATTAGCTATAAGTTTAGCAGTTTTTCCTCCAGGGGGTATAAATTTTTCTGGAGCAAAAGGTAAATCACTGTGAAAATCGTGTATGTCATCAGGGTACTCAAGATCTACTTCTAATATAAAACCATATTCATCAGAATCTGATATGTTCATTACATTGAAAGAATTTATTTCATCTTCATTCAAAAGCCTGAAATCAGATATAGGCATCTTTTTAGTCATTGCATAACCATACAAATTATTACAATCAAGATAAATCAAATAGCTTGAAGGTTCTAGATCATTGAATTTTGGCAAATAAAGATTATTAGATTTAGCATGCCGTAGTGAACACTGTGCCAGACCACCGCGTATGCCTTTTTCTAACATTTGATATATTTCTAAATCATCAATTAACTCTAACTGAACATGGGTGTAAAGTAACATAGCATCCCAGCTCAGACTAGGTGCTGTTACATAGTACGCAGGATCTAATTTATAATATTTTAAACTTACATTACGAAAATTTTCAAATACATCACACAATAATAAAACATCACATTTCAAATACAAATCAGTGTACTGACCAATAGTATTAATATTAAACGAGTTCCACACAGATATTGCATGCTTATATTCTTCGTCGGTAATATGCTCCATCTTCATTGTATTATAAAATAATTTTTGTTCAGGAAGATATGATTCTTCATATTTTTCCCAAGTGTTAATATAATCATAAGGATAAATACCTTTATGTCTAAGCAAATGTATGTTTTTATTATTGAATTGCGATGACAAATGAACCAAATCGTGATCGGATAAACTTTTACTTAATGCATCCAAGCTTGAGCTTAAAAATTGGAATGAATCTATAAATTTAATTTGAATAGGGCGATTACAATTCTTGTTGTGTACGTATTTAGTAATCGTTAAATACTTTTCTTTTGATTTAGGTATAATTTTAATGTGGCCTTTATATTTAACTAGTTCTTTAATAAACAGATGAGAATCATAATTCGATAAATTGTGAAAAATTACAGGTATGAATGGACATATTCTGTACATCAGGTTGCAATGATTATGTGCAGGTCCTCTATATTTTCCTGTCACATGATCATGGTCTCGCACTTTATCATCGAGTAACAAGCGATCACAAATATGACAAGTATTAGCATTGTTATATTGAATTTGCTCTTTTTTAGTTAAAGGTATCATTTGTTTTTTAATAAATAATAAATCGTTTATTTTCTTCACATCTTCTATTAATTTAGTAATAAATACTTCCACACAGGCTGGACCTCTATGTGTAACATATTTATTCTGACTTGGATCGTGTGCACAACATATGTAGTATCCAAAACATGAAGGCACGTGTTTTTTTAAATTGTGTGTATTTTCACTCATTTTTTCATTACAATTCATCAATAAACTTTCGAAATCTGCATATATTACATAGTTGATTTTTTGTTTTCTTTCATAATTTTTAAAACTGAGTTTACTATTCTTTTCAGGTAACACAGATAAAACTTTTGAACACGTATGAGATCTGTATTTTGTTTCACTACTATAATATTGTAAGCATGATTCACACAATAAAAATAATCCTTTATGATTTGTCATTTGATGTCGTAATAAACGTGTGAGATTTTTAATCAAGCAATAATGAGATTTTCCTTTTTTTTCTAAGTATAGTAAATTAACATGAATAAATTGTCTGTTATTTGTTAAATACAGAGGTCCAGTCACATTGTCGTTCTTATTGTTTAGTCCATAAACGTTAATACTAATGTTATTGTTTTTTTCAAATATTTTAATGTCTTGATAAGATACTGGGAGAGACATATCATTAATATTAAATACAGAACTGTAGTGTGGATACGAATTCGTTCTACAAACATTCAACTTTGTCGGATATAACGCAGCTACAACACTCCATAGAAAACAATGACTGTCATTATTTTTTATATTAATACAACTATGTGTGTTCTTAATTTTTCTCGGTAAATCTAAATAGGTTCCACCTCGTAAAGGATTATATTTATTAATATTGATTTCAAGATGACTTATAGAATGATAAGACCATCCAGATTCTTTGTGTTCGAATTCTAACATTTTACATTTTAAACACTCAATTATATTAGAATATAATTCAGTAATATTCGTACTATTACAAATAATTTCATATTTCGTATTGAAGGATTTCAGTTGTTGCTCGCTTGTTTTTAATAACACAAAGTAAGCAAACAATTCGAAATTCAACTTCAAACAAGTATTTTTCATAGTAGACATTTGTATGAGTTTTATGACTTCGTTTTCATTCTGACACAAGAATGTCTCAGGAGTGTGGTATTCAACACCTTGTGCAGGATTTAAACGATATGTCACGATTCTGTTTTTGAAAGCACTTGAAATTATATAAATATTTTCGAATTCAGTTCGTAATAAAGAATTTGATTTATGGATATTGGTTCTCAAATGATATTTGAATTCATTTTTCGGTAATTCGATTTGGCATTTATCACATACTTTGAATCTTAGATTATTAAATTGTCTTCGACGAGTAGTCAGGGTTTGTACTGGAAATAAAATATAATATGTTTACATAAGTGCATATATTAAATATTAGCAATCATTATAAAATTATACTGGGTACATACATTATAAAATTATACTAAGATTACACAATTGATTCATTTTATAAGTTTAGAATCTGATAGATAGATGATAGAAAGGTACATAAGTAGAATAACAGTTTCTACTACGTTTCAAGGTATTATGCGAATACACGTATACACTAATAATATTGACTAACAAATTCAGAGGGACAATGCTTAAACTCACATCGAGTATTATCAATAAATTCTTTTAAACTGTGCCATGCTGGTGTCCCATCATCCGTTCTATTTTTAATGGTGACGACCGCATGCCTCCAACGATTTATTGGTGCTATGCGTTCAATTTCTCCACATTCGTATATCTTTAGCTCAATGTAATATTTGCCTAACTTCTTTTCATCGCTTTGTTTTTGCAAACCATTCGCGATTCGACGGGTATAATACGAATATAGTGGTGGTATTTTTTTATTACCCGGGGGGATTCCAACAGCATCGGCTTCGTCATCATCATCGCTGTCCGTGCCGAATAGGTTGTATGATGTAGGCCTCATGCAGGTGCTTATGGGGTGGATAGACGTCTTCTTCTTTTTTTTGTTCTTATCTGCATTTGATGATTCTCCCTCTGCCAATCTCTTTGTAGACGTAGACGGCGATGGTGACGACGACGCTTTGACTCCTTTCGACTTTTTCAACAACCTCTGCTGCTGCTGTTCGACTTCATCGTCGGAAGAGAAGAGATGTGTGGCTGTTACTTTGGACCTGCAAAGAAAGAAAATCTGTTAAAATGATGAAATTATGAAATGAGTAATAAGACGAATATAAATGAACTGACTGAATGTAATAAATATTCGAAATGAGTGAATAGAAAGAGTAAATGAAATGAATTAATGAACGATATTTGGTATGTGAGAATAGAACACATATTTGAAAAGTGTGTGAAATGTTGAATAGATCAAAATAGTGAATAGAGGAATTAAATTATTGCATTTATCTAATATTATTGATATTACTATAAACACTTATTTAAATATCATAAATAAAAGTCACTTACATTTTTGGGGACTGAAGACTTGGTTGACTTGTAAGCTCGTAGTTGGTGATGATGCCAGCTCTCGTATGAGTGTTTGCGGTGAAACTTTCAGACCCAGCGTCTTAAATAGTGCTAAAACTACGTCATAATATTCCGAATATGGATTAGGGCACGTGTTGGTAAAAATGCTATGTTAGTTATGTACCAAATATAGAAAGTGTTTATTGTAATTAATATTTTAGGTAATACAATAGGTACTGTTCAACCTATTCATTTACTAATAATTTTACCCTACTGCTCCAAACAAAAGAGAGTGTATGCGTATATCAACTTTTATTTTAAAAAGAGGTATTTTTCCAATAGCAGTCAAGATCTGTTATGTTCAGTAAATATTGTTTAAAGCAAACTTGAAAGTTTTTATATTCTTTAAGTTCTTAAATCTTTTATATTTGCACTAATAAACGATTAACACGTTTCATAGTATAAATTGTATCATATATATCTGTGGAGCATAACTATGCTGAAAACCGTATCAAAATTGGTTCAGCCAAACGCGAGATAATCACGCACAAACGAGTACATACCGGTGAAACTGAGAACCTCCTTTTTGAAGTTAAAAACATGACTTACTTATCTTTCTGTTAGTGACTTAACAATTAATAAATATAATACAAATAGCAGACAAAACCAAACGTAGCGATAGTATGCCGATATTGCTACATGATCATGATGATCTCCTTATAAGAAATACTTACATTGCAAAATAATTATGTTTGACATAATAACTGTATACCGTCGGTTTGCCTGTTGATTTATTTTGATTGAGTGTATGAAAATAAACGTAATGAACAAACCCATTATAGATTTTTTTTATTCATATAACTTTTAGTAAACAATACATTCTTGGACACGTGTCGAGATGTTAGGGTTTAAATTTCACCTTACCATATTTATAAGGATATAATATCTAACAAAAACATGCGATTTTGAACTCTAAACATTAAAATAAAATAACGTATAATTAGTATATAAATGAAATAAAAATTCTTATTAAAATCTAGTCGATCTTCTGTTCCCGACAGTGACAATTGTATTAAACGTGTACCTACCGAATTTAGGTAAGTTTTAATATTATTCCGTTGTATCTTTTCTTATACGTTGTATGCGGCTAGTGAAATATCTAATAATCAAATGAAATATTAATGAAATCTTGTTTTTTAAGGTGTGTCAATCAAGTATGCAACGCTCACCATCCTACAGTCCTGTTTTAGATAACATTGGGCTACAATCTACTGTAAGTATCTATGTAAGTGATAATCGGTGTTAACAACTAAAATTCATATTGGATGCTGTTTAATTGTACTAAATCAACTTTAATTTATTTCAGAATTTAATAGGGTGTTCAGATCCAGTTCTTAGTCCATTTTCCTATGCTCAAGACCGAGAGAGCTGGTACGCCGAAGTGGCGGCAAATGCATGCGAAGAGGTGAAACGGGAAAAAATAGAAAATAAACAAAAAAAGAAGAAAAAAGATAAATCTAAAATTTTAAAAAACACGTCCTTTGTCTCGCGTAAAGAGCCCGGACATATTCGACGAATAATAAAAATTATAGTACATGATGTGAATGATCGTCAAATGGAAGAATTTGACAATGACTCTGATAGTGCAAGCGTGAATATACAATATTTAGTACGAAATGAATTTGATGAAATAATGAGTGAAACTGACCGTTTAGTGAATAAAATTATTAAAAAGTTAGGATCAAGTCCATGTTATTAATTTTTTTTCATATTTACCTATAATAAATATTCTGGATATTCTATTTATAATGGTTATTTTTTTAATAGTTGTATCTAGGTTTTAAATCCAAACATTATTTTTATTGAAAATCAAATAAAATCGTTCCAAATAAATGATGTATGCTTTTTATTTCTGTGTCATAAAAAGAAGTTAAATAAATAACCACTAACACAGCACATACGTAGGTGTATAAAGCATCGTGATCAGGGTTGCCACCTTTTGGAAAAAAAAATCGGGACAGTACTTATTATGTGGACAGTCGGTCAAATTTCAGTCTAATTCAGATCATGATAAAAAAGCAGTTTTTTGGAAAACAATGGCGACAATGTGCTGAAGTAATAAGGTCATGAAAAAAAATTTTTTTGGGGTTCCTCCCTACACGTAAAGTGGGGGTGATTTTTTTATCGTTAGGGTTATCATTAGGTCGGTTATTTCTAAACATTAAGAAAGTTTTTTTTTAGAAATTTTTTGATTTCGATATCCATTTGAGAGTTATTCAACTTTAAAGGGGATTTTTATTTTATAAAACTCCTGCCAAGGTGACTTTACTATGCCTGATGGAAAGCATAAGTAAAATCCACAAGTGGGGGTCGCCATACTCACTGCAAATGCAAGCAGTATGGCGAACCACATTATGGCGGCTTAGGGAGATGCTTTTTCACGCCTAGCTTAAAGGACCCGGGATCATAGTAGGAATGAAAAACATCAGCTGACAATGAGTTCCAGTTTTTAACTGCTCGACACAAGAAGGAAGACCCGAGCCGCTTAGTTCTGGAGCGTTTGTCTTCCACTCTGAAGGGGTGACTTCCCTGTCCAGATCGCATTATTGTGTAGAGAAAGGAAGATGATGGGATGAGGTGGAGGAGCTCTTCAGAACCCTCTCCATGGTAAAGGCGATAGAGGACTGCCATAGAGGCGACATCTCTTCGCAACTGCAAAGGTTCCAGGAACTCGGTGGCTTCGGGACTGTCTATGATGCGAACTGCTCGCCCCTGCAACCGATCGTATGTATAGAGATGACAGCTATAGGACGGTAGTTGGCGGGATCTGAGCGGTCAGCTTTTTTGGGGATAGGTTGAACATTCACCTCTCTCCAGGCCTCCGGGACAATTCCTTAGGAATATGACAGGCAATACAAGCGTGTCAGTACTAGAGACAACTCTGGTGCACAGTTCTTAAGAACCACCGCTGGGATCCCGTCAGGTCCACTGGCTTTCCGGACGACGAGTGACCGAAGCTCCGCGCGTACTTCACTACGGTGGACACCAGACAGTGGTCGGAGGAGCCTAGACGGGTGAGAACCGACACACAGTACTGCGCTGGGTGTCTCGCCAGCAACAGGTCTAGCAAGGAGGGCGCTTGACTCGATGTGTCTGGTAACCTGGTGTGCTGGAGTACCAGTTGGGTTAGGTCATGCGTAAGAGCGAATGCGTGGGCAGTTCAGTCATCCGCCCTGACGAAAAGACACACCACTGAATACAACAAATAAAGATTTTGGTAAAAAGGTTGTCATTAGTTCCATTTGGCACCCAATAGCTGTTTCTTTTTATGTACACTGCGAGAAAGGGGAAGAAGGTGAATTCAAATTGAGCAATTGTTACATTTGTGAAAAATCGGGACAAAATCAATAGGCTGTCGGGACGCGGGACGATATCATCGAATTCGGGACTGTCCCGGGAAATTCGGGACGGGTGGCAACTCTGATCGTGATGCACAATAGCGAGCGCATACCATTTTTGTTAGGCCGTCGTGTCGAATAGACTGTCGCGACTGTAGCTCGAATTTCATGCACATGCCACTGAATTATTGCATGAATGTAATAATTAACAATGAGAGTTTGATATGTTAATGATTCAATATAATAATAAATATAAGAGCCAATATAAAGAATGCAATTACTTTTATATATTATGGGTTTAGATTTGTAAACAATTTATTGCAATGTTACATATTCTGCAGTCTAAAGATGTGTTGTTTTTAACAAGATATATAAAGAGTAGCAAGTATAGATTTGAATGAAATTACATGAATGAATAGATGATATTGAATAAAAAGATCATTTCGAATACAGATTATTGAATAGAAGGACCGTTTCGAATAGAGTATTGGGGGGGCCTGGATCTTGTTTGATCCAGGACCCCCAATACATACCTACTGGAAATTGAGTTTATTTTGCAAAGAATTAAATATTAAAAACGTATATTCTGTTCTAAATGAATATAATAAGGTGTTGATAAACAAAATAAGTAATTTAATAAAATAATCTCCTCAATGAACCGGTCCCCGCTTGCATATTGTACGAGGAGTTAATAGCAAAAAGCGGCCAAGTGCGAGTCGGACTCGCCCACGAAGGGTTCCGTATCAGCAAGTAACATGATATAAAAGTTCTTGTAGTTCGTCGTAACTTTCATCGATGTTTTTATACTAGTGTATTGACTGGATGAAAGGTAAATAGCGTGTTACGATTTTTGACGTATTAAAAAAACTACTCACTAGATCTTGTTCAAACCAATTTTCGTTGGTAGTTTGCATGGTAATGTATAACATATATTTTTTTTAGTTTTATATGTCTCTTATTTTAGAAGTTAGAGGGGGGGGACACACATTTTTCCACTTTGGAAGTGTCTCTCGCGCAAACTATTCAGTTTAGAAAAAAATGAAATTAGAAACCTCAACATCATTTTTGAACACCTATCCATAGATAGACACGTATAGGTTTGATGAAAAAAAAAATTCGAGTTTCAGTTCCAAGTATGGGGACCCCCAAAATGTATTGTTTTTTTTTTCTATTTTTATGTAAAAATCTTAATGCGGTTCACAGAATACAACGACTGACAAAATTTCAACAGTATAGCTCTTATAGTTTCGGAAATAATTGGCTGTGACATACGGACGGACAGACAGACAGACAGACAGACAGACTTGACGAGTCTATAAGGGTTCCGTTTTTTGCCATTTGGCTACGGAACCCTAAAAAGGTAATGGATAAAGACACTATACGAGTTATATTAAATGATTATCACGTGCTGCCAACCGGAGGTCATCCTGGGATCAGGCGAATGTTTAGTAATATAAGGAGACACTATTTCTGTTAAGGTATGGAAAAAGACGTCACGGAATTTATTACCAGATGCGATCAATCAAAAACAGAAGCATTTTAAGTTTACAAAACAATCGATGGTTATTACCAATACAGGTAAATCAGCATTCGATAGAGTATTTTTAGATTTAGTGGGCCTTATAAGTAATGATAGTAATGATTATAAGTATATTTTAACGCTTCAGTGCGACTTGAGTAAGTACGTCAAGCATATTATCCTATTAGATCAAAGGATAGTGTGACCGTGGCAACAGCGTTTGTGAATAATTTCGTTTTACGCTACGGAATTCCACGCGAAATCATATCAGACAAAGGTACCAAATTTATTTCTTGTATGTCAGTTATTAAATATTTCTCACTAACAGTCAACAGCTTATCATCCTCAAACTATAGGTGCACTTGAAAATAGCCATAAAAACTTATTTCATTTAAACCTCAGTAGTGTACGAAGCATTTTTTAGGGCACTGCTTATATTTTGTATCAATAACTAAGAGTCCTCTTTCTTCTTTACATAATAATTGTCTACTTTAATTATCATTTCACGAGCACGGCTGTTAATTACTTTCTTACTAATTTTAACAGATTATGTATAATAACAAAACTTAACAACAAAAATAAAACAGGCTAACGAAATTTTAATATAAACTTACGATATCACCTAACGTGCCCTACATCACTAGTGGTCACATATTTGTGACTCTGGCGTGTGAGGACATTCTTTTTTTAGAGTTTATTTCTTTCTTTTTAGAGTAAAATTTCTTAATAATAGAAAGCAATTTAAATAGTTTTATGGAAATAGATAAGAGTTAGAGTTTCTTCTTAATGTACTTACATAAATTTAAAGGCATAAAAGTAATGTTTAAAGGCTTTATTTCGTATTTCGGTGTACCGCTTTTTTTGTCACATATTGGTGACGTTGGCGTACAGGGACAGTTTTCGCTTGTCACATATATGTGACCCTGGCGGTCAAAAGGTTAAACACAAATGCATTCCCAAGTATATTCACACAACAGCGTTTTTAAAAGAGGCAACATTTTTATCGAGCAGTGTTGTATTTTCAATTTTGGGCGTTGGAAATAGACCATAATATTATATAACTTATTACTTCTAGATTTTATTTGTATTTAAATTTAGGAATTGCATTTTAATGTGAGCATATAATTTATTCCGGGGCGGGCCAAAATGTTATTTTGTTTTTCTTACAGGAAATCCTAAATAGCAGCCCGGAGTATAGAAGTTTGACGGTGATTCACGCCCGTACCTCAGAGAGCACGTTAAGCCGTCGGTCCTGGTGGTCATGAACATCTATGGCACTCGTTATTGGGAAGACAGTGCCCTTAAATATACTGACAACTAGTTCAAAAATCGAATTTCAGTTTCCCTTAGCGTTGCGGAGGTCCAATGCCAGTCGCTCCGTGGTATTCAGGTAAAACCGGTTGAACTAGTAGCCGACCCCGTATAATATTGGGAATAAAGGCTAGTGAGAAGGAAAAACCTTTCATTTGCATTTACAAACATGTACTTCAATTTTATTAACTTGTTCAGATGTGAAAATAAGTCAGCATAAGTAAGCATTACTACTTAAGTACGCTTAGGAAAATAATTTTCGCAGCTGTGAACACTAGATTGCGAAACCGCGGCTATATTGCAATGGTTTGCGAACTTAGTTCTATCGCAATACTAACCCGAAGTACATTTATTCAGTACAGTATACTACACAGCGCTCGGTAAGCCGAACGCCCGCGGTGACAAACAAAATTAAAAAGTCATTTGACAATCTGAAAATCGGCGGGAAATATTGTGAGTATTTTTTCTTTATATGTCAAATTAAAAAGTGAACCTTTCAAAGTATAAAGTCTATTAATTTTTTAAAAGGTTTAATTAGGTTTTATAAATGTGACCTAATTTATGGTTAGAGTGAAAAATACTTATGAATAAATAAATAAATTAAAATGTACCTAATTTAACTAGAGTAAATAAAACTATATCTATTACTACATACACTCAAATAAAAAAAAAGCCAAAATCGATCAGATTTGTGTGCAATGGAAGAGGCCTACGTCCAGTAGTGGACTGCGATGGGCTGATGATGATGATGATGATACACTCAAATAACGTACTATTTAATTTTATAAGACTTCTAGAATACATACCTACATACAAAACTTCAATCCAATCAAATCAAACCATTTTTATTTCGAATACACCAATACAACAGCACTTCAGTCAGTCGTGAAGCTAATTGTCTGTTCCAATTCGTAGATCCTATAGAGAAGAACAGACAAGAAACTCCATAGACACTCTTTTCCAACATAGATTTTACAATTTTTGGTTACATTGTTTTAGGCATTTTATTAAATGTGAGGACAATGTTAACGATGCTGATATTTACACTGGTAGTGTCCAAAAATAATTAAACATTAATCAAACTTAAATAAATTAACTAACATTGAAAATCTACGATTAAATAATTATATTAAACTACTACAAATTTGTTCTCAGTTACCTACCTATATAACATGTTTAATGAGGTAATTAATCATTTCTGAGCACATGTTTTACAGCTAAAACTATGAAAACCAATTAAATTAAACACAAAAGCGTAACTGAAAATACAAAACAACAAAGATAAAAACAATAAGAAGAAACATTAAAAGAAAATGATACTAAATAAAACATAAAATGTATTTAATTAAAATATTATGGCACTAATAACAATAAACTATTTAAAAAATAATATGTCACCGTGAATATAATTATTATTTCTCGTAAAACATAAACATATTCTCACAATTTCACCTGCTGAGTGCGATTTGCTTATTATTATCAATGCAAAGAGAAGGAAAACTTGAAACAAACCCTTTACCAACCCGTCTGGCCAGCGTAGTATAATAGGCAAAAACCTCCTTTGAAAAGAGAGGCCTATGTCCAGTAGTGGACTGTTGAAGGCTGTTGATGATGATGATGCTGATGATAATTAGGAGGGCATTGTGCGGTTCGTGGGAAATAATAGAAAACCTGAAACACGCTATAATATTGTCAGAGTGATATTTTACTTGTTGAAACCTTATCCGTCCGTCCGTGTGGTGACGGATTAAGAATACAAAGTGTCACCACCCCTATTCATTCCATGGGTGTCGTAAGAGGCGACTAAAGGAACAAAATAAGCAGCTAACATCACTGCCAAGAGAAGGAAAACTTGAAACAAACCCTTTACCAACCCGTCTGGCCAGCGTGGTATAGTAGGCCAAAACCTCCTTTCAAAGGAGAGGCCTATGTCCAGCAGTGGACTGGTAAAGGCTGTTGATGGTGAAAACCTTGTTAGTAAAAATATTGAAATTATGTAAGAATTATAATACCTGCTAAAAGAAATAAAATTACAATAAAATATTGACAGATTGCAATTAAAAAGTTACTTGACACATAAATTTTATTGTCTATGACTTTTTTATCTAACATGAGCTGAGTCCCGTAGTGTTATTGTTGTAAATGCGAGTAACGCTGAGGGGCGAAGATTACCCCAATTAAAAATAAAATCTTCATAAAATAGACGTTAGTAAAAGTATAAGAGTGTGAAATATATTATCGAGAAATTTAGCAAAGACTTGTTCTTCTTACACGTTTTTTATTAGCTTCACCTGTATGTTTGTTTGTTTGTAACCGACTCCTTTGGGTGCGATTTTGACCCACTTTAAACAGCCAGATTTCGTTCAAACTTTGTAGATTTATTGCGGACCGATGACAATACACAATTTAAAAAAAAAAAAATGTTAAACAAATTAGTCCTTTTTAAGTAAAAATATAATAGTAGTATAAAAAAAAAATAGTTTTAAAACACTAATCAAACACGCTTTTACACTAAAAAGTAGAAAAAAAATTAATATTAACAAAACGTGGGATGCTTTCTGAAAATATTTCAATAACGTCGCCCCGTTTAAGGGATTCGTTACCGCTTATAATATGTGAGTTATATGTGAGTTATATGTGATTTATATGTGAGTTATATGTGAGTTATATAAGTACCGAGGTACCTCGATAGTCTAATTCCAAACTAGGCATTACCTGTGTTGTGTTAACCGAACTGTTGACAAATATGCTTAAATATTGATAAAATATTGTTTAGGATAACCGCATTCTCAGAAAACCACGCTAAGTTTTGTAAGTGTGTACCTAAAGGCCACAGCACACTAGCTACTTTTAGCATCGGCGATCGGCGATTTTGCGACTGCATCGATGCTACATCGCGTTTTAGCGTCTTTCTGCGTCGATGCTACCGGCATCGGAATGTGTGCGGAGAGTAGCGTTCAGCTGCTGTGTCGCGCTTCTAAAAAGCGACTCAATCTCCGCGTTTGGCGTTTTTAAGTGTGCGGTGTAGAGCGTTAGGTCGCCGTATTTAGCTTTTAAAAAGCGACTAGTTGCCGATCGCTGATGCTAAAAGTAGCTAGTGTGCGCTGTGGCCCTTTGCGACTGCTCAGATGCTTGGATTGCGTCGGCTGTAGTGTTGTCTATGATTTTCCGACGCCATATCATTGCTACCGGCATCCGAATGTATGCGGAGAATAGCGTTCAGCTGCTGTGTCGCGCTTCTAAGAAGCGACTCAATCTCCGCGTTTGGCGTTTTTAAGTGTGCGGTATGGAGCGTTCGGTCGCCGTATTTAGCTCCTAAAAAGCGACTAGTCGCGAAAAGTAGCTAGTGTGCTGTGAACCTAACATACAGTTTGCACGTTGACAAATACGTTACAAGGATCTTACAGTGTCCGAAATTTTCTCTTTAATTTACTGTTGACATGTGCATACAATTCAAGGTAAAAAGTGACAGTTGTTTTTTTTTATGTGTCAAAGACTAAGGTGTTTACATTTTGGTAACTTTTTAAAATGTTTGCTGACCCACGTAACTATATCTGCGTCGATTTTCAACCGTGCCTGGCTCCTATTGGTCTAAGAGTGATGATAATTAGATAGATAGGATATGTTAGGCACGTAAGTAAAACATACTTAAGCAATATGACTGCACGGTTGACCTAGTAGCTTAAGCGGTCGCCACGCCGCTTCCTACTGCGACAAGTGTCGTGGGTTCAAATCTAACGTGGGATAACACTTTGTGTGATTCACAATTTGTTGTTCTGAGTCTGGGTGCTCTTTGTGTCCGTTTCATGTATGTTTGTAAAGTCAACCACGACACAGGTATTTATATTCCTAATGCCTAGTAAAAAAAAAAACATAAAAAAAAACTTCACGCCTCCAACTAAGCTTCACGCCTGCTATCTTATGACAACAACCGGGATCGACTGCTTAACATCACCATCTTCAACAGCCTTCAACAGTCCACTGCTGGACATAGGCCTCTCCTTAAAAAGGAGGTTTTGGCCTACTATACCACGCTGGCCAGACGGGTTGGTATAGGGTTGGTTTCAAGTTTTCCTTCTCTTTTCATTGATGTTGTTTTGCGTAGTTTATCCCTTAGTCGCCTTTTACGACACCCGCGGGTTGAATAGGAGTGGTGACACTCTGTATTCTTAATCCGTCACCACACGGACTGCTTAACGTGGCCTCTGAATCACGGAAACGCTCATATCATGTCATGCCACAAACGGTCACCCATCTAAGTCTGACCGCGCCGTCGTTGCTTACCCTCAGTGATTGTTTCCAATGACCTAAGGCCTCTCGGTTATAAACGCTTCTCCTCTTCTTCTTCCTTGCCTTATTCCCAATATTATTTGGGGTCGGCTACTAGTTCAACCGGTTTTACCTGAATTTCAGTTTTTCCACGGAGCTACTGGCATCAGACCTCCGGAACCCTAAGGGAGAACTGAAATTCGTAGGTTGAATTAGTTGTCAGTAAATTTGAGGGCAATGACTTCCCAATAACGATTGCCATAGATGTTAATGACAAACCGGGACCGACGGCCTTACGTGCTCTCCGAGGCACGGGCGTAAATCACCTTCAAACTTCCAAACTCCAAGCTGCTATTAAGAATTTCTTATGAAAAAATACATTTTTGTATGACCCGGGATTTGAACACGAGACCTCTTGATTAGCAGTCGCATACGCTATCCACTCGACCAGCGATCGCTTCTATTGGTATATAAAAATCTAGACTATTAGTGCATGCAATCATTGTATGCACTTCGCAAGCTAATAAATACCTAAATTATCGTAATAGTTTAAAACACAATATTTTATTCTGTTCCACTTAGGTTATTGCAGTTTTTTCTTGTTACCTAAATTACCTAATAAGTTTCGATGTACTAGTAATTCTAGAAAAAGTTTTTTAATAAATTTATACGTATTTTGGAAATGTTTAGTAACCCGAATTGAAATACTTTTATAACCGAGTGGCCTCAGGTGTAACAATCACCGAGGTTAAGTAACGTCAGCGCGGTCAGACTTAGATGGGTGACCGTTTTAGACATGATATGTTATGAGCGTTAACAGTCATGAAGCTTAGTTGGAGGTCTTCGGGCGTCTTAAAAACATCCAACGGCCACGGCCAATATAACGTAGCCACAATGTGTCTTGCCAATTCCCAACCCGCACTAGACCAGGGTGGGGACTTATAGCTTTATTCATCTTATAAGTGGAGAGCCGAGCCCAACAGTGGGACGTTATGGGTTGTTGATGTTGATATACATACACTAGCATTGCCTCCCGGGTATTATTGCTCACTTACTTATCTATATCATCATCATCATCAACAGCCTTTAACAGTCCACTGCTGGACATAGGCCTCTCCTTAGAAAGGATGTTTTGCCCTACTATACCACGCTGGCCAGACGGGTTGTTAAAGTATTTGTTTCAAGTTTTCCTTCTCTTGGCAGTGATGTTAGCTGCTTATTTTGTTCCTTTAGTCGCCTCTGACGACACCCATGGAATGAATAGGGGTGGTGACACTTTGTATTCTTAATCCGTCACCACACGGACCTGCCAGGGAAAGTTGGAGCGATTTAAACGAATTTTAATCGGTCTACCTGTTACAGAGGTAAGCCGGAACAAATTTTAGTTTACATAAAGTTTAGTCACACAATTTATTATATAAGTAATTGCTTCATTAACATAATTAAAAACTTTTGGAGATCGTTATCAAAATCGTACACAGCTATTTCAAGTACAACACAGTCGGCATATAAACACAGTAATAGATCTCACAATACTTTTTAATAACAACTGAACTGAACATATGGTTTCGCAATACAATGCATAATTGGTTTCTTAATTTCTTTTTAATTACGTTTTTTTATAAATAAACAAGGCATGTTCTTTCTTTTTTAACCGACTTCAAAAAAACGGTTCTCAATTCGTCGGAATCTTTTTTTTTCTAAGTATGTTCATCGATAATTTTGACGTTTATGAACCGATTTCAAAAATTATTATTGCATTGGAATGGGCGTAGGTTACAGGTGGTCCAATCGTTACCATATCGGAATCTGACGATGGGATCTCAAGAAAATCGAGGGAACTCCTCAAATATCATTGGCACAATCGTCGCGATTTGGGTACTCGGAATAGTTTTTCTTTGAAGTCGGTTCCTTTTTGTTAAAATTATTAAAAAATACAACTCCCGCTTTAGGAATATAAATCCTGGATAATATAACGTAACGGAAACATTGAAAACCCAGCCTTAGAACAACGATTTGAGAATCACACAAAGTGTTATCCTACGTGGGATTTGAACCCACGACACTTGGCGCAGTAGGAAGCGGCGTGGCGACCGCTTAAACCACTAGGCCAACCGTACAGTATATTAACTCTACTCGGCCTGATTGAAAGCCTTTTTAAATATTTAATTTACTATTTATGATGTGAGTTATAATTATGCTAGTAAAATTTTTGTCAAAATTTGTGGAGCCATTGATCACTCTGAATATATAGACACGTTTAAAAATTGTTGACCTAAGTACTTTGTGTCATACTATCTTTCGACCGCGGCTTCACCCGCGTGTATCTCGATTATTGCAGTAAAAA
This sequence comes from Phragmatobia fuliginosa, assembly GCA_932526445.1. Classification (NCBI taxonomy): domain Eukaryota; kingdom Metazoa; phylum Arthropoda; class Insecta; order Lepidoptera; family Erebidae; genus Phragmatobia; species Phragmatobia fuliginosa. The sequence continues at coordinate 1,712,174 of OW052083.1, read as the reverse complement.
GTAGCCTATGTGTTAAACTGATATATAAGCTATATTACTGTAAAGTTTCATACAAATTCGTTCAGTAGTTTGTGCGTGAAAGAGCAACAAACATACATACATAATCAAAAAGTTTCCCGTTTATAATATTAGTAGGATATGTTTAGTGAAAACTGTTGTTTTGACATTACAAACAGACACTCCACTTTGTTTTTATACTAGCTATGCCCCGCTGTGTTACCAGTAGAGATGTGTAGCTCCTGAGTGAGTGATATAAAAGATATATATCACTCACACCGATAGAATGTGTCACTAACTCACACTAGCTCCGAATATATCAGTAACTCAGTTCTAGCTCACTAACTCACTAGCTCATTGTCTCATGAATGATATCTATCTACCGTTCACTTCACGCTAATTTTGTTGCGACGTATTGGGTTATCAAGGAAAAATGCACATTATTTCTATAGAGGCAAAGCTTAACATAACTCATGTATTTTTAAAACAAAATTTATATTTGCCATTTTCTTACATAAAAAGGTAAATTAATTTAAGAACTTAATATTACGAATAATGGGATGATACATCAAATAAAAAATAAAATCTTAATGTGTTTAGTTTTATGTTGTAAATTTTCAATGTTTAATCATAAAACAGTGTAAATAAACTTAATAAAATAAGTAAATAAAAAAGGGGGTAAATGAAGTGGGTATACCTGCCTACCTACCTTGTGATTATATGAAAATTATTGTACATAGAAATTGATTTTTAAATACGCCAACCTAATCGATCAAATTTTATACTTCACGATATTTATTTCATTTCCAACTTAATTAAATCTGTCTAGGTTGACAGTCCTAAGCCTGCCAAGTATTAAGGAAAATCAATTTAATATTTATGTCTAATGTACAAACTAATAAAACTGAAAAAAAAAGATCTTCCGAGTACTTAACTTATGCTAATATAAGAATTAAAGAAATATTTGTGTGAGCGACAGAGATTTAAAGTGACTGATATACTGAGCTAAATGATCTAGACGAAGAAATAAATCAATTTTTAAACCAATCAATTGAAATGGATCACTGATCTAGTGATCTAAATGAGTGATATATATCTTTAGAGCGAAATGATATATATCTATCTTTTCAGCTCAGTGACACATTTTGCGCATCACTAGTTACCAGTGGTGATTGTTGTAAATCTCAGGTAATGTCGCGGAGCTAAGCTAGTCCCAAATTCCAGATATTAGTCGGAACAAAGTGTTAGGACTGTTGTTAACTCAAGAGAAATAAAACAACCGTTTGATGCAAGTATGTAAATAAATATATTTATTCGGAAGGTCATACACAACAGGAGAATCTTAACACCGCGATTCACCCGAAAGGCACAACGCCATCTATCGAGCGTGACCTCAATAAAAATATGTAAACATTCGATTGAACACAAAGAAACAGAGAGACATAAAACTGCCTTGTTGGTCTAGTGGTCAGCGTATGCGGCTGCTGTTCAAGAGGTCTCGGGTTCGATTCCCGGGTCGGACCAAATGTTTGTGTGATCCACAAATATTTCTTTCGGAGTTTGGGTGTTTTTCTATGTATAATATGTATGTATTTACAAAAACAAAGTATGTTTATGTATTTATATCAGTTGTCTAGTACCCATAATACAAGCTCTGCTTAATATGGGACTAGATGGCGTTGTGTGTAAGATGTCCGACAAAAAAAAAAACATTAAAAAAAAAACTCTATTTATATAAGTACCATATAATATATACTTTCACATATATTAAGTAAAAGTCTTATTTTGAAATGAAAAATAGACATTTTAATTTAATTTATTTATTTTAGTTGTTATATTGTAACTCAAATTTCGCAAGTAACAAGTCATTACTTCCACCTTGTCAGATCTAATTGTATTGGTAACTTAAGTAATATAACTTAAGAAATTGAGTGACTTAGCACTTTTGCTTGCTTACAAATGCATCAAGGCCCGTTAGAATTGACCCACTTATTCTACCTGTTAAATGCTAAATGATGCTGTGTATTTGGGATTGGCGCAATGAATACCATTAAACAAAATACAATGAATAAATATTTCGAACATCTTACACACAACATCATCTAGTCCCAAACTAAGCAGAGCTTGTATTATGGGATAACAACTGATATAAATACATAAACATATATTCTTTGTAAAGGGCCATAACCTCCTTTCTAAGGAGAGGTCTATGTCCAGCAGTGGACTGTTAAAGGCTGTTGATGATGATGACACGTTATACATAGAAAACACCCAAATTCGAAATCAAATATTTGCACATCATACAAACATTTGGTCCGACCCGGGAATCGTACCCGAGACCTCTTGATACATAGAAAGGAGGTTTTGGCGTACCACGCTGGCCAGACGGGTTGGTATAGGATTTGTTTCAAGCTTTCCTTCTCTTTGCATTGATGTTGTCTTGCGTAGTTTATCCCTTAGTCGCCTTTTACGACACCCGCGGGATGAATAGGGGTGGTGACATCCGTATTCTTAATCCGTCACCATACAGACGAAAAAATGCAGAATATTGCAGTTGTATTTGCTTTGTTGTCGAACATTATTTCAACATTTAATTGTTATCGTATCAAACAATGTTTATTGTATTTGAACCTGAGACTTTGTACCTTTAAATTAACATTCTCAATATTCATGACGCTTTTTGCGTAAAGGCAAGGTCGTGGTGCACATCTATTGTTTTTGGTTTATGTCACACAGAAGACCAACTGAAAAAATTAGCCAAGTGCGTGTCAGGCCACGCACAGGAAAGGGTTCCTCAGTCACCCATAATGGTACGTGGATTTAAAATCGTATCCAATAGATAATTGTTATGTTTACGTATTAATGCGTTAATTTTGTATGACGTGTTTCAAGTGAGCGCATTTTACCAGATAAGCCTTTATAACTTCTGAACTCAGAAAGTCATCTAATCCGTTATAGTTTTCCTAGTTCATTATATGGACCACCATCACGAATTTTCCCAGATTTTTTGAGCCAGCCGTTTAGCTTTTAGAGAGGGGGTGGGCGTCTTGTTTTTACAAAAAAGTATCCTTTAAAGTGGAATTTCTCAAACGGATTCAAACGGATACCTAAATCAAAAAATCGTCCTAGAAACCCTTAATTATTTTTAAAAAACCTGTCTAATGATATCTCACACGATAGGGTAGCCGCGAGAAAAAAAAACATCCCCAATTTACGTATGGAGGAGGTACCCCAAATAAAAATATTTTTGATAATGATAATTTACTCATCAGGTGGAGTCACCTTGGCAGGTGTTATACAAAAAATACCTCCGTTTTTGTTAAAACAAAACTTTTTGAAATCTATTTTTGCACAAACATCACTAAAAAAGTACTAAATGTATTTATTTAATAGTCTAAACTAAATATTCAGAGTTGGTAACACAAAAAAAATATATAAACACACTGGATTTTCCATAGACAATTCGCTGTAATGTTTTTCATGCAATAATGATGTAATTAAATGTCCTTCATCATTGATATTTTTTATTACAGCTAATTATGTTTATACTTATGTAGTTCCCCGAAATAAATACTATGTAAAACACTAGCTGTTGCCTGCGGCTCCACTCGAGTCTATTCATCCTTTATTACCTGGGGTATACTACACTAATATTACGAAACTGAAGTTTGTTTCTTTGTTTGTTTGAACGCGCTAATCTCAGGAACTACTAGTCCGATTTGAGAAATTATTTCTGTGTTAGATAGCTCATTTATCGAGGAAGGCTATAGGCTATATATCATTAACCTAAGATCCATAGGAGCGGAGCAGCAATAAAGAATGTTTCAAAATCGGGAGTCATTTTTTCCTCTTGAGAACTTCCCCTGCGTGCGATGCGTAAACGGATAAAGCTTCGCAAAAATAATGTATGACAGAATTGTTCCCCTTTAAACGTTCTAAAAAAAAGTCCACGACAACATATGTCTATCTTTTAAGGTTGGCTCACTATAACCTTTTTTATGGGAAACAAATTTGCTTCCGCGGTATAACATCCCACTACGGGCAATAGAAAACGAAGACTATGTGGGTCAACTAGCTTTATTAAATAGTTTAAGTCCTATCCTGAATCATCTTCCTAGCCTTATTCCCAATTTTATTTTGGGTCGGCTACTAGGTCAACCGGTTTTACCTGAATTTCAGTTTTTCCACGGAACGAGTGGCATCGGACCTCCGCAACCCTAAGGGAGAACTGAAATTCGAAGATTGAACTAGTTGTCAGTATATTTGAGGGCACTGACTTCCCAATAACGATTGCCATAGATGTTCATGACAACCGGGACCGACGGCTTTACGTGCTCTCCAAGGCACGGGCGTGAATCACCGCCAAACTTCCAAACTCCGGGCAGATAATAGGAATTTCCTAAGAAAATCCCAAAAACACTTTTTGGCCCGACCCGGGATTTGAACCCGAGACCTCTTGATTAGCAGTCGCATATGCTAACCACTAGACCAACGAGGCAGTTTAAATAAATAAATAGACAAAATAATATTGAACCAGTGGGCTTTAACTAGTACATCTATATGAAATAACTAGCTATAGCCCTCGGCTACACCCGCGTGTAGGTCCGTCATTGCAGTAAATAGTAGCCTATGTATTATTCCGATATGTAAGCTATATTATTGTGAAGTTTCATCAAAATCTATTCCTGCGTCATATATTGTTTAAAGTTATTGATATAATTTATACAGAGATATATAAGATATAGAATTTATATAGCAGGTAGTGAAGCCACGCTGATTTCAGCACGAATGTGCCGTCTCGACCGGGGCAGTACTACCCTCACACAGAAGACCATCCTAATAATGACATGCTGTCATTATTAGGATGGTCTTCTGTGTGAGGGTAGTGACATCAGCGTGGCTTCACTACCTGCTATATAAATTCTACTTGCTGTCGTATTTCGTTGGTGAGTGTGAGACCGGAGGCCCAATAATTCTGCATCATTCAACCGGCCTTAGGAGGCCGGAAGAATGATGCAGAATTTTCTGACCAGGCCGCCTTGGTATGGGTCACCATGCTACATTGCCTACCCTCACAACGAGGATGGTGGCCCCTACTCCTATATTCTACTCATGCTTTCCATCAGGCAGAGTAGAGTCACTTTGGTAGGCTTACATATAAAAAAAAAGAAAAAAAAAGAGATATGCTTGGTCAGCATATTTCAGATGTGTGTCTATTATCGAGTACGTAGAATTCGGGCAGTCATTTCCTCGTTGAGATCACGACGTGATTATATGCATTGTAGCGATAGGTTTTAGAATATATAATGTAGGTAAGTGCAAAAAAGATCCATACCTAATATATACCTTAGTGAGTAATGTTAGAGTAGTAAATCAGTGCTTCAATAATAAACATGGCTGCCAAAGAGTACACTGTTATTGTTATTCGCTATCCACCCATAAGTTCGCCATAATTGATGACCCCTATGACGAAACAAACCTATAAGTTCGCTATAAAATCCATTCAACAAACTTTCGTGTTTATAATATTAGACGTGTGGTGACAGATTAAGAATACAGAGTGTCACCACTCCTATTCATCCCGCGGGTGTCGTAAAAGGCGACTAAAGGATAAACTACGCAAGACAACATCGATGCAAAGAGAAGGAAAACTTGAAACCAACCCTATACCAACCCGTCTGGCCAGCATGGTATAATAGGCCAAAACCTCCTTTCTAATGAGAGGCCCATGTCCAGCAGTGGCCTGTTAAAGGTTGTTGACGATGATGATGATAAATTTGAGTAGGATTAGATTGACTCACGGACTAATTTTGCGCTCGCTTTCCAACAATAACTGCAGGTAGCCCCGTGGGACTCAGCTAACACATACATATATAATAGTAATTTAATCAAAAGCAGAGAAGTAATTGCATTATTAAATATATTTGATTGTCAACGTAACAAGCAGCCATTTTTTATGAATCACAATAGATCGAGTTGCGTTGTCTATGCCCATGACCCGTAGAGACAGAATAACAGAGTTATGTGATTACTCTGTGACGTTATTGAGCTCAATTCACAAGCACACCACGTCATTCTTTGCATACCATCTTATTGCGTCATGAAGAAATGCGCTTTATAAAATAACTATCCTTCGCCCGCGGCTCCGCCCGCGTGTATCTCGATTATTGCAGTAAAAAGTAGCCAATATATTATTCTGATATATATGCTATATTACTGTAAAGTTTCATAGAAATCCGTTCAGTAGTTTTTGCGTGAAAGAGCAGCAAACATAATATAATTATAATATATAAAACTCACAAACTTTCGCGTTTATAATATTAGTAGGATGATGTACTTACACAGAATACATAATAGTACTAGTACAGAGTCTTCTGTACTAGTACTATTAGTCTTCACTCCGAAAAGTTAATTAAAGAAATAGGGACCCTTGGTGTCAAAAGATTAAGTTCAATTCAGATCGCACAGCTCCGAATCACCTACGATTATATTTACCTACAATTGCCTCTCTTTCTACCGTGTAACTTAGTGTATTGTGTAACTGTTCTGACGATGTCTAGTCGACCGTCAAGCCTGCCCGGGCAGGCAAACGCCGACTATACCTAAACTGCGGAGTGACACCTCTCTGGTACTTAGGGGCTTTCCATGAATCACGTGAGGCTTGATAGGGGGGGGATATTTCATGATTTTTTGTGAACCCCTCGTTCACAAAAAATCATGAAATATCACAAGGGGTGGGGGGTGTAGTAATATATCATGTCCATCAATCATCAACAGCCTATAACAGTCCACTGCTGGACATAGGCCTCTCCTTTGAAAGCAGGTTTTGGCCTACTATACTACCTACTATACTACATAATATATTATATCATGTGTGTATTTATTTTTTCTGCAAATTTTATAATTTTTCATAATTTTCATAATTTTTATGTCAGACAACCTGCAACCTTTCTACTCTACCTCTGAACGTAATTATTGTAGTCTTTAATTTTCTATAATAAAATTAGTTGATACTTATATATGTATTTTATGATTTAAAAAACAAAAATGAGATTTTTGGTAGGTACTAAAAAATACACGTGATATAGGAGGGGAGGGGGGTGGGGGTAGACTTAAACTTCACCATGTATCACCGAGAGGGAGGGGGGTTAAAAAAATGCAAAAAAAATGATCACGTGATAATGGACGGCCCCCTAGTAGCTCCGGGCCATAAAAGCCAATTTACCCTAGGTGACTAGTAATCACTGAGGGTAAGCAATGACGACGCGAACAGTACCTACCTGGATGGGTGACCGTTACTGGCTCGATACCATTAGCGTTTTCGTGATTCGGAGGTCGCATTAAGTTCCGTTTGTTATCATTAGTATAACAGTCGTGAAGCATAGTTGGAGGACTTAGGATGTCCGTGTGGTGACGGATTAAGAATACAGAGTGTCACCACCCCTATTCATCCCGCAGGTGTCGTAAAAGGCGACTAAGAGATAAACTAGGCAAGACAACATCGATGCAAAGAGAAGGAAAACTTGAAACCAACCCGTCTGGCTAGCGTGGTATAATAGGCTAATACCTCCTAAGAGGCCTATGTCCATCAGTGGACTGTTAAAGTCAGTTGATGATGATGATGAATATTATCTATTCTTATCTAGCTATATTGGAAAACCTAGATTAGATAAATGGATTTTTAATATTGAAATGGATTTGTCAGAGTTGTAAAGGATTAAGAATACAGAGTGTCACCACACCTATTCGTTCCGTCGCAGTCGTAAGACCTGACTAATGGAGTTAAGTACGAGTAGAGGAACGGGTGTCGTGTTCCTCAAACACAAAGGGAGGATCCTCCGACCAGGCGAGGTGATCATGCCTGGCGGGCCAATGCCCAACAATTGATGTTGGGATGTTGTATATATGTTAATCGGCGCGAGAATGTTACTTTCGTGATTCAGGATTAGTAGTTACTCCGTATAGATCGTTATGTGTTTTCTTCGTAATTCAATGTTTTTTCGTTAGATGGCGCTGTTGTATGTTTTACGTCGCGCTGGATGTGGAAGTCGCCACAAAGGCTTATGGCATCGTGCAACCAACGGTTACCCATCGAAGTCCTAACAGCACCGTCGTTTCTTACTAAATCAACTTGTTTAAGCGCCTCAACCGAATGGTTTAAAGTAATTTAAAGCTTGCAACACCGAAGTTGTCAGTCAAACTTATGATATATTACTATGGTATTGTTGTAAACAAAAAAAAGATTGCCAGCAATCTGTGAACGCAATTCTTTTGAAATACCGTATCTATTTTCGTAACGCGCGCAAATGTGTTAAGTGTAGTGTACTTAAGAGTAAGTGCTGATCACATCTTGACACATATTACTTAATTAAGTTTGATGTACTTTATTAGCTAACTGCCTCTTTGGTCTAGTGGTTAGCGTATGCGACTGCTAATCAAGAGGTTTCGTGTTCAAATCCCGGGTCAGTCCAAAAATGTGTTTTTCTTAGGAAATTCCTAATATATGCCCGGAGTTTGGAAGTTTGGCGGTGATTCACGACCGTGCCTCGGAGAGCACATAAAGCCGTCGGTCCCGGTTGTCATGAACATCTATGGCAATCGTTATTGGGAAGTCAGTGCCCTCAAATATACTGACAACTAGTTCAATCTTCGAATTTCAGTTCTCCCTTAGGGTTACGGAGGTTCGATGCCAGTCGCTCCGTGGACAAACTGATATTCAGGTAAAACCGGTTGAACTAGTAGCCGACCCCAAATAAACTTGGGAATAAGGCTAGGAAGATGTACTTTATTAGCTTATATTAGCTGATGGTTACGGTTGCTAAACCTTTACAACTACAACCGCTAAACACCGCGGGGCAAAGTTAGTCTATAAATATATACAAATAAATAAAATTGGAGTGTCTGTCTGTAATGTAAAAATTTTCTGACTGCCTTGTTGGTCTAGTGGTTAGCGTATGTGGCTGCTGATCAAGAGGTCTCAGGTTCGATTCCCAGCTCGGACCAAATATTTGTGTGATCCATAAATATTTGTTTCGGAGTATGGGTGTTTTCTATGAATAATATGTATGTATTTACAAAAGTATGTTTATGTATTTATGTCAGTTATTTAGTACCCATAAGACAAGCTCTGCTTAGTTTGGGGCTAGATGACGTTGTGTGTCATCATCATCATCATATCAGCCGCAAGAAGTCCACTGCTGAACGTAGGCCTCCCCCATTGATTTCCACTTCGACCGGTCGGTAGCGGTGTGTGTAAGATGTCCGAAATATTATAAAATTAGCAGTTTTTAACTAAATGCGGATGAAAGTATATCTGATACAACAAAAAAGCAATAAACAAAAATCTGATTGTCTATCCATCCGTCTATCTATTTGTTACGGTTCATCTCTGGAATGGCTGGACCGACTTTGATGGGACTTCCACTGGCAGAACGCTGACGACCTAAGAAGTAACTTAAATTATTTTTTAGAGTAGCTTATTTTTTTTTTTTTACGAAATTTATTGAATCTATAACCAATTTTTTTTTTTTTTTTTTTTTTTTTTTTTTTTTTTTTTTTTTTTTTTAAGAGACAACTTCCGCATTAGGAATATAAATCCTGTGTCGCGGGGGACTTTACAAACATACATGAAACGGACACAAAGGACATCCAGACTCAGAACAACAATTTGCTAATCACACAAAGTGCTGTCTCACGTAGGATTCGAACCCACGACACTTGGCGAAGTAGAAAGCGGCGTGGCGACCGCTTAAACCACTAGGCCAACCGTGTCAAAAATTGTATGCTAGTGTACCGACACTATCTAAAATTATAAACAAAAGGACTATACACAATAAACACTCATAATTTTAACAAAAATAAACCGACTTCAAAGAAAAACTATTCCGAGTACCCAAATTGCGACAATTGTGCCTATGATATTTGAGAATTTCTCTCGAATTCCTTGGGATCCCATCATCAGATCCCGATATGGTGACGACGGGACCACCTATAAACTACGCCAATTCCAATGCAAAAATATGTTTTGAAATCGGTTCATAAACGACGAAATTATCGCTGAACATAGAAAAAAAAAAGATTCCGAAGAATTGAGAATCTTCTCATTTTTTTGAAATCGGTTAAAAACTAGCACCAAAATCAATTTCCCTTTACCAAAAATCGGTATCTAACCGCTAGGATAGATCTAGCTTACTGTATTACCGTTGCGCAGCCATGAATAAATTATTTTCTAAAAATATACGTACAGTTAGACACAAAAGTGATAGTCAGACTTCCTCTTTGGTATAGCGGTTAGCGTATGCGACTGCTGATCAAGGGATCTTAGGTTCCAATCCGGTTCGGGCTGTTGTTAGGACTTTCTAATGAGAAATTCTTAACAGAATATCGAGGAAAATGGCGGTATTATAACCAACAGCGGAGTATTACAAGCCGTTACTGAAACCATATCGATGGTAGAAAGTCTCTTAGAGATCTCTTATCTAGATTTGTTTTTTTCTTTGAAAAAAGACAGCTCCCGCATTAGGAATATAAATTCCTGTGTCGCGGGGCCTTTAGTGGACGCAAAGAACACCCAGACTCAGAACAACAAATTGTGAATCACACAAAGTGTTATCCTACGTGTGATTGGAACCCCAACACTTGGCGCAGTAGGAGGTGGTGTAACACCACGGGGCACAGTTAGTCTGCTTCCTAGCCTTACTCCCAATATAATTTGGGGTCGGCTACTAGTTCAACCGGTTTTACCTTAAAGTTTTTCCACGGAGCGATTGGCATCAGACCTCCGCAACCCGCAACCCTAAGGGAGAACTAAAATTCGAAGCCTGAACTAGGTGTCAGTATATTTGAGGGCACTGACTTCCCAATAACGATTACCATAGATGTTAATGACAACCGGGACCGACGGCTTTACGTGCTCTCCGAGGCACGGGGGTGAATCACCGCCAAACTTCCAAGCTTCGGGCTGCAATAAGGAATTTCCTAAGAAAATCCCAAAAACTCTTTTTCGCCCGACCCGGGATTTCAACCCGAGACCTCTTGATTAGCAGTCGCATACAGTATAGTCGCGGGGCACAGTTAGTATTACTTGAATAATTGAATATAACATAATTGAACCATTACCCTTAATTGTTTTAAGCACGTTATTTTGCCATTATAAGATGGAACTCGGTTCATTTTTGTAATTATTTAATTTGTGAGAATTTTGTTTATGCTTGCTCAAGTTGATTATTATTTACATGTGTTAGTTATCTATTGTTAAATTAGTAGTGAGTAGTAATAGGTTAAGTTATCAATTCTCTATCAATTCATCATCATCATTATAATATAACTTAAAGAAATGTATTTCTATCAATATTATTTTTACGGGAATTAACGCGATCACATAAGTAGGGTATTACATACCTCTGATTTGCCTGACGTTTCGACCAGGTTGCACCGGCCGTGGTCACAGGCTGACTAACCTGGTCGAAACGTCAGGCAAATCAGAGGTATGTAATACCCTACTTATGTGATCGCGTTAATTCCCGTAAAAATAATATTAATTATCATGGAACGCGAAAGTTTAAAAGTTAGTGTATTTCTATCAGTTGTCCAGTACCCATACTACAAACTCTGCTTAGTTTGGGCAGGGGGGTGTCACTCCGCAGTTTAGGTATAGTCGGCCGGCTGCCTGCCGGGTCAGACACGCCGGTCGAACAGACATCGTCAGAACAGTTAAGAGTTACACGATAGAAAGAGACGCAATGGTAGGTAAATATAATCGTAGTGATTCGGCGCCGTGCGATCTGAATTGAACTTAATCTTTTGACACCGAGGGTATCTATAACTTTAATTTACTTTTCGGAGTGAGTCTTCTGTACTGGTACTATTATGTATTCTGTGGTTTGGGACCAGATAATGTTGTGCTCAGACGTCCGAAGTAAAAATATATTATATAAATAAAATTGAAAAGTCTGTTTGTAATTCCAATCATCTGTTTGTCGAAATGTGTGTAATTCAAATTAACTGTTTTTTAGCGACCAAGCCGCCATGGGTTGCCACCCTTACCATGGCGGCTTGGTAAGGTCTTTCTTCATCATTCTTACGGCCTTCGAAAACCGGGAGAATGATGCAGAATGATTGGGCCTTCGGTCTCACACTCACCAACGAAATACGACATCAAGAATCTTGTCATTATTAGGATAGTCTTATGTGCATCGAGCCGGCCCATTCGTGCTGAAATAAGCATGGCTCTAGTTCTTCTATAACTATAAAGGAAGCAGCTAAAGAAAATCCGCACCAAAATTAAATATATCCACTTTTGACGCTGACTGTACTAATAATTACTTTGGAACATAAATCATTCATGCAAATTATCTAAAAATAGAAAAAGTACACGCACATCAATTAAAATTGCTAATTGTCGGCACTTAGAAGTTTAGTGTTACAAGGTCAAATATAAGTTGAGCAACAGTCTACCGACAGTTGAGCCATTGTTGCTAGTAAATTAGAACGTATATTCCCATTGAAGCATATCAGCAGACTTATTGAGTGCGAAGACAGACACAGGTCCAATTATGCAGACGAACCTCAATAGGTGGACACAGTGGTATCGAATAGGACGGGAGGCTACAGCACAATGCCACCATTGCGGGTCTGACCGAGACTCCGCCCAGCACACGCTGGAGGCCTACTTGGGAATCTGAGCGTCGAGTCCTGGTCGGACAGATCGGACGAAACCTGTCACCGCCAGCATTGTTCGCGGCAATGCTGGCGAGTGGCGAGGGATGGGAAGCCGCGGTCTCCTTCTGTGAGAATGTTATGCTATAAGGGGACGCGATAGAGGTCGCTAGTTCCCCAATCGTCGCATAATGGTCGCTGCGGTCACACCCTGGGGAGATGTGACCGTATGACAGGGGGGACACCAGAAGCCGCTGTTGCGATCCTGGTGTTCCTCCGAAATGCCGAGGTAGGCCGCCGCGGGGTGAAGGGTGTGGTGCGAAAAGCATTCCCCGCGTTATAAAAAAGATGGACACAGTGGTGGTTCTTTTATACTTGCACTTTGCACTGTGTGAACCACATCTGAGGCAGACAATGTTGCATATTCCTGCGACATATGTCCAGCATTGGACTCTTAAAGGCTGTTGATGATGATGATGTTGATATGATGTGATTATAAGTAATTCTTGAAATTTATACAGAGATAACCTTGGCCATATTTCAGAAATGTATCTATTATCAAGCACGTAGAATTGGGACAGTCATTTCCTCGTTGAAATCAAGATGTAATTATATGCATTACAGCGATAATGTAGCTGTATATCCGTATAAATACGCATACCTTAGTTGGTGATAAAAGAGTAGTAAAGCAGTGCTTAAATACTAAACATGGCTGCCAAAGAGTACACCGTTATTGTGATTCGCTATCCACCCATAAGTATGAAAATAAACAACCCATAAACAAGCATGAAAATATAAGTTCGCTGTACTGCACTTAAACTTGCACTTTGCACTGTGTGAACCACATCTGTGGCAGATAATACTGCACTTACAAATTTAAAAGAACCACTACAGTGGCGACCTATTGAGATGGTTCTGTATAATTGGACCTGTGTCAGGTTTCACACTCAACTGAAAACACGACCTGAAATGTCAGCATAACGTCATTTCAGGTTTGTCGTCTGTGAAAGTGTAGTACCGCCAGGTCGGATTAAGAATACAAAGTGGCACCACCCCTATTCATTCCATGGGTGTCGTAAGAGGCGACTAAAGGAACAAAATAAGCAGCTAACATCACCGCCAAGAGAAGGAAAACTTGAAACGAACCCTTTACCAACCCGTCTGGCCAGCGTGGTTATAGTAGGCCAAAACCTTTTTTCAAAGGAGAGGCCTGTGTCCAGCAGTGGACTGTTAAAGGCTGTTGATGATGATGATGATGAAAGTGTAGTACCGCCAGGTCGAGCCGCCCTAAATACATTTGAGAAAATTACAGGAAAATTATGAAAATGAGAATTGAAATATCAACAAAACAACACGGATCTTAAATATATGAAGTTTTGAGTCATTACTTAGTACATTACATTCGTGACAAGGTCGTGTCGGTCTTGCGCAATCTACAATTGCTAACGAACGACGCCATGTTCGTCATGTCATCGTATTGTGATCAAAGTCGTGGTTACCCATTCGTAAATTATTATAATATATATTAATCGATAGATATTGTCTGGTCTACCTCGTTGGTCTAGCTGCTAGCGTATGTTTTCTTCTCACTATGGTCCCGGGTTCTTTAAACGGGGAGTGAAAAAGCATCTCACCAAGTAGTGTGGACCGTCATACTTTATGGTCTGGTATAGTATAAGTGTGGTGGTCCCCACTCTTGGATTCTGCTCATGCTTTCCATCAGGTAGGGTAGAGTAACTTTGGTAGACTAAATATCAAAAAGGGAGATATCGGGTTCGTCATCTAATCCCAAACTAAGCAGAGTTTGCATTATGGGTACTAAAAAACTGATTTAAATACGTAAATATACTTTTTTTGTAAATAGATCATGTTATACATATAACACCCAGACTCCGAGTCAAAGAATTGTTGATCACACAAACGTTTGGACCGACCCAGGAATCGAACCTGATCAGCAGTTGCATACGCTAACCTTTAGACCAACAAGGCAGTTGAATATCTCATGCTAATTGTATAATACGTGTTCCCGGATGAAAAGATTACCTTCATTTATTTATATGTATGTAAAAAGCATTGAATGCATAAGTAATTTTGACGTAAATGTAAAAAAGTAACTAAAACATATATTTTTTGCATTCGTTTATCGCACAATGTTTTGATTCCAATGTTGGTTGGTTCAGCCTGCCTAGACAAGTTGCATACGTTTTTCGTTTTCTATTTCGCTTCGGGGAGTATGTAAAGCCGTCGGTCCCGGTTGTCATGAACATCTATGGCAATCGTTATTGGGAAGTTAGTGCCTTCAACTGACAACTAGTTCAATCTTCGAATTTCAGTTCTCCCTTAGGGTTGCGGAGGTAAGATGCCAGTCGCTCCGTGGAAAAACTGAAATTCAGGTAAAACCGGTTGAACTAGTAGCCGACCACAAATAAACTTGGGAATAAGGTTAGGAAGAAGACTAACTGTGCCCGACGGTGTTACCCGCTGTTGTTCACTTACGGATAACTGATAACGGTTGCTGTATTAACAATACACAGACATTAATTTTATTAATTTCTGACCCCATATAAATTTATTAATATCTGACCCCATATAAACTTGGGAATAATGGCTAGGAGGATGCTCTAGGATGGAGGATAGGATTCTCTATTCTATTTCTCTATTATCTTGGTTTTTTTTTTTTCGAATATCATGTGACGCATGCCGTAGTCACATATCGCTATTCTCTATTCTCTTGTTTCATTGGCTTTGGCTTGATCACGTAACTAAGTGACATTAGCCAATGACAAAAGTTTCCAATAAAAAAAATCTGTTGATTAAGCACTTTTTTTGGTGTCTGGCAAAATATGACGTAATATCTATACAATCATAAATAAATATAATAAAATCGGAGTGTCTTTTTGTAATATCAAATAAACAATTTTTTACTCAATGCATATCAAAGTAAATGCGGTAACTATATCTAAAATTGGCCAACGTGTCAGGATACGTAGAATAGGGTTCCGTAGTCATCCATAATGGTAGGTAGATAAAATCGTGTCCAATAGAAAATTGTTATGTTAACTTGATGTTTCTTTATTTTGGACGAAGTTTTCCTAGTGAGTGCATTTTGCAAGGCTCCTAAAATAAAAAAAATCATCAGAAGATCATCATAATAATGACCGCATGTCGTATTTCGCTGGTGAGTGTGAGACCGGAGGCCCAATCATTCTGTATTGTTTTCGCGGCCTCCAGAGGTCAGGAGAATGATGCAGAACTGTATGACCAGGCCGCCTTGGTAGAGGTCACCGTGCTGCATTGCTTACCCTCACAATGAGGATGGTGAACCCTACTCCTGGATTCTACTCATGCTTTCCATCAGGCAGAGTAGAGTCACTTTGGTTGGCTTCAGTATAAAAAAAAACAAAATAAAATAAAAATGAATATCAAAACCGCTATAGTTTTCCCTGAAAGTTAAATATATGGGCTACTATCATCATTTTTTTTTTAATTTTTTGAGCCAACCGTTTAGCTTTTATAGTTGGGGAACGGGTTTTAGAAAAAAATGGATATTTGATACGGTTTACAATAATAACCGTGTGGTGACGGATTAAGAATAAAAAGTGTCACCACTCCTATTCATTCCATGGGTGTCGTAAGAGGCGACTAAAGGAACAAAATAAGCAGCTAACATCACTGCCAAGAGAAGGAAAACTTGAAACAAATACTTTACCAAATCGTCTGGCCAGCGTGGTATAGTATGCCAAAACCTCCTTTCAAAGGAGAGGCCTATGTCCAGCAGTGGACTGTTTTAAAGGCTGTTGATGATGATGATGAACCGCGGGTAACACCGCGGGTCTCAACTACTTGAGTAAATATACTTCCTACCTGAGTATTACACTCAGTAATTGATGTTGTAATAAGTACATCTTTTTGTTATTGAACTTTGAATATTGACTTAAAAAAACACATCCTCATGTGTGTTGTAATATTTTGTGAAACGATAAAGTGCTTGCTTATTGTAATTAAATATCGTTGAGAGTAAGGTAGGTAGTAGGTGTTATCGGGATCGATTCCCGGGTCGGATCAAATGTTTGGGTGATCCGCAAATATTTGTTTAGGAGTTTGGGTGTGTAATATGTAAATATAATTACAAAAAAAAGTATGTTTAAGTATTTAAATCAGTTGTCTAGTACCCATAATACAAGCTGTGCTTAGTTTGGGAAAAGATAGACGATGTTGATTTATTTATTTAAGTTACCCCGCTACAGGCACTGTGCAGAAGAGTTTCCATGGATCAGCTGGTCTAAAACTAAGAAATTACTTGAATCTCATACTTTAGAAAGACGAATAAAAATAATTTTAACAATAAGAAACAGACTTCAATGAAAAATTAATCACACGACCGGTATGCCTATGACATCTGAAGAGTTCCTCCAATTTCTCCAGTATCCTATCATCAGATCCTGGTCTCCTTATCATGAGACCACATGGGAGGCATCAGCTTTCAAATAAAAAAAGAATTAAGAAAATCAGTTCACTCATTCGAAAGTTCTGTGTTACCAAAGCTGAGAAGCTCTTCCTTTTTTGAAGTGAGTTAAAAACTAGCAACATCTAGTCATTATATAGATATACAGATACGCTTGGGCTGTGCCTGACCTATATGTTGATTACTTAATAGCTTAGAAAACCAGTTTCTGAGAAACGTACCAAGGACTGTACACTTTCTCGGTGTTCATGAGAATATTTCAACATTCCAGTAATGTTTGCCTCATGCACACACAAGCCTATGTCCTTTAAGGCAGCAGTTAATGTTCAATATACATGACAAATTACATTCAATAATACTGTTTTTATAGCATAACTAGCTGCGCCCCGCGGTGTTACCCGCGTATATCATTATGGTTGCTATGCAAGTGTGTTATGCTTAACAACCTGTGAAGTTTTGACAGGAGATAAACAGTGATACATTTTTAACCGACTTCAAAAAAAGGAGGAGGTTCTCAATTCGTCGGAATCTTTTTTTTTTTTTTTTTTATGTATGTTCAGCGATAACTTCGTCGTTTATGAAGCGATTTCAAAAATTCTTTTTGCATTGGAATGGACGTAGCTTACAGGTGGTCCCATCGTCACTATATCGGGATCTGATCATGGGATCCCAAGGAAATCGAGGGAACTCCTCAAATGCACACTCAAAGGCACAATGTCGCGATTTGGGTACTCGGAATAGTTTTTCATTGAAGTCGGTTCCTTTTTGTTAAAATTATGACATCTACGATTTATGTATTTTTATAATCACCTAGTTTTCACCGGTTTATGTCGATTATTGCAGTAAAAAGCCTATGTGTTATTCTGATATATAAGCTATATTACTGTAAAGTTTCATTAAAAACCGTTTCGTAGTTTTTGCGTGAAATAGGAAAAAACATACATACAAATATACATACTCACAAACTTTTGCGTTTATAATATTAGTAGGATTATCATCAAAACACAAAGTCCGATATGTTATTTATTTATTTAAACAACTTCTTTGCATATGAAATTCTACTTTATTTAAAATTTCGGACATATTACACAACGTTATCTAATTCCAAACTAAGCAGAGCTTGTATTATGGGTTGTAGACAACTGATATAAATATACTTTTTTTTTGTAAATACATACATACATATTGTACATAGAAAACACCCCAACTTCGAAACAAATATTTGTAAATCACACAAATATTTGGTCTGACCAAAGAATCGAACCCGAGACCACTTGATCAGCGGCCGCATACGCTAACCACTAGACCAACATGGCAGTTTACACGTATGACCTTAACGCTCTCCTTAGAGGACATCTGAGCCCAGCGGCGGGACATGGGTTGTTGATAAAATATGAAGTTCATTTTTTACACAATAGTAACTCCTTTTTAGGGTTCCGTAGCCAAATGGCAAAAAACGGAACCCTTATAGATTCGTCAAGTCTGTCTGTCTGTCTGTCCGTCCGTATGTCACAGCCAATTATTTCCGAAACTATAAGAGCTATACTGTTGAAATTTGGTCAGTCGATGCATTCTGTGAACCGCATTAAGATTTTTATATAAAAATAGAAAAAAAACAATACATTTTGGGGGTCCCCATACTTGGAACTGAAACTCAAAAATTTTTTTTTCATCAAACCTATACGTGTGGGGTATCTATGGATAGGTCTTCAAAAATGATGTTGAGGTTTCTAACATCATTTTTTTCTAAACTGAATAGTTTGCGCGAGAGACACTTCCAAAGTGGAAAAATGTGTGTCCCCCCCCCTCTAACTTCTAAAGTAAGAGAGTGATAAAACTAAAAAAAATATATGTTGTACATTACCATGTAAACTACCAACGAAAATTAGTTTGAACGAGATCTAGTGAGTAGTTTTTTTTTATACGTCATAAATCGTAACACGCAATATACCTTTCATCCAATCAATACACTAGTATAAAAACATCGATGAAAGTTACAACGAACTACAAGAACTTTTATATGATGTTACTTGCTGGTACGGAACCCTTCATGGGCGAGTCCGACTCGCACTTGGCCGCTTTTTATATCTTTATTCCTGCTAAAGTGACTCTACTTCCCCTGATGGAAAGCATGAGTAGAATCCAGGAGTAGGGGTCACCATCCTCATTGTGAGTGCACCATGGTGACTCACACCATGGCAGATTAGTGAGATGTTTCCGCATTATTCTCCCGGCCTCTGCAATGATGCAGAATTATTAGGCCTCCGGTCTGACACTCACCAACGTACGAATACTTCATAGGTTGATCTTCTGTGTGAGGGTAGTACTGCCCTGGTCTAGCCAGCCTATTCGTGTTGTAATCAGCGTGACTTATACTCCGAGCTCTCTAAGACTTCAGAAAATCTGTCTAACCGTTTCTCTTTCTCTTGTCACCAGCAAGATGTCAGGAGAGACAATAACAGCAGACATGGAATCTATACCTGATCGCATTGCTGCGACATTCACAGGGTTGAATATCCTCGTCACAGGAGGGACTGGCTTCATGGGGAAGGTCCTCATTGAGAAACTGCTGAGGTTAGTATTTTTATACCCTATTCTACCTATTTTTTCTTTAATTTTTTATTTGGGCCTACGAAAGTTACTCGGTGTGGTGACGGATTAAGAATACAAAGTGTCATCACCCCTATTCATTTAATGGGTGTCGTAAGAGGCGACTAAAGGAACAAAATTCGACTGCACGGTTGGCCTAGTGGCTTAAGCGGTCACCACGCCGCTTCCTACTGCGCCAAGTGTCGTGGGTTCAAATCCCACGTAGGATAACACTTTGTGTGGTTCACAATTTGTTGTTCTGAGTCTGGGTGTTATTTGTGTCCGTTTCATGTATGTTTGTAAAGACCCCGCGACACAGGAATTCATATTCCCAATGCTGGAGTTGCCTTTTTAAAGAAAAAATAATAAGCAGCTAACATCACTGCCAAGAGAAGGAAAACTTGAAGCCAAAACCTCCTTTCAAAGGAGAAGCCTATGTCCAGCAGTGGACTGTGAAAGGCTGTTAATGATGATGATGATGAAAGTGACCCGGTTTTTATCATAAGAAAATAGTCGTGAAGCTTAGTTGGAGGCCTGCAGGTGGCTTAAAAGTATCCAACGTTAAGATTACATTACATAGTAGGACAAAACCTCCTTTCTAAGGAGAGGCCTATGTCCATCAGTGGACTGTTAAAGGCTGTTGATGATTGATGATGATGATGATGATGATGATGTCCAGTGGACTGAGATGGACTGATGATGATGATGACGTAATTCTGTGGCCGCTATGACAAAAAAAAATGAATATTTAAGTGGACCTCCTATTCAGAAAACGTTATTTTAATGTTTTTTTTACTTGATAGACAAAATATATAGCTCCCCCGGCTCTGCCTGCGTGTCTTCGGTTATCACGGTCAAAAGTAGCTGTAGTTATTTAACAAAAGAAACTGTATTTTATGAATTACTTGTTTTATTACAACCGACAAAGTGTACAACAAATTACAAAATTACACAGGAAATTAGCAACGCCACATACAAAGAAACAGTGTTGTCATTACCTTAAATAAAATCCCTACTAATATTATAAATGCGAAAGTAACTCTGTCTGTCTGTCTGTCTGTTACGCTTTCACGCCTAAACCATTGAACCGATTTTGATGAAATTTGGTATGAAGATGGAACTGAACTTGATAAAGGACATAGGATACTTTTTATCGCGATAATAAAGGTAGAAAGAAGGGTTTGAAATAGGGGACGAAAGTTTGAGTCGAAGTTCCTTAATAACAAACATAAAATCACAGAATACATAATAGTACCAGTACAGAAGACTCACTCCGAAAAGTAAATTAAAGTTATAGATACCCTCGGTGTCAAAAGATTAAGTTCAATTCAGATCGCACAGCGCCGAATCACTACGATTATATTTACCTACAATTGCGTCTCTTTCTAACGTGGAACTCTTAACTGTTCTGACGTTGTCTGTTTGACCGGCGTGTCTGACCCGGCAGGCAGCCGGCCGACTATACCTAAACTGCGTAGTGACACCCCCCTGATAAAATCATGTAAGATTGTTTAATCTACCCTTACCGTGTCGCGCGATATAAAAGAATTCTACGCGAGTGAAGCCGCGGGCGGAAAGCTAGTAACTAATAAAATACTTTATGTTGCTACTATTATTTTAACAGCAGCCTATGTATATACTCAGACTCTCAACCATCTGTGTATCAAATTTCATTGAAATAGGCTGAATAGTTTTAGCTTGAAAGCACGGAAAACAGATTCCCATTTATAATATTAATGAGGATGGTGCGGAACTCTTCCTGCATGAGTCCTACTCGCACTTGGGCGATTTTTATTTATGTTGACTATTTTTGTTTACAGGCAATGTCCAGACTTCAAACAGATATATCTGCTGGTCAGACCCAAGAAAGGAAAGAATCCAAAGCAGAGACTTGAGGAGATATTTAGTGGACCTGTAAGTGTTACCAGCTTATTTTACAAGCCATTAATAATTAAATATTTCGGACATCTTACACACAACTCCATCTAGTCCCAAACTAAGCAGAGCTTGTATTATAGGTACTAGACAACTGATATAAATTTATACTTTTTTTTGTAAATTTTTGTAAATACATACATATTATACATAGAAAACACCCAAACCCCGACAAAAATATTCATACAGATCATACAAACATTTGGTCCGACCGGGGAATCGAACCCGAGACCTCTTGATCAGCAGCTGAAAGTGCTAACCACTGGACCAACAAGGCAGTCAAATAAATACATATATCGGACACACAACGCCATCTAGTTCTAAACTAAGCTGAGCTTCTGTTTATAGGTACTAAACAACTGATATAAATAGACACATAAACATACTTTTTTTTTGTAAATACATACATATTATACATAGAAAAGACTTAGACTCCGAAATAAAAAATGTGAGCCGTCACGGGACGCCTGGCAGATGTGAAACATCGCCATTATTTTGTAAAAGTAATATGCAGAAAAGAACATATTGTAATAGGAACTAAATATGTCATAATGATAAAATAAAATATTACTAATTATTAAAATAGTAGTTTATATGCAGTAGTGTGTATACCGTACACACTACTGCATATAGACTGTATATATATACCATCGTATAGCGTGGCGTGGCGACGCGTCGCCAGTCGCCAGGCCAGAAATCTATTTTACGTGCGCCTATAGATGTTTCACATCAAAATATATTTACAGAACAAACATTTGGTCCGACTCGATAATCGAACCCGAGACCTCTTGATCAGCAGCGGCATACGCTAACCACTATACCAACAAGATATTAGATATCATCGAGAAATGGTTCAACTGTTTCCAAGATGCATGACAAACCATTATTTTCATGATGTCGGCGTGATGACAAGTAGGTTTCAACAGCGAGGTCTTGTGTCGAAATCACTTCGCAATATTTCTGTTTTGTCAACATTTGTTGGAAGTTTTGTACCGCAGATGTTGTATATGATAATCGTAATAAACGTGACTACGTAATGTGTACGTTTGGGCATGACGTTATGAGGAAATTGCTATTATAATAATAATAATAATAATAATCATTTTATTGCCTTCTATAAACACAAAAGAATCTACATTTAAAAACTTAATCACCATGGCAAAGGGTCTGGATTCAGCGGTTGTTATAAGAATACAGAAAGACTGTGATAACTTTTAACGCTGGTTTTCAATCCAGCCCTTGTACTACACTTACTGAATACATAATTATACTTTTGTGGGTACACAAACACGTATAAACAATTACAATTATAAAAATAGAAAAGTTATACTAAAACCGAAGATAAAATAAATATCAGGAAAAATTATATAATGCAAATGTATGTATCTATAAATCAAAACAATAAACCAAAACAATAACAATAAAACTAATACTACTGAAAACTGAAAATCGGTGATTATAATAATGTGAGTAGCCAGGACTTATCTTTATTATATGACCTTGAGTACGGTTTCTATTTAAGGTGATTTCAGCACGAATTGGCCTCTCGACCGGGGCTGTACTACCCTCACACAGAAGACCATCCTAATAATGACAGCATTCTTGCTGTCGTATTTCGTTGGTGAGTGTGAGACCGACCATTCTGCATCGTTCTCACGTTCTCCTTAAGCGGGGGGAATGATACAGAAACATCTGACCCAACCGCCATGATACGGGTCACCATATTGCATTGTCTACCCTCACAATTAGGATGGTGACCCCTACTCCTGGATTCAACTCATGTTTTCCATCAGGCAGAGTAGAGTCACCTAGGCAGATTCCTAAAAAAAACAAGGTACCCCAAATAAAAAAAAATCATAATTTTGGGTGGGTGGTATCGCCTCGTCGAGATGGCCTAATCGTGTTGAAAGCAACAAGTATTTACTACCTTTCTAGAAAATCTCGTAGAACTCACGTAATTGTTCTAAAATTTTGGTGACTTGCTAAATGCGTCACGGTCCTATAATGCAACTTCGATCTATTGTGAAATGGTGATGAAAAATCCTACTTCACGGTCCACTGCTCGCTGTAAATCGGTAGGCTGAATATCGAGGCTTACAAAACACGTATATGACGCTTAGAAACAGTACATGTATTATGTAATCGTTGTTTGTGATGAAATTATAATAGAACTATGAAAACTTCACACATCAGATCAAACAAGGCAGAGTTTGTACTTTATATTATTTCGGTCATTTTTGGGATTACTTACAAAACCATCTAGTCCCAAACCAAACAGAGCTTGTATTATGGGTACTAGACAACTGATATAAATACACAATAATTTTAACAAAAAGGAACCGACTTCAATGAAAAACTATTCCGAGTACCCAAATCGCGACATTGTGCCTATGATATTTGAGGAGTTCCCTCGATTTCCTTGGGATCCCATCATCAGATCCCGATATGGTGACGATGGGACCACCTTTACGCTACGCCCATTCCAATGCAAGAATTTTTGAAATCGGTTCATAAACGACGAAATTATCGCTGAACATACATAAAAAAAAAAAAAAAAAGATTCCGACGAATTGATAACCTCCTCCTTTTTTTTGAAGTCTGTTAAAAATATACTTCCCTTTTGCAAATACATACATATTAGACAAAGGAAATACCCAAGCTCCGGAACAATTATTTGCGAATTAAATATCACACAATCATTTGGTTCGACTCGCGCATCAAACCCGAGACCTCAAGTACAGCACTCGATCATGCCAACACCACCAAGACTATCATATCTCTACTCTGTAACCGGCCAGGTACAGGTACAGGGAAGGGATCTCCTCTCAAGAGAGGGTTAAGGCCATACGTCCCCACGCTGGCCGAGTGCGGGTTGGGGACTGGCTAGACACATCATCATCAACAGCCTTTAACAGTCCACTGCTGGACATATGCCTCTTCTTAGAAAGGAGGTTTTGGCCTACTATACCACGCTGGCCAGACGGGTTGGTATAGGGATGGTTTCAAGTTTTCCTTCTCTTTGCATTGATGTTGTCTTGCGTAGTTTATCCCTTAGTCGCCTTTTACGACACCCATGGAATGAATAGGGGTGGTGACACTCTGTATTCTTAATCCGTCACCACACGGACACATTGCAGCTATGTAATCTTGCCGTTGGATGTTTTTAAGTCGCCCATAGACTGACGTTAGTCGCTTTACGTGAACTCCAACTTAAAATTTTTTTAGGAAGTCAACTACCAACCATTGCCACAAATATATACCTATATGCACACGGTTTTCGTTTTCTATTTTTAAGCGACTTCAAAAAAAAGGAGGAGGTTCTAAATTCGTCGGAATCTTTTTTTTTTTTGTTAAGCGATAATTTCGTCGTTTATATTCCGATTTTAAAAATTCTTTTTGCATTGGAATGGGCGTAGCTTACAAGTGGTCCCATCGTCACCATATCGAGATCTGATGATGGGATCCCAAAGAAATCAAGGGAACTCATCAAATATCATTGGCACAATGTCGCGATTTGGGTACTCGGAATAGTAACAGTTATTCATTGAAGTCGGTTCGTTTTTGTTAAAATTATATTAGCTTGTTTCAATATTTTGTTTTGTTTACGTGATTGAGTGACATTAGCCAATGAAGCAAGAGAATAGAGAAATAGAATAGACAGCAGAAAACTTTTGTAACTTGGCTAGGGGGTAGGGACCGATGGCTTAACGTGCTCCCCGAACCACAGACACTTTTAATTAAAGCAAATGGATTACGATAAAATCTTACAAAGCCTATTTTTTATTGTAGTAATCATATTATCTAGAATATGTATCTTTTGATTAAAAGTTTTACGCAAATATTACAACTCGTTACATTCTAAATTACCGAAATAGTTTTATGAAGATTGCTCATTAATCTAATCTATTGTAATCGCAAATGAGATTTCGAGATATGTTTAGGCTGTGCATTTAAATTATGATTGTGCATGTGATATTGACCTTAATATGTAGTAGCACGTATTTTTATTACAGTACTCATTATGTATGTAGACATGTGTCGGAACCCTAATGGATTCGTCATGTCCGTCCGTCCGACTGTCCGTCCTCGACCTACCATATAAACGGTTTGTACTAGAAAGATGGAACTTTGCATGAATGTGTGTTCATGGTTGTCTGCAAGAGATTACCTACGGGCGATAAGGTTGCTACTTGTACCGCCTAGTTTATGCTACCGTGTGTGTTACTATTGTGGTGTAAAATAAAGAGATATATTATTATTCTCTTTATTTAAATTAATATACATATTCATTATATTTTTAATTAAATAAATGTAATAAATACATTTAAAAATACAAAAATAGTATACCACCGACTTCGGGTACAGGGACCAAGAAACCGGTGGTTAGGGCTACAAAGACAGGAATCTCCTCACTATACGTGCCGTGTCAAGAAGGACTGCCTTCTGCATCAGACCCTTGATCCAGGTTATTATTATTATTTCTTTTACGTCAACAAAGTGTACCTTCCCTCCATGTAAAGTGAATCATTAGATAGGTATTTTAAAAACACAGAGGTTGCTAAGACGACTTTTCGAATTAAGTTTCCGTTAGCGAGTTATTAAACTTTAAAGAACATTTTTTTTTAAAACAGGGCGTCCCCTCACTCCTCGAATTACCGTCCAAACGGTAAGTGCTAGAAAGTTGAAAATTAGCCTAAATACGTGTTGATTACCTGGACAAAGTCCTACAATAAAATTATGGAAAATATTTTTATTTGGAGTATCTCCTCTACATGTAAAGTGGGGATGATTTTTTTTCTCGCGTCTACCTCATCGTGTGGGGTATCATTAGATAGGTCTTTAAAAAACATTGTGAGGCTTCTCAAGTCATTTTTCGATTTAGGTATCCGTTTATGAGTTATTCAACTTACATTTTTTTATCAAAAAACAGGGCGTCCCCCCCCCCCTAAACTAAGCTAAACGGCTGGGGTAAAATATTTGAAAAAAACACTATGGTAGTCCATATATTAACTTTAAAGGAAAACTATAGCGATTTAGATAACTTTTTTAGTTTAGGAGTTATAGGAGCTTAACTTGTAAAAGACCTCACTTGGAAATGCGAAGATTATGAAGAAGTTTTCAATGACTACCACCAAAAGGTTACCAAGTGTCAATGTCAGTGTCAAAACTATTCCAGGTCAAATTTTATTCATGAAGGTCAATTTCAAATAGTTTTGGAGGTCAACTTGTAGACGCGCAACCAACTGATCAAGATTGGGGTTATTGACATCGAGTTAACCTTTCACTGTTGTATAATTATGCCGTTTAAACAATAGGGTTGCCACCTATTGTTTAAATAAGAAGTAACTGAGTCCCGCGGTGTATCCGTGATTGTTGTAATAAACAGCGGGCGATGCCATGGGATGTAATTAGTCTAAAAAAAGTAGGATAAGTTATTCTTTACAACATTAGCCCAGAGAATAGAATAGAAACCGAAAAATGTTTGCAACATCGCTACGTAGGTCGCTATCTGCTAGTAAAAGTCTCGTCAAAATCGATTCAGCCGTGCCATTACTCGGAGCCAATAGACATATTATAATCGAAAAACTTGCTTGATTATTGTAAGTACCGTGAATAATAAAAATAAAAAAATAAGTATTTACTAAAAAATTGTTCACTTGATTTTCTTGTTGGTCTAGTGGTTAGCGTATGCGGCTGCTAATCAAGGGGTCTCGGGTTTGATTCCCGGGTCGGACTAAATATTTATGTGATCCACAAATATTTGTTTCGGGGTCTGGGTGTTTTTCTATGTATAATATGTATGTATTTACAAAAAAAAAGTATGTTTATGTATTTATATCAGTCGTTTAGTACCCATAATACAAGCTCTGCTTAGTTTGGGAATAGATGACGTTTTGTGTAATTGTCCGAAATATTTATTTATTTACATACAGACTTTAACTACTTTGTAAGTATTTGCTCCTTTGGTCTCGGGTTCGATTCGATTAGTGAAAAAAAAAGGTCCTTTAAGGTTTTTCTTGAAGTTTAGTTGGGATCTGAACCCCGTACCTCGGAGAGCACGTACAGTAGTCGGTCCTGTGCCTATGCATGTCAAATTACTGTCCCATCCGTTTGTGAGTGTGAGAGAACAGATAGTGCACCCGTGTATAAAATCTTCTTGCTTGCCTTCTTGGCCTGGTGGTTAGCGTATGCGACTACTGATCAAGAGGTCTCGGGTTCGATTCCCGGGTCGGACCAAATGTTTGTGTGATCCACAAATTTTGTTTCAGAATTTGGGTCTTTAAGACTTTTATTTACAAAAAAAAAGTATGTTTCTGTATTTATATCAGTTGTCTAGTTAGTTTGGGGCTAGATGAAGATGTGTGTAAGATGTCCGAAAGATATACAACTAGCTGCGCCCCGCGGTGTTTCCCGCGTATATCAATATGGTTGCTATACAAGTGTGGCATAGCAACCTGTGAAGTTTTGAGAGGAGATAAACAGTGATACATTTTGATATCCTCGATTGTATTTTTATAATCACCTAGTTTTCGCCCGTGTATCTCGATTATTGCAGTAAAAAGTAGCCTATGTCTTATTCTGATACATAAGCTACATTACTGTAAAGTTTCATCCAAATCCGTTCAGTAGTTTTTGTGTAAAAGAGGAACTAACATACATACACACTTACATACTCACAAACTTTCGCGTTTATAATATTAGTAGGATTAACAAGAATATTTTTTGATTACAGCTTTTTGAAAAAGTCAGAACAATGAGGGGAGGAGTTGAATCTCTCTTGGAGAAGGTGACAATCGTGGCTGGAGACGTATCAGCTCCTGATCTAGCCATGAGCCTCGCCGATAGACAAATGATTGTTGAAAAAATTCATATCATCATCCATGCCGCCGCCACCATCAGGTATGGGAAATTCTCTCTTATAATATTAATTAGTTTAATCCCGCGATTAACAACTCCGCGGATCGAACCTAGTCTATAAAAAAGCGGCCAAGTGCGAGTCGGACTCGCCCATGAAGGGTTCCGTATCAGCAAGTAACATCATTTAAAAGTTCTTGTAGTTCGTTGTAAATTTGATCGATGTTTTTATAATAGTGTATTGATCGAATGAAAGGTAAATTGCGGTTTACGATTTATGAACTACTTACTAGATCTCGTTCAAACCAATTTTCGTTGGTAGTTTGCATGGTAATGTACAACATATATTATTTTTTAGTTTTATCACTCTCTTATTTAAGAAGTTACAGGGGGGGGGACACATTTTTCTACTTTGGAAGTATCTCTCGCGCAAACTATTCAGTTTAGAAAAAGCAGCCAAGTGCGAGTCGGACTCGCCCATGAAGGGTTCCGTATCAGCAAGTAACATCATATAAAAGTTCTTGTAGTTCGTTGTAACTTTAATTGATGTTTTTATACTAGTGTATTGACTGGATGAAAGGTAAATTGCGGTTTACGATTTATGACGTATTAAAAAAAAACTACTCACTAGATCTCGTTCAAACCAATTTTCGTTGGTAGTTTGCATGGTAATGTACAACATATATTTTTTTTAGTTTTATCACTCTCTTATTTAAGAAGTTACAGGGGGGGGGACACATTTTTCTACTTTGGAAGTATCTAAACTATTCAGTTTAGAAAAAAATGATATTAGAAACCTCAGTATCATTTTTGAAAACCTATCCATAGATTCCCACACGTATGGGTTTGATGAAAAATGGTGATGGGATCCCAAGGAAATCGAGAGTACTCCTTAAATATCATAGGCACAAATTTTTATAGTTTTTTTTTGTTTGATACTAGAGGCCTAATTTTGCAGAATCGTCTCATTAAGCTACCAAAGTTCATTATGCTCAACTGATATTCAGGAAAAACCGGTTGAACTAGTAGCCGACCCCAAATAATATTTAGAATAAAGGCTAGGAAGAAAAAGAATATCAGTGATTCAATAAAGTACCCATATTACAAACTCTCCTTAGTTTGGAACTAGATGGCGTTGTGTGACAGATGTCTAAAAATATTTTCATTTGAATTTCCTTTCAAGGTTCGACGAAGAGCTGAAAAAAGCTGTTCTGCTGAACGTACGAGGCACCAAGCTCATGGTTGAACTGGCTAAAGAGTGCAGACAACTGAAGGTAAGGCACTAGAATAGAACACACACACACACACACACACACACTTATATTTTTTCATGCATGCCATGGATTAATTTGAATAAAACGAAGCGCGTGATCCAGAATGTGATTGAAAACAATCGCTGAGGGTAAGCAACGACGGTGCGGTCAATACCTAGATGGGTGACCGTTCATGACATGTTATGAGCGTTACTGTGACTGGTAGAAGTGGGGTAACTTGGCTACAAGTGCTTTATAATTTATAGGTACATTATTATAAATAGTTCAGAAATCTCGCAGTTTCTTTTAAACTTTTCCTTAAAAATAATTTCTAAAATCTGTGTATGTACAGACGGACAATCAGATAACATACTAATCCTCTTAGAATTCTGCTTTTCCTTTGGAAATATGAGACCCTAATGAAATGAAACCCGAACAAATTCTTATGCGGGTGTCGTAAAAGGCGACTAAGGGATAAACTACGCAAGACAACATCAATGCAAAGAGAAGGAAAACTTGAAACCAACCCTGTACCAACCCGTCTGGCCAGCGTGGTATAGTAGGCCAAAACCTCCTTTCTAAGGAGAGGCCTATGTCCAGCAGTGGACTGTTAAAGGCTGTTGATGATGATGATGATGATGAACAAAGTCTTGAGTAAAATCTAGATGCTCATCATCAACGACCCATTATGTCCCACTGCAGAGCTCGGGTCTCCAGCCGGAGAGGGTTAATGCCATACCTCCCCACGCTGGCCGAGTGCTCTCCGAGTGTTGGGGGCTGGCAAGACACGTTTTGGCTGAGTAACCTTGCCGTTGGATGTTTTAAAACCGCCCGAAGGCCTCCAACTTAGCTTTACGACCACTGCTTAAAGTAACGGAAACGCTCAAATATGTCATGCCAAAAACGGTCACCCATCCAGGTCTGACCGCGCCTTCGGTGCTTACCCTCGGTGATTATTTCCAATTACTTAAATCCACTTGGCTATGAACTCTTCAAATTATTTTTCTTATTCAAATCAAGATGCTCATTTTATTTCTATTGCAGTTGTTCATCCACATATCGACAGCGTACTGCCACCTACACGAGAAGCTTCTAGAAGAGAAGGCTTACCCTCCACCAGCTGACCCCCACTACATCATTCAGGCTATGGAGTGGATGGATGCAGAAACCATTGAATCTATAACTCCTAAGTATGTTTGTATTTTTTTTAATACCTAGGGTTTTCGATCGCCACTTCGCTTTCTACCACGCCATGTGGTTTGTGTTCAAATCTCACATAGGGCAACACTTTGTGTATTGTTGTTCTGAGTCTGGGTGTTCTTTGGGTCCGCATATTTATGAAAGCAACTGCGACCCAGGATTTTTTTTCGCGGGAAATGCTTTTCGCACTATCCTCTCCGTGGGGGAGACGAAGGGCGTGTGAGGGACTTGTAGCGGTCACATTTCCCCAAAGATGTGGCCGCAACGATTGGGGACCAGCGGCCTCTACCGCTTCCCCTTCGCCGGTCCTTTCCCGATCCCGCTCTGCGGACTCCTTCAGGAGCATTACTTTCTCACAGAAGGAGATTCGGGAGAAGTCTTTTAAAAATTAAAAAAAAAAATTGCGTGATCCACAAATATGTATGTATTTACAAAAAAAATATGTTTATGTATTTACATATATCAGTTGTTTAGTACCCATAATACAAGCTCTGCTTAGTTTGGGACTAGATATCCGAAATATTTATTTATTTATGTTTGTCTATCTCTTCAGATTGCTGGATAAACTACCAAATTCGTACGCATTCACCAAAGCCCTGGGTGAAGCTTTGGTTGTAGAAGCCATGGAGCACATACCTGTCGTGGTACTCCGTCCTTCTATTGGTAAGAGTCATCAGCCTTTAACAGTCCACTGCTGAACATAGGCCTTGGAGATTTGGGACCTTGCTGACCAGATGGGCTGGTATAATTACGGTTTGTTTCAATATTTCCTTCTCTTTCTCACACTTTAACTTTGAGTGAGTGAGAGTGAGTTTAAGTTTTTATACTTACCCGATTTGCTTCAAGTGGATTAATACAGTTTTATCTATGAAGTGCTTTACAGTAATATAGCTTATATATCAGAATAACACATAGGCTACTTTTTACTGCAATAATCGATATAAACGGGCAAAAGCTAAGTGACTATAAAAATACATAAATCGTAGATGTTAAATTGTATCACTGTATATCTCCTGGTCAAACTTCACATGTTGCTTTGCGAAGGACACTTGCATAGCAACCATAATTATACGCGGGTAACACCGCGGGGCGCAGCTAGTGAATTTATAAATTTGAGTTTGGAATTCTAAACCTATGAGGAGATATTTCAGATGGAATTGGTCAGTACGACAAAACCCTAATTTCTTATGTAAGGACCTAATTTATACAGGAGTATGTAGATTTTACTTTATATTTTGAAGTTTTAATCCCTAATCATTTGAAAATCCATTCCAGTGATTCCAATATGGCAAGAACCCGTCCCAGGGTGGACCGACAACATCAACGGACCCGTAGGTCTACTTATTGGTGAGTATTATAAGGTTGTAAGTTTGTTTGTTGAGTGGCGGTTTTGAGTATGTCATGCTCGCTCAAAAGTCCTGCTGGCGGTGTCGTGTGTAGCGGGTCGTTCGGCTCCCTACGATATGGTTGAACTGGACGATATCTGGTGCATAGGTCATGCTCGTGATACGGGCGCCACCAGCGGGCTGGTTAGCTGACAACTGCTATTTTATAATATTGTTTAATTATCCTCACACACAGCATCGTTTCATTGTCCTCACATTTAAATGTTTTCTTAATAAAATGCCCAAAACAATGTAACCGAAAAATTCTAAAAACTACGTTGGAAAAGAGTGTCCATGGAGTTTCTTGTCTGTTCTTCTCCATAGGATCTACGAATTGGAACAGACAATTAGCTTCACGACTAACTAGCGACTGACTACTTGACGTTTTAAAAGTGCCGTTGTTATGGTTTATTTGCGTTAAAAATGGTTTGATTTGATTTATTTCGTTTATAATCATTATCATCATCATCACCTCAGGTAAAATGGGTCCACTGCTGGATATAGGGCTTCCACGAAGCTCTTCACAATAACCGATCTTGTGCTGCTCGCTTTCAACGTATTCACACGACGCGTCCAGTTGTTGGCGTATGTGACTGCTGTGGTTAAGGTCTTGGGTTCGATTCCTGTCAGACCAAGTAAAATATGACTAGACCAGCAAGGTCATCAATCGCATATTTTACAGTACATCTAGATTTAGATTAGCTGAGATCTTTAGAATAATGTTTTGTGTCCGGTTGCGTATTAATTTCTTTCTTTACAGGTGCAGGCAAAGGGGTCATCAGAACTATGTACTGCAAGAGCAACAGTTACGCAGACTACCTTCCCGTGGATATCTTCATCAATGGCATCCTGATAGTCACTTGGAACTACTTAGCTAACGGGTAAGAAGAAAGAAAGAAAGAAAGATAAAAATATTTATTCATGGTCTACACATAATAGAAACAAATATAGGTTAAGTGTACTGGGTCTGCATCGAATGTGTGGACTAGATTGGGTTCCTATCTCAGCTTAAAACTGCAGTGCTGATTTTCAGAACACCCTGTAAATTAGAGAGTGTAAGAGACATCAAAAAAATCACTTACTAAATAGTGACGCTGATTTAAGCACCAATGGGCCGGGTCGACCGGGAAAGTACTACCCTCACACAGAAGACCATCCTAATAATGACAGAATTCTTGCTGTCGTATTTCGTTAATCCCTAATATATAATATTATAAATGCGAAAGTAACTCTGTCTGTCTGTCTGTTACGTTTTCACGCCTAAACCGCTTAACCGATTTTGATGAATTTTGGTATAGAGATATATGGGACCTCGGGAAATGACATAGGCTACTTTTTATCGCAAAAATCGACACACACGCGGGCGTAGCCGCGGGCAAAAGTTAGTAATTAATAAATAAACACTTCGGACATCTAACACACATCGTCATCTAGTCCCAAACTAAGCAGAGCTTGTATTATGGGTACTAAACAACTGATATAAATATATAAACAAACTTTTTTTTATGTAAATACATACATATCTAGAAAATACCCAGACTCCGAAACAATTGTTAGTGGATAACACAAATATTTAGTCTGACCTTGAATCGAACCCGAGACCTCTTGATCAGCAGCCGCATACGCTAACCACTAGACCAACCAGGCAGTCATTTAAGGTCATAGTTATTTAGTCATAGTAGAGCCAAGCTGATTTCAGCACGAAAGGGGCAGTACTACCCTCACACAGAAGACCATTCTAATAATGACAGCATTCGTGATGCTGTATTTCGTTGGTGAGTGTGGGACCGGAGGCCCTATAATGCAGAAACATCTCACTAGATCACCATGCTGCACTGTTTTCATTCACAAAGAAGATAGTGACCTCTACTCCTAGAAGAATCCAAGAAGATAAGATTTTTCATGCTTTCCATCAGCATAGTCATTTTAGTAGGCTTATATATAAAAAAAGTGAAAAGCGAAAATATAAAACAGAAAACGAAAGTTATAGATGTCTTCTATGTTCTATGTTATGTGGGTGGTTTCCGCACTTAGTCCTTTAAGTGGACCATTGTACGTGAGGGCGGCCATCACTCCAGCCAGCCCACCTCCCTCCAGAAGCGGATAAGGTCTCCGAGTCTGTCCAGACATTCTGCAACAGATTTAGGAGATCCAAGTGTGTTTTTCCGTGTTTCGGTAACACCTGTGCACTCAATGAGTACATGTGACACCGTTTCCTCTGCCCCTAAGCATGCTCTGCATAGGGGACTGTCAGTTATGCCTATGGTGTGGAAGTGTTTGTTTAGTGAGCAGTAAATTATAGATGTCTTACAATATGCCCTAAAAAAGAAGTGGCAGTGGGCAGGACATACAGCAAGGTACACAGACAAAAGGTGGACTTTAGAGGCAACTACATGGAAAGGACCAAGTGGAGAAAGGAAAAAGGGGCGCCATAGAAAAAGGTGGATAGAAGATATAAAAGCGATAGCGGGAAGCCAATGGAGGAAGAAAGCTATGGATAGAGAGGTTTGGAAAAAGCTGGAGGAAGCCTTTACCCGAGAAGGAGTTCCGATCAATGGTATTCAAGAAAGCTTAGATAAAAAATAAGAAAAGTAAATTAAATATTAGGCACATTAGAAATGATTGATTAGAAATGATTAGAAATGATTGAAATAGAAATGATGACGACTGCACGGTTGGCCTAGTGGCTTAGGCGGTCGCCACGCCGCTTCCTACTACGCCAAGTGTCGTGGGTTCAAATCCCACGTAGGACAGCACTTTGTGTGATTCACAATTTGTTGTTCTGAGTCTGGGTGTTCTTTGTGTCCGTTTCATGTATGTTTGTAAAGTCCCCCGCGACACAGGAATTTATATTCCTAATGCGGGAGTTGTCTTTTTAAAGAAAAAAAAAATATTAATAAATAATTATTTGAATTTATGTACATAATAACGCATGTAATAACATTTTTGTGGATTGGAAATAAACGGGCGTTATTATTATTATATATAAAAAAAAAAATATTTGTATTCTTACAGAGAGACGTCTTCAAATATTATAAACTTCACATCATCAGCAGAGATCAAGATTACATGGACTGAGCTGATAGAAACTGGCCGAGAAATTATCTTGAACAAAGTTCCACTCAATGGAGTAGCCTGGTCAGTATACATCATGGTTAGGGAACATCACTTCTTTGACACTTGCTTTTTACAACTGCAGTATAAAATGCAAACTTCGCAAACCTTCACACTTTTTAGGGTTCCGTAGTTCATGACTCGGAACCCTTATAGATTCGTCATGTCCGTCCGTCCGTCCGACCTCGACCGCCTACTCATGTATTTGATTTGGGTATGAAACAATCCATACTAATATTATAAATGCGAAAGTAACTCTGTCTGTCTGTCTGTCTGTTACGCTTTCACGCCTAAACCACAGAACCGATTTTGATGAAATTTGGTATGAGGATAGAACTGAACTTGGGAAAGGACATAGGCTACTTTTTACTGCAATAATCGAGATACAAAGGCCAAAGCTAGGTGATTATAAAAATACATAAATCGTAGGTATCAAAATCTATCACTGTTTATCTCCTGTCAAAACTTCACAGGTTGCTAGGCATAACACAATTGCATGGCAACCATAATGATAGTTTGACAATGACATATAGACCAGTAGTTCAGGGTAGATTTTTGAAAACAAATAAAATTATAGTAGGATGAAACCTATTGGAAAAGGAGGAGAATATTATAAAAATGAAAGGAAAAATAATTTACGGGCGATCTGAGGTCGGGAAGGGGCAGGGGGTAAGGTTTTCGGGTCCTTTAAGCGGGGCGTGAAAAAGCATCTCACTAAGCCGCCATAGTGTGGGCTGCCATACATTATTGTCTGCATTCGCAGCAAGTGTAGTAGCCCCGACTCTTGGATTCTGCTAATGCTTTCCATCAGGCAGGGTAGAGTCACTTTGGGTGGCTAAATATATAAAACAAAGGGTAAAGAACGGTTTATCTCGATTTCCGGCAAAAGTACAAGTCCTATGGAAAAAAGTTAAATGGCAAAGTTGTAGGTAATCAAAAGATCTACAATTTTTAGGGTTCCGAAGTTTATGACTTCGAACCCTTATCGATTCGTCATGTCCGTCTGTCCGTCCGTCCGTGTTCCTTACCGTCCAATCGGTAAGTGCTAGAAAGATGAAACTTTGCATGAATATGTATTGTAATTACGTCGACAAAGCGTTACAATAAAATTATGAAAAATATTTTTATTTAGGGTACCTCCCCTACACGTAAAGTGGGGATGTTTTTTTTCTCGCAGCTACCCCATCATCTGGGGCATCATTATATAGGTCTTTTAAAAACATTAAAAGGTTGTTAGGACGATCTTTAAACCCATTTTTTGATTTAGGTATCCGTTTGCGAGAAATTCCACTTTAACTTTAAAGGCCACTTTTTTTGTAAAAACAGGGCGTCCCCCCCCCCTCTAAAAGCTAAACGTCCGGCTCAAAAAATCTGGAAAAATTCGTTATAGTGGTCCATATAATAACTTTAAATGAAAACTATAACGAATTAGATGACTTTGTTAGTTCAGGAGTTATAGAGGCTTAACTTCTACAATGTGCTTACTTGGAAAAGTCATACAAAATTAACGCATTAATACGTAAACATAACAATTATCCATTGGATACAATTTCTAATCCACGTACCATTATGGGTGACTGAGGAACCCTTTCCTGTGCGTGGCCTGACACGCACTTGGCCGATTTTTTATTTACACTTTTTTACATAACCTCAAATTATATGTGTAAATTCAAAAAACTAAGTTTTTGGTTTTTTATTTTTATCTTTTACTAATAAAATTATTTTTAAACGAAGTGAAAACTTACCTTTTATGTCCCGAATACACTGTAATTTATTTGATTTGAAATATTTATTTTTTCACCCGATTTTGACTTAATATCGAAAATTCACCCGTCAAAATATTTACTTTTTTCAAAAAATTGGGGTGTTTTCTGTTTGATGAAATCTCTACTTTCCGATGGTGTAATCCCTACTTAATATTATAAATGCGAAAGTAACTGCCGGTCTGTCTGTCTATTACGCTTTCACGCCTAAACCACTGAACCGATTTTGATGAAATTTGGTATGAAGATACAACTGAACTTGGGAAAGGACATAGGATACTTTTTAACGTGAAAATAAAGGTAGAAAGAAGGGTTTGAAATAGGGGACGAAAGTTTGTGTCTAAGTTCCTTATTATCAAAATCATGTAAGATTGTTTAATCTACCCTTACCGTGTCGCGCGATATATACGAATTCCACGCGGGCGAAGCCGCGGGCGGAAAGCTAGTTTAAAATAAAATAAAGTGGTAGGTAAACGTTTGAAAAGTTACTACAGCAAAATCTGTTTTTAACCGACTTCAAAAAAAAGGAGGAGGTTATCAATTCGTCGGAATCTTTTTTTTTTTTATGTATGTTCAGCGATAATTCCGTCGTTTATGAACCGATTTCAAAAATTCTTTTTGCATTGGAATGGGCGTAGCTCACAGGTGGTCCTATCGTCACCATATCGGGATCTGATGATGGGATCCCAAGGAAATCGAGGGAACTCCTCAAATATCATAGGCACAATGTCACGATTTTGGGTACTCGGAATAGTTTTTCATTGAAGTCGGTTCCTTTTTGTTAAAATTATTACAGTAATTAAGTGGTAATTAGTAATTCATCAAAAGAGCCTTAATGCTAGAGAAGCAGGAACCTTTATTGACTAACATTATTTCATGTGAAGGTACCCAGGCGGTTCCATGAAACACTCCAGACTTCTTCACAATATCTGCATGTTTTTGTTCCACTGGATTCCAGCTTACATCGTCGACATTCTTCTCTTCTGCCTAGGATACAAACCTGTGTAAGTATTTACCTGGAGTTCCACGTTTAGAGATTTTTTACACGCTTTTTATTAGCTTCACCTGTATGTTTGCATGTTTGTAACCTACTCCTTTGGGTGCGATTTTGACTCACTTTAAACGGCCAGGTTTCGTTCAAACTTTGTAGATATATCGAGGACCGATGACACTACACTAATTAGAAAAAAAAAATGTTTAAACAAATTAGTATTTTCTAGTCTTTTTTCTAAAATAAAATGATTTAAAAAACTAAACATACACGCTTTTAAACTAAAAAGTAGGAAATAATTTTAATGTAACAAAGCGTGCGGTGTTTTCTAAAAATATTTCAATAACGTCTCCCCACGCTTTTTACATATTTTTTCTCAACCTACGTTAGTAGTTACAATGTTACCATTTACTTGGTAGTTTATTTAAGTAGCGTTCTTACAATGCTTCTCATGATAGTCGAGTCCTATTTCTTGGCTGTGATCCTCAGAATGCTTTTACTGCTTCCTCACACTCTCCTTATCGAAGAACCAGTACGCTCACGTATGATGGCATGGAAACCATCAATTCTCGCTTTAAACATTACAGAAACACTACAATAGCGTGGCAACTTTATTAGCATTCTGAAGGCATTTTTTTATTAAAAAAAATATTTAGGACATCTTACAACACCACCTAGTTTCAAAACTAAGCAGAGCTTGTATTATGGGTACTAGACAACTGATATAAATACATAAAACATACCTTTTTTTTAATACATAGAAGACACCCAAAAAAATGCAAAGACCTCATGCACAGCAGTCACATAAACCCCACACTGCGACACCGAGGCAGACTTTAGTTATTATACTGAACGCGTAATAAGTGCAGTGACCTTTGGGTGCAGTTGTCCCAAAGGCCCCTCGTGTAGAAGGTTTGACAGTAAGATATAAATAGGGTCACTTTAACCTTAAGATAGTAAAATCTTTAGCAATTCTTTTCTAAAATTCTTTAACTTTTTATGTTTGCTCGATAAATAGATATGATATAGGATGGACTGGGTGAGGTTTCTCACCCTTCACTGTTCTCAATATTATTTGGGGTCGGATACTAAACATAAGGAAAATATCGATAGACTACTTTTAATATTAAATGATGAACACTTCTGACAAAACAAGAGATTAGAGAAATAGAATAAAGAATAGAATAGAAAAAGAAAAAGCTTTGCAACCTGACTGAACTTTGGTAGCAGAACTATTTTCAGCAGGAGTACATGTTGAATCAGTAGTTACAAAATATATATAAATATTCATTTCCCCACAGACTGTGCAGAGTTCAGCGCCGTATCACCAAAGGTTTCGAAGTCTTCGAATATTACACCAACAACCAATGGGATTTCAAATCTGATATTGGTCAAAGTATAAGGACAAAATTGAATGCCAAAGAGAAAAAGCTATACAAAGTGGATGCTGTGGGTAAGTGATACAACAAATATTAGGACCCTTAGGACCAAAGCCTCAGGGAGTGGGGAAAACTGCCTAATGACATCGCTTCTATGGCGGTTCTCTATAGCCTTTACCATGGAGTGTTCTGAAGAGCTTCTCCAACTGGTCCCTCCTTCTCCCTTTTTTTATAAGACAACACGTGCTGGACTTGGAAGTCACCGCCTCAGGGTAGAGGAAATACGCAATAGAACGAAACGGTTCGGCTCTTCCTTCTTATGCCGAGTAATCAAATACTGGAACTCACTACCAGCTCACGTGTTTCCTTCCCACCAAGCCGCCATAGTGTGGGCCGCCATGTTTTATTGTTTGCATTCGCGGCAATGGTGTGTGGTTTCACCCACTCTTGGATTTTGCCCATGCTTTCCATCAGGCAGGGTAGAGTCACTTTGGAGGAGGGCTGCATAACGCACGACAAGAGCCAGTTCAGGACCCTGGCGGTCAAGCGTGAGAAGAGACAAAAGGGAGGCGAGGGGATCTCACTTGCTCGAACCTTAGACGATCCTCTATTTAGGTGACAAACGTGCGGACGCTGTTGTCGCACCAAGAAGTATCACAGAGGCGCTGTTTAAATCATCTGGAAAGATGGAAAAGGCCTGTGATATAGGACCATTTATTTTTAGGTCTCAGTTTAGTAAAGTTACGCTGATTTGAGTACGAACTGGCCGGCTCGTCCAAGGCAGTACTACCCTCACACAGAAGACCATCCTAATAGTGACAGTATTCTTGCTGTCGTATTTCGTTGGTGAGTGTGAAACCGGCCCAATAATTCTGCATCATTCAACCGGCCTGAGGAGGCCGGGAGAATGATTATCTGACCAGGCCGCCATGGTATATGTCACCATGCATCAGCAGTCGCTAAGCTAACCATAACCACTAGACCAACGAGGCAGTCAAAAGTCAGTAAAATACAACTTGTGGTACCCGTGGAATTTCCACACGAAAAAATTTAGAGTGGTGAATTGTACACTAGATGAAGTTATAGTTGTGAAATAACTAAGTCGATTAATATCTACTATTGAACAGGGCTGGACATCTCAAAATACTTCGAAGATTGCATCAGAGCAGCGAGAGTGTTCATCTTGAAAGAGTACGATGATACATTGCCAGCAGCTAGACGCCATATGAGAGTGTAAGTGGATCTATTACATTTTTAGGGTTCCGTAGCCAAATGGCAAAAAACGGAACCCTTATAGATTCGTCAAGTCTGTCTGTCTGTCTGTCTGTCTGTCCGTCCGTATGTCACAGCCAATTATTTCCGAAACTATAAGAGCTATACTGTTGAAATTTGGTCAGTCGATGTATTCTGTGAACCGCATTAAGATTTTTACATAAAAATAGAAAAAAAGCAATACATTTTGGGGGTCCACATACTTGGAACTGAAACTCAAAATTTTTTTTTTCATCAAACCTATACGTGTGATCTATGGATAGGTGTTCAAAAATGATGTTGAGGTTTCTAATATCTTTTCTTTCTAAACTGAATAGTTTGCGCGAGAGACACTTCCAAAGTGGAAAAATGTGTGTTCGTAACACGCAATTTACCTTTCATCCAATCAATAAACTAGTATAAAAACATCGATATAAGTTACAACGAACTACAAGAACTTTTATATGATGTTACTTGCTGATACGGAACCCTTCATGGGCGAGTCCGACTCGCACTTGGCCGATTTTTTAGCTTACAATAATCTAGGATCGACATAAGAAGGTCCTCAGCTGTTTTGCTAGTGATTTAAAGAAAAAAGAAAAAAAAAGAAAACATTTTAGGTTCATTATTCATGTATATTTATTAAATAAATTAAGTAGTAACTATGACTTCATCATTGCAGATTCTCTAATGTTCTTTATATTTCTTTTTTCCAGCATGTATTGGGTAGACGTATTGACGCGATGTCTATTCTGGGGTCTGATACTCTACTGGCTGAGTGGTTATGTTTCATCTCCATTAAGTTCTACTGGGATAGAGACGAGTGAACTACCCACTGTGATAGCAATGGACGCGTAAAACTTTACAAGATTCATAAATAAATTCATTTTTTTTAACATCGAAATAGAAAAAAAAACAGTTAATTCTGACAATCACAGGATAGCACATGGCTAAAATAAAATATAAAAGTAATTAAAATCAATCGTTATTGGGAAGTCAGTGCCCTCAAATATACTGACAACTATTTCGACCTTCGAATTTCAGTTCTCCCTTAGAGGTGCAGAGGTTCGATACCAGTCGCTCCGTCTAAAAACTGATATTCAGGTAAAACCGGTTGAATTAGTAGCCTACACTAAATGATATTGGGATTAAACACTAGGAAGAAAAAAATGTAAGTGATGAAAGTGCCCAGTGCAGTGCCAGAATAATCCCTTTTTTTCCGTCACCCCGCCGCGCCGGGGTTTTCGATTTGGTGGGGGCGGTGTTCCCTCTTTGCGCTTATCTTTATGAAGGAGTCCATGGTGAGATCTCCTTTTGGATTTCTCCCAGCGCCTGTCCGCTCCTGATGCGGGCACCGTCTCTGGCCAGAATAACGCCTATCTCGACCTATTTAACGTAAAAATATTTGTTGATTTTTTTTACAACCAACTTACAAATCCCAACGTTAATAATATCATTTTTTTTAGTTTTCATTAGGGTTCAAAAAGAACATGAGATAGTTATTACAGTTTGCTCGAATATTGATAAATATTTTCATAATATTTTCTTGTAAATATAGAATACTTGTAAAATATTAGCTTGGGAGTTTTAGTATTTAAGTAAGTGAATCATTATGCAAGTTTAAATGTGAGTAGTTTATTGTACACCAATTGATCTGCGGAGAGCACAAAATAAAACAATTTCGTTTAAATGTGAATCAATGATTAAACGGCATATCTCCAAAAGGTTATGGGTATTTCAATTTAATTATTATTTGTACCATGGGAAGCTATTACAATCTTAAATAATAAAGATATTAAAAGTTTTTAATTGAAAATGTTTAAACAAGTTTATATTAGAACTACATTTTTCTTTTTATATAGATGATGTTATTCTTAATTCTTGAATTATTTTCTTTCAAGAACGAAGTGGTTGTACGATATTCAACTAATTGATGTATGTTAAGGGAAATTTGGTAATAAATGTGATTTTGTAAATTATGTATTTTTATTTCATAACTAGCTGCGCCAAGCGGTGTTACCCGCGTATCATTATGGTTGCTATGCAAGTGTGTTATGCATAGCAACCTGTGAAGTTTTGACAGAAGATAAACAGTGATACATTTTGACATCTACGTTTTACTGTATTTTTATGATAACCTAGCTTTCGCTCATTTATCTCGATTATTGCA
Organism: Phragmatobia fuliginosa; assembly: GCA_932526445.1. NCBI lineage: Eukaryota > Metazoa > Arthropoda > Insecta > Lepidoptera > Erebidae > Phragmatobia > Phragmatobia fuliginosa. The sequence goes on along the minus strand of OW052083.1, from coordinate 1,669,170 downwards.
GTAAAAAGTAGCCTGTGTGTTATTCTGATATATAAGCTATATTACTGTAAAGTTTCATCCAAATCCGTTCAGTAGTTTTTGCGTGAAAGAGCAACAAACATACATACTCACAAACTTTCGCGTTTATAATATTAGCAGCTTTGATTATAAACATGCAAAGATTAGCAGGAAGGATTGGTCAACATTGGTGCTATTTTTTTTTTTAAACTGTCTAATCCTAACTATAAATCATTAGAAAGTATCAAGTTTTTTTTTAATACATATTTCAGCCTATCCAAGCCTGATGGAAGGCATAAGTGGTGGCCTAAGCCGCCAGTCGGGGCTGATCACCTCACAATGTTTAATTATTTTTGGACACTACCTGTGTAAATATCAGCATCGTTACATTGTCCTCACATTTAACTGTTTTCTTAATAAAATGCCTAAAACAATGTAACCGAAAAATTGAAAAAACTATGTTGGAAAAGAGTGTCCATGGAGTTTCTTGTCTGTTCTTCTCCATAGGATCTACGAATTGGAACAGATAATTAACTTCACGACTGACTGACTTCTTGACGTTTCAAAAGTGCCGTTGTAATGGTTTATTTGAAATAAATATGCTTTGATTTGGTTTATTTCCCTTTTAATATCATCATCTCAGCTAAAATAAGTCAACTGCTGGATATATGGCTTCCACAAAACTCCAGAATAACCGATCTTGTGCTGCCTACTTTTAACGTATTTATACGATGTCTAGTGGTTGGCATATGCGACTGCTGTAGTTGAGGTCTTTGGTTCGATTTGGTGTATTTGAAATAAAAATGATTTGAAGTGATTTGAATCCAGAAGTAGGGGTCACCATCTTCATTGTAACAGCAGACAATGCAGCATGGTGACCCACACCACGGTGGCCTAGTGAGATGCTTCTGAATTATTGGGCCTCCGGTCTCGCTGCTCGACAGCACAGAGCTGGCATTTTTAAGTTGATCTTCTGTGTGAGGGTAGTATGGCTCTGGTCGAGCACAAGCAATAGAATTAGCACCAGCACCACATAACTGATTCTTTCTCCGAGTAAAATTCAAATGGTAGAAAATGTGCCTTCCACGAGCCTGTGGAGGGAACGGGTATCGTATTCCACTAACATAAAGGGAGGATCCTCCGACCAAGAGAGGCGATCACGGCCACAGGGTTGATGTTCATATACTATATAATATATGCTAATCGGCGCGAGAACTTCTCCATCGCGATTCAGGATTATTTGTTACTCCGTATAGTTTTGTTTCTTCGTGGTTCAGTGTTTCTTCGGTAGATGGCGCTGTTGTATGTTTTTCATTTCGCTGTATGTCTAAATCGCCACAAGTCGTATCCTGGAAGCCATCAGCTTTCACCGATAAAAAATCTACTCGAGGCAGCGGTTTTATTTTGTTTTAATTTCCAATATCAATTGAGGGGTGGTAAAATATCAGAGGGGCAATATCCGATAGGCCCGAGGTACGTCGAGGTCCCAGGAATTTCCTTTCGAGGGTGCACCTGGTTCGTCAGCTTTTAGTACCCGAGAGGGTGTGCCAGGGCCGGATTTACCATAGAAGCTGAAAAAGCTGAAGCTTGGGGCGGCAGAATTAGGGGGGCGGCAAAATGACCCAAAAAATAAATTGGTACAGAAAAAAAGTAAGGTTGCGGAAACACAAATGTTTTATTTTTTTACAAGTCCATACTCGCATTAGGATTATAAATCCTGTGTTTCGGGGGCTTTACAAACATACTTAAAGGAACACAGAGAACACCCAGACTTAGGACAACAATTTGTGAATCGCACTAAGTCTTTTCCTACGTAGGAACCCACGACACTTGGCGCAGTAGAATGCAGCGTCCGTTCGAATTCCGTCCATTTGCGGCCCCACTCAGGGCGGCATGACCATGGCATAGTTGATGTCTACGCAGAAGGTTGCGACCGCACTAACCGTGTATGGCTCTAACCGCCAATATCCTCTGGGGTTACCAGAGGCATGCCTTATTTTGGTCGGTCAGAGCCGCCGCCCACACCGGTGCACCGTACAGTAAAATAGACCAGACAACTCCCGTGTACAGTTGTCTCGTCGCGGCATTGGCCACCAGTAAGCCCAACACCTCAAGTCGCCCAACCACCAGGGAGACTCCTGTTGTGGCCGGTGTGGCCAGCCTGAAATTTCACCCCCCTGGCTGTAGCCAGAGTGTCATCGTCGTAACAGATTAAGTCCAGCCCGGGGGGAGACGCTCTCGAAGGGACCAGTCGTTTACCATGTTCCACAAGTTCGCTGCCTCTACATGAGCGTCGTGCGATCTATGGTCCTCTATGGGGCAACCGTTTGGCCTAAGAACCTGGCGGGTTCCTCCCGCTGTAAGGCTCAACTTAGGAGTCTGCAGCGGCTGATGGCCATTCGGATAACCGTACTAGGCTACCGTACCACCCTTCGACATTCTGGCCGATATGGATACGATGGTCTACGACCAAATTCGTTCTGTCGGGTGGAATGGCGAAGGGACAGCGCCGGATCATGAGCCTGAAATGCTACGGCAGAACGTACACACGCAAGCCATACGGGCTTGGAGGACGCGACTCGAAACACAGGGCTGTGCCAGCCAACGCGCTGTTGGAGACGTTCTGCCAAGCTTGGATAGAGAGGATCGACTGTGTCACCTACTCAGATACTCACTGGACATGGATGTTTTGGTGAGTATCTGAATAGAATATTCGGACGTGAGGTTACGGCACAATGCCACCACTGCGGGTCCGACCGGGACTCCGCCCAGTACACTCTGGAGGACTGCCCTGCGTGGAAGTCCGAGGGTCGAGACTTGGTCGGGCAGATCGGACGAACCTCCATTCAAGTCTCCATTCCTTCCTCTCCCCACTTTTCAGAACACTCAACTGCCACTACAGGACAAGCTCGGTATCCTGGGCATGGATGTTTGCCGGGATCTCAACCAACGTCGTACATTGAGAGCGTCACCAAGGCGGCCTCGCGGAAGCTAGGTGTACTCAACAAGGTGAGACGGTTCTTCACGCCGGAGCATCTGTGTCTTCTCTACAAGACCCAAGTTCGTTCCTGCGTGGAGTATTGTTCTCACCTCTGCGATGGATCTGCGCAGTACTTGCTTGCAGTCCGCATTATAAATAGTCCCGAAACCACCGAGTTCCTTGAGCCTCTGCAGTTACGGAGAGACATCGCCTCTATGGCGGTTATCTATCGCCTTTACCATGGAGAGTGTTCTGAAGAGCTCTTCCAACTGATCCCTCCCTCTCCCTTCCTTTACAGGACAACACGTGCTGGACTCAGAAGTCACCGCTTTAAAGTGGAAGAAATACACACCAGAACAAAACTGTTCGGCTCTTCTTTCCTATGCCGAGCAGTCAAAGACTGGAACTCACTACCAGCTCACGTGTTTCCTTCCCACTATGATCCCGGGTCCTTTAAGCGGGGCGTGAAAAAGCATCTCACTAAGCCGCCATAGTGTGGGCCGCCATACATTATTGTCTGCATTCGCAGCAAGTGTGGTGGCCCCCACTCTTGGATTCTGCTCATGCTTTCCATCAGGCAGGGTAGAGTCACTTTGGATGGCTTATGTATAAAAAAAAAAAACCTTGTCACCGCCAGCATTGATCGCGGCAATGCTGGTCAGTAATGAAGGATGGGAGGCCGAGGTCCCCTTCTGTGAGAACTTAATGTTCCAGAAGGAGTCCGCAGAGCGGGATCGGGAAAGGGCCGATCCTGCTCGAAGGATTCAGCGAAGGGGACGCGGTAGAGGCCGCTAGTCCCCAATCGTTGCCTAAGGGTCGTTGCGGCCACATCTTTGGGGAAATGTGACCACTGCAAGCGACCCGAGCAGGCGACACTCCGGTGCGGCTGGAGGGTGTCGTCTGGGGCCGGTCGCTGTCCCGCCTTTTACTGTGTAAAATGGCGAGAGGCACGATATCGTGTTGTCCCAATTTATTGATTACTCTGAGATGTACCCCAGTCATGGGGTAAGGCAGGGGGGAATCCAGAAGTCGCTGATGCGTTCCTGTAGCTCCCGACTGCCGAGGTAGGCCGCCGCGGGACTTAGTAGACCGGTTCGCCGGGAGTCCCACACACGCCCTCTGTCTCCCCCACGGTGGGTATGGTGCGAAAAGCATTCCCCGCGAAAACAAAAAAAAAGTGCATTGTTAGCAGTATCGGGCCTTACTTAACTGTCTTCCTTAGCCTACCAAACATTATAAGTAGTGCAGTAAAAACCAAGCTTTGCTTAGCTTAAAAAACAATAAAAGTTGTAAAAGTAATCTAGTAACTAGATTATTTCCTAAAGAAAGGAATTAACTTTAGGAATCAGTAGGGGCGGCAAAAATTTTAAAGCTTTGGGGCGGCAAATGTGTAAATCCAGCACTGGGGTGTGCGATTTTAGTCGGTTCGAGTCCGACATAACCATCAACTGGTGGTATAGGGGGGATTTCCGCAGAGATAAAAAAGGAGTGCTAAAATATGACACGAAAATATTTTATACTATTTTCACGGGAATTAAACTTACTATGGGTATTACATAATATCGAAATTAATAATATCGTGTAGATGAAGAACCTTCTACTCCACGGATTCGACGACGGAGGGCGTGCGCCGATGAGCCAGTCTGCCTGTGACCACGACCAGTGCAACCTGGTCGAAACGTCAGGCAAATCAGAGGTATGTAATACTCTTAATAAGTGATCGCGTTAAATTCCCGTAAAAATAATATTAAATAACATGGAACGCGAAAGTTTAAAAGTTACGCAAATATTTTCTTATTTCAAAATGAACAACCTAAAGTTATAACTTCTTTCATGTTAAGACATCCGTCTTTGTGATGGTAAATTAATATCAAAAGACTGAAAAATAATGTCAATAGCAGACAACACATTGTTTCGTTGGTGAGGAGGATGATAGTCCCAATGATCAGACTCAATTCATGCAGAAGCATCTTAATCATCATCATCATCAGCAGCCTTTAACAGTCCACTGCTGGACATAGGCCTATCCTTAGAAAGGAGGTTTTGGCCTACTATACCACGCTGGCCAGACGGATTGGTTTCAAGTTTTCCTTTTCTTTGCTTTGATGTTGTCTTGCGTAGTTTATCCCTTAGTCGCCTTTTACGACACCCGCGGGATGAATAGGGGTGGTGACACTCTGTATTCTTAATCCGTCACCACACGGAAAATCGTAATGGGCTTCACAATGCTGCATTATCGCATTGACTGGATTTTTTAATCAGGGCACTTTACTATCATACATGAAACGAACACAAATAACACCTAGACTCAGAACAAAATTTTTGAATCACATAAAGTGCCGTCTTATGTGGGATTTCAACCCACAATACTTGGTTCAGTAGAAAGTGCCATGGGGACTACTTAAATCACTAGGCCATTTAATCGTTCAATCCATTCGCATTCGCAATTAGTATGATGACCAGTACTCTTGGATTCAGTACATGCTTTTCATCAGGTAGAGTAGTCATATTAGCATAGATTTTCATCCCTTCACTTCAAGCTACCATAAGCATCTTAGATATGGCCATTCAGCAGAAATACCATCAGAAGACGATATGGTATTCGGAACGTTGATAACATGAACAATGAAGCGCTCATAGCAGAGTGGTCTTAAGTGATTGGACACTGATGGTAAGCAACGACGGCGCGGTCAGACCTAGATGGGTGACCGTTTGTGGCATGATATGTTACAAGCGTTTCCGTAATTCGGAGGTCACGTTACGCAGTCGATACCAGTTGTTATCATAAGATATGAATCGTGAAGTTTAGTTGGTGGCCTTCGAAAGGCTTAAAAACATGGAACGGCAAGATTACGCAGCCACAACGTGTCTTGCCAGTCCCCAATCCGCACTGGCCAGTATGGGGACGTATGGCCTTAACCCTCTCCTGAGAGGAGACCCGAGCCCAGCAGTGGGACGTTATGGGTTTTTGATGATGATTGATGATGATGCATAGAATAGGGTTTCGTAGTCACCCATACTGGTAGGTAGATTTAAAATTGTGTCCAATAGATAATTTAATTGATTAGTATTTCTATATTTATGTATAAAGTTTTTTCAAGTGACTGCATTGTACAAGTTAGGTCTATAACTCCTGAAACAAAAGTTTTCAAAACCGCTATTTTCCTTGAAAGTTCAATAAATGAAACTCGCAAATGGATATCTAAATCGAAAAATGGTTTTAGCAACCTCATAATATTTTTAAAAGACCTACCTAATGATACTCTACACGATGGAGTAGATGCAAAAAAAAAAAACACCCCCACTTTACGTATAGGGGGGTCCCCAAAAAAAATTATTTTTCTAATTTTATTATAGCACTTTGTCGTCGTAATTACAACACATATTCATGTTAAGTTTCATTTATCTAGCTTTCTAAATTTGAGGCAATAAAGTTTTTAACATACTGGACTAATTTATTGTGCTATTCATTAAAAATTAAATTTCTGATACTAAAGATTATTCTTATTGCTACATTTTTCGATTACACAGTCTGCATAAAAACATTAAATACACTACCACATCTATAAGACACAGATCCACACTATATTTCAGACATAAATCAATAATTATGTGTGTGCTATTTTACCATAGACGTCCCGCAACGAGCAGAACGTCTTTCACCTACTAGGGGCCCTGAGCACATTACAATAATGGGGCCCCTATGACCATTACTACATCAGCTCGTATTGCCTATTTTATTTATGAAAGATTTATATATACTTTTTAAACCTAAATTTTTAAGACATATTGCCTTTGCCTTTGATTCTTGCTTCTAGACATTTTCCCGACGTATTTAAAGCATTGTCCTCAATAATCTTTAATAAGAATATCATGTCTCTCTCAGAAATTCAAAAGTAACTCACTTAAATACTCAGATTTATGCTCTTAATTACGCATATTTATTATATACTGAAATTTATTAAACGTGCTGTATCCGGTAAACCAGATTTTCAGGTGAGAGTAGAGTAGCTATCAGTTATCCTTTGTTAATGGAATAGGGACTAGGGGGTTCGAATCCATCGCGGGGCCCTGGGCACTTGCTCAGTATGCCCCAGTGGTAAACAGGGGCCTGGCAATGAGTCTAAATAAATAATATCCAGTGGCTGCTTGAAATGGAGAAGACGTTTGGACAGATATTTTTTATAAAAAAAAATGGGTATGATGCAGAGATTTAGAAATACATATTATAGGTCAGAATTTTCACCTCTAAATATGAGATAAAAAAAGGTTTAGAACACACTAAAAAGAAACAAAAAGAAAATATATTGACATTACTTTATTGTGCTAATCAATATACCGTATTCATTAAAATTTAATTTGTGATACTAAAAATTATTCTTATTGTTACATTTTTAGATTACACAGTCTATACAAGAAAATAAAATACAATACCACATCTATAAGACACAGATCCACACTATATTTAAGACGTAAATCAATCATTATGTGTGTGCTATTTTACCGTAGACGTCCCGCAACGAGTCTAAATAAATAATACCCAGTGGCTGCTTGAAACAATTTGTGTACCCAATATAATCTGAAATGAAAAAGAATGGTCAGAATTTTAAGATCTATAAAGTTTGTGTATGTGCGGTTATGTGTATTAAGCAGGCACCACACTTCGATATGCGCTATTCGTTATGCGGGTTATTCGCGAGCATACGGCGAATTGTGGAGAGTATATTCGTTTCGTTCACCATAAAAATGACCATTACACATCTCTACAACACACATATTTGCCTTATTTGATGCTTATTTGACATACCAGTTCGAAGTGTGGATGGCATGTTTGTTGTTTGCGCGCATAACTAATATTTGGGCGAATACGGCGTAGACACATAACGAAGTGTGGTGCCTGCATTAGAATGTGTTGATTTGTGTAAAGTTTAAACAGATTGTAATAAACAATTTGTTTTTTTCTCAGTTGTTATTATCATATAGAAATATAATATTCATCGTTCCATCGAAATTGAGATGTTTAATTTGTTAAATTAATTTTAAAAAATTTAATATCTGTTTAGTAGAATTCATCCATAGAAATCTCATGCACAACATTTTAATTATATACAATACTAACATAATCCCGCGGTTCCGCGCGTATATATGTGTGAGTTTATGTATCAAATTTCATTTCAAACGGTTCAGTAGTTTTGCCGTAAAAGCCGGACAGACAACAGACAGACTTTCGTATTTATAATATTAAACAGAATCTACAAAAAAAAACATTAGGCACCTTTTTAACTTAGTTCTGGCAAGTGGCAGAGATTCGGTGGTATCCTTTAAAATATATTTTCTGATTCCAAACATATAAGCTCCAATGTACGTATCCCAGTCGAAGTCAGCTGGCCAGTGGGGGAAAGAACCAGAGTCTCTGGCAATACACGCATCAGAATGGAGCGCGGTCAACTCAGAGATTCCGAATTGCCATTCGTGGTTGGCAAAGTATTCACCGGTAGCGGCCGCCATTTTGAAACGGCGGGCGAGTTTCATCATTCTGAAAGAAATATTTCATTTAAAAGTTTTCATTTGAAGCGCTCTTGCGGAGTGGAACTAGGATCACTGAGGTTAAGCACCGACGGTGCGGTGGGTACCTAGAAGATGTGAGCGTTTGTGGCACGAAATGTTATGAGTGTTTCCGTGATTCGAAGGTTAAGCAGTCGGTCTCAGTTGTTATCATAAGATAACATTCCTGAAGCTTAGTTAGAGGCCTTCGGGCTGCTTAAAAACATCCCACGACAAGATTTCCGTAGCCACAAGATATTTTAATAGTCCAGGACAGTGAAAAATGGAATAGGCGAACAAGAAGAGTCACACAACTCACTCACAACTAACTGTATTTAGACTTTCGAATTTTACACAAACTAATGTTTAATAGTGTAAATGGGACTTATTCGCGATAAAATTATAAAGGTTTACGATACTTTCTACTTTCCGACGTTTCGAACGGGTTATACCGCTCGTGGTCACGAGTAGATAAGTAGAAGGTATCGTAAACCTTTTTTTATCGCGTATAAGTCCTGTTTACAGTAAAAAACATGAGTATGAGTGACATTAGCCAAAAAAAACAAGAGAAATATAATAGAATAGAGTAGAAAACGAAAAACTTCTTGAAACTTGGCCAGGGGTCTGGTCTCACAAGTTTCCTCAGTCATTTTAGCAGAACTTTATACTAACTAAACTACGCAAGACAATACCAATGCAAAGAGAAGGAAAACTTGAAACGAACCCTATACCAACCCGTCTGGCCAGCGTGGTATAGTAGGCCAAAACCTCCTTTCTAAGGAGGCCTATGTCCAGCAGAGGACTGTTAAAAGCTGTTGATGATGATGATGGTTATACTTACATGGCTTTCCTCCCCTGAGCTCTTAATAGTATATCGTACATGAAGGCAGGTAGAAAATGGCAGGTGATCTCCCAGAAGGTGTTCATGAAACGAGATTCGGTGAACGAGAAGTTGGGATACCACATCACGTATCTGAAATTAAATATTTACATTTTAATCCTAGAACTAATGGTTGATGGACCGTCTGTAACGAAAGTTTTGGCATAAATGGGCCGACTCGACCGGAGTAATACCGTCACAGAAAGTCACCAAGAAGCAAAGAAATAAAGTAATTGAATACATACTTGGTAGGGTTCTCTAAAGCCCATTTGAGGCAAAGCTTGGTGAACTGCCCCCATTGGATGGGGTTGATCGATCCTGAGGTCACATTGTACACTGGGCAGCGACCTGGCCTGGAAGGATTTAAAGTACAAGTTATAAGATATACAAAAAGTAAATTTAAATTGGAATTGTATTGTATTCTTGATCTCTTAATTTTTATCCTCAAAGATAAATTAAATATTTCGAACATCTTACAACACAGCGTCATATAGTCCCAAACTAAAGGTGCACGTCCATTGGCCCGCGCCGGACGCACGGCACGCAACGGATTGAACGGATTTGCCTTGCTCTGAAATACCGGCGTTCGGTGCGGACGGAGCGGATAGTGGACGCAACACTATGTGAATCGTACAAAGCAAAATAAAATCCGTTGCGTGCGGTGCGTGCTGTTCGTCCGACGCGGGCCAATGGACGCGCAACTTTAGTAGAGCTTGTATTATGGGTACTAGACAACTGATATAAATACATAAACATACTTTTTTTTGTAAATACATACATATTATACAAAGAAAACACCCAAACTCCGAAACAAATATTTGCAGATCACACAAACAATTGGTCCGACCCGGGAATCGAACCCGAGACCTATTGATCAGCAGCCGCATACGCTGACCACTAGACCAACAAGGCAGTCAACTTATTCTGAGTTACGATATCTTATACAATCACAATTTATTATATCATTCCGTGTGTGTGTGTGTTTGTAATACTTACTGTTTGACCCCCTGTCTCCACGCAGCCAGGATGCAGGAGTTGACGACCATGTCTACTGGTACCAAGTCCACGACATACCTCTCCTTACAGTACCCTGATCTGTAAGTCCCTCGAGATATCTCCATGATTAAACCTAATGATGAAAAGGTAAATTTAATTATACTTCTTCCTAGCCTTATTCCCAAGTTTATTTGGGGTCGGCTACTAGTTCAACCGGTTTTACCTGAATATCAATTTTTCCATGGAGCGACTGGCATCGGACCTCCGCAACCCTAAGGGAGAACTGAAATTCGAAGCCTGAACTAGTTGTCAGTATATTTGAGGGCACTGACTTCCCAATAACGATTACCATAGATGTTAATGACAACCGGGACCGACGGCTTTACGTGCTTTCCGAGGCACGGGCATAAATCACCGCCAAATTTCCAAACTCCGGGCTGCTATTAGGAATTTCCTAAGAAAATCCTAAAAACACTTTGGGCCTGACCCGGGATTTGAACCCGAGACCTCTTGATTAGCAGTCGCATACGCTAACCACTAGACCAACGAGGCAGTTAAATTTAACTATACATATAAATATAATTGAAGTGTTTGTTTGTAATTTCTAAATCCATTTAAAAATCCATACGGTACGTATAGAATATCAATTTTTGAAATTTTTGTCTGTCTGTGTGTTTTGGCTCATCTCTGGAACGGCTACACCGATTGAAAGGGTTTTTTACATAACCAATTTTTTTAGACTCTCTGTGGCATCTCTTTTTACACGCTTTTTATTAGCTTCACCTGTATGTTTGTAACCGACTCCTTTAGGTACGCGTCCATTGGCCCGCGCCAGAGGCACCGCACGCACGGCACGCAACGGATTAAACGGATTTGCCTTGCTCATAAATGCCGGCGTTCGGTGCGGATGGCGCGGATAGTGGACGCAGCACTATGTGAAATCATTTAAAGCAAAATAAAATGCGTTGCGTGCCGTGCATGCGGTGGGTCCGGCGTGGGCCAATGGACGCGCACCTTTTGGGTGCGATTTTGACCCACTTTAAACGGCCAGAATTCGTTCAAACTTTGTAGATTTATCGAGGACCGATGACAATACACTATGGGTCTCAATCTGAAAATATTTCAATAACGTCGCCCCACGCTTTCTACATTAAAATTATTTTCTACTTTTTAGTTTAAAATCGTATTTGTTTTTTAAAAAAGTTTTTTATAACAATTTTTTTGATATTTATTTTAGCCGTTCATGACTCCAAAATTTCTTTATTGATAATGCACACGTAAATAATAGTCTACAAAAAAAATCGTAAATTTATTATCTAAAAGGGTAACCTATGAAGTTTATTGCTGGTTGCTCTCCATAGCAATGATATTTTGGAACCGATCATCATCATCAACAGCCTTTAACAGTCCACTGCTGGACATAGGCCTCTCCTTAGAAAGGAGGTATTGGCCTTTTATACCACGCTGGCCAGACGGGTTGGTTTCAAGTTTTCCTTCTCTTTGCATTGATGTTGTCTTGCGTAGTTTGTCCCTTATTCGCCTTTTACGACACCCGCGGGATGAATAGGGGTGGAGACACTCTGTATTCTTAATCCGTCACCACATGGTTGGAACTGACCAACTGGGGTCAACAATGTAACGTTTCCAAAGTTATTTTGAGTTTGTTACATACCTGTAACTCCATAAATATTATCAATCCATCCTGGAAATGGTTCTGCTATGGCTGCCGTAACTGAAAGTAAATAAAAAAGGATTTTAAAACTCTTTCTCATTACTGTATAAAGAAAAAAATTGAGACCGGATCGCTAAGTTCTGGTCGCCAGTGATCGGTTAAGCCGCATTTTCATTAGGGGACATTTGTTGCGCTACTCTGTCGCTCGACAAGAAGTTTACGTGTCCCGCGCAATGTCGCTAGGGACATTTATGGGTCGTCAACTTGTCGCTGGTCAATGGTTTGCGAGCGTCGACACGCGCGACTTTCGTGTCCCTCGACAGCCGCCGGACAGTGAGAACGTGTGTCGCTTTGTGTTCCGAAAATGTCAGTAGTGTGGTCCAACGAGAATACATTGACCCTGATCGAGATGTATCAAAATTCGCAATTAATGTGGCACACTTGCTTGACTATGGCCGGCCCAACCATATTTAAAAGTATCTCGAAATCAGTTCAAGACATTCTAGTAAAATTTTCGAAAGATCCATCGGGCATTCGAAGACTGGTTATTAAACTTGAACTTTCCCTTTGGACCAATTATTTCATCCACCACCTCTTTTTTTACGTTTTGTTAGTGTCTTCCGAATAATTATGTAAGCTGCACTGAACAACACTACTTCTTCGGGCGACATAACGATCACGGCTGGCCAATGTGAACGAGTCATATGTCGCGGGACATTGTCCCACAACTTTTGCAGAGACAACTACGTGAATGTCGAGCGACAAGTATCTGCGACAGGTCGCGTAGTGAAAATGCGCCTTTACATTCGATAACAGCGATTTATCATGCGACTTGGTTGAGTATTAGATATATTTTTTCGGAAATTTTATTTTATTTTCAATGTATTTACGGTACTGGCATCCAAAAGTCTGTCGGTCTGTCTGTCTGTCTATTTGTTCCGGGTAATCTCTGGAACGGCTGGACCGATTTTAATGGGACTTTCACTGGCAGATAGCTGGTGATATAAGGAGTAACTTAGGCTATATATTTAGACAAGCTCCACTCCACGGCGTTACTCGAGATTGACAACTATAACCGCGAGTAACACTACGGGATTCAGATAGTAATAAATATAATTTTAACAAAAAGGAACCGACTTCAAAGAAAAACTATTCCGTGTACCCAAATCGCAATTGTGCCTATGATATTTGAGGAGTTCCCTCGATTTCCTTGGGATCCCATCATCAGATGCCGATATGGTGACAATGGGACCACCTGTAAGCTACGCCCATTCCAATGCAAAAAGAATTTTTGAAATCGGTTCAAAAACGACGAAATTATCGCTGAACATACATAAAAAAAAAGAACGACGAAATGAGAACCTCCTCCTTTTTTTGAAGTCGGTTAAAAATGAGTATAATACATGAGTAGAAGCATCTCAGTAGACCCCCATAGGGTGCGTCACCCTGTTGTATTTTGTACACTCCCAATGAGGATGGTGACCCTTACTCTTGGATTCTACTTATGCTTACCATCAGGCACAGTAGAGTGACTTTGGTAAATATAAAAAAAAAGTCGTGTGGCACTCGGGGACTGCCGCGGTAAAACTATTATATTTAATACAATGTCTTTTTTACCAACATACATTCTAACAATATTATTGCCTAACAATATAATCATTCTATTAACCGAAAGACAATGACAACTAAACAGAGAACATAATAGTAATATGAGCATATTTATGTAATAAATAATTCTAACAAAAACGAACCGACTTCAATGAAAAACTATTCCGAGTACCCAAATCGCGACATTGTGCCTATGATTTTTGAGGAGTTCCCTCGATTTCTTTGGATCCCATCATCAGATCCCGATATGGTGACGATGGGACCACCTGTAAGCTACGCCCTTTCCAATGCAAAAAGAATTTTTGAAATCGGTTCATAAACGACGAAATTATCGCTGAACATACATAAAAAAAAAAAAAAAAAAAAAAAAAAAGATTCCGACGAATTGAGAACCTCCTCCTTTTTTTTGAAGTCGGTTAAAAAACGAAATAAAAAAAAGAAGAATCTAGATTGACTGTGGTGTCAAGGCAACGGATGACGGCCGGTGGCGGCAGCACGCATGCGCTAATCTGTCTATAAAGCACATCCTTGTCGCACTGCAGTTACAATCATATTCTCTTTCCTTTTTAGGGTGTTAGGTTTTTTCGTTACGGAATTTCTTGATTCGGTCGCCGTGCTCAAAGCTCGCGATAAAAACTATACAAAAGCTTAAAATGCAAAAGTATTTCTCTTCAACGAGTAAACCAGTAGGGCACAGTTAGTATCAAATAAAATATGTAGGAATAATGGTGATGCGGTTGTTATTATTGATAAACGTTTAATAAAGGGTCTATTAATTCGATATCATCGTTAGGGGTGAATACGTTCAGAGGGTTGATGAATATTTGATGGTAGTTTTGTGATCTAATTGTCAACGATTGAAGTTTTGTATTTTAAGTAATTTATCACTTTTACCCAACTACGGCAAAGAAAGGAAGGGTAATGATTTTGACAGGCTATGTATGTTTAAATAATAAAAAAATATTTAGGAATTTGGGTATTTTCTATGTATAATATGTGTGTACTTACAAAAAAAACTATGTTTATATAATTATACTAGTTGTCGCTACCCATAATACAAGCTCTGCTGAGATTGGGACTAGGTGATGTTGTTTGTTAACCGCCTCGTTGGTCTAGTGGTTACCGTATGCGACTGCTAATCAAGAGGTCTCGGGTTCAAATCCCGTGTCGGGCCAAAAAGTGTTTTTGGGATTTTCTTAGGAAATTCCTAATAGCAGCCCGGAGTTTGGAAGTTTGGCGGTGATTCACGCCCGTGCCTCAGAAAGCACGTAAAGCCGTCGGTACCGGTTGTCATAAACCTCTATGGCAATCGTTATTGGGAAGTCAGTGCCCTCAAATATACTGACAACTAGTTCAACCTTCGAATTTCAGTTCTCCCTTAGGGTTGCGGAGGTCCGATGCCAGTCGCTCCGTAGAAAAACTGAAATTCAGGTAAAACCGGTTGAACTAGTAGCCGACCACAAATAAACTTGGGAATAAAGGCTCGGAAGATGATCATGTTGTTTGTTAGATGTCCGAAATATTTATTTATTAACTTTTTACAGCAAATGACCGACAGACACGCGAGCCGCGAGCTAAAAATGATGACTGCCTTCTTTGTCTAGTGGTTAGCATATGCGGCTGCTGATCAAAGGTTCGATTCCCGGGTCAGACCAAATATTTGTGTGATCCACCAATGTTTGTTTCGAAGTCTCGGTGTTTTCTATGTATAATATGTATGTATTTACAAAAAAAAAAGTATGTTTATGTATTTATATCAGTTGTTTAGTACCCATAATACAAGCTCTGCTTAGTTTGGGACTAGATGGCGTTGTGTGTCAGATGTCCAAAATATTTATTTATTAAATCTAGTATTTATAAATATTACAATAAAATGTATAGTATATAAATAAAATTTCTTTATGTAATATCAGAATTAATAGTTTTTTATGCAAATTAATGTATATACATACGTTACTTACACCAAATATGAAATTTTTAAATTTCATCTTTTGTATCTCTGTATCCCTAGTAATCTCTGAAAAAGCTAAACTAATTTTGACAGGACTTTTACTGGTAGGAAGCTGATGACCTAAGGATTAACTTCGGTTATTTTTTTTTATTGAGCGGGACTCAGCTTCTGAGTAATCCATCCTCCGGTCTTACTGTCTGTCAGCTATCACAACTAAACCACTACAAGGATGTCAATAATTGGCATGGATAAGGAGATAATTATGTATATACTTGAGGAAGAATTTTACAACTCTTTACGACAATAAGGGCCACAGCACACTAGCTACTTTTAGCATCGGCGATCGGCGATTTGGCGACTACATCGATGCTGCATCGCGTTTTAGCGACTTCCTGCGTTGGATCGCGGTATCGGAAACGCGCGTTTTAGCGACTGGTCAGATGCCAAATCGATGCTACCGGCATCCGAATGTGTGCGGAGATTAGCGTTCAGCTGCTGTGTCGCGTTTCTAAAAAGCGACTCAATCTCCGCGTTTGGCGTTTTTAAGTGTGCGGTATAGAGCGTTCGGTCGCCGTATTTAGCTTCTCAAAAGCGACTAGTTGCCGATCGCCGATGCTAAAAGTAGCTAGTGTGCTGTGGCCCTAAGTGATATACGCAATCAGAGTCGCGGGTTTAAACTATAAAAAAAAATTACATTGCTATTTCTTTGTTAGTGTGTCAGTAGATTTATGTGATATAAACATGTGGCATAGAAAAAAATCGATAATTCAGTTAAATTATAGGTTTAATAAGGAGGTCAAATGACTCAATGTACTTTATAATAAGAATGAATAATCCTACTATAGTCGTCACAAAATAAGAAGCCCGTTTTGACATTTGTCATCGTGAATATTAATCAACGATTAATTCATGTTTTTGAGTGCATTTTTTCAATATAAAGTTAAACTTGATGCTTATTTATGATACCCGTTGTGATAGTGTATGGGTAACATAGTAATTAAATAGGAATATAAATTTGATTTTTCAATTTCTTACTACAAAGTTCATCGCGGCATGTCAAATGACGAATGTCAAAACGGGCTTCTTATTTTGTGACGACTTTAATATTACAAACGCGAAAGTTTGTGAGTATGTGTGTATGTTGGTTCCTCTTTCACGCAAAAACTACTGAACAGATTTGGATGAAACCTTACAATAATATAGCTTATTTATCAGAATAACACATAGGCTACTTTTTACTTCATTAATCGAGATACACGGGCGAAAGTTAAGTGACTATAATAATACATTAAATCGTAGATGTCAAAATGTATCACTGTTTATCTCCTGTCAAAACTTCACAGGTTGCTATGCATAACACACTTGCATAGCAACCATAATGATACGCGGGTAACACCGCGGCGCGCAGCTAGTATAAGAATAATCATGTTTTGTACACATGACACACAACGCCATCTAGTCTCAAACCAAGCAGACCTCGTACTAAGGGTAGTAAAAACTTATATAAATACAGTTAATAAACATAGAAAACACTCCAAATTCGAAACAAATATTTGCAGGCCATACCAACATCTTGACCTGGCAATTGAACCTGAGATCTCAGCTCAGCAATTGCATACGCTATTACTACGCCACACTCACAAAGTGAAATGTAATTTAATCATCATTAATCATTACGTGTGGTGACGGATTAAGAATACAGAGTGTCACCACCCCTATTCATCACTCGGTGTCGTAAAAGGCGACTAAGGGATAAACTACGCAAGACAACATCGATGCAAAGAGAAGGAAAACTTGAAACAAATCCTTTACCAACCCGTCTGGCCAGCATGGTATAGTAGGCCAAAACCTCCTTTCTAAGGAGAGACTGTTAAAGGCTGTTGATGATGATGATGAATTTAATCATACCTAACAAAATGTTCTACATTTTTGTACAAGATTTATTTATTTTCAAAATAAATCTAATTTGGTATAGCCACGCTGATTTCAGCACGAATGGTCCGGCTCGACCAGGGCAGTACCACCCTCACACAGAAGACCATACCAATAATGACAGCATTCTTGCTGTCGTATTTCGTTGGTGAGTGTAAAACCGGAGGCCTAATCATTCTGCATACAGAATGCAGAATTATTTGATCACGCTACCATGGTATGGGTCACCATGCTGCATTGCCTCACCCTCACAATGAGAATGGTGACCCATACTCCTGGATTTACTAATGCTTTCCATCAGGCAGAGTAGAATCACTTTGCTATACTTAATATTAAAAAAAAATCCGGCAAGCGTGGGTCAGGTCACGCATAGAATAGGGCTCCGTAGTCATATACAATGTTAAGCGATGTCCAACAGATAATTGTTATGTTTACTTAATATTTCGTTATTTTTGTACGAACATCTGAACTTACACAGCTAACTAAGCTGTTATAGTTTTCCTTTAAAATTCTATTATGGACTACTATCATGACTTTTTTCAGGTTTATTGAGTCAGCCGCAGGGAGGGGACGCCTTGTTTTTACAAAAATATGTTCTTTAAAGTTGAATAACTCGCAAATTGATACCTAAGTCGAAAAATAGTGATGGAAACCTCGTAATGTTTTTAAAAGACCTATCTAATAATACCCAATGATACACGATGGGGTAGACGCGAGAAAAAAAAATCATCCCAACTTTAAGTGTAGGGGAGGTATCTCACTCAAATAAAATATTTTTCATAATTTTATTATAGCACTTTATCGACGTAATTATAACACATATTCATGCAAAGTTTCATCTATCTAGTACTAACTGTTTGGGCAGTAGATTGAGGACGGACGAGTCATGAATTACGGAACCCTAAAAAAGCCTTTAACCTCTTCTTAGAGGAGACCCTAGCCCAGCAGTGGGACGTTTTAGGTTGTTGTTTATTATTCAAATTAATCGAACCCCTACCACGCATCAATAGTATCCGTTACATGGCTTAAAGTAGTAATTACGAATATATATAATTTATAATACATTGAGCCTGTGTAAAAAGAACATCTGTGCTTCGTATTATTAACGATCAATAATACCAATGACTATTTTATGAATGTCGTGCGAAGGGGCCGCGACGACACATATAGCCTATTAATAATTGGTCAACTATAGAAACGAATACGAAAAAGAAGTGTAATTTTTCTAATTTTTTTTTGAAACAAATGGTTAAGACATCTGACACACAACGTCATCTAGTCCCAAACTAAGCAGAGCTTGTATTATGGGTACTAGGCAACTGATATAAATACATAAACATACTTTTTTTTTGTAAATACGTACATATTATACATAGAAAACATCCAAACTCCGAAAGAACTATTTACGAATCACACAAATATTTGGTCCGACCCGGGAATCGAACTCGAGACCTATTAATAATAGTTAACTTTAGGAACCTAGAGGACGAATTGAGAATAAGTAGTGTAATTATTCAATTTTTTTTTTATGATAGTTAAGACATCTTACAAACAACATCATCTAGTCCCAAACGAAGCAGAGCTTGTATTATGGGTACTAGACAACTGATATAAATAAATAAACATACTTTTATTTTGTAAATACATACATATTATACATAGAAAACATCTAAATGCCGAATCAGACTAATATTTGATCCGACCCGGGAACCGAACCCGAGACCCATTAATATTAGTTAACTATAGGAACCTAGGGGACAAATTGGGAATAAGGAGTGTATTTTTTCTATTTTTTTTTAATAAATATTTTAGACATCTGACACACAACGTCATCAAGTCCGAAATAAAGAAAAGCTTGTATTATGGGTAACTAGACAACTGATATAAATAGATAAATATACTTTTTGTAAATACATAGAAAACACCCCAACTTTGAAACAATTATTTGCAGCTCATGTCTGATAAATCGAACCACGAGATACACGGACCACTAGACCAACAGGGCTATCAAACTACCCTTATTCATTCCGTAGGGGTAGTAAGAACCGAATTTCACTGTTAAGAGGGAATACTTGAAATGAATTATATACCAATCCTGGTCTGGTCAGCGTGGTATAGTAGACCCAAACTAATTTCTAAAGAGAGGAATTATTTACTGAATGAATGTGGTTAGCGTATGCGCCTGCTGATCAAGAGGTCTCGGTTTCGATTCCCGGGTCAGACCAAATATTTGAGTGATCCACAAATATTTGTTTTGGAGTCTAGGTATTTTCTATGTATAATCATCAGACATAGTAGTCACCTTGGCAGGCGTTAAATAAAAAAAAATGTTTTAAGAACGAAACAGACACGCTTTTAAACCAAAAAGTAGGAAATAATTTTAATGGAAATACCGTGGGGCGACGTTATTGAAATATTTTCAGGATGCACCCCCACGCTTTTTTACATTTAAATTATTTTTTACTTTAAAAGCGTGTCTTTTAGATTTTTAAAACTTTATGTTTAGAAAAAAGACTAATTTGTTAAAACTTTTATTTTTAGCTTTTTTTTCAAATTAATGTATTGTCATCGGTCCTCGATAAATCTACAAAGTTTGAACGAAATCTGGCCGTTTAAAGTGGGTCAAAATCACACCCAAAGGAGTCGGTTACAAACATACAAACATACAGGTGAAGCTAATATAAAGCGTGTAAAAAAAATACAAAGTATTCAAAATAGAAGTATAGAATGATCAGATAATTAATATTATAGTGACATTTATTTTATATAAAATGCCCGCGCCTTTTAGCAGTAAAGTCCGCCTGTCAAAATATCTGTAAAAGATTTATTTACAGAAATAAATATCATTTATCCGATTATTTATGTAACGTACTAACATCAGGATAGTTTCTGATCGATTAATCAAATTGTCTGTCATGTATTTTCCTAAAAAACACATTAACTACCCTTAAATTATGATAAATTACAAGTTGTCACCTTGATTCCTTAATTTTGAAGCCAATTTTGTGTGTCAATTCAAATGAAGACATTTTTATTAAACGTCAAAGCGATGAACGCACGTTTGTCAATGATAAATTATTTATATTCATGGAGCTGCTGACTGGAGGATGGAGAATAGATTTAGTGTGTTTGTACACGCTTTATATTAGCTTCACCTGTATGTATGTTTGTAACCGACTCTTTTGGGCGCGTTTTGACCCACTTTAAACGACCAGATTTCGTTCGTTGTAGATTTTTAGATTTTTCGATGACCGTTAAGTGGGGATGTTTTTTTTTCTCGCAGCTACCAAATCGTTTGGGGTATCATTAGATAGGTCTTATAAAAACAGTAAAGGGTTTTGGCATCCCCCCCCCCCCCCTCTAAAAGCTAAACGGCTGGCTCAAAAAAACTGAAAAAATTCGTGACGGTGGTCCATCTAATGAACTTTGAAGGAAAGCTACAACGGATTAGATGACTTTCTTAGTTCAGGAGTTATAGAGGCATAACTTGTAAAATGTGCTTACTTGGAAAACGTCATTCAAAATTAACGCATTAATACGTAAACATAACAATTATCGATTGGATACGAGTTTAAGTCCACGTACCATTACAAGTGACTGAGGAACTCTTTCCTGTGCGTGGCCTGACACGCACTTGGCCTTTTTTTTCGACACAAAACAGTCACTTTTTGCTAGGGAATATTCACACATACACAGTTTAGACTCACATACATGAACAAGCGCCTGTCGCTGTTTCTATCGGAAGGTATTCATGCTAATCAACGTGACACCAACTCGGAATAGGACTAATTATATAAATAAATACTTCAGACATCTTACACACAACGTCATCTCAGAGTTTGTATTATGGGTACCATACAACTGATATAAGTACATAAACATACTTTTTTTGTAAATACATACATATTATACATAGAAAACACCCATACTCCGAAACAAATAGTTGTGGATCGCACAAATATTTGGTCCGACCCTGAAATTTAACCCGGTACCTCTTGATCAGCAGCCGCATACGCTAACCACTAGACCAACAAGGCAGTCATTCAGACAATTGCAATATAATTATGGTTTTTTGATAATATTAGCATTGGATTGGTATTAGGTGATTACCCCCTCCCTCTCCAAACTTAAAGAGGGGAGATTGCTTTCACTAGTCGCCTCGTTACTTCACATAGGTACTTGCTTAACACCGACTTTTTACCCGACTACAGCGAAGTCATAAACAAGTGTACCTTTTTAGGGTTCCGTTGCCAAATGGCAAAAAAGGGAACCCTTATAGATTCGTCATGTCTGTCTGTCTGTCTGTCCGTCCGTATGTCACAGCCACTTTTTTCCGAAACTATAAGAGCTATACTGTTGAAACTTGATCAGTAGATGTATTCTGTGAACCGCTATAATATTTTTACACAAAAATAGAAAAAAAGCAATAAATTTTGGGGGTCCCCATACTTAGAACTGACACACAAAATTTTTTTTCATCAAAACCATACGTGTGGGGTATCTATGGATAGATCTTCAAAAATGATATTGAGGTTTCTTAAATCATTTTTTTCTAAACTGAATAGTTTGCGCGAGAGACACTTCCAAAGTGGTAAAATATTGGTCCCCCCCCCTGTAACTTCTAAAATAAGAGAGTGATAAAACTAAAAAAGCGGCCAAGTGCGAGTTGGACTCGCCCATGAAGGGTTCCGTATCAGCAAGTAACATCATATAAAAGTTCTTGTAGTTCGTTGTAACTTTCATAGATGTTTTTATACTAGTGCATTGATTGGATGAAAGGTAAATTGCGTGTTACGATTTATGACGTATTAAAAAAAAACTACTCACTAGATCTCGTTCAAACCAATTTTCGTTGGTAGTTTACATGGTAATGTACAACATATATTTTTTTTAGTTTAATCACTCTCTTATTTTAGAAGTTAGAGGGGGGGGGGGGGCACATTTTTCCACTTTGGAAGTGTCTCTCGCGCAAACTATTCAGTATAGATAAAAATGATATTAGAAACCTCAACATCATTTTTGAACCCCTATCCATAGATACCCCACACCTATAGGTTTGATGAAAAAAAAATTTTTGAGTTTCAGTTCCAAGTATGGGGACCCCCAAAATGTATTGTTTTTTTTCTATTTTTATGTAAAAATCTTAATGCGGTTCACAGAATACATCGACTGACCAAATTTCAACAGTATAGCTTTTATAGTTTTGGAAATAATTGGCTGTGACATACGGACGGACAGACAGACAGACAGACAGACAGACTTGACGAATCTATAAGGGTTCCGTTTTTTGCCATTTGGCTACGGAACCCTAAAAAATATATGATGTACATTACCATGCAAACTTCCAACGAAAATTGGTTTGAACGAGATCTAGTAAGTAGTTTTTTTTTTAATAAGTCATAAATCTTAAACCGCAAAATAGATTTCTTTCAATCAAAACACTATTATTAAAACATTGATGAAAGTTACAACGAACTACAAAAACTTTTATATGATGCTACGGAACCCTTCATGGGCGAGTCCGACTCGCACTTGGCCGCTTTTTTATATTTACGCCTAATAAAGTGAGTCTACTCTGCCTGATGGAAAGCATGAGTAGAATCAAAGAGTAGAGGCCACCATCCTCATTGTAAATGTATACAGTGCAGCATGGTGACCCTCACCATGGCTGCATAGTGAGATGTTTCTGCATCATTCTCTATTCTCTTATATTTTTTACCAGAATCTGTTTGTAGGGGCTAATTTACTGAGTTTAATTAATGATTTGTGGAACGGGTAACAGTTGTATTCTGTCCCTCCAACACAAAACGAGGATCCTCCGACTAGGCGAGGTGATCATGGCTGGCGGACCTAATGTTGGGCAGTTGAGTATATGCGAATCGGCGCAAGAATCCCTACATCGCGATTTAGGAGTAATCGTCACTCTGTGAAGAGTGTTACACCGCATTTCGTTGCATCTTCGATAGATCAAAAGATTCGTAATACCAACAATTTTACAATTATAATATTTTGAACCGTTTGTGGTAGAGACGCTAGGTTCATGGGGTTCCAGCGTTCTCGTGGTATTTTTAAACAATTAGCTAAGCAACTGATTAACGCTTCACGTGACCAAGAGCCCGGGCTTTTTCTAGCACAGACACTTTGCATTGCCGTTCAACGTGGCAATGTTGCCAGTCTTTTGAGAACGCTACCACTAAGTGATGATGCGGGGGAATTTTTGATGTTTGTACGAGCTCGTACATGATTTGATGACTCCGCACTTAACATAAATATATATAGAATAAAAACACATTTTACGAGTGGTGTGCACAATATCGATCATTGAACTAAACACACGTCGCGTAGTAGCACAGATTAATAAATAGTTACTACGTAACAGATACATCACTCCCATACAAACGCGAAAATACCTACGCTATAATAGCCTATAATATCTTAATAATAATACCTGCCACTCAGAACGAGAAGAAATGTATCTTATGGACGCGAACAAAGAGTCGATACTGTGTCGCCCGCCATGCGAATGCGCTAGGGCTACCTACCTATGATAAAATTATTGTAATAAAACGAATGTGGCGATTCAACCATATTTCTTATTAGTCAATCAAATATGTTTAAGTTTTATAAAAATATTTATATTCTTTTTTCCTTCTCTAAATTCTCTGTTATTAAATTTTATGGTTGAAAATATCCTAAATATGAATAATGAAAATATGAAATTGAAAATATCGTAAATATTTAAACAATTATTCATATGGAAAACAGGAGCAAAGCGACGGAATATCACCGGTTTTTAAAAGTTGTAATATGGTGCTACCAGGCCAATTCATTAAACGTTGTCAGAATTATTTAAAATTACTTTTTCTAACTCCTCTATGTAATTCATCTATATAATTTATTCATCTATATCATTTGACTTTTACACCCATCTACTGCACAATAATAACGTGGTTTCGGCATTACGAAGCGTAAGCGCGGGAAACGTGCTCAGGCGGACGTTTGGCGGCCCTCTGTGGGTTGTATCCAATGATATTATAAAAAAAGGTAGATATCGCACTATCGCGCGAAAATTGTTGCGGACAAATGTAGTCAATCGTCGTGATTTCATTTAGTCGGCTAATAGAAGCTAGCGAATAAACTCGTTCTCAGAGCGTTTCCGTGAAGTGCTTATTATTACCGAAATGCCGAGCTGTGTGTTATGAAGGTGTAAAAACTATGATTCCAAAATAAATAAAAAGGAAGGAGTTACATACCACGGTTAAGTATTTATAAGTAACTACGTAATATTTGTATTTTGTCACGGTTTTGTTTCCCATTTACCGAAATTATTAAATTATATCCAATATTATTATAGACGCGTTAAAAAAGGACAGAGGATAAGATTGTAACTGAAGTGTGACAAGGACAAGGCATGCGTAATAGATTAAATCAAACAGAAGGGATATCGTAGGCACAATACATACCTATCGTCCGCGTCCTCCAGTACCGTCTAATTGATACGCTCATATTACTATTATGTGTTTAGTTGTCATTGTCTTTCAGTTAATATGATGATTATATTATTTGGCAATAATAGTGTTAAAATGTATGTTGGTAAAAAGACTGTGTATATTGTTTTGTATTTACCTGATTTCCAAGTGACAATCTTACGAGAATTAAATGGGTTAGAATGGTTCAGGCGGAAAGAAGTGAGTACGACTGGATGCCTACGAAAAGTAGTACTATTTGTTCCGTAAATTTTAAGCAGGAATATAAATACACTACTTCGAAAGGATACATACGTCTGAAAAAAAATGCAGTGCCTGTTATAAACATGGTAAAATTTGTTTGTATCCATAATAAAATTGTAGTTTGATTAAATCTGTCCTTAGTTTTACATTAAATTTAATTAAGGTGTTTTCACAATTCAAAATGTTGTTTATAATCTTGGAAAGTATATAATTTACAATGACAACTAAAATACTTTTTTCTTTTTAGGATAAAGATGATGTTTCTGATGATGATGATTGGTACTTTTAGCAAATGGCATTATTCAATGTCATATCTGTATCAATTTTAACGAGTTAGTCCATAATTTTACTAGTGTGTGTAAGTGCAACTCGCAAGAGATCGCTATCTCTTTCTTTACCATGCATTCCGTATTATCTTTTGCATTCGTAATCGTAATGTATGTATACACCTATAAATAAGTACGTCTTGTCATACCGCAACAATATCGAACGCCGTTAAGTATGAAGGTAACCTATCTTTCTATATAATATCATTGGTTGTATCGTTAACTATACGCCGAGCGGTAGGCATTTAACGCGTCGCATTAAGCGAGTGACGGAGGCCAGGTAGTAGTATAAAATCGCTGATTGGGCAACTGTTAACAAGTATTTTATTAGTACAAATAAATCGGGTTTACGTTAACTACAGCACACTCCTGTTTTATCTGAACTCTACTTACTACGGAGAAACCTCCACTGCACCACCAGCTATCTGATGTCACTGTACAATGTTTTTATGTAAATATTCATTAAATTATAATAGGTTAAATATGAAATGACATGATAAGGTTCTATGAATTATATCACTTGATAAATCCGCCACAATCCCGAAGCTGGTAGTACCTAATTTCGTAATAAATCACAGACTTACCAATAGAAGGCCTGACGATGCACACCGGTAGATTGGTGTGGGTATAAACTATGGCTTCAGCCAGCGCCTTGGTCAGTGTGTAAGGGTTTGGATGGTCACCCTAGAAAACAGAAAAAACAAAAATATTCTAGTACTTTTATGCTAAAGTTTGGTGCAGACAACTGACGAGATGAAAAGGTTTGCGACGTGAACAAATTGTAATAATTTTAACAAAAAGGAACCGACTTCAATGAAAAACTATTCCGAGTATCCAAATCGTGACAATTGTGCCTATGATATTTGAGGAGTTCCCTCGATTTCCTTGGGATCCATCATCAGATCTCGATATGGTAACGATGGGACCACCTGTAAGCTATGCCCATTCCAATGCAAAAATATTTTTTGAAATTGGTTCATAAACGACGAAATTATCACTGAACATACATAAAAAAAAAGATTCTGACGAATTGAGAACCTCCTCCTTTTTTTGAAGTCGGTTAAAAATGTCAGAACATGTTTAAGTACTACTGCTCGTGTCATGTCTTCGCACGTCCCCTTTCTCTCTGGGACTTAAACTTAGAGATAAACATAATATTTATTTTACTAAAAACTATTTTTAACGGACTTCAAGCAAAGGAGGAGGTTATAATTCGTCAGAATCTTTTTTTTTTTATGTATGTTCAGCGATAATTTTGTTGTTTATGAATCGATTTCAAAAATTATTTCTGCATATGATTCGGCATAGCTTACTGGTGGTCCCATCCTCAACATATTGTGATCTGATGATGGGATCCCAAGGAAATTGAGGGAACTTCTCAAATATCATAGGCATAATTGTCGCGATTTGGGTACTCGAAATAGTTTTTCTTTGAAGTCGGTTCCTTTTTGTTAAAATTATAAACACATTCATTCACTACATTATTGACGTAATAGGGACGCAATAACTGATGAACACCGTCTGCACGTACGAGAAAGCATGACTCATTGTCACGTTTCGTCTGAGCCAAGCATGCCAGCGAAAGGGCGGTCAATAGAGGCACGGTCGGCCTAAGCTTTCGGCTTATGTAGTATCTATCTCTCTAACAATGCGTCACAGTATAAGAGATATAGCGGCATCGCACAATCTACACATGAGCTATTTTGTCAATTGTTTATTGAAGTGAAAAGTTATTGTTTTCTTAGAACGTCATCACGTCAAATAGACAACCATTTTTAGGGTTCAGTAGCCGAATGGCAAAAAACGGAACCCTTATAGATTCGTTAAGTCTGTCTGTCTGTCCGTCCGTATGTCACACCAATTATTTCCGAGCTATAAGAGCTATACTGTTGAAATTTGGTCAGTCGATGTATTCTGTGAACCGCATTAGGGTTTTTACATAAAAATAGAAAAAAAAACAATACATTTTGGGGGTCCCGATACTTAGAACTGAAACTCAAAAATTTTTTTTTCATCAAACCAAAAATGATGGTGAGATGTGATAGGTGTTCAAAAATGATGTTGAGGTTTCTATTAACATTTTATTCTAAACTGAATAGTTTGCGCGAGAGACACTTCCAAAGTGGAAAAATGTGTGTCCCCCCCTGTAACTTCTAAGATACGAGAGTGATAAAACTAAAAAAAATATATGTTGTATATTACCATGCAAACTACCAACGAAAATTGGTTTGAACGAGATCTAGTAAGTGGTTTTTTTTTAATGCGTCATAAATCGTAAAACGCAATTTATCTTTAATTCAATCAATACAGTAGTATAAAAACATCGATCTACTTGCTGATATGGAACCCTTCATGGTCGAGTCCGACTCGCACTTGGCCGCTTTTTATAATTACCTGCAGTGTCTCAGAAATAATTTCAACAGTTTCTGCTGGCAGCATCTTGGCGCACCTAACGATGCTGTCAGGGTCATACGGTGGGGGGTAAACTCGTTCTTCAATGTGAGGCTTGGTAGCATTACTGTACGCTGTCGACACGTGGACCAAAGCCTGCAGAAAATAAATTGAAAGTTGATGAGAGGAAGGTAAGTATATCCTTGCATATTGTCGACTCACAGACGCACGCACCCACTTACTATCGTAGTTAACAGTCGACTCATCTATGTCACGACCGCACGTGGGTCGGAAATGATATACTGCTTTTTTCTCATCCATTCACAGCTAGGACAGCAAGTGAGTGAATGAATGACTGAGTGACATACACACACTTACCTGTTCTAAACAAGAGTTATACTCCTACTTACCTTCAACTTCGGCATATCTTCGGCCAATTTCAGCAAGGCAGCTGTTCCCTGGACATTCAAGACAGTGGCTGCGTGCAGTGGTTCTGTGAATCTGACCGTTGCTGCTGAATGGAATAAGGTGGTCACTTTTCCAAGCAGTTTCCTTTGCTCTTGACTGACTCCAAGGTTCGGAGCGGATACGTCGCCTGTGATTGGATAGAGCTTGCCGAGGCGTTCAGGCCAACGAGTACGGATATGATCAAAGACCTGGGAAAATGAAGTTTTGATAGGTTTTGGAATAACTTTGGAGTAACTGGAACTTGTCAGGAAAAAATATTATTTGAGCTACTAAAAGAGTACATCATCATCCTCTTCCTAGCCTTTATTCCCAATATTATTTGGGGTCGGCTACCAGTTCAATAGGTTTTACCTGAATATCAATTTTTCCATATAGCGACTGGCATCGGACCTCAGTAACCCTAAAGAAGAACTGAAATTCGATTGTTGAACTAGTATTCAGTAAATTAAAAGTCATTGACTTCCAAAGAATGATTGCCATAGATGTTCATGACAATCGGACCAAACTTCCGAACTCCAAGCTGCTATTAGGATTTTCCTGAGAAAAACCCAAAAACACTTTTTGGCCTGACCCGGGATTTGAACCCGTGACCTCTAGATTAGCGGTCGAATACGCTAACCACTAGACCAACGAGGCAGTTATATATGTACAGATATTTTGTTGATAAATACACATCTATAGCCACTTTGGTAGACTTGATTAATGAGGACACTGTATATTTGAGGACAATGAGTTACAAATAACTATTTCTATAGATGTTCATGACAACCGGGACCGACGGCCTAACGATCTCATAAGTATTATGTATGTATAATTAAAAAAGACTTAATCACGTAATCACATAAGTAACTTACAGAAATCAAAATTTATTGTCACCTACCTGGTTTTTGAGAAGCTCCTTATACCTTTGGTCTACTGTCAACCCTCTTTTCGGACGCATCAGGACATATATAGTCTTAATTCCTGGACAACTGCGTAACAGCTTTTCCAAGAGAGCCTTGCCAACGAAACCAGTACCACCCGTCACCATAACGACAGAGTTCTCGTAAAAATCTGCTATCGCTTCTGAGGACAGGTCTGGTTTTTCCAAGTTGACGTGGTTTTCGTAATTCAGGTTTATGGCGTTCAAGTCATTGCCGTTCATCATTTCTAGATGTTTTCTGTTGACAATATTAAAAGAAACTGATAGAAATATTTCAGACAAGCATCTTACAGACAACGTCATCTAGTCCCAAACTAATCACAGCTTGTAATATGGGTACTAAACAACTGATATAAATACATAAACATACTTTTTTTTTTGTAAATACATATGTACATGTCGGCGTATCGATTATTTTAGCTGGCAACACTGTTAAGTGTCTGAAGGTAAGACACTGACGCATGGGCGTACCCAGCTTCTGGCCTAGGGGGGGGCAAGTAATTTTTTTTAGGTCGGATCGTTCGCGGATGTTTTGTCACACACACTACACAAACACACCTACATGAAACATTAGGTATATGTAGTGTTTGGGCGATTAGTCCCCCGAGTACGAGGGGTAGCAGGAACACTACATCGCCTGCTGCCCAATCTCGGGGCACGACGTTAAGGGGGCGCCCGTCTGGTCTGACGACCTGGCGGGCTCCTCCCGCTGCTAGGCTTAACTCAGGAGTTTGCAGCGGCTGATGGCCATACGGATCGTATGGGGCTACCGTACGATTTCCTACGAGGCAGCGACGGTCCTGGCGCGATCTCGACTCCACCCTTCGACATTCTGGCCGACATGGACGCTACGGTTTACGACCAAATTCGTCCAGACCATGAGCCTGGAATTCTACGGCGGAACGCGCATAAGCGAGCTCTAGAGACTTGGCAGGAAACGGCTTGAAATTCAGAGCTGTGCTAGAAAACGGGCTATCGGAGCAGTTCTGCCGAACTTCGAAGCGTGGGTAGAGGACGCGGCGATGTCACATCCTGGGGAGATGTGACCGCTACAAACGTCCCGAGACAGGTGACATCCCAGTGCAGCCGGGGGTATCGTCTAAGGCGGGATGATGTTCCGACTATAACTGTGCAGAGCGGTAAGAGGCGCAGCAGCATTCTGCCTCGCGAGTGAGTCCAGTCACCCCGAGATGTAACCCAGTTGAGGGGTAAGACAGGTCGACACCAGAAGCCGGTGATGCGATCCTGGTGTTCCTCCCGACTGCCGAGGTAGGTCGCCGCGGGGTTTAGTGGGTAAACTGGTTTCCCGGGAGTCCCACATACGCCCTTCGCTCACCCCGCGAAGGGGCCAAAAGCATTACCCGCGTAAAAAATACGTCTTCCGTTAAAGAATCGCCCATACTGTTTATAAGTTTTTTATTAACACTGAGAGAACAAAGTCCATTTAATCTATCTTCAATTATTTTTCATCTCAGCCACGTTTTCACGTGTCTGAATGTACTGAACGATCTTTCAATAGTAGTCGTGGAATAAGGCATTTCCAGTAAAAATTCTAGGGCTGTTTTCACATTCGGATAAAAACATTCTGCTTGTTGAGTTAATTTCATTATATCCGAATCTGTAAAGTTCTCTTGCTTATTAACGCAAAAAGTGCGCCATAGTTAAGCTTTAGATGTGATCCCTTCTAATTAATAAAATTGGGATACTTTGACCATACACTTCCTAAATTTTGTAGCTGTAATTTGTATTATTGGAGCAGGGTGTAACAATTGAAGAGCAAACGCTGGTGAATGTTCTTTACTGAATCTTGCCTCTAATACTGATATTAATTCCGCCGAAACTTGTACGTGGTGTACAGGGATCTCTAATTGTCAGACCGTCATTAAATATAAAGATATACACAATAAAGAGAATCAAGGGCAGCTGCCAATTGTTTTGGCAACGCAAAAACAAATGTACAGGTTGCGTTGCAAACAGGCCAAGCAAAACTTATTGAAGAGAACAGAAATACGTTACAACCTATAGTTAATACTATATTTTTTGCGTTAGATACTTCGATTTGCCATTGGAAGAAAACGATGAAGGCGTTGTTCGAGATTTGTTGAAACTGAAAATTGATTCTGGTGATGAAATTTTGCGAAAACCGAAAAATGCCATAAAAATGCTCAATATACGTCCCCAAAAATACTAAATACGATTTAAAATATATGTGAAGTTCTAATTAGAGTAAAATTGGTTAATGGTGTTAAGGCTGCAATCGGTTTTATCGAGTTACAAAAAATGGATGCTCAAACAATAGCTACTAAAATGTATCGATTCATCAATTCCTTAAACATCGATGCTAACAAATGCGTTGGACAGGGCTACGACGGATGTGCTACGATGGCAAGAAAAGATGGCGGTGTCCAAAAATATATATAGAGAAACGTTTAAAAAGATTTCATATTTTCACTGCACCTGCCACAAGCTAAACCTAGTAGTGAACGACTTAAATAATGTTTCTAAGATCCGAAACTGCATCGGAACTGTAAAAAGATACGATTTAAAAAAATAGGGAATCAGTATTCCGTCAAAAAATTGTCTTTATGCATTATTGACAAATACAATTCGCTGTTGCAACCAGTCACAAACACACAGCAGCAGAACACCTTAGACAAAAGTGTGCAGGGTACATTCAAGCCATAAAAACAGCAATTACGGAACATAGGCTTTCTGTCCAAGAAGGCACTGAATAGTTATTAATATCAGCTAATGAAATTGCTAAGGTTTTGAATCTTAAACTGCGTCTTCCAAGGACAGCAAGTCGCTAACAATATGCGGCAAATCATCCAGCTGGTTCGTTAACTGAAGATTTTCGCCGATCGTTGTGTGTTATTTGGATTTGGGTTCATTATCGTCCTCATTAGAGGCGTGATTCGGTAAAGAACATTCACCAGCGTTTACTCTTCCATTGTTATACCTTGCTCAAATAATAAAAATTACAGTCCCAAAATTTACCATACCATAATTGTACGTCTCTGTATATATGTTATTCATATTTAATTTTAACATTTCATGAGAAAAGTATATCTATACAATTAAATAAAATTGAAGTGTATGTTTGTAATATCAAATAGGGTTTAGGGTTCCGTAGCCAAATGGCAAAAAACGGAAACCCTCTATAGATTCGTCATGTCTGTCTGTTTGTCTGTCTACCTGTCCGTCCGTATGTCACATCAACTTTTTTCCGAAACTATAAGAACCTCTTGAAACTTGGTAATTAGATGTATTCTGTGAACCGCATTAATATTTTCACACAATAATTTTAACAAAAACGAACCGACTTCATAGAAAATCTATTCCGAGTACCCAAACCGCGACAATTGTTCCTGATAAAGAGAAGTTCCCTCGATTTCCTTGGGATCCCAACATCAGATCCCGAAATGGTGACGATGGGACCACCTGTAAGCTACGCCCATTCCAATGCAAAAAGAATTTTTGAAATCGGTTCATAAACGACGAAATTATCGCTGAACATACATAAAAAAAAAGATTCCGACGAATTGAGAGAAACGGTTAAAAATAGAAAAAAAAACAAATTTTGGGGGTTCCAGCTTAGAACGGAAACTCTTAATTTTTTTTCATCAAACTCGTACGTGTGGGGTGAGGTATCTATGGATAGGTCTTCAAAAATGTGTGCCCCCCCCCTGTAACTTCTAAAATAAGAGATTGATAAAACTAAGAACAATACATGATGGACATTACCATGCAAACTTCCACTGAAAATTGGTTTGAACGAGTCTATCTAGTTAGTAGTTTTTTTTAATACGTCATAAATCGTCATGGGCAAGTCCGACTTTTTTTCTAAATGCACATTTCTGGTACTGATATCCTAAATTGAATTTTAAATTTTTTTGTCTCTTTGTTCTGGGTAATCTCTGGAACGGCTGGACCGATTTTAACGGGAGTTTCCCTGGCAGATGGCTGATGACATAAGGAGTAACTTAGACAAAAAAAAATTAGACTAGCTTCACTCCGCGGCGTTACTCGAGATTGAATTATAACCGCGGGTAACACTGCGGGACTCAACTAGTGTCAAATAAAATGCAACCTCAACTCGCAACTTCCTACCGAAGATTACCGCATACAGCCGTGCGTTCTAACGCTCGGCTAATGTCGGTATTCTCCGTTCGCCATCGTCGCGCGCGGTTTTTTGGCAATTGCACCGTGCATTTTGCCAGTGCTAACTGCGCGGTTTATTCAAAAGTTAGAGCATAAGGCCCCTTTCCACTTTGATTAGTAATGAGGCGAGTTCATACATGTTAGGCGAGATTTCCAGGGGGGGGCAGCTGCCCCTCCCTGCCCCCCCCTGGGTACGCCTATGCACTGACGCAACACCGGGCACTGGCGCGTGCGACCAGTGACCGCAGGGATGGGAATCATTGACACTTTAAAATTATAAAAACGCGATTGAATGATTGATTTTAGTCGATTACTTTCATGTCATAAGTCATAGACAAGGATAACAGGTGGCAATGATTTTATCCCATCCCTAGATGATTATTGTTAGTTCATTCGTTCGTGAGGTCCTTTAAAAATGGAACGTCGTCGTTGACGAGCAGAGTTGTCGCGGATCATCTCGTGTGAGCACCACGTGTTCGGTGGAGTGTCTTATTTAAAATTATTAATCATGGGCTGCTATTCAATGTCCTAACTGTATTTCGTGATCGAGTGCTTCAATAAAGTGAATGTACGAGAACATTCTCCTCACCCGCTAAACTCACGTCTACCCTCAATTAGAAATATAAGGCCTACTAACGTTCCCGGTGGATTCAAGATTCTACATACATATTATACATAGAAAACCTCCAGACTTCGAAAAAAATATTTGGTCCGACCCTGAAATCGAACCCGAGACCTCTTGATTAGCAGCCGCATACGCTAGCCACTAGACCAACAAGGCAGGCTTAATAATTTATTTCCAAGCAAAAACATAGTACTAGATTATAATTACAATAAAACTTAGCAATATTTTATGGAACGATTAACATTTGCATTTGCATTCAAACTAGGCAAAGCCTGTTTTTCGATTGTCAGCAATTACGGCTATTCTGGTCTTGTTTAGTATAGGGAGTATTTTACAGTAGTTTAAAAATTCAAGTCATCCTCCTAGCCATTATCCCAAGTTTATTTGGGGTCGGCTACTAGTTCCACCGGTTTTAACTGAATTTCAGTTTTTCCACGGAGCGACTGGCATCGGACCTCCGCAACCCTACGGGAGAACTGAAATTCGAAGATTGAACTAGTTGTCAATATATTTGAGGGCGCTGACTTCCCAATAACGATTGCCATAGATGTTCATGACAACCGGGACCGACGGCTTTACGTGCTCTCCGAGGCACGGGCGTGAATCACCGCCAAACTTCCAAACTCCGGGCAGCTATTAGGAATTTCCTAAGAAAATCCCAAAAACACTTTTTGGCCCGACCCGGGATTTGAACCCGAGACCTCTCGATTATCAGTCGCATACGCTAACCACTAGACCAACGAGGCAGTTTAAAAAAAATATTCAAGTAACATATATTAAACATATATACATACATATTTGTCGTGGCTGAGAATTAAACTGACGAGTCTCGTGTAGCAGTCATATTCATTAATTACTGAACTAATAGGCTAATCAAACTTACTGATATGCATCCATTTTATCGGCGTCAAAAATTTTTGTGTCCATATTGAGCTGTTTCTTCGCTTCCAAAATATTAAGGCCTGCAACAATAAAAGCCCTATAATTTATAAAAAAAAGGGCAAATGCATGTCAGGCCACGCACAGGAAAGGGTTCCTCAGTCACACATAATGGTACGTGGTTTAAAATCGTATCCAATAGATAATTGTTAGGTTTATTATTAATGCGTTAATTTTGTATGACGTTTTCCAAGTGAGCGCATTTTACAAGTTAAGCCTCTATAACTCCTGAACTAACAAAGACATCTAATTAAATTAAAAAACTAAAACGAACCACCATCGCGAATTTTCGTAGATTTTTTCAGCTAGCCCTTAAGCTTTTTGAGGGGGCGGACGTCCTGATTTTACAAAAAAGTGCCTTTTAAAGTTGAATTTCTCGCAAATGGATACCTCAAGTAAAAATATTTTTCAAAATTTTATTGTAGCACTTTGTCGACGTAATTACAACACATATTCTTGCAAAGTTTCATCTTTCTAGCACTTACCGTTTGGATGGTTAAAGTCGAGGACGGACGCAAATGACGAATCTATCCCTTATAGATTGAGTCCCGAGTCATGAACTACGGAACCCTAAAAAACGTCCTCCGGCGGGTTTATCTCTCTATTTACTATACTAACTACAACTCAAAAACCACTAAATCGATTTCAATGAATTTTTAAGCTATTGCATAGCTTTTATCGCAGGCTTTGATCGGAAATTCCGTAACAAAAAAACCTAACACCCCGTGTTAAAAAAGGATAGAGAATATGATTGTAACTGCAGTGCGACAAGGACAAATAACGGGCGCCTGGCATGATTTTAATGTTTGGGAATAATATTGTTATAATGTATGTTGGTAAAAAGACAGTATATATTGGTTTGTAAACTTGAATTAATATCAAAGAAAAAAATATACTGCTTAAATAAAAGTTAAATAAATAATTATAATTGCGTGAGTTGATAAAAAATAGCTTTACTGCGGCAGTCCCCGAGTGCCACACGTATTTTTTTACCAAGATAGATTAATCTGTTTACTATAAACTTAAAAACCATAGATACCACCGATTTCATAGAATTTTTTTACGAAGATAGACTCAACCCTGATGCTACTCAAGATTGAATAAAGGACACAGGCTATTTTTTACTACGATAACCAACAAAGACGCCAATACCTGGATGGGTAACCGTTCGTAGCATAATATGTTATGATGTTCGGAAATCACATTATACAGTCGGTCCTGATTGTTATCATAAGATAACAGTCGTGAAACTTAGGTGGAGGCCCCAATCCGCACTAGGCCAGCGTGGAGACATATGGTCTTAACCCTCTCTTGAAGGGATTCGAGCCCAGCAGTGGGACGTTATGGGTTGTTGATTAATAATAGTAGAACTAATGGTTGCTTAAGTATTATAAAGATACAAAATATTTTTTATTGAAATCTAGCGCCTATTAAAATTATAACAGCAAATAAATTAGACAAGAAAACTACTTTTTTTCTTTGAACAGGAGATTATGTGTTCAATTTAGAAAGAACCTATTGACTTTATTAGCTGCCTACCCTTAGACCAATTTTTGTAGTTCAATTCTACTCCATCACTCGTCATTTTACTGTTAACTATCGCAGTCCACTGCTGGACTGAGGCCTACAACTAACTAACTTTTTTACAGAAAAAATGAAAAAATGCGAAATTTTGCCGAAAAAATAAATATACGTGATATATTACTACACCCCCCCCCCCCCGCTACCCCTATTAGGCTCACGTGATTAATAGATAGAGAGAGAGAGAGATTGTTATGGTTGTCCATCTACCATAGGGGGAGAGCAAAGGTGTTTGTCGAACTTTTACCGACGAGCATCGTTACATTGTCCTCACATTTAATAAAATGCCTTAAAAAATGTAACCAAAAATTGTAAAAACAATGTTGTAAAAGAGTGTCCATGGAGTTTCTTGTCTGTTCTTCTCCATAGGATCTACGAATTGGAACAGACAATTAGCTTCACGACTGACTACTGACTGACTACTTGACGTTTTTAAAAGAGCCGTTGTATGGTTTATTTGAAATAAAATGGTTTGATTTGATTTGATTTGACTAATACTACCGTGGTGTTTCTTTTATTTTCGTTACAGAATTTCTTGATTCGGTCGTCGCGCTCAAAGCCCGCGATAAAAGCTATGCAATAGCTTAAAAAATTACGATACCTTCTACATTCCTACATTTTTAGATAATCTGCGGTTCATGGGCGTGAAATATAACCATTTTCCTTCTTCTGTTATGAAATTCTTTTTAGAAAAATCCATCATTCGAATCCGAGAGCTCTTGATCAGCAGTTGCTTAAGCTAACAGCTAGGCCAACGAGACGGTAAGTTCAAGAGCATGTATGACTTTTTAATTAGAGGTTAAATTACAATGTAAATCTTTTATAATATATCGATGCTAACGTTTTTGGAATACAAAATGGTGAACCTATTATAATTTTCTTCTGACCAATAAATTTTGCATCTGACAGACAGATATATTTTACTATTGTATCTGAGAGGTTGTTTCTTTGTATGTCTTAATTTATTACATCCTAAAATAGAAACAGCACCTTTGTTTTTTTTTTTTTTTTTATAGACAACTCCCGCATTAGGAATATAAATTCCTGTGTCGCGGGGGGCTTTACAAACATACATGAAACGGACACAAATAACACCCAGACTAGCTAACTAACAGACAGACAGAACAACAAATTGTGAATCACACAAAGTGTTATCCTACGTGGGATTTGAACCCACGACACTTGGCGCAGTAGGAAGTGGTGTGGCGACCGCTTAAGCCACTAGGCCAACCGTGCAGTCTGTAACTGACTTCCAAAAATGATAAGTTTTTTATAGTTTGAAGATTGCTAAAGTGTCTCCAGAGCCGAGCAGCTAAAACCTGAAACTCAAGACTGCACGATTGGCCTAGTGGTTTAAGCGGTCACCACGCCGATTTATATTGTACCAAGTATTGTGGGTTCAAACTTTCTGTGATTCACATAAATAAATAAATATTCCGGATTAAAATTACAAGTTATAAGATATACAAAAAATAAATATAAATTAAAATTGGTATTGTATTGGTATAGTATTCTTGATCTCAAATTTTTTATCCTCAAGGGTAAATTAAATATTTTGGACATCTTACACATAACGCCATCCAGTCCCAAACTAAGCAGAGCTTGTATTATGGATACTAGACAACTGGTATAAATGCATAAACATCATTTTATTTTTGTAAATACATACATATTACACATTGAAAATACCCAAACTTTGAAACAAATATTTGAGGATCACACAAATATTTGGTCTGACCCGGGAATCGAACCCGAGACCTCTTATATCAGCAGTCGCATACGCTAACCACCAGACCAACGAGGCAGTCACTAAAAAAAAGTAGATATGCATCCAGATGCTAGTCTATATATATTCAACATCAGTTAGCATTAGCTTTTTGTTAGTGAAAGTCCTGTCAAATTTTGACTGCACGGTTGGCCTCGTGAAAAAGCTCTAAAGGTCGCCACGCCGCTTTCTACGCCAAGTGTCGTGTGTTCAAATCCTACGTGGGACAACACTTTGTGTTATTCGCAAATTGTTGTTCTGAGTCTGGGTGTTCTTTGTGTCCTTTTCATGTGTTTTGTTCCCCGCAACACAGGATTTATATTCCTAATGCGGGAGTTGTCTTTTTAAAAAAAACAGACCAGTCATTCCAGAGATTACCCGGAACAAACAGACGGACAGAAAGACAAAAATTGAAAAAAAAATATCATGACGTGTCATCTGAAAACCAGTGCTGAGTGACATCGTAACTGATGACACGCAGCAATATACTGAGATGGTAGCCTATTCTGATAAACATTCATAACAATTATAATTGTAAAAAAAAATTGTATGTACTAGCTATAAGTTGTATAACTGAATAAATGTTTTTATTATTATTATTAGTGTCCACAGGCGAGGCGGAATGATCATCAGCGCAAGACGACTGGCAGGGGCTGGATAAGCCTGTGTCCAGCAATGGACTACTATTGACCGATGATAAAACTTTTTACAAAAATTATCATCCTCCTAGCCCTTATTCCCAAGTTTATTTGGATTCGGCTACTAGTTCAACCGGTTTTACCTGAATATCAGTTTTTAGACGGAGCGACTGGCATCGGACCTCCGCAACCCTAAGGAAAAACTGAAATTCAAAGATTGAACTAGTTGTCAGTACATTTGAGGGCATTGACTTCCCAATAACGATTGCCATAGATGTTCATGACAACCGGGACCGACGGCTTTACGTGCTCTCCGAGGCACGGGCGTGAAACCGCCAAACTTCAAAACTCTGGGTAGCTATTAGGAATTTCCTAAGAAAATCCCAAAAACACTTTTTGGCCCGACCCGGGATTTGAACCCGAGACCTCTTGATTAGCAGACGCATATGCTAACCACTAGACCAACGAGGCAGTTACAACAATAAACGCATGTAACACCGCGGTTCTTAACCAGTCGTTACATATGTTAATTAGACTCGAATTAGGCACAGTTTTATACAAATTATTGTATAACGTGATTAAGTAAACATTTATTTAATTGTTATATAATATAATTTGTTTACATTCGTTACAAAAAATGCGGTCAAATAGTACCCCTGGCCTTTTTGATCACATGTATGTATTCTTTAAATATTCAGACATCTGACATACAACGCCATCTATCTTCGAAGTAAGCAGAGCTTGTACTGACAGCTTTATTAACCTATGTACTTTTTAGGGTTCCATAGCCAAATGGCAAAAAACGGCACCCTTATAGATTCGTCATGTCTGTCTGTCTGTCTGTCCGTCCGTATGTCACAGCCACTTTTTTCCGAAACTATAACAGCTATACTTTTGAAATTTGGTCCATAGATGTATTCTGTGAATCACAATAATATTTTTGCTATGCAAGTGTGTTATGCATAGCAACCTGTGAAGTTTTGACAGAAGATAAACAGTGATACATTTTGACATCTACGATTTATGTATTTTTATAATCTATTACAGTAAAAAGTAGCCTATGTGTTATTCTGATATATAAGCTATATTACTGTAAAGTTTCTTTCAAATCCGTTCAGTAGTTTTTGCGTGAAAGAGCAACAAACATACATACACACATACATACTTACAAACTTTCGCATTTATAATATTAGTAGGATAGTAGGATTAGTAGGATATTAGTGGGAAGTAGGATGGGTACTAGTCAAAAAAACTATTTAAAGATGTTTGTATTGGTGAGTGTGAGACCGGAGGCATAATAATGCTGAAGATTCTCACCAAACCACCATAGTGTGGGTCACCAGGGTGCATTTACTGGACTCACTGGTCTGGTGACCCCTACTTCTGGAATCTACTCATGCTTTCCATCAGGCAGAGTAGAGTGACTTTGGTAGGCTTAGTTAAAAGAACATATATATGATAATTCTTTTATTTTATTTATTTAATAGATACCTATCTCCCGTTCAACCACTTATTAGATACTAATATATTCTTAAAAGTACAATTTAATTAATAATGATTAATTAATATAATTAACTTGGCGATAAAAAAATTACTACGTTTTTTTTTTCAAACAACTCTTTACAGAGTAATTTAAATAATCAAAATCTGTAACTTTAATTCTTATTTAACAACTAGCTGACCCGGCAGGCTTCGTACAGCATCAGTCGATAAATAGAAGACCTTAGACTAAAACATTTATTTGTGATAAAATTTAAGATTTATCAATCTACATTGTGAACAACTTTCAAATTTATTCACGTTCTAAACCTTCTCTGGACTTCCACAAATAATTCAAGACCAAAATTAGCCAAATCGCTCTAGCCGATATCGAGTATTAGCGAGATTAACGAACAGCAATTCATTTTTATATATATAGACTAGTTGACCCAGCGAACTTCGTACCGCCCAACTTTAAAATTCCAGAACTTGATCGCAGCGCCACCTACCGGGTCCAATTGCGAATCTAAACCATTCCCAGATCCCCTTGAACACATACAAAAAATTTCATCAAAATCAGTCCCGTCGTTTGAGAGAAGTTCAGTGACATACACACTCACACAAGAATTATATATATAAATATTTTCAGTTCCATATATTAAAAGAAATACATTATATACGTACTACAAGAAAAAATATGCTGACTATTTAGAAAGTAAGGATAAAATCATAATAGTTTAAGATCCACCTACTAGTATGTCACCCTGCTCATATATACCGAAGCTATTGAAACCTAATTCATTAAAATCTCTTCAGTAGTTTAGGTGCTAAAATTATTTTAGGCGTCTCCATAGTCGGGGATAATATATTCAAAAAATAATTAAAATAAACCCCAAACCAATTGACCGATTTCCACGAAACACAGCTAAGAACACTCCCGAATTCACCTTTAAAAGAAAGTAAAATCAATATCGATTTTTCCGTTCGGGAGAACACACACAAACATACATACATACACACACATACACGTAAAGCCCGTCGATTAAATAACTATTCCAACATATTTTTTTTATAACAAAGATTGCTTAATTTATCACTCCGAACAAGAAATCCTTTTATCCTTACATAATATTTCACACTTATACTTAGGCAAACTTAATCTAAAACCACTTTCTTTAAAACAAAATTTGCACTTTAAAGTAAAAACTAAAACTGTATTATACAATTCCTTTCAACACTTAATACACACACAAAAATAAATTGAAAATTGAACATACCAAAATAATTTGAAGCGATGCGTC
Organism: Phragmatobia fuliginosa; assembly: GCA_932526445.1. NCBI lineage: Eukaryota > Metazoa > Arthropoda > Insecta > Lepidoptera > Erebidae > Phragmatobia > Phragmatobia fuliginosa. Next base: position 1,627,284 of record OW052083.1, on the reverse strand, counting down.
GATGGCCACAAAAATTATATTTTTTTCTATTTAACTATATCATTTTTCCGTTGTATAATATGGAGGAGTGCCTCGCGGCGCGGCTCGGCTTTCACTGGACGAATATACACGTAATACCCTCTGTAACGATTTGGAAACACACGGACTGGTATTGTGAGCGGCAACGCTCAATAACTGTTGCGTACTTAATACGCTGTACGAGAAAGCTCGTGATGTTACCTGTATTAATGTCTTGGTTATTTAAAAGAATATTGGGTAAATATCAGCATCGTGACATTGTCCTCACATTTAACTGTTTTCTTAATAAAATGCCTAAAACAATGTAACCAAACATTGTAAAAACTATGTTGGAAAAGAACGTCTATGGATTTTCTTGTCTGTTCTTCTCCATAGGATCTACGAATTGGAACAGACAATTAGCTTCACGACTGACTACTGACTGACTACTTCACGTTTTAAAGGTGCCGTTGTATTGGTTTATTTGCATGCAAAAATGGTTTGATTTGATTTGATATTATGTAGGGTAGGTAATCTAGTATAGTTGAGTTGTTCTAGAGACCTACTATAATATCTATCAATAAGTATATTACGTTAGCACTTTATAAAAATTGAAAAAGTGAAAAATCGGTCAAATGAATGTTATCAAAATAAAATGAAAAAAAAAGCGGCAAAGTGCGAGTCGGACTCGCCCATGAAGGGTTTCGTATCAGCAAGTAACATCATATAAAAGTTCTTGTAATTCGTTGTAACTTTGATCGATGTTTTTATAATAGTGTATTGATCGAATAAAAATAATTTTAGGTTTACGATTTATGACGTATTAAAAAAAACTACTTACTAGATCTCGTTCAAATCAATTTTCGTTGGTAGTTTGCATAGTAATGTATAACACATATTTTTTTTAGTTTTATCACTCTCTTATTTTAGAAGTGACAGGGGGGGGGGCACAGATTTTTCCACTTTTCAAGTGTCTCTCACGCAAACTATTCAGTTTAGAAAACAATGATATTAGAAACCTCAAAATAATTTTTGAACACCTATCCATAGATACCCCCTCATACGTATGAGTTTGATGAAAAAATTTTTTGAGTTTCAGTTCCAAGTATGGTGACCCCCAAAATGTATTGTTTTTTTCTATTTTGATATGAAAATATTAATGCGGTTCATAGATTACATCTAATTACCAAGTTTCAAAAGTATAGGTTTTATGGTTTCGGAAAATAGTGGCTGTGACATACGGACGGACAGACAGACAGACAGACAGACAGACATGACGAATCCATTAGGGTTCCGTCTTTTGCCATTTGGCTACGGAACCCTAATAGGGTTTCGTAGTTAACCATAGTGGTATATAGATTTAAAACAGTGTCCAATAGATCTTTACTTAATATTTCGTTTTTTGTACGAAGTTTTCCAAGTAAGCATATTGTACAAGTTAGCCATTTATAACTCCTGAACTGAAAGAGTTATCTTTATGTAAGCATTATAATTGTCCTTTAAAGTTCGTCATCATACCATTGTGATTTTTTAATTTAAAAAACAAAAAGGTACATGGTAGCAATCCCGCAGATTTATATTTAAATGGTCTTTTCGATTTTTCAATGTAACCGTTTGGCTTTTAGAGTTTTATCTTTCCAGGACTAGCCGTTCCGATAGTAAGTGGAGGATGAATGGACGGAAGGGCATGACAAAATTTTAAATTAATATCTTCATCATCAACGTATGACGATTTTAATTTTAAAATTAAATACAAATAAAATTTAAAATTGAAAAAACCCCCGATTGATTACACCGATTTTCATCAAACATAACTAAGAAAACTCTCGACCAATTCACTTTTCAAACAAATAAATCTGAATCAAAATCGGTCCAGACGTTAGCGAGCTGCGGTGCCACAGACACGCAGACACACACACACACTCAAACAAACACACACACACAGACATGTCAAACTTACAACACCCCATCGTTTTGCGTAGGGGGTTAAAAATCAAGGTGATAATAATGATTTCCAAGGCCGGCTCGACTGGGGCGTGGCTACCCTCGCACAGAATACAAACCTAAAATCACAGTATCTGTGCTGCTAAATTCTTTTGTTTAGTGTGAGCCCTTAGACCTAATTATTCAGCAGTATCTCACTGGTGACCACAACTCCTGGATTCTACTACTGAAGCCACTATTGAATCAATTTATAGCTACATCTATCATTACTATCGGTTGAGTAGTTTAGGCCCTACGGTAAACATACATATATACATAGACTGGTACCATGGTACATATGATTGCTTTGCTTTGGTGGTGCAGTGACTGCACGGTTGGCCTAGTGGCTTAAGCGGTCGCCACGCCGCTTCCTACAACGCCAAGTGTCGTGGGTTCAAATCCCACGTTGGACAACACTTTGTATGATTCACAATTTGTTGTTCTGAGTCTGGGTGTCCTTTGTGTACGTTTCATGTATGTTTGTAAAGTCCCCCGCGACACAGGAATTTATATTCCTAATGCGGGAGTTGTCTTTTTTTTTAAAAAAAAAAAGAAAAAAACGCAGTGGTAGTATATGTGACTGATATGCTTAAGTTCTCGGGTTCAAATCCTGGGTCATACCAAAAGTTTTTATGATCTATAGATAATTGTTTCGGAGTTAGAATATTTCTACGTATAATATCTTCGTTTACTATGTTATATCTTATATATTTTTTATTTACAAATAAATAGTATATAACTATGTACTAGTCAATCTAGATTTCACAGTACAAGCTTTGCTTAGTTTGAAACTAGATGGCGTTGTGGTTTACAAGTCTGTAATATATATTTATTAATTATGAGCACTATTTTTGTACAATTACACAATTAATTGATGATTAATAGACTTATGTATTTATTATTTTTTACGAAGCGCTTATAGCCGAGTGGCCTTAGGTGATTGGAAACAATCACCGAGGGTAAGCAACTACGGCGCGGTCGGACCTAGATGGGTGACCGTATGTGGCATGATATGTTATGAGCGTTTCCGTGATTCGGAGGTCACGTTAAGCAGTCGGTCCCGGTTGTTGTCATAAGGTAACAGTCGTGAAGCTTAGTTGGAGGCCTTCGGGCGGCTTAAAAACATCCAACGGTAAGATTACGTAGCTACAACGTGTCTTGCCAGTCCCCAACCCGCACTCGACCAGCGTGGGGACGTATGGCCTTAACCCTCTCTTGAGATTAGACCCAAGCCCAGCAGTGGGACGTTATGGGTTGTTGATGATGATGAGACTTATTTACTGTAGATGCAGACATAAATTCTGTAAATTCATTACATTAGATGCAGAACTTTTCCTCATATATTCTGTAAAATCAAATACCTAGAGTATAATGTCAAAACAGTTCTATATATAAATTCCAATAATTAACTTACTATTAAATACAAGCTATCGTTTATATTTTGAGACACTTTGCAAAATGAACTTAAACTGTAAATACAATACAGTGCCAATTATATAAACGATATCAATTTGAGGAAAAATAAGTATATTTTTAAAATATTCATAATTATAAACCAAACATACAAATAAGTTAAAAATAAAGGAAAGCTATTTGGCCAATGAATCTATTAAAATATGTTTTAGATACTATGTAAGTATTAATTTTCTCTAATGTACCTGATTTTTAAGAAGTAGGCAGTAGAGCCTCTCTGATTTCAGCACGAAAAGGCCAGCTCAACCGGCACAGTATTAACTTCACACCGAAGACCATCTCAATAACGGCAGAATTCTTGCTGTCGTATTTCGTTGGGGAGTAGAAAGAAATAAGAAGGAAAATAATATTTATTTTGACACACACGACAAGACATAACATCACATGTAAATAAATACACTTTGAATCGGAGGCCGAATCATTCTGCATCATTCTTCTTCGAAGGTAGATGATTCAGAAACATCTGACTCACTATGGAATGGGTTACCATGCTCCTGGATTCTACTCATGCTTTCCATCAGGCAGAATAGAGTCACTTTAGTAGGCTTGAATATAAAAAAACAAAAAATCTTCATATTTATTACCATCATCTCTTTTTCCTCTTCCAACTCCATGGGTCAACCCCAGAATAAACAAAAAATAAATATTTAGGACATGTAGCACACAACTAACATCAAACTAAGCAGATCTTGTACTTTGAAAGCTTTTGATTGACTGAAAAAACACCTTTTTAGGGTCCCGTTGCCAAATGGCAAAAAACGGAACCCTCATAGATTCGTCATATCTGTCTGTCTGTCTGTCTGTCCGTCTGTATGTCACAGTCACTTTTCTCCGAAACTATAAGAGCTATACTGTTGAAACTTGTAAGTAGATGTATTCTGTAAACCGCGTTAATATTTGCATCATCAAAATAGAAAAAAAGTAATAATTTTTTTGGGTCCCCATACTTAGAACTTAAAATTTTTTTTTCATCAAAACCAAACGTGTGGGGATCTATGGATATCTCCAAAAATGATATTGAGGTTTCTAAAATCATTTTTTTCTAAACTGAATAGTTTGCGCGAGAGACACTTCCAAAGTGGTAAAATGTGTCCCCCCCCCTGTAACTTCTAAAATAAGAGAATGAAAAAACTAAAAAAAATATATGATGTACATTACCATGCAAACTTCCAACGAAAATTGGTTTGAACGAGATCTAGTAAGTAGTTTTTTTTAATACGTCATAATTTACATTTCTTTCAATTAAAACACTATTATTAAAACATCGATGAAAGTTACAACGAACTACTTACTTTTATATGATGTTACTTGCTGCTACGGAACCCTTCATGGGCGAGTCCGACTCGCATTTGGCGGGTTTTTTTTTGTAGAATTCTGTAGATCATACAAAATGTTTAGTCCGACCCAGGATGCGACTGCTTTGTGTGAGGTCTCGTGTTCAATCTCAAGCACTGCAGTCACGTGTAATATAATATTTTAATACTACAACTTCGCTACCGAGAACGTCTCTTGGTATAGGAGGTAGCAACGTTTTCGAGAAAGAATTTCAGGTCAGATGATTCTGTGATATGTTCATCTTGCTCTTTCGGTTAGGTTCCGGCTGTCTGGCTGGCGAGAGTGGTTGCGTTAATTAGTACGCATCCTGTCTGTCTGTTTAAAGCGGCGAAAGGCTCGATATCGTCCTGCCCCAAGGGTAACCTATTGATTACCGTGAGATGTATCCCAATCATGGGGTTAGGCAGGGGGGACTCCAGATGTCGCTGATATGTTGCTGGAGCTCCTCCGGACTGCGGAGGTAGGCCGCCGCGGGGTTTAGTGGGTAGACCGATTCGCCGGGAGTCCCACACACGCCTTTCGTCTTCCCAACGGAGGGTATGATGCGAAAAGCATTCCCCGCGAAAAAAAAAAAAAGGTAGTAATCGTGGATTTTAAAAACATTTTAGGATGCATAATTTACAATTTTTTGTTTTTAAATAAGTCTATCTGACATACTTTTTTTATTGCTAGACATTTTCGACATTGCTAATTAAGTGCCATTAGCGTATGGCACGTAATTAGCAATGTCGAATTTTTTTTTATATATAAAAAAATCAAGTATTTTATAATGTCTGTCATTTTAATATTATATTAATTAAAGAAAAAATAACCTAAAATAATTTGTCAGACATTAATTCGATTGTTAAACCTTGAATTGAAATGAAAAACTCATGTAAAGTATTGCAGTAGCTCTCTATCCTAACACTGTTAAAAAATAAACGCGACGTTCGAACCGCTCGCATTATACGCCCGTATAATCCACTCTTACGCATATATTGCGTACACCAGCCTTTATTTACTAATACATAGGGCTATACAACTACATAACCACCGTCATAGAAACCACTATTTAATATCCGGATATTACTGAGCTTAAAGTTAAGCAATTCATCTGGGTATGTAATTCGATCGGTGTGCAGCCAAAAAACTCTGAATCGTATTTGCAGACAGCGTGTCTAGGCTCTAACAAGTTATAACTTGTTTTATGGGTTCTAGATCTCAGTTAGACATTCTCAAATCATCATCATCATCAGCAGCAGCCTTTAACAGTCCACTGCTGTACATAGGCCTCTCCTTTAAAAGGAGGTTATGGCCTACTATACAACGCTGGCCAGACGGGTTGGTAAAGGGTTTGCTTCAAGTTTTCCTTCTCTTGGCAGTGATGTTAGCTGCTTATTTTGTTCCTTTAGTCACCTCTTACGACACCCATGGAATGAATAGGGGTAGTGACACTTTGTATTCTTAATCCGTCACCACACGTACAGACATTCTCAAATAAAAAATGAAAATATATATCCTGGCGTAGTGATACTATAAAATGTTGAAGTTTGTAAGCATGTATGAAAGTTTGTTAAAGCTTGTAAACGGGCTATAAAAATTGCATATTGTTGGCTATTTTTCTTCACCAATATAGCTATATGTGCAACTTTAGGCAAGCGGGATAAATCATTTGCAATATAGCCGGCTAGACATTAAATACTTGCAACTATAAGGGCCACCGCAGACTAGCTACTTTTAGCATCGGCGATCGGCGATTTGGCGACTGCATCGATGCTGCATCGCGTTTTAGCGACTTCCTGCGTTCGATCGCGGTATCGGAAACGCGCGTTTTAGCGACTGCTCAGATGCCAAATCGATGCTACTGGCATCCGAATGTGTGCGGAGAGTAGCGTTCAGCTGCTGTGTCGCGCTTCTAAAAAGCGACTCAATCTCCGCGTTTGGCGTTTTTAAGTGTGCGGTGTAGAGCGTTCGGTCGCCGTATTTAGCTACTAAAAAGCGACTAGTTGCCGATCGCCGATGCTAAAAGTAGCTAGTCTGAGGTGGCCCTAATGAAATATATTGACAATATCGCCGGGCTGTACAGCAATATTGCAGCAATTGTTGCACTGTGTTGAGATATACATATAATCAGCAATACGGCGGCTGTAATATTGCAACAAGGAATTGTCAAAAAAATAGTCCGTTTACGAGCACCTTTAGTGTTTGACGTATAGACTTATGGACGGAAACTTTACAAATATATAGGGTTGCCATCTTTAAAAGTTGGAAAGCAGGACAAAAAGTGCAAATTCCATGGATTTTTAACACCAACCTGGACATGTCAAAAAATAATTCTCTCGAATAAGGTTCACAAAACATATTTCTTAAAATATAAATTCTTAAATAGATTACATAAATCTACAAACGACAGACTAAAAATTTGAATATATCTTAGGTACTCAGTGTTTGACCCGATTTATAAACGAAACCCGGACGCTTATCTGTCGATTCCTAAACTAAGGGAAAACCCGAATGAATTGCAGCTCTACAGTTATATTTATTTACCAGCTTTTGCCCGCGGCTTCACCCGGGTGTAGGTCCGTCATAGCGGTAAATAGAAGCCTATGTGTTGTTCCAATATGTAAGCTATATTATTGTGAAGTTTTATCAAAATCCATTAACTAGTTTTTGCGTGAAAGAGCAACAAACATACATACATACTCACAAAGTTTCGCGCTTATAATATTAGTAGGATTTATAACTTGGATTATCAACAGCATTGACAAGTTTTCGTAACTTATGTTACGAAAACTTGTATTAGTAAGCCGATTAGGGATTCCCGCGGTTAATTCAGTACATTGTAATTGTTACAAAATATCATAGCAAAGCATTTAGTGTGTGTTAAGCATTGTATATAATTTTAGTAATTATATAGAAGGAAAGCAATATTATACAAGTTTGGTATAGGTAGTTGAACACGCTGATTTCAACACGAAAGGATTGCCTCAACCGGGGCAGTACTACCCTTTTTAGGGTTCCGTAGCCAAATCGCAAAAAACGGAACCTTTATAGCTTCGTCATGTCTGTCTGTCTGTCTGTCTGTCCGTCCGTATGTCACAGCCAATTATTTCCGAAACTATAAAAGCTATACTGTTGAAACTTGGTCAGTCGATGTATTCTGTGAACCGCATTAAGATTTTTACATAAAAATAGAAAAAAAACAATACATTTTGGGGGTCCCCATACTTGGAACTGAAACTCAAAAATTTTTTTTTCATCAATCCTATACGTGTGGGGTGGGGTATCTATGGATAGGTGTTCAAATAATTATGTTGAGGTTTCTTATATCATTTTTTTCTTTTGCGCGAGAGACACTTCCAAAGTGGAAAAATGTGCCCCCCCCCCTCTAACTTCTAAAATAAGAGAGTGATTAAACTAAAAAAAAAATATGTTGTACATTACCATGCAAACTACCAACGAAAATTGGTTTGAACGAGATCTAGTTTTTTTTTAATATGTCATATATCGTAACACGCAATTTACCTTTCATCCAATCAATACACTAGTATAAAAACATCGATGAAAGTTACAACGAACTACAAGAACTTTTGTATGATGTTACTTGCTTCTACGGAACCCTTCATGGGCGAGTCGGACTCGCACTTGGCCCCTTTTTTTTTGTGCGGAAATCCTCACGGATACCATAAGCCAACTAGCGGGTGGTTATGTCGGACTCGAACCGACTAAAAACCGCACGCCATCTCGGGAACTTAAAGCCGAGGTACCAGGTGCACCCTCGAAAGGAAATCCCTGGAACCCCGAACATACCTCGGGCCATCTACGATATGTACATGACCCCCTTCGGTGTGGGATTATTTTTCCCTGTTGCCTTTTTGGTTTGGACTCTCTTTTGATAGTATGCCAGCTCTTTGCAACGCTCACGCCTCTAACTTGGCCTGCTTCTGCTAGGGTGACAGATAGCCTGACGGACCGGAAGAGTTCTGAACCTCTCCCGGTCACGCTCCGAGGGGCACTACTACCCTCACATAGAATGTCAAATTGAAGTATTCATGCTGTCATGTTCTGTTGGTGAGTGTGAGACTGGAGGCCAGACAGAAGAATGACTGGGGTAGTGTGGGTCACCATACCACAATGCATCTGTAATAAGTATGGTGATCACAACTTTTGGATTCTAATTAAGCTTTCCATCATACTGAGTAGAGTCACTATGGCAAGCTTATCTATATAAATATCTGGACAAATAAATAAAACTGTTTTTTTTTTCTTCCTAGCCTTATTCCCAAGTTTATTTGTGGTCGGCTACTAGTTCAACCGGTTTTACCTGAATTTCAGTTTTTCCACGGAGCGACTGGCATCGGACCACCGCAACCCTAAGGGAGAACTGAAATTCGAAGATTAAACTAGTTGTCAGTATATTTGAGGGCACTGACTTCCCAGTAATGATTGCCATAGATGTTCATGACAACCGGAACCAACGGCTTAAGTGCTCTCCGAGGCACGGGCGTGAATCACCGCCAAACTTCCAAACTCCGGGCTCCTAAGAAAAACCCACAAACAGTTTTTGGCCCGACCCGGGATTTGAACCTGAGACCTCTTGATTAGCAGTCGCATACGCTAACCACTAGACCAACGAGGCAGTTAAATAAAACTGAAATGTCAGTATGTAATATCAAAGTAACAGTTTTTTATTAAGTGCATATTTAGGTAAATACGATACCTACATCAGAAAAGAAATTTTTAACATTATTGTTTGTCTATTGTGGATTATCTTTGGAACGGCTGAATCGATTTTGACGGAATTTTCACTACCTACTCGGGATTAATAACTATCATCGCGAGTCGCAGTTAATATGTATATTTAATTATAATCCCTCAACTATTCCCAGTCAGTTCATTGAGATAGCTGTAAAAGCGTAACAGATAGACAGACAGACAGACAGACTTTCGATTTTATTACATTATTATTGAAGTATGGACTATTATATAAACAAATTACACTTATACTCGTAACAGACGATTGTACTTTATTTGTGTTTTTGTTTTGGCTGAAAATCGATCCGATGACCTTTCATTTAACATTCAGAATGATTACCCATTACCCCAAAAGGTAAATGATAAACAAAAATTCTGATGGAAATTAAATTAATTTTGTACATATATGGCAATCGTTATTTTATTGTCAGTGCCCTCAAATTTACCGACAAAAAGCTCAACATTCGAATTTCAGTTTTCGATCAGGGTTGCGGAGGTACGATGCCATTCGCTCCGTTGAAAAACTGATATTCAGATAAAACCGGTTGAACTAGTAGCCCACCCCAAATAATATTGGGAATAAGGCTGGGACGAAGAAGATAAAATTATACTAATAATAACATTTTGTTTGTTTGAACGCGCTAATCTCGAAAAGTAGTACTCCGATTTTAAAAAAATCTTTGATTCTTAAATAGCTCAGTTACCAAGGTAAGTTAAAGGCTTTGTATCATCACGCTGCGACCAATAGGAACGGAGTATTAATAAAAAATGTTGAAAAAACTGGGTGAAAAATTTACTTTTTAAGAGCTTCGATTGGATGCGCCGAGTACAATATGTTTCAAGAAATATACGATGTGAGACCTACTTTTAAACACATTAAAAACTATTGACGTGTCCGGGTTCGAACTATAAAATCCGGGTAACTGGCACCTTTGTGTCCCGGTTTTCAAATTTGAGACATGGTAGCCCTAGTTTATCATGCAATTGTGTAGGTAAATGTTATAATTTCAATACACGGAACGAGCAATTTGTTACTGGGGTTTCTCCGATTGCGATATTTCATTGGGAAACATATAAGTTTTTTTCCCTAAGCTATCTCCCTTAGGTATCTCATTTTTTTCCTTATCTTTGTCTCAATGCGATTGCCGTGCTACCGCCCTGCCCACTCCGCGATGACCGGCTGGAGAGCCTCCATGGTTATCATCGGCTCTCCTCGCAATATGGCCGAAACATCCGAGGACCCTACGGAGACAAAGAGATGACAGGCGCTCTCGAATGTCGAGTTCCTTGAGGATAGAGGCGTTGGTGCGGTGGGCTGTCTAAGGTACACGCAGTAGCCTCCTCCAGCACCACATCTCGAAAGCATCAATGCGTGTGTGTACGTAAAGATGACAAATTTACTCAAAATAGTTTGAATTCAAAGAAATTTGTCGGTCAGTAGTTTCTCGATTACGTATTTCGGTTACGTAAGATCAGAACTGTGTTAATTGTACAATATAAGTGTTACATTGTATTAAATACTAATAAGCCTTGTATATATTATAATTTATTAAATTAACTAGCTTTCGCCTGCGGATCCACCCGCGTGTATCTAGATTATTGCAGTAAAAAAAACTAAAAGTAGAAAATAATTTTATGTAACAAAGCGTGGGGTGCTTTCTGAAAATATTTCAATAACGTCGGCCCACGCTTTTTACATTAAAATTATTTTCTACTTTTTAGTTTAAAAGCGTGTTTGTTTTATCATCATCATCATCATCATCAGCCTATCGCAGTTCACAGCTGGACATAGGCCTCTCCCATTGCACGCCACTCTGATTCTGATGATGTGTTTGTTTAGTTGTTTGAAACTATTTTTTAGAAAGACTAAAAGAGACAAATTATTTAAAACAATTTTTTTATGTTCAAATTAGTGTCTTGTCATCGGTCCTCGATAAATCTACAAAGTTTAAACGAAATCTGGCCGTTTAAAGTGGATCAAAATCGCACCCAAAGGAGTCGGTTACAAACATACAGGTGAAGCTAATAAAAAGCGTGTAAAAAGTAGCCTATGTGTTATTCTGATATATAAGCTATATTACTGTAAAGTTTCATCCAAATCCGTTCAGTAGTTTTTGCGTGAAAGAGCAACAAACATACATATATACTCAGAAACTTTCGCGTTTATAATATTTGTAAGAATATTATAAATAAAATACGTGAGATAGACTATACTGCCTCGTTGGTCTAGTGGTTAGCGTATGCGGCTGCTGATCAAAAGGTCTCGAGTTCGAAACCTAGGTCGGAATAAATATTTGTGTGATCCTCAAATATTTGTTTAGGAGTCTGGGTGTTTTCTATGTATAATAAGTATGTATTAAAAAAAAATATGTTTATGTATTTATATCAGTTGTTAAGTACCCATAACACAAGCTTTACTTAGTTTGGGACTAGATGACGTTGTGTGTAAGATGTCCGAAATATTTATTTATTTATTAACTATACTAATATTATCAATTCGAAAGTAACTCTGTCTGTTACGTTTTCACGGCTAAACCGCTGCATTGATTTCAATGAAATTTGGAGTGGAGATAGTTTAATTCTTGAGGAAGGTCAGAGGCTACTCTATAGAGAGGAAAAATCTTAATAGAGTTCTCAATAATAATAATATTTATTTAAACCCCACTTTCTTAGAAACCGTTAAAAATGAATATTTAATATAAAAACATAAAATAAATCAATTCTAATGATTTTTTAGGGTTCCGTAGCCTAACGGCAAAAAACGGTACCCTGTCTGTCTGTCCATCCGTATGTCACAGTCACTTTATTCCGAAACTATAAGAGCTATACTGTTGAAACTTGGTCAGTAGATATATTCTGTAAACCGCATTAATATTTTTACACAAAAATAGAAAAAAAAACAATAAATTTTGGAGGTCCCCATACTTAGAACTGAAACACAAAAAATATCTCATCATCTATCAAAAAACTCATATCTATGGATAGGTCTTCAAAAATGATATTGAGATTTCTAATATCGTTTTTTTCTAAACTGAATAGTTTGCGCGAGAGACACTTCCAAAGTGGTAAAATGTGTCCCCCCCCCCCCCCCTGTAACTTCTAAAAATAGAGAGTGAAATGAGAGTGAGAAAAAGTAAAAAAAATATATGATGTACATTACCATGCAAACTTTCACCGAAAATTGGTTTGAACGAGATCTAGTAAGTAGTTTTTTTTTATACGTCATAAATCGTAAACCGCAATTTACCTTTCATTTAATCAATACACTATTATTAAAACATCGATCAACGTTACAACGAACTACAAAAACTTTTATAAGATGTTTCTTGCTTCTACTTCTAAGTGGGAGTCGGACTCGCCCAAGAAGGGGACCCTTCTTGGGCGAGTCCGACTCCCACTTGTTTCATGTTTATTTAATAGGTAGTAGATCCACGCTGATTTCAGCACGAATGGTCCAGCTCGACCGGAGTAGTACTACCCTCACACAGAAGACCATCATAATAATGACAGCATTCTTGCTGTCGTATTTCGTTGGTGAGTGTGAGATTTGAGGCTCAATCATTCTGCATCATTCTCCCGGCTTCCACAGGCCGGGAGAATGATGGAGAAACATCTGACCAAGCCGCTTTAGTAGAGGTCACCATGCTGCATTGCTTACCCTCACAATGATTATGGATGCCCCTATTAATGGAATCTACTCATGCTTTCCATCAGGCAGGGTAGAGTCACTTTGGTAGGCTTAAAAATTAAAAAAAAACTTCAAATACATTATTTGTGAAGTGATGTACAAAACGCTTTTGGTTTTTTTAGTTGTTAACTTTACATTTCATTTGAATCAAATTAAAATGAAATATTCTACCTCTAAGGGTGAAAGCTATCAAAATATAAAATTATCATCATCAGCGTTCATAAATCCACAATTGGATATCTACTGGTCTTTCATCATCATCATAATTGCCTGCTTTGTTGGTTTAGTGGTTGGTTAGTCTAGTTTTTTTAAGCTAACATTTTTGTACATGTGCTACAGTATTGTACACCTTAAAAAGGTCTACAAAAAAAGCGGCCAAGTGCGAGTCGGACTCGCCCATGAAGGGTTCCGTATCAACAAGTAACATCATATATAAGTTCTTGTAGTTCGTTGTAACTTTCATCGATGTTTTTTTACTAGTGTACTAATTGGATGAAAGGTAAATTGCGTGTTACCATTTATGACGTATTAAAAAAAAACTACTAACTAGATCTCGTTCAAACCAATTTTCGTTGGTAGTTTGCATGGTAATGTACAACATATTTTTTTTTTAATTTTATCACTCTCTTATTTTAGAAGTTAGAGGGGGGGGGACACACATTTTTCCACTTTGGAAGTGTCTCTCGCGCAAACTATTCAGTTTAGAAAAAAATTATAATAGAAACCTCAACATCATTTTTGAACACCTATCCATAGATACCCCACACGTATAGGTTTGATGAAAAAAAATTTTTGAGTTTCAGTTCCAAGTATGGGGACCCCCAAAATGTATTGTTTTTTTTCTGTTTTTATGTGAAAAACTTAATGTGGTTCACAGATTACATCTACTTACCAAGTTTCAAAAGTATAGCTCTTATGGTTTCGGAAAAAAGTGGCTGTGACATACGGACGGACAGACAGACAGACAGACAGACATGACGAATCTATAAGGGTTCCGTTTTTTGCCATTTGGCTACGGAACCCTAAAAAGTCCGCGATGGTATATGTCTATCTCTTAGGGATAACCCACAATAACCATTTTTTTGTTTCTATCTTTTTACGAGAAGTAATCGCTTATTTACGAAGCGATTTTAAGCAATACAGTATTAATCCTTATCCAATTAGGTACCTTAAATACATTGTGTATTTAATATAGATTAATATGGCCCTTTACGGTATGTAATTTAAATTAATATTTTTAAAGATATTACAGATTTAAAATGCAGGAACAAAGCGATTGTGGCGGTACCGGCCGGGGCCCGTTAGTTGACGCTGCTGTCGATTTGTCACTATCTGTTAATAACTAAACACAATAGTTTAATAAGAATTAATATTCTAAGACGGTACGAAGTTCGCCGGGTAAACTATTTATTAATATTAGTAACTTAAGTGTTGTAACTGTTGGTGATTCAGCAATAAATAAGGTTTCTTAGGAGCATTGCTGGCAAGACCTTGAATTGATTTTGTAATCTGTTGGAAATTTCTTTCTATGTACACGTTTATATTTGAGACGACAACCATCTTGAGAAATATGTAATAGTTTAGAATTGGTGTATATTTAATACGAAGCGCACACAGTCGAGGGTAAGCAACAGCGGCGAGGTCAGACCTAGATGGGTATATGTCGACTGCTTTGTTGGTTTAGTGGTTAGCGTATACGGCTGCTGTTCAAGAGGTCTCGGGTTGGATTCCCGTCTCGGACCAAATGTTTGTATGATCTGAAAATATTTGTTTCGGAGTTTGAGAGTTTTCTATGTATGATAGATAAAAAATATTTATTTATTTATTTATTTATTTTATACTTATTGCACATGTTGTACAAAGGCGGACTTCAGGTGTTGCAGAAATGTGATGCGGTAGGTGCAGAGAGAAAAAAAAATACCATTACTAGGAATAGGTATGTAAATAAGATTACCCTACTTAAATATTTTTTTTTAAATACATACATTTATACATATATACATATACGAGATATACCTAAATACACATACATATACACTACTACTCTATATATATAAAACTACATATACATACGTACATACAATATAATAAATATATACACGGGTACTATCGTTGTAGCTGTACTGCCAATTCGCTTTGAAGCAATTCGCGCACTTTCCTTTTAAAACTAATGCGATTTGTGGACATTCTGATTTTGGTAGGGAGCGTGTTCCATAGTAGGACCGACTGCACAAAAAAGGAGGAGTTGATAAAGTTGGAGGTGTGAGAGGGGCACAGAAGAAGTAAGTTGTTGGATGATCGGAGGCTTCGGTCGTGATTGGAGCATAAGAAACGGAAATGAGGTTCAAGGTATTCAGGTAAAGATGGGGAGTTGAGGAGAGAAAAGAGTGTAGTCAGAGCCCGCAAATTGCGGCGCTGACGAATAGGGAGCCATTGCAGCTGGGAACGTAAAGTAGACACATGATCATACTTGCGAAGATTGAAAACGAATCGAATGCAGTTATTGAGAAGGCGGTCTAGTTTATTGAGGAGGTCTGCATTCAGGTCGAAATAACACACATCACCATAATCGATCAAAGGAATTATCAAGGATTGCACGAGCGTGGCCTTGGTTTTAATGGGAAGAAAGTTCTTAAGGCGATATAGAGCTCGGAGACATGATGTAACCTTTTGAGTGACGTGGTTAACTTGTGCCCGCCAATCAAGTGTTGAGTCTATGTGTAGTCCCAGGTTCTTCACAACTGCGCTCAGGGGTATATTGACGCTGTTATACACGAATGGTGGAATGACAGCCATTTCCAACCTACTCACCATTTGCTTACTCCCCACGACAATCACCTGGCATTTGGTTGGGTTTACTGACAACCCAAAGCTTGTTGACCAGCTCTTAATTACGTCTAAATCTTTGTTGATTTTGTTAACTGCGTAATATATATATGTATGTATATCAGTTGTCTAGTACCCATAATACAAGCTATGTTTAGTTAGGGACCAGATCGCGTGGCGTTATGGGTCGATGTCTGAAATATTTATTATTTCTTCTAGCCAGCAGAATGTCATTGCCTCCTTCCTTCCTGAGGAGGTCAAATATATACGTGATAGAAACTCATATTCATGCAAAGTTTCATATTTCTAGCACTATCCGTTTGGACGGTAAGTCGAGGACGGACGGATGGACGGACATGACGAATCTATAAGGGTTCCGAGTCATGAACTACGGTACTCTAAAAACAAACATAGGTATTTTAACCAATCCTTTCTTGTGGATGTAAAAATATATTATTTTCTTCATTTCTATTCTTAATCCATCACCACAGAATAAATAAATATTTCGGACATCTTAGACACAACAAACTAAGCAGAGCTTGTATTATGGGGACCAAACAACTGATACAAATACATAAACATACTTTTTTTGTAAGTACATAAATATTATATAATAGAAAAAACAACCAGACTCCGAAACAAATATTTGTGGATCACACAAATATTTGGTCTGACACGGGAATCGAACCCCGCTGTGCTGCCAAACTCTTTGGCAGGCTTAAATATATTTATACAGGTAAATAAAAAAAAAAACTATGTATGATGTTTAGCAGGTCCATTCCTAAATACTAATAAAGTTATCAGCTTCTTGTAATGGAATCTAAAATATGAATTGAAATTTTTATGTTGCGTGACATTTAATTTCTCTAACGTTTGTTTGTTTAACAAGATATTTCTCTTCAACTACACTCTAATGGGTGTTTTAGAGTTGAATACTTTTGAACCTATTAATATAAATTTATGTTGTTTATATATATGTATCTGTATATATATAATTATATATATATTTAATTGCCCCTGTCGCTCCAAAACACCGTAACTACCCTTTATTTATTTATATCTCCTGTCGATCTGTCCATCCAAAGGTTGCCTGGAAGAGATTGCTTTTAGCAATAAAGCCGCCCATTGTACATGTCTACTTGTAATATTTGTATAAAAACAACAATGTAATTGGTGTACAATAAAGTATATTCTAATCTAACCTATGACACTTGTTGGTCTAGTGGTTAGCGTATGCAGCTGCTGATCAAGAGGTCTCGGGTACGATTCCCGGGTCGGACCATATATATTTGTGTGATCCACAAATATTTGTTTCGGGATCTGGGTGTTTTCTATGTATGTTTTTATTTATTTATTTAGTATTAAGGACCTCCAACGAAAAATGTATACAATAAAGTCACTTTATAATACATAAGGTATTTACTAGTGCACTCCTTCAATTATAGGAGACCACAGCATTCTCACAGATATTAGGTACTAACATTTATCTTATAAGTAAAAACACACTTATAAGTAGGTATGTTATGTATTTACAAAAAAAAATGTTTATGTATTTATATCAGTTGTTTAGTACCCATAATACAAGCTCTGCCTAATTTGGGACTAGATGACGTTGTGTGTAAGATGTCCGAAATATTTATTATATCCCTACTAATATTATAAATGCGAAAGTAACTCTATCTGTCTGTCTGTTACGCTTTCACGCCTAAACCACTGAATAGATTTTGATGAAATTTGGTATGAAGATAAAACTAAAAAAAATATGTGTTGTACATTACCATGGAAACTACCAACGAAAATTGGTTTGAACGAGATCTAGTGAGTAGTTTTTTTTTAATACGTCATAAATCGTAACACGCAATTTACCTTTCATCCAATCAATACACTAGTATAAAAACATCGATGAAAGTTACAACGAACTACAAGAACTTTTATATGATGTTACGGAACCCTTCATGGGCGAGTCCGACTCGTACTTGGCTGCTTTTTTTCTATTCTAATTCTCTATGCTCGTGTTTCATTGGCTAATATTTTGTATTGATCACGTGACTGAGAGACATTAGCCAATGAAACAAGAGAATAGACAATAGAAAACGAAAAACAATTTGCAATTTGGCTAGGGGGGCTGAGATTTAGTTATCTAGCTTAGACGCGTATGTTAATTGATTTCTGAATTTGTTGTATAACTGAAAATGCTGTATTAAAAAAAAACAGTTAACGGTTGAATACATTATAATTTGTCCGTGTGGATTAAGGATACAAAGTGTCACTACCCCTATTCATTCCATGGGTGTCGTAAGAGGCGACTAAAGGAACAAAATAAGCAGCTAACATCACTGCCAAGAGAAGGAAAACTTGAAACAAACCCTTTACCAACCCGTATGGCCAGCATGGTATAGTAGGCCAAAACCTCCTTTCTAAGGAGAGGCCTATGTCCAGCAGTGAACTGTTAAAGGCTGTTGATGATGATGACGACATTATTACTTTTATTATTATTTCTAAAGAGATGCCTATGTGTGAGTGGGCTGTAAAAGGTAATTCAAAGGGCTGATTTAAAATCTTCTGTTCTTTAAAATAGTGTTATTATGATTGCTAATAAGAATTATGAAGGAAACCCGTGAGCACGCCCCAGTGAAAGTCGTCTTGCATCATTGCTTTGTAGTGATGTGACTCCGTTCTTTATGTTGTCGATGTTTTGTGTCGATAATTAATTAACTTATTTTATTTTCGGAAATTTGACACACGACGACGTCTTGTCCAAAACTAAGAAGAGCTTGTACTATATGTACCATACAACTGATATAATACTTGTTTACTTTTATGACTCTCTCTACATTAAACTCCTTAACAAATATACATTTACATCATCATCATCATCATCATCAACAGCCTTTAACAATCCACTGCTGGACATAGGCCTCTCCTTAGACAGGAGGTTTTGGCCTACTATACCACGCTGGCCAGACGGGTTGGTAAAGGGTTTGTTTCAAGTTTTCCTTCTCTTGGCAGTGATGTTAGCTGCTTATTTTGTTCCTTTAGTCGCCTCTTACGACACCCATGGAATGAATAGGGGTGGTGACACTTTGTATTCTTAATCCGTCACCACACGGACTACATTTACATACTAATATCTTTTTTTCGTTCTCTTATTGTGAGTGCATGCAATGCAGTATGATGGCCTACCATGGTAGCTTAGTTGTGGCAGCATCAATCTCCCGGCATCCAGAGAATAGTTCAGAATTATTGGGCCTCCGGTCTCACACTCACTAACAAAAGAGGACAGTACAAGTGTTATCATTTTAGGTTGATCTTCCGTGTGAGGTTAGTACTGCACTATTCGTGATGAAATCAGCGGGGCTCTACTACCTTTAAAGATGATTTGACCGTGTGTGACATGATATTCGGTGGCCACGTTAAGCAGACAGTCCCGCTTGTTATAAGATAACAGTCGTGAAGCTTAGTTGGAGGCCTTCGGGCGACTTCAGATAACTTATAACAGCAAGAATAAGTAGCCACAACGTGTCTTGCCAGTCCCCAACCCGCACTCGGTTAGAGTGAGGTCGTATGACCTTAACCCTCTCCTGTAAAAAAAACTGTGGTACACAGATAGACTAGTCTGATGCAGGCACCACACTTCGTTATGCGCTATTCGTTATGTGTCTGCGCTGAATTCGCCCAAATATTAGTTATGCGCGCAAACAACAAACATGCCATCCACACTTCGAACTGGTATGCCAAATAAGCATCAAATAAGGCAGAGAGAGAGATGTTGTAGAGATGTGTCATTGACATTTTTATGATGAACGAAACGAATATACTCTCTACACTTCGCCGTATGCACGCGAATAAACCGCATAACGAATAGCGCATAGCGAAGTCTGGTGCCTGCTTGAGAACGAACATGGCTACTTTTTGCCGCGACAACCGACACATACGAAGACGCGGGCGAAAGCCAGTTTGTACATAAAACAAAATCTATCAAAAGTTGTTTCATTTTATAATTCTAGTTTTTATCGGAATAGAAAGTTAAAATAATTCTATAATTCAAACACTGTAATAATATCGTAACATTTTATCGACAATGTCACATCACTAGAATCAAACCTGTTATGACCATGTGTGTCGGTTACATCACTGTAACATCGCGGTCGGGTAACTGCCTCGATTTAGAAATACATACTGTTGAAATGGCCCGATAGATGGCAAAAAACATACCGGTTTGGACTTTGTTTTGTAGGTTACCTACTGAGGTTAAGGGGTGGTGGTAAGGTTTGGAAATGGATGGGTGATCATATTTCATATTTAGTACTATATTAGGAAATTGTTATTAACGTAGTTGATTTAAGCCAATGAAACGAGATTAGAGAAATAG
Source organism: Phragmatobia fuliginosa (assembly GCA_932526445.1). Classification (NCBI taxonomy): domain Eukaryota; kingdom Metazoa; phylum Arthropoda; class Insecta; order Lepidoptera; family Erebidae; genus Phragmatobia; species Phragmatobia fuliginosa. The sequence continues at coordinate 1,606,876 of OW052083.1, read as the reverse complement.
AAAAGAGATTGAGATTGACTAGGGGGGTGGTGACAGACGCATAGATCGACAGTGGAGTCTTAGTAATAGGGTACCGTTTTACTATTTGGGTACGGAACCTTAATTACACTCGAACACTGATCAAGTGATAGCGCGATCGTCTTCATTACACAACTATTCGTCCTGAACGGGAAGTGAATCTACGACCTCTGATCTAAACCAGTTGGTTTGACTTTTCGTTATAAAAATAACTCTCGTTTTAACGGATACAAAGAACACCTAGACTCAGAACTACAATTTGTGTTACACACAAAATAAATAATAAAAAATAGAGCGACTGGCATCGGACCTCCGCAAAATTTTACCAGGGGAAATTCTAAAGAACCCGCAACCGACTCAGGAGCAGGAGGTCGCAGAACCGTGACCGTTTGTGGCATTATATGTAATGAGCGTTTCCGTGATTCGGAGGTCACGTTAAGCAGTCGGTCCCGGTTGTTATCATAAGATAGCAGTCGTGAAGCTTAGTTGGAGGCCTTCGGGCGGCTTTGAAACATCCAACAGCAATATTTTACGTAGCCACAACGTGTCTTGCCAGTCCCCAACCCGCACTCGGCCAGCGTGGGGACGCATGGCCTTAACCCTCTCTTGAGATGAGACCCAAGCCGTGGGACGTTATGGGTTGTTGATGTTAAATTTTAACTCAACTTAAAAATTCTCACAAAGCACTAAATCGCGTTTATCTCAGAACCACAAAATCAGAGTTATTTAATTTTCCCAATACGGGGACGATATACTAACTACGCCCCGTGATGTTACCTGCAATTGTTGCTGTAAAGGTACAAAGGTTTAGGTCTAAAAAAGTAGCGTTATTTACTCTTCATATTATAAGCTATCTTCCAGTGAAAGTCCCATGAAATTCGGTCCAGCCGTTCCAGACATAAGCCGGAATAAAACAAAAGTGCGTGAACTTCTACATAGTGAATTGGCTTTACAGTCACAACGACAGTAAAATTAAATTCACATCGGTGTATATTCATACATAAACTGTGTAGTAGTATGTTGTGTAAATATTTAGTAGTATATATATATATGTATATTGTGATATAATATATGTAGTAGTATATTTATGTATATATCGCCATTAGTATTTCTAATGAATTCTAAAGTATAATCATCTCTCATTTACATAACCCAAAGAACTTTGATAACTTTAATATATTTTTTATATGTCCTACTACATCATATCTCTGCATCACCTGAAGGTTGACTGGGAGAAAATGTCTCAAGGCATTATGTCCGCCTCTATACGACATGTGCAATAAGTTTTAAATAAATAAAACATACTGACAAATCATTTTAAAAAATGATTTTTGATGTAAGTACTATATACTTTTATATGCGTTTAGTGAAACGCTTTTAATTTGACTTCACAAACAAAACAGACAATTAATTTTTGAAGTGAAACATCTATAGGCGCACGTATGTGAAACATCTATAGGCGCACGTAAAATAGATTTCTGGCCTGGCGACTGGCGACGCGTCGCCACGGCACGCTATACGATGGTATATATATACAGTCTATATGCAGTAGTGTGTACGGTGTGGCGTAAATTATAATTATAATTATACTTATAATATAATTATTTAATTATAATTATTATAATTATAATTATACGCCACACCGTACTATTTTAATAATTAGTAATATTTTATTTTATCATTATGACATATTTAGTTCCTATTACAATATGTTCTTTTCTATTCCCGGGTCAGACCAAATATTTGTGTGATCCACAAATATTTGTTTCGGAGTCTGGGTGTTTTTCTATGTATAATATGTATGTATTTACAAAAAAAAAGTATGTTTATGTATTTATATCAGTTGTTTAGTACCCATAACACAAGCTCTGCTTACTTTGGGACTAGATGATGTCGTGTGTAAGATGTCCAAAATATTTATTTTTATTTATTTATTTTCTGCATATTACTTTTACAAAATAATGGCGATGTTTCACATCTGCCAGGCGTCCCGTGACGGCTCACATTTTTTTTCTATTTGAATCGACTGTAAGCTTCGAAATACTGCCATCTATTGAAACTTGTAAGAACTAGATTTATCACCAGTCAATTCGCTGACTACGTTTATCACTGCCAGTAACTAACACAGTACTGCCATCTATTTTCGAGCTTTCGAAACTTACAGCGCCACCTATTAGCAAATAGCCACAAACTATTCATTCAATGGGCGTGCTTGCAAATAATTAGGTAATGGCTTACGAAATTTTATTGTTCTTTTGCAAGAATTAATTTTATGGCTAAGTTGCGTAAGACTTTCACAGAATGATGTCGGTGGTCATTTTGATCACTTTAGTTGTATACGTGTGAGTATATTGCTAATATTTTAAAGATAAATGTTTGTATGAATGTACCTACAGTATATATTATAGCCAAGTTGATTTTAAACTATATTATTCCTTACTAATATTATAAATGCGAAAGTAACTCTGTCTGTCTGTTACGCTTTCACGCCTAAACCACTGAACCGATTTTTATGAAATTTGGTATGAAGATAGAACTGAACTTGGGAAAGGACATAGGCTACTTTTTACCGCGATAACCGACATACACGCGGGCGGAGCCGCGGGCGAAAGCTAGTAAATAAATATTTCGACATCTTTACACACATTACACTCAACGCCATCTAGTCCCAAACTAAGCAGAGAGTGTATTATGGGTACTAAACAACTGATATAAATACATAAACATACTTTTTTTTGTATTATATTATTTATTATGTATTTAATACATACTTAATATACATAGCAAACACCCAAACTTCATATCAAATATTTGTAGATCACACAAATATTTGGTCCGACCCGAATCGAACCCGAGACCTACTGATCAGCAGCTGCATACGCAAATCACTGGACCAACAAGGCAGTGTCTCCTCTCACCGAGGGTAAGGAACGCCGCCGCGGTCAGTACCTAGATGGGTGACCGTTTGTGGCATGATATGTAACTAGAGTTTCCGGAAGATCACGTTAATTAGTCGTTCCAGGCTGTTATCATAACAGTCGTCAAACTTAGTTGGAGGACTTCGGACGATTTCAGAAAACATTCAACTTACAAAAAATAATAACCATTAATATTGTAACTTGTTCAATCATGCACTAGTGAATATTGTCGAAACATTTTCAATAAAAATAGACATGTCGGCTTACAAATAAATAAATCTTCTTCCTAGCCTTCTTTCATCGGACCTCCGCAACGATAACGATTGTCAGTAAATTACCCGAGTGTGTAGGGCGGCAGCACAGGACCCTTTCCTTCCGACTGACGCAGGTGCTTTCCGGGCACAGTTGCTTCGGAAAGTACCTGCACTCGGTCGCTAGGAGGGAACGGAGTCCCGCCTGCCATCACTGCGACTGCAGTGAAGACTCGGCCCAGCACACGCTGGCGGTTTGCCCCGCATGGGCGACGCAGCGTCGGCCCTCACTGCAGTCATCGGAGTGGATCTCTCGCTGGCGGTCTTCATTCGCTCGATGGCCGTTAGCGACAATTTGAGAATTTAATTGAAGACGGTGCCCGCGTAGTGCGGGCAGGCGCTGGGAGGGGTCCATTAGGAGATTTGTTCCTTGGACTCCTCCTTAAATTGAGCCGCAAAGAGGAAACACCGTGTGGTTTCGAAGGCACTGAATTCCCAATAGCGATTGCTATAGATGTTCATGACAACCGGGACCGATGGCTTTACGTACTCTCCGAGGAACTAAAAAGATCCCTACTAATATTATAAATGCGAAAGTAACTCTGTCTGTCTGTCTGTTACGCTTTCACGCCTAAACCACTGAACCGATTTTGATGAAATTTGGTATAAAGATAGAACTGAACTTGGGAAAAGAAATAGAATACTTTTTATCGCGAAAATAAAGGCAGAAGGGTTTGAAATAGGGGACGAAAGTTTGTGTCGCAGTTCCTTATTATCAAATATAAAATCATTTATGATTGTATAATATACTCTTACAGTGTCGCGCGATATAAACGAATTCCACGCGGGCGAAGCCGCGGGCGGAAAGCTAGTACTAAATATGAAAAACATATTACAAGCCTAGACCATACTCAAATTAACATAAAAAATTATAGTTTTAAAAAACTAAACGAACACGCTTTTAACCTTAAAAGTAGATGTAAACAGCGTTTGTCGACGTTAATGAAATATTTTCAGAAAGCACCCCATGCTTTGTTACATTAAAATTATTTTCTGCTTTTTAGTTTAAAAGCGTGTTTGTTTAGTTTTTTAAAAAAAATTTTTAGTTTTTTTTTTCAATTAGTGTATTGTCATCGGTCCTCGATAAATCTACAAAGTTTGAACGAAATCTGGCCGTGCAAAGTGGTTCAAAATCGCACCCAAAGAACTCAGTTACAAACATACAAACATAGAAACAAACAAACATACAGCTGAAGCTAATAAAAGCGTGTAAAAATAATATAAGGTACTTGTATATAGTATTTCAAGAACAAGTTCAAATTGCCGAAGCCGTTCGACCTACACCTATGATTAATATACTCAAACCACAAATTGACCAAAACGGTGCAAAAACCCAAAACGTACCAACAACTCAAATATCAAGGCTTTGTGAAGTAATTAATATCATACTAGCTAACTCACGCGACCGCGTCCATGTTTCTAAAACGGAATAACTGCCTCTGGCAACATTTTTACACGCTTTATATTAGCTTCACTTGTATGTTTGTTTGTATGTATGGGCGATTTTGACCCACTTTAAACGGTCTGATTTTGTTCAAACTTTGTAGATTTATCGAGGACCGATGACAATACATTAATTCGAAAAAAGAAACAAAAAAAAAAGTTTAAAAAATTTTTTAGTCTGGAAAAAAATATAGTTTTAAAAAACTAAACAAACACGCTTTCAAACTAAAAAGTAGAAAATAATTTTAATGTAACAAAGCGTGGGGTGCTTTCTGAAAATATTTCAATAACGTCGCCCCACGCTTTGTTACATTAAAATTATTCATTAATACTCCGGTCCTATTGTCTTTTTAGGGTTCCGTAGCCAAATGGCAAAAAACGGAACCCTTATAGATTCGTCATGTCTGTCTGTCTGTCTGTTTGTACGTCCGTAACTTCTCAAATAAAAAGTGATAAAACTAAAAAAAATATATGTTGTACATAACCATGCAAACTACCAACGAAAATTGGTTTGAACGAGATCTAGTGAGTAGTTTTTAGGGTTCCGTTACCAAATGGCAAAAAACGGAACCCTTATAGATTCGTTATGTCTGTCGGTCTGTGTGTCTGTCTGTCTGTCTGTCCGTATGTCACAGCCAATTATTTCCGAAACTATAAGAGCTATACTGCTGAAATTTGGTCAGTCGATGTATTCTGTGAACCGCATTAGGGTTTTTACATAAAAATAGAAAAAAAAAAAAAACATTTTGGGGGTCCCCATACTTGGAACTGAAACTCCAAAATTTTTTGTTCATCAAACCTATACGTGTGGGATATCTATGGATAGGTGTTCAAAAATGATGTTGAGGTTTCTAATATCATTTTTTTCTTAACTGAATAGTTTGCGCGAGAGACACTTCCAAAGTGGAAAAATGTGTCCCCCCCCCCCCCCCTCTAACTTCTAAAATAAGAGAGTGATAAAACTAAAAAAAATATATGTTGTACATTACCATGCAAACTACCAACGAAAGTTGGTTTGAACGAGATCTAGTAAGTAGTTTTTTTTTAATACGACATAAATCGTAACACGCAATTTACCTTTCATCTAATCAATACACTAATAGAAAAACATCGATGAAAGTTACAACGAACTACAAGAATTTTTATATGATGTTACTTGCTGATACGGAACCCTTCATGGGCGAGTCCGACTCGCACTTGGCCGCTTTTTTTTAATACGTCATAAATCGTGAACCGCAATTTAAGTACCTTTCATTCCATCAATACACTATTATTAAAACATCGATCAAAGTTACAACGAACTACAAGAACTTTTATATGATGTTACTTCCTGCTATGGAACCCTTCATGGGCGAGTCCAACTCGCACTTGGCCGCTTTTTTTAAATGTAACTGTTTCTACTCTGCCTGATGGAAAGCATGCGTACAATCCATACTCACTGTGAATGCCGACAATAAATAAATAAATAAATATTTCATACATCTTACACACATCGTCATCATCTAGTCCCAAACTAAGCAGAGCTTGTGTTATGGGTACTAGACAAATTTAAATACATAAACATACTTTTTTTTATAAATACAAACATATTATACATAAAAAAAGCAGCTCAGTGCGAGTCGGACTCGCCCATGAAGGGTTCCGTAGCATCATATTAAAGTTTTTGTAGTTCGTTGTAACTTTCATCAATGTTTTAAAAATAGTGATATGATTGAAAGAAATGTTAATTGCGGTTTATGATTTATGACGTATTAAAAAAAACTACTTACTAGATCTCGTTCAATCCAATTTTCGTTGTTACACACATTTTAACACTTTGGAAGTGTCTCTCGCGCAAACTATTCAGTTTAGAAAAAAATGATATCAGAAACCTCAACATCATTTTTGAACACCTATCCATAGATAACCTCACAAGGATGGGTTTGATGAATTTTTTTTTCTTGATTTTCAGTTCCAAGTATGGAGACCCCAAAATGTATTGTTTTTTTTTCTATTTTTATGTGAAAACCTTATGGCGGTTCACAGATTACATCTACTTACCAAGTTCAAAAGTATAGTTCTTATGGTTTCGGAAAAAAGTGGCTGTGACATACGGACGGACAGACAGACAGACAGACATGACGAATCTATAAGGGTTCCGTTTTTTGCCATTTGACTACGGAACCCTAAAAAGTGAACATAAATTTTGTTAGAATGAAACCCATTGGAAAATGGGGAGAATATTATAAAAATGGAAGGGAACATAATTTACGGGCGATCTGAGGTCGGGAAGGGGTAGGGTGGGAGGTTTTAAGGGTAAAAAACGTTTTATCTCAATTTCCGGCAAAACTACAAATCCTCTTCACCATCAAAACCTTTCATTCAATCAATACACTAATAATAATAAGAACTTATAAATGATGATACTTGCTGCTACGGAACCCTTCATGGGCGAGTCGGACTCGCGCTTGGCAGCTTTTAATTATTTTAAGAGGCTTCTACCCTGGTCTAATTACAAACAGATGATTCAATTATATTTATTTATATATATGTATATATTAGATTAATAGTAATAACTACTATAAATGATTTTTTAATGTAATTGTTCAAAAGTGAAGGCTATAGCTCATGTTTTTTGTTCTATTAATATAGGTGTAATAAATTCAACGAACTTCCGGACAACAGATAGTTTGAACGAGTAAATAACCTTGACCTTACTAGTAAACCGTGATCAATTATGGTTAGGCAACATACTTCTTCATGTATGAGCAAACTCAATAAGAGATATAATGGCGAAAATCAACGTTAAAAAAATAGTTTTATACTACACCTGATCGGAACAGTAGTCAATATTCCCTGAAAATGAAAAGAGAACGTTAGTCTTTTCCTTGACCTGAATAAGTGGGAGGAAAAAATGTATGAAAATCCATTTCTAACGTGTTTTAGCGGGAGAGAAAGTTGTATGAATTTTCATTTCTCATGTGTTATCTTATCAAGGAGTTTTCATATAATTTAAATATGGAATCTCCGTGCCACTGACATCCTCTTGTGAAGAATAAAAAAAAAACAAAAGAAGTGCGAAATATTTGTGAAATTCTAAGCTAAATTGTGTCTTACATGGTGTCTTACGTTTTGATTTTATTTTAAAAATACATACTTTAAATGTTCCTCACAGGTGTAGTATAAAGCACTGTGTAGCACTCGGGTGAAAGTCCCATTCCTACCTCGGGAGTATTGTGGCCCTAGGCTGCGCCTTCGGGCCACAAACTGCTCCCTCGCTAGTAATCGGTCCCTTTCGTCCCTCGGTGACCAATGTACTATTAAAAAACTAAACAAACACACTTTTAAACTAAAAAGTAGAAAATAATTTTAATGTAACAGAGTGTGGGGCGACGTTATTGAAATATTTTCAGAAAGCACAGATATTAGCAGTTTAAAACTATTTTTTTAGAAAGACTAAAAAACTTCTTTTTTTTTTCACATTAGTGTATTGTCATCGGTCCTCGATAAATCTACAAAGTTTGAACGAAATCTGGCCGTTTAAAGTAGGACAAAATCGCACCCAAAGGAGTCGGTTACAAACAAACAAACATACAGGTGAAGCTAATATGAAGCGTGTAAAAATATCCTTCTGTCTGACTGACATATTCGCTCAGTGGCGCAGTGTATACGACTCCTGTTTCAGGTCTTGGGTTCGAATCAAACGTCAGATCAAATGTTACTATGATCTGCACATAATATATTTATATGATAATAAATAAATATTTCTCTTACACACAACGTAATCGAGTCCTAAAATAAGCAGAGCGGGTATTATACCCGGGTACTAGACAACTAACAAAAATCAGAAACATTATTTTTAAATAGAAAACACCCAGACTCCGAAACAAATATTTGTGGATCACACAAACATTTGGTCCGACTCGGGAATCGAACCCAAGACCTTTTGATCAGCAGCCGCATACGCTAACCACTAGACCGACAAGGCAGTCGACATTAATAAATTGATTATGTTGAAATATCTTCTTTCTATCTTTCAAACTAAAAAACTCTGCTTAGCTCTATATCATACGGCCATGTTTAAAATATGTGAGGTTAATATTATTGATGAATAAGCATGACTCAACAAGTTCACTCCGGTGTGAACCATTCGTGCCAATGATCTGTGTGTAATTTAAAAAAAAACAGCCAAGTGCGAGTCTGACTAGCGCGAACGGGTTCCGTACCATTATTACTAATATTATAAACTGCCTCGTTGGTCCAGTGGTTAGCGTATGCGACTGCTAATCAAGAGGTCTCGGGTTCAAATCCCAGGTCGGGCCAAAAAATGTTTTTGGGATTTTCCTAGGAAATTCCTAATAACTGCCCGGAGTTTGGAAGTTTTGGCGGTGACTAAGTGCCCTCAACTATACTGACAACTAGTTCAACCTACGAATTTCAGTTCTCCCTTAGGGTTGCGGAGGTCCGATGCCAGTCGCTCCGTGGAAAAACTGATATTCACGTAAAACCGGTTGAACTAGTAGCCCACCCCAAATAAACTTGGGAATAATGGCTAGGAGGATAAATGTGAAAGTTATTCTGTCTGTCGCGCGATCACTCCTAAATTTCTAAACTGACGTAAATGAAATTTAGTACACAGTTTAGAGTCTGGGAAAAGACATAGGCTACTTTTTACCGTATTAATCGACATACACCCACAATGTTGTATGGGAGCGTCCTAAAATATTTATATTACTCTGTTTTTTATAATTTGTTGTTATAGCAGCAACAGAAATACATTATCTGTGAACATTTCAACTGTCTAACTATCACGGTTCTTGAGATATAGCCTGGTGACAGACGAACCGACGGACAGACAGCGGAGTCTTAGTAATAAGTAAATACATATTTCGAACATGTAACACACAATTCCATCTAGTTTAAAACTAACAACAGCTTGTACCATAAAGCTATATATATATTTTGTAAATACATTCATATTATAAATAGTAAACACCCAAACTTCGAAAGAAATATTTGTGTATTTGTATATAATTCCAAAGAGGCAGTGTAGTCCTAGTAAGGTCCCGTAAGGCCTTTCGATGCGGAATTCTAAAAAGGAAACCAATGCAAGTAAAATACACGATTTTTTTTTCTACCCACAAGTTGACAAAAAAAAAATATCGGCATGTTTTTCAGCACGCGAAATTGGGTATTCTAATTTTTTTAGGTAGAAACACTGGCTACGCCCCGCGGTGTTCTCCGCGTATTTTCAGGATAAAAAGTAGCCTACTTATGTTATTATCCAGGAATCGTTTTTAAATTAGCCATTTACAAACTATCATTATGGTTGCTACACAAGTTTGTTATGCATAGCAACCTGTGAACTTTGGACAGGACATAAACAGTGATACATTTTGATATCCTCGATTTATGTATTTTTATAATCACCTAGCTTTCGCCCGTGTGTCTCGATTATTGCAGTAAAAAGTAGCCTGTGTGTTATTCTGATATATAAGCTATATTACTGTAAAGTTTCATCCAAATCCGTTCAGTAGTTTTTGCTTGAAAGCGCAACAAACATACATACACACATACATACTCACAAACTTTCGCGTTTATAATATTAGTAGGATTATGGACATGCAACATCGCATATTTGACCCTAAAATTGTCTAATAGCATTGACCTTGTATGAAATATGCTTACCATCACCGTGACTTAACAATTTCATCAAAGAAATGCCTCTATCATTGATTTATTCCTTCAATTTTTTTTTGTTTAAGCCTACCAAAACGACTACTCCATCTGAAGGAAAGCATAAGTAGAATCCAAGGGCTATTAGAGCTATAAGAGCTATTATCCTGACTACGAGTGCAGCATGGGACCATGTAGTGACGGATTAAGAATACAGAGTGTCACCCCTATTCATTCCATGGGTGTCGTAAGAGGCAACTAAAGGAACAAAATAAGCAGCTACCATCACTGCCAAGAGAAGGAAAACTTGAAACAAACCCTTTACCAATCCGTCTGGCCAGCGTGGTATAGTAGGCCAAAACCTCCTTTCAAAGGAGAGGCCTATGTCCAGCAGTGGACTGTTAAAGGCTGTTGATGTGATGATGTGATGGGACCTAAACTATGGCGGCTAAGTGAGAGGCAAGAGAATGATGCAGAATGATTGGGCCTCCGGTTTCACACTCACCAACGAAAGACGACAGCAACGAATGCTGTCATTATTAGGATGGTCTTCTGTGTGAGGGTCGAGCCGAACCACGCGTACTAAACCTAAACTATATTAAAATAGGTTTTAACCATAAGGCAACAGGCCAACGGACCTGTAGTATATATATATTGTCGTCTCACAAACGCACGCGCCCACTCGCTATCGTCGCTAACAGTCGACTCAACTGTGTCACGACTCACGACCGCACTTACTCTGGAGATGACACAATGCTTCCTTCTCATTCGTTCATAGTGAACGAGCGAATGAATATCTTAGTAAAACCTCATTCATTCACAGTGAACGGGTGAATGAATAACTTAGTGACACATACGCTACAGGACCGAAGTGGACTATAGTCGTCACAAAATAAGAAGCCCGGTTTGACATTTGTCATCGTGGCGTAATTAATACGATTAATTCGTGTTTTTGAGTGCAATTTTTCAATATCAAGTTAAACTTGATGCTTATTTAAGATATGCGGTGTGATAGTGTATGGGTAACATAGTAATTAAATAGGATTATGAATTTGATTTTTCAATTACTTACAAATGTCAAAACAGGCTTCTTATTTTGTGACGACTATAGTCTGTCCATATTGTCGTTCTCCAATACAAAACGTGTGGTGACGGATTAAGAATACAGAGTGTCACCACCCATATTCATCCCACGGGTGTCGTAAAAGGCGACTAAGGGATAAACTACGCAAGACAACATCAATGCAAAGAGAAGGAAAACTTGTAACCAACCATATACCAACCCGTCTGGCCAGAGTGGTATAGTAGGCCAAAACATCCTTTCAAAGGAGAAGGCCTATGTCCAGCAGTGGACTGTTAAAGGCTGTTGATGATGATGAATACAAAACAGCCCTATCATGTCTTCATTCAAACACTCACACAAAAAAACTTTAACAGCTTAAATAACTTTGTTAGTACAGGACTTGTACACTTGCTTAGAAAACTTCGTACAAATAATTATAATGTAAAAAGCTTGGACGTTATTGAAATATTTTCAGAAAGCATCTTTGTTACATTAAAATTATTTTCAACTTTTTAGTTTAAAAGCGTGTGTTTAGTTTTGAAAAACTATTTTTTTTTCTAGACTAAAAAAGACTAATTTGTTTAAACTTTTTTTTTGTTTTTTTTTTTTAAGTTTTGTATTGTCATCGGTCCTCGATAAATCCACATAGTTTGAACGAAATCTGGCCGTTTAAAATGGGTCAAAATCGCACCCAAACAAGTCGGTTACTAACAAACATACATGTGAAGATAATTTATAGCGTGTAAAATAACGAAAAAATAAGTAAACATAACAATTATTGAACACGTTTTAAAATTTACGTGCCACATTTGGTAGATTTTACAAATCAGATTGTATATTTTTTGCTTCATACCAACATTGAATGCATATTTATAGGTTTTTTTTTGTAGTTATGTTCGCAATTATTACTAAACAAGTTAATTATTATAAATGTTTTGGTTGAATATTCAGACTTGCTGAGTCCTGCGATGTTACCTGCGGTTACGGTTTCTATCACACGTAAAGCCTGTCATATTCGGATAAGCCGTTCCTGAGATTGGCCTTGTGGAAATCCCCTCGAACCATCTCCCTGCCGGGGTCTTCTATGCGGCGGGGTGGTGTGTCGAAATCGAACCGACTAAAACCACACGGTGTGCCCCCTGTGCGCCTGAATTTCAGGAGGAGTCCAGGGACCTCCTGAGATTAGCCTGAACAAACAGACCGACGAATTAAATATTGTTCTTTTGGTGTAAATACCGTATATACTTTCATATGCATTTAGTAAAATAGCGGCCAAGTGCGAGTCGAACTCGCCCATGAAGGGTTCCGTATCAGCATGTAACATCATATAAAATTTCTTGTAGTTCGTTGTAACTATGATCGATGTTTTTATAATAGTGTATTGATAATGAAAGGTAAATTGCGGTTTACGATTTATGACGTCTTAAAAAAAAACTACTTACTAGATCTCGTTCAAACCAAGTTTCGTTGGTAGTTTGCATGGTAATGTACAACATATATTTTTTTTAGTTTTATCACTCTTATTTTAGAAGTTACAGGGGGAGGGACTAATTTTTCCACTTTGGAAGTGTCTCTCGCGCAAACTATTCAGTTCAGAAAAAGTTGATATTAACCTCAACATCATTTTTGAACATCTATCCATAGATAGATAGATAGAACACGTATGGGTTTGATGAAAAAAAAAAATTTCAGTTTCAGTTCCAAGTATGGGAACCCCCAAAATGTATTGTGTTTTTACTATTTTTACTTAAAAATCTTAATGCGGTTCACAGATTTCATCTACTTACCAAATTTCAAAAGTATAGTTTTATGGGGTCAGAAAAGTGGCTGTGACAAACGGACAGACAGACAGACGACGAATCTATAAGGGTTCCGATTTTTGCAATTTGGCTACGGAACCCTAAAAACCCATTGCCATTTGCATTTAATATTACATACAGACACTCCATTTTTCATTTTTATATATAGATGTTTTGGGTTGTTATATTTTTAGATCGTTAACTGCACAAATGGAAAATTTTATAAGGCATTGGTTTTCCCGGCTATTTTCGGCTGCATATATGAGAAATAATTATAACGTAATATAATCAGTCCCTAAAATCCATACAAATAAATGAAATTGTCTTGTCTGTTTGTAATATCAAATTAAAAGTTTTTCATTAAATACATATTATGAATAAATACTGCGTAGGATGGCTGGCAGGAGCTGGATGCGAGAAGCCCAAAATCGATCAGAGTGGTGTGCAATGGGAGAGGCCTATGTCCAGAAGTGGACTGAGATAGGCTGATGATGATGATGATGATGAAATAATTTTATTTGCAGTATAGAGTCCTTTCGCTGGGAGAAGTTTGGCAGCACAGCGACCGGAAATGCGCGAGATTGTGAAGAAGCGACCCTCACACAGAAGACCATCCTTATAGTGACAGCATTCATCTTCCTGGCCTAGGAATAACAAAAGTTTATTTGGGGTCGGCTACTGGTTCAACCGGTTTTACCTGAATTTCAGTTTTTCCACGGAGCGACTGGCATCGGACCTCCGCAACCCTAAGGGAGAACTGAAATTCGAAGATTGAACTAGTTGTCAGTATATTTGAGGGCACTGGCTTCCCAATAACGATTGATGTTCATGACAACCGGGACCGACGGCTTTACGTGCTCTCCGAGGCACGGGCGTGAATCACCGCCAAACTTCCAAACTCCGGGCTGCTTTAAGGAATTTCCTAAGAAAAACAAAAAAAAAACTATTTGGCCCGCGACCCGAGATTTGAACCCGAGACCTCTTGATTAGCAGTCGCATACGCTAACCACTGGACCAACGAGGCAGTTAGTTTATATATATAAATGTATTATACTTCCTACTAATAATAAAAACGCGAAAGTTTGTGAATATGTGTGTATGTATGTTTGTTGCTCTTTCACGCAAAAACTACTGAACGGATTTAGATGAAACTTTACAGTAATATAGCTTATGTATCAGAATAACACATAGGCTACATTTATACTGCAATAATCGAGATAAACGGGCGAAAACTAGGTGATTATAAAAATACATAAATCGTAGATGTCAAAATGTATCACTGTTTATCTCCTGTCAAAACTTCAAAAGTTGCTATGCATAACACACTTGCATAGCAACCATAATGATACGCGGGTAACACTGCAAGGCGCAGCTTGTTATTATATATGTTGTAATCTTATATTTAATAAACATGTCCTTTAAATTCGTCATGTTACCATTGTTTTACAGGTTAATTGAAAAAGGCTATTTCTCAAGGAAAAGTATTAATTAGAGGCTCAGGTGATTTACTTAATATTGCTTTTAAAAACATTACGAAATTTTTATGTGTTCAAATGTTAACATAAATCTTTACTAAGTAAGTCTTAGGTAATAGGTTCGACTTTGAATTGCACGCCAAGTAATGTCTGTTCAAATCCCACAAAGTAAAATTGTGTAATAAAAAAAATTGTTGTTCTGAGTCTGGGTGTTCTGTGTGTTGACGTATTCCTAATGCGGGAGGCGTCTTTTTAAATCCAAACTTAAACTTTTGTCCTAAACAAATTTATTTTCATAATCATCATCATCAACAGCCTTTAACAGTCCACTGCTGGACATAGGCCCCTCCTTTGAAAGGAGGTTTTTGACCTACTATACCACGCTGGCCAGACGGATTGGTAAAGGGTTAGTTTTCCTGGTTTCCCGTCCGTCCGCAGTAGTGGCCAACCGCGAGGGGGCGGCGTCCGCGTGTGACCGGACGTTGCCCAATTAGAGAGTTCAAACCGGAGATGGTGCCCGCAACAGTGCGGGCAAGCGCTGGGAGGAGTCCAGAAGGAAATCCCTTCCCTGGACAATCCGACACACCACCCCGACTGAAACCCCCGTCGGGGTCACGGTCCGTGGAGATTTCCACACGTTAAAAAAAAGGGGTTAGTTTTCCTTCTCTTGGCAGTGATGTTAGCTGCTTATTTTGTTCCTTTAGTCGCCTCTTACGACACCCATGGCATGAATAGGGGTGGTGACACTTTGTATTCTTAATCCGTCACCACACGGACAACATCAACGCGTAAGGTCGTTTAATCCTTTTGAATTAGTTAATTCCATAAACTTTCTTTCTAACTTTCTTATAGTAAAGGTTAAATTTATTTGTCACATTTGTTACATACTTTACGTACATAAAGCATTCTTCTTCTTAGATAATAATAATAAAGAAAAACAAACAAAATATTTGGATATATCTCACGAGATTGTCGATATGTGGAATGTGGATTCGGCGATCATTGTTCTGATAGTTGTTTCTGTTCATAGTTTGATAGCCAAAAGCCTCGAATAACACCTTAAGAGGCTCACGTTGGATGGCTGGATCAAAGGTCTGATGCAGAAGGCAGTCCTTCTTAACACGGCACGTATAGTGAGGAGGTTCCAGTCTTTGGAGCCCTAACCACCGGTTTCTTGGTCCCTGTACCCGAAGTCGCTGATCTACTATTTTTTTAAATTTTTAAATGTAGTTTTTAGATTTATGTATTTACAAATGTAATGAATATGTTTTTAGGGTTCCGTTGCCAAATGGCAAAAGTCTGTCTGTCTGTCTGTCCGTCCGTATGTCACAGCCACTTTTTTCCGAAACTATAAGAGCTATACTGTTGAAACTTGGTAAGTAGATGAATTCTGTGAACCGCATTAATATTTTTACACAAAAATAGAAAAATAGTAATAAATTTTGGGGGTCCCCATACTTAGAACTGAAACTCAAAAAAAATTTTTCATCATAACCATACGTGTTCTATGGATAGGTCTTCAAAAATGATATTGAGGTTTCTAATATCTTTTTTTTCTAAACTTATAGTTTAGAAAAAAATGTATTAGTTATAATAGTTTGCGCGAGAGACACTATCAAACTGGTAATATGTATGTGTCCCCCCCTTTAACTTCTAAAATAAGAGAATGATAAAACTAAAAAATATATATGATGTACATTACCATGCAAACTTCCAACGAAGTACAAAATCTTTTATAGGATGTTTCTTGCTGCTACGGAACCCTTTCAGGGGCGAGTCCGACTCGCACTTGGCCGCTTTTTTAATTTTAATAAAGTTATTCTCTTCTTAAAAAAAATCGGCCAAGTGCGTGTCAGACCACGCACAGAAAGGGTTCCTCACTTACCCCTAATGGTACGTGGATTTAAAATCGTATCAATTGGATAATTGTTATGTTTACGTATTAATGCGTTAATTTTGTATGACGTTATCCAAGTAAGCGCATTGTACAAGTAAAGCCTCTATAACTCCTGAACTAAAAATGTCATCTAATCCGTTATAATTTACCTTTAAAGTTCATTGTATGGACCACCATCACGAATTTTTCCTTTAGCTTTCATAGCTTTTAGGGGGGGACGCCCTGTTCTTACAAAAAAGTGCCCTTAAAAGTGGAATTTTACCCCACACGATGGGGTAGCCGCGAGAAAAAAATTACATCCCCATCAACTTTACGTGTAGGGGAGGTACCCTAAATAAAAATATTTTTTTTATTTTTATTGTAGCACTTTGTCGACGTAATTACAACACATATTTATCAAAAGTTTCATCTTTCTAGCACTTGCCGTTTGGACGGTAGGTCGAGGACGGACGGACAGACGGACATGACGAATCTATAAGGGTTCCGAGTCATAAACTTCAGAACCCTAAAAAAGATGTTTCGGCCTCGGGAGGTCGGGAGAATGATGCAGAATGATTGGGTCTTTGGCCCTTTCATGTGCATTGAGTTCAAAATTGTTAATTTGATTTACAAACAGACGCTCAATTTTATTTATTTGTGTAGATATTACTATAGGAACAGTTATATAAACATACTCAAAAAGGTCACATTCAACATAAAAGGTTGCCAAGGTGACAACAAACAAAACTAGTATTTTGGTTTCTTCACATATTAATTTCTACCTTTTACGAAAACCGGTGTCAAAGAAGGTGTGGTCACGTGACTAGCTGGTGACCCTGACATAGTGCTTAATCCCATCACGGGATAGAAGTCATTATCATCAAGAAAGGCCTCTCCTTAGAAAGACTGACTGCCTTATTGGTCTAGTGGTTGGCGTATGCGGCTGCTGATCAAGAGGTCTCGGGTTCGATTCCCGGGTCAGACCAAATGTTTGTGAGATGTGCAAATATTTGTTTCGGAGTCTGGGTGTTTTCTATGTATAATTATTTTCAAAAAAAAAATATGTTTATGTATTTATATCAGTTGTCGAGCTCTGCTTGGTTTCGGATTAGATGACGTTGTGTGTAAGATGTCCGAAATATTTATTTATTTGCATACATTTAAGTTTCGTCTTAGTTCCGTACAACACCAGTCAGCCCTCAATCGATCAATAAGATTATAATATATAATCGAGTGAACACATCTGATGCAACACAACACTACACAACACCATTCCGAATCTCGATGTGGTCACGAACGCACGGCGCGGATTAAACACTATAGATCAAATGTATATCTTGAAACAACATATATAAATAACGTATATATTTATATATATGAAGTTTTCAAAAAATTAATTCGAATGTGATTTGAAGTGTGGTGTGTTCTATATTTGAAAATATTTGTTTTGAATTGATTTGTGTTTTTGTTTTTGAGGTGAGTTTTGTTTTGTTTTTTTACTATATTTGTGTTTTTGTTCTTATTAGATTATATTTCAAATAATAAATATTAAGATGTTTTTCGTTAAAAATATCTGTGTAATTTTTAAACTTTAAAGAGAGGGTAGATTTTGAAGCTTTTTAAAAGGATTTAATATGTATAGGATTTAAAAATGATATTATATTTAAAGAATTTTGAATCTTATTTTCATAGGCAAAGATTTTTATTTACATAAATGAAATAATTCTTAACACGTTGTTGCATAAAGACGATTCTTAAAAACACTTTCACTGTATCTTAAGTAATAATAATTCAAAAACTATGTTGGCAAATCCGCATCCATTTTAATAAATGTTCTATGTGTTTATTTCTCAATTGATCATTATATAAACAATTTGCATAATTTAAATTTATGCGTTACGCATTTTTTTTTAAATTGGGACAAATTAAATTTAAACTACTTTTGAAACCAAACAGCGTCTTTTCAAACTTTTCAAACTATACCTACATACATATATATAAAGCTAAAGAGTTTGTTTGTTTGAACGCGCTAATCTCAGGAACTACGGGTCCGATTAGAAAAATTCTTTCATCGTTTAATAGCTCATGTATCGGGGAAGGTTATAGACTATATATCTTCACGCTGAGACTAATAGGAGCGGAGCACCAATGAAGAATGTTTCAAAATCGGGTTTTTTCTTTCCTTTTGAGAGCTTCAGCTGCGTGCGATGCGTAAATGGTTAAAGTTTCGCTAAAATAATGTATGACAGAATTATTCCCTCTTAAAAGTTCTAAAATAAACCTTACGACAGCATATGTCTATCTTTTAAGGTTGGCTCACTAGAACCTTTTTTATGTGAAACAAATTTGCTTCCGCGGTATAACATCAAGCTACGGGCAATAGAGGTTGCATACGGGGTTGCGTGGATCAGCTGGGGTGTTTATAAGACCTATTCATTAATACCCCACACAATGGTGTGGTCAAAAAACCCCGTCTTTACGTGTCAGCGAGGAATCTCAAACGAAACTATGTATCGTGTTTTTTTTTGGCACTTTGTCGACGTTATAAAAACACGTATCCATGCAAAGTTTCATCTTTCTAGTACTAACCGTCTGGACGGTAATTCAAGGACGGACGGACATAACGAAACTATACATGAATTACTGAACCCCAAAAATAGAACTACCTACATCCTTATGTACTAATATTATAAACGCGAAAATTTGTGAGTATGTATGTATGTTTGTTACTCTTTCACGCAAAAACTACTGAACGGATTTAGATGAAACTTTACAGTAATATGGCTTATATATCAGAATAACACATAGGCTATTTTTATCTGGGGTTAGCTACTAGTTCAACCGGTTTTATCTAAATATCAGTTTATTCGAAGGTTGTACTAGTTGTCAGTATATTTAAAGGCACTGACTTCCCAATAACAATCGCCCTTGATGTTCATGACAACCGGGACCGATGGCTTAACATGCTCTATCACAAAACACTCAAACTTCATTACTCCGGGCTGTTATTAAGAAATTTCTGTAAAACGAGGCAGTTAAAGACAAATAATGTATCTTTTAATTAACTCACAAATTGCCATTAACATGCCATTAACGGTAACCCATGATGGGTGACCGTTAATGGCATGAATGATAGATGGGTCTGATTCGCCCTCGTTGCTTACCCTTGGGGATTATTTCCAATAACCTAAGGCCAACTTCGCAAGACAACTTCAATGCAAAGAGAAGGAAAACTTGAAACCAACCCTATACCAACCCGTCTGGCCAGCGTGGTATAGTAGGCCAAAACCTCCTTTCAAAGGAGAGGCCTGTGTCCAGCAGTGGACTGTTAAAGGCTGTTGATGATGAAGGCCACTCGGCTATGATCGCTGCCAGATAAGCTTACAGTTCCGTAAATAAGATTTGAGTAATTAAGTTTTGTCATATCAAAAGTTTTAATACGATTTTTTGAGATGTCTGAAATATAATAATTTTAACAAAAAGCAACTGACTTCTAGGAAAAACTATTCCGAGTACCCCAATCGCGACAATTGTGCCTATGATATTTGAGGAGTTCCCTCAATTTCCTTAGGATCCCATCATCAGATCCCGATATGGTGATGATGGGACCACCTGTAAGCTACGCCCATTCCAATGCAAAAAGATTTTTTGAAATCGGTTCATAAACGTCGAAAGTATCGCTGAACATACATAAAAAAAAAAGATTCCGACGAATTGAGAACCTCCTCCTTTTTTTTAAAGTCGGTTAAAAATAGATAATCTTCATTTCAAAAATTGTCTGTACCAATTTGTAGATCCTATGGAGAACAACAGACAAGAAACTCCATGGACACTCTTTTCCAACATAGTTTTTACAATTTTTGGTTACATTGTTTAAGGCATTTTATTAAATGTGAATAATGTAATGTCTTTTTAAGTTTATCGCGATCATACAGACAGACTTTATTTTATAATATGTAGTTATAACTACCCACAAGTAAATAAAATATCAGTACATATATAGGAATAAATCATTTTGAAGTCTGTTTCTAATTTGCAATTATCATTATCACCATCAACAACCCATAACGTCCCACTGTTGGGCTCGTAATTACATACATTTTATACACAGAAAAGACCCAAACTCCGTAACAAATATTTGCGGATCACACAAATATTTGGTTTGACCCGGGAATTTGACCCGGGAACCGAGTTGTGGAGGTCCGATGCCAGTCGCTCCGTGACAAAACTGAAATTCCGATAAAACTAGGAAAAATAATAAGTATATTTTTTTTTCAGACATATATACCTAATATATATTGTCCGTGTGGTGACGGATTAAGAATACAAAGTGTCACCACCCCTATTCAATCCATGGGTGTCGTAAGAGGCGACTAAAGGAACAAAGCAGCTAACATAACTGCCAAGAGAAGGAAAACTTGAAACAAACCCTTTACAAACCCGTCTGGCCAGCGTGGTATAGTAGGCCAAAACCTCCTTTCAAAGGAGAGGCCTATGTCCAGCAGTGGACTATTAAAGGCTGTTGATGATGATTGATGATGATATATTATAATACACCTCAATCTAGCTTCGAACTAAGCTGAACTGAATTATTACATTTTACTTTTTTATTAAGAGACCCAGAACCCAGTCCTACCAGTGACCCTTATTCAGTCAAGCAATTGACCGCCATGCTCACTTTCACAATCTTCACATAACAACTTTTTTAGTTCACGGCGGCCTATACCCAAGGCCACCGAACTTTAATAATATACATCTTACGAAACGAATTTGTGTTTAAAAAAATACCTTAAAAAATTAATATACAGGTTGATGCCTACTCGAGACCCACAACGATACAGTGTGATTCAATAAATAAATTAATAAATGTTTCGTACATACATCTTACATACAACGCCATCTAGTCCCAAATTGAACAGAACTTTCATTATGTGTATTAGACAACTGATTTAAATACGTAAACATACTTTTTTGTATAAACATATAATGTTACTAGTTGACCCAGCGAACTTCGTACCGCCCAACTTTAAAATTCCAGAACTTGATCGCAGCGCCACCTACCGGGTCCAATTGCGAATCTAAACCATTCCCAGATCCCCTTGAACACACACAAAAAAAATCATCAAAATCGGTCCAGTCGTTTGAGAGAAGTTCAGTGACATACACACTCACACAAGAATTATATATATAAAGATAATAGAAAACACCCAAACTCTGAAACAATTATTTGTGTATCTCACAAATATTTCGTCCAACCCGGAAATCGATCCCGAGAACACTAGCACAGAGATCGCATTTGCTATCACTGCGCTACCGAGGCAGTCAATCGTTGATTAAAGTCATAATTTCTAAGTATTAGTTAACTTAATGTTTACTAGATGGAGCTGTTACAAAACGTAGATCGCGCTATCGTTGTATTACACGTGTGAGTGTCTAAGGTCTATAAATATTTTATATGATATAACAAGGCTGGAATTTAGTTCAAGGCGTCTCACAATTAAACCAAGAAGTCCTATGAACACACAGAACAGTATGTTCGTAGCGCTGGTACAGGAAGCCGGCAATCCAGCTGCACAGTTTAGTGGACAGGCCCAATGCCGAAAGGTTAGGTAGAAGCGAACAGCGCCAAACCCTGGCCTTGGCCTATAGTGTGTTCACCCAAATCCCTGCTAGTATCACACACACAGTCCAACGATCCCAGGCTTTACATCAAACAATACTTCTGTACGTGTGGTGGCAATTTGAGAAGCTTAAGAATACAGAGTGTCACCACCCCTATTCATTCCGCGGGTGTCGTAAAAGGCAACTAAGGGATAAACTACGCAAGACAACATCAATGCAAAGAGAAGAAAAACTTAAAACCAACCCTATACCAACCCGTCTGGCCAGCGTGGTATAGTAGGCCAAAACCTCCTTTCTAAGGAGAGGCCTATATCCAGCAGTGGACTGTTCAAGGCTGTTGATGATGATGAAGGGCATCTGCCCTCAGCCGTTATACTTGTCGTACGTAATACAAGAGTACTGTGAGGAGAAGGAAAACCTAAAGAGTCCACGAAGATGACCGGCTGAAGAGCCTCCACGGTGGCATTTATTATTTTTTTCGTACATTTTTATACTTTTGATATTACCGTACCGTACCGTAACAGACAGACAGAGTTACTTTCGCATTTATAATAATAAATATTAGGTATTATTTTTGCGTTGATGTCAATATCAACCTGTACATTACTCAGAATATAAACGTAACCGTACATAAATGATTCACTATGTCAGCGAATAAATTGCGCAAGAAGACCATTGATACCAATACAGTAGTTTCATATATCAAGGTTACATATATACACACAGGTGTTATCAGAATATATTGATGATTAACCGAACCATGGATGTAGGATAAATAAATAAATAATAATAATAAATAAACATTTCGGACATCTTACACACAACGTCATCTAGTCCCAAACTAAGCAGAGCTTGTAGTATCGGTACTAAACAACTGATATAAATACATAAACATATTTTTTTTTGTAAATACATACATTTTATACATAGAAAACACCCAAATCCTCGAAATAAGTATAAGCTTGCTTTTGCCCGCGGATTCGCCCGCGTCTTGGTTCCGTAATGGCGGTAAATAGTAGCCTATGTGTTATTCCGATACGTAAACTAAATTATTGTGAAGTTTCATTAAAATACATTCAATAGTTTTTGCGTGAAAGAGCAACAAACATACACACATACATACAAACTTTCGCGTCTATAATATTACTATCCTTCGCCCGCGACAAAAAAAAAACCGAGATACCTCCCGCGTGTATCTCGGTTTTCTTTTTGTAAAAAGTATCCTATATTACTTCAAATACCTCCAAGAATATGTGTACAGAATTTCATGATGATCGGTTGAGCAGTTTTCGCGTTAAAACGTAACAAACAAAGTTACATTCACACTTATAACATTAGTAGGGTTTAGTTAGGATAAACGGTATTAACCATTTATACATCATCATCACCAACACATAACGTCCCACTGCTGGGTTCGAATCTCCTCTTAGGTGGTCCCAAACCCTACACCAGCTGGTCTGACCAGCCATGTATAGTAACCCAAACCCTCCCACAAACCAACATATCTAAGGAGAGGCCTATGTCCAGCAGTGAACTCTGTAAGGCTGTTGTTGATGATGATGATGACATCTATCCCGTGATGGGATTAAGCACTAGGTCAGGGTCACCAGCTAGTCACGTGACCACACCTTCTTGGACACCGGTTTTCGTAAAAGGTAGAAATTAATATGTGTTATGAAACCAAAATACTAGTTTTGTTTGTCACCTTGGCAACCTTTTATGTTGAATGTGACCTTTTTGAGAATGTTTATATAACTAACTCGACTGCACGGTTGGCCTAGTGGCTTAAGCGGTCGCCACACCGCTTCCTACTGCGCCAAGTGTCGTGGGTTCAAATCCCACTTGGGATAACACTTTGTGTGATTCACAATTTGTTGTTCTGAGTCTGGGTGTTCTTTGTGTCCGTTACATGTATTTTTGTAAAGTCCCCCACGACACAGGAATTTATAATTCTAATGCGGGAGTTGTCTTTTTAATTTAAAAAAAAAAACTGTTCCTGTAGTTACATCTGTACACATATACAAATAAAAAAAATGGAAGTATATGTTTGTGATTTCAAATTAATAGTACTATACTAAATGCATTTGAAATTATGTAACATATATATTATTACCAGCTGTTGCCCGCGGCTCCGCTCGCATCCTAGGGGTATGAAAAGTAGATGTTGGCCGATTCACAGACCTACTGAATATGCATAAAAAAATTCATAAGAATCGGTCCAGCCGTTTCGCAGGAGTATGGGAACAAACATTGTGACACGAGAATTATTTAAATAAGATGACTGCCTTGTTGGTGTAATGGTTAGCGTATGCGGCTGCTGATCAAGAGGTCTCTGGTGCGATTCCCGGGTCAGACCAATACAAAAAAGTATGTTTATGTATTTATTTAAGTTGTTCAGTACCCATAATACAAGCTCTGCTTAGTTTGGGACTAGATGATGTTCTGTGTATCTTACACACAACATCATCCGAAATATTTATTTATTATTTATCAAAATAGCAGTTTTAATTTTTGAAATGATTTACGAAAGTGCCGTTAAAATCGATCCAGCTGTTCTTGAGATTACTCAGAAAGAAAAATGTAAAAAGAAATTGGCTTTTTGAAATAAGTACCTTATAAACTTTGATATGCATTTAGTAAAGACACAGTACAGACCCTCCAATTTTATTTATTGTTTTACATTCGATTGAGTTAAATATTTTGGACATCTAAAACACAACATCATCTAGTCCCAAACTAAGCAAATCCTGTACTATGGGTACTAGACAACTGATTTAAATACATTTTTTTTCCTTCGCAAATACAATACATACTTATTATACATAGAAAATAATTCCAAACTCCGAAATAAATATTTGCGAATCACACAAACATTTTGTCCCTAAAGTACAACAGTCCCATACATTATCCCTGCACCACCGAGACAGTCAATGGTCGATTAAAGCCGTCATCTAAATATTAGTTACATTTTTGTTTCCTAGATGGCGCTGTTACAAAACTTAGATCGCGCTATCATTATAATACATATTTTAATGTGTTAGGTTTACAAATATTCTTAATCAGCAGCCGCATACGCTAACCACTAAACCAACAAGGCAGTTATAATCGTCACAAATACCACTTTCGCATTCACGATATTTGTTATTACCATAGTTTATTGCAACATAGGAAATTCCGGTTTCGATAGCAACCAAACCTACGAATTCGACCAATAGTCATAATCTCTATGCAAATATTTTTTATATGACGAAATACATTTTGGCGGCCGCATTTCTTAATAACCGTACGTTAAATTTTGTGAATTAGGACGGCCGTGAACGGATTATAAACGACTTTTTGAAGCTCTAATCTGCCTGATAGAAAGCATGAGTAAGGGCTACAGCACACTAGCTACTTTTAGCATCGACGATCGGCGATTTTGCGACTGCATTGATACTGCATCGCGGTATCAAAATCGCGCGTCATGCTGCATCATTCGCGACTTTCTGCGTTCGAACGCGGTATCGGAAACGCGCGTTTTAGCGACGGCTTAGATGCCTGGATCGCGTCGGCTGAAGTGTTGTCTATAATTTTCCGATTTGTAACTTTTATTACTTGAGAGCACGTAGAATGAGTAATAAATAAAATTAAATAAAAATAAAAAAAGCCTTATATTTCTCTTAATTAAAATTAAACATAGTTAAAAAAGTAAATAAACAATAGTAAAGTGCTATATAATTAATTAGAGAACCCCTGAGGTGAAGGCCTCCTCCAGAGAGTGCCAAGTATCTTTGTTCTTCGCAATTTCGAGCCATTTTGTTCCAGCTACATGTGAGATTTCGTCTTCCCATCGAGCGTGTGGTCTACCGCGTTTACGTTTCCCAAGCGGACCTTTCCAGGTCAAGTCAAGTCAGTTTTTTTGCCCATCTATTGTTTTGTAGTCTGGCGACGTGGCCTGCCCATTTCCACTTAAGTTTTTTTACGTGCGTAAGTGCATCAATTACTTTTGATGATGATCTTATTTTTATATGACGGACTCTATGTTGCTTTTTTATGTTAAGCATACTGCGCTCCATGGCCCTCTGCCATGTAGTAATTTTATTTTAGAATGAATCGTAGAATGAGTAGCCGACCCTAAATAAACTTGGGAATAAAGGCTAGGAAGAAGAAGATAATTTCGCCTCTAAAGTGGCGTAGTGGTTGTGTACCTATGCGACTGCTTTGCTTAGAGGTCTCGTATTCAAGTCCTAGGTCGGGCTAAATGTCGGTGAGAGGCGCAACAACCTCCTGCCCCGGGTGTGGAACTAGTCACCCCGGG
Source organism: Phragmatobia fuliginosa (assembly GCA_932526445.1). Taxonomy (NCBI): domain Eukaryota; kingdom Metazoa; phylum Arthropoda; class Insecta; order Lepidoptera; family Erebidae; genus Phragmatobia; species Phragmatobia fuliginosa. The sequence goes on along the minus strand of OW052083.1, from coordinate 1,580,399 downwards.
ATGTACCTCAGACGTTGGGGTACGGTAGGGGGGACACAAGAAGCTGCTGACGCGATCCTGGTGTTCCTCCTAACTGCTGAGGTAGACCGCCTCGGGGTTCAGTGGGTAGACTGGTTGGCCGGGAGTCCCACACACGCCCTTCGTTTATCCCACGAAGGGTATGGTGCGAAAAGAATTTCCCGCGTAAACAATAGGTCAGGCTTAATGTTCAAACATTGCTGATCACCAGAGATCGGAATTGGGTGTGTGAAACTACCTAAAGTTTGCAGTAAGTTTGCAATAATAATATGGAGCTGTTACAACCACTGTTCTTGCAATTGAAATAAATGTTTTTAATTAATTTTTTTATGCAGTGCAGGTTTAATAATTTAAAAAAAGTCGACTTCAAAACTATGTAAAGACGCGAAAATGTTCGTTTTCCTTGCATCAACCTGTAGCAAAACTTTTTAACTTAAGATACAGATCAAAAAAACAAATTAAAACCGCATTAGCATTTTGCAGATATATAAAATTCTGAAAAGACCGAATTTTAACCGGAAAAGTACAAAACAAAAAATTATTTAGAACTGTATTAGCAGAAAATTTATTTAGAACTGTATTAGCAGCTTGTAAATGTTTATAGTTCGGTGTTTCAAAGGTAAGGAACATGTAAAAAAAAACAAAACTAAACCGGTAAAATTCAAACCTGGTTTAACTTAAGTGGTTGTAACAGCTCCATATTATGCCCCGCTGCAAACTTTAGGTATTTTCACACACCTAATTCCGATCTCTGCTGATCACAGATTTTTGTTTAATCCCTACTATCCCTACTTCCCTACTAATATTATAAATTCGAAAGTAACTCTGTCTGTCTGTCTGTCTGTTACGCTTTCACGCCTAAACCACTGAACCGATTTTGATGAAATTTGGTATGAAGATAGAACTGAACTTGGGAAAGGACATAGGCTACTTTTTACCGCGATAACCGACATACACGCGGGCGGAGCCGCGGGTGAAAGCTAGTTTATAATATATGTGCATTAGACCTGCACCGTGCCTTAAATATACCAAATGTAACTGGTTAAGAGAGGGACGCTCTTGCTACTTCAGTAACATACGAAACGTAACTATCTCTTTCTATCATCACTAACCTATATATCCCTTTCAACGCCCGTTCGCCTCGCTCGATCACACTTTTCGTAACGCTCGTGTCACGCATTCACTATCTTACTCTCAGGTCGTCTGTAGTTTTTAACCGACTTCAAAAAGGAGGAGGTTCTAAATTTGACTGTTTTCTTTTTGTTTGTTACCTCAGAACTTTTGCCTCGTATGTGGTTCCAGGATAAGGAAACTATGATTTAATGATAGGATCCTAAAGAAATCTAGGGAATTCCTCAAATATCATAGGCATATGAACTGACTGACGCAATTTGGGTACCCGTAATAGTTGTTCTTTGAAGTAGTCTTATTTCGTTAAAATTAAGGTTATGGTAAAAATTATTTATTTCTCAAAGATTACAAATCACTTCATAAAAGATATAAACATAATTGTAAAAGGTAGGTAACATTTAAAACAGTTTAGAACTCATTGAAACCACTCAAATACCTTGTACCTAGGTAGGGAGCAATATTGAGGCAAAAAGTGCTTAAAGTTAGTTAGTTCTAGTAGCTTATAGGAAGGACTATTCACACTTTATATTTCACTAATTATTCTGAATATAATTTAATGTATTTATATTTTAAAGTTACCTATGTATATATTTCCAAAAATGTATGTATGTTTATGTATTTATATCAGTTGTCTAGTACCCATAATACAAGCTCTGCTTAGTTTGGGACTAGATGACACGAAATCCTGTTATCAATCCTTACATACCTTAAGATTACCCCAGATGCACTGGAATGGTTTTCTACTTATCTTCAAGGACGCCAGCAGTGTGTTCGTGTTCGAAACTCGACCACGAGCTGGTGCGAGCTTTACACTGGCGTCTATCAAGGCGGAATACTATCTCCTCTTTTATTTTCTCTATTTACTAATCTCATAACTCAACATCTTCAGTGTGCGTATCACCTGTATGCCGATGATCTGCAGCTTTATTCACAGGAAAGAGTGGAGGACATAACACGAGCCATTGACAACATCAACAGAGATTTAGATTGCATAAAATCATGGTCAATGAGATTCGGGTTGTCAATAAACCCTACTAAGTGTCAGGCAATCGTGGTAGGTAGCAAGATCATGACGCGTAGATTGGATGTAGCTTCACTCCCATCGATCGTCTTCGACGGCACAGCTATATCTTGGAGCCCTGTAGTCAAGGACCTGGGCCTTCTCATCGACTCAACGCTTGACTGGCAACCACAAGTCACTCATGTCAGCCAAAAAGTTACTGGAAGCCTACGGACATTAAATCGTTTAAAGAATTTCCTACCTCTTAAAACAAAAATCTCTCTCATGCAATCACTGATTATCCCAATAATTGATTATGCTGATGTGTGTTACTACGACCTGAATGCAGACCTCCTCAATAAACTCGACCGTCTTCTCAATAACTGCATTCGATTCATATTTAATCTCCGCAAGTATGACCATGTCTCCTCTTTACGTTCACAAATAAAATGGCTACCAATTCGACTTCGCCGCAATCAAGGTGCGCTGACCACCCTCTTTTCTTTCCTATACTCCCCATTCACACCCTCTTACCTAGACCCCTATTTGCGTTTCTTGTCTTCTAATCACAGCAGAAATCATCGCTCAATTAATAATTCGCTTCTATGTCCCTGCCACAGCTCAGCCTTTGTGAACGTTTCATTCTTTGTGCAAGCGGCGCGGCTCTGGAATGCCTTGCCACTCGAAATCAGGATGTCCACTAATCGGACTTATGCTTTATACCATTACTAGCTGACCCGGCGAACTTCGTACCGCCTTAGAATTAATTCATAATTGAGTATTGTGTTTAGTTATTAACTGATAGGGACAAATCGACAGCAGCGTTAACTAACGGGCCCCGGCCGGTACCGCCATAATCGCTTTGTTCCTGCATTTTAAATCTGTAATATCTTCAAAAGTATTAATTTAAATTACATACTGTAATCTATATTAAAGGCCATATTAATCTATATTAAATACACAATGCATTTATGGTACTTAATTGGATAAGGATTAATACTGTATTGCTTAAAATCGCTTCGTAAATAAGCCATTATTTCTCGTAAAACAAAAATGGTTATTGTTGTTTATCCCTAAAAGATAGACATATACCATCACGGACTTTTATGTAGACCTTTTTAAGATGTACAATACTGTAGTACATTATTGTGATCTATTTCGTAGGGTACAGCCAGCGTTTGCAATGTAAGCGTAAATAAACACACATTAGAAACTTCTAAAGTTATTATCTACTATATTATACATGTATTATACATAAAAACCTTCCTCTTAAGTCACTCTATCTATTAAAGAAAAATGCATCAAAATCCGTTGCGTAGTTTTAAAGATTTAAGCATACAAAGGGACAGAGAAAGCTACTTTGTTTTATACTATGTAGTGATGTAGTGATGATGTAGAACTTGTTCTTGCGATTTTAATGGGATAATAAATGTATTTTCTACAAAATGTGGAGTTACTATCGTCTACCTCTGAGGTACAGATATGTTGAGCGTCTTTTTTTAGAGCAATTAAATAAGGTTATATTTAGTAACGTAATTATGGATGTTTACGTTGTTTGTTGGATTTCCCCGAACGTTTAATTTTGAAATAAAAATGGTATAACCATTTATTGTACCATGACTAATTATGATTACTAGTTGTTCGGTCTAAAATTTTCCATTAAAGAGAGGTATATTTCTTTTGTGTTGAAGTAGCAGAGACCTGCGCGTTTTTTAGGGTTCCGAAGTTTATGACTCGGAACCCTTATAGATTCGTCATGTCCGTCCGTCCATCCTCAGAGTGTCCCCCCCTCTAAAAGCTAAACGGCTGGTTTAAAAAATCTGCAAAAATTTGTGATAGTGGTCCATATAATGAACTTTAAAGGAAAACTATAACGGATTAGATGGCTTTGTTAGTTCAGTAGTTATAGAGATTAACTTTTAAAATGCACTTACTTAAACATGACATATAACTATTGGATACGATTTTAAATCCACGTATCATTAAGGGTGACTGAGGAACCCTTTCCTGTGTGTGGCCTGACACGTACTTGGCCGCTTTTTAGAAATTTGTGAATAAAACTAAGGTTGGGTCTGCTAAAATGTTAGCAATCATACTAGTATGTTCATCATCATCATCAACAGCCTTTAACAGTCCACTGCTGGACATAGGCCTCTCCTTAGAAAGGAGGTATTGGCCTACTATACCACGCTGGCCAGACGGGTTGGTAAAGGGTTGGTTTCAAGTTTTCCTTCTCTTTGCATTGATGTTATCTTGCGTAGTTTATCCCTTAGTCGCCTGTTACGACACCCGCGGGATGAATAGGGGTGGTGACACTCTGTATTCTTAATCTGTCACCACACAGTATCAGTATCATAACTATTTAAATTATATTTACGCATCAACGCCTCCCTTTGTCTTCGATACTTGACACACTCCGTCATTGGACATCCTCGTTGGCAATCAACAAAAGTACCACACATCTTTCCAGTCTGTTTTGTTCAGGATTATTTCTGGAACGAAATTTTTACTGGCAAATGGTTTATGACAACTGCGTCGTTGGTCTAGTGGATAGCGTATGCGACTGCTAATCGAAGAGGTCTCGGGTTCAAATTCCGGGTCGGGACAAAAAGTGATTTTGGATTTTTCTTAGGAGATTCCTAATAGCAGCCCTGAGTACGTAAAGCCGTCGGTCCCGGTTGTCATTGACATCTATGGCAATCGTTATTGGGAAGTCAGTGCCCTCAAATTTACTGACAACTAGTTCAACCTTTGAATTTTAGTTCTCCCTTAGGGTTGCGGAGGTCCGATGCCAGACGCTCAGAAAAACTGATATTCAGGTAAAACCGGTTGAACTAGTAGCCGACCCCAAAATAATATTGGAATAGGAAGTAGAAGAAATAGTTTATGACTTAAGAAGTAATTTAGACGATTTTTATGGACTAGCTTCACTCCGCGGCGTTACTCGTGTTTTGCAACAATAACTGCGAGCAACACCGAGGGCCTCATCTCGTAATCCTACTAATACTACTAACGCATAAGTTTGTGAGTATGTATGTATGTTTGTTGCTCTTACTGACTGTTGAAGATATTACAGATTTAAAATGCAGGAACAAAGCGATTGTGGCGGTACCGGCCGGGGCCCGTTAGTTGACGCTTGTCGTTTTGTCACTATCAATCAATTAATAACTAATCACAATACTTTATTATGAATTAATATTCTAAGGCGGTACGAAGTTTGCCGGATCAGCTAGTAATCTATATTACTGTAAAGTTTCATCCAAATCCGTTCAATTAGTTTTTGCGTGAAAGAGCAACAAACATACATACACACATACATACTCACAAACTTTCGCGTTTATAATATTAGTAGGATTAGTAGGACTAGCTGACCCGGCGAACTTCGTACCGCCTTATAATATTAAATCATAATAAAGTATTGTGTTTAGATATTAACTGATAGTGACGAATCGACAGCAGCGCATGCAGCGTCAACTAACGTTTGCAATGTAAGCGTAAAAAAATGAATAATATAGTAGTTAATAATTATTATCTACTATATTATGCATGTATTATACATAAAAAAATTCCTCTTGAATCACTCTATCTATTAAAGAAAAATGCATCAAAATCCGTTGCGTAGTTTTAAAGATTTAAGCATACAAAGGGACAGAGAAACCGACTTTGTTTTATACTATGTAGTGAAGTAGGATAATTATATCAGAACTAGCTGATGCCTGCGGCTCCGCTCGCGTTTTAGAGGTATCAAAAATAGATGTTGCCGATTCTCAGACCTACTGAATATGCATATAAAGTTTCATAAAGATCGGTCAAGCCGTTTCGGAGGAGTATGGCAACGAAAACTGTGACACGAGAATTTTATATATTAGATAACACATAGGGTCCTTTTTACTGCAATAATCTAGAAATACGCAGGCGGAGAAGCGGGCGAAAGCTAGTATTTACATATGTACATATAAAAATATGTAAACGTATTAGGATTTCGAAAGTATCGAAATTGCATATAACATTTTTATTATTTCACAATTGATTATATTTCACACATATATGTGGAATTTTAATTAGTGGTTCGTAACTCACGTGGGTGCGTAGTGATCAAAATTGCGTGCGTGGAATTACATCACACACAACATACGAGGCGCTAATTGCCAAGTCGGCTAGGCGTTTCTAGCGGGCCCACCAGTTCCAGAGATTAGCCGGGACCTAACAGACAGATGGACAGATAACAAAATTAAAAAAAAATTTTTTTTTAATGTAAGTAAAAAAAGCGGCCAAGTGCGAGTCGGACTCGCCCATGAAGGGTTCCGTATCAGCAAGTAACATCATATAAAAGTTCTTGTAGTTCGTTGTAACTTTCATCGATGTTTCTAAACTAGTGTATTGATTGGATGAAAGGTAAATTGCGTGTTACGATTTATAACGTATTAAAAAAAAACTACTCACTAGATCTCGTTCAAACCAATTTTCGTTGGTACTTTGCATGGTAATGTACGACATATATTTTTTTTAGTTTTATCACTCTCTTATTTTAGAAGTTAGAGGGGGGGGGGGACACACATTTTTCCACTTTGGAAGTGTCTCTCGCGCAAACTATTCAGTTTAGAAAAAAATGATATTAGAAACCTCAACATCATTTTTGAACACCTATCCATAGATACCCCACACGTATACGTTTGATGAAAAATTTTTTTTTGAGTTTTAGTTCCAAGTATGGGGACCCCCAAAATGTATTGTTTTTCTTCTATTTTTATGTAAAAATCTTAATGCGGTTTACAGAATACATCGACTGACCAAATTTCAACAGTATAGCTCTTATAGTTTCGGAAATAATTGGCTGTGACATACGGACGGACAGACAGACAGACAGACAGACTTGACGAGTCTATAAGGGTTCCGTTTTTTTGCCATTTGGCTACGGAACCCTAAAAAGGTCTTGTTTGTCTAGTGGTCAGCTTATGCGGCTGCTGATCAAGAGTTCTCGGGTTCGATTCCCGGGTCGGACGAAATGTTTGTGTGATCAGCAAATATTTGTTTCGGAGTTTGGGCGTTTTTCTATGTATAATATGTATATATTTACAAAAAAAAGTATGTTTATGTATTTATATTAGTTGTCTAGTACCTATAGTACAAGCTCTGTTTAGTTTGGGACTAGATGGCTTTGTGTGTAAGATATCCGAAATATATACAAAGTATATATAACCAGCCTTCCTCAGCGAATGTATCATCCAACATTATAATATTTTTTTCCAAAATGAAACAGGACATTCTGAGAATTGCGCGTTCAACTTAACAAAAATAAATTATTATAATTTTGGTACTAGTAGGTGACTATATTTTGCTCGCGGCTCTGCTCGCGTGTGTTTTGGTCATGGAACAAAAAGTATTCCTCAATGAATACAATAATTACTTGTTAAACTCTTGTTGTTACTGAGGGCTACCGTTTTGTGCTCGCCAATGGCGCCACTGTAGAGTGAGGTCCTAGCTGTCAAAGTTTCATCATCATCATCAACAGCCTTCAACAGTCCACTGCTGGACATAGGCCTCTCCTTTGAAAGAAGTTTTTGGCCTACTATACCACGCTGGCCAGACGGGTTGGTATAGAGTTGGTTTCAAGTTTTTCCTTCTCTTTGCATTGATTTTGTCTTGCGTAGTTTATCCCTTAGTCGCCTTTTACGACACCCGCGGGATGAATAGGGGTGGTGACACTATGAATTCTTAATCCGTCACCACACGTTCAAAGTTTAACCGCACAGACACTCATTGAGCCGTAATTTGCATATGTTCGTTTCTACAATCTCTACAACTTCCACAATACAGAAACAATCTAATTTGACATTTCAGACCTTATTCTACACCTTTAGAGGCGAATGCAGTCGCAGTAGCCCTCATTGTTCGTACCACAGAATACATAATAGTGTTCGTACATAAGTCTGATTCGTTTGAGAGAGTGAAGAGGGGGAACCGAATTCAAAAGTTAGTGTATCATACAAACAACAGCATTATACCTGTTTGCTATCACCCAAGTAGAAAATTCAATGCAAGGTTGTACGTGTAACTAATGCCCAGAATGCGCTTGACCATAAAATCGTTGCTTAAGTAGACATTCATTTAACGAATGAACTCAAATCCCGACATTGATCTCAATCGCTGATTAAAACACGTCTCGTGTTAGGAAATAATACAAATAATTTACGACAAGTCGTAGCGATTAGTCGCAGGTTTATTTACATATTTAATCGTGGAAGCGTGGCCTCATAGCCGGGTGGCCTTAGGTGATTGGAAACAATCACCGAGGGTAAGCAACGCGGCGCGGTCAAACCTAGATGGGTGACCGTATGAGCGTTTCCGTGATTCAGAGGTCACGTTAAACAGTCAAGATTATGCAGTCACAATGTGTATTACCAGACCCCAACTCACAATTAGTGGTGGGGGCTTATGACCTTAACCCTCTCCTGACAATAAACCCGAGCCCAGCAGTGGCACATCATGGTGTGGCGACTTCCACATACAGCAGCGCCATCTAGCGAAGAAACATTGAACTACTTAGAAAAAAACACGTAATGAACTATACGGAGTAACTATTAATCCTGAATCGCGAAAGAGACATTCTCGCGCCGATTAGCATATATACAACATCCCAACATCTACTGTTGGGCAGTGGCCCGCCAGGCATGATCTCCTCGCCTGGCCGGAGGATCCTTCCTTTGTGATGGAGGAACACGACACCCGTTCCTTCTACAAAGGGTTGTTGATTAACAAGGAGTATATTACACTAGATATTACTAAGGCGATCCAAACACTGTCGACGCGCCCACGCGCGTAGGCGCGGGGCAGCCAATCCCGAATCTGCTAGCGGCACGCGCTCACGCGTCGTAGGTCGTAGCACGTTTTTGGTGTGTTGGACCTGGCGTGTCTTCTATATTAATCTTTATTTTATTTTTTCTTTATTTTAAAAAGAGAACGCCGGCATTAGGAATATAAATTTCTGTGTCGCGGGGGACTTTACAAACATACATGAAACGGACACAAAGAACACCCAGACTCAGAACAACAAATTGTGAATCACACAAAGTGTTCTCCTACGTGGGATTTGAACCCACGACACTTGGCGTAGTAGGAAGCGGCGTGGCGACCACTTATGCCACTAGGCCAACCGTGCAGTCATTAGTCAGTACATCGATATACTTGTATACAATATTAAAATCTGCCACTCCGCGGTACGCGACGGAGCGCGGGGCAGTGTGTGAATTGCCTAAGTCAGTTAGAAATATCTAAAAAAAGTCTAATTGAAGTCACACTAACATGGTTACATAACAGTACAAAACATTACTTAATGAAATTTCATTCCATTCAAGTTATAACACTACGGAATGGTATGTGTGCCGCTTGGCACAGAAATTGCATAATTTTATAAGAATCGTGTAAATTTTTATATTTACTATTCAATTGTAATGATGAAGTGTTAATAACTTGAATCTAACAAATGTAAAGCAGGCACCACACTTCGCTATGCGCTATTTGTTATGCGGGTTATTCGCATACGGCGAAGTGTGGAGAGTATATTCGTTTCGTTCACCATAAAAATGACAATGACACATCTCTACAACACACATATTTGCCTTATTTGATGCTTAATTGACATAACAGTTCGAAGTGTGGATGGCATGTTTGTTGTTTGCGCGCATAACTAAAATTTGGGCGAATACGGCGCAGACACATAACGAATAGCGCATTAGTGTGGTGCCTGCATAACAAAGCGTGGGGCGACGTTATTGAAATATTTTCAGAAAGCACCCCACGCTTTGTTACATTAAAATTATTTTCTACTTTTTAGTTTAAAAGCGTGTTTGTTTAGTTTTTTAAAACGATTTTTTTTAGAAAGGCTAAACAAGCTAAATTTGTTGAGGAAACAAATTTTTTTAGTTTTTTTTTTTCAAATTAGTGTATTGTCATCGGTTCTAGATAAATCTACAAAGTTTAAACGCAATCTGGCCGTTTAAAGTGGGCCACAATCGCACCCAAAGGAGTCGGTTACAAACGTCGGTTATCAGCTTTCAGTCGTTCCAAACAGACAGACAAAAAATAAAAAATGCATTTTTGCTGTAATACCTTAAATCTATATATATAAAAGAAAGTCGTGTTTGTTACAACACTTATAACTCGAGAACGGCTGGACCGATTGCCATGGTTTTTGATTTGTTGGATTTGTTTCCGTCCCGAATAGCAGAATACATCTTAAAAACAATGAAAACTCGACAACTTTTTTTTTTTTTTTTCGGAGCTTATGGCCTGGTTGCTGAGACCTTTAAGCCACAACTTTTTTTTTCTGAAGACATCATGTGTGCGTTCAGAAATTTATTTTTTGTAAAATGTCTACAAAGTTCAGGTACTGTTATATTTGTTTGTTTTAGACATTAATTTTCGAAAATTATTTATTAATTATTTAATTTTTAATTCCCGAAAATAATACCTAAGATTTATTCTACAGTAAAAACATAAAATCATCGGAAAGGAACGGAATTTAGGGAATAAAAAATCAGTTGGTTAAGGTTATAAGATTAAGGAAAAAAAATCTACAGGTTGACAAAAGTGTAAATGTCTTTTTATAGGTTGTCTATGATTTTTCTTGATAAGCTATTCATACGTAGTGGTTATAACATACTCTTTGAGCTATTGTCTATGTCTCGAAAGTTCAGGCACTGTTAATATATTTGGTGGTTTTATGCGAGTGCACATTTTAATAACAATGCCGCGTCCTAGAAGATCTAATCTTTCCCAGCGAAGCCGTAATGCAATTAGGCAACGGAATATCGCGAGTCAATTATCTGATGGAGAACGAGAAATTGCACGAGAACAGCGCCGCGTTAGTATGGAGCAAAGAAGGGCCTTAATTCGAAAAACACAAGAGCAAAGAGAGGCAGCCTGTGAAACGGCTAGGTTAGAAACGAGAAATCGTCGAGCTTATCGTACAGATGAACAGAGGAATAATCTTCGAAGTGCAACAAGAAATGGTTCAAGTATTGATTTGAATCGAGCAGCGTTTCTGTATGATTGCACCATCGACTACAGCTTGCATCGTTTAGTTTGCATTGGTCCAATGGACGTTGTTTGCCAGCATTGTGGAGCATTAAAGTTTGCTGGTGAAACGCCTGGTTTGTGCTGCCTTAGTGGTAAAGTGAAATTGCCATTATTGATCCCGCCACTAGAGCCATTGTGCTCCCTGCTTTATGGCGAAACAAGTTTGGCTTCCTGACTCCCACAGAAACGTATAATATAAGTTAAATTTACTATATGACATTTGTGGGAGTAAAATAAAAACATTATTATTATTATATTATTATTATTCAATCGAATGGCAAAAACGAGGCCTAAACCATAAAATTTCTTAAATATTAAGCTTTAGTTTTGAGTTTAATTTCAAATATGTATTTAAAGTTTTACTAAGTGCCGACAATCGAGAGTATTAATTACAAAAAAAACGTATCTTTTATTTCTTTTACGAATACATAATATATTGCATACCAATAAAATATCAAATTTAGTACACAGACAAAAACAGTAATTTACAGTAGATCGTTTTATCGTTCACAGCGATTTCTTCCAGACAACTTTTTTACGGATATTGTAGGATTCGATTAAAGTTTCAAAGGTCCTTCGAGCCGATAGGTTCTGATTACTGTCACACTCGACCTTGTTCAGAGAAAGGTACCAAAAAAACTTTTGCTCGTGTGTTTGTAATTGAACGCCTTCTAAACGTCGGATCAGATTTTCATAAAAAACAATGTGTGTGTTCAACTGTTTTTACACTTTTGCGACTTTTACACATACTCATTCTCTGTGTGGTGACGGATTAAGAATACAAAGTGTCACCACCCCTATTCATTCCATGGGTGTCGTAAGAGGCGACTAAAGGAACAAAATAAGCAGCTAACATCACTGCCAAGAGAAGGAAAACTTGAAACAAACCCTTTACCAACCCGTCTGGCCAGCGTATTATAGTAGGCCAAAACCTCCTTTCAAAGGAGAGGCCTATGTCCAGCAGTGGACTGTTAAAGGCCGTTGATGATGATGATGATGATGACACATACTCATGGTTTTTCCTACATCGGTCAGACGAAGCGCACAATAGCGGAACGAACGAAAGAACATATCGCAGCTGTAAAAAACCGCCAAACAAACAAGTCTGCCATCGCAGAGCACCTGAAACTATTTTCGCCGAACAGTACGTGAAGCGGTTGAAATCAAAAAACACAAAATTTTCAACCGGGAAGACGGATACCGACTATCAACATCGTGGAATCCAGTCATCAGCGGGTGTAGTCACCATCGGAAAGATGAAATAAGGCGTGCAGATGTTATAAGTGTGGTGTGTAGGGGTACCAAAACTACAAGAAATCAACGCGATCAAGTGCGGGTAGACACAACCTGCACATCACGAAGGCGACGCTAAGCTCACATCAGTCTACCCGTGACCACGAGCGGTATAACCCGTTCGAAACGTCGGAAAATAGAAGGTATCGTAACCTTTATAATATTATCGCGATAAGTCCCGTTTACAGTGAAAACATGAGTATTTGTGTGTTTTAGTTTTTCGAGAATGGTTTAGATTTGCAATTGGAACCGATAGTGCTGCGATAAAGTTCTGGGTTTTCAAAATTGGGCGGTTCAAAGTTCGCCAGGTAGGTCAGCTAGTTATTATGTAAGACCAAATTAGGCTGATGTCTCAACTTAATTAGTCTAATTAAAGTGCCAAAGGTCCTTCGAGCCGACGGGTTCTTGTTACTGTTGCACTCGACCTTGTTCAGCGAAAGTTACCAATAACACTTGTAACTTGTTAGCGGAGTCAGGTCAAATTATACACAGATATCCATTTTCCTGAAATACTTTAATCACTCTCTATGATTTTACAAATAATCCAATTGACTATGCGTAGTGTTGTACTCTTTGCAATTAACTGCCGTCTCTTGATCTGACATTTCTTTTTATAATGGCCGCTTGCACAGTGTTGCCAACTATATCGTAAAAATCAACAACTCGATAATTTATTTTAAATCGATATTGTTTGAGATAATTATAAAATTAGATACACTTCATTTTATTCTTTTCTTTTTTTTTTTAATTAACAATATGGAACGCTAACAGACGGCCATTCTGCAACAGGAATGTCCCCATTCCTAAATTTAGCTCGGCCATTCTATTGTATAGGGTATGACCTCATACCCCTAGTAATTATTACATCGTGTAAAATTAATAATGCAGACAATAATATTAACCTTCTTTTTCTGCGAGCTAACATAGATAGGTACATTTTTTTTTTTTTTTATACTATAAATAGCTAACTACATCTTTTATCCAAATGATTTTCTACAATACACATTTTCTTATAATATCAATTAACGATAAAATATCTTCTTGTGAGCTCCATCCGACGACCAGTTGACTCTTCATAACATTGCACTCTCATTTTCACAATTTGGACAAAGCTCCCGTTTAGCCATCCGAAAGCCACGGTCTGCTTGTCTCCTGGATCATCACACTGTATAGTAAGGCCACCCGAGAGCCATTACATTTCAATCATTGCCGTTTAGCCACCCGAGAGCCACGGTCAAACAGCAGCCTGTCCTCTTCGACGCTGCCTCTCAGAAGGTCCGGACATTGCCGACTCTCCGGTGTCGACACCAATCTAAACTGTATTAATACAAAACATATTAATGATATGGGAATTGGATATGAGTAACCGGCCATTTCCATGAAAATTCCACATGTTACACTTAGGAATCTAACTGTGATATACATATTATCAAACAATGTATACTTATATAACACCATAATAGCTTCAGTTGAATAATAATGTTGCGCTTTTCATATTCCAAATATGAATCACTACATTCACTTTTGTTGCTTATTATTGGCGATAAACTGAAAACTAATCCATGGTTCATAGCGCAGAATCGTCGGATTATAGTGTTGAATTTGCTCGAGGCATGGCCACTTCATTAAGAACGTGCTTGGCACCAGTTGAGGTAACGAAGTTCTTAAACTCACCAGACGTAAAACTATTGCCCTGGTCTGATATGATTATTTTCGGGCATCTAAGTGTTGCAAAAATATCTTCGAGTGCTTTAACCGTCTTAGACCTAGTATTCCCAACAGCTCTGACAAATATAGATTTATTAAACCCGTCGATTACACTAAGGAGGTACGCATTCCCTCTTTTACTTTTTAGAAATGGACCTAGATGATCGATGTGGATGGTATGAAATTAAGAACCCCGATCTCTTTTCTGACATTTTTGTTGTATGCACAGTTAATGCATGCAATTTACTTACTTCTTGAGGAAGCGGTTCATATTGATATGTCTCTTCATCAATTTTTGGGGACCAATAGCCGGATCCAATCTTCTCAACCATTTTTTGGTTGGGAAATGATTCGCTTCGCCGTGATTATGCTAACATATCCTACATCTAGCCAGTTGGGCACCACCCATTTTAATTAAAATCTTACACGCCCATATATTTTACCATCACGTAATACGTAGTTATTGATATGTCTCTTTTTTTAATAAGCTTTATCCATGGATCCGTCATTTGTACCTGTGACGACTTTAACATATAGCGCAACAGAAACAACAGTGCCATTCACCGAAGAAAAACTGGCGCCGATTAATATATATAAAACATCTCAACACTAACCGACACATACTTCTATATTCATGGCATTAAGTTCGCCTTTGAACAACATGTGCAATAAGTTTAAATAAATAAATAAAAATCCGTTGGGCAGTGGTCCCGCTAGGCACTATCACCTCGCCTGGCCGGAGGATCATCTCTTTTGGTTGGGAGGGACACGAAACCCGTTCCTCCACCTAATCTATGTTACTAATTATGACTTGTGATGTTTCAAATATCTACTTCTTCTGCAATACTTGTTGATGAGACAGGATTTTTGCTCAAAGCATGTTATGCCCTGGCCAGTGCTAGATGCTGAATTTATGTGCCTGTAGCATCAGCCACCACTTTGCAAATTTAGGAATTAAATCTTACTTAAGGTGGTGCGTAATGCGCTACCGTCTGTTATAATTTTGAGTATCAGACCAATAAACGAACCCTAAATTTCTTCAAGTGCCAAAACGCTTCTTCACGCGTTGTTCGGCGGCTAAAATAAGCGACTGGTCTGAACGGATATTTTTCATTAGGTCTCTGAAGTAAGATGTTTCCCGTTCCTAACTAGCTTTACGTTTAAGACCTAAAAAAAAGCTTCCAGCTTGTTTAATGCCTCCTCAAAAGAACTGTCCGTAAACAATAAATAATCTAAAAAAGGAATGATCAGTTCAAATCGTTCAGCTTCAAGAGCCTTATCCCTACTAATATTATAGATGCGAAAGTAACTCTGTCTGTCTGTTACGCTTTCACGCCTAAACCGCTGAACCGATTTTGATGAAATTTGGTATGAAGATAGAACTGAACTTGGGAAAGGACATAGGCTACTTTTTGCCGCGATAACCGACATACACGCGGGCGGAGCCGCGGGAAAAAGCTAGTTATTCATACTTTAGAAAACTGCCGGGGTATTTACCGAAACCGAATGGCATCCTAGTGGACTCGGCTCTAACGTGACGTGATTCCTCAACCACAGGAATTTGATGATAGCCGGATGACAAATCTAGACTTGTGATTTACCACCAAGACGATCGAGCTGGTCGTCTATAGTAGACATCGGATGGCTGTCCTTTACCGTATTTTGTTTATTGACCCATAATTAACGCAAAAGGCTAGCGTAAGCCGACTGTGATTTCTTTATAATATTGTTACTAAGTAGTTAAGTAGCCTACAATATCTGGAATCTTTACGCACTCGCTACATAGTTGAGTGCCTCCTACATCTTCGAGGTATCGTCGCTGAAGAAACCCCCTAAAACCTTGTCTTGACTCTAATCTATGTCTCTCGTATTTTGTTGTGATTTGTTTTCGAAACAGCAAACAACCTGTAAATCCTCTCCTTCTCCTTTCTCTCACTTTGTTTCACTACATGACCACTAAAGCCTTGTAAGCGTGACAACCTTGTAATAGAATGTCTCGGTGGTTGGTAGCGTATGCGATTGCTGTGCTTGAGGTCTCGGGTTTGACTACCGAGTCGGACCAAATGTTCGTGTGAAACACTAATATTTGTTTCGGAGTTTGAGTGCCCCCATGTACAATATGTATTTACAAAAAATGTATATTTATTCATATATCAGCTGTCTAGTATCCTTCATAGAAGTTTTGCTTAGTTTGGGGCTAGAAGGTTTTGTTTGCAAGATGTCCCAAATATTTATTTATTCCCAGATTCCCTACATATGAACATATACTTGGGATGAATAAATGTCCAGGAAAAAGGTCACGAAGGACATTAATTCTCTCACTAAGTGGAAATCATCGTGCTAAAGGACCAGATCGGTGCTAGTCTTTTGAACAGTAACAGAAGGTGGTTATTTCAACGACTGTCCAATAAGGACGTCTGTTTTGAATAAATGCTCTGGCATAACAAATGCTTATATGTCAGCCTGGACAGCGTCTACAACGACGGTTACAAATATTCTAGAAATCGTTTCTACAGTGGGTACAAGTAGCGAAACCTTCAACAACAGGAAGTCATGTTTTTACCGGAACGACACTAAGATTTTTAAAGACAACAACTAACCATAGCGACCCACTGGTCTCCTCTCAGGAGAGGCCTAAAGTCACACGCCCCCACGCCGGCAGAGTTCGGTCTGGGGACCGGCAAGACAAGCTGCGGCTACGCAATCTTGGCGTTGGATGTTTCTAAGCTTCCCGAAGGCCTCCAACTAAGCTTCACAACCGCTATCCCAGGACGACCACCAGGACCGACCGCCTAACGTGACCTCCGAATCACGGATACGCTCACAACACCTCCAATCTAGGACCGATCAGTCTGTCGCTGCCTACCCTCGGCGACCGTCTCCAATTACCCAAGGCCACTTGGCAATTAGCGCTTCTTTTTAACAACAGATTTTCGGATTAGTGTGCATTGACTCCCAAACTATATACGCATTAGATCGATGTTTACACTGGAAACTACAGACAGTTGTAAACCGTTCTTTATACAATATAAGATATTGACATTACCTTCTTTTGTTTGATGTGAACGTGATCAGCGTTTGTTTGATGCGGTTCCAAGGAACAGACGTGACAATTCTCAAAACTCTGCCTTCACGGTGCTGAAACAACTTTTATGCGCAAAAGTATTTTCTGTATGGCTTCGACCATCTACAAAAAACTACCAAGATCGTGAAAATTGCTAAGTACTTCTATTTTTAAAAAATAAAGTCAAGAACTTTTTATTTGAATGCACTTTTTATGACATTTTTGGATTTAAGAAAGAGGACGGTCTTCCCTGCCTTTGAATGGTTGATGTGATCATAGATATTTTGTTGATTGATAAGTTGCTAGAATAATATTATTAACTGATAGGACATAATATGAATATGACAGACTAACATTGTCTATCTGTATTTTTTGCATAAAATTAAATTATTATTCCAATTTTCATTTTACAATACAATTTACATTGACATTTACTTCTTTTTGACGAATTAGAATATTATTGTTTTGTCTTGATTTAAAATATTTTGCGAGGCTATATTGTGATAAACATTAGGCTGGCCTATGGCTTGTTACCAATTCGTATGCCGTTAAATGCGGCCAAACATGACCGAGACTATTTAAATTACTGGTGTCTTGCATGCAATACACGTACACCTTATTTATACAAATAAAGACTATCTATCTATCTACGCTGATACCGGTATATCCACAGAAATAGTTTTGAAATACTTACTGCTTGATTGTTCATTAACTGTGATTTGTAAGAATTTTTGTGTAGAGTTGTTATTTTTAGTATATTATTATCTTGTGATAACTCTTTGGTTAAGAACCTATCGGCTCACAATTTTGTGTCATATGTCCCAACCGTGAACATTTATCGCATCTCTTTAATGGTTTAGTACAGTTACGGTTCGTTTCACCACAATTCTAGCCTTGGAAGTTGAATCAAGTTCCTTATCTGTCATTCGAGGGTGCAGATTTATTTGTGGTGTATAATTCGACCTATCACCTGACGACATTTTGTAGTTTCTTTTTAAGGTGAGGACTATATTTGCAACACTATCATATTGGGTACATGGTGAATGCCGTAGGTATTAGTATGGGGCGAAACAAAGACAGAAAACTGTTTGTAGACTTTTGCCACTTATACACATAATCATGTTTTTAATATTATCGCGAATTCCCGTTTACAGTAAAGACAGAAAAGTAAACATTTTTTTTTTTTTTTGGTTACATTACCCATGCTGCACTTTTGATGGGTAGTCAGGTCATATAGGTCACATTTGTTTACACAGTTTATGATGAAATATGCTACTTATTCGTCTTCAAATACAGAGTGGGTAGGTGACTAAACACTGTATTGATCTGAGCTTAAAAAATAACTATAAACAATAGGCGAACAGGAAATTTTATTTGAGCTCAGTCTTAAAACTGCTCTAAGTTTCATGATTGAAGAAACAGTGTTTAAGGACAAAGCTTAACTATCCTTATTTCGTTTAATCTCGTAAGAAATGTCTACGTAATATGTACCTTTTAGGTATTCGTACAGCATGCTTATGTAGTAATCACATTTACAAATTCATTTTACGATATCCCGGTACTTATTATTACTATATTATGATATTACTATTACGCAATTACATAATATACTTATTTATAATTAAACTAACTTAATGCTTTTAAATTGGCAAATATAACCATTCATCCTCATAACTTTATTCATATAGTTTGTCTTCGAAAAAAATAGCAGTCTTACCCACATTATGTTACAAATCTTAGCACACCCGTGACCTACTTTTGATTTTGCCTATAAAATTACCCACGCGCTTTATAAGGCGTTTTCCTAGTCATATTCCGTTAATCGAAATACTTCTACATCGTAAACATGTCGTTCGTTTGTTGAAACTCAACATTTAACTTCCAATTCCAAACGCACTTTTGCTACAGCAGTTCAATTTAAAAACACCTACAACAACATCGTGATAAGCTGATTACCGGTCAACTCATGTTGTTTTCAACAAAATAAGTTAAGAAACATACCTGAAGTTTTTCCCAACACTTTTAGTTCTTACCACTTCTGACTGTTAGCGGAGTCAGGTCAAATTATACACAGATATCCATTTTCCTGAAATACTTTAATCACTCTCTATGATTTTACAAATAATCCAATTGACTATGCGTAGTGTTGTACTCTTTGCAATTAACTGCCGTCTCTTGATCTGACATTTCTTTTTATAATGGCCGCTTGCACAGTGTTGCCAACTATATCGTAAAAATCAACAACTCGATAATTTATTTTAAATCGATATTGTTTGAGATAATTATAAAATTAGATACACTTCATTTTATTCTTTTCTTTTTTTTTTTAATTAACAATATGGAACGCTAACATAACTAAAACCGGCATAGTGACATATGACAAATGATAAATTACATCCATTTTGACATATCGAGATCATTTCGGATCATTATCGGACTGCCTTGTTGGTCTAGTGGTTAACGTATGCGGCTGCTGATCAAGAGGTGTCGGGTTCGATTCCCGGGTCAGACCAAATATTTGTGTAATCCACAAATGTTTGTTTCGGAGTCTGGGCATTTTTCTATGTATAATATGTTTGTATTTACCAAAAAAAAAGTATGTTTATGTATTTTTATCAGTTGTTTAGTACATAATACAAGCTCTGCTTAGTTTGGGAGTAGATGACGTTGTGTGTAAGATGTCCGAAATATTTATTATTATTTATATAACACTGGCTGATGCCCGGGGCTCCGCTCGCGTTTTAGAGGTATCAAAAATAGATGTTGGCCGATTCTCAGACCTACTGAATATGCATATAAAGTTTCTTAAAGCGATCTTTAAGAAACTAAGGCTCCGAAACGGTCTAGCCGTTTCGGAGGAGTATGGCAACGAAAACTGTGACACGAGAATTTTATATATTTTACTAGCTGATGCCCGCGGCTCCGCTCGCGTTTTAGAGGTATCAAAAATAGATGTTGGCCGATTCTCAGACTTACTGAATATATGCATATAAAGTTTCATAAAGATCGGTCAAGCCGTTTCGGAGCAGTATGGCAACGAAAACTGTGACACGAGAATTTTATATATTAGACTAGCTGATGCCCGCGGCTCCGCTCGCGTTTTAGAGGTATCAAAAATAGATGTTGGCCGATTTTCAGACCTACTGAATATGCATATAAAGTTTCATAAAGATCGGTCAAGGCGTTTCGGAGGAGTGTGGCAACGAAAACTGTGACACGAGAATTTTATATATTAGATAATCTTTATCAACTGACTGCCTCGTTGGTCTAGTGGACTATGCAACTGCTAATCAAAAGGTCTCGGGTTCAAATCTCGGATCGGGTCAAAGGTGTTGTTAGGTTTATAGCTAGTTTTTAATAGCAGCCTGGAGTATGGAAGTTTAGAGGTTATTTAGTAAAAAATTGGCCAATTGCGTGTCAGGCCACGCATAGAATAGGGTTCCGTAGTCATCCATAATGGTAGAAAGGCTTAAAACCGTGTTTGATAGATAATATTTGTTTTGTTAACTTATAATTTCCATATTTTTGTACGAAGTACTGAAATAGAAAAGTTAAAAAGTTATCAAAACCGTTATAGTTTTCCTTGAAAGTTCAATATATGTACCACTGTCATGATTTTTTTCAGATTTTTCGTGCCAACCATTTAGCGCTTTAAAGTAGAATAACTCTCAATCGGATACCTAAATGTAACAAAAAAATGTATCAATGTAACCAAAAATTGTAAAATCTATGTTGGAAAAGAGTGTCCATGGAGTTTCTTGTCTGTTCTTCTCCATAGGATCTACGAATTGGAACAGACAATTAGCTTCACGACTGACTACTGACTGAGTACTTGACGTTTAAAAAGTGCCTTTGTATTGGTGTATTTAAAATAAAAATGGTTTGATTTGATTTAAATCGAAAAATAGTTTAAGCCACCTCACACTGTTTTTAAAAGACTTTTCTAATGATAGCCTACACGATAGGGTAGACGAGAAAAAAAAACAGGTATAGGGGTTCCGAGTCATAAACTACGGAACCCTTTAAAACTGTACATTCGATCTGTCTGTACAAACAGACCTTTCAATTTTATTTATTTGTATAAATATAGATTTTTCTACTCTTCGGCTACTAGTTTAACCGGTTTTACCTGAATATCAGTTTTTCTACGGAGCAGCTGACTTCGGTGCTCCTTGTGGGAGCACAGGAATTCAACATTTGAATTAGTTGTCAGTATATTTGAGGGCACTGACTTCCCAATAACGATTGCCGTAGATGTTCATGACAACCGGGACCGACGGCTTAACGTGCTCTCACTGCCAAACTTTCATACTCCGGGCTATTATTAAGAATTTTTGTAAGAAAAACCCCAAAACACTTTCTGGATTAGAACCCGAGACCTCTTGATCAGCAGTCGCAGACGCTAATCACTAGACCAACGAGGCAGTAATGTCTAAAATAAATAAATAAAATAAATATTTAGGACATTTTTACACACAACATCATCTAGTCCCAAACTAAACAGAACTTGTATTAAGAGTATAAAACAACTGATATAAATACATAAACATACTTTTTTTTTGTAAATACATTCATATTATACATAGAAAACATCCAAACTTCGAAACAAATATTTGCGGATCACACAAACATTTGGTCCGACCCGGGAATCGAACCCGAGACCTCTGCATCAGCAGTTGCAGACTACTAGACCAAAGAAGCAGTATGTCTAAAACAAATCCTAAACCAAACAAAGGCCTACCGTCTTCCTATTTGTACAGCACTTGATATTCTATTCACGGTGTATGTATATTTGTGGTGCGCATATCTATTGAAATTTGAGAATCACTTGTGTGTGTAGATTTAAAATTTAAATACCTTTAAATAATTATGCTTAGACAAGCTGAATATTGAAAATAAACCTGAGACTACGGAAACACGTACATTTTAAACATACATACTAATATCATCAACTGTAAAGTAAATGTATGTTACGATTTCACGGCTATAGTGCTGAACTGATTTTATTTATTCTTGAAGAATGACATTGATCACTCACTAGACGCGTGACGTGGGCAAAACCTGGTATATTTTTATAATTTCTATATACTATCACTATAGTAGTCCACCGCTGGACAAAGGAACAAAATACATAAACGTGGTACATATTTTATATGTGATTTTTACATGCTTTATATTAGCTTCACCTGTATGTTTGTTAGTTTGTAACCGACTCCTTTGGGTGCGATTTTGACCCACCTTAAACGGTCAGATTTCGTTCAAACTTTGTAGATTTATCGAGGGCCGATGACAATACACTAATCTAAAAAAAAAACTAAAAAAATAATATATTTTTTTTAAACAAATTGGTCTTATTTAGTCTTTCTAAAAAAATAGTTTGAAAAAACTAAGCAAACACGCTTATAAACTAAAACGCAGAAAATAATTTTAATGTAACAAAGCGTGGAATGCAGTCTGAAAATATTTCAATAACGTCGCCCCACGCTTTGTTACATTAAAATTATTTTCTACTTCTTAGTTTAAAACATTTTTTTTTCTATAAAACACAATTAAAATGAATCTACGAATATAACTTTAAACGACAATATCTATGGTAATCCACAGCTACAGCTGGACAAAGAAATAAAAAAACTTAAACTTACGAGGTACATTTTAAATGTGATTTTTTTAAATCTATAATTAGTTGGGTCCCGTGGTGCTACTCGCAATTATTATTATGAATCTCGAGTAACGCCGTGGAGAGAAACTACTCTAAAAAAATTAGTGTAAGTTACTCCTTACTTCATTAGCTTTCTTCACGTGAAAGTCCCATCAAAATCTATCCCGTCGTTACCCAGAATAAAGAGATATATTTGTAAGTACCGTATAAACTCTATCTGTAATTCTGTAAAAAACTGGTAATTGGATATTTGCATACAGAAACTCCAATTTTGTTGTCCGTGTGGTGACGGATTAAGAATACAGAGTGTCACCACCCCTATTCATCCCGCGGGTGTCGTAAAAGGCGACTAAGGGATAAACTACGCAAGACAACATCAATGCAAAGAGAAGGAAAACTTGAAACGAACCCTATACCAACCCGTCCGGCCAGCGTGGTATAGAAGGCCAATACCTCCTTTCTTAGGAGAGGCCTATGTCCAACAGTCCACTGTTGAAGGCTGTTGATAATGATTGATGACTCCAATTTTATTTATTTACATAGATGTACTAGTTATTATTAGTGACTCCGCTCACGTATGTATCGGCTATCGTAATAATGATATCATATCATTATTACGATAGCCGATAGTGATATCACAGAATAAATAATAGCACCAGCACAGAAGACTCACTCCGAAAAGTAAATTAAAGTAATAGATACCCTCGGTGACAAAAGATTAAGTTCAATTCAGATCGCACAGCGCCGAATCACTACGAATTTATTCACCTACAATTGCATCTCTTTCTATCGTGTAACTCTTATCTGTTCTGACGATGTCTATACGACCGGCATGTTTGCCCCGGCAGGCAGCCGGCCGAATATACCTAATCTGCGGAGTGACACCCCCCTGGTGATATATATATTTCCTCAATAATCAAACTGTCTCCACGACAAATTTCATTGAAATCGATGCAACAGATTAACTATATATTAGCCGTCCATTAATAACGTGATCTTTTTTGACGTGACAACGTCTTATAATTCGATGGAGCCGGCTGCACGCACGAAAAAACATGACTCATGCGGCTCGAAGGACCATGTACGGGACTTGGTTGTAATTTTGGTTATTCCTAGTGGACTGTAGGGCTAGTTGATCGATCGTAACAATAACACACCAGTAATTCGCACTGCCACAGTAATTACTTTTATTGTTTAGTAAAAACACGTACGTACGGTACGTTGACAGGCTGCAGAGGGAAGAAAAAGTTACAAGAGTGTTGACACACTTAAAAATTACATATTTTAGTGTTGGTGTTACCAACAACTTGCTCTGAGGCGTTCCATTTAAGGCTTGAAGTGCAAGCGAGAGCGCGGAACGAGCGACAAAGAGGCACAATCTTATGCCGTTGTCACGTTCAACTATTGTCAGTAAACCGACTTTACAGACAACCGATTTTTTGGAATTTTTTAGCCCCCGATTACATGGTTAGGCCTAAGACCACCCCCTCCCCTATATCTCGTGTATTTTTTAGTACTTACAAAGAATAAAATTATTATATTTTTTTAAATGTTAATAAAATACAGGTATAAGTATCAACTAGTTGTATTATAGAAATTTAAAGACTACAATAATTACGTTCAGAGGTAGAGTAGAAAGGTTGCAAGTTGACTGACATAAAAATAATGAAAAAAATGCGAAATTTACTAAAAAAAATACACCTTATATATTACTACACCCTATCTCCCCCTTGTGATATTTCGTGATTTTTTTTAACCCCTCCCCTCCCCTTTTGAGCCTCACGTAATTAATGGACAGCCCCTTAAAAGATAACAAACAGACCGACTTAGTCGAATTTATAATATTAGTATACTATGGAAGTTTGAATAGATCTACAATAATAAACATCCTGTATACACACTGTCATATTTAAATATATAACATACATTTTGTATGTAAACCGCGTTCGTTCTTGACTATGCACGTTTTATAACTGTCTTAGAATACTAATACAGATAATTATAGTCTAGGAAATAAAAAACCTTCCTCCCCCTCTTCTCTACCCCTCCCTTACGAAAAATCAATTTAACTCGTGCGAGCTAAGATGGCACCTGACTCAAATGATAGTCGTTTACAGTACCGAGTGCAAAAAAAGATTTTTTTAAATTTCAACATTTATTTTGGTTGGTCTAGTGGTTAGCGTATTGCGACTGCTGATCAACAGTTCTCGGGTTCGATTCCCGGGTCGGACCAAATATTTGTGTGACCCACAAATATTTATTTCGGATTCTAGGTGTTTTCTATGTATGTTAAGTATTTTGTTACAAAAAAAAAGGATTTTTATGTATTTATATGCATGTGTATTTTCTTAACTCAGATAGTAAAGTACCACAAATAAAGTTGTATGTTATGAGAAACAATTTAGTGCAAAATAAATAAATAAATATTTTGGGCATCTTACACACAACGTCATCTAGTCCCAAAGTAAGCAGAGCTTGTATTATGGGTACTAAACAACTGATATAAATACATAAACATACTTTTTCTTTGTAAATACATACATATATTATACATAGAAAACACGATTCCGAAACAAATATTTGCAGATCATACAAATATTTGGACCGACAAAGGAATCGAACCCGAGACCTCAAACATAGCAGTCGAATACACTCCTACTGCGCCACCGAGGTTTACATCAAAAAAGCAATATTATATTGTTTTTTTTCTGTCGGTCTGTTTGTTCCTGGTAAATGCTAAACCGAGAATTTCACTGCCATAAATAATAGCTTATTTTTCTTAAACTATCTTCGCTTGGCGGCGTTGCTCGCGCTCACTCACTATAATATAGAATTGCCTTCACAACTAATAAGGTTCTCTTACAACAGTCATTAAATAATTAATGATAACAATTAAACATACATTTGGTTCTCAATTACAAAACATTTCAATTTTGTCCTTCATTTAATGGTTCTCTATTACGCTGTGCTGAGAATGTTAATGCTCTAATCTATATGAATAAATAAAATTGGAGTGTATGTTTGTAATATTAAAATCATCATCATCATCATCATCAGCCTATCACTGTCCACTGCTGGACATAGGCCTCTCCAATTGCACGCCACTTAGTTCGATCCTCGGCTACTCGCATCCAGCTAAAATTAAACCGCTTTTTACTAAATGCATATGTATATATCATCAACAGCTTTCAACAGTCCAATGCTGGACATAGGCCTCTGCTTAGAAAGGAGGTTTTAGCCTACTATACCACGCTGGCCAGACGGGTTGGTATAGGGTTGGTTTCAAGTCGCCCGAGGACGTGCGCGAGTGGCGCGAAGCCGCTCACCGAGCCACGATGGATCGCTGGTCGGTCCGGCTGGAGACTCCACGTGCTGGCTTCGCCACTGTAGAGGCGCTTCAGCCGGTCATCGGCGAATGGGCAGTGCGGCAGCACGGGACCCTTACCTTCCGACTGATGCAGGTTCTTTCCGGGCATGGTTGCTTCGGAAAGTACCTGCACTCGGTCGCCAGGAGGGAATTGAGTCCCGCCTGCCACCACTGCGACTGCAGTGAGGATTCGGCTCATCACACGCTGGCGGTCTGCCCCGCATGGGAGACGCAGCGCCGGGTCCTCACTGCAGTCATCGGAGGGGATCTCTCGCTGCCGGCCGTCGTTCGTTCCATGGTCGGCAGCGAGAGCTCATTTACCGCGGTCGCAACCTTCTGCGAAGACGTAATCACGCAGAAGGAGGCGGCGGAGAAGGCCCGGGAGGACGACATCCAATCGGACCAGATTCGCCGCCGGCGACTCGGGCGGCGGAGGCGCGAACATCTGCGCCTCATGCCGCCTTGAGTGTGGCCGCGGGTGGACGGGACGGGTTTTCCCTCCACCCGCATTATGTGGCCTGCCGCGAGGGGGCGGCGTCGGTGTGTGCCGGACGCCGCCTAAGAGAGGGTCGTCAAACAGAGACGGTGCCCGCATCAGGAGCGGGCAGGCGCTGGAGAAGTTCAGAAGGAGATCCCACCCTGGACTTCTCCTACTCCTAAACGGAGAAGCGTGGAGAGGGCACACTGTGTGTTTTTTAGTCGGTTCAAGTCCGACACACCACCCCGCCGTAACCCCCGGTGGGGTGACGGTCCATGATGATTTTTCACACACTAAAAAAAAAAAAAAAAAAAAAAAAGGGTTGGTTTCAAGTTTTCCTTCTCTTTGCATTGATGTTGTTTTGCGTAGTTTATCCCTTAGTCGCCTTTTACGACACCCGCGGGATGAATAGGTGTGGTGACACTCTGTATTCTTAGTACGTCACCACACGGACAATATGTACGTATACATATGCCAAAATATTTTTTTTATAATTTTTCTCTGTCTGTCCGTCTGTTTGCTCCGGGTAATATCTGGAACGGCTGGACCGATTTCGATGGGACTTTCGCTGGCAGATAGCTGATGATATAAGGAGTAACTCAGGCTACTTTTTTAAACTAGCTTCGCTCCGTGGCGTTGCCCATGGTTACAACAACAAACGCGTGTAATACCGCGGGGTTCAGCTGGTCAATAATTATTTTATAAAGCCAAAGAGTTTGTTTGGTTGAACGTGCTAATCTCAGGAACTACTAGTCCAAATATAAAATTTGTCTCAGTGTTAGATAATCCTATAAAAATAAAAATAAATTAATACTTTTGGACATCTCTTACACAACATCATCTAGTCCCAAAGTAAGCAGAGCTTGTGTTATGGATACTATACAACTGATATAAATACATAAACATACTTTTATTTTTGTAAATATATACATATTATACATAGAAAAACACCCAGACTCCGAAACAAATATTTGTGAATCACACAAATATTTGGTCTGACTAAGGAATCGAACCCGAGACCTCTTGATCAGCTGCCGCATAAGCTGATTACTAGACAAACAAAACCTTTTTTTTACTTACATTAAAAAAGCATTTTTTTTTAATTTTTTATCTGTCCGTCTGTCTGTTTGGTCCCGGCTAATCTCTGGAACTGGTGGGCCCGCTAGAAACGCCTAGTGAAATCGAACTCGAGACATCTTGATTAGCAGCCGCATACGCTAACCACTAAACCAACAAGGCAGTCAAAATAATAATAATAATATATATATATAAATCATTTAATCACACCACTTCGTGTACATTTTTTTTTTAATATTACAATTAACTTAATACTATGGTTTGTAAATATATTTATAACAATCTGAATAAAATTAATTAATGCAAAACATTTAAAACAATTCCAATTACAAATTTTAAAATCAAATAACAATAACTAAAATAATTTTCTCCTTCTGGACCCCTGATAATAGAGTTCAGTTTTAATCACTTAGGTACGGTACCCTAAAAAAACAGTCAACGCAACCTCTCTTTGCGTCATTCAAAATATGATCAAATTACTTAATAAGGTGTATTATCATATTATAAACACTCATTATAAAGTTATACTAAACACATGACATACAAAACTATAAATAGAAAATTCCTTTCACAGATAAAAATTGAAAATGGCGCCACCTATTGGTATAGCAGAATACTACACAAATAAGACGATATTCATAACAGGATCTACAGGATTTATGGGGAAAGTCTTGATAGAAAAACTTCTAAGAGATTGTCCTGGATTAAAAAAGATTTATATGCTCATGAGACCAAAGAAAGGTCACAGCAGTAAAGAAAGACTGGATGAGTTACTAGCTTTTCAGGTAAGTGCTGCTATCTAGCGTCTAATAGATTAACTATGACATTGGTGAACCTTTTTATCGTAAACTTTATTTTTAATTATAATACATACTATCTCGATTCCGTGGTGTTAGCCACGTTAAGTGTTTTATATCGATATTAACGCCACGAATCATTCACATACATAACATCAACAACCCATAACGTCCCACTGCTGGGCTCAGGTCTCCTCTCAAGGGAGGGTTAAGGCCATACGTCCCCACGCTGGCCGAGTGCGGGTTGGGGATCATTACTTGTATACAAATAATCCTAATCCTATTACTCCCTAAGTAATGAACCATTTGTGAGTAAAAGTTCTGTCAAACACGGTCGTCGTTCTAGTGCCGTTAAAAAGATTAGTTGGAATAAATAAACATACAGATAGAAAGACGGACAAACAGATAGACAAAACATTTAAAATTTTTAAAACGACATGAATTTCTATCCACGCCATCTATTGCTGAATAACTAAACCTTCATTCTGAGTATTGGCAAAAATGGCCCGCATTGGATTATTAAAGTCTATTTATCATGATTGATGATAACTAACCTCCTTTCAAATATTCCAGGTCTTCGATCGCTTAAAAGCCGAACACCCTGAACGGTTCCAGAAACTTCACGTCATTCCTGGCGATATTCTGCTGGAAAACTTGGGAATATCCGCCGAGGACAGAAAAACAATCCAAGACGAAGCACAGATTATATTTCATTGTGCAGCATGTGTTCGGTTGGTACATTTACTTATTACTAGCTTGCCTGCGGCTTTGCCTGCGCGAATGTCGGTTGTCGCGGTATAAAGTAGGCTTTAGAATAAATGTGTACCAAATTTTATATAAATCGGTTTTGTAATTTCGACGTAAAGCGCGATAAACAGTTACTTACGTATTTATAATATTGGTTAAGATTTCTGTATCTAACTGCCTCGTTGGTGTGGCGGTTAGCGTAAGTGACTGCCGATCAAGTGTCTTCAAGTTCAATTCCCGGTTCGGCCTAAAAGTGTCTCGGTGTGAGCTTACCAGTGTTTCGCATTAAGCCGTAGGTCCCTGTTGTCATGAATCGGCAATCGTCATTGGGAAGTCAGTATTGACTATCACCTCAAATATACTGACAACTAGTTTAACCTTCAAAAGTTAGCATTCACGGAGGTCTGATGCCAGTCGCTCCGAGTAATGACAACACCAACCGTTTGGTCGATAACAGACGTAGGGACGGACATGACGAATCTATAAGGGTTCCGAATCATGAACTACGCAACCCTAAAAAAGCATAAAGGAATGAACGATATAGCAATATAAAGACATAAGCAAATTAAAACAAAACGGAAGACCTAGATACAGGTAACGAGGTTACAGAAAAATATTTGAATCATGGCTTTTTCTTTTCCAGGTTCGACATGTTCCTCAGAGACGCTGTCAAAATGAACACACTCGGTACAAAAATGGTTCTCGAGTTGACTGAAGGTGTCAAGAATCTTGAGGTAAATAACAAATTAAAAAGAATATATGTAATTCTTGATTATTACTGAATTAGTTCATACTACTCTACTACCTCATTCATGAAGTTGTAGAACAACGGTGATTTCTTCATGAATTGTCCGGCTCGAATGGAGCAGTACTATCCTCACACAGAAAACCGTTCCAAAAATGACCGGATACCGGAAGGCTAGTCATCTCCGGTTTAACCGTGTGGTGACGGATTAAGAATACAGAGTGTCACCACCCCTATTCATCCCGCGGGTGTCGTAAAAGGCGACTAAGGGATAAACTACGCAAGACAACATCGATGGAAAGAGAAGGAAAACTTGAAACCAACCCTATACCAACCCGTCTGGCCAGCGTGGTATAGTAGGCCATTACCTCCTTTCTAAGGAGAGGCCTATGTCCAGCAGTGGACTGTTACAGGCTGTTGATGATGATGATGATGAGTCATCTCCGGAGGCCGAGAAGAATGAAGCAGATTGATAAAAATTATATCATAAAATATATATCACTAGGCCTCCGAGGTGTGAGTCACCATGATGCATTTTCTATACTCACAATGAGGACGGTGACCCCTACTCCTGGATTCTACTCATGCTTTCCATTCAGTAGAGTACAGTCACTTTTGTGATTAGTTCAGTTTTCTGTTCCCTTTAATTTAGAAGTTGAACTCAAAAAATACTTTAGCAGATTTTTAAGACTACTACATACCACTCCATGCCATAAAAAAATCTAATTATCACTTAAAATTAACTTCTAATGTGTCTTCCAGGTTTTTGTCCACGTGTCAACTTCTTACTGCCGCTGTGAGATGGAACTGTTCGAAGAGAAGTTGTACCCTTCAAAACATAGACCACATCACGTCATGCAAACTGTAGATTGGATGGATGACGACTTGTTGAAACATATGCAACCCAAGTAGGTTTTAAAAGTATTTATTTAAAATTGAATACAGTGACATAATTATCAATGACTGCCTTGTTGGTCTAGTGGTTAGCGTATGCGGTTGCTGATCAAGAGGTCTCGGGTTCGATTCCCGGGTCGGACCAAATATTTGTGTCGGAGTCTGGGTGTTTTCTATGAATAATATGTATGTATTTACAAAAAATAGTATGTTTATGTATTTATGTTAGTTGTTTAGTACCCATAATACAAGCTCTGCTTAGTTTGGGACTAAACGATTTTGTGTGTAAGATGACCAAAAAAAAAATTATAAAAATAAAAAATTGATAGTAGAGTCACGCTTATTTCAGTACGAATTAGCCGGCTCGACCGGGCTGATACTACCCTCTCTTATGAGACCTTCCTAAAATGACAACGTTCTTGCGATCATGTTTCATTTGGTAGTGAAGACCCATGCAGAAACGTTTCAATAAACCGTCATAATGTGGGTCATCTAGTCACCCTACTGCGTTGTCTGCATTCGCTATGAGAGAGTGAATGAATGAATGGTCAGTTCGGTCAGAACGTGATAATGAGCCATGATTTATCGTGCACAGCCGGCGTTCATCGATTTATAAGACGCGTAATCACGTCAAAAAATACAATGACATTGCTATTGAATAGATGAACAAATATTTCATAAGTATTATAGTTTTTTTTTTATATTTTTAATACTAATTCATTTTGTGCGGTAGTGTGTAAATTGTATAAAAACTAGTATATAAAAATAATATTTTAGGTATGTTTGTTAGCAGGCTGCTTACCAAAGCTCTGCGGGACCAGGGCAATAGACGGCCCTGGATGAGTTACATTAAAAGTTACAAAATTTTCCCTATTTAATAGTAAATATCGAGATATTTCATTTGTTTCAGTTTTTAATTTTAAAGAAACATACATCTAGAAATACAATACAAATAAAGGGAAAAACATGGTGAGAGCCAATAGCAAATTGCCACATTGTCAACATGGTCATGGTCACAAAATTAAAAAATGTACTATCAAAAGGTTTCTAGCTAATCTGAATGCGTGATTATCCTGCTGTAGCAGTGCAATGTATGTGTCATTCTGACACCTCACTCAATCATTCATTCACTCATTCATTTTACTGTCTTTGAATGAGTGAGAAGTAAAAATTACGTCATCTCTAGCGCACGTGTGTGCGGTCGTGATACAGTTTAGTCTGTTAAAGACGATAACGAGTGCGCGCGTGCGTCTTTGAGCTGAAGTTTTAGAATGATATACTACACATAGTAAGACAATATTGTTATCAATATGAAAGAGTAGTGAAAAACAGATCCACGTCGAATTCTTGACATGCGCCATGTTAATCAAAATATTTTCTTTTCAGGATAATAGAACCGCAGCCGAACACTTACGCTTACACAAAGTCCCTCACCGAGGATCTAGTCTCACAACACGAGGGCAAGTTTCCCATAGTGATTGCCCGGCCATCTATCGGTGAGTAGCGTACAACAAACACCCTTACAATGTAATGGTTCCAGAAACTTGACAACACGTACGTACGTATAAATACACAGATTATAAGATTTTCTATACAAATCCTTACTTCTTTGTCTGTCTGAACTGATTTAAATGAAATTTGGTACACATATAGTCAAGAGCCTCAGAAAGGAACTAGGCTACTATTTATCGACATACGGTTGGTCGAATCCGTGTGGTGACGGATTAAGAATACAAAGTGTCACCACCCCTATTCATTCCATGGGTGTCGTAAGAGGCGACTAAAGGAACAAAATAAGCAGCCTACATCACTGCCAAGAGAAGGAAAACTTGAAACAAACCCTTTACCAACCCGTCTGGCCAGCGTGGTATAGTAGGCCAAAACCTTCTTTCAAAGGAGAGACCTATGTCCAGCAGTGGACTGTTAATGGCTGTTGATGCGTAGTCGAAGCCGTGAGCGAAAGCTAATAACTTACAGTCCTTCAATCATATTGCGTATCCATAATAACATTATAAATTCCTAAGTTGTTGTCGTCTTATTCGTTATAATAATTATTTAATTTTATTCTTTTAAATTCTAGTGACAGCGGCATACAAAGAACCGATGCCGGGATGGGTGGACAATCTGAATGGACCCACAGGTCTCTTAGTTGGAGCTGGAAAAGGTGAGGCGACAGACACCTACCCCTAACGTAATAAGGAATATTCCTATTCTTGCTGTGCAATTGTTGCAAATGTCAGAATTGTAGATAGTAACCTGGAGAGTAGGGGAGAGCTCGTTAAGCCGTTGGACCCGGTTGTCATAAACATCTATGGCAATTGTTATTGAGAAATCAATGCCTTCAAATTTACTGATTGTGGAGGGAGCGGGTTTTGTGTCCCTCTAACAAAAAAGGAAGGATCCTCCATCTGGTGGGTCACGGCTCAACGGTTGTGTATATATTTTTAATTGGTGCGAGAATTTCTATATCGCGATTCAGGATTAGTGTTAGTAGTAAAGATCCATATATTTAATTTCGTCGTGGATTAGTGTTTCTTCGGTAGATGACGTGGTTGTACATTTTCGCTTGCGCTGTATGTGGAAGTTGGTTCACCCTCAGAGTTCGAAGCAGAATCACTGCGTGGAAAAACTAACATTCATCAGGTAAAACCGGTTGAACTAGTAGCCGACCCCAAATAAGCTTGGGAATGATAAAAGCTAAGGAGATGATATCATTTGCGATCGATTGCCTTGTTCGGTTACCGTTTGCGGCTGCTGATCAAGAGGTCTCGGGTTCGATTCCTGGATCGGTCCAAATGTTTGTGTAATACGCAAATATTTGATTCTGAGTCTGTGTGTTTTCTATTTCAAAAAAAATATATTTATGTATTTATATCAGTTGTTTAGTACCCATAATACAAGCTTTGCTTAGTTTGGGACCAGACGACGTTGAGTTTAAGATGTCTGTAATATTTATATATATATATATATTTTTTTGTTTGTTTGTAAAAAGACAACTCCCGCATTAGGAATACAATTTTCCTGTGTCGCGGGGGCCTTTACAAACATACATGAAACGGACACAAAGAACACCCAGACTCAGAACAACAAATTGTGAAACACACAAAGTGTTATCCCACGTGGGATTTGAACCCACGACACTTGGCGTAGTAGGAAGCGGTGTGGCGACCGCTTAAACTACTAGGCCAACCGTGCAGTCATATTATTGTTTATTGATATGAATTTAAAACTATTCCAGGCGTGATTCGGACGATGCACTGCAATGACAGCTACCGAGCTGATGTGGTACCAGTGGACATCGTTGTCAACGCCTGCATCGTGCTCTCCTACCTAACTGGAATAGAGAAGTGAGCACTGTCTAGAACGTTCTATCTTTCTAGGTTTCTAGGTCTATCTTTCTAGGGCGATAGAGGGCCTTGTCGAGGAACGGGTGAAGTGTTCCTCCAACACAAAGAGAGGATCCTTCGACCAGGCGAGAATGTTACTTATGCGATTCAGGATTAGTACACCGTATAGATCGTTACGTGTTTTTCTTTGTACTTTTGTGTTTCTTCGCTAGATGGCGCTGTCGTTTGTTTTTGTCGCGCTGTAAACTACTGAACGGATTTGGATGAAACCTTACAGTAATATAGCTTATATATCAGAATAACACATAGGCTACTTTTTACTGCAATAATCGAGATAAACGGGCGAAAGCTAGGTGATTATAAAAATACTTTAAATCGTAGATGTCAAAATGTTTCACTATTTATCTCCTGTCAAAACTTCACAGGTTGCTATGCATAACACACTTGCATAGCAACTATAATGGTACGCTAGTGACACAGCTAGTAAATATAGATTTCGGACATCTTACACACAACACCATCTTGCTTCAAACTAAGCAGAGCTTGTATTAAAAGCTTGATTGACTGATATAATACTTATAACACTTTCTTGCATACAATGCAACCTAAATACATGCATATTAAACACCCAAAGTCCGACAGTAATAATAAAAAACCTTATTTTCTTCTCTTCTCTCATTTACAAATATATACAATTAACAAATATCAAATCTATATCACCGTACAAACTGCTTGTACTACAAGACAATAACTGTGTGAGGACTGGTGTCTGAAATAGACGTGAGTCTGTAGCTCAGATCACCAGGCACTCACACTCCGTTGTATAAAATTATTTTATACAACAGCATATTATTATATAAATATTATTTTATATAAAGTTTGATATTGTGAAGTCACTTTGGTAGGCTAATATGTTATAAAAATATTAAATGTTATATTTTTTTTCAAAATTTCAGGCCCAAAAAGTTGAAGATCTGCAATATCACTTTATCAGAGCTGAATCCGATGACCTGGGGTGAAGCTTTGGACATGGGTGAGTAATATATTATATTTATGGATATCTGACACATCGCCATCTTCTTCTTTTGGGGTCGGCTACTAGTTCAACCGGTTTTACCTGAATTTCAGTTTTTCCAAGAAGCGACTGGCATCGGACCTCCGCAACCCTAAGGGAGAACTGAAATTCGAAGGTTCAACTAGTTTGTCAGTAAATTTGAAGGCACCGATTTCCCAATAACGATTGCCATGGATGTTCATGACAACCGGGATCGACGGCTTTACGTGCTCTCCGAGGCACGGGCGTGAATAACCGCCAAACTTCCAAACCCCGGGCTGCTATTAGGAATTCCTAAGAAAAACCCGAAAACACTTTTTGGTCCGACCCCGAATTTGAACGCGAGACTTATTGATTAGTAGTCGCATACACTATCCATACTTTTTTGTGAATACATATATATTAATACTAGCTTCACCACTCGGTGTTACTCGCGATTATTGATGTACCTATATAACAAACGTAAGTAACACACCTGTCAAATCTTGTATTGTATGTTTTGCATGTATTTGTTTCGGTGTTTTCTATCTGTACTTAGAAACAATATTGAAATGTCTGTCTCTATCTTCATATGAATAGCTTTTCACTATCATCATCATCATCATCCAATTCTCTCTGCAATCAATCTGACTGCACGGTTGGCCTAGTGGTTTAAGCGGTCGCCACGCCGCTCTCTACTGCGCCAAGTGTCGTGGGTTCGAATCCCACGCGGGATAACACTTTGTGTGATTCACAATTTGTTGTTCTGAGTCTGGGTGTTCTTTGTGTCCGTTTCATGTATGTTTGTAAAGTCCCCCGCGACACTGGAAAATTGTATTCCTAATGCGGGAGTTGTCTTTTAAAAAAAAAAAATATATGAATGAAACCTTTTGAAAAAAAGTTTAGTCTACTTGTCTCTTTTTTCCGGCTAATCTCTAGAACAGCAGGACTGTATTTAACGTGACTTCCACCTTCAGATAGCTGATATTATATGGAGTAACTTTTATTACGACTTTTATTTAAGACTGCCTGTACAAAAATTGTCCGTGAGGTGACGTATTAAGAATACAGAGTGTCACCACCCCTATTCATCCCGCGGGTGTCGTAAAAGGCGACTAAGGGATAAACTACGCAAGACAACATCAATGCAAAGAGAAGGAAAACTTGAAACCCAAGCTATACCAACCCGTCTGGCCAGCGTGGTATAATAGGCCAAAACCTCCTTTCTAAGGAGAGGTCTGTGTCCAGCAGTGGACAGTTAAAGGCTGATGATGATGATTTACAATAATAGGTAGTAGAGCCACGCTGATTTCATCACGAATGGGCCGGC
The DNA here is from genome assembly GCA_932526445.1 of Phragmatobia fuliginosa. Lineage (NCBI taxonomy): Eukaryota > Metazoa > Arthropoda > Insecta > Lepidoptera > Erebidae > Phragmatobia > Phragmatobia fuliginosa. Next base: position 1,543,634 of record OW052083.1, on the reverse strand, counting down.
TCGACCCGGTCAGTACTACCCTCACACAGAAGACCATCCTAATGATAACAGCATTCTTGATGTCGTATTTCGTCGGTGAGTGTGAGACCGGAGGCCCAATCATTCTGCATCATTCTCCCGCCCTTCGAGGGCCGGTAGAATGATGCAGAATAGGCTGCCATGGTAGGGGTCACCATGCTACATTGCCTACCCTCACAATAAGCATGGTGACCCCTACTCCTGGATTCTACTCATGCTTTCCATCAGGCAGAGTAGTCACTTTGGCAGGCTTAAAATTAAAAAAAATATCATCACGGGTCACAGCAAGTTTTTAGATAAAACTGACTCTTATTCCAGGTCGGGTCCACGTTCAAGAGTTCCCGTTCTCCATCTGTCTGTGGTACCCTGGTGGATCTGCCAAGAGCTCATGGATTCAGCACCAACTAGCTCTGTTCTTTACACATCTCCTGCCAGCTTATTTTGTAGATCTCCTTCTCTTTCTTATGGGTCAGAAGACATTGTAAGTATCATTTTTATTACGCCAACCAATAACGTTCCACTGCTGAGTTCAGGTCTTCTCTCAGGAGAGGGTTATGACCATACGTTCCCAGGTTGGCCTCTCTCTCTCTCAGATCTACGGTTAAAGAATCTTTATTTCTCAAAAAGAATTACAGAATTCACTTACTACTGCGCCAAGTGTCGTGGGTTTAAATCCCACTTGGGATAACACTTTGTGTTATTCACAATTTGTTGTTCTGAGTCGGGAGTTCTTTGTGTCCTGTGTTGTATGTGATGTATATAAATATATATTATCTGTGTTGCGGGGGACTTTACAAACTAAAGTCCCCCGTCACTCATGAATTTATATTCCTAATGCGGGAGTTGTCTTTTTTAGGGTTCCGTAGCCAAATGGCAAAAAACGGAACCCTTATAGATTCGTCAAGTCTGTCTGTCTGTCTGTCTGTCTGTCTGTCTGTCTGTCTGTCTGTCTGTCTGTCTGTCCGTCCGTATGTCACAGCCAATTATTTCCGAAACTATAAGAGCTATACTGTTGAAATTTTATCAGTCGATGTATTCTGTGAACCGCATTAAGATTTTAACATAAAAATAGAAAAAGAACAATACATTTTGGGGGTCCCCATACATGGAACTGAAACTCAAAAAATTTTTTTTCATCAAACCTATCCGTGTGGGGTATCTATGGATAGGTGTTCAAAAATGATGTTGAGGTTTCTCATATCATTTTTTTTTAAACTGAATAGTTTGCGCGAGAGACACTTCCAAAGTGGAAAAATGTGTGTCCCCCCCCCTCTAACTTTTAAAATAAGAGAGTGATAAAACTAAAAAAAATATATGTTGTACATTACCATGCAAACTACCAACGAAAATTGGTTTGAACGAAATCTAGTGAGTAGTTTTTTTTTAATACGTTTTAAGTCGTAACACGCAATTTACCTTTCATCCAATCAATACACTAGTATAAAAACATCGATCAAAGTTACAACGAACTACAAGAACTTTTATATGATGTTACTTGCTGATACGGAACCCTTCATGAGCGAGTCCGACTCGCACTTGGCCGCTTTTTGAAAAACAAAAACAATCAAATTTTAAATAAATATTTCGGACATCTTACACACAACATCATCTAGTCCCAAACAAAGCAGAGCTTGATTTCTGGATAGTAAACAACTAATATAAATACTTAAATATACTTTTTTTTTGTAAATACATACATATTAAACACAGAAAATACCCCGACTCAGAAACAAATATTTGTGGATAACACAAATATTTGCTCCGAACCGGGAATCGAACCCAAGACCTCTTCGTGTTTGTGTTACAATAATTTTATTAGTATAAAGTTCTAAATGGAGATTATAATGTGTCCAATATAACTTGAGTAATAGAATCCATTTGAGTCACTATCGTATGAGGCGTTCATAGTCAAGTTGGCATAGATTATTAGATTATTTCACCGAGGGTAAGCAACGGTGGTACGGTCAGTACCTGGATGGGTGACCGTTAGTGGTACGATACCATGAGCGTCTCCGTGATTCGGTCCCGGTTGTTATCATAAAATAACAGTCGTGAAGCTTAGTTGGAGATCTTTGGGCTTCTTATAAACATGCAACGGTAAGAGCCATAACGTTATTATACCAGTCCTCAACCTGCACTCGGCCAGCGTGGGGACGTATGACCTTAACCTTTCATCATTGGGAGTTAAATTAATTCATCTTCCTAGTCATTATTTCCAAGTTTATTTGTGGTCGGCTACTAGTTCAACCGGTTTGAATATCAGTTTTTCCATCGAGCGACTGGCATCGGACCTCCGCAACCCTGAGGGAGAACTGAAATCAAAGATTGAACAAGTTGTCAGTACATTTGAGGGCACTGACTTCCCAGTAACGATTGCCATAGATGTTCATGACAACCAGGACTGACGGCTTTACGTGCTCTCCGAGGCACGGGCGTGAACCACCGCCAAACTTCCATACTCCGGACAGCTTTGGCCCGAACCGGGATTTGAACCCGAGACCTCTTGATTAGCAGTCGCATACGCTAACCACCAGACCAACAAGGCAGTTGGGAGTTAAATTAATTAAAACAAAATCTGTTTCAGCATGATCAAGATGCAGAAACGTATCAACTATGGATTGGAAGTTCTCCAATACTACACCACGAAGGAATGGTACTTCGTCAACGACAACTTTGCTGCCCTCAAAGACCAGATCAGCAGTCAAGATAACAATGTATTCTACACTGATCTCCGGGTAAGTATACGTATATTATGCCGGAACTACACTGCGTTATGCGCTATTCGTTGTGTGACTACGCCGTATTCGCCAAAATATTTGTTATAAACATGCCATCCACACTTCGAACTGGTACGCTGAATTATGCCAAGTAATGCAAATATGTGTGTTGTTTGCGTGAGGCGATGGAAGTGTTGAGAGTTGCCGCAATTTATTATTTCCTAAATGCTTCATAACAGTACTTGTTGTACAAGTACAAAGTTACTAAAAGACCGAAAAGAAAACGCTGGTGGATGTACAAATATACTTTCCATACTTCGTCGTATGCGCGTGAATAATCCGCATAACGAATATTGAATAACGCAGCGTGGTTCCGGCATTATACAGTCAGACATACCATTTTTAGGGTTTCGTAGTTCATCGATCACAGTGGTGTGCAATGGGAGAGGCCGATGTCCAGCAGTGGACTGCGATGGGCTGATGATGATGATGATGATGATGTAGTTCATACCTAGGAACCCTTATAGATTAGTCATGTCCGTCCGTCCGTACTCGACCTGCCGCTTAAACGGTTGATACTATATGTTGTAATTACGACGACAGTGTTACAATAAAATTACGAAAAATATTTTTAATTGGGGTACCTCCCCTACACGTAAAGTGGGAATGTTTTTTTTTCCCGTGTCTTCCAAATTGTGAGGTATCATTCGATAGGCCTTTTAAAAATATTGTGAGGTTCTTAAAAACATTTTTCGATTTAGGTTTCCGTTTGCGAGTTATCCAAGTTTAGAGCGCATTTTTTTTGAAAAAATCGGGCGTCCCTGCCCCTTATAAAAGCTAAACGACTGGTTCAAAAATTCTGAAAAACCTCATGACTGTAGTCCATATATGGAACTTTTAAAGAAAACTATAGCATTTTTGATGACTTTTTTATATGTAACTTAACTTGTAAATTGCACTCTTTGGAAAACTTCGTACAAAAACAAAGAAATATTATGTAAACATTACAAATACCTATTGACTATTTTAAATCTACCTAACATTATGGGTGACTACAGAACCCTATTCTATGCGTGGCCTGACACGCACATGGCTTTTTATTTTAAATATTTAGGCCTACCAAAGTGACTCTACTCAATCTGATGGAAAGCATGAGTAAAATCTAGGAGTAGAAGGCACCATCCTTATTGTGTATGCAAATAATGCAGCACGGTGACCCTCGTCAGACCAAATGTTTGTGTGATCCATAAATATTTATTTCGGAGTTTGGGTGTTTTCTATGTTTAATATATATGTATGTATGTATGTCCGGGTGGTGACGGATTAAGAATACAGAGTGTCACCACCCCTATTCATTCCGCGGGTGTCGTAAAATGCGACTCAGGGATAAACTACGCAAGACAACATCAATGCAAAGAGAAGGAAAACTTGAAACCAACCCTATACCAACCCGTCTGGCCAGCGTGGTATAGTAGGCCAAAATCTCCTTTCTAAGGGAGGCCTATGTCCAGCAGTGGACTGTTGAAGGCTGTTGATGATGATGATGATTAACAAAAAAAGTATGTTAATGTATTTATATCAGTTGTCTAGTTACCCATAAAACAAGCTCTGCTTAGTTTGGGGGCTAGATGGCATTGTGTGCAAAATGTCCGAAATATTTCTTTATTTATATATTTCAAAGAATGTGTAGGTGTTCAAAGGGTTTTTCAATTGTTATAAAGCTCACAAGTAATAATCAGGAATAGAACGAGAATCTAATTAGGATGATTCGAAGAAAAATTTTCTTTAATTCAGGCTATCAACTGGAACCAGTACATCAGGGAATATATCCGAGGTGCTAGGGAGTACGTGGTGAAAGAAGATCCTTCTACCTTACCTCAAGCCAGAAGACTACAGAGGCAGTAAGTAATAGTATTTATTACATTGGTTATTCCTCTCAGGAGACGGTTAAGGCCATACGTCCCCACGCTGGTCGAGTGCGGGTTGGGGACTGGCAAGACACGTTTTGACTTACGTAGTCAAAACGTGTCTATAAGCCGCCCAAAGGCTTCTGACTAAGCTTCACCAGTGTGACCACAAACGGTCACCCATCTAGGTCTGATCGCGCCGTCGTTGCTTACCTTCGCTGAACAGCTTGGAGTTTGGAAGTTTGACAGTGGTTCATGCTCGTGCCTCAGAGAGTATGTTAAGCCGTCAGTTCCGTTTTTTTTATTGTTGTAATGGAATAGGCGTTTGTCTTCCATCTCACCTGATGGAAAGTGTAGATGAAGACGAAGATGGTACACGTCCATCCAAAAGAAACCTGTTCACTCTACTCTTCAGAGTTCAACTCATCAGGAAAAATAGACCCAGGCAGGTCGTTCCAAACTCTGGTGACTCTCACCAAAAACGAGCTGTCAAACCGTTTAGTTCGTCTTTTGGGTATGCCAACAACGTATGGATGAAACTTTTGCCTGCGCTTATTAGTCCGATAAAGGAATGGCTTGATCAGTTCGAAAAGAGCTTTCGAGCACTCTCCAAAGTGTATCATATAAAAAACCGATAAACTGGCAACTCGACGACGATGCTCAAGGGTGTGTAGTCTGCTATTTGAGAGCTTTTCGTTGTTAATTAACCTACGGGCTCTTCGGTCAACTGAGTCCAAAGCTTCCAGATGATATTTGGCTGCACCGTCCAAGAGGTGACTCCACCAATAACGATTGTCATAAACATCTATGGCAATCGTTATTGGTGGTGGCTGTCGCACTGCGGCGCTGTATCTCTTTTACGCATTGCAAATCGAAGAAAAGAGAACATAAAGACAGATGTTCCCCCAGTGTACTGGGAGCAGACCCCAGTCGGCACACGAAACTCAGAAGATCTGCGCTTCTAAAGTTTGGCTAACGAGAAGCGATACTAAATTTAAACAAAACAGCAGGAGTTCTTAAATTTAGTTTTAGAAGTATCTGGCAGAACAAAAGAATATATTTTTTATTAATTTTGTTAATATTTGAATTACTGTATGGTGTAGATTAAAATTAAGTAACGAGAATACTAATATAATTTTCTGAATATCGCTTGTAATAAAACTGTGTGCCCGGTGTAAGGCAAAAGGCTTGAACTCTGCTGCATAAAGACTAAACTGTTTTTTTAATGCCGGAGAGAATGAGGCATTACGACAAATACTAAAGATAGAAAGAGGTAGAAAACAGATTGTCAACACCACTGTCGCGTCAAAGATACATAAACTTCAGTATCGCTTCTCGTTGGCCGTACTTTATGTACGCTGTTATTTATTACGTATGCCCGATTATATTGTATTTTTTTCTGTCCACAGATTATACTACTTGGATAAGACCGTACAAGTAATGCTGTTCCTTCTTTTGACATATATAGTCTATTATTATTTGAATTTATTATTCTCTATAATTAGTGCCTAATTGTAATAAAATAGGAATTTAATATAATTGTTTTTTGTTAGTACTTAAAATATAATAATATAATAAATGATAATTAAATGATTGTTTTATTTACTCTAATAATAGAAATATTGCCATGCTTCTATGGGAGAGACTGGTATCTGTAATGAATGTGGTTGTTAGGTTAGTGGTAGTCCGCGCCTGGCCACCACAGGAGTTTTCCTGGTGGTCGGGCGCATTGAGGCACTGGGCTTACGGGTGGCCCTGGATAAGACGGACGCCATTTTGTTTCGTGGGCTCCGTCGTGGTCCACCCACTGACGCCTCCTCGTCAACTCGGTCCTTGTAAAGGTCCGGGCTCAGATGAGGTATCTGGGCCTGGTCCTCTACGGTAGGTGGCTCTTCGACCAGCACTTCTGACAGCTTGCTCCAAAGCTGGTGGACTTTGCCTCTTCCTTCCGACTGACGCAGGTGCTTTCCGGGCACGGTTGCTTCGGAAAGTACATGCACTCGGTCGCTAGGAGGGTACCGAGTCCCGCCTGCCACGACTGCGACTTCAGTGAGGACTCGGCCCAGCAAACGCTGGCGGTCTGCCTCGCATGGGCCACACAGCGTCGGGCCTTCACTGCAGTCATCGGAGGGGCCTCACTCGATGGCCGGTAGCGACAGTTGTTTTACCGCAGAATTTTGAATTCTTAACCACGTGCCTCGAGTGCATCTTTCCTCGGTCGTGTAGTGTAGCCGTCCCATTGCATTTGAGAGTGAGGAAACACAGGGTTTACCGATTTTTGCGCATACACTAGTGCACAAATAAATATCTTCTGCGTAGTAGGCTGGTCTTCGTTAACACTGGCCACCAGGACCGAAAAAGAATCGGATAAGAGAACATCAGCCTGTGTCTCAGTGTAGGTAAATCATTTATAAAGCACAAGCTGATCCACGCAACCCCTTCTGCGTCTTCTATTGCATGTAGCGAGATGTTATACCGCGGAAGCAAATTTGTTTCACATAAATTTATAGCGTTACACAAAAAGTTATAGCGAGCCAACCTTAAAAGATTGACATTTGCTGTCGTGGACCTTTATTTTTAAACTTCTCAAGACATAAAATTCTTTAACACATTATTTTAACGCATTTTTAAACATTTACACAGCGCACAGTGGAAGCTATCAAAAGAACCACGGCATTTGGGGACCTTTTACTCGTATCGAAGCCATTTTTAGTGCGGGTGTTGTATGCGGTTGTATGTCCGTGTGGTGACGGATTAAGAATACAGAGTGTCACCACCCCTATTCATCCCGCGGGTGTCGTAAAAGGCGACTAAGGGATAAACTACGCAAGACAACATCGGTGCAAAGAGAAGGAAAACATGATACCAACCCGTCTGGCCAGCGTGGTATAGTAGGCCAAAACCTCCTTTCTAAGGAGAGGCCTATGTCCAGCAGTGGACTGTTAAAGGCTGTTGATGTTGTATGCGGTGCTCAAATAATTAGTTAAAATATATGTTGTACATACGTAATGTTAACTAAAAAAAAAGCAAAAAAGGAAAGGTTATATATAAATAAATATTTTATAATATGATTATTTAAAGTTGTAATTTGTTTTTTAGATTTTTTCTCTTATATATAATTATAATATCTTGTGTAATATAACTTACATATCGGAATAACACATAGGCTACTATTTACCGCCATGACGGACCAACACGCGGTCGGAGCCACGGGAAAAGCTAGTACTGGTATATAAAGAGGTAAAAGTGTATGAGTTTCTAACGTTGTAAGGAATATACGTTATAATACGTTAAAAGAGCAACAAACATACATACATACAAACTTTCGCGCTTAATATATTAGTAGGACTGATTAGTATATATAAATTAAGCCTATTTTAGAAATAAACCCGCAATTCAGGTTTTTTTTTTAAAGTTTACTTTTTTTTTTGGATCACAGAAAATGTTGTCCCACGTGGGATTTGAACCCACAACACTTGGTGCAATAGAAAGCATGGTGACCGCTTAAATCACTAGCCTAGTGCAGTCAAACTCTGTATCATCAGCTAGCTTCCAGTGAAAGGCCCGTCAAAACCCGACGGGACCGATTAAAAAGACATTAACAAGATTAAGAAGGGACAGACAGACATACAAAATCTTTAAAAATTATAATGTAAGTTTTTTTTTTATTATTTAATAAGATAACTCCCGCATTAGGAATATAAATTCCTGTGTCGCGGGGGACTTTACAAACATACATGAAACGGACACAAAGAACACCCAGACTCAGAACAACAAATTGTGAATCACACAAAGTGTTATCCTACGTGGGATTTGAACCCACGACACTTGGCAAAGTAGGAAGCGGCGTGGCGACCGCTTAAGCCACTAGGCCAACCGTGCATTATCATAAAGTATCATAAATGAAAAGAGCACGTAAAGCCGTTGGTCCCGGTTGTCATGAATATCTATGGCAATCGTTATTTGGAAGTCAGTGCCCTCAAATTTACTGACAACTAGTTCAACCTTCGAATTTCAATTCTCCCTTAGGGTTGCGGAGGTCCGATGCCAGTCGCTCCGTCGCAAAACTGATTTTCAGGTAAAACCGGTTGAACTAGTAGCCGACCTCAAATAATATTGGGAATAATGGCTAGGAAGAAGAAGTATCATAAATACTTTCATATGCATTGAATACTAACTGAAAAAAACTGGACACACTGCCAGCTTCAGTGTCCTGGGGTTTGAGTCCTTTACGTACTGGACTCAGAAGTCACCGCTTTAGAGTAGAAGAAATACGCACCAGAACAAAACGGTTCGGCTCTTCTTTCCTATGCCGAGCAGTCAAAGACTGGAACTCACTACCAGCTCACGTGTTTCATTCCCACTATGATCCCGGGTCCTTCAAGCGGGGCGTGAAAAAGCTCTCTCACTAGGCAACCCCTAATCTTGGATTCTTCTCATGCTTTCCATCAGGCATAGTAGAGTCACTTTGGTAGAAGATTAAAAAAACAATTCATTTGACATTTCAAACAGACACTTTTATTGATGACCAGCTGACCCGGCAGACTTCGTATTGCCTCAATCAATAAATAGAAGACCTAAACTATTTTCATATTTATTCACCTTGTGGCGAGATCCCATTTATTTATTTATTTAGTATATTATTTTAATTTAATTAATTATTAGCATTGAAGCTTTGACATCTTTGAGCCAAGCTACGACGGTCGTCGAGTGCCGCGAAGATCGCCGATGGCAGAGCGAGCGGCGCGCGCATAGCTACGTCGTCTTGGCAACCAAGAATGTTAATTTGATTCTTTTACAATTTTCGCAAGATAAATATTTTATCATCTATATTTTGTGAATTTATTATTACAACAAATAAAAATAGTGAAATCACACTTCAACCTTTTAAACGTTCTGTGGGCTTCCACAAAGAATTCAAGACCAAAATTAGCCAAATCGGTCCAGCCATTCTCGAGTTTTAGCGAGACTAACCAATAGCAATTCATTTTTATATATTCACATTTTAAACGTTCTAGGGACTTCCACATATAATTCAAGACCAATATTGGCCAAATCGGTCCAGCCATTCTCGACTTTTAGCGAGTCTAACCAACAGCAACTCATTTTTATATTTGATTGAGGCAGTACGAGGTCTGACGGGTCTGACGGGTCTGACGGGAAGATTGGAAAGGGCGTTACATGTAATGTACATTTCAATTTTACCATATTTGTATTATTAGCATTTGCTCATGACTTTGTCCCTATTTATTCGAAAATTGTAATATTTCTAAATGATAAATGATATTTATTTGTGTAAGTAAATCTTTTGAGACATTTTTACAAGTCGGACTTATAGCTAGAAGGCGCCGGCATTTCCTACGACTCACTCTGGGAAGAAACGCCGAAACAAACCACAGAGGTGTCTTTTTTTTTTCTTTTTTAAGTCCGTGTACAATATTAAAGAGAACTATGTGAATGCAGTATAGGGTCTGGGTTGGCCTATTGAAGAAAGGACCATAGTTTTGAGTCGACCTGTCCATACAGACGGAATACGGGCCCCAGCCATCGTGTAGCCTAACCAATGTAGTTAGGATCCACAACCCAGCCGCCAGCAGGACACTTGAGTAGGCCGTGGAAACACTCAAAACCACCAGAAAATTACTAAAATATATATATATATATGGTACGCTTGTCTGTTCAGATAATTTTTTACGGTCGGTTTGGTTTGTTAATTAGAGTATACTTTGCATATGAATTAATATTACCTATAACAACGCTAAAACATTGCGGATGCGGATGTTAAGATGTTACATAAGTGAAGCATGTTAACGATGGATTCATTAAATAATTTATTAATGAAAAATCTGTACTTAGTATTATATTAAATAATGTTATACTTTTTTAACTTTACTTACTGATTTTCATATGTGTAAGTGAATTTAAAAAATAGGACCATTATCACTACATAGTATAAAACAAAGTCGCTTCCGCTCTCTGTCTCTCCCTATAAATGCTTAAATCTTTAAAACTACGCAACGGATTTTGATGCCGTTTTCTTTAATAGATAGAGTGATTCAAGAGGAAGGTTTATATGTATAATACATGCATAATATAGTAAAGAAACATTGATAATTTTAGAGGTTTCTAATGTGATGTCGTAAATAAACCCATTCTTTTACGCTTACATTGCAAACGCTGTCTGTACCCTTCGAGATAGATCAAAATAATGTACAAGAGTATCCCAGCCTCCATAGCCGGCCGCCATCTTATGGGTCTACACTCACAATGAGAATGGCGACCCCTACTCCTGGATTCTACTCATGCGTGAAGCGTCAGGCAGAGTAGAGTCACTTTAGAAGGCTTAAGTATGAAAAAATATCTTTCATTGAAAGATTTCATGATAATTTTATTGCGATCGTAAGCAATGCAGCATGGTGACCTGTACCATGGCGGGTATTCCTTATCAGCAGGTGCGTAGCTACCGCCGTATCTGCCGTATCAATTATACGGGGCCCCCAGGACACGGGGGGCTCCCGACATGCGTAAGCAAAATTAATAAAAAATTCCCATTTTATTTTATTTTAGAAATGACAAAAGTCAAAAATGCATTATTTTTCGCATGCATGCATGCGTGCTTTCAAAAATAATTAAACACTTAGCCGAGTGTTTAATTACTTTTGAAAGCATGCATCAACAGCATCATGCAGCTAGCAAAAGGCAAGAAGAGTGTATATTTAATTTGAATTGTTAATATTGTAAAAAATTATGACAAAGTGACAGATAATTATGATGAATAAATATTATATATACAAACATTTTTTTTCTATTGTGAGAAATCTTTACCCTTCATGACCCCCCCCCCCCATAGGGCCCCAAACAAATTTTTATACGGGGCCCCGCCGAGGCACGCTACGCCACTGCTTATCGGGTTGGAGTTCCAGGGCTAATGTCACTCAGTCAGGTGGTCAAAACAAAATATTAGCCAATGAAACAAGAGAATAGAATGCAACTTGGCTAGTGGGGCTGTTCCCCAATCAAGTCGGCCTTGGAGTGTCGGTTCCGTTCAAACTGATTTTGTAATTTTAAAGTTGGCTCTGGATGTTAGCATTCGAATGTTAGAAAGAAATTGATAATTGTTTCTAGGGTTCCGTAGTTCACGACTCGGAACTGGATGGCTGGTGCATAGGTCATGCTCGTGATACGGGCGCCGCCAGTCGGGGCTGGTCATCTCACAACTTCTATTTATTGTTTAATTAGTTTTGGACACTACCTGTGTAAATATCAGCATCGTTACATTGTCCTCACATTTAATAAAATGCCTTAAACAATGTAACCAAAAATTGTAAAAACAATGTTGGAAAAGAGTGTCCATGGAGTTTCTAGTCTGTTCTTCTCCATAGGATCTACGAATTGGAACAGACAATTAGCTTCACGACTGACTACTTGTCGTTTCAAAAGTGCCGTTGTATGGTTTATTTGAAATAAAATGGTTTGATTTGATTTGAACCCTTGTAGTTTCGTCTGGTCCGTTCGTCCTCGACTTACCATCCAAAGGGTTAGTGCTAAAAAGACAAAAAATTGCATGGATATGTATTTTACATGCATTGACAAAGTTCTTCAATAAATTCACGAAAAACATCTTTATTTGGAGCAGCAAAGTGTTGTATTTTCATACGTCTACCCCATCGTGTGGAGTATCATAAGATAGGTCTTTCAAAAACATTAAGAGGTTGCTAAGAGGATTTTTTGATTTAGATATCTGTTTACGAGTTATTCAAATTTAAAGGGAATTTATTTGTGAAAATAGGGCGTTCCCTCTTCTAAAACCTAAACGGCTAGTTCTAAAAATCTGAAACAATCCTGATGGCAGTCCATGTGATGAACTTTAAAGGAAAACTATAACAGCTTAGATTTCCTCGGGGACAGAGGAACCAGGAGTATTTGGGGATTCCACTAAAACAAACCCCCACGGCCGATCTCAGGCACCCTGCTCTGAGAAGGACCCGGACCATATTATTTCAGGTCCTCCTCAGGATCGGCACATGGCCTATCCAGGCTCTGTCCTAGAAGGAGCCGCAGAGGCTCCCACATGCCTATTGGCCTATCAATATATATTTTAGTGGCCTGATCACATTATGTAACCAGGCCACCATCCTACTCTCCCTTCTCTGGCTGATAGCGGCCCTCTCCAGATCCCGTTCAGCAGTCTCTTTTTGGAGTATTACAGCTTCACAGAAAGAGACCACTGCGCCCGTCCCGCCTCACCCGCCAGCATGGCAGCAGTGATTGCTGGCGGAGACAGGTCTCGTCCGATTTGGCCGATTAAGATTTGCCCACACAGGGCAGTCCTCCAGCGTATGCTGGGCGGAGTCCCTGTCGGCCACGCAGTGGTGGCATTGTACCGTCCCCTCGCGTCCAATCTTATTCAGATACACACCGAAGCAACCATGCCTGGTGAGTATCTGCTAAATGAGTTTTAGAGGCCTAACTAGTAAAACACACTTATTTGGGAAACTTCTTCTGTCCGTGTGGTGACGGATTAAGAATACAGAGTGTCACCACCCCTATTCATCCCACGCGGGTGTCGTAAAAGACGACTAAGGGATAAACTATGCAAGACAACATCAATGCAAAGAGAAGGAAAACTTGAGACCAACCCTATACCAACCCGTCTGGCCAGCGTGGTATAGTAGGCCAATACCTCCTTTTCAAGGAGAGGCCTATGTCCCGCAGTGGACTGTTAAAGGCTGTTGATGATGATGATTACAAACATAACGAAATCTTAAGTAAACATAACAATTATCTATTGTACATAATTTTAAATCCACGTGCCATATGGGGTGGCTACAGAACCCTATTCAATGTGTGACCTGCCAGGCACTTGGCCGATTTTTAAGTATAACATATGATTTACTGTAATGAGAGAGCGTATTATGATTTCGAGAATTCTCTTGCAGATTTATCTCAGTTAAGTGGTAATTTATGCAACACCTGAAGGTTGACTACAAGAGAATGTTTTATTACATTGCGTTCATTGCACAAAATGTACAAAAAGGTTTAACGCCAAACTATCTATGAGTATACATATTGATATAGAGCCTGAGGAAGGTTATCTTACTAATATTATAAAAGCAAAAGTTTGTGAGTATGTGTGTATGTATGTTTGTTGCTCTTTCACGCAAAAACTACTGAACGGATTTGGATGTAACTTTACAGTAATGTAGTTTATATATCAGAATAACATATAGGCTACTTTTAACTGCAATAATCGAGATTAACGGGCGAAAGCTAGGTGATTATAAAAACACATTAAATCGTAGATTCTATGTCAAAATGTATCACTGTTTATCTCCTGTCAAAACTTTACAGGTTGCTATGCATAACACACTTGCATAGCAACCATAATGATACGCGGGTAACACCGCGGGGCGCAGCTAGTATATATATATATAGAAGTTTATTTTTAAAATATTGCACAGACATAGTTAGGATAGCAAATAAAAGAAACAAAGCTGGTTAAGAATAAGATTCCAAAATAATTAGTTCTTTTTTTTAGAAATTTAAATTTGGAATTCTTATCCAAAGAAAAGATCATCCTCCTAGCCCATTTCCAAGTTTATTTGGGGTCGGCTACTAGTTCAACCGGTTTTACCTGAATTTCAGTTTTTCGAGGGAGCGACTGGCATCGGACCTCCGCAATCCTAAGGGAGAACTGAAATTCGAAGGTTGAACTAGTTGTCAGTATATTTGAGGGCACTGACTTCCCAATAACGATCGCCATAGATGTTCATGACAACCGGGACCGACGGCTTTACGTGCTCTCCGAGGCACGGGCGTGAATCCGGGCAGCTATTATGAATTTCCTAAGAAAATCCCAAATAGTTGCCAAGCACGAGTCGGACTCGCCCATGAAGGGTTCCGTATCAGCAAGTAACATCATATAAAAGTTCTTGTAGTTCGTTGTAACTTTGATCGATGTTTTTATAATAGTGTATTGATTGAATGAAAGATAAATTGCGGTTTACGATTTCTGACGTATTACAAAAAAACTACTAACTAGATCTCGTTCAAACCAATTTTCGTTGGTAGTTTACATGGTAATGTACAACATATATTTTTCAGTTTTATCACTCTCTTAATTTAGAAGTTACAGGGGGGGACACACATTTTTCAAGTATGGGGACCCCTAGAATGTATTGTTTTTTTTCTATTTTTACGTGAAAATCTTAATGCGGTTTACAGATTACATCTACTTACCAAGTTTCAATAGTATAGATCTTATGGTTTCGGAAAAAAGTGGCTGTGACATACGGACGGAGAGACAGACAGACATGAGGAATCTATAAGGGTTCCGTTTTTTGCCATTCGGCTACGGAACCCTAAAAATATGTAAATCATAACGTAGTTTGTAGTAAGTAAGTTGTACTGTAAATATAGTAAATAAGACCTAGTTTTAATTTAATAGATGTTATTTAGTTGTAAGATATAGTATGTACATTTTAATATAGTAGATAAGGATAAGACTTTATTACCCCCTACATAGTAACAATAGTTATACTGGGTATGAAAGGTTTTAGAATGGAGTAGGCTCTAAAGAATATTGGAGGTGCTAGTATTTAAAAAAAAAATATGAATACAAGGTCACTCACTAGTGTCCAATACAAGGTGGTTAAAACAATGATTGTTAGAAGCATGTTCAGAATATTAATTAAATATTTCTATGACTAAATTCAACATCCTAATACGGATGTTATAAAAATAGTGATTCACTAAAGAACTCGTCGTAAGAGGCGACTAAAGGAACAAAATAAGCAGCTAACATCACTGCCAAGAGAAGGAAAACTTGAAACAAAACCTTTATCAACCCGTCTGGCCAGCGTGGTATAGTAGGCCAAAACCTCCTTTCTAAGGAGAGGCCTATGTCCAGCAGTGGACTGTTAAAGGCTGTTGATGATGATGATTATAGAGCTAGCTAGCTAAGTAACGTCGCGTACCGAAGCTAGTAAAAGAATAGCCTAAATAACCATTATTTCAATAAGCTTTAATCGCGAGTAACGATGCCAATCTGGTATCCAAGTCTGTCCGTGTGGTGACGGATTAAGAATTCAGAGTGTCACCACCCCTATTCATCCCGCGGGTGTCGTAAAAGGCGACTAAGGGATAAACTACGCAAGACAACATCAATGCAAAGAGAAGGAAAACTTGAAACCAACCCTTTTTTTTTTTTTTTTTTCCTTTTTTTCTTTTAACGTGTGGAAATCCCTGCGGACCGTCACCCCGTCGGGGGTTACGGCGGGGTGGTGTGTCGGACTCGAACCGACTAAAACCACACGGTGTGACCCTGTCTGCGCCTGTGTATTGGAAGGAGTCCAGGGAGGGGATTTCCTTCTGGACTACTTGAAACCAACCCTATACCAACCCGTCTGGCCAGCGTGGTATAGTAGGTAAGTATGTCCAGCAGTGGACTGATATAGGCTGTTGATGATGATGATGATGAACGATGCCAGAGCAAAACTAATCTAAAAAGGTTTATCTAAGTAACTCCTTGTGTAATCAGCCATCTAACAGTGAAAGTCCTATTAAAATTGGTCTCGCCGTTCCTGAGAATTCCCTTAACAATCAGACAAACATACAGACAATCTATTTAAAATTGCTCTTTTGATGGAACTACTGTATTTACTTTCATATTAATTTAGTAAAAAAACTGGTCTTCTGATATTACCTTAAATTTTCGGAAGGATTCTTTTGGGCGGGGTGGCATATGGGAAGCGACGTCATACTTTTGAGTCACCAATACCTCAATCACTTAAGACCAAAGTCTATAACCAGTGCGTCCTACCCGTAATGACATACGGAGCCGAAACGGGGACACACAAATTCAAAGTAGCTCAGCGTGCGATGGAGCGTGCGATGCTGGGTGTCTCTCTGTCCGATAAAATTCTGAGTTACTGAAATGGAAGTGGGCTGGACATGTCTCCAGACGAACTGATGGTCGCTGGAGCCGAAAGGTGCTAGAGTGGAGACCGCGGGCGCCCTGTGGCACGATGGACCGACGATTTGAGGAGAGTGGCTGGCGGCGGATGGATGCGGACTGCCCAAGACCGGGATGGTTTGCGTTCCTTGGGGTACACCTTCGTGCAGCAGTAGACGACAATAGGTTGACACTATACTTCAATTTTATTTATATGTATAGATTGTGGAGGAACGGGTATCGTATCCCTCCAACACAAAGGGAGGATCCTCCGACCAGGCGAGGTGATCATGCCTGGTGGGCCACTGCCCAACATTTGATGATGAGCGAGAATGTCACTTTCGCGATTCAGGATTAATAGTTGCTCCGAATAGTTCGTTACGTGTTTTTCTTCGTAGTTCAGTGTTTTTTCGCTAGATGGCGCTGTCGTATGTTTTCGTCGAGCTGTATGTGGAAGTCGCCACATAGTTATTTAGGTTTCGAAGGCGGATTCGCCCGCGGGTATATCAGATATCATGATAAAATGTATGCATTTTCTTCCTTTCCTTCTTCCTCCGGGTCTAAGCTATCTGTGTACCAAATTTCATTCAAATCTGTTCTGCATTTTTGTCGTGAAAGCCATTAGACAAATAAACATAGTTACTTTCCTATCCTACTAATATTATAAACTCGAAAGTTTGTGAGTATATATGTGTGTATTTTGTTGCTCTTACCCGCAAAACGGATTTGGATGAAACCTTACAGTAATATAGCTTATACATCAGAATAACACATAGGCTACTTTTTACTGCAATAATCGAGATAAACGGGCGAAAGCTAGGTGATTATAAAAATACATTAAATCGTAAATGTCAAAATGTATCACTGTTTATCTCCTGTCAAAACCTCATAGGTTGGGATGCTTAAGACACTTGCATAGCAACCATAATGATATACGGGGGTAACACCGGGGGCGCAACTAGTCCATCATAAACGCGAAAGTTTGTGAGTATATATGTGTGTATGTTTGTTGCTCTTTCACGCAAAAACTACTGAATGGATTTTAATGAAACTTTACAATAATATAGCTTACATACATAGGCTATCATTTACTACCATGACGGACCTACACGCGGGCGGAGCCGCGGGCAAAAGCTACTTAATAATATTGTCTAAGAAGTAAGGATTTCATTTATTTATTTTATCTCGTTCAAAACCACTTCGAAGCTATTTTTGATCTGAAGTGTTTTCGTATGTGACCTCATAGTAATATTCCAAGCTTGTTTTTAATATATGCGTTTGTCTGTATATTACTTTCATTCTTTACTAGAGGCCGCCCCGGCTTCGCACGAGTAGATATTTCTTAGCCTGATGGAAATCATGAGTAGAATCCAGAAGTGAGGCCACCATCCTCATTGTGAAGGCAGTTAAAACAGCATGGTGACCCATACTATGGCGGCCTAGTCAGTTGTTTCTGCATCATCATCAACAGCCTTCAACAGTCCACTGCTGGACATGGGCCTCTCCTTAGAAATAGAGGTTTTGGCCTACTATACCACGCTGGCCAGACGGGTTGGTATAGGGTTGGTTTCAAGTTTTCCTTCTCTTTGCATCGATGTTGTCTTGCGTAGTTTATCCCTTAGTCGACTCTTACGACACCCGCGGGATGAATAGGAGTGGTAACACTTTGTATTCTTAATTCGTCACCAAACGGACGATGAATAAGTATATAAGACTAAGAAAATAGATGATATTTATATACATCTGCATTTAGTCAAAAAAAACCTGGAAATTTGTAACACTAGCTTCTCACGCCTCTCACAGACGTCAGCTCCTTACATAACCAAAACCGTGTGAAATAGCTTACTATAAGTAGACCATTGTGACTAGAAATCACTATATCACTATATGTATATGTATATATGTGCACGTGTGTATATGTATCATTCATCAACAACCCATAACGTCCCTCTGCTGGGTTCAGCCCTCCTCTCAAGAGAGGGTTAAGGCCATACGTCCCCACGCTGGTCGAGTGCGGGTTGGGGACTGGCAAGACACGTTGTGGCTACGTAATCTTGCTGTTGGATGTTTTTAAGCTTCACGACTGTTATGATAACAACCGGGACCGACTGCTTAACGTGACCTCCGAATCACGGAAACGCTCATTACATATAATGCTACAAACGGTCACCCATCTAGGTCCGACCGCGCCGTAGTTGCTTACCCTTGGTGATTGTTTCCAATCACTTAAAGTCACTCGGCTATGGGCGAGTATATGTATATATGTATTGTATGTATGTATTTGTGTATGTTTTTCGTATGAATACCTAGATCTATCGCATTAGTCACTTATTTCTCCAGAATATTGTAGTGCACCTTCTCAATCATTTAGAGAGAGAATGCCCGTGGCATTGAGTCCGCCATTGTACTCTCAGTGCATAAAGTTGTAAAATAAAATAAAGTCCTCCGCCGCGTTTGTCCGTCTGTCTGTTCGCGGTAAACTCAGAAACCACTGCAACGATTTAAATGTGTACCCAGATATTCTAAGGCTTGAGGAAGGATAAACGCTACTTTCTACCAAGATAACCGACGGGCAAAAGCTAGATATAAAATAAAAGTCAGTTTTTTCACGATAAACTTAAAAAATACTGCACCCATTTTAATGTTGATTTCAGTAATAGATAGATTAATTATCGAGGACGGTTTTTAAATTTAACAAGTTTAAAATCTACGTATTTTTTTCAACATACAACATCATCTAGGCCCAAACTAAGTAGAGCTTGTATTATGGGTACTAAACAACTGAAATATTTTTTTTTTTTACACACAACATCATCTAGTCCCAAGCTAAGCAGAGCTTGTGTTATGGGTACTAGACAACTGATATAAATACATAAACATACTTTTTTTTTTTGCAAATACATACATATTATACATAGAAAACACCCAGACTCCGAAACAAATATTTGTGATCACACAAATAATATTTGGTCCGACTCGGGAATCGAACCCGAGACCTCTTGATCAGCAGCCGCATACGCTAACCACTAGACCAACGAGGCAGTCAAAATACATAAACATACTTTTTTTTGCAAATAAATATTTGCAGACCATACAAACATTTAGCACGACCTGGGAATCTAACCCGAGAGCTCTTCATCAGCAACTGCATACGCTAACCACTAGTCCAATAAGGCAGGCAGTGTGAAAGTATGCAGTACAGTATTTACATAAAAAAAATGTGAGTTTATTGTGGCTAATCTCTATCTATAGGTGATGAAATAGACAATGATATTATAAGAAATGATGTAATGATGTACAGGGATAGTGATGAACAGGAGTGATAAATAATGAGGGTGGTGATGTATATGCGTGGAGCTGAATAGTATTAGTGATGAATAAGGGTAGTGATTAATAGATATAGTTAGGAATAGGGGTAGTGACGGATTAAAAATACAGCGTGTCACCACTCCTATTCATCCCGCGGGTGTCGTAAAAGGCGACTACGGGATCAAGACAACATCGATGCAAAGAGAAGGAAAACTTGAAGCCAACCCTATACCAACCCGTCTGGCCAGCGTGGTAAATAGTAAGCCAAATAGTAGACCAAAGCCTCCTTTCTAAGGAGAGGCCTATGTCCAGGAGTGGACTGTTAAAGGCTGTTGATGATGATGATGTTAAATAGTAGTGGTGGAGACTAGTGATGGTTACACTTTGTATTCTGAATCGGCAACCACACGGAAATATTATTAAAACAGTAAACAAATATGTATATAAGGAAACTTATTAAAATGTTTTTTATGTATTTATTTATAGTACACATACGAAATTTTAAATTGATATTTTTTTTAAAAGTAGTGTCATTGCACTTTCGGCCACTTACCGTTCAACCTTCTAGTTTATATTTACACAAAAAAATAAAATTCGAGTGTCTGTAGTTATATCAAAGTATATACGGAACTAACATCAAAAAGCGGCCAAGTGCGAGTTGGACTCGACCAATAAGATAGCAAATAACATCATAAAAAAGTTCTTCGATGTATCTTTAAATTGCGGTTTATGATTTATATCGTATTAAAAAAACTGCTTACCAGATCTCGTTCAAACCAATTTTCGGTGAAAGTTTGCATAGTAATGTACATCTTTTTTTTAATTCTCTTATTTTAGACGATACGGGGGGGGGGGGGGAGGGACACACATTTTTTTGGAAGTGCCTCTCGCGCAAATTATTCAGCTTAGAGAAAAGTGATATTAGAAACCTCAATATCATTTTTGAAGACCTATCCATTAATACCCCACACGTATGGGTTTGATGAAAAAAAATATTAGAGTTTCAATTCTAAGTAAGACCTCTTGATCAGCAGCCGCATACGCTATAGATAATAATAGATAAATGGCAGGGCCAGGCAACTCGTGGGTATACCTGGTTCCTAGGCCCGAGACGGCGTGCAGTCTTTAGACGGTTCATGGCCGGTTTAACCACCATTTGGTGGTATCCTACGGGATTTCCGCACAGAAAAAGAAGGGATAGTGTAGTGACCCTCTGTATTCTTAACCGTCAACACACGGATGTATGTATAATAATAATAAAAATAAATAAATATTTCGGACATTTTACACACAACGTCACCTTGTCCCCAAACTGACATAAACATACTTTTTTTTTGTAAATACATACATATTATACATAGAAAACACCCAGACTCCGAACCAAACAATTGTGGTTCACACAAATATCTAGTCCGACCAGGGAATCGAATGCGAGACCTCTTGATCAGCAGCCCCATACGCTAACCACTAAATCAACGTGGCAGTACCGTACTTTGATATGCATTTAGTAAAAACCTGTTCATTTAATATTACATACAGACAGACACTCCAATTTTATTTCTTTGTATAGATATGAAATAGAAGGTTGAACAGTAAGTGGCCGAGAGTGCAATGTCACCAGTACATTTTAAAATATCTATATACTTATATGTAAACTATAAACAAATACAGTTAAAATAAGTTTCTTCCGTTCGTGTGGTGACGGATTAAGAATACAGAGTGTCACCACCCTAATTCATCCCGCGGGTTTCGTAAAAGGCGACTAAGGGATAAACTACGCAAGACAACATCGATGCAAAGAGAAGGAAAACTTGAAACAAAGCCTATACCAACCCGTCTGGTCAGCGTGAGAGAGAGGCTAAAGAGAGGCCTATGTCCAGCAGTGGACTGTTAAAGGCTGATGATGGTGATGATGAATTAGTTTCTTTATTTTTTACTGTTTTTATATAATTTCCGTGTGGTGGCTGATTAAGAATACGGAGTTTAGCCACCCCTATTCATCACTATACCTATTCATAGTATAATATGTATGTATTTACAAAAAAAAAAGTATGTTTATGTATTTTTTTTTATGCTAGCTTCGCTCCGCGGAGTTACTCGCGGCTTGCAGCAATAATAATAATAAAACTCATTTGTACAAACACTGCACACAAACCACAGTTAAGTTTACACTTCGATATTAATCACACAAGAAAAAAAACAATATAAAAATAATAATTAAAAAACAAAATGCAATAAAAACAATATAAAAAAAAACCGTTGCCCGCGGTTATTTTTATATTGTTTTGTTTTTATTTTTGTTTTTTAATTATTCTATATACCACGGGACTTAGCTAATCTATATAAATAAATAAAATTGGAGTGTCTGTTTGTAATAACAAACAACCAGTTTTTATTAAATGCATATCAAAGTATTTACATTACTGACATCCAAAATTGAATTTTCAAGTTTTTGTCTGTCTGTCCGTCTGTCTGTTTGCGGGTAACCTCTGGAACGGCTAGACCATTTTTTTTTCTTAAAAATGACAATTCCCGCATTAGGAATATGAATTCCTGTGTCGCGGGGGACTTTACAAACACACATGAAACGGACACAAAGAACACCCAGACTCAGAACAACAATTTGTGAATCACACAAAGTGTTATCCCACGTGGGATTCGATCCCGCGACACTTGGCGCAGTAGAGAGCGGCGTGGCGACCGCTTGAACCACTAGGCCAACCGTGCAGTCATAATAATAATAATAATAATTAAAATTTTAACTGGCAGATGGCTGACGTAGGAGTAACTTAATCAAATTTTTTTTAGACTAGCTCCACTAAGCGGCGTTACTCGCAGTTTACAAGAATAACCGCGAGTAACAACGCGTGTCTTAGCTAGTTGAAAATAAAAGTACCAGTCCTCCAAGGTCACAATAAGCGTCATAGATGCGTAAACCATTAAATAAATATACATATACATATTTATATATATCCATATTACACATTCATATTTATATATATTTATATATATCCGTGTTTTTTTTTCTGTGCGGAAATGTCGGACTCGAACTAACTAAAAACGCACGCCTTACACACGGTACTTTGATCCAATTTTTTTTTTTAAGGATTTTGAAAATCCCTCGGATCTCAGGTTCTTTTAGGGATTTAGAAAACCAGGAGTATGTGGTGTTTCATCTAAAACCCACCCCGATCGCTGGCCTCATGCATCCTGCTCTCCGGACCATATGATTTCAGGTCGTTGCTGCGCCTATCCAGGTTCTATCGGATTGATGGTCACATTTTGGGAACCAATATTTGCGATCAGGTCGCCATCACACTGTCGACCGCAGTATTTAATCTGCTACCAGAGGTCCCCACTCTCTGGTAGCTTGAGGTACTATGAGCCTAGGAACCAGGTATACCCTCGAAAGGAAGCCCCTGGAACCCTGAAGTACCGCGGGCCACCTGCGGCTTGTAGATGACCCTCTTCTGTGTGGGAACACAAATATTGTCTTTGTTTTTCCGCAAAATGAAGGGAAGCCAACCCCAAATGAACTTGGAAGTAATAAGGCCTCAAAACGCCATCTAGTCCCAAACTAAGCAGAGCTTGTATTATGGGTACTAGATAACTGATATAAACACATAAAAAAAAATTCTTCGCCACCGACCCTGAATAACGCATTGATCTTCATTGTTATTACAGTTACAATTGAATGCTTAGAAAAACATGAATTTACTAACGAAATAAATCGCATCAAAGATGGTGGGAGTGTCGAGAAGGCCGACAACATTACATCTTAAAACACCTAGTGACATGTAAGTGCATGTACATAAATAAAAAAACATTTAAGAAAAAATTGATGTGTGATTCTTAATTTGAACTTTAAACAAAATCGAATAGGTATTGAATTCGTTAAATAAATAGTTATAGTGTTTTTTTTTAAATTAAATTTTCGAACGGACAACATGGTTATGCATTTGTAAGACGCGTGTATTGCACTGCAGTCGATCATCAGTGTTGTTACATAGTGTTAGTGTTCGAGAAACGGTGAGTTTATTTTTTTAAGTTCTAATTTCAAATGTATTTGAATTTTTAATTGAGTTTCTTTTCTTTCTTTTAATGTTCGAATTTTGAATGTAAATTTTTAATATAGAATTTGATTTCTGTAAAATTTAAGTATAATACAGTTTATTTAAAATGAAGTGTTCTTTTTTCAAATTTAATAAAAAACTAAGATGAAATTTTTAAGCGTGTTACAAAATTATTAGAAATTGTTTTAAATTCACTTTTTACCTTTTATTTTTAGTCCTTTTTTCTTATAAATATTTTTTAATTACAAAAACAAAATACGTGATATAGTTGACCAGCCTGTTTGCTCAACTGCTTAGTAAGACTTCTGTGCGTGGGGTCGCAGTTTCAAATCCCATCCAGGACAGTTTATTAGGAACAACTGTTCTGCCTTTGAGTGTAATAAATAAATGTACATTTGTGGTATCTTAATAAATGCATATAAAAGTGTATACGGTACAAACATCAGAAAAGCAATTTTAAAAATATTTGTCTATCTATCTGTTCGTTTGTTCGGGGTAATCTCTGGAACGGCTGGACATATTTTGATGGGACTGGCAGATAGCTGATAATATAAAGAGTTACTTAGGCTACTTTTTTAGACTGACATCGCTCCGCGGCGTTTCTCGCGACGACTATAATTTTATATCTAATATAAATATTTTGGACATCTTACACCCAACGCCATCTAGTCCTAAATTAAGCAGAGCTTGTATTATAGGTACTAGAAAACTGATATAAATACATAAACATACTTTTTTTTGTATATACATACATATTATACTTACATAGAAAAACACCCAAACTATGAAACAAATATTTGTGGATCACACAAATATCTAGTCCGACACGGGTATCGAATCCAAGACCTCTTGATAAGCATCCGCATACGCTGACCACTAGACCAACAAGGCAGTATTATATCTATATAATTTATTTATTTTTATCAGCACTCGGCTTACCATAGTGTAGGTTCTGTTCACTTTGGTATAAGAAGGCCGTATGTGAGTCATTTTTATTAATAATACTGTACTTCAGAGGTATACAATACTGACTCCACATTTTGTCGAAATTACAATTATTATACCATTAAATGCTATCCGTGTGGTGACGGATTAAGAATACAGAGTGTCACCACCCCTATTCATCCCGCGGGTGTCGTAAAAGGCGACTAAGAGATAAACAAGACAACATCAATGCAAAGAGAAGGAATACTTGAAACCAACCCTTTTTTTTTTTTTTTTTTTTTTTACGTGTGGAAATCCCCGCGGACCGTCACCCCGTCGGGGGTTACGGCGGGGTGGTGTGTCGGACTCGAACCGACTAAAACCACACGGTGTGACCCTCTCTGCGCCTTTGTATTGGAAGGAGTCCAGGGAGGGGATTTCCTTCTGGACTCCAACCGGCGCCTGCCCGCACTGTTGCGGGCACCATCTCAACTTTAAACTCTCTAATTGGGCAGCGTCCGGTCACACACGGACGCCGCCCCCTCGCGGTTGGCCTCTACTGCGGACGGACGGGAAACCCGTCCCGCCCATCCGCGGCCACTCTCAGGGCGGCATGAGACGCAGGTATGCGCGCCTCCGCCGCCCGGGGCGCCGGCGGCGGATCGGGTCCGAGTGGATATCGTCCTCCCGGGCCTTCTCCGCCACCTCCTTCTGCAAGATTACATCCTCGCAGAAGGTTGCGACCGCGGTAAAACAACTGTCGCTGCCGGCCATCGATCTTATGACGGCCGGCAGCGAGAGATCCCCTCCGATGACCGCAGTGAGGACCCGGCGCTGCGCCGCCCAAGCGGGGCAGACCGCCAGCGTGTGCTGGGCCGTGTCCTCACTGCAGTCGCAGTGGTGGCAGGCGGGACTCGGTTCCCTCCTAGCGACCGAGTGCAGGTACTTTCCGAAGCAACCGTGCCCGGAAAGTACCTGCGTCAGCCGGAAGGAAAGGGTCCCATGCTGCCGCCCTGCCCACTCCGCGATGACCGGCTGAAGAGCCTCCACGGCGGCGAAGCCAGCGCGTGGGGTCTCCAGCCGGAACGACCATCTCTGCATGGTGGCTCGGCGAGCGGCTTCGCGCCACTCGCGCACGTCATCGGGCGGAGGGCGAAAGCCGTTCTCCGCCCGGAAGTCAGCCACTCGCCGATAAACTTCGGCGAGCACTTCCGCCTCCAAATCCCACGGGGGTGTTCCGGCCAAGGCGCACGCCGCCTCGGTAGATACGGTGCGGTATCCGCGTATGGCTCTGACCGCCAATACCCTCTGGGGGCGCCAGAGGCGCACCCTATTCTGGGCGGACAGAGCCGCCGCCCACACCGGTGCACCATACAGTGCCATCGACCGGACAACCCCCGTGTACAGCTGCCTAGTGGGGACACTGGCCCCGCCCAAATTGGGCAGAAGTCGCCCTAGGGCGGAGGCAGTGCCCACCAGCTTAGGACCAAGCTGTCGGAAGTGCTCGTCGAAGAGCCACCTACCGTCGAGGACCAGACCCAGGTACCTCATCTGGGCCCGGACCGGTACGAGGACCGAGTTGACCACAATGGAGGCGCCGGCGGGCGGACCGCGACGGGGCCCATGAAATAATAGGGCCTCCGTCTTGTCCAGGGCCACCCGCAGACCCAGCGCCTCGATGCGCCCGACCACCCGGGAGACTCCCGTGGTGGCCAGGCGCGCCGCCTCCTCAAAGTTTGCCCCCCGGGCCGTGACCAGGGTGTCGTCTGCGTAACAGATTACACCCAGCCCGGGGGGGAGACGCCCTCGTAGGGCCCAGTCGTATCCCATGTTCCACAGGAGTGGTCCTAGGACAGACCCCTGTGGAACACCGCACGACATGGCCCTGCGTCTCAAGGCGCCATCTCGGTCACTTGAAACCAACCCTATACCAACCCGTCTGGCCAGCGTGGAATAGTAGGCCAAAACCTCCTTTTTATGGAGAGGCCTATATCCGGCAGTGGACTGTTAAAGGTTGTTGATGATGATGATGATACCATTAAAATAGCAAGAACAAGTTCTACATAATGGTATAAAGCATTAAGTCCTACCTCGCCTATGAAAAGAGATATACAACGCACAAATATTAACACAGAAGAGATATACAAATATTAACAGGGTATAGAATCTCAAATGATGTTAGATAATAGATAGATTTATCGTAATTATGTGTAATTCATGATACTTCCCTCTATTTATTATAAATAATACAGCTAAGTTAATTACTATGCCTTTACTATAACTTTCTCAAAATTACATTCAAAAATTCACTACGCGCATTTTTGCCACTCCTTTAAAATTTGTCTTTAGCCTCTTAATGTTGTATACCTTTGAGGTACAAAATAGTCATCACTAGCTTAGCCCTACGGTCTTACCCGTGGTTATTTTTAGGGTTCTTCTCTCCACCACCTCCACCTCCACCTCTAAAAGCCAAACGGCAGTCTCAAAAATTCTGGAAAAATTCGTAATGGTAGTTCATATAATGAACTTTAAAGAAAAACTATAACGGATTAGCTGACTGAGGCTTAACTTGTAAAAAATTAACGCATTAATACGTAAACATAACAATTATCTATTGGATACGATTTAAATCCACGTACCATTATGGGTAACTGAGGAAACCTTTCCTGTGCGTGGACCGACACGCACTTGGCCGATTTTTATTTTATGTAAGTCTACCTAAGTGACTCTACTCTGTCTAATGGAAAACATGAGCAGAATCCAAGAGTAAAGGTCACGACCTCATTGATAGTGCATACAATAGTGATACACGGTCGCCACGCCACTCTCTACTGCGCCAAGTGTCGTGGGTTCGAATCCCACGTGGGATAACACTTTGTGTGATTCACAAATTGTTGTTCTGAGTCTGGGTGTTCTTTGTGTCCGTTTCATTTATGTTTGTATAGTCCCCCGCGACACAGGAATTCATATTCCTAATGCGGAAGTTCTTTTAGAAAAAAAGAAAAAAAAATACACTAAGATGCGTTGTCTGGTGAGTGGTGTGCCATAGCAGCCCAACGAACAGTCCTAGAAAATGATTCGTAATAGTTGGGCCTCCGGTCTCACACTCACCAACGAAATACGACAGCAAGAATGCTGTCATTATTAGGATGGTCTTCTGCGGGAGGGTAGTACTGCCCCGGTCAAGCCGGACCATTCCTGCTGACAACTAGTTCGAAGACAACTTCGAATTTCAGTTCTCCCTTAGGGTTGCGGAGGTCCGATGCCAGTAGCTATGTGGAAAAACTGATATTCAGGTAAAACCGGTTGAACTAGTAGCCGACCCCAAATAATATTGGGAATAAGGCTAGGAGGAAGAAGAAACGAACATTTCAATTTTATTTACTTATATAGATTGTTATTTCTAACTTGCACAGAAAAGATTTCATAATATAATACAATTTGTGATTTCACTTTCGTTATGAAACTAATTATTTAGATGATAAAAATTAATGAATCTATTTACTTGCTGAGCTCCGCGGTTGAAGTTGCAAGTCACGGCACGGGGCGAAGCTAGTTAGAAAAAGCGGCCAAGTGCGAGTCGGACTCGCCCTTGAAGGGTTCCGTAGCAGCAAGTAACATCATATAAAAGTTTTTGAAGTTCGTTGTAACTTTCATCGATGTTTTAATAATAGTTGTTTTTATTGAAAGAAATGTAAATTGCGGTTTATGATTTATGACGTATTAAAAAAAACTACTTACTAGATCTCGTTCAAACCAATTTTCGTTGGAAGTTTGCATAGTAATGTACATCATATATTTTTTTTAGTTTTATCATTCTCTTATTTTAGAAGTTACAGGGGGGGGGGGACATTTTACCACTTTGAAAGTGTCTCTCGCGCAAACTATTCAGTTTAGAAAAAAATGATATTATAAACCTCAATATCATTTTTGAAGACCTATATATACATACCCACATGTATGGTTTTAATGAAAAAAAATTTTTTGAGTTTCAGTTCTACGTATTGGGTATCCCCCAAAATTAATTGCTTTTTTTCTATTTTTGTGAAAAAATATTGATGCGCTTCACAGAACACATCGACTGACCACGTTTCAACAGTATAGCTCTGATGGTTTCGGAAAAATGTGGCTGTGACATACGGACGGACAGACAGACATGACGAATCTATAAGGATTCCGTTTATTGCCATTTGGCAACGGAACCCTAAAAAGTAGGAATAGTTATTCAGCTAAATCCTATCAAAATGAGTCCTGCCGATATTAGCGACAATAAACCGAGACAGATAACATTTTTTTTTAATTTATTATTTTGTCTATCTATAAAAGTACGATACTTACATCAAAAAAGCATTTTTTTTTAATTTTCTGTATTTTAATAGTCTGTCTTTCTGTTTGCTACGACCAATCTCAAGAACAGCTGGACGTTTTATCGAAACTTGGACATAGCTGATGACATAAAAAGTAACTTAACATAATTTTTTTAGACTAACTCTCCGCGGCATTACCGATTTACAAAAAATAACTGCAGTTAACACAGCGGAACTCGATAATATAATAAATAAATAAATATCGAGCATTCTGATAAGAATCCGAGTAACAATAGATAAACGGTCATTGAACTTTTACTTTTTATTTAAGTTACATCATATTCATGGTTAGTTGGTACGGTTGGTCCACGAGCTCAAAGTTATTCAGCGTGCTATGGAAAGGGCTATGCTCGACGTTTCTCTGAGGGATCGTATCAGGAATGTGGTGATCCGTCAGAGAACTTACGTCATCGACATAGCTCACTGGATTAGCTAGCTGAAGTGGAGATGGGCTGGCCATATTAACCGCAGAACTGATGACCGCTGGGATAGAAGAGTTCTGGAGTGGAGACCGCGACTCGGCAAACGTAGTGTAGAACGTCCAAAGCCAGGTGGAGTGACGATTTGAACAGGATGGCTAACAGGAGCTGGATGCGAGAAGCCCAAAATCGAAGCAAGGAACCCGTAGAACAGCCATCCTTACCTCCATTTCCTTGATGGGTGGCACATTATCCTAATAATACCGTACCTGACCAAGTAGGCCATGTGTAAGAAGTGTATGTTCCACTCACTGTGGTAAAAAGTCCATAACCATTTCCTCCAGCTGGAGAGTCACTGTAAGGGCGGAATTTCGATCAAACACTTTCTCTTCCTACGGAAGTGGGCTGTCAGTCCACTGGGGTTTTCGGCGGGGTGGTGTACCAACCTGAGGAGGCGCGGTTGCAGCCTGAAATTTTGGAGGGGGTAAAAAAGGAGAAGGACGGTTTGAAAAATCCAGCTTTTGAGGCAGCTGGAAACAATTGGAAGTGTTTGATTTTGAAGGGGATCACCAGTGACCCGCCCTTCCTTAGGACTGCGCCTGACTCTGTGCCTGAAATGGAAGGGTTATGGGGAAGGGAATGGGAACTGTTGTTATTAAAAGATCCGGACCCCTCCCTGAATTGAAACCACATTTTTACCAACCCGTATGCCCAGTGTGGTATAGTCGTCCAAAACCTCAGTTCTAAGAAAGGGTTCAGTCTAGCAGTGAACAACTAAAAACTGTTTATGATGATGATAGGGACAAACGTTCATCCATGCGATCTAATAGTAAGCGGGTACCGCAACCCATTAAATCCAAGTATCAATAGTGCGTTACCGTTCTTTTGGTTTCTCCTCTCGGTCGAATTTAGAAAGTTTTAAGTTTTTATTTATTTAAATCTATATATCCGTAACGACGAATGTCGTAAGAGCCCTGGCAGAGACGTCATCCAAGGAACAGTAGACCGGGTTCTGTGGTGTGTTCTTTGAGAGAGGCCTATGTCCAGCAGTGGACTGCAACGGGTTGATGATGATACTACTCGTACTATATCTGAAACAATTAACAAGAATTGAAGTGTTTCTTTGTAATTTTATTTTAACTGCTTTCACTAAATGCATCTGCAATTATAATTTTTTGTCTATCTATTGTGATAGATCAAAATATGTTTTTGACAAGCTTTCGTACGCGACTTTACCCGCGTGTATGTCGGTAATTGCGGTAAAAAGACGCTTATATCCTTTCAGGTTCTTAAATAGTATAGCTGTCTGCAGTACGATTATGTATTCGTAGGTATAGGCGCTATCTATAGAAGGAACACTGAACCACAAGTAAAACACGGTATGAAATTATATGGAGTAACTACTAATCCTGAATCGCGATAGAGAAATTCTCGCGCCGATTAGCATATACACAACATCAACCGTTTTGACCTGTGATTAGGCATACGGACAGCCATGACAGAGGTTGTAGGTTTAACTTCCGACCAGGACAAATGTTTGTGTGAGGAGCACATAGAGCAATACGATACGGAATAGCCATATGCGGGCGTTCCCAAATTCTTGTCGCTCCCTAATTAAGTTATTCTGCATCATATTTTCCGTAGGTGGAGGAGAATGATGCAAAAATATCTGACCAGGTCGCCATGGTATGTGTTACCTTTGCTGCATTGCACCCTCACAACTCCTGGATTCGACTCATGCTCTCCATCAGACTGAATAGAGTCACTTTGGTAAAGGCTTAAATATAAAAAAATCTATAAATAAATAAATATTTTGGACATCTGACACACAACATCTAGTCCCAAGCTAAGCAAAGCTTGTGTTATGGGTACTAGACAACTAATATAAATACATAAACATACTTTTTTTTTTTGTAAATACATACATATTATACATAGAAAACACCCAGACTCCGAAACAAATATTTGTGAATCACACAAATAATATTTGGTCCGACCCGGGAATCGAACCCGAGACCTCTTGATCAGCAGCCGCATACGCTAACCACTAGACCAACGAGGCAGTAAAATAAATCTGTAAATGAAGTGTCTGTGTTATTAAATTAACAGTTTTTACTAAATACATATGAAAGTTTGACAGTATTTACGATCTATGAAACGGTTCGACCAATTTTAACGCGACTTTCACTGACAGACAGCTTTTAACATAAGAAGTAACATAGACCACGTTATTTTGAACTAGTTTCGTTCGGCGGCATTACCTGCGATATACAGCAATAAGGGGACTGTCCCAGGCTGCAGACAATCAAAGGAAGCCATGCCACTTTCTAATGATAAACTAACCAAACGCCTATTGCGTTTGGTTAGGGACAGTCTGCGGCTGGTGGCAGGAACTATCACCGGACACTGTTTGTTTAGTACAAACACTTCCACACCATAGGCATAACTGACAGTCCCCTATACAGAGCATGCTTAGGGGCAGAGGAAACGGTGTCGCATGTACTCATTGAGTGCACAGGTGTCACCGAAACACGGAAAAACACACTTGGATCTCCTAAATCTGTTGCAGAATGTCTGGACAGACTCTGAGACCTTATCCGCTTCTGGAGGGAGGTGGGCTGGCTGGAGTGATGGCCGCCCTCACGTACAATGGTCCACTTAAAGGACTAAGTGCGGAAACCACCCACATAACATAGAACAGCAATAAGGGGCTGTCCATTAACCACGTGAGGCTTGACAGGGGGGGAGGGGTTCACAAGAAATTACGAAATATCACAAGGGGGAGGGGGGTGTAGTAATATATCACGTGTATTTATTTATTTTCTGTAAATTTTCGCATTTCTTTCATTATCTTTATGTCAGTCAACCTGCGACCTTTCTACTCTACCTCTGAACGTAATTTTTGTTGTCTATAATTTTCTATTATAAAATTAGTTGTATAACTGTACTGTCTGTTTTGAGGTAGTAGAGCCACGCTGATTTCAGCACGAATGGGCCGGCTCGACCCGGCCAGTACTACCCTCACACAGAAGACCATCCTAATAATGACAGCATTCTTGCTGTCGTATTTCGTTGGTGAGTGTGAGACCGGAGGCCCAATCATTCTGCATCATTCTCCCGCCCTTCGAAGGCCGGGAGAACGATGCAGAATAATCTAACCAGGCTGCCATGGTAGGGGTCACCATGCTACATTGCCTACCCTCACAATAAGCATGGTGACCCCTACTCCTGGATTCTACTCATGATTTCCATCAGGCAGAGTAGAGTCACTTTGGCAGGCTTAAATATAAAAAAAAAAATAAAAAAAAAAAACTATCAATATTAAAAAAAAAAATTATAGGTACTAAAAAATACACGTGATATAGGAGAGGGGGGGGGGGTAGGGTAGTCATAAACCTCACCATCTATCACCAAGGGGGAGGGGGGGTTGAAAAATGCCAAAAAAAAGATCACGTGATTAATCGACGGCCCCTAACGGCGGGTAACACCGCAGGTTTCAGCTAGTATTAGACAAGAATATACATTAAACGCACTTATCTTGCATAAAAATGGATAAATTAGAGCGAGCAAGCATATTCATTGACTTGCAAATTTATTAAGACTTTCAAAACATTAGTAGAAATTAAATTTTATGAATACCGCTTTGTCGGTCTAGCAATTAGCATTTACAACTGCAGTCCAAAAGGTCTCAAGTTCGATTCTCCTAATCCTGACAAAAAGTATTGCTAGGTTTTTTATTACACGCTTTTTATTAGCTTCACCTGTATGTTTGTAAGCGACTCCTTTGGGTGCGATTTTAACCCACTTTAAACAACCAGATTTCGTTTCAACTTTGTAGATTTATCGAGGACCGATGACAATTTACTAATTTGAAAAAAAAAAAAATTATAAAATTTTTGAATTAAAAAAATTGTTTGAAAAACTAAAAAGTAGAAAATAATTTTTGATGGAAAAGCGTGGGGTGCTTTCTGAAAATATTTCAATAACGTCGCCCCACGCTTTTTACATTAATATTATTTTAGACCAAGTTCTCAATGATAACCCTTAGTATGGAAGTTTAGCGGTGTTTCACACCTATATGTTCGAGCGTTAAACCGTCGGTCTCGAGTGTCATGAACATCTCTATGAAGATCATTATTTTTTTTATAAGTGTGGAAACCCCTTCGGGCTATTAACGGAATCGGACCGACTAACACCACACGACACCACTCTGCGCCTGAGATGGAATGGATCCAGGAACAGCTATTATATTATTACGACATCTTACCACCTTCCACCTCCCATTTGTTGTTGGATTGTATACTTTAATCTCAAAGGATTACAGTCCATTTTTCAATATCGCACGCATGAATATTTGGTTCAGAACCAATTAAAAGTTCATCCGAAACACACGCTTATTTAAAAACAAGAAAAAGAAAACATCCTCACTTTACGTGTAACTTTCATAATTTTATTCTAGCACTTTGTCGACGTAATTACAACACATATTCATGCAAAGTTTTACCTTACTACCACCGACCGTTTGGGCGGAGGTCGAGGACGGACGGACGGACATGGAGAATCTATAAATCCAAAAATGGACTGTATACCAGTGAATTTAAAGTATGATGTACAAAATCAAAACAATAATCACTGCCATTATGACCTCTTAAAATTGAAGCGTTCATGCAGTTACCCAAGATAAAGGAAAGTAGGTAGGAAGCCTAATAAATAAAATAATTAAGAATTTTGAATTATTTAAATCGTCAATGTTAATGATATTTTAATTGAATCGGTTTGAACACAAATATAATTGTCTTAGAACATACCATAACTAATATTATCGTTATGATTGACTTAGAACATTAATCACTTTTTAATGATTTGATCAATCAGTTTTCAATTCATAGTGGGGATGTCATGTCTAAAATTTAGAACCCAAGTCAGGCCACGCATAGCAAATGTAGTATATCCTTCTATATTGTCGGCTCACAGTCGCACGCGTCCACTCGCTATCGTTGCTAACAATCGACTGAACTGGTGAACTGTGTCATTCGCACGTAGACTCGCGATGACACAATGCTTCGTTCTCATTCATTCATAGTGAACGAGCGAATGAATAACTTACTAACACCTCACTCATTCACAGTAAACGAGTGAATGAATAACAAAATGACGCCTCATTCATTCTCAGTGAACGATTGAATGAATAACTCACTGACACATACACTACAGCAAGGGTTCCGTAGTCAACCATAATGATAGTTAGGCTTAGAATAATTACACATAGAAAGATAGTCTACATACAAGCGCTGTATCAATAGGGAAGCACTAAACCGATTCACACAGGCGTGACGATTACGTGTTTACGCTCGGCGACACGCACACATACACTTGAGTAATGTTGTCAGTGAAGGTCCAGTTCCTGATAGTGGGGAAATGATTCGGCCGCTGATAATCATTTTTTTGGCAAATATAAATAAATAGCTATGTGTGGTAAAGTATGGGTATGGGTAGTGTAGTTGTTATAATACGAGAATGTTTATATTTATAACGTTAAAATGTTATGAACATAATAGTGTATTTTTGGTTAACTTCCAATATTCTTCTCCACGACAAAAAAAAATATTTTCAAATTCTAGCAACACAGCATTAAATCGAAATATTTCTATTTTGACCTAATTAACTACAATATGCTATGAAATATTGAAAGCTTACTTGTGAAAATTGATGTACTTCTTTTCTTTTTCAGCTGTGTTGTGACACAATTTTACTGCACAAATCGCCATAATAATAATTTTTTTCGCGATTCACGTTCGACGTGCTATGCCATTAAACACTACGAAGCGGCCCGGCGGTTGGAGCCATTTCTGGCTCAAATAAAGTGCTTCAAAATGTTTCTATGTGTAATTATTCTAAGTATTTAGGTTTAAAATCGTGTCCAATAGATAATTTTGTAACGTTTACTTATTATTTCTTTATTTTTGTACGAAGTTTTCCAAGTGAGTGTAGTTAGAACCCTATATCTCCTTAAATAAAAAAGTTATAAAAACCGCTATAGTTTTCCTTGAAAATTCAATATATGGACTACTAACATGAGTTTTTTCAGATTTATTGAGGGCAGCCGTTTGACTTTTAGGGGGGGGAGCTGTATCTATAAGGGTTCCGAGTCATGAACTACGGAACCCTAAAGCTGTGAATTCTCCGGATTTTAAAGTTGCAAACCAGGACACGACACCAATAATTTTTTTTCTTGATTTCGCAATATTAATTATATTAATAATAATTGCTTGACTAACTTTAATGAAACTAAAGGAAAAGGGAAAAGCAATATGGTTACAATTTCTTATTTCCTTTGATAGTTAAATATTGATAAGTTGCTTATCGGAAGTTTTTTTAAGGATTAATTATAAAGTACCTTTTAGGGTTCCGTAATCATCTAGGTATATATAAATACATCTTCTTCCTAGCCTTATTCCCAATATTATTTGGGGTCGGCTACTAGTTCAATCGGTTTTGCCTGAATATCAGTTTTCCACGGAGCGACTGGCATCGAACCTCCGCAACCCTATGGGAGAACTGAAATTCTAACATCCCACTACCGGGATTCATCATCACGACTGTTGTCCTATGATAACAACCGGGACCGACTGTTTAACGTGACCACCGGATCAAGGAAGCGCTCTAGCTCGTTGCTTACCTTTAGTGATTGTTCCTAATCGCCTAGGGTGACGTAATTTTAGCTTAGTGACCAAGATATCCTTAAAGAGATCTAAGCCCAGCAGTGGACTGTAAGTAGCTGTGATGATAATCATTTTTTTTTGTTGAAGTTTGTTTGTTGACTGGCGGTTGTGAGTATGTCATGCTCGCTGAAAAGTCCTGCTGGCGGTGGCGTGTGTAGCGGGTCGTTCGTTTTCCTACGATATGGTTGAACTGGACGATGGCTGGTGCATAGGTCATGCTCGTGATACGGGCGCCGCCAGTCGGGGCTGGTCATCTCATAACTTCTATTTATTGTTTAATTATTTTTGGACACTACCTCTGTAAATATCAGCATCGTTACATTGTTCTCACATTTAATAAAATGCCATAAAGAATGTAACCTAAAATTCTTAAAACAATGAGTTTCTGGTCTGTTCTTCTCCATAGGATCTACGAACTGGAACAGACAATTAGCTTCACGACTGACTACTGAAATGGTTTATTTGAAATAAAAATGGTTTGATTTGATTTGATTTTGTTTCAGAGCCTAGAAATGGCGCCAATGGTACCAGAATTTTACCGAGGAAAAACAGTATTCATTACGGGAGGAAGCGGTTTTGTGGGAAAGGTAATCTTGAACTTTGTGTTGGAGGAACACGTCACCCTCCTCCTCCACAAACTTATTTATATACAGTCATACCTCGACTTACGCTACCCCGTTTTAAGCAAATTCGGAGATACGTGGTTTTTCATTTGCCCACTTCGCTCTGTCGTTACTCTAAATAATTTCGATCCACGAGTGGAAGTTGTATTTTTGCCATAAAACACTACCTGCTTCCTTCAACCAATGGACCAGGGAGTCATTAAAACATTTAAAGCTTACTACACAAGGCGATCATTTGCACATCTAATTGAAGCTATTAGACATAATAACGAGCTTTCTGTCAAAGACTTTTGGAAACAATTCAATGTTTTAGATGCTTTAAGAATTATTGGTCAATCTTGGAATGAGATTTCACAAAAAACTTAAACGTATTTATATGCAAAATTGAACCCCGACTTACGCGACTTCGACTTACTATGGCTTGGTTTCATCTATCGCGTAAGTCCGAGGTATTACTGTACTTACATTTTCTAAGTGGCCAGGTGGAGTGATGATTTGCGCAAGACGGCTGGCAGGAGCTAGATGCGAGTAACCGAGAATTGATCTAAATGGCCTGTAATTGGAGAGGCCTATGTCCAGCAGTGGACTGCGGTAGGCTGATGATGATGATGATTTACTCAGTTTCGTGAGGTCAATTTAATGCACCAGTCACACGAACTGATGGGTGTTTTCTGAAAATATTTTTAATAACGTCGCCTCACGTTTAGTTTAAAAGCGTGTTTGTTTAGTTTCTATAACATTTTTTTTATTATTTCAGTGCATTATAGAGAAGTTGCTCAGGAGTTGTCCAGATATAGCATGTATCTATATTCTGATGCGACAAAAGAAAGGTGTCAAATCTGAAGAACGGCTTCAAGAACTTATCACACAGAGGGTAAGCTTAATATTTATATTCTCTTCTCTTTCTCTTAATTATTCAAGACAACTCCCGCATTAGGAATACACATTCTATCACGGAGGACTTTTTTTTTATGTAAGCCTACCAAAGTGACTATACTCTGCCTGATGGAAAGCATGAGTAGAATCCAGGAGTAGGGGTCACCATCCTCACTGTGAGTGCAAGTAATGCAGCATGGTGGCAGCCTAGTCAGAAAATACTGAATCATTCTCCCGGCCTCCTAAGGAACTCACACTCATCAACGAAATACGACAGCAAGCAAATACTGTCATTATTAGGATGCTACTAGTACCTACCAAATATTTTATTTACAACTAGCTTTCCGCCCGCGGCTTCGCCCGCGTGGAATTCGTTTATATCGCGCGACACGGTAAGGGTAGATTAAACAATCTTACATGATTTTATGTTTGATAATAAGGAAATTCGACACTAACTTTCGTCCCCTATTTCAAACCCTTCTACCTTTATTTTCGCAATAAAAAATGTCCTATGTCCTTTCCCAAGTTCTGTTCTATCTTCATACCAAATTTCATCAAAATCGGTTCAGTGGTTTAGGCGTGAAAGCGTAACAGACAGACAGACAGAGTTACTTTCGCACTTATAATATTAGTAGGGATTATACATAAAACGGACAAAAAGAACAACCATTTGTAGACCACACACAATTTTGTCCTATGAGATTCAAACCCACAACACTTGGTGCAGTAGAAAGTGCCGTGGCGGCCGCCTAAACCATTGTGGCGACATCCACATACAGCGTCATCTACCGAATAAACATTGAACTACGAAGAAAACACGTAACGATCTATACGGAGTAACTATTAATCCTGAATCGCGAAAGTGACATTCTCGCGCCGATTAGCATATATACAACATTCCAACATCAACTGTTGGGCAGTGGCCCACCAGGCATGATCACCTCGCCTAGTCGGAGGATCCTCCCTTTTTGTTGGAGGAACACGAAACCCGTTCCTCCACACCATTAAGCCAACCATTTAGCAGTATTAAGATGCTGACGTTCTTAGAGACTGATTCAAGATAGTGGAGAAACGCTGGTTCAGCACAAACGAGCTGACTCGACTAGAGGGTAGTACTTCTCACAGAAGATCAACCTAAAATAACGAGATTCCTGCTGTCTTCTTTCATTGGTGAGCATGACCCGGAGCGGAGACCCAATCATTCTGCATCAGTCTCCATACAGAAACATCTTACTAGATGACTACTTATTAGATCTCGCAGAGGTATACCTAAGTCAAAAAATCGTCTTGGAAACCCTTTATAGTGTTTTTTTAAAAGAGCTATCTAATGATACCCCACACGATGAGGTAACCGCGAGAAAAAAAAACATCCCACTTTACGTGTAGGGGAGGTACCTCAAATAAAAAAAAATCATAATTTTATTGTAGCGCTTTGTAGACGTAATTACAACAC
Organism: Phragmatobia fuliginosa; assembly: GCA_932526445.1. Lineage (NCBI taxonomy): Eukaryota > Metazoa > Arthropoda > Insecta > Lepidoptera > Erebidae > Phragmatobia > Phragmatobia fuliginosa. Next base: position 1,504,273 of record OW052083.1, on the reverse strand, counting down.
ACATTCGTGCAAAGTTTCATCTTTCTAGCACTTACCGTTTGGACGGCAAGTCGAGGACGGACGGACGGACATGACGAATCTATAACGGTTCTGAGTCCTAAACTTTGGAACCCTAAAAAGCACAAATGGGGTGTCTCGTCTTGGGCGGTACAATCCTCACATAGAAGACCAACAAGCTTGTTGAGAGTTGAGAGCATTCGTGCTGACTTCTTTTGTAGCTGAGTGCAAGGCAGAAGGCCCAATAATGCAGAAACATTTCAACAGACTCCCACAGGTGTTGGTAGACCAAAGTCTGACTGTCACTCCACGAATAAGATCGAAATTTAACTGTATCGCAACAGAATTAAACTGGTTTCATTCCATGGGTGTCGTAAGAGGCGACTAAAGGAACAAATTAAGCAACTAACATCACTGCCAAGAGAAGGAAAACTTGAAACAAAGCCTTTGCCAACCCATCTGGCCAGCGTGGTATAGTAGGCCAAAACCTCCTTACAAAGGAGAGGCCTATGTCCAGCAGTGGACTTTTAAAGGCTGTTGATGATGACCATGAAGCTGGTTTAGGAACAAAGATTAGAGTAAATTATTATTTAGCCTAATGTGTTTTCTTTATTATAGGTTTTCGACTTGATTCGCAAGCAAAACCCAGACCACTTTAAGAAACTGAAGGTCATCACCGGTGATATCACAGAAGATAACCTTGGTATTTCAGAAGAGGATAGAAGAATACTACAGAAGAATGTTCAAATTGTATTCCATAGTGCGGCATGCGTCAGGTACATCATATTATTAGATATTTTCTTTCTAGCCGTTAATATTTCCAAAGTTATTTGGGGTCAACTACTAGTTCAATGGGTTTTACCTGATTATCAGTATTTACACGGAGCAAATGGCATCGGACCCACAACCCTGAGGGAGAACTAAATTCAAAGTTTAAACTACTTTTTGCCATAGATGTTCATGACAACCTACTGTAGGCAGATAAAATTTTCGATTTCCGAGTAAGGCCCTAAAGAGAGTGGGTTTACCCACTATCGTTCCTGTGCCTGGTCTCTTCCATGCCGTATCTATCTATCCTATAGAATTGTTAGAGTAACGGAACAAAGTTTGCACCTACATATGTTTGCGAACACATAAATCCTATACAGACGTAGTTCCTTAGTTTCTTTTACAAAATGCTGTCAAGGGTCGACATCGGCTTGGAGTACATCTTTCTCCATTTCTTTCCCTGATTTCCCATCCTCTCATTTCTTTCCCAGATTCGACCAGAAGCTGAAGGATGCTGTAAATATGAACACAACGGGAACTTGGAGGATGCTAACTCTTGCTGAAAGTATGGAGAAACTGGAGGTATTTTTTTTTTATTGTTGTAATGGAATAGGCGTTTGTCTTCCATCTCACCTGATGGAAGGCAAATTACTGATATAAATTCTTACTTCGTACTTTCTCGTTGCATAATAGACCAGTGTAAATATGAGCATCGTTACATTGTCCTCACATTTAATAAAATGCCTAAAACAATGTAACCAAAAATTGTAAAAACTATGTTGGCAAAGAGTGTCCATGGAGTTTCTTGTCTGTTGTTCTCCATAGGATCTACGAATTGGAACAGACACTTAGCTTCACGACTGACTACTTGACGTTTCAAAAGTGCCGTTGTATTGATGTATTTAAAAAAAATGGTTTGATTTGATTTTTGTGTAAGATGTGGTAAGATGTCCGAAATGTTTATATTTATTTTCCAGGTTTTCGTGCATCTATCCACAGCGTACTGCCGCTGTGATCTAGATGTACTAGACGAGAAGCTGTACAAAGCTGTGCACAATCCCAGGAAGATTATGGACATCGTCACTTGGATGGATGATGAGATGCTTGATCATTTGGAACCCAAGTGAGTACTTTGTGACCCACACATCAATTTTCTAGTCTTATTTTTTTCCAAGATTACTTAAAAACGAAAATATTCATTGAATGGTACTAGCGACCTGGTGCGGTTTTGAACGAATGTTTTTTTTTTAATTATCAGATATCTTTTAATATAATATGCGTATAAACCTTTCTTTCAAATCACTCTATCTATTGCTATAAAAATATGGTTGCCTGTGTAAGAAATTGCCTACGGGCGATAAGGCCGCCACTTGTACCAACACAATATAGCTAGTTCTAAGATCTAACTGTAATTTTCTTCTGGTAATACAATAAAGTCATTATTATTATTATAAAAGTGTTTTTGTGATTTTCTTAGGAAATTTCTAATATCTGCTCGGAGTTTGAAAGTTTGGCGGTAATTCACGCCCGTGCATCGGAGAGCACGTAAAGCCGTCGGTCCCGGTTGTCATGAACATCTATGGTAACCGTTATTGGGAAGTCAGTGCCCTCAAATATATTGACAACTAGTTCAATCTTCGAATTTCAGTTCTCCCTTAGGGTTGCGTAGGTCCGATGCCAGTCGCTCCGTGGAAAAACTGAAATTCGGTAAACCGGTTGAACTAGTAGCCGACCCCAAATAAACTTGAATAATGACTATAAGGATAAGGACTCCATCTATTGCTATAAAATTAGAGGTGATTTTCTTTTAGTTTTTTTTCATTTGAGACTGCCAAAGGCACTCGGCTCGGCCTGATGGAAAGCGTGAGCTATGTCCAAGAGTGTAAGGAATAATCCTCATTGTGAGTGCGTACAATACAGCATGGTGACCCACACTATGGCGTCCTAGTGAGATGCTTCTACATCATTGGTCCTCCGGTCTCACACTCACCAACGAAATACTTACTTACTTACTCCGTTGGCTCAGCGACCCAAAGTGAGTCTTGGCCTCCGACACAAGAAAACGCCACTCCATTCGATCCTGGGCTGCTTGTCGCCAGTTGTCAGCTTGAAGCTCCCCAAGGTCCGCCTGTACTGTATCGCTCCAGCGATATCTGGGTCGCCCAACCGGACGTCGTCCGATTGGACGACCCAGATAGGCTATTTTCACTCCTCGATCTTCTCCCATTCTTTCAACGTGACCAAGACACCAGAACCTATGTGCTTTGATTTGTCCGATGATATTTGGCTCCGCCACGGCATCCTCAACTTCCACGTTTTTCCTGATTCTCCATCCTCCATCAGGTTTCCGCACAGGGCCCAAGATCGTTCGCAAGACCTTCCTTTCTGCAATGAGGAGTTTGTTCCTCTCTTTTTGTATCAGCGTCCAAGCTTCACACCCGTACATAAGTATAAGCAACGAAATACGACAGCACGAATGCTGTCATTATTAGGATGGTCTTCTGTGTGAGGGTAATATCGTCCCGGTCGAGCCGGACCATTCGCCCTGAAATCAGCATGACTATACTACCTTATAAAATGTTGGCCCTGAGATTTTGGATCTGAAATCTCAGTTCTCGGATTTCATTTCTTGAGTTTTGAAACTTAAAGTAGATATATTTTCCAGGATAATAGAATCAGAGCCCAACACATACTCCTACACCAAAGCAATCACTGAAGATCTAGTTGCTGAATACAGTGGGAAATTCCCAATAGCCATTGCGAGGCCCTCTATTGGTAAGTAGATACATTATATTTAGTGTGAAACATCTGATAGGTGACGAATTAAAAATACGGAGTGCCACCACCCCTATTCATCCCGTAGCGGTTAGCGTATGCGAATGCTGATCAAGAAGTCTTGGGTTTGGATCCTGGATCGGGCTGTTCTGCTACTTATTTCTAGTAGCCCAGAGTATAGAAAATCGTGCTATTTTACTTCCGTGCCTCGGAGAGCACGTTAAGCCATCCGTCCCGATGGTTATAAACAAGTTTATGACAATCGTTATTAGGATGTCAGTTCCCTCAAATTCAGTTCGCCTTCAGGGTTGTGGAAGTCCTATGCCAGTCACTCTGTGGAAAAACTGACATTCTGGTGGAACTGGTTCAACTAATAACCAAACAATCTTATTAATAGTAAAGGCTAGGAAGATGATGGTGTTGTAAGAGCTGACTGAGGGAGTAAGCAGGACAATACCCTATCCATGCTCCGTCTTAAAACACGTGGTCGCCACTCTAAAATTTACCAGCCCCACGGCCATCCTATGTGCGAGCAATGTGTCCCACCCACTACCACTAAAGGTCGGTGACTTAGGTGCGTCTGGGGATTTCCACATTCCTGATTCGATCACTAACAGAAATTCCGAGTATCCATTGCACTTTGCGAGACTTTAAGTCTACTTGTCAAAATATTATGAGTGACTAGATCTCCGTACCATAACTCATCACTGGTAACACACATTAGTCAAAGATCGTCTATATCTTCGTCTAGTAACATTTACAAATATTAAATTTCAGTTACAGCGGCTTTAAAAGAACCTATGGCTGGATGGGTCGACAATATCAATGGTCCTACTGGGCTGGTCATAGGAAGTGGCAAAGGTAAGATAATATTATACTAAAGCCGGTTCCAAAAATAACGGGTCAGTCACATAAACCAATAACGGGTCAGTCACATAAACCCGAATATCTCCCGAACTACGTATGCCATCCTAATGAAACGAAGACTGTTCAATTGAGAATTTAATTATACAGATAAAAAATAAAATAAAACTTAGTTACACCCACAATATTAATCTTAAATTAAAAAAAAACTAAAGTAGTCATATTTTTCTTAAGATTACATTTTTTTTATGATTGTTTTTTTGCTGTTTTTCATCACTTTCTTCATTTAATACTTTGTATTGCCTCCACGCGATGAAGCCTCCAGTGATGAAAAACAGCAAAAAAACAATCATAAAAAAATGTAATCTTAAGAAAAATATGACTACTTTAGTTTTTTTTTAATTTAAGATTAATATTGTGGGTGTAACTAAGTTTTATTTTATTTTTTATCTGTATAATTAAATTCTCAATTTAACAGTCTTCGTTTCATTAGGATGGCATACGTAGTTCGGGAGATATTCGGGTTTATGTGACTGACCCGTTATTTTTGGAACCGAGTGTATATTACTGTCTAAATCCCATGCTTTTGGTCGAGTTAAGATAGATTTTCTTGCGCCAAGGGTCAGTTTGCAACAATTTCAAATCAAGAGTCACAAACACCTTAATACTTTTAAAGTTTAACAACATGATCGGCCTAAGCGTGCGTCAATAATGAATGCGCGGTGACTGGAGCCTAGGCGGGCGCGACGAGCGGGGGCTTGCAGTGGCCACAGTGACGCGCGAGCTCTTGTAGCGTTTCGACTTATATCAGGTGTCGCAAACTATGGATGAGGATTTGCTATTTGAAATTGTTCTTGTTATTTCACTCCATAACTTTCTTGTAAGGATGCTTGATGTTTTGGTTAGCCATATAGGTGGTCTAGATTGTATCGCATACAGGATCGGACTGCTTAATAAAAATAGCAAATCCTCATCCATGGTTTGCAACACCTGATATAGGTCGAACCGCTACAAGAGCTCGCGCGTCACTGTGGCCACCTTATGCCACCGCTCGCCACGCCCGCCTAGGCTCCAGTCACCGCGCATTCAGTATGGACGCACACTTAGGCGATTCACACATTGGCGACGCGAACACGCGCGTAGGCGCGGGCAGCCAATCCCGAATCTGCTAGCCGCACTCGCTAACGCGTCGTGTGTTCAGTGTGTTGGACCTGGCGTGTTTTCTATACTAATCGATGTACTTGCATACAATATTAAAATCTGCCACTCCGCGCTACGCGACGGAGCGCTTAATCGAATCGCCTAAGCGTTTGGCTTGTGACGCATCTATCTTTCTTCCACTAATGGCCGGTAGAAGAGAGACTGAGAGACAGCGGTAGCACGTAACCTATACGTGAAACATTTTGTTCAAATGCTCATAAAGTTAATGGTGTGAAGTGAATAGTTAATGGTTTTTATGACGTTATGACGTTATGACTGCTCGGTTGGCCTAGTGGTTTAAGCGGTCGCCACGCCGCTTCCTACTGCGCCAAGTGTCGTGGGTTCAAATCCCACGTAGGACAACACTTTGTGTGATTCACAATTTGTTGTTGTGAGTCTGGGTGTTCTTTGTGTCCGTTTCATGTATGTTTGTAAAGTCCCCCGCGACACAGGAATTTATATTCCTACTGCGGGAGTTGTCTTTTTAAAAAAAAAAACAAAAAAAAATTAAAAAAAAATTAAAAAATCAAAAAACAAACTTGTCTTTACATATATTAGAACCAATTTTTCATGTACGAGCCTGCTCATACATGAAAAATTGGTTTGGCCAAAGTGACTACTCTGCCTGATGGAAAGCATGAGTAGAATCTAAGAGAAATGGTGACCGTAATCATCACAATTGCAAACACTCACAGGTCGGCACAGGAAAGGTCAGCGGAATAGTTTAGTTCAGAATGCAAATTATCGAGTATCTTGTTACGTGTTAGGGCTCTAAAAATTAAAAACACACTTGAAATCAAAGAATATCGCAGATTAATTGTCTTTATTGCTTCTCGAGGTCGTTGAGTTAATCACTTTTATTTTGACTGCCTCGTTGGTCTAGTGGTTGGCGTATGCGGCTGCTGATCAAGAGGTCTCGGGTTCGATTCCCGGGTAGGACCAAATATTATTTGTGTGATTCACAAATATTTGTTTCGGAGTCTGGGTGTTTTCTATGTATAATATGCATGTATTTACAAAAAAAAAGTATGTTTATGTATTTATATCAGTTGTCTAGTACCCACAACACAAGCTCTGCTTATCTTGGGACTAGATGATGTTGTGTGTCAGATGTCCAAAATATTTATTATTTATTTATTTATTACTTATTACCACTATATTCGTCGCTCTTTAGATCACTCTGAACTACACTGCGGTCCGCTCTACGCCTTTTAATATTAGGCGATTCATACATTAATATATTTCAGATATTTCTCACAACGTCGTTACAGTCTTAAAACTTCTCGAACATAACACTTCTAGGAAATGTAAACAAACCAAACGCGTGGCAAACAATCCGTATTAGATTTATTGTGGTAAGGGCCACAGCACACTAGCTACTTTTAGAATCGACGATGGGCAACTAGTCGCTTTTTAGAAGCTAAATACGGCGACCGAACCCTCCACACCCCACACTTAAAAACGTCAAACGCGGAGATTGAGACACTTTTTAGAAGCGCGACACAGCAGCTGAACGCTACTCTCCGCACACATTCGGATGCCGATAGTATCGGAGAATTATAGACAACACTACAGCCGACGCGATCCAGGCGTCTGAGCAGTCGCTAAAACGCGCGTTTCCGATACCGCGTTCGAACACAGAAAGTCGCGAATGACCCAACATGACGCGCGGTTTTGATACCACGATCGAACGCAGGAAGTCGCTAAAAACGCGATGCAGCATCGATGCAGTCGCAAAATCGCCGATCGCCGATGCTAAAAGTAGCTAGTTTGCTGTGGCCCTAAGGTTCATTGTTCTGTGCGATAATGTATTATAGCTATAGTTATTTATTGTTTTCAGGTGTAATAAGAACCATGCATTGTGAACCTTCTTATAACGCAGATGCCATAGCCGTGGACATTGTAGCTAATGCCTGCATATTGATTGCTTACGCCACGGCTCAGGACAAGTAAGAATATATTTTTAAAAGGAATCTTACAGATTCATGTGTGAATGAATTAAGAATATGCTATTGAGCCACCGCTGTTTATCCCGAGGGTGTGGTAAAAGCCGACAGGGCTCATACACACGAACGGCATGTTGTCAACGGCAGCCGTCGACACGGGTCGACAACAGCCGTTGAGGCGTCGGCAGTAGCCTATAGGTTCGAGCACATTATGCCGGGCCGCAGCGTGCCGGGGCGGAGCGCAAAAATCCGCTCAAATCGCTTCAATACAAATTGTATGAAGTATCGCACACTGTGTCGGGCCGCAGCGGCTCGCATTATTGCGACGCGGATTTGCGTCCGTGCGATGCGACCCGCCCCGCCCCGCTGCGCCCCGCTGCGCCCCGTCACAGTGTGCTATAGCAAGCGGATTGGTGTGCATGCGCGTACGTGTTTATTTTACGAAATTTGCGTTTTTTGATACTTTTTCTTCTAACTTCTTCTTCTTCTTCTAACAGCAGACAAAAAAAAGAAAGTTCTTCGTCAGAGCTATCCATAAGGTACAGTTGCACTAAATACACATCAGTTACGCATGCGGTACACTCTACTCAAAATCCGTCAATGCGCTGCGACCCGGCCCGTCACAATGTGCTAAGTTAGCATTTTGCGCTGCGCTGCGGCCCGCCCCGACACGCTGCGGCCCGGCATAATGTGCTCGAACCTTTAATCGACATCGCAATTGTAGCGTGCCGCATTCGCCATTTTGTCAGTCGATTGCATATAGTTCAAAAGTGCGCAGGCGTCGGAAATATGTAAAATGATTTCTTGTGACGAATGATAATAATAATTAATTACTTTATTGTACACCGAAACAACGAAATTGATGTTGAATTGCTAATTGTGGTCTTCAAGAAAAATACTTGGAATTATATTTGGATTTATAAATTGCAAGAATACAGTAATAAAACAATAAAAAACAGAGCATGGATGGTGGCATATGAAGAAGTTATCAGCGATTTTAATAATCCATAATGAACGTGTTTTTATTTTTCGTTTTTGTCGGCTTCGACGAAGTAAAAGCAATAACAGTGTTTCTTCTTCGAAATCCATTCTGTAAACTCCTGTACTATGTGAAATGACGACGGCTGCCGTAGACCTGTCGACGGCTGTCGTCGACCCGTGTCGACTGTTGCCGTGTGTATGAGCCCTAAACTACGCAGTAATCTATGCAGGACAACAAAGGAAATTTCTAATCAAATAACCCGTTACGATGTCATCTGTTGGATTTGAAGAATCGTTTTTCAGTCTTCTTCTTTCTAGCCTTATTCCCAATATTATTTGGGGTCGACTATTAGTTCAACCAATTTTATCTGAATATCGGTATTTCCACGGAGCGACCTAGCATCGGCCCTCCGCAACCCTAAGGAAAACTGAAATTTGAAGGTTGAACTAGTTTTCAATTATTTTTAGTAGATGTTCAAAATATAACAAGCACCAGCTAAAAAAATTAAAATTTGAACTATTTCGTTGTTTTAATTTAATTTTTTTATTCAATATGACAGTTAGTACAAGAAAATTTTCCTATTTTTCCAGACAAAGACAAGCTCAATTCTACAATCTTACACTTTCTGGAGTTGTGAAACTCACTTGGGGGGAGATCATACAACTTGGTAAAACATTTCTTTTTATATTTTGGTTTATCACCGAGAATTCCTACACGTCAGTACTTACATACAGCCATATCAAGCCGTTCCTGGGCTAGTCTCAACCGGGACCAACCAACTAGGAACGGTTACATACCATTCTTAACACGTTCCGGGACATAATGTCGAGAGGCGATATTTTAGGTTAGCGTGATATGACATCACGCCTACGGACGGTCATCTTTTATTCGATGAAACTGACAACCCGTCGGTAGCCGGGCGATGTGCATAGTACAATGAGGCACCACGTGACCTTGTGTCATATCGTTCTAAGGGCCACACTAGCTACTTCTAACATCGACGTCATGCAGCATCATTCATTTTGTAATTTGCAATGATATTGCAGTATTCAATCTCCGCGTTTGTCGTTTTTAAGTGTGCTGTGTGGAGAGTTCGGTCGCCGTATTTAGCTTCTAAAAAGCGACGATCGTCGATGCTAAAAGTAGCTAGTGTGTTGTGGCCCTAATTCATTGTTCATAGATGTCATAACAAAAATGTTAGGACTGTTATATGATCTTCACTCACACACATACATTAACGATCATTTTGACATTCCGTCCGTAGTCAATTCCCTGTTTTGCAAATTAATTCGGGGATTGTAGTTTCACGACGCACACGCCAAACGACGGGTGAAATATATGTACAGATTTTTCAAATGTGACAACGTCCAATTTACCTATATTATATTGTCCCGGAATGTATTGAGTGATTTGCTCACTACACATACAGGTCGTCTCTCTGTTCCCTCTCTCCCAAAACCCGATGGGACGGTTATTCGACTGGGGAGACATCAGGTGCAACACCGAAGGCTTTACGTCATTAATATAGAGTATCTGAATATGTAACGGTTCGGTAACCTCAAATGAAAGCAATCGTGCTGTCGTTCTTAGTTAGTGAGTAAGATACCCAGCCCCGGATCTAAGGGGGGCAAACTGGACCACTTGTCCTGGGTGGCAGTTACATGGGGGCGCTAAATTATTAAGACAAGAATTCCAAATATCAAACAAATGAAGCCTCTTTTCCTACAATCTCATAGGTTTGTATCAAGTAATGGAATCTTAATATAATATGTTTGTTTCCCGAAATTTCCTGCCTCGCACATCTAAATTGTTAAAAAATGAACTGTCGCCTGCGGTATTTCCAGACCGATACGATCTTCAAACCTTCAAAAAAAGAGCGTACTCCCTTCTTAAAGGCCGGCAACGCGACTGTGGCTCCTCTGATGTTTCGGGTGTCCATGGGCGGCGGCAATCACCTATCATCAAGTGATCCATCTGCTCGTTTGCCCCCTATAATATAAAAAAAAATCTTTTATGTCTCCATACACCCAGTTAGTTTTTGAACACATACTAAGTGATTTATGAACTCAAAAAGTAGTAATATCACAAAAATGCTACTCATTGGTAGTTTTTCTCAAACACTGAAGGGAGGGGGCGTCACTTTCGTGGTTTTGCCCCTGTTCGAAACAATCGTAGATCCGGGGCTGACGAACACAGACACGAACGTCACCATTCAAACTGGGGGAGACGCGATGGCAGTTTTTCTCAAACATTGAAGGGAGGGGGCGTCACTTTCATGATTTTGCCACTGTTCGAAACAATCGTAGATCAGGGGCTCACGAACACAGACACGAACGTCACCATTCAAACTGGGGGAGGCGCGATGGCAGTTTTTCTCAAACATTGAAGGGAGGGGGCGTCACTTTCATGGTTTTGCCACTGTTCGAAACAATCGTAGATCAGGGGCTCACGAACACAGACACGAACGTCACCATTCAAACTGGGGGAGGCGCGATGGCAGTTTTTCTCAAACATTGAAGGCAGGGGGCGCTACTTTCAAGGTTTTGCCCCTGTTCGAAACAATCGTAGATCAGGGGCTCACGAACACAGACACGAACGTCACCATTCAAACTGGGGGAGGTGCGATGGCAGTTTTTCTCAAACACTGAAGGGAGGGGGCATCACTTTCATGGTTTTGTCCCTGTTCGAAACAATCGTAGATCCGGGGCTGACGAACACAGACACGAACGTCACCATTCAAACTGGGGGAGGCGCGATGGCAGTTTTTCTCAAACATTGAAGGGAGGGGGCGTCACTTTCATGGTTTTGCCACTGTTCGAAACAATCGTAGATCAGGGGCTCACGAACACAGACACGAACGTCACCATTCAAACTGGGGGAGGCGCGATGGCAGTTTTTCTCAAACATTGAAGGCAGGGGGCGCTACTTTCAAGGTTTTGCCCCTGTTCGAAACAATCGTAGATCAGGGGCTCACGAACACAGACACGAACGTCACCATTCAAACTGGGGGAGGTGCGATGGCAGTTTTTCTCAAACACTGAAGGGAGGGGGCATCACTTTCATGGTTTTGCCACTGTTCGAAACAATCGTAGATCAGGGGCTCACGAACACAGACACGAACGTCACCATTCAAACTGGGGGAGGCGCGATGGCAGTTTTTCTCAAACATTGAAGGCAGGGGGCGCTACTTTCATGGTTTTGCCCGTGTTCGAAACAATCGTAGATCCGGGGCTGACGAACACAGACACGAACGTCACCATTCAAACTGGGGGAGGCGCGATGACAGTTTTTCTCAAACATTGAAAGCAGGGGGCGCCACTTTCAAGGTTTTGCCCCTGTTCGAAATAATCGTAGAACCGGGGCTTATGAACACAGACACGAACGTCACCATTCAAACTGGGGGAGGCGCGATGGCAGTTTTTCTCAAACATTGAAGGGAGGGGGCGTCACTTTCAAGGTTTTGCCCCTGTTCGAAACAATGGGGCTGACGATACCAGAGGCCCAATGATACAGAAGCATCTCAATATGCCGCTATAGTGAGGGTCACCTTGCTACATTGTCACAATGAGAATGATGACCTGATGACTCGGGAATTCTCCTCATTTTTTCAATCAAAACTATCAACTTTAAAATAGTTTTCGTTGCTCTGTCTTTAAAACCGATCTGTAGTATATCCTTCTATATTGTCGGCTCACAGTCGCACGCGTCCACTCGCTATCGTCGCTAACAATCGACTCAACTGTCTCACCCGCATATACTATCGAGATGACATAATGCTCCATTCTCATTCAATCATAGTGAACGAGTGAATGAAAAAATTAGTGACACCTCAATCATTCACTGTGAACGAGTGAATGAATAACTCAATGAAACCTCATTCATTCACACTGAACGAGCGAATGAATAACTCAATGACACATACACTACACGAACGAATCAGTGTTGCCACTAATGTTTTTGTTTTTCCAGGTGAAAAATGGGTGAACGAGTATCCCTTCTCAATGGCTCTTTGGTACCCTGGAGGTTCGATCAAATCATATAAACTCTCCCATCAAATTGATATGTTCTTCAGTCAAACCGTGCCTGCATATCTGGTAGATGCATTACTATTTCTACTTGGAAAGAAAACTTTGTAAGTATTCGTTTTCACCAATCAATATCAAACAATCAACAACCCATAACGTCCTGCTTCGCTCGGGTCCTCTCAGGGGAGGGTTACGGCCATACGTCCCCACCCTGGCCGAGTGCGGGTTGGGGACTGGCAAGAAAGGCAACGTTGTGGCTACGTAAATCTTACTGTTGGATGTTTGTAAGCTGCCCGAAGGCCTCCAACAAAGCTTCACGACTGTTATCTTACGAAAACAACCGGGACCGACTGCATAACCTTTTTAATTTTATAGCGAACTAGATGACCCAGCGAACTTCGTACCACCCAACTTCCAGAACTTGATCGCAGTGCCACCTACCGGGTCCAATTGCAAATCTAAACCATTCCCAGATCCCCTTGAACACACACAAAAATTTCATCAAAATCGGTCCAGTCGTTTGGGAGAAGTTCAGAGACATACACACTCACACAAGAATTATATACAGGGTGTAAAAAGACTGAAATCGAAAACTTAATGGTTGCATTCAGACCATGATACTGAATAGGTTTAGCGAAAAAAAAACGCAAAATATATGTTAATTTATCTAAGTTCTTTTTTGTATTTTTCTGGTTACATACAGATAGTACAACATAATAGGACACTAACAACCTAATTATCTCATTTAGAAAACCAAAAAATAAATAAAAACAATAAAACTGCAATGTATTTTTAAATAAAATCAGTTGACCGGGGGTCATTACACAGTACCGCACGCGGTTCGATGACCGCGGCTAGGGCGCGCGGGCGCGTCCCGCCCGCAGTAGGTACCTAACACTAACTAAAACTTTAAACGAAATCACTCTCTAATCTGACTTTCTGATGGGTTATCAACCAACGCTTAAATAATAATGGTATCCTGTGCACTTGTTATTTTTTTTCGTATAATGAAATCATTCATCGTCTTCAATGAAATTGAAGTTTATTTTGCGCCGGGAATCGAACCCATAGCACCGTGCGTCTGAAGTCTTAAGCCTAGACGTGAGCCTACGCCTACGGTTTTCTGATTAGCAATGCTGATTCGGCAATCTATTCACATTCGCTGTTCTTACATACCGTGGGAGAGCCACGCTTCGGCATGAATGAGTCAGTTCGACCAGAGTGTTACCACGGCCTCACAGAAAACCGTTTGTGCCGCCTATAGTATTGCGGTTATCCATTGGCGACGGTAATCGCTTACCATCAGGTCATACTTCAGCTCGTTTAAACCCTATTCCATAGAAAAAAAATACAAAATTTCCAATACAAAACGCGAAATTTGTCCAGGAAACCTACGGATGCATCTAGCCGTAAAACTTTGAATTACTTTGAAATTTTTATTAATTTACCTAAACACAGAAGACGAAGCACTGTAGCGGCAAGTTTGGTGTGCCTTTGTCGGCGAATATCAAAGAAGCGTGATCTTTGAGTTTATGCGACAAAGGGTTTCCGATGTCATGTCGTAGGTATTTACCTATCGATACGTCAGATCGGCGGCGTGTTTCAAAGAAATTTAATTCCCTAATTTTATAAATAGGTACGAACTAGACCAGTCGGTCTTCAATGTTCGCACAGTCTGGACAGTTGCGTGGTGCATTATAATTTTTTTTATGGGATTTTTTAAGGGACTTTCACGAAAGTTTTGTGTTAAGTTAAGTTTTGTCCTTTTTTAAGTAGGTATAGTAAGTTAATTGTTTATTTTTTCGTTTTTTATTCTCTTAAGTTATCAGTTATCATCGAATTTGTGTTATTTTTAGAATAGGTACTTATATTTTAACAGTGATAGTGATTATTTATAATGTTTAGTGCGAGGGAATACGGCCAAATTATTATGTGCTATGGTGTAGCCCGCGTAAATGCATCACGGGCTTTGCGTATTTACCGTGATAGGTTAGTCATCACGGCTGCCTATCAGAGAGGTTTGAATAATGAGAGGATTACATCCCAAAGGCATGGAGAAGGCCTAGAAGTGATCTTCGAGTGGACGAACAGGTCTTGAGAGAAATCCTCGGGTTGGAACACGAACTACGGCAAAGTTAATTAGAGGTCATGGAACCCCAATATCGCATCAAACAGTGCATAAGATTTTAAGAAAAAATAATAAAATATGCTCAGTTTGTGCCATTTCTGGGTCGACCTAGGCTCTCGCAGAATTAGGTAAGTAGCGTGAAGTCACTAGCTAGGTATTTTCGTTAATAGGGAACTTTACCGACGCCGCGACGCGTAGGTAGTTAAATTAAATAGTTATGAAAGGCATTGACCTAGCTACTCAGTGCGCGCATACATTGCTGGCTTCGGAAATTAATAAAAATCTTGATACATTGTTTTTCCGGCTACAATTTTTTTTAAAGACAACTGTTTGTTTTTTTTAATTAGTTTTGGGGTGCTGAAGCTGCATCTTTCGTTTTCGGAAGTCGTCTGGTTACACCCTGTATATGTATAAAGATAAGTCACGTTTACAGTAAAAAAACATGGGTATTTATATCAAGTATGTATTTACCATTACCGGACCGGATTAGCAAGCTGTAGTGGCAGTGGTCTTGCCATATTAACCGCTTATCTGATGACCGTTGAGGTAGAAGAATTCTGGAGTGGAGACCGCGACTCGACTAACGTAGTGTAGGACGCCCACAGGCGAGGTGGAGTGATGATTTGCGCAAGATGGTTGGCAGGAGCTGGATGCAAGAAGCCCAAAATCGATCAAAGTGGTGTGAAATGGGACAGGCGTAATTCCAGAAGTGGACTGCTATAGGCTGACGATAATGATGATGACGATTTACAAAAGTATATGTATATTGATCAGTGTCTAGTGTATTCATAGTACAAGCTCTGCTTTACAGAATGATATTGTGTGTAAGATGTCCAAAACATTTACTTTTTACAATTTGACCTGGCAAACTTCGTACTGCCTCAATCGATAAATAGAAGACCTAAACTTTTGTATAAAATAAACTTCATCATCATCATCTATAGTCTATCGCAGTGAACTGCTGGACATAGGTCTCTCGAATTGCACGCCACTTGATTCAATCCTCGGCTTCTCGCATCCAGCTGTAGCTGCCAGCCATCTTACGCAATCATCACTCCACCTGGCCTGTGGATAAAATGAACTTAAACAAAAATAATCCACAATTATTAAAAAAATGCAATTCATTTTATACAGTCACTTTTTAAACCTTCTCTGGAATTCTACAGATAATTCAAGACCAAAGTTAGCCAAATCGGTCCAGCCGTTCTCGAGTTTTAGCGAGACTAACGAACAGCAATTAATTTTCATATATTTAGATAGATGATTTATTTTTTATGTTCCAGTATGGTTAAACTTCAGAAACGAATACAGAATGGAATAAACGTTATCCAGTATTACACCACCAAAGAATGGAACTTCAAAAATACTAACTACATGGGTATGTAAATTCATCATCTTCCCTACCCTATATTATTCATAAGATTGTTTGGGGTCGGCTTCTAGTTCGACTCAAGAAGCGCTAGTAGCCAAATGGCCTTACGTGATTGGAAACAACCACCGAGGTTAAGCAACGATGGCGCGGTCAGTACCTGGATGGGTGACCGTTTGTGAGCTTGTTATCATTAGATAACAGCCGTGAAGTGTATTTGGAGGCCTACGGGTGGCTTAAAAACATCCAAAATCACGTAGCCACAACGTGTCTTGCCAGTCCTCAACCCGTACTCGGCCAGCATGGGGACGTATGGCCTTAACCCCTGAGAGTAGGCCCTTGATGACTTGTTCAACCGGTTTGAATTGAATGTCAGTTTTTACCACCGCAACCGTGATGGCGAACTGAAATTCGAAGATTGAACCAGTTGTCAGTACAATTGAGGGCACTGACTTACCAATAACGATTATTATAGATGTTTATGACAACCGGGACCAACGTCTTAACGTGCTCTCCGCGGCACAGGCATGAGACATTGCCAAACTTAAGAAAAACCCGATAACACGTTTGCCCTGACCCAGGTTTTGAACCCGAGACCTCTTGATTAGCAGTCCATTGCACTAATCACTAGACCAACATACTAGTCATGGAAGAAATGAAAGGAAGACTCATATATAAATGGTTATAAGAATCTAACCAATCACATTAGAGTGCTTCGTTGGTCTAGTGGTTAGCGTATGCGACTGCTGATCAAGAGGTCTCGGGTTCGATTCCCGGGTCGGACCAAATGTTTGTGTGATCCACAAATATTTTTTTCGGAGTTTGGGTTTTTTTCTATGTATAATATGTATGTATTTACCAAAAAAAAATTATGTTTGTATATTTATATCAGTTGTTTAGTACCCATAATACAAGCTCTGCTTAGTTTGGGGCTAGACGGCGTTGTGTGTTAATTTTCCGAAATATTTATTAAAAAAAACGAGTTTTTTACGAAACTATAATTTCTTGAATTCAAATTCAAATTCAAAATTCTTTATTCACTTAGGATGCAATACATCTCTTGTGACAGGTCAAGATTCTACATGTACATTTATGCCATGTTCGCAAACAATAGGTAGAGCCGGAGAAAAGAACATGGCAATAAAAACTCGCGGCCACTCCTTTCAAATCGCCAATGTTTACATAGTTTTAATGTTTATAAACCTGATATGGGGGTAAGGTGCTGCCACTAATATACTATACACCATGTTAGAGGACTGATGCAAATTATAGTGATTAAAAATTAGAACTTATGCTAATTAAAAAAAAAAAAAAACAACAGCCTCAGTGGGTACAACATAGTAGGAGCATCTACTTACAACAAAGGTAAAAACTATATGTGCTCAAATATTGGCCAAATTACTGGTAACGAAAGATTAAATATAAAATATTAATTATAAGATCAAAAGAAAGAGAAGAATGGCCTTTATTAGTCACGTACAATCTTTACTTACAAAAGTAAAATCATGCTCTTAAACAATGTGATAACAACATTCACATGAGTAGAATAAAATGATAAGGAGCAAGTAGTCAAATCCATTTTTCTTTATCATTTAAAAATTCGTCAACTGTATAATAACCTTTACGTATAAGATAAGTTTTGACTACATTTTTAAACTTTTCCACTGATAGACGCACGGAAAGACCCATAAATGAATTATGCGTTTTATGTAGCCTATGATATTGACCTACTAATTTATGCTTATGTCTCGTGTTCACCGAGTGAACGTCACTATTCCTGTGATATAAATGCATATTTTGTTTTATAAACACAATGTTTGCAAATATATATTGTGATGCAACTGTTATAATGCCTATCTCTTTAAACTTTTCTCTAAGGGAAACTCGTGCACCTAGTTTGTAAATCGCACGCACTGCACGTTTTTGGAGAATGAAAATTGTTTGAATATCAGCTGCCTTGCCCCATAGCAGAATGCCATACGACATGACGCTGTGGAAATAACCGAAATATACTAGCCTTGCTGTTTCCACATCCGTAAGCTGTCTGACTTTGCTGACAGCATACGCTGCAGAACTGAGTTTTCCTGCGAGACACGATATTTGGGCGCCCCACTGTAAGTTACTATCTAAAGTAATTCCCAAAAAAACCGTTGAATCAACAAAATTAATAACTTCATTGTTTAAAACTAGATTTGTACTGATATTCCTTACATTTGGCAAACTAAACTTAATACATTTGGTTTTTTTAGAATTCAAAAGCAAGTTATTTGATGTAAACCAGTCAAGGACTAATGCGAGGAACCTATTTACTTCGTCAGAGTAATCGTTTTTGCGATTGGTTTTGAATATAAGAGAAGTGTCATCAGCAAATAGAACAATATCGCATAACTTACTAGTAAAAAATGGCAAATCGTTTATATACACCAAAAATTAAAAAAGGACCCAGAATTGAGCCTTGTGGCACGCCCATACTCACTGGTGATCCGGAGGACCTTATTCCATTAATATCAACATACTGTATTCGCTCACTAAGATAAGAAGCAACAAGATTAAGCGCTGTACCTGTTATGCCATAATGCCTAAGTTTCAGCAGAAGTGTACTATGCATCACACAATCAAATGCTTTTGAGAGATCGCAGAAAACACCAATGGCGTCCTGCGAGTTTTCCCAGGCACTATATATATGTTTAAGTAGTTTAGAGCCTGCGTCTACTGTTGAGCGACCCTTTGTGAATCCATATTGTTCACTATGCAGTAGATTATTAGAATTAAAATGTGTTTCTAATTGCATTAGTATGGCTTTTTCAAAGATTTTACTAATAGCTGGTAAAATAGAAATAGGTCTAAAATTACTAGGGTCGCTTTTTGAACCGGCTTTAAACAAAGGAATTACTTTACTGTGTTTCATCAAAGCAGGAAACACACCGGTATCAACACATCGATTAAATATTGTTGCTAAATGTGGTGCTATCTTAATAATAATGCCATTAATTAATTTAACAGAAATACCCCATAAATCTGCTGTCTTTTTGCAATTAATTGACTTAAATATTTTTATTATGTCAGTGGGGTTTAAAAAATTAAAACTGAATGGTACAGTACACTCTTTCACACTGCTTCTCATAAGTGATTGAGCATCAACCGGACATGATCTTAGGGAGCTGGTTGCATTTTTAGGTATATCAGCAAAGAAATTATTAAATGTTTGCGCCAGGTCTAAATTGTCAGTTACAGTTATATCACCAATACTTAATTCAAAATTATGTTCACGTGGCTTGACCCGCCCAGATTCAGCATTAATCATGTTCCAATTTTCTTTAATTTTATTCTCTGCTTGTTTAATATTTTTACTTAAATATAAAGACTTGGCAGCAGCGCAAGTCTTTTTAAATACTTTGGAATAATTTTTAACATATTGAACAAACTTATGGTCAAAATTATATTGTTTCATGCCATACAATTCATACAACTTAGCTCTACTTATTTGTATGCCAGTAGTTGCCCAATCACAAAAGCTAATTTTTATATTTTTATAAAAAGTCTTAGTTGTGAATATGTTATTAAATTCCGATTTGATCATGTTAAACAAAGACGCGTAAAGGTAGTTCGGATCATCCTGACTAAAATCTATATTGGTGATACGGACAGAAACATTTTCATTAAATTTGTTTAGGCGAGCTGTACTCATTGGCCTACAGGTGATCTTATTTACTTTAGCCACTGTATGAATAGGAAAAGTGACTTTCTGTCCACAGTGATCGGATGTTAAATCACTCAATATAACCTCATTATAATATTTATTTATTTATTCAATTAGGGAACACAAACAGTAGTATAACTCGTGCGAGCTAAGATGGCACCTGGCTCAAAACGAAACATGATACCGTTCCCCCGTGTGATACCCCTCTGTGGTCTTGCGAGTAGCGTTAGCATCACTATTACTGTTGCACGAATCTTTCCATAATAATTTTAGTTTATTGGGTATTACCTAATGTCATTTAAATCACTCCATGAATTTATTTTATTAATATATCATTCATCAACAACCCATAACGTCCCACTGCTGGGCTCAGGTCTCCTCTCAAGGGAGGGTTAAGTTTTAAGGGTTAGATTGGTCTAAATAACTCAATTGTTTTAAGAAAGGTCACACGAAAAAAAAACCAGCATGGCGACTATGAGACGCAATAGTTTAAAATAAAGAATATCGATATACATATGGTATTTAGAGACTACGATTAAAGGGCATATAATGGTGATTGAAAATTGTATTTTATAACCATATTTCAGTTCCTAATTTCATTTAAAATGATATTAGGTATTACCTAATATTATTTAAATCACTGCACGAAGAATGCATTAAGGTAAATAATGAATGAGGCCTGCTTCCTATTGGTATGCATATGTATTTTCTTAACTCAGGTAGTAAAGTACCACTTAAGATAAAGTAGTATGTTATGAGAAACTACTTGAAGCAAAATAAATGTTGAAATTTAAAAAAACTGGAATAAATTATATTTTTCTTGCACTCAGTACTTTAAACGACTGACATTTGAGTCAGGTGCCATCTTAGGTCGCACGAGTTATATATAAAATGTACATAGGCTTGTTATTAAAAAAGGACTAAACTTAGTAAATATACTACCCACTACGTTTTCCACAGATTACTTATTGGGGTTCAAGGTATATAAGCAAAGTTAAACAAAGTTAAGTTAAGCAAAGTTAATCATAAACATTAAACTTTTGTTGTCTATAAAATGATATATAAGTAGTAATTTGCCACTTGCTACATATTAACTGGAACTTCTCAAGAGTATGAGAAATACCAATAACAACAGCAGGGACTACAATTATCAACATCATCGCCATACATTGCATGCTTGATACAAAAGTGTTGAAAGAAAAAAAACAAAGCAAACAATGAACAGTGTTCTTAAAAATAATCTAAAGTCGTTAGGTCCACTACCGATCGCTTAAAACTTCCATAACATATTTTTTAAAACTTAACTTACTGTGATGTAATATATCTATGTCACAAAACCTTTTATTATAAGTATCAACTAAGCGGTGCAGCGGAGAGCGCACACCAGCATTGGTTCTACAAGGACCAGTGGCAAATAGTCGCAATAAATATTATCTAAGCAAGTAGCAGAATGTGATGTTATCCTTGTGGGTGCACAAAACAAATGTTTTAAATTAAATGATTTAAATAAAGTACATAATCTAATACACAGTGACTGTTCTAGTATATTAACGTTGTAATCACCACATACTACTACATGCTTTTTACCATAACTAAGTACTTTAAGTACATCTTCCATTATATTCTCGAATAAATTAAACTCACTCTGTGGTGGACGGTAAACACAAACAATAATATGCTCCTTTAATTCTACACATGAGAGTTCTATAGTACGCTCGACAGAACGAGCAACAATATCCTTGCGTTCTTTACTATTCACACTATTAGAAACAAAAATCATAGAGCCACCATGTATAGCTTTCTTCCTGATGAATTTGCTTACCATACTATAATATTCATCATTAAAAATCAGTTCATCGTTTTTTAACCAGTGTTCTGTGACACAGAAAACATCAACAAGGTGGGTCTTTAAAAATAATTCTATTTCCTGAAATTTGCCCGATAAGCCCTGAATATTTTGGTGTACTATGGTTAGACTACCAGTTCGCTTATCCGTTGTCTCATTTACTAGTTTAAACTAGGAGCTACACTATTGATCCTAGCAGAATTGGCACAAAAAAGCGATTGCTTTGATACACTATTTGTATCAGAGTCAGCATATACATTAAAAGATTGCTGTGATACACAATTTGTACCAGAGTCAACGTGTATATTAAATGCTAATAATTTAGCAACCTGTCGCTTATAAATAGAAGACAAATACAAAGTATTTTTTTTTTAAATAAAGTTACGAATAAATTTATTCGTATCGAAAAATAGTATAAACTTACCATACTGGTAAGTCGCGTTGTATAATAACAAATTCAAGCTCTGTATGTGCTTGTTGTGTATATCAGATACAGACTGTGAGTAAGGTAGACCACATATAATAAATTTACAACCTACTTTTTCATAATGGATATCATAGACTCTGTTAAATATATCTCTCTTGGTAGCTGAGAAGCTATCACCGAACAATACAATAACCGTTGATTGGTCATCTAAACTAATGCTATTTAATTTACTAATTAAACTACTATACTTTGCTCCTGGTGAACAATAATTTGTGACCTTATAGTTTAAGTGACTTTTAATTAACTTCCCAAAATCTATTCCCAGCTGATTTGGGAATTTTAGGTCTTACTTCATCATTTTTTTAACACGAATGACTTATAATCCAAACGTTTTGTTTTCAGGTCTTCGAAAACGCGTCACGAAGGAAGATGATGAGATATTCTACACCGATATGTCAGTTGTGAACCCTGACGCCTACTTGAAGAATTATGTCCAGGGTATAAGAGAGTTCGTCTGCAAAGAGGACCCCTCGACCCTGCCAAGAGCGAAGAAGTTGCATTTGATGTAAGATGATTTAGTTGTGGAGGAGAGGATATTGAAAGGTCATCACAGATGACCCCTCTTAACGGCACGGTAGTTGCTTAAGCGGTCGCCACGCCGCTTCCTACTGCGCCAAGTGTCGTGGGTTCAAATCCCACGTAGGATAACAATTTTGTTGTTCTGAGTCTGGGTGTTCTTTGTGTCCGTTTCATGTATGTTTGTGAAGTTCCCCGTGACACAGGAATTTATATTCTAAATGGGGGAGATGTCTTTAAAAAAAAATATTATTATTTGCTGCTTATATCATGAAAAATATATTCATCATGACGTTTGGCCTACTGGCTTATGTGGTCGCCGCACGCTTTCTGCGCCAAGTGTTGTGGGTTCAAGTCCTACACAGGAAAGCTCTTTGTGTGATCCTTAAATTGTCGTTCCGAGTCTGGGTGTTCTTTGTGTCCGTTTCTTGTATTTTTGTGAAGTTCCCCGCGACACAGGAATATATTCCTCGGTGGCCTCGGTGCCGCAGTGGCGTAGTGGCAGTGTATGCGACTGTTGTGCTTGAGGTCTCGGGTTCGATTCCCGGGTCAAACCAAATGTTTGTGTGATCCGCAAATATTTGTTCCAGATTTTAGGTGTTTTCAATATAAAATATGCATTTATATCAGTTGTCTAGTACTCATAATACAAGCTCTGCTTAGTTTGGAATAAGATGGCGTTGTGTGTAATATCTCCTCTTTATTAATTATTTATAATAATAACAATTATTATTTTTCAGCCGTTACTTTGCAGATAGGATCCTAAAGCTCGTCTACATATGCCTCTTCGCCTGGTTCCTGTACAGCTACTCCAAGGTATTCACGTCTTCATTGGAACTTCTGGACATCACCCTGAAGAGTTTACCCCCCCTCAAGCAAGTCAGAGCAGAGGATATGATATTATAAGTCATAGTATTTTAAAATACATTTATATATTTTTTGTTACTTACGAGGGTAGAAGAAATAAATAACATCAACACATATTAAAAAGTTTAAATGTCAATCTCTCAGATCAAATAAATTAAATTATATGTCGATTTTTTTTTTTTTTCTTTTTTTTTTTTTTTTTTTCAATTTTAGAGTAGGGAAAAAAGGCGGTCTGTCATTCGGTTATTAAGCTGTGTTTTTTCTGTTATTTTATTTTTAATTTGTTATCTTATTATAACATACAGGTTATATTATTCATTAATTTACTTTATTTATATATATATTTGTGTGTGTAAAAGTCTCTGTAAGTATCTTCTTATTATTTTTATTAACATATATTTATTTAAATTCCTACTTACATAAGATAGTATGGCTCCGATTGTGGAGCCAACTCCCCCTATTCCTCCGGATCCTCCTGACCCCGGAGGATTAGGTCAATCGATTAGTCAAGTATCTTCTCGCGGCAAGCACCGCCTTGGTTCTGAAGATGCTAGCCGCCTCGGGGAACCGCAGGAAAAGAGAAAATCCACAGAAAATAATATGGTAATTCCGGCAGTTGAAAACTTATATATACATCCAAGTGTTACTATTGGTGTAAAACTCTATGAGCCTTCAGATAAAGGTCCATTCTTAGTTCACGTTTCGCAGATTGAACCAAACCTATCTTCCGGCTATACCATACGCCCATTAAAGTTTGGTCAGTTTTTACATTCTTTTAAAATAAAGAATATAGCAAAAGACGGTATTAAAAAAGTGGGTAGGAATAAAATTTCGGTAGAATTCTTATCAGCTGAAGATGCCAACATTTTTTTAAATAACCCGATTCTAAATACCCACAAATACGTTGCAACAATCCCGACCTATAATATTACAAAAATGGGTGTGGTTCGCCAAATCCCGTCGGATTGGTCAATGACAGACTTTGTAAGCTCAATAGTTGTTCCAGACGGATGTGGTGAAATTTTAAAAGCTAGAAGGCTTAATAGAAAATCTACAGAAAATGACAAAACAGTATGGATTCCTACTCAGTCTGTTGTGCTAACTTTCCGTGGACAAATCCTCCCTAAAAGAATTTTTAGCTACTATTCTTCCCTCCCAGTAGAGTTATATAATTTCCCAACTATACAGTGCTTCCTTTGTTGCCGCTTTGGTCACACTAAGTTACAGTGTCGGTCAAAGCCACGTTGCTTTCGGTGTTCTCAGCCCCACTCTGGGGAGTCTTGTAATGTGGTCGAGGCTGAAGCTTCCTGTCTTCACTGTTTTGGTAAGCATTTCGCTACCAGCAGTGCTTGCCCAGAGCAGGGGAGACAAAAAAGTATTAAAACATTAATGTCTCAAGAAAATTTAAGCTATGAGGAGGCAGCCAGACAGTTTCCTCAAGTTAATAAGTTATACTCCAGAATAGTTGATCAGCCTTCCCCTCCTTTCACGCTTTCCTCACCTTCGTCATATTCCCAACAGCCCCCTGCATCTGTACCTACTGTTTCTTATAAAAAGACCGTAACTTCTTCCCCACGCCCTAGGGCTCCTTTGGGAAAATCTTACGACAAGGCTGCTCATCAAGCCCTTGTTTCTGAAGATTCGCCATCCCTTCCAAATGGCTATCTTCTTCAACGTTTTCGCCCAGACGCTAGTTCTCCACAAGACGAAAATCTATTAGAACTTTTGTTAACAATAGTTGTCAATTTAATTTCAAATAAAAAATCCTCCTTACCGCCCAACGTTGCCCAGAAACTTTCTCAGATACTTTCCTTCTCTTCTAATTATGGCAGTAGTTCTTCAATGGAATGCGAAGAGTCTTCGTCCTAAGAAATATGAGCTTATTAATTTAATTAATTCTTTTGGCCCATCAGTTATTGCCATTTCTGAGACATGGTTTGTTCCTGGATCTCGATTTCGGGTCCCGGGATACTCGTGTCTTCGAAGTGACAGAGACGATGGATACGCAGGCTGTGCCTTATTTATTAAGCATTGCCTTCCCTTTTATCAAATCTCTCTCCCCCCTATTTCCCCAAGAATTAATATTATAGCCGTAAGGGTTTTTAACATAACTTTTCTTTCTGCCTATATCCCTCATCCTCACTCTAGTCTAATCCCTGATATTTTATTAATTATTTCCTCGGTCCCTTCACCAATCATTTTAATGGGCGACTTTAACGCTCATCATTCTTCTTGGGGTTCTAGTCATGATGATCCCTTTGGTCTCTCCCTTTTAGAAATTCTGGATGACTCTAATCTATGCATTATTAATAATGGCTCTCCTACTAGAAGAGTTCTTCCTTCTCAGAACCCTAGATCAGCAGTCGATCTGTCAATATGTTCTGCATCTTTGGCCTCTGTCATTTCCTGGAGCATTCTGTCCCACACATATGGTAGTGACCATTTCCCCATTATCATGTCGTTAGCTAACAGGGTTTCCCCCGTGCGTAGTTCTAATTCAACTTTTAAATATAGGATAATAGAAACCAATTGGCATGCATTTGCCTCTTGCCTCGAAAACAAATTAGCTAACCTCCCTTTTCCTACTTCTGACAATCAAATAAATTGTTACTCATATTTTATTAATGCTATGAAGTCCAGTGCTGATCAAAATTTTCCTCTCAAAAAACCATTTAGC
Source organism: Phragmatobia fuliginosa (assembly GCA_932526445.1). Classification (NCBI taxonomy): domain Eukaryota; kingdom Metazoa; phylum Arthropoda; class Insecta; order Lepidoptera; family Erebidae; genus Phragmatobia; species Phragmatobia fuliginosa. The sequence continues at coordinate 1,478,126 of OW052083.1, read as the reverse complement.
TCCAAAGTGTCAACTCCATGGTGGGATTCCGAGTGCTCGGCTGCTATTCGGGAAAGGAAGAATGCAGAGAACTCATATAATCATAACATGACTGTCCAAAATTTTATGAACTACCAAAGAAAAGCTGCTCATGCAAGGAGAATTTTTTCAAAAAAAAAGAAAGAAGGGTGGATCCGATTTTGTGAGAATCTTTCTCCAAGGACCCCTTCTTCCGTAGTTTGGAAACAAATCAAACGTTTCAGAGGAACCTGTAATCAATCCGAAATTACGAGCTATGATCCCTCATCCTGGCTGGAATCCTTTTCTGACAAGCTAGCTCCTCCTTTCGTTCCAAATTTCGTTTGCCTGCCTTCATTATCTGGCCCTATCCCATCACTAAATAGTTTCGACCATTCTTTTTCATTTCCTGAACTCCAATTGGCGCTGGATGGTTTGATTGATTCTTCTCCTGGAATGGATGGGATTCCTTATTCTTTTTTGAAAAAATCTTCTGATAAAAGCCAAGAATACTTTCTAAATCTAATAAACAGTTTTTATGAGTCTGATTCTGTTCCCCAGGCTTGGAGACATCAAATTGTGATCCCAATTCTGAAACCCGGTAAATGTCCACATGATCCAAATAGTTACAGACCTATAGCGCTGTCTTCTGTCTTATGCAAAGTTACTGAACACATGATAAAACATCGTCTTGAATGGTTCGTGGAGAACAGGAATTTGCTAGGGAGATCTCAATACGGTTTTAGAAAGGGTAGAAGTACGATGGATAGTCTTGCCCTATTAACCACTGACATCCGCATCTCTTTTCTCAATAAGGAATATTTAGGAGGAGTTTTCCTTGACATAACGTCAGCGTATGACAATGTTCTTATTCCCATACTCCAGGATAAACTGATTACCCAACTCGGAGTTCCCAAAAAACTGGTCTGTTTTATTTGCAGTTTATTTTCAGAAAGATCTATTACCATCAAAAATGGGGACTTTTCTTTATCACCTAGAAAGGTTTGGAAGGGTTTACCTCAGGGTTCAGTGCTTAGTCCATTGTTATATAATCTTTATACTTATGACCTAGAGTTATCTATACCTCCAAATGTTCAAGTTCTCCAATACGCTGATGACCTAGCTTTGTATTTTTCAAGTAAATCTATTGAGGCAATTGTTGGTCATTTATCTAGTGCGCTCAATATGTTAATGGATTGGCTTAATCATCATGGTCTTTCTTTGTCGGTCTCTAAAAGTTCAGTAGTGATTTTCTCCAGGAAGCGAAGGATTCCCCAAGTTAACATTTCGGTCCTTGGTGAAATTATTCCACAACAAGAAAAGGTTAAGTTCCTTGGGATGTGGCTAGATACCAGATTGTCGGGCGTGTCTCATATCGATTATGTTTTAGCAAAGTGCGAAAAAAACATAAATGTTCTTCGCTCCCTTTCTGGAGTTTGGTGGGGCTCTCACCCCTTTTCACAAAGACTCCTATACAACGCTATAATTCGCAGTCACCTAGATTACGGTGTTTTTGTTTTGGATCCCATAAATAAATCCGGTCTTCAAAAACTTGACAAAATTCAGTCCAAATGTCTTCGTATTATTCTCGGAGCGATGAAAACTTCTCCCATCAACGCTATGCAGGTTGAATGTTGTGAACCTCCTCTTACTCTTCGTAGACAATTTCTTGCTAACAAATTCTTTTTTAAGGCTATCCAAAATTCTGACCATCCTCTACTTCCTAAATTGGATCAACTATCGAACTTACTGAATTCCCAAAATCCGCGTTCTAGTAAACCGACCCCATGTCTCCTTCTTGCTTTCTATCAATTTACCCGCCTTCCTAACCCCTTATTCCAATGTCCGACCCCTCCTCTGTTTGATACTCCTTTTGAAGCAATATTATTTCAACCAAATGTCATTCTGGACTTCGGAATACACAAGTGCTCATTAGAAGCGAATAGTCTATTTTCTAATAAAATTACCTCCAATTATAAGAATTGGCGCCTAATTTTTACTGACGCTTCCAAAATCTCAGCCAATGGCCCAGTTGGTGCTGCTGTTTGGATTCCTTCTACTAGCATAATTTTAAATTATAAATGTCCCTCTGCTTCTTCTGTCTTCACAGGTGAGTCGATAGCTATTTTGGAAGCTGTTTCTTTCATAAAAGCCCATAATTTAAGCAACAGCATAATTTTTTCAGATTCTAAAAGCTGCCTCCAATCTATTCTTTCAAATCCGTTCCGACTAAATCCCAGATCTCCTATCATCTTTAAGATTAGACAACTTTTATTTCAATGCCAGGAATTAGAAATGAACGTTGTCTTGGCTTGGATTCCTGGTCACTCAGGAATTTCAGGAAACGAGACTGCAGACTCATGTGCGAAAAATGCTATTTATGCTGGTGCTCAGGATTATTCACAAATATACTCCTATGATATCTGTTCATCCCTTAAATCGTGGCTGTTAGATTCTTGGTCTAGATTGTGGCTTATGTCTAAAACCGTCAAGGGTCAATTTTATGGTGACATTCAACCAGAAATTCCTCTCAAACCCTGGTTTTCCAAATTTAGAAAATTAAATAAAGGCATTACTTCCACAATTTGTCGGTTAAGACTGAATCACTCATGTACCCCGGTCTTTTTGGCAAAACTCCGAATTAGGGATAGTTCTATCTGCGAATGTGGACTTGACGAAGGAACTGCGAATCATATATTTTTTAATTGCCCCAGGACCAGATTTCCCATTTATAAATTTATTCCTGCTCATATTCCTCTCCCCACTTCCCTGAAATTACTTTTAACGCGCGTTTTCACTCCTTTTGTGTATATCCTAAGCAAATTTATTACTGCAAACAAAATTAAATTATAATTTCAGAAACATATATTTATATCTTGTCGTATTTTTATGTGTGTTTACTTATGTTGTATTATTTTCATAAAAGATAACAAATTAATACTGACTCTCACTCTTATACAGTGTTTTTTCCTGGCTCTACACAGCTCTACATTCAATAAATCCTTTGACAGATTGTCTTTCAAATACTGACATTGGCAAAGTTGTGGTTACACTCTTCCACAAAGCCATTAACCAAAAGTCATTAAATTATATGTCTATATGAAAATTCAATTAAACAGCCTTTTACTAAATTCATATGAAATTACTTATAAATGCGTATCAGTATACAGGGTGAATTTTTGAGACGGGACAGTAAGGGTACCTTAGCCGTTATAGTTAGAGGAAAACGCTTTTAGAAGACTATCCATAATTTTTTCAAATATTCTGAACGGCATTTACAGATTTTGGAAAAAATGTACTGTAAATGCAGTTCAGAATATCTTAAAAAATTATGGATAGTCTCCTAAAATCGTTTTCCTGTAACTATAACGGCTAAGGTACCTACCCTTACTGTCCCGTCTCAAAAATTCACTCTGTATAGATATAGTAGCTAAAATGAGCCAACAAAAATGTGTATTTCAAGTACTCGGCACGTGACCCACCACAACAAAATGGCTACCCTCAACTTTTTTCCACACCTATTTCATCTTATAAACATTCTGTGGAACTTGAGTAAAAGTTTTGTAAGTAAATTCTATCACGGTTTAATATAACGTCCACTGATTAACATTTTACTAAAAAAAATATTATGACTTACAAACGACATCATTTATAATAATATCGTGTTCACAATAATTCCAACACTATTTTCCAAACTATCAATATATCTATCTATAACATTGACAATTGATAAAAAGTTTTTTTCAATCACTTACAACCGATCAATCACTATCTAATACATAATCTTCAACCGGTTCATCACCATCCACAATATAATTTGCCACCAGTTCATCACTTCATATCACATTGAGGATTAATAACATTTAACACTGTCCTGCAATGTATGTCAATCGATTATTGATCGACAGCTGGCCCCTCAATCGATTGTCCATATAGATTAATGCATATCAAAATGAAACTTTTTTTTTTTAATTTCTGTTTGTTCCGGCTCCAGACTCCAGAACAAACCAGATCTCGATGGAGTCAAAGAAGTTCTCATAGTACATAAATGGGGCTGATTAAACTCGTCTGTCTTCTGTATAATCTGCATCACTGCATGGATGTACTCCATGGTGCCACATCCAGTCTAAACCTACCTGCTGCAGTAGTTTGAATTCCTCGAGTCTTAACTTAACCTCCAGCCCTCAACAGCTCTGGGGAACATCATCTTCTCCAGGGAATTTCCCTTTTTTCAGCTGTCTAAGAGCCATTTCGAATTCATCATTACTGACTTCTGGCATATCCTCGGTGTAGTGGCGTATTAATATAGCTCTAGGGTCCGCATTTGCAGGATCAAGTCGTCGCATACTAACCGCCGTAGAAGTGTTCCAACCCAAGGGACGATCGGTTTGAAAACGAGGACTTCTCGACTTACTGGTGGTGACTTCTTCCAACAGATTGTACGAACAGTTTTGAGGCCCCGATTCTGCTCGATTGCTCTTTCGAACGAAAGAGTGTTGAAGCATTGGAGGTCGTGTCGCACAACTTTGCTGATGCCTCGGTATAGAGTTTGCTTTCCCGACTAAGTGACAGATGGGTTCCCAAATATCTCCTTCATTAACCCTAGGGTCCGACTTTCTGACCTTACGTTGACTTTCGGAAAATCTCTTACCTTCTGACTGCCTTTTGACTGCCTTGTTGGTCCAGTGGTCAGCGTATGCGGCTGCTGATCAAGAGGTCTCGGGTTGGACCAAATATTTTTGTGAGTCACAAATGTTTGTGTCGGAGTTTGGGTGTTTTCTATGTATAATATGTATGTATTTGCAAAAAAAAAAAATAAGGATTTTATGTATTTATATCAGTTGTTTCATACCCATAATACAAGCTCTGCTTAGTTTGGGACTAGATGATGTGTGTAAGATGTCCGAAATATTTATTTATTTATTCTTTCCTGAGGATCCGAATCAAATTTTCAAGGTGCTGGCTTACATCGCTTGTGGTTTTCATCGCAGCAAAGTAATTGGGGCTTGAAGTGAGTTGGTCGGAGCCTGGATTTCGTCAAACGGACATGTTTAGCTTCAAAGTCGATATTCAAAGAACTTTGGACAAGTTGGTGATCATTACTGGAAAACCGGTGTAAAACCTCTTAAGTTCGTTTCATCATCATCAACAAACCATTACGTTCCTCTGCTGGGCCTGGGTCTCCTCTCAGTTGAGGTTTAAGGTCATATGTCCCCACGCTGACCGAGTGCATGATGGGGACTACAAAGACACGCTGTGGTAATCTTGACGTTGGGTGTTTTAACCCGAACGCCTCCAACTAAGCTCCACGAATGGTATCTAACAACCGGGACCGACTGCTTAACGTGAGCTCCGAATCACGGAAACGCTCGTTACTTAGCATGACACAAACGGTCACCCATCTAGGTACTGACCGCGCCGTCGTTGCTTACCCTCGGTGATTGTTTCCGATTACATAGGGTCACTAGGTTATGAGCTCTTTATATTTATTTATCTTGGTACTGACTTTTAATTTTAAATTTTATATTTTTATGTCTTATATGTTTAAATTAAGACACCAATTGTTACGTTTAAATAATAATTGTAACTTCATCATCATCATCAACAGCCTTTAACAGTCCACTGCTGGACATAGGCCTCTCCTTTGAAAGGAGGTTTTGGCCTACTATACCACGCTGGCCAGACGGGTTGGTAATGGTTTGTTTCAAGTTTTCCTTCTCTTGGCAGTGATGTTAGCTGCTTATTTTGTTCCTTTAGTCGCCTCTTACGACACCCATGGAATGAATAGGGGTGGTGACACTTTGTATTCTTAATCCGTGACCACACGGACAAGTGTAACTTATCTTCTTGTAATTATTCAAGCGTAGAGAATCTATGTAATGTACGGGTCTGCCCAAGCCAAGTGTAAAAAAACAACTTTCACAGAAAATAATTAAAATAAAATTTAAACAAATGTTTAGTTCTTAAACTCTAGCTTTCCTATAGTTATTAATATATATTTAGTTGTATAATAAAATAAATAAAACAGACAAATCACGTATTTGGGTTTTTGTTTTCTAATTTACAATTACAATTTTTTATATACATTTGTTACTTTCACAATTACAGACAAATCTCTCTTGATGTTTTTTTTAGAGGTTGGCAAGTTAAGTCTCCATAACTCTTGAATTATTAAAGTTTATAACTGTACAGTGACATTTGATAGCTGGTGGAGCAGTGGAGGTTTCTCCGTAGTAGGTAGAGTCAGATAAAACGGGGGTGTGCTGTAGTTACCGTAAACCCGATTTATTTGTATTAATAAAGTACTCGTTACAAGTTGTCCAATCAGCGATTCTATACTACTACGCGACGTGTGTTTAGTTCAATGTTCGTTATTGCACACCGCTCGTCAAATGTGTTGTTATTCTATATATTTATGTTAAGTGCGGAGTCATCAAATCATGTACGAGCTCGTACAATAACTGTTATAGTTTTCCTACAAAGTTCATTATATGGTCCACCATCACGAATTTTCCTAGATTTTTTGAGCCCGCCGTTTAGCTTTTAGAGGGGGGGGACGCCCTGTTTTTACAAAAAAGTGCCCTTAAGAGTGGAATTTCTCACAAACGGCTACCTAAATCAAAAAATCGTCTTAGAAACCCTTTATTGTTTTTAAAAGACCTATCTAATGATACCCCACGCGATGGGGTTGGGGGAGAAAAAATTTACAGCCCCACTTTACGTGTAGGGGAGGTACCCCAAATAAAAATATTTTTAATAATTTTATTGTAGCACTTTGTCGACGTAATTACAACACATATCCATGCAAAGTTTCATCTTTCTAGCACTTACCGTTTGGACGGTAAGTCGAGGACGGACGAACGGACAGACGGACTTGACGAATCTATAAGGGTTCCGAGTGATATACTTCGGAACCCTAATAAAGCACTTGTTTTTTTTTACATTTAAGCCTACCAAAATGACTCTACTCTGCCTTATAGAAAGCATGAGTAGAATCCAGGACTAGGGGTCACCATCCTCATTGTGAGAGTAGGCAATGAAGCATGGTAACCCATACCATGGCGGCCTGGTTAGATAATTCGGCGGCAGAATGGTGCAGAAAATTTGGGCCTCCGGTCTCACACTCACCTACAAAATACGACTGCAAGAATGCTGTCATTATTATGTTGGTCTTCTGTGTGAGGGTAGTACTGCCCCAGTCGAGTCGACCCATTTTTTTTTAATTTTTTTTATTTTTTTTTTAGTGTGTGAAAAATCATCATGGACCGTCACCCCACCGGGGGTTACGGCGGGGTGGTGTGTCGGACTTGAACCGACTAAAAAACACACAGTGTGCCCTCTCCGCGCTTCTCCGTTTAGGAGTAGGAGAAGTCCAGGGTGGGATCTCCTTCTGAACTTCTCCAGCGCCTGCCCGCTCCTGATGCGGGCACCGTCTCGGATGACGATCCTCTCTTAGGCGGCGTCCGGCACACACCGACGCCGCCCCCTCGCGGCTGGCCACATAATGCGGGTGGAGGGAAAACCCGTCCCGTCCACCCGCGGCCACACTCAAGGCGGCATGAGGCGCAGATGTTCGCGCCTCCGCCGCCCGAGTCGCCGGCGGCGAATCTGGTCCGATTGGATGTCGTCCTCCCGGGCCTTCTCCGCCGCCTCCTTCTACGTGATTACGTCCTCGCAGAAGGTTGCGACCGCGGTAAATGAGCTCTCGCTGCCGACCATGGAACGAACGACGGCCGGCAGCGAGAGATCCCCTCCGATGACTGCAGTGAGGACCCGGCGCTGCGTCTCCCATGCGGGGCAGACCGCCAGCGTGTGATGAGCCGAATCCTCACTGCAGTCGCAGTGGTGGCAGGCGGGACTCAATTCCCTCCTGGCGACCGAGTGCAGGTACTTTCCGAAGCAACCATGCCCGGAAAGAACCTGCGTCAGTCGGAAGGTAAGGGTCCCGTGCTGCCGCACTGCCCATTCGCCGATGACCGTCTGAAGCGCCTCTACGGTGGCGAAGCCAGCACGTGGAGTCTCCAGCCGGACCGACCAGCGATCCATCGTGGCTCGGTGAGCGGCTTCGCGCCACTCGCGCACGTCCTCGGGCGGAGGTCCAACTCCACCACTCTCCGCCCGGTAGTTAGCCACTCGCCGATAAACGTCGGCGAGCACTTCCGCCTCCAAATCCCACGGGGGTGTTCCGGCCAGGGCGCACGCCGCCTCCGTCGATACGGTGCGGTAGCCCCGTATGGCTCTGACCGCCAGAGTTCTCTGAGGCCGCCTGAGGCGCGCCCTATTCTGCTCGGTCAGAGCCGCCGCCCACACCGGTGCACCATAGAGTGCCATAGACCGGACAACCCCCGTGTACAGCTGCCTCGTGGCGACACTGGCTCCTCCCAGATTGGGCAAAAGACGCCCAAGGAAGGAGGCAGTGCCGATCAGCTTCGGAGCAAGCTGTTGGAAGTGCTCGTCGAAGAGCCACCTACCGTCTAGGACCAGACCCAGATACTTTAAGTGGGCCCGGACCGGTACGAGGACCGAGTTGACCTCGATGGAGGCGCCGGCGGGTGGACCACGACGGGGCCCATGGAAAAGTAGGGCTTCCGTCTTTTCTAGGGCCACCCGCAAACCCAGCGCCTCAATGCGCCCGACCACCAGGGAGACTCCTGTGGTGGCCAGGCGTGCCGCCTCTTCGAAGGTCGACCCCCGGGCTGTCACTAAAGTGTCGTCGGCGTAGCAAATTACACCGACCCCGGGGGGGAGACGCCCTCGCAGGACCCAGTCATATCCCATGTTCCACAGGAGTGGTCCGAGGACAGACCCCTGTGGAACACCGCACGACATGGCCCGACGTCTCAAGACTCCTTCTCGGTCCTCGTACATGACAGTACGCTCCGTCAGATAGTCTGCCACTAGCCGCCCCAGGTATTGCGGCACTCCGTGGTACTGGAGTGCGGCCCTGATGCAGCTGAATGGCAGACTATTGAATGCGTTGGCGATGTCCAACGACACCGCCAACAGCACGTCGCCGCAGCCCACCGCCTGTTCGGTCGCGGCCTTCAGACGCAGAATTGCGTCGACCGTCGAACGCCCCTCCCGGAATCCAAATTGGGCGTCCGACAGATCGGGGCCCACCTCGCGCAGGTGCCGGACGATGCGGGCGTGGAGCACCCTCTCGAACAGCTTACCCGCCTCGTCCAGCAACACGATGGGCCTATAGGCCGCGACCGAGTCGGCAGACCGACCTGGCTTCTGGAGCAGAACCAGCTTCCCGCTTTTCCAACACTCAGGGAAGCGTCCGGACGCCAGACTAGCGTCTAACACTCCCCTGAGGCGGTCCGACATATGATCGAGGGCTCGGGCCAGCACTCGGGCAGGTACCCCGTCTGGCCCGGGGGCGGTGTTCTTGGATCGAATCCTTAGAACAGCCGCCCCTACCTCTGATTCCCTGACGGGCGGCACATCAGCCTCGCCTTCGTCGTCGCCTCCGGCCATGACGGCCATCGACGGGGGCGTGTGCTCCGCCCGCTGTGGGAATAGGCCCTCGACCACTTCCTGCAGGAAGCTGGGCTGGAGAGTCTCCGTGAGGGGCAGGCCCCCCGCGCAGAGCTTTTTGCGCACCGCACGATAGGGCCGACCCCAGGGGTCACGCTCGAGACTCTCCAGCATCTCCTTGCGGCTCTCCTCTTTGGCGCGGCAGATGGCCAGCTTCAGAGTTTGCCGGATCTCACGGTATTCCTCTTGAAGCCGATCCACCTCCTCACCGACTCCGCGGTGGCGTCGCCGACTACGAGTGAGGCACCTCCGGGCACGAACACAGGCCGCACGGAGGTCCGCCAACTCCTGGGACCACCAGTAGACCTCCTTCCTTGGAGGCCGACGCCCACGTACGCGGGGCATGGCCGCGTCACAGATCTGCGTAATCGCACTGCAGAAGCGACCAGCCCCCACGTTGACCTCTTCGGCCGGGGCCTGCGGAGGCAGCCAAGAGTTAAGAATGGCCGCCTCCTCCAGTAAGTCCCTGTCGAGCTTGGCGACAGACCACCGCGGAAAGCGGGAGGGACGCCGCGCCGCGTGACCCCTACTGGCGTCCTGGGACCGGGAGAGCTCAAATCGGATGTACAAATGGTCCGAGAGCGTCTCAACCTCATCCAGGACACGCCAATTCTGTACACGTGCGGCGAGTGCAGGGGTAGCGAACGAAAGGTCCACTATCGACCCCCCCTGTTGTCGCACGCACGTGTTGGTGGAGCCCCTGTTCAGCAGACAGAGGCCCACCGAGGCCGCCCACTCCTCTACGGCCTTGCCCCTGGCGTCCGTCGCCGGGGAACCCCACGCAATGGACTTGGCGTTGAAGTCCCCCAGCACGAGGACGCGCCCAGACGCTAGTTGCCGCATCGAGGTCTCCAGGTTGTTCAGGAAGACCTCGAAGTCACTCAAACTCTTACTGGGGGAGAAGTAGACACCGTAAACGGTGATCCCCCCCCACTCGGCGGCAACATATCCCGTGCCCCTGTCTTTGAGCGACAAGGGCGGGGAACCAGCCGCCGTGGAGCCGACGACTGCCACGGAGCCGTCCCAGTCACCCATCCAGTTTGGACGGGGAGGGACGAGGTAGGGCTCCGCGACTACGGCCACACCGACCGACCACTGCGCCATGGTTTGCAGGAGGAGATCCTGCGCTGCGGCGCAGTGGTTCAAGTTCGTCTGGACGAGAAGGTTGGAGACTTGATCCATTAAGGGTTCGTCTCTACAACCTCCTCCATGGGCGTCGGTGCCGACGCACTAGTGACATCGGAGGCAGCCTGGATCGATAGGCTGGCCTCCGGCGCTTGCCGAGACGCGCGGGGAGGCTTGCAGCCCCCCTGCCCGGTCTGGTGATTGGCGGGCTTATTCGCCGCCGCACACACCGGGCAGTGGGGGGCGGCAGAGCAATCTGCCGCCTTGTGCCCCGGTCGGCCGCAGCGGAAACATAGACCACTGCAGTCGAAGCAACTCTCGCACTTCGAGCGAGTATGGCCTGCGGCTAGGCACTTATAACATCTCGTCGGTCTCGCCGCCAGGACTGTGACTCTAGCGCTGACGAAACCGACGAGCAGCTTGCCAGCGTCGTCTATCGCCTTGGCCGACGCCACGGGACAGCTGACCCATGCAGCGCCTAGCCCGCCTGGACCGGGGCGAATAGTGCCGACCCTGATATTGTCCGCGCTGCAGCCGGTCTTCTCCCGGATTGCATCGCGGACATCTTCGGCTGTCACAGAATCGTCCAGACCCGAAATACGCAGCTCCGCGCACTTCGTGGGCCTGGCGATCTTGATGCCATCCAAGTCGGCAAACATGCCCCTCAGCGTCTCGGCACATTTGTCCACCGTCTTCGCGCCTTCTGCTCCAGGGAACTCGAGGACTCGAGCTCCCGTCTGGGCGCGGCGCAACCTGACCCCTGCCGGTCCAAACTCGCTGGCGAGACTAACCCGGGCCTTTTTAAATATGTCCGCGTAGGTTAGTCCGCCACTGGCCGCCTCCGGCGTGACGGTCACCACTACAGCCGCGGTTTTAGGCGGCTGCAGTTTTCGCGGCTTCTTTTTGGTGGCCGCTGTCACCACCGGCGGTGGCTGCGAGGCTTCGGCTGCCTTTTCGGCGGCCCTTCTGGCCCGCTGCCGCTGCCGCTGTTGGCACCTCTTTGAGCTCCCCACGACCTGCCAGCTCTCGTTAGCAGCGGCAGATGTGGAGGTGCCCGGCAGGGGTGTTGGAGTGGGGAGAGGGGGGAACTCCTCTCCTGTTTCCGGCACCGCCTTGTTCGGCGCTGTGGCCGGTGTCTTTGCCGGCGCCTTCGCCTGCGCCTTCGCTGGCGCCTTGGCAGACGCCTTCGCCTGCGCCTTTGCTGGCGTCTGGGCCGGCGCCTTCGCCGGCGCTTTCGCCTGAGCCTTGGCCCCCTTCCCCTGTTTCTGGGGAGCCTCAGAGGCCGGGGCAGCGGCCGCCGCCGCATACGACACCGGACCTCCCTCAACGGGGAGTTTGGTCGGCGCCGCTGCAGCCTTCGGCCTCTGCGATGCCAGCGGCGGACGTACCACTGGGGGTGGAGGCAGCATTGCCTTCAGATCCGCCAGGCGACCATCCAGCATGTGCCCCACCGCGACTAGCACCTGGCGCAGCTGGGCGTCAGGCATCGCCGCATTGGCTGGGGCTGGGGCAGGCTGGGGCAGGGCAGCGGCCACCATCTCGGGATGACTCGCTTGGAAGCAGGCGAACTTGTATCCGAGCTCAGCCACCTGCGCTGTCAAGCGGTCATTTGCCGCCTGCAGACGAGCCACGTCTCCGACGAGCTCGTCTACGGCCCCCGTGATGGCGGAGGAGGACTCCATAAGGGCCCTAACGAAGGAGCCCTTCAGGTTTGTGGACTTGGTGGCCACTCGGCGGATCACGTCCACCGCCACCTTCGCCCTATCCTGCACGGAGGGAGGAGCCTGCGGTACATCTCCCGCCGTCGTCATCAGCTCCTTGACCCTCTGCAAGAGTTCCTCTACATCTTCCTCCGCCTTTGCCTCTTTGTCGGCCCTGTTGCGCCGGTAGGTCTCCGGCTTGAAGACGGAGCCTGACGGGCCTGGGACCGGCGAGGGTGACGCCGTTCTACGTTTCGGCTGGGATGCGTCACCGTCGTCATTCCCAGCGTGCTCGCGCTTCTTCCGGACGTCGCTCGGCTCCATCTGCATTGGCTCCGAGCCATCCGTGTCCGCCGCGGCAGTCTTGGAGCGCAAGCGCTCCGACACTCTTCGGCTCCCAGTCGTCTGTTCGACTACTGGGAGCCCCTCCACGATGGGCGTGTCCAACAACACCCTCTCCTCTATAGACGACGTATCCTCCAGGATGCTCGTCACCTCGCTCTCTTTATCCTTCCTGCCATCTTCGATTGCGTTAGCCATTGTGCTTGCCATGTCGTTAGTTTTTGGTTTTTCCGATTCGGTTTGAGTTTTAAAATTTAAATTATCCATAATTGAACCCACGAGAGGGGGAGAAATACAAGGTCGACCCGGGCAGAGATCCCCCAATACCCGGGCAAGCGTAAATTTTTAGCCAAATCGAGGGGTCCGCAGGTACCTCGGCTTGGGGTGCGTTCGCAACTGAACTTCCCATCAGCCATGCATCCCCTGGCCACGCACCAGAGCTTGAGATTCGGGGTGATTTTTTATAGAGGTTTTCTTCCTCGCGGTCCAGGCGGTTAAGCCAAGACCCACGCCCCCGATCAGAGCATTCTTCTCGGGGCTACGCTATGCCGACGGTGGCAGGAAGACTACGTCACCCTGCCTGCTCGGTGGTAATGTGAATACACGCCGAGCCCGCCCTCCTTTCTCCACCGCTACCAGCGGGAGAAACTCCGACCCATGAAGGGTCCCACCTTCGGTTTTTTAACGAGGTTAACCTCCTCCTTGCTCCGAAGAGCGAAGAGCCAGCAGGGGAAACGGCGGAAACGCCCGCCCCGCTGGACCAGGCCTTGCCCGGGAGCCGATGATGGCTCCTCTCCAGCTAGAATATTAGCCGCTGGCGATAATCCTCCCCTCCAGATAACGCGGAGGAAATGAGGAGGAACAGTGCTATCGCCAGCGCCCAGGGTGCACCACGTGGAGGTTTTCTAGCCAGCAGCACCCCAGTCGAGTCGACCCAAAGACAACTCCCGCATTAGGAATATAAATTCCTGTGTCGCGGGGGACTTTATAAACATACATGAAACGGACACAAAGAACACCCAGACTCAGAACAACAAATTGTGAATCACACAGTGTTATCCTACGTGGGATTTGAACCCACGACACTTGGCGCAGTAGGAAGCGGCGTGGCGACCGCTTAAACCACTAGGCCAACCGTGCAGTCCTACCTATTACGTGAGATTATCCCAAGTTTATTTGGGGTCGGCTACTAGTTCAACCGGTTTTACCTGAGTTTCAGTTTTTCCACGGAGCGACTGGCATCGGACCTCCGCAACTCTAAGGGAGAACTGAAATTCGAAGATTGAACTAGTTGTCAGTATATTTGAGGGCACTGACTTCCCAATAACGATTGCCATAGATGTTCATGACAACCGGGACCGACGGCTTAACGTGCTCTCCGAGGCGCGGGCGTGAATCACCGCCAAACTTCCAAACTCCGGGCAGCTATTAGGAATTTCCTAAGAAAATCCCAAAAACACTTTTTGGTCCGACCCGGGATTTGAACCCGAGACCTCTTGATTAGCAGTCGCATACGCTAACCACTAGACCAAAGAAAATGATAACATCATAAAGAAAATGGCTTCTCTTTGTGTAAAGAATTTTAGTATTTTTCCGTGACATTATATTGCATGCCTTTGTTATCGTAGTTGGAACAAATTTAAGCTATAATAATTGATGGCATGTAATTCGCAACGGCGGCCGGGGCTGAAAGGGTTTCGTAGAAATGAAAAAAAAATGGAACATTTCTGTGTTTCTGAATCCAAAATGATTTTTTTATCTCAAAAATACTCTACGAAAATTGGCATGCACCCCTCGTATGACCAAGGGTGGAAAATATTAGGAAAATGTTGTGAAAATTCAATACATTTTTGAACAATACTTAATTTTTATGATTTATTGATAACATCTGATATTCGGCTGGTTGCCATTTCATCGAAAGAAGAAGATGAAGCCTTCATAATTTAGTGTAATATGAACAATTTTAGTCACTCATAAACATTTCGACGTTTATTAGACGAATAACAAATGTTGGTTATTTCAATTCAAACAAATTATATATTATATTGTTACAAAAAGAACAATATTCTAACACTCGAATGTTCTAGAAAAAGCGGAGAGTGAACTCTACATTGTCGCACACAACAATGAACCTTATTCTTGGAAAGTGAGGTCGAATATAGATTGGTTGTAGCTCGTTTGCTTTGTTTACATTTCTAGGAAGCGTTGTGTTAGGTACTTGTGTTCGAGAACTTTCATGAATGTTATGCAGTTGCGTCGTCAGAAAGATCTGGAATATGCACCAGCCTGATAACAAGTGTTGTCTGCGATCTCAGCGAGAATTTAGGACAATTATTATTCTGTGATTTTAAGAGATTTCCTTAATAAAGTCTCTTTTAGCTGTTCCAAGGTTTTTGTTGTAAATTGCGGGTAACGTTACGTAGCGAAGTTTTTAAAAAAAACTTATCGTAATTTTCTCATTGTGACAGCTATCTGTCAGTGAAAGCTCCGTCAAAATCGTTCCTGTCGTGCCAGATATTAGCCGGAACACACAGACCGACAGACAGGCAAACATAATTTAAAAAATTACGTTTTTGATATAAGTACCGTATACTTTCGAATATATTCAGTTAAAAACTGCTCATTTGATACAACAAACGGATATTTCATTTTTATATATTTGTATAGATTTACTTTTTTTTTCAAATTGTTTGAACATCACTATTCACCGTGCTCAGATTAGAAAACAAAGCGAGGTTCGGTTTGTGGCGGCGGGCGGGAACTTTCAAAAAGCGCGCGAGTGCAAATTGAAGAGATTAGTAATTTAAGTGTTTAGCATGAATAAAATAAAGCGTAGTTAAGTAATAACATGAATGTCTGACAAGTTAAACCATCATTTTTCGTTACCGCGGGAAAACTGTGAAACGTTTGACTTGTATAATGGCCGCAAAAGCGCCAATGCTTTACATGTTTGCTGATACAATATGAAATAACAATTATTAAAAGACAAAAACACTTATAAACCTATATATAAATATATAAAAAATACTATCAAAACAATTTAAAAATGAAGCAAAGTAAAAGTGCTATGTTTGTTTAAATAAAATAAGACTTGACTTAAAGGTCTTAGTTACCAGGTCATTAAATCCCAAAAAAAAAAAAAAGAAAACAAAGCTTGCAATCTGAGCTCACCATGTATATATACTTCTACGTAAGTTGTAAAAACTATGTTAAATTTAAGTCATTACAGTTTAGTGTACAGAGTTACATTTACGAGTTAACAATAGAATATTACCGAAAAATAGTAGAATAGATGCTTTGACTTACACTATCTCACAACTTCCTAAAATTTGATAATAAATAAAAATCTCCCTACGAATACAGTTGAGATTAGATTAAGATTAACACAGTTACAAGCCAACGAAATCAACTCCGATGTGCCTACATAATAATAGACATTAGACAAGTTATAAAAAAACAATAATTTATGCTTCATTGAAGATATATAAAATATTTGAAACCAATGCCTAATTATAATGCCAATATTATTATATATTTTTAAGTCATTTCTCGTTTTTTAGGAAAATCCATCACAATCCAGGAGACTTTATGGTCACTAGTTTTTTACACCACAATGTCAGCATATTCTAGAGCAATTTGACCAATGAAATGAAGAAAATAGAATATCCAATGACAAGTGTTGTTTTCGTTTCAAACAACCAATCACATTACATCTCACTCAATTTATTTTTAGTTCTTGTAATAGAGAACGCATTCGTGACAGTGGAAACAAACTATTGCATCAGAAAATAGAGTACACCGTTGAAGGTCGCCTACATTTTTCTGTTCCGTTCATAAAAGTTTATCATGTTACTGAAATTTGAATCGATTTGTTTTTACTCGATTTTTGTTGTACTATTAAATGTGTTACCTGTACATTTGTACACCGATTTGGTTAGGATCATATAAATGCACAAAAAAACAAGACGCAGATTATTAATTTTAAACGTTTAGGACATTTAAAAAAAATTAGTGATCATTACACACATGTAACAGAATTTATTTTGTACTAGGGGCCGCTCCGGGTTCGCACGTGTTAATTGGAATTGATAAAAAAAAATACATTTGAAAACCCTCTTTACAGACTTCTCACACTGCCTAAATAGTAGGTATCTACAGAACATAAGCCATATATAAAACGTAATTAATTGGGTCAGAGCTTCCCTGTAAGCGATATTAGATGTAATTTTGCAGAATGAATTATTTTTTAGGTTCTCCGATAGACCCACGATAGACCGATTTAATTGACCATGAGTAAAGCATTCTCTTCATG
Source organism: Phragmatobia fuliginosa (assembly GCA_932526445.1). Lineage (NCBI taxonomy): Eukaryota > Metazoa > Arthropoda > Insecta > Lepidoptera > Erebidae > Phragmatobia > Phragmatobia fuliginosa. The sequence continues at coordinate 1,461,110 of OW052083.1, read as the reverse complement.
GGTCGATCCCTACTAATTCGAAGGTTTGGTATTGAGACTTGTTATTCGCTAATGTGAAAGATGTTTTTACAGATCAGTTGAGATTATCGATGTTCTCGGTATAAGAGCTTATAGAGCAGCTGCTGGGTTGGTATTGTTGGTAATGGCTGTTATAGTTAAATTTTCTTCAATTTTAAATTACCAGCCACGTCATTGCTTATACTTGGGAGTGGGGGGGGGGGGGGGGCTTAAAATTCATAAAAGCCTAATGGGCATTTCGACTTCTAACATCCATTCGTGTGGTCGTGAGAATTTATGTATGTAGGACGGTATATTTGTTCTAGTGAAATCATGCAACTCAATTTTGAAGCAGATATCTTCAACATATTGAGCTGAAATTTTGTATACGAATTTAATTTGGGTGACAATGCATGGTTAACTTTGTGACGGCATTCTAAATCCAACATGGCGCCATATAAAAGATGGGGGACTAGTGCACTTCTACAATATGGATATCAAATAAAAGGTCTTGCTAAGAATAATTAGGAAATTACTAAAAACTCAAAAATACATTAAAACTAAAATACATTTACAAAAACGAACAGAAATTTGATGCTTAATAACGTGTTCATATTTAAAATCCCCCACATTTTCCCAGAATTAGTTTCGCAATTCCCGCAGTTTGTGGAATTCCTCACAAATCGGCAACACTGAACTCATGACAGTGAATTGTTCAAAGTTGCCAACTCAATAGATTTGAAATTAAGTATAAAGTACCAACTTATTTAACTTTTTATTAAATTTTTGTAGTAATTAGTTTGTACTTGTTTATGTGTCAGTACTAATTATATTAATATCACGATAACTATTAAGTAATTAATAGCATCCATCATGACTGTCATTAAAATTCGATTAGTTTGTCGACGATTAAATATACGATTATGATATCGCACCTCTAACGCCCTTTGTTTCCCAGACAAAACTGACGCCTCTAGATGTCAAGCCATATTTTAATCAAAATGGCTGAATTGTAAAGACGTGTATTGAAATTTATCATAATGGAGCTACTAAACGAATACCTTTATACCATTAAAAACGAATCAAATAGTTCTTCGAGCGCAGATGTGTTGATTTTCGGTGCTAAATCTTCAACAGTGTGTGTCAAAACCGACCGTGAGTGTGATATTTCTTTCCGCGACCGTGTGTGGATTTCCCCTAGAGAATTCCCCTTGACGAAAACAGTTACGTGTTGTAGATTCGTACATAGACCATCCCCCGATTTTAAGGACTTCTACGTGACACCACCCACGTGCACGTGATTTCAATCTGTGATAATTTATAAAGTGAAGCATTATGAATATTCCAACGAATTGGCGTGACAGACGCACTCTTATGGGTCCCATCTACAACCCCTACGCCAGTTACTCAACTAACTCTAAGAGCAGCATGCAGAAAACGGCTGAGGAGATGTTTTTACACAATTACCATTTGAGTCCGGATACCTTGCGTAAAAATTTGGCGGATACAATCGTGGGTCAAGAAAAAATGGCGCCTAAAATTAGTAAAATGAAATTAGAAGAAGAGACGTGTGTTAAAGAGGATATGTCTCCATTATCAGGGATTGCGAATTTCATGTCTGGTGTTATGAATGTAATCTCCAACGCGATGTTTACTAAACGCAAACCAGCTGAGTTTAGTTCGGATTCGGAGTCACAGACGGCGCCACCGTCGATGTGGCATAATGCCAAAGTTTCGGATGAAAATAAAACCACACGGGATGAAAATTTTGCTGATGATATGTTTAGTGAGTTTTGTGCTTCGGAGATGAGTGACTGCAGGTCAGCTGTTGCGAACTGTCAGAATAAACTAGACCAAGTTCGATTTCTACTCGGTTCTAACAAACCTTCGCAATGTTCCATGAGAACTCGAAGACGACCAAAAAAGGTGTTTGTCGAGCCGTCTTCTGTTGAGGACTGCTTTGAAGATGCATTCTCTCCGGAGGACTTTGAAAATCTTGCAAATGAATCCTGTATTGAGTTTTTTAGTCCCGTTTGTTACCACGACCATTCATATCATGAAGTTGAGAGCCCTAAAACTAAAGTTAATCTATCTGTGATCCCTAAATCAAACCCTGAAACAACTGATGCGGCTTCCAACCCTGCAGAACAGTCGGTAACATCGAAAATGGTTCTCGAAACTTGTTCAGTCGAGAATGAAGTCTCAAATTTTGATGTGGAAGTAGAAAAAACAGACTCTGGAGTTTCAGAAATGACTGAAGTACTTCCTAAAGCTATGCCTAATGATCATCTAGTCCATAAAGTTACTGAACCTGAAAATAATGTACCTGAATTAATTACAAATATGAATATGTTACAATCGGAAACTAAAAAGGAAGTTGTTGAGGCATGTGAAGACAAAATCAATAAACTAAAGTTGCTGCTGCAGTGTAGAAGTAAGAAACCAAAGGTGGAAGATCCTCCGGAAGAAAAGGCAATTGCAATGAGCTCTCCTATTTCTCCGATGCTGACACTGCAACCTGAACCTCAGCCGTTAGTCTCACTACCTCCAAGACCGAAACACTCCTTTAAAGTAAAAGACAAAAAGTTTAAGAATCCTAACCGCTGCACTGCTAAGCGCAGCAAGTTAAAAATGAAGAAGAGTATTGAAGATGATCTTGTATTCGCCAATGAAATTAGTTCCGAAGAGTTGTTCAGTAGCGTTGAGAATTCACCTTCACAGAATTTTATGGTAAATCATAAGAGATCTGAATCACTATCTGATGTAGACTCATCAGACGATCAAATTATTAAAACCCAACCAAAACCTGTACCAACAAAGGATTATTTTGACGAAGTATCTGGCTGTTTCCGTCCCTCGTCAGTCGAAAGCAATGACTCATTCCAAATTGTTTTCCATGACAGTCCTAAAAGCCGGCAAGAATCCGATTGTGAGTCCGATGACTTTGACATTGTCTTTGAGGAGTCTCCAGACAACTGCTATACTTCAACCGATGTGTTTGGTGATTCAGATGAGGAGTCAGATTCAGAGGAGTACGACAGTGATTCAGATGAGAGTGATTCAGAATGTACCTTCAAAATGTCTGGATCATTGTCTAAAAGTGTCTCCAACTTAGCTGATGATAGTCTATACGAGGAGCATAGTGAGGACGAGGTTGATTGTGCTCATATTCAAAAATTAGCGATCTGTGATAGTGTAGCTGAAAGTGAAGTTGATGACGGTGATGATGAAAGTTGTTCCAAAGGTGTTCTCCTGGATGATCGGAAGAAGAGGTTGAAGAGAAATTTGCCAGCTAAGAAGGTGAGTGTTTTTGTTTCATTTTATAAATTTTATCACCACATTATTGTTCTAATTCGTACTTTACAACTCAGGACCTCAATGTCACACACCACAACTCAGCTGTACTCAACTACCCTCTCTGTACATTAAAAAAAAAATAACATTAATTTAATATAGACTCCTGTGTGTGTTGGTTATCACCGTAAAGAGAAGCCTATGCTCTTTCGCAAGCATTAAAGCGTCTTCATGCCAAATTTCACTGAAATGAAGGTAGTTTAGCATGAATGCGGTTCTCAACCCCGACATCATTATCTCACACAGATCAACCTAAAATTACAGCATTCATGCTGTTTAATTTCGTTGGTGAATGCGAGACTCGAGGCCCAATAATGCAGAAGCATGTATATAAAGCATTCTATCTTGGTCACCATGCTGCATTGTGTGCACTCAAAACGAGATTGGTGATCACCACTCTTAGATTCTGCTCATTCTCTCAATCAGGCAGTCACTTTTGCCGCTTTATATAAAAAAAATGTTTTGCAGTAAAAGCGTAACAGATGGGATTACATTTGAAGTAATATTAGTATAGACAATAAAGATTAATTTGTAAAAAATGTTACAAAATGATTTGAGAATTGTTTTGAACTAGTTGACCTAGCAACATATTTAACCTTGAATGCTGAGATGTAAGACAGATAAAAATACTGCAGAATGGAAGCCGGTAGCTTTACACAATTATCTAGATTGTTTATACAGTTGGATATAAATTGATTGTTTTACAAATGCTAGTAAAAAAAAACACGTGTTATTTACAGCAGTCAGATTTCATTATATATACAATATCAATGAATACATCCTTCTCCTAAGGATATTACAAACATACATAAATTACAGAGGCGCCAGATGGGACCATTACTGGGTAGATGACATAACAGGACCTCTGTCTCATCCAAGGCCACCTGTAGGCCCAGCTCTTCAATATTATTGATACTAATGTAGTGGTCAGGGCGACGCCTCCTGTTCTAATCAACCAATAATCTAAACAGGGACTATCCCCACTGAATTAGCAAACTATCCTAGCTAACTGTTTTTAGACATATACTGCTTGTGGTCACGGGTAGACTGTCTACCCGTGACCACGTAACCTTTTTAATTTTATCGCGAATAAGTCCCGTTTACAGTAAAAAAACATTAATATGTGTAAAAGTCACGATAGTGTAAACACAGTTATTGCAAACCACTACGGGCCGGAATATGCACAAAAAGTAAAACACCTAACATTCCTCGGAACAGTCTACCCGTCACCACGAGCCATATAACCCGTTCGAAACGTAGAAGGTAATCGTAATCTTTTCAATTTTGTAGCAATAAGTCCCCCCGTATACAATAAAAAACATTAATATCCTAGCATATCTCTTCACCCCACAACTTGTACATTAATTCAACTATGTACTTGTGGTTAAGTATAAGTAGTTATATAATACTAAATACATATAATCATAACTACTTGTAATCAAAACTACATGCAGTTAACTGCTTGTAATCGTAGTTACTAACCCACCCCCCTAGCCAAATTGTAAACGTTTTTCGTTTTCTATTCTCTATTCTTTTGTTTCATTGGCTAATATTTTGTTTTGATCATGTGATTGTACAATATGAGTCAATGAAAAAAGAGAATATAAATGAAAATGAAATACATTTGTAACTTGCTAGGGGGGTTGATTACAAAAAGTAGTTAACTATGCCCTACACTGTTGTTTTTGATCAACATGGTATATTAGCCTAAAACGGTCTTCCTTAATCTTTGACTTCCTTGTTGGTTTAGTGGTTCGATTCCCTGGTCAGACCAAATATTTGTGTAATCCACAAATATTTGTTTCAGAGTCTGGGTGTTTTTTTTATGTATAATGTGTATGTATTTACAAAAGAAAAAGTATGTTTATGTATTTATATCACTTGTTTAGTAACCATAATACAAGCTCTTCTTAGTTTGCAACTAGGCGATGTTGTGTGTAATATGTCGAAAATATTTATTTAATCTGCAACCAAAGGTCCACATTTGAGATAACTGTATTTTCTGCTTCAAGGTACTAGTTATCATGAAAGTGTGTAGAAATCTTGAAGATTATTTATTTAATTCACTTTTTTATATGATAAAGACTGTATTTTTGTGATAAGTTGTTATCTAAACTGATCATGGTCATGAGTTATTGATAATGGAGAAGTTTGTGACCATAATCTATTATATTCATACAAATCTATAGAAATAAACGAACAGTTACATAAGTAATGCTTAATCTAACACTTAGAATTTTATCTGTCTGTCTGTTCCGGGTAATTTCTTGCAGGATATCATTTTGGTAGGCTACTTTCTTAGGCATAGAATTTCATCACCGGCATTGACGGCTTAAGGATAGGGTGTGTTTTACTCCAATCTATCCCATGGGTGTCAGAAAAGCCCGTATGGCAGTCAGGTGTTTCTGCTACATTGGGCCCCCATGGTCACACTCTCACCCATAAAACAGCAGTCATTTTGATTGGTTTTTTATTCCATAACTAGAGATAGATTATTGCAAATGGTATGAATTTTCCTTAAAAAGAGTATTTGTGTGGTTGTTGTGTCAAAAATATTGATTTTCCCTATAAATTAAATGACTGATTTTATCATATTCATCATCATCATCATCAATAGCCTTTAACAGTCCACTGGTGGACATAGGCCTCTCCTTTGAAACGAGTTTTTGGCCTACTATACCACACTGGCCAGACGGTTTGGTAAAGGGTTTGTTTCAATTTTTCCTACTCTTGGCAGTGATGTTAGCTGCTTATTTTGTTCCTTTAGTCGCCTCTTACGACACACATAGAATAAATAGGGATGGTGACACTGTGTATTCTTAATCCGTCACCACACGGACATTAATCATATTAAGTAGCGTCTAAGACTGTCGGTCACCTTAATATAGCAAGAAGAGGCCTATGCCCAGCAATGGACTTCTAAAAGCCGTTGATGATAACCTTGCATTGTTTAAGAAGGTATTATGTACCTCTTACAACTACGTGTACTACAAAGTTACATCAGAATTTGTTGCGCAAATATACACCTTGCCGCTTACAACACAAGGTTGCGGGTTAGCCGATAGAATCACGTTATAACCTTGAGTAACACTGATACGAGGAAATAAAACATAATGTAATAAATGAATATCTTTGTTTTGTTATAGTAGTTATTGTATTTAACAGTAAATTGAAATTGGTGTTAGATTCCAGGCGGGTTCTTAATCTAGGAATATGTCCTGTTGTGTTGTCAACAGACCCTAAGGATTTCGTGTACCGATTCGAAGTGGGTTCTGCCCCCAGTTTACTTCCTAGTTAGCGGCGCTGACGTCGTTCTCAGTTCCCTTTGAAATTCGTTAGAGAAAAACAGCTGCCGCAGCGCGACTGCCACGCCGCCTAGCGGCAATTTCAATAGCACAAAGTTTGTCTTTAGAGTGCTCTTAAGAACTGTGGTGTGTGGTTTTAGGCGCCATTTTGTTCTTATGTTCGCCATTTTGTGGGTACATCGTCAACGCCTTTGTTGTCAAAACAGTTTTAAAACGATATTTATGTATTGTGGTGTATGTAGGTCTATTAGTTATAGCCCAATACTTACATGATGGTTGTATACCTGTCTCGGGCACATATGACGCGCAGAGACTATAGAGTAGTCTATGGACTGCTCGGTAAAAAGATGGGGAAGCGTAAGAGGCGTGCGTGTGAGTTGGCGAGTTAGGGTAAGAGAACTAAGTAAATACACAACAAGTACATTATAGTACGCTCTCTGTGTTGTGATAGAAGAATGCAGAGCGTCACCGCCCTTACTCATCCCATGGGTGTCGTAAGAGTCGACAAAGGGAGCAAAACTATTCAGGACAGCAGCACTACAAAGAGAAGGAAAACTTGATACAAATCCTATACCAACCGTCTGGCCAGCGTGGTATGGTAGGCCAAAGTCTCCTTCCTAAAGTTTTCTTATTAAATGCATATGAAAGTATAGACGGTATACTTATATAAAGTAAGCGATTTGTTTCGTCTGTCTGTCTACCTGTTTGTTCTATAAATAAACCTATGATATTGTTTCTTTTTTTCTGGCGTGCCAACTACCTGAGGCTATAATTGTTTCCAGTACGGACAAAAGAGAATATGGATCTTTTTTTCTATGGATCCCAATTTTTGTGTTAGGGATCTATTTCTTTTGACTTTGAAAATGTATTATCGAAAACTGGAAAAGAATCTTCGTAAAAATGTGTTTTAAATTTACAAACAGCAAAATATTATTTATCTATCAATATAATAAATTCTCTTTTTCTCAATCATATCGTAAATGGATGGCGAGTGGAAGCTGCATAACTCCTCCTTGATCGCCCACCCTAAAAAGTAGAAAATAATTTTAATGTAAAAAGCGTGGGGCTACGTTATTGATTGTTATGTGAAATAAACAGCTTTTTACTAAATTCGTATGAAAGTACCTACATACGGTAGTTACATAAAAAAACATTTTTTTATTTTTTTTCTTTTAAGGCTGAACAGGGCCTAGCCAAGTTCTTTCTTTTTCTTTCTTTTCTTTTTAAAAGACAATTCCCGCATTAGGAATATGAATTCCTGTGTCGCGGGGGACTTTACAAACATACATGAAACGGACACAAAGAACACCCAGACTCAGAACAACAATTTGTGAATCACACAAAGTGTTGTCCTACGTGGGATTCGAACCCACGACACTTGGCGCAGTAGAGAGCGGCGTGGCGACCGCTTAAACCACTAGGCCAACCATGCAGTCGTGCAGCAATAGATAAATAGAATAGAAAACGAAAACTGCTGTCGTATATCGTTGGTGAGTGTTAGACCTGAGGCCCAATCATTCTGCATCCTTGTATGATGCATTGATGTAGAAATATCTGACAAGGCCACCATGCCTTGCTTACTGTCACAATGAGGATGGTGACCCCTAATCCTGGTTTCAACTCATGCTTTCCATCAGACAGAGAATTCACTTTGGTAGGCATAAATATAAAAAAAAGAAAACAAAACATTGACATGATTGTATATTTAATGAGTCAGTCACCTTTGTACTGTAATGTTTGCAATATTTGTGTAAATAACACAATACCTACTTGCTGTAGTGCAAGTCATAGAGAAATAGTATTTCTGAGTCAGCGATGATAAGCAACGACGGCGGGGTCAGTACCTAGATGGGTGACCGTTTGTAGCATGATATGTTATGAACGTTTCCGTAATTCGGAGGTCACGTTAAGCAGACGGTCCCGGATGTTATTATAATAGTCGTGAAGCTTAGTTGGGAGGCCTGCGAGTGGCTTAAAATCATCTAACGGCAAGATTATGTAGCCGCAACGTGTCTTGCTCCAACCCAATTCGGCCTGCGTGTGGAGCGTGAGGGCCTTCGACATTCGAAGATTGAACTGACACTTGAATTTTAAATAAAACATTCATTATTACATACTTACACACTAACACGTTCTTTTTTAAAAAGACAACTTTCGCATCCTTCTAATATTATAAACTCGAAAGTTTGTGAGTATGTATGTTTGTTGCTCTTTCAAGCAAAAAAGGATTTTGATGAAACTTCACAATAATATAACTTACATATCGGAATAACACATAGGCTACTATTTACCGCTAGGTAGGAATAAAAATTCTGTGTCGCGTTTACAAACACACAATCTAGGATTTTGTGTTGATGAATCAGTTAGGGCCAGTAATTCTGTAGTACAGATTACACAAATGCATAAACATATTTCTTGTACAGCTTATCACTTACCACTTGTAAAGTTTCGAAATAATCTTATCATTTAGATAATGCTTTTACAAGACATTGATGATATGATACATCAATGTTTCATAATGCCTCCTCTAATTTGCATACTAAATTTTTATACCTGTTGCAAGTTTATAAATACATCAGCTAAAATGATATTAGAAACCTCAATATCATTTTTGAATATCTATCCAAAGATATGGTTTTGATGATAAAAATTTTTTTGAGTTACAGTTCTAAGTATGGGGTCCCCAAAATTTATTGCTTTTTTTCTATTTTTGTGTAAAAATATTAATGCGGTTCACAGAATATATCTACTGACCAAGTTTCAACAGTATAGCTCTTAAAGTTTCGGAAAAAAGTGGCTGTGACATACGGACGAACAGACAGACATGATGAATCTATAAGGGTTCCGTTTTTTGCCATTTGGTAACGGAACCCTAACTAGTAAGAGATTATCACTCAACAGTCGTTATTAGAAAAAATAAACATTGTGGGTAGTTTGATAAAGAATACATTTTTTGTCTTCTGCTTTATCTGCAATTGATGTAGGTTATCCTTGCAGTATGGACAAATAACCAAAACTCATTGCTTTGATTATAAACATGTCTAGATAGAGAGTTCGAGCGTCTAAACGTCCAAAAAAATAGTATTTAACTGTAAGAGACTAAGCTCGTCGCGGCCGATCAGTGGCGTTACTGTCATTGTACGGTAAACACGTATTGAGTGGCGTATAAAAATGACGTTTTGATAAAAGTGTGCAGGAATTACTTAGGACGATTGAAATCAACTAAATAAAAAACCTATCATCGATAAGTAAACTTTAAATAAGTATATTGTAAAGAAACAATTAAATTAACTCAGTGAAATTTTATCAAAATTCGACCACCATTTTGACGGAATGTTTACAGGGTAGCCTGGTAATTGAATTTAAATTTCCCATGTGAGTGTTAGGCAATTAACAAAATGTTCAATCATGATCGAAAAAGTATATTTCGAGAATTCAAGCCAATTCAATTAAACTATAGTGCTGGATAATACATATCATATATGTATGTATAATATATTTTTGTGGTGGTATATATTGTTTATTTTATTTAAAATCTGATAGGCGTGTCGATTTCGCCGCTCCTTGGATGCTGATAATGGAAGTAGTATGTACGACGTTAAGCTGAAGAGATTGTTTGTTAGTTTAAACGCGCTAATCTCCGGAATTTCTGAACCGATTCTTAAAATTCTTTCACTAATCGGAAGCTAGACCTTCTCTGAGTTCTTAACGAGAACGATATAAAAACAAGATTTACGAGAAATTGCGGGGAGCATCTAGTTTAAAATATAGTAATTAAATTAAATATAACTATGATGTATATTAACTTAATTAAAGGCCTCTGTGAGTTGGCTTTCCTTCGTGCGCCTTTCAAAGTACCGGAACCTCAGACTACTTTCTAAGGCACAGGGTATATTTTAACCAAATTGTTGTTAATTATTAAGAATAAACAAACTTTAATAGCAACTCCCTTTTTCACCAACATGTATTTTACCTAGTAACTCAAAAGCTAAAACTCTAATACATATTGACTGACTTTAAATTTATTACAAATTACTTATAAATCTCAAAATCAATACACAATTATTTTCCCTCCTTTTATGGAAAACATTCAAGCGCTGGTATCACTCAGAACGCTACCACGTCATGCGCGCGCCCGTAGGCTACGTTTGCATGTGTGTGTAACAAGCACACAAGCCCTGCAAATCTGGCCTGTTGTTTTTATTGCGAATGCAGCGCAACACTCCATCTAGACATGTATATAATCAAAGACTCATTGTTAACTCGACCCAACTGGGGCGATATGATAAATTAGATACCTTTATCTTTTAAAAAGAAACAACTGAAGTCTCTTTTTTGGATAAGAGGATGTTTACAAAAATTGGGTAAATTATATTCCTAAGCAATATATAAATCATCATCATCATCATCAACAGCCTTTAACAGTCCACTGCCGGACATAGGCCTCTCCATGAAAAGGAGTTATTGGCCTACTATATAAGTATACCACGCTGGTTATTTTTTATATTTTTAAAATTTTATTTCGTAAACAATCTATGCATGATTTCTTGGAATACCCTTATCTTGTTGTTTTCCTAAATATTCCTATACTAAACGTTAATTGTACTTTAATTGCTAAACTCATAATTTATCATAATAGTCGTACATAAAATCCAGTTTCACTAGTTCTACATAATTAGTTTATAACTATTTAACAGATAAAAATTGCTCTTAAATATATTACTAGCTGCATCCCGCGGTGTGACGTGACGAAGATAGTCTAAAAAACCAAGCCTTCAGCTATCTGCCAGTAAAATTCCTCGTTGGTCTAGTGGTTAGTGTAAGCGACTGCTAATAAAGAGGTCTCGGGATCAAATCCCGGGTCGGGCCAAAAAGTGTTTTTGGGTTTTTCTTAGGAAATTCCTAAAAGCAGCCCGGAGTTGGGAAGTTTGGTGGTGATTCAAGCCCGTGCCTCGGAGAGCACGTAAAGCCGTCGCACATAGGTAGATTTCGCGAATTTAGGCGGCCAAAAATATTTTCTTGTGTTAACAGCTTTTAAATGGGGTTTTAGTAATTAAAAGAGGTTACTATAAAATGAAACACTGTATTGAGTACAAAAATTTTTTTTTAATATATTATTTACTAAAAATATGTATGAATATTAAGATTTTAATAAAAATTTATATGACGACAATGCCCGGTCCTTTGAGAGGCTTGCATAGGGACATGGGTCCAACATGTAGAGGCCCTTTGAGACTTTTACCTGTATAAATATATATATATATATATATATATATATATATAAATATATATATTTGCTTATATAAGTAAATATGTATAAAAAACTTAATAAGTATACTTATATGAAAAAAAATTAAACACATTTGATATTTACAAAATAATATTGTTCCGATTTCGGCGGGTAACACTCTTGCTTCACTTTCAACAAAAGGTCATAACAAGGGAAATGTCTTTTGTTTGTTGCTCTTATTATTTCATTTTGTCTACGCGTGAGATCAGCTTCAACAAACATCTTAAGTGCTTCGAAGGGGGTCAACGGAGGGATAGCTTCATTAACCTTAGAATAACCCTTTTTGTATTGACTGACTTTTGTTGGCGAATTGGTTATGTCCTTCAGGACTTTGGACGCATTTCTTTTTCCATCTGATTGTAAAAGTACTTGCGCAACATGGACTATTACTTCAGGGTCCACAGAATAACGTTTTTCTTCTTTTTCCTTCTCTTACTTCGCTCACTCGATTCGGAAAACGATTTACTTGGACGACCCTGGCGATAAGTCCTTTTAATCTGAATCTCAAAGGTTCCACCTAACCAAGACTATTTTTTTTTTCGAAAATCTCATTAGTTTTATGTGCTTTCAACCATCCTTGTTTCATTTGCGATCTAACGTATGAAAATTTATGCTTAAGAGTTTTTTTATTGTCTTCTGTATCACCAGCAAGTAATTCTCTAAATAATCCAATTTCTCATCAAGGGAAGGTAAGTTTTGTCCCTGCATTAGGTCAAATAAATATTTTTTCGTCACTACCTTCACGCCAGAGGTATTTGATGACCCTAAAACAAAGAAAACCTTATTTTAGAAGCGTTAGAAAAAATGTTTTATTTTCATGTTTTTTTACAAAAAATCTTTGAATAAGGATTTTTCCGAGATTTGCGGTTTCTAGCGGCAAATTTTTTTTTTACTATAATACTAAGACCCTGTTTATACCGTAAAAGAAAAAAAAACAGGTGGGACGGACCCTGAAGTATAGTTAAAACCCTTGAGAAATCGAAAATCAATGATAAATTTGTACAAAAAACATCTTGTCTTTCAAGTGAAAAAAATATATGATAATCTGTAATAAAACACCATTATTATATATAGTTTTAAAGATTCATACCTGAATTATGCGAATCCATCACTTTCACTAAGGTAATTACCTTCACAAAAAAGATATTGACTTTGTAAGAGAAGTTGCACAGAGAGCGTCGAGAACTGTAACATACACCGGGAACGGAGGTCAAGGTTCGACTACCTGTAAATAATTCATGGCACATGGCCCAAGGGTGGGGATAGTGGGGATAGATTCCTGGGAGTGTCTTCTAACGGTACCGGTCAAAGTTTTACGGCTAAATTGACTTTGAAAAAATGACTTATGGCCGCCTAAATCTTTGAAATCTACCTATGTGCGTCGGTCCCGGTTGTCATGAACATCTATGGCAATCGTTCTTGGGAAGTCAGTGCCCTCGAATATACTGACAACTAGCTCAATCTTCGAATTTCAGTTCTTCCTTAGGGTTGCGGAGGTCCGATGCCAATCGCTCCGTGGAAAAACTGAAATTCAGGTAAAACCGGTTGAACTAGTAGCCGACCCAAAATTAATTTGGGAATAAAGGCTAGGAAGAAGTGTAGATTTATATATACATACAATGCAGATTTACATGGTGTATGAGTGTGTAGCTGGTAAAATTTGAAAGACCATCATCCTTTAAAAAGCGTGAAGGAACAGATGGTGCACCTGCGTTTGCGCACACACTTTTCACTATAATATCTCTGTGTCCCCGCTGTGGTTGAAATCTACTAGAATGTAAATAAATGTACTCCATCATACCGTGGAAAATAAAACTATTAAAAATAATTTCGAAACATAATTAGTTTCGAAAGTTAATTTAATTGTCAGTGAAATTTAATTTATGACAACTTAATGATTTAATGTTATTTATGAAATTCTTACTTTAATGTTTATATATTAGTATTAGTTTCGCTAAAAAAATAATTTTACAGTGTCCGTATGGTGACGGATTAAGAATACAGAGTGTCACCACCCCTATTCCTCCCGCAGGTGTCGTAAAAGGCGACTAAGGGATAAACCACGCAAGACGACTTCGATGCAAAGTGAAGGAAAACTTGAAACCAACCCTAAACCAACCCTTCTTTCTTCTTTCTAAGGAGAGGCCTATGTCCAGCAGTGGACTGTAAAAGGCTGTTGATGATGATAGTGATGAAAAAAATAATTTTACAGTACTGCGACGTCCGGTTTTTTGTCTGTTTTTGATAATAAATCTTCACAGTCAAACTAAAAAGACCCCTACTAACATTCATCAAAAAATTAACTGTCAAGAATTTATTAAAAAAAAATGTGATCTTTAGAAATAATGTACACATTGTTCTTTGTCCAAACAGAAAACCATTGGCCTCAGGTAGTTAGTCGGTCAGTAAAAAAAACAATGATATCGGACATCTTCGGACATATCTTACACACAATGCCATCTAGTTCCAAACTAAGCAGGGCTTGTATTATGGATACTAGACAACTGATATAAATACATAAATATACTTTTTTTGTGTAAATACACATTGTAAATACATCGAATCGAACATCGAGACCTCTTGATCAGCAGCCGCATTCGCTAACCATTAAAGCACATTTTCATTGGTCGTTAGAGCCCGCATGCGGGGTACGGGAGATTTCTGTTCAAGCATGCCATAGGGCCAGTCCCAATCTCCCGAACCCCTCATGCGGGCTCTAACGACCAATGAAAATGTGCTTTAATGGTTAGCGAATGCGGCTGCTGATCAAGAGATCAAGAGTCACTAGAACAACAAGTACGACTGCCTTGACTTGTGTGGGAGATGTACCTTTAACAAAGTTATAGGTACATCGCCAAAGAGTGACGTTATGATGTAGCCATACGCAAGCTTCTCTGTCAATGAATAAGCCGAAATGGGTCCACGCATTACAAGGTTTATGACACACAATGAATTTATGAAATATTCGACTCCCTTGTTGGTCTAGTGGTTATCGTATGCGGCTGCTGATTAAGAGTTCTCGGGTTTTTATTATTTGTGTGATTCACAAATATTTATTTTGGAATCTGACTGTTTTCTATGTATAATATGTAAGTATGTATTTACAAAAAAAAAGTATGTTTATGTATTTATATCTGTTGTCTCGTACCCATAATACAAGCTCTGCTTAGTTTGGGACTAGATTACGTTGTGTGTAAGATGTCCGAAATATTTATTACACATAGAAAACACCATAACAAACAAATATCTGTTGAGCATAAGAACATTTTATCCGAACCCAGGATTTTAACCAGATACGTCACTGAACCTGTTTTTTTTTCGTGTAAGGAAATACTTCGATTCTCGAGGAAAGATACAGGTTACGCGTAAAAATTCCTCAACATAAAGACATCAGTTTAGACAATTGCAACGATCCATACTTAATTAAATTTGTTACATCTACCTCGGCATCCATAATTGGAGTACAATGCCAACCTTCATGTATTGGACACAAGCCAGCACATTGTATATACAATATAGAAGGCCGCCATTTTTTTTGTCAGATCCACAATTCACTTTTAAATCGACTGTGAAGATAGGGATCGTATACATGAACTGAACCAGTTTTTTATTTTTTTTTACTAGCATTTAATTAAGATTTAACTGCGTATATTCGCGGGAACACTGATTTCTTTTTCCTTTTGATCACCTCATGCTTACTTAATCAGAGCCTTACGCATAGCACGAGTTTTTTTGGTTCTCAAGTCTAAGGGCTTGTATTTCTCATGTTTGTTGTGGTGACGTAGGGTCATTTTAAGTTTTTGATGATTGACAATATTGATTCGTGCTATGGCCTTTCTAATAACACGTATCTTGGACAGTTTTGAAGCAACCCCACCGGTTACTTTGGCCACCCGAAGATTTGTCAGTTCTGTTTTTAGGGTTCCGTTGCCAAATGGCAAAAAACGGAACCCTTATAGATTCGTCATGTCTGTCTGTCCGTCCGTATGTCACAGCCACTTTTTTCGGAAACCAAAAGAGCTATACTTTTGAAACTTGGTAAGTAGATGTAATCTGTAAACCGCATTAATATTTTTACACAAAAATAGAAAAAATACAATACATTTTTGGGGGTGCCCATACTTGGAACTGAAACTCAAAAATTTTTTTTTCATCGAACTCCTACGTGTCTATGGGTATGGGTCATAGGTGTTTAAAAATGATGTTGAGGTTTCTAATATCATATTATTTTAAACGGAATAGTTTGCGCGAGAGACACTTCCAAAGTGGAAAAATGTGTCCCCCCCCCCCCCTGTAACTTCTAAAATAAGAGAGTGATAAAACCAAAAAAAAAAATATGTTGTACATTACCATGCAAACTACCAACGAAAATTGGTTTGAACGAGATCTAGTAGTTTTCTTTTAATTCGTCTTAATTCATAAACCGCAATTTACCTTTCATTCAATTAATGCACTATTTTAAAAACATCGATCAAAGTTACCACGAACTACAAGAACTTTTATATGATGTTGCTTACTGATACGGAACCCTTCATGAGCGATTCCGACTCGCACTTGGCCGCTTTTTAATTCTTCGAGTTGTTTAAACAACTCCTTCTTATCTTTAGTACGTAATTCTGAACACTTAACCTTACCCATTTTGAAAACGTCTCGACTTGCGATTTGACTCAAAGAGTAAATATCGTGTCTCGCAGGGAAACTCAGTTCTGCAGCGTATGCTGTCAGCAAAGTCAGACAGCTTACGGATGTGGAAACAGCAAGGCTAGTATATTTCGGTTATTTCCACAGCGTCATGTCGTATGGCATTCTGCTATGGGGCAAGGCAGCTGATATTCAAACAATTTTCATTCTCCAAAAACGTGCAGTGCGTGCGATTTACAAACTAGGTGCACGAGTTTCCCTTAGAGAAAAGTTTAAAGAGATAGGCATTATGACAGTTGCATCACAATATATATTTGCAAACATTATGTTTATAAAACAAAATATGCATTTATATCACAGGAATAGTGACGTTCACTCGGTGAACACGAGACATAAGCATAAATTAGTAGGTCAATATCATAGGCTACATAAAACGCATAATTCATTTATGGGTCTTTCCGTGCGATTTTTTAATAGGTTACCAGCTAGTGTTATGAGTCTATCAGTGGAAAAGTTTAAAAATGTAGTCAAAACTTATCTTATACGTAAAGGTTATTATACAGTTGACGAATTTTTAAATGATAAAGAAAAATGGTTTTGACTACTTGCTCCTTATCATTTTATTCTACTCATGTGAATGTTGTTATCACATTGTTTAAGAACATGATTTTACTTTTGTAAGTAAAGATTCTACGTGACTAATAAAGGCCATTCTTCTCTTTCTTTTGATCTTATAATTAATATTTTATATTTAATCTTTTGTTACCAATAATTTGGCCAATATTTGAGCACATATAGTTTTTACCTTTGTTGTAAGTAGATGCTCCTACTATGTTGTACCCACTGAGGCTGTTGTTTTTTTTTTTAAATTAGCTTAAGTTCTAATTTTTAATCACTATAATTTGCATCAGTCCTCTAACATGGTGTATAGTATATTAGTGGCAGCACCTTACCCCCATAGCAGGTTTATTATATTAAAACATTAAAACTATGTAAACATTGGCGATTTGAAAGGAGTGGCCGCGAGTTTTTATTGCCATGTTCTTTTCTCCGGCTCTACCTATTGTTTGCGAACATGGCATAAATGTACATGTAGAATCTTGACCTGTCACAAGAGATGTATTGCATCCTAAGTGAATAAAGAATTTTGAATTTGAAAAAAAAGTACGTAACACTATGATTTGACTTAGGAAAAAAAAGTAATAAATTTTTACCTATTCGTTTCTTCGACCCGTGGTATATGGCTAAACCGCCCAAGGTGTTAAGGGTAGTACAGCCACGCTGGTTTCAGCACGCATGGTTCGTCTCGACCGGGGCTGTACTACCCTCACACAGAAGACCATCCTAATAATAACAGCACTCTTGCTATCGTATTTCATTAGTGAGTGTGAAACCGGAGGCCCAATCATTTTGCATCATTGATGTAGAAACATCTGACCAGACCGCCATGGTATGGGTCACCATGCTGTATTACCTAACCTGACAATCAGTATGGTGACCCTTACTCCTGGATTCTACTTATGCTTTCCATCAGACAGAGTAGAGTCACTTTGATAGGCTTAAATAAATATAAAAAAGTAATGTTTGTACCCGTTTTAGAATCTACGTTGATGTATCGGTCAGGGCAAATAGTTTTATACTACACCTGATCGGAACAGTAGTCAATATTCCCTGAAAATGAAAAGAGAAAGTTAGTCTTTTCCTTGACCTAAATAAGCGTGAGGAAAAAATGTATGAAAATCCATTTCTAACGTGTTTTAGCGGGAGAGAAAGTTGTATGAATTTTCATTTCTCATGTATAATTTAAATATGGAATCTCCGTGCCACTGACAGATACTGTTGATGATGATGATGATGATGAGAAAAAAACAAAAGAAGCGCGAAATATTTATAAATATTATGTCAAATTCTAAGCTAAATTGTTTTACATGGTGTCTTACGTTTTGATTTTATTTTATAAATACTTTAAATGTTCCTCACAGGTGTAGTACAAAGCACTGTGTAGCACTCGGGTGAAAGTCCCATTCCTACCTCGGGAGTATTGTGGGCCTAGGCTGCGCCTTCGGGCCACAAACTGCTCCCTCGCTAGTAATCGGTTCTTTCCTCCCCGGTGAACAATGTACTATTGTTAGATTAGAATTTATTGTGTTGCATTATCTGAAATGATATATTATTCTCTACGTGTATCAACAAATGATATGGATACTCCACATGGACTTGTCAATTATCACGCTGTGCCCCAGTTTGGAGGTCTGAGGTCAAGTTAAATATAATGATGTACCTATATGTTTGTAGACGGGCTCTTACTCCTATGGTAACTAGACCCTTGATAATATATAGATATACATAATATCGTCCGTGTGGTGACCGACTAAGAATACAAAGTGTCACCACCCCTATACATTCCATGGGTGTCGTAAGAGGCGACTAAAGGAAAAATAAGCAGGTAACATCACTGCCAAGAGAAGGAAAACTTGAAACAAACCCTTTACCAACCCGTCTGGCCAGCGTGGTATAGTAGGCCAAAACCTCCTTTCAAAGGAGAGGCCTATGTCCAGCAGTGGACTGTTAAAGGCTGTTGATGATGATGATGATGATGATGATGATACATAATATGTATCTATACAAATAAATGAAATATGAAAGTAAATCTTCTTCCTAGCCTTATTCCCAATATTATTTGTGGTCGGCTACTAGTTCAACCGGTTTTACCGGAATATCAGTTATTCCACGCAGCGTCTCGCATCGGACCTGCGCAACCTTAAGGGAAAACTGAAATTCGAATTCAAATTCAAAATTCTTTATTCACTTAGGATGCAATACATCTCTTGTGACAGGTCAAGATTCTACATGTACATTTATGCCATGTTCGCAAACAATAGGTAGAGCCGGAGAAAAGAACATGGCAATAAAAACTCGCGGCCACTCCTTTCAAATCGCCAATGTTTACATAGTTTTAATGTTTATAAACCTGATATGGGGGTAAGGTGCTGCCACTAATATACTATACACCATGTTAGAGGACTGATGCAAATTATAGTGATTAAAACTTAGAACTTATGCTAATTTAAAAAAAAAAAAAAAAAAACAACAGCCTCAGTGGGTACAACATAGTAGGAGCATCTACTTACAACAAAGGTAAAAACTATATGTGCTCAAATATTGGCCAAATTACTGGTAACGAAAGATTAAATATAAAATATTAATTATAAGATCAAAAGAAAGAGAAGAATGGCCTTTATTAGTCACGTAGAATCTTTACTTACAAAAGTAAAATCATGTTCTTAAACAATGTGATAACAACATTCACATGAGTAGAATAAAATGATAAGGAGCAAGTAGTCAAATCCATTTTTCTTTATCATTTAAAAATTCGTCAACTGTATAATAACCTTTACGTATAAGATAAGTTTTGACTACATTTTTAAACTTTTCCACTGATAGACTCATAACACTAGCTGGTAACCTATTAAAAAATCGCACGGAAAGACCCATAAATGAATTATGCGTTTTATGTAGCCTATGATATTGACCTACTAATTTATGCTTATGTCTCGTGTTCACCGAGTGAACGTCACTATTCCTGTGATATAAATGCATATTTTGTTTTATAAACATAATGTTTGCAAATATATATTGTGATGCAACTGTCATAATGCCTATCTCTTTAAACTTTTCTCTAAGGGAAACTCGTGCACCTAGTTTGTAAATCGCACGAATGTTGAACTAACTCAGTAAATTTGAGGACCCTGACTTCCCAATAACGATTGCCATAGATTTCAATGACAACCGGGACCAACAAACAGCTTTACGTGCTCTCCGAGGCACGGGCGTGAATCACTGCCAAACTCCGGGCTGCTATTAGGAATTTCCTAAGAAAAACCCAAAAAACACTTTTCGGTCCGACCTGGGATTTGAACCCGAGACCTCATGATTAGCAGTTGCATAGAAAAGTTTTATTTATCTTTCTTCCATAAGATTATTTAGGGTCGGCTACTAGTTAAACCGGTTTTACCTGAATATCTTGTTTTTTTACGCAGTCCGACTGGCATCGTACCTCCATAACCCTAACGCTACCTGAATTCGAAGTTTGAACTAGTTGTCAGTACATTTGACTCATCTATATCCTAACTTTCAATCTGTATGTATGTATGGTGTATGTGTACATGTATGGAGATATATAGCCGTTTCTAGTATTATAAATTTTCCAAACTCATTGCACCGTCAACTACTGTCTTTTCAAATCATTTTAATCCATCCTAATGCAGGCACCACTTCGTTATGTGTCTACGCCGTATTCGCCTAAATATTAGTTATGCGCGCAAACAACAATCATGCCATCCACACTTCGAACTGGTATGCCAAATAAGCATCAAATAAGGCAAATATGTGTGTTGTAGAGACGTGTCATTGTCATTTCTATGGTGCACGAAACGAATATACTCTCCACACTTCGCCGTATGCGCGCGAATAACCCGCATAACGAATAGCGCAAAGCGAAGTGTGGTGCTTTTAGCAATAAGGCCGCCCTTTGTACATTTAATGTAAGTTTTGTTTTGTATTATGAATTTATACGGTGTACAAAAAAGGATCTATCTAATTTTAAATTCTTGATAAGATGTTCCATTCAGGGAACGTACCGAATACCGCCACGGCCTGTAATTTCCTGAAGCTTGCTCCGTTAATTAATCTGGTTGCATCAGATGATGACTAAGTCAGCTAAGCTCCGAATGATGTGTCACACCGTTTAAAGTCCTCGTTCGTGTTCTTAGAACCCCTGTATTTGGAACGCTTTCATTGTATTGTGTGATGAGCAAAAATATTTTTATAGCATGCAGGGCCCCGCGGGTAACTTCGTAGTGTGAAGTTAGTCTAAAATAAAAAAAAGCCTGCGATCCTGTCATATATATGTATTCATCATCATCATCATCAACAGCCTTTAAGAGTGCACTGCTGAACATAGGCCTCTCCTTAGAAAGGAGGTTTTGGCCTACTATACCACGCTGGCCAGACGGGTTGATTCAAGTTTTCCTTCATCAGTATGTCATCTGTTATCTGCTAGTGAAAGTCCCGTCGAAATCGGACCCGCCGTTCCATAGATCAGCCGGAACAAACAAACACACAAAAAATTATCGTCGTGCTAGTGGTCGCTACGCCACTTCCTACTTTGCCAAGTGTCGTGGGTACAAATCCCGCGTGAGACGACACTTGATGTTATCTACAAGTTGTTGTTCTGAGTCTAGGTGTTCTTTGTGTCCGTTTCATATATGTTTGTAAAGTCCCGCTCAACACAGAAGTTATATTCCTAATGCGGGAGTTATAAAACAAAATCCTTTTGGGTAAAACACTCATTTAACAATACAAATGTATTTATGTCTGTCTGTACATCAAAAAAACATGATCACCTATTTATAAAATTCGCGTATGTCTTAAAACTCTTAATATCATTGACCTTTTATTGTTGGTCTAGTTGTTAGCGTATGCGACTGCTAATCAAGAGGTCTCGGGTTCAAATCCCGGGTCGGGGCAAAAAGTGTTTTTGGGTTTTTCTTAGGAAATTCCTAATAGCAGCCCGGAGTTTGGCAGTGATTCACGCCCGTGCCTCGGAGAGCACGTAAAGCCGTCGCTCCTGGATGTCATGAACATCTATGGCAATCGTTATTGGGATGTCAGTGCCCTCAAATATACTGACAACTAGTTCTAGTTAGGGTTGCGGAGGTCCGATGCCAGTCGCTCCGTGGAAAAACTGAAATTCAGGTAAAACCGGTTGAACTAGTAGCCGACCTCAAATAAACTTGGGAATAAAGGCTAGGAAGATGAGATCATTGACCTTTGTAATGACTGTCTACGGTACATATTTTTTTAAAAACAATGACTCATTTTTGTAGTAACCTATTTGTATTCCAATGATGACGAAATAATTGCGTCTGGTATTGTTCGTCATCAAAACATGACTGCACTATTGTTTGGACTGTTTTGTTTTAGTAACCAATGTTGCCATACTACAAAAATTAGTACATTTTTTTATTTTTTATTTGATGCCTTCCAATGTAACTGCACTCTGCCTGATGGTAAGCATGAATAGAATCCAAGAGTGGGGCCACCATACTGCCCGCGATGCAGGAAGTATGGTGATGCTGACCCAAACTATGGCGGCTTTTCGAGATGCTTTTTCATACCCCTCTTAAAGGACCCGGGATCAGAATGGGAAGGAAACACGTGGGATGGTAGCGAGTTACAGTTTTTAACCGCTCGGCACAGGAAAGAAGAGCCAAACCGTTTGGTAGTATAGATAATATTTTAACTGCCTCGGCGGCGCAGTGATAGCGTATGCGTTTTTGAGGTCTCGGGTTCGATTCCCGGGTCCCTTTACAATGATGCAGAAATATCTCTATGCTGTATTGATTATGATGGCCACTAATTATTATTAACTATAACTAACTATATTTAAAGGCACTGACTTCACAATAACGATTTTTATAAATGTTCATGACAACCGAGACCGAACGCTTAACGTGTTATCCAAAGCACGGGCGTGAATCATCGCCAAATTGCCTTAGTGCGGGCTGATATTAAAAAAAATCTTGTAAGAAAAACTCGAGACCTCTCGATCGGCAATTGCATATCCTAACCGCTAGACCAACGAGGCATATGTATAATAAATATTTTGGACATCTTACACACAACGTCATCTAGTCCCAAACCAAGCAGAGCTTTTATTATGGGTACTAGACAACTGATATATATACATAAACATACTTTTTTTTGTAAATACATACATATTATACATAGAAAACACCCAAACTCTGAAACAAATAGTTGCGGATCACACAAATATTTCGGTAATCGAACCTGAGACCCTGTCGCATACGCTCCCACAAGCCAAAGTCAGTGTAGAGATATTATGTATTTTGCAACTTCCAGAAGTTATTGTGGAATTTAAACTCTGTCTAAATATAAAGTTTCCACGGACTATAGCGACGTCACCGTGTCGTCATCAATGAGTTGTGTCATATCATTCGTCAGTTTGTTTACATCTGGAAGTTTACAAATGACTCAGAGTTTATTTATTGTTTTGTTGATTCGATTATTTTAAGAATGACGTCATTATATGTTACTTTCTTACTAACTGAATCTCGCGGTTATTGTTGGAAATCGCGAGCAACGCCGCGTAGCGAAGTCTAGTCTTTCTCCTAGTGAAAGTCCCGTCAAAATTGGTTTGGCCGTTCCAGATACAAACGGACAGACAGACAGACATTTTTTTTAAGTGTCGGATATACTTACCTACTTCCATAAGCATCCAGTAAGAAACGGTTCATACGTAACAATAAAAATTGCCAAACCAATGATGTAATATATGCAGGTTGTTGAGTTTGAAATTAAAATATTAAAAAACTTGTGTCACGACCTTCATAAACGAGAGAAAGTGCGTTTTTTAAACGGTTTTAGCAATATATTACATGCACATGAATGATTGATAACATTGTACGTAAATACAATGGCCGATAAAGAAATAAAGTTCTTGAATGGCGATCGCGTGCCAGAAAATGCAGCGTTCATAGACCTATACAAGATGGTTCTAAGACCTATTGAAAAAAGTAGGAAGGCTTTGATGTTAGGAAGAGATTATTGTTGTTAGGACGCGGAGCTTGTTTGAAAAAAAATTGCCAAGTTACTCCTCTTGTCATTATCATTAGCTTTCTGCCAGTGAAAGTGTCGTCAAAATCGGTCAAGACATGGACTGTTTTATGTACCGTATATACTTTGATATGAAACTAATAAAATATGTACTGTTTATTTGATATTGCAAACAAACACCAATTTTATTTATTTCTATAGTCATAAGGTATCATATTAAACGCTACTACGAAATACTACACAGTATTGCGCAGTTAGTTCTGAATACGCAGATAACATCACTCACTCAAGTTTATTATTATCGTTTTTTATTAATTGTTCTACATCATCATCAAGAACTTTTAATAGTCTACTACACAGACTTTGACTTAGAAAGGATGTTTTAGACTACTATAAAAAGAGGATTTGTGATAAGTTTTACGAACCTGCGTACTTTACACAAATATAGGTCTCAGGAAACCTTATCAGTGTCATTGGGATGAAAACCATTCTGATACTCGGAGATCAGCAGCTCACAGGGCGTCAATAGACGTGTAACTTCTGAAATTCAAAGTAACAAGTGTCTAACATTCATTTCGGCCAAGGATCGTCCCATGCTGGATATACGTATACTTCCCCCCAAAGCTCCCTACAAGTGCTATAATACCCCAATAATTTATAAAGTCAGAATATAAGCTATATTAATATGTTATTATTAAAATAGTAGTTGCTGGCCTCTACATACAACCTTGAGGCTTGCTACGATTCCTCATATCTAGTAAAACTAGTTTCTTGTGAAGGTCAAAGATTTGTGCCGTTGCTATGGAAGAATTATATTCAAGCACTAGGGCACCTCGTGGGGAGAATTAAGATCACCACTTTGTTAAGATATCTTCCCGCACTAGGAATAGGGAGAGTTAAGTCCCCACGTTGCTGCTGGATGTTTTAAGCCACCCGAAGACCTCGAACTAAGCTTCACGAGTGTTATCCTCTGATAACAACCAGCACGACTGTTTAACCGAGTCGTTCATGGTATCATACCACTAATGGTCACCTGCCTTTTTTTTTACGTGTGGAAATCCCCTCGGATCGTCACCCCGCCGGGGCTTGAACGGTCACCTGCCTAGAGCAACCAGGCTATTATCCCCCCTGCTATGAAAACCCGTGTGAAGCACAAAGAATATTGCCCCATTTGAGGATCAAAACACTCAGAAGTAGATGTGGCTACTTAAACCATTTCTTTATCCGAGCAGTCATCATCATACAATAAATATTGTTTGCATTGGTTTATTTTATTGGCCTACTGGAACTATCAGATCAGCTCAACATAGTGAATTGGACAGTGGCAAATAGTTAATGATTCTACTGCTATAAATAGGCTATGACCCTAAACTTATACATAACTAGCTAATGCGTTCCTCCGCTCGCGTCCATTTTTATATGTTTTTAATTTTTTGCATACCAAAGTGACGCCCTGCCCGATGGAAAGCATGAGTATAATCCAAGAGTGGGGGAAACCACACATCATTGCTGCAAATGCAGACAGTGAAGTATGGCGGCCCACACTATGGCGGCTTAGTGAAATGCTTTTTCACGCCCCGCTTAAAGGACCATTTCATTATTTATTACCTAGGGGTATACGAAATTGTTTACGTGTTATTCTTTGACCTAAACAAACACATAATTTCATGATAAGATCAAGCTGTTTCGGAGGATTATGGCAACTAATATTGCGTCACGAGA
The DNA here is from genome assembly GCA_932526445.1 of Phragmatobia fuliginosa. Lineage (NCBI taxonomy): Eukaryota > Metazoa > Arthropoda > Insecta > Lepidoptera > Erebidae > Phragmatobia > Phragmatobia fuliginosa. The sequence continues at coordinate 1,435,163 of OW052083.1, read as the reverse complement.
TTTCTATAACCATGTCATAGATTAAGCTCTGCTTAGTTTTAAACTAGATGGCGTTGTGTGTCAACCAACTTAATTGAACATCATACTTATATGGAATTGTTCTTTGTCCTAGGTGCGCTTCTCACCGAACCCTCCAAAAGTTCACGTGATGCGTGTCTGGCTCTTCGCAGCCAAACAGACCCGCGTCCGTTATTGGCAGCAGTTCGCCGTCGACAGGGAGAGATTTAAGCGAAGGTGAGCAGGAAACAGAAAACATGTCAATTTGATATACGCCAACTTTGACTTTGACGTTTGTGTATGTCAAATTGACATGTTTTCTGTTTTTTGTTACGTTTTCCACAGTTAAGGGACAGGTATAACATTTAGCAGTGTGTAAAATGATAAGGAAGAATGAAACGGGAAACCTTAAGGTATGGACAGCACGGTTGTTGTGAGAAGAGTGGTGAACATTGACCCTCAAGAGGGTCAATGTTCACCAGATGACGTCTGTTGATCTTTATGATGACGAGAAAGACTATTCTTGAGACTAAAAACTATTTATTTGTGTTCTTTTTAATATGGTGCAGGGCGTCAAACAAGTGGACATGTCTTCTGACCGTAATACAAGATTCACATGTACGCTGCAGCCCTTGTATCCCTCTTCCCCCTAAAATTAAAACGTGAACTCTAGAAACCTCACTTGCTCAGTGAGAACAACGAGAAAATATTGCGGTATCACTGCGGTCCAGCCATTCAATTTACATCGAAGCATAGCGCTTTATAGGTTTTTTTTACCTGTGGAAACCCACCCCCTCGGGCCGTCTCACAACCAGTATTAGAAAGGGACCTACTGAAACCACTACTTGTCTCACTCTGCGCCTATGTTAGGAGGGATCATGAAACAGCTAACATTACGATAACCAGTCTCTCACTCTAGCTAACCTAAACTATCATAACAAAGATTACCAAGAAAAAGGCCTGATTTATCGTAGGTTTTATATTCATTTATATTTTTCCATCATTACAGAATCGCTGACATTGATATGGCCGTCTCATGGGTTCTAAAACCTCAACATCGCGCAAGAATCAAGTTCCAACGGTTCATGCCGTGGTGGAACGCTCAAAAACGAAAGGAAATTGCGGAGAAAGAAGAAAAAGAAGCTCAAGAGAAGTTAAAAGAAGAAGAAAGATTGAGAAATGAGGAAATTGAAGGACAGAATGAGAATACAGAAGAAAATAGTGTAAACGATGAAAATACAGAAATTACATGTATTTCTGTGTCACAAGAAGAATCAACAAATTCGGGAGATGAAGAATTAGAGAATAGTAAGAGTGATTCAACTCCAATCAGCACAGTAGAAGCTAGACAAGCAGATGCAAATATTACTTTAGGTAAAGAAAATGTAATTGAAGATAAGGGAAGTATGAGAGATAATATTATTATTAGTGATGATATCGAATCGAAAGATATTAAAAATGATTCTTTTGAAAACACAAAAAAGTTGGTCTTAAATGATAACGATTTGGGTATCGACTTTTTTCAACCAGAATATGTAAGTTTGAATACATGACATCGTTTTTAAATTTAAGTGTATTACAAAAAAAGAATGTTTTTGATAATATTTATTTAAAAGTGTAGATAAAAGAGAATATATTTTTAAACACGTTGGTGGAGGTAATAATCTTGTATTTTAAAATAAATAAATCAATTTTAAAATCGATATTTTTTTTCAAACTACCCTACACTTTTAATATAATAATATCAAATTCATTTTTAGATTGGGTATATACCTTCAAAAACATAACAAAAATGAAAAATACTAATATAGTTGCCCTATTTTCTCAAGAGTACTGGTTATATAACTACACTTACACTCACTCTAGAGTTATGATGTGTTTCGTTAATAGTTGATGGTAACATGCTGAAAGCAGCGCCACCTTCCAGGTCCAATTGTACACAAAATTTCATTCTAAGCTATCCAGGACCTTTACAAGTTAATAATAATAGTTTTGTAAGTTGTCATTTACGATAAAATTATAATTCTATAGTTTAAGCACATAAAACGTGCTAGCAATGTAACGTTTTTAATGTTTAAATTATAGGTTACAGAAGTCATTTTCCCCCTTAAGAAAAGCTATCGACAAATGTCCGAATACCCTACAAAATATCTTCTAATTTCTAGGAAATGTGATCTAATTAAAAAACAAACAACCTCTTCAAATTTTCGGTATTGACAACATCAAAACTTGAGAAATAGGTAACCAATAAAAAAAATAACCCATCGGGACTTATCTGAGCTATATTCTGACGTCACTATATATACATTTGGTGTTTTAGTCACACCACTATCAAGGTTTTGAAGGTATATTCCTATATCAAAAAGGAGACTGAATACTTTAGGGAATCATATTGTGTCCTAAGCATGTAGTAGGTTAATTTTGGACGGAGTATATTATCAAAAGAATGGTTTAAAAATATTCGGGTGTCCATTATAATACGTGTCTTTAAAATTTAGTCTAATTTCAACTCTAAAAATTGCTATAACTTTGGCGTTTGATTTTATTGATAAAAAAAATGTATACTCTTATACTCTCATATATATAACGTGTGCTTTATAATTTTTTATAAAATGTAAACATAACTGTTATCAAACAACAGGAGTGAGGAGGGACTTCGCTAATTTATTTTTTCAAATGCTCATTTACCATAAGATCTAATGAAGGCCCGAAATACTGATTAAAATATACACATTGTTCGTCATAATAATATTTAGATAAATAAACACCAAGTCCCGTTCGTATAACCGTGTGGGACTTACAGTCTCACTACTAAAGCCAATTTGTTTATACAAACAGGACTTATACTTGGTGTTACACTAAACTTGCCAGTAGTAAATATTTGCGACTTAATTCTGAATTCTAGTCTCACGGGAGTGAAATATAAAAAAGAAAGTGAGGGACTAAGAAATTATTTAATACCACAAATATTGTCAGAATCTATGAAACTAAATTAGAAAACGGTTGTCCCACAATATGTTTTACGTATAAAAAGAATTTGGCGTTATAAAACAAAAATTAGTTAAGAAAAAAGAGGTGATAACCCACCGCTCAACTCATTGTGAAGATTGCGGGGAGCAGGTGATGGTTTTTCTAAAGTCCTTTTAACATCACAATGTAAGTGACTTAGACTTAGCGGGTATGTAGTCAACAATAGTTGACTAACAAAGGGTGGGTTACTCTCCTCGGCTATGTTTATGTTGCATGTATCTATTTTAAATTTCATAATTTGATGACAAAACATGATTTCGTTAACATGTTTTTATATTCTCGTTTAATATGTTACGGGCAATCCCGACGAATTCTAGTATGTTGGGATTCCTTAAATACCAAGTTAGTACAATTTATTTTATATGTGGTTGGTTCATTAATTACGATTTTGTGTTATAGACTAATTAAATTTCTTTCGACGTTCGAGTTTTGAAAATAAAGGTTTAATAAGTAAGCGAGACTTACATTAGTCTCTCAGATGCGTAACATCTCACTTACAATCTGACGGACAACAGCGCCGCATGCTTCTCCAGTTGTCTCATATGCACTTCCGTCCCTTGTTACGAAAAATTGATTGGAGGGAGCGAGAGGAAAGATGTTACACATTAAATGTAGCCTTCACGTCATTAGTGAATGAACCCTTATATTCACCCATTATTTGGGGAAAATTTTGATATTTTTTGTTGCTTATATATCTATTGTAATTGTATTGTGTCAAAAATAGATAATTCGAAGGTTCCTACGTATAAAAAATTTGTCCGAAATTGTTTTTTATTTCTTAACTTTAAGTTTTTCTAAATCTCAAGTTTTACCAAATAAATCGTATTGGAAAACCTTTTACAGAAGATGGAACTGTTCATGCGTCGTAACTTAACATGCCTCTACACAATATCGCATACGCAACATGACCTCATGTGCCCCCACATGACCTCATGTGTCCCCACATGACCTTATATGCCCCCACATGACCTTATGTGTCCTACTGTCCACCATGGTCCCATGAGCTACCAAGAACTCCATGTGTCCACTTGTAAGGATCCTAGGTGTACTCCAAAAAGACACCGAAAAATAAAACGTACGTCGGGACCGACGAAATTTATCATTATTTTGTCACAAAAAGATGGTCAATATAAGCACATTTAATTGTTAAATTTATGTGTTACTAAACATACTTATATTTTTCTCTTCGTTTGTGAAAACGTATAAATGAATTTATATTTTATGTCTAAATTGATTGAAAAACTTATTCAAATTCAGAATCAGATCATTTTTTGCACTAGTAACTTTTTCTTGAAATGTGCCTAATAAAAGTACGATTTTACTACTAAATTGGTAATATTGCGTTATTTTACGGCAACACAGAGCCTATAATGGTAAAAAAACTGTCTACGTACATTTGGCAACACTGTTTTGCTTATGATCTAATAAATGGAGTTTATTTGTAAATACAGACATGATGTAGTACAATTTTTATATATTTATTACAGTGTAAATATATGCAGTTTTAAAATAAACATTTCTCAACCCCAAAGATTTAGTTAAATTATATTAATCCTTAGTACCTATGTTTTAAAGCTTAAAATGTCAGATCATTATTTTTTTCCACACTTTTAAACTAATACTTTTCAATTTTGGCATCGCTGTATAAAAAAAAATCTAAAATTCTTTCTTCCAACCTTAACACTGTCTCTCAAAATTAAAAATGTTGTGAATTTTTTAATCTTATTTATGTTGATTTTCTTGTTGTACATTCAATTGATTTAGATTTAAGTAAAGTATATCTTACTATAATGGTTTTGGTATTAAGTACACGTTTTATCTGAATATTTGTGGTTTATTTATTTATCATTACCCCATGAGCCAATACGTCAATCGCTTCAACATGCCTCTTGCGCTACAACATGAAAAGTTAAATATGCCCACTAATATTATACACACAACGCCATCTAGTCCCAAACTAAGCAGAGCTTGTATTATGGGTACTAGACAACTGATATAAATACATAAACATACTTTTGTAAATACATACATATTATACATAGTAAAACACCCAGACTCCGAAACAACTATTTATGAATCACACAAATATTTGGTTTGACCCGGGAATCGAACCCGAGACCTCTTGATCAGCAGCCGCATACGCTAATGATTAAACCAACAAGGCAGTCAGTCTGTCTGTTAGTTTTCATGCCTAAACTGCTTAACCGATTTTGATGAATTTTGGTATAGAAATAGATGGAAACTTGGGAAATGACATAGGTTTCTTTTTACCGCGATTATCGAAATACAAGCGGGCTAGAGCTAGTCCTATTATAATCGTTTTGGTGGGAAGTAAATAGTTTCAAATAAGTGTAGATGTGGGGACACATCCGTCTGGTGACGGCATAAGAATACAAAGTGTCACCGCCCCTATGCAGTCCATGGGTGTCGTAAGAGGCTTCTAAAGGAACGAAACAAGCAGCTAACATCACTGCCAAGAGAAGGAAAACTTGATACCAAACCGTCTGGCCAGCGTCGTATAGTAGGCCAAAACCTCCTTTCTAAGGAGAGGCCTATGTACAGCAGTGGACTGTTGAAGTCCACTGCTGGACATAGGTGAGATGATGAAAGTGTAGGTGGTCTTCAGCGTCGTCATATTTGGTCATCAAGGTGTATATGATTGCCAAGGGTTTGGGTGGATAAAGAATTTATAAATCGGCCAAGTGCGTGTCAGGCCACGCACAGGAAAGGGTTCCTCAGTCACCCATAATGGTACGTGGATTAGAAATCGTATCCAATGGATAATTGTTATGTTTACGTATTAATGCGTTAATTTTGTATGACGTGTTCCAAGTAAGCGCATTGTAAAAGTTAAGCCTCTATAACTCCTGAACTAACAAAGTCATCTAATTCGTTATAGTTTTCATTTAAAGTTCATTATATGGACCACTATCACAAATTTTTCGGCGGGCGGGACGGCCTGTTTTTACAAAAAAGTGGCCTTTAAAGTGGAATTTCTCGCAAACGGATACCTAAATCAAAAAATCGTCTTAACAACCCCTTAATGTTTTTAAAAGACCTATTTAATGATACCCTACATGATGGGGTAGCCGTGAGAAAAAAAAACATCCCCACTTTACGTGTAGGGAAGGTACCCTTAATAAAAATATATTTCATAATTTTATTGTAGCACTTTGTCGACGTAATTACAATACATATTCATGCAAAGTTTCATCTTTCTAGCACTTACTGTTTGGACGATAAGTTGAGGACGAACGGACGGACGGAAGGACAGACGGACATGACATATCTATAAGGGTTCGAAGTCATAAACTTCGGAACCCTAAAAAGTTGTAGATCTTTTAATTACCTACAACTTTGCCATTTAACTTTTTCCCCGGTTAAAGGACCCGAAAACCTCCCCCCCTACCCCTTCCCGACCTCAGATCGCCCGTAAATTATTTTTCCTTTCATTTTTATAATATTCTCCTCCTTTTCCAATAGGTTTCATCCTACTATAATTTTATTTGTTTTCAAAAATTATCTACCCTGATCTACTGGTCTATATGTCATTTACAAACTATCATTATGGTTGCCATGCAAGTGTGTTATTCCTAGCAACCTGTGAAGTTTTGACAGGAGATATACAGTGATACATTTTTGACATCTTCGATTTATGTATTTTTATAATCACTTAGCTTTGGTCTTTGTATCTCGATTATTGCAGTAAAAAGTAGCCTATGTCCTTTCCCAAGTTCAGTTCTATCATCATACCGAATTTCATCAAAATCGGTACAGTGGTTTAGGCGTGAAAGCGTAACAGACAGACAGACAGAGGTACTTTCGCATTTATAATATTAAGTAGGGATTAAAAAAAAAACTACTCACTAGATCTCGTTCAAACCAATTTTCGTTGGTAGTTTGCATGTTAATGTACAACATATATTTTTTTTTGTTTTATCACTCTCTTATTTTAGAAGTTAGAGGGGGGGGGACACACATTTTTCCACTTTGGAAGTGTCTCTCGCGCAAACTATTCAGTTTAGAAAAAAATGATATTAGAAACCTCAACATCATTTTTGAACACCTATCCATAGATACCCCACACGTATAGGTCTGATGAAAAAAAAATTTTTGAGTTTCAGTTCCAAGTATGGAGACCCCCAAAATGTATTGTTTTTTTTCTTTTTTTATGTAAAAATCTTAATGCGGTTCACAGAATACATCGACTGACCAAATTTCAACAGTATAGCTCTTATAGTTTCGGAAATAATTGGCTGTGACATACGGACGGACAGACAGACAGACAGACTTGACGAATCTATAAGGGTTCCGTTTTTTGCCATTTGGCTACGGAACCCTAAAAACAACTATTATACTCGGCTCTGCCCGCATGTATGTCTAATAGGTATGTAAAGTAATCTGTAGCGAGATAATCGGCATACACGCGCCTTTGCCCTTCCTCAAGAACCAAAGTCACTTGATGCCTAATTACATTGAAATTAGTGCTACGTTTTAGCCGTGGAACGTAATAGAGTATATTGTTTTTTGTTCAATAGAAACAATTCAAAACAATAGTCTCAACGACAAATCCGTTTAAGTCCACGTGTCCAAAACAGTTGATTTTTTTTAGTGGCTAAGCAGCGTGCGGGGAATACCCTTGCGATCCACATGGACTGCGACTTTCTATGACACAATTTCTTAAATAATTGCCTTGAATTCGGGGAAATCCCGCACGCAGTATCATGACTAAAATAACAACCAATAAAAATTGCCCTACTTTTGAAGGCCGAGATGGATTTCTGCTAATCTTGGTAATTCTTTACTATGAGGGTATTTTGTATGATATTTGTGATATCGAGAGTGAATCGGAAGTGAATTTTTGGAGTTTCGCCGCCAGTCGGAGCTGTTCATCTCACAACTTCTATATTATATTTTTGTTTAATTATTTTTAGACACTACCTGTGTAAATATCTGCATCGTTACATTGTCCTCACATTTAATAAAATGCTTTAGACAATGTAACCAAAAATTGTAAAAACAATATTGGAAAAGAGTGTCCATGGAGTTTCTTGTCTGTTCTTCTCCATAGGATCTACGAATTGGAACAGACAATTAGCTTCACGGCTGACTACTAACTGACTGCTTGACGTTTCAAAAGTGCCGTTGTATTGGTTAATTTGAAATAAAAATGGTTTGATTTGATTTACTCAATAATGAAACGATTTTCATAGATATTATTTAGGCGGCGTTATGTTTGTACGAATGTGATGATACCTACTATTGTAACCGCTGTTGATAACTACACATACCTATCGTTATAGATAATTACACCACAATACCGTGTGCTTATCACGATTTTGTTATTTGTCCCGAACGACTGTTTTTGTTATTTTAAAAAGGAATGTCAGAAGAAATAGGCCGATTTCACGAAAATCGCAGTAAAGTAATTCTTTTACTGCTATTTACCGTGGAGGTGAGTTACCAGGACCTTTCTTGTCCTGTTTACTTTTGTCGAGGAACACAATCCTCCATAATCCTCCGATCAGGCGAGGTAATCATGTTTCGCGGGTCACTGCCAAACGGTTGATGATGGATAGTTGTGTATATACAAATCAGCACGAGAATCTCTATAACGCGATTCAGGATTAGTTACTCCGCGGTTCAGTATTTCTTAGGTAGATGGCGCTACTAAACCTCCTATATCTCTGTATTATATGCGCCCTTAGGTGACGCATATAATACTGCATTGGGGAGGTTAAGGGAGGGTGAGAATTGTATGAACTGAGGGGTGTTTTAAGGATGGGTACTCACGGTTCGTTGACTGGTGTGAGCTGAGGGCAGGATCTGCGGTTATCGGCCTCGTGGTACTGTATCGCACTGATTGTTCGTGGCACTACTGTCTATGTAACACGGCACGGCAAGCAATGAGCTGATTTGGGGCTTTATTTCACACTCGCGTTTATTGTCTGAGCAGAATATAAATTTTCTCTTCACCACGTCACCCGCGCGGGGTCCTCACTTCACACGTTCTTTTTTTTCCAAGCAAAACGTCACTCCTTTTTCACCTCCTTTTCCCCAGAATAGATGAGATTGGCTTTAAGTTTAAAGTGATGTGGCTGAATTCCAGCGACTATAAGACATTTGTTATGTTTGAGCCCGTTCTGTACGAGTCTCAGATTAGGGACCTCCAACCAAACTCCTCGCGTCGTTTAAAACATATAAGTATTTACGACGTGATATTCGCGTGTCCTGTTCTCGCCTGGTGTTAGTGCGAACGTCTGGAATGGAACCTGTTAGTAGTAAAGATGAAACAAGAAATGTACTATACTACCAGTAATACTCACATTTACCCATACTGTACTAACCACCCCCTTTTTTTTTTTTTTAATGTGTGAAAAATCATCATGGGGGTGGTGGGGTGACGGACCCCACCGGGGGTTACGGCGGTGTGGTGTGTCGGACTTGAACCGATTAAAAAACACACAGTGTGCCCTCTCCGCGCTTCTCCGTTTAGGAGGAGGAGAAGTCCAGGGTGGGATCTCCTTCTGAACTTCTCCAGCGCCTGCCCGCTCCTGATGCGGGCACCGTCTCTGTTTGACGACCCTCTCTTAGGCGGCGTCCGGCACACACCGACGCCGCCCCCTCGCGGCTGGACTAATTTGTCGACCTAAGCCAAGCTTGCTATTCTTAGGTAAGTAAATAAAATTGCTATATATCGAGGTAATGGTCGTTGCCTAGAGCTTGAAAATGACTGAACGCAGAAAATAAAAAAAAACCATTATCGATGGACCTTAATTTCCTTACTCATTAGTTTTTGATTTGTTTGAAGAAGACCGATGTAATTAAATGTTCTTTTTAAAGCAGAAAAAATCAGCTAGTAAAGCTGTAACATGGTTTACATTTATCGTTGACCATAAACAAAGAATTATAGACTTGATACGCCAACAGCGTTACCACGAGTGAGATAACAATACCATTTTCCAGTGTGTTAGAGAAAAATAGAGATACGTATTTTTTGTCCTTAACGCCGTATAGGTTTGTCACATACTAACTCACATGACAAACAATGTTCAAAGCGGGAATTTTAACAGGAGTGAAATTATGGCGTTTTGGCGGAATTACTGTGTGATTTCAAGTGTATCTAATTGTTTTTAAAACAGATACTTTAAAAACTATGGTACAGTGTTGTGTTGTCGGCTGCAGAATCCGCAGTGAACGTAAATATGAAAATATAAACTTTTACACGTAAGTTTATAAAATAGCGTTTTAACGGCATAATATTGTTTTTAATATAAACTACGATTAATTATATCAATTGCTGTTTGTTAATGTGCCGAAATAATTTAAAATGTGTGATAAAAACTTGTTTCTAAAGTGTGAAAATTTTGTAATTAACCGATCAAATTGCGTAGGTTGTCACAGCTATAGTTTGAACCATTAATGTGTTGAGGTAATTTTGCAAGGTAACCAGCGTTTTAGGATTAACGTACCAGCCTTTTGAAATTACCCCATATGGTGAGGAAATTTAATTTGATTGTGTTTTATTGTCCTCCAGATTTCCTAAGGATGAAAATGTGCGTGAAATGTGGTCAAAGGTTACTGGACGACAAGATTGGGCAATAGCAAAGCTATATATAAAATATTTGAACAAAGCTTTTGCAAAGCAATAGCAAAGCTATATGAAAAATATGCTGATAACTAAAGAGAAAAGAAAATAAACAAATTTCTTTAACAAACTTATTTTGTTTATTGGCCAATAGATAAGCTTCAAAAAAAATTTTTTTTTAAATTTAATCAATCCCGATCCCGGTTACATCCTAAGCTTTCGTTTTGAGGGCCTACTATTCTAATCTAACCATGTTTGACAGATTTGTTAAGCGTTTGGAATAGTAAACGGAATAACAATTCTCCCATAATAAAGGGGAATTGTTTTAATCTGGCAACATTAATATTTCTTACAGGTGCACGCTTATGTCAGGTCTATAGTAATTTTTTGTCTAAGTCATTGACAAAGACTGCCAACAGAACCGTCAAAAACCGAGTAATAAACAATAAAATGGACCCTTAAACAAAATTAAACAATGATTTTGTAAATGGCATAAAATAAAAAAAAACAATCGCCACATTGACAGCTGTCAAAGCATATGTCATAATATATTTATTTGTCGGTTTGAAGTTTAAGCTCAATGATTGAGAAATAAAATTATAAGTGTTAGCTAATGTATTTATTGGAATAATATTTTTATAAATAATCCAATATGCATAAGCTAATCGCACAGGCAAATTTTCCAAACTACCCACACATACCCGTTACAATGTTATGACACATTGCACTAACTGCAATGTCGGAAGAAAGAAAATCAGATGCGTTACACATTGTATTTTTGATTTAGACGGAACAATACTCAGTAAGTTAAACAGTTAAAACGGAACGTAGAAACTGTTTCTTTCAGTCATTAAATTTACTCTGAACCCTCTCTGAAATACATATTGAGACACAAACACTGAATTCACTCGCTTATTGGGAGCACCTATAAAGGGAGCCTATAATAATAATAAATATTTCGGACATCTTACACACAACATCATCTAGTCCCAAACTAAGCAGAGCTTGTATTATGGGGGACAACTGATATAAATACATAAAACATACTTTTTTTTTGTAAATACATACACATTATACATAGTAAACACCCAGACTGCGAAAAGAATATTTGTGGATCACACAAATATTTAGTCCGGGAATCGAACCCGAGACCTCTTGATCAGCAGCCGCATACGTTTACCAGTAGACTAACAAGGCAGTCAATAATATCGTGAGTCAATTATTAAGACAAGATTTGTAGTATGAATAATAACTCATTACCAATATTATAGATACTTAATATTGATTGCCTCTGGCGCAGTGAGGCGGTGGCGCGCTTGAGGTCTCGGTTTCAAATCCTGGGTCGAATCAAATGTTTGTTTAACCTATGGATATTTTTTTCAGAGTCTTGGGTATTTTCTATACATTAATAATATGTCTGAATTTTGTATCAGTAAATCTAGCTTCAATAGTACATGGCTCTGCTTAGTTTTAAACTATTTGCGTGTTAGATGTCCGAAACAAATATTTATCTAATGGGGACAGTGTTAACTGCCTCGTTGGTCTAGTGGTTAGCGTATGTGACTGCTAATCAAGAGGTCTCAGGTTCAAATCCCGGGTCGGGCCAAAAAGTGTTTTTGGGATTTTCTTAGGAAAGCCGTCGGTCCCAGTTGTCATGAACATCTATGGCAATCGTTATTGGGAAGTCAGTGCCTTCAAATATACTGACAACTAGATCGATCTTCGAATTTCAGTTCACCCTTAGGGTCGCGGAGGTCCGATGCCAGTCGCTCCGTGGCCCGTGGAAAAACTGAAGTTCAGGTAAAACCGGTTAAACTAGTAGCCGATCCCAAATAAACCTCGGGAATAAGGCTAGGAGAATGATGGGGACAGTGTTAATTTCATCATCATCATCATCATCATCATCATCATCATCAACAACAGCCTTCAACAGTCCACCGCTTTACATAGGCCTCTCCTTTGAAAGTGTAAATTTAGCTTAACAATATTTTATATTTGTGAACAATTAAGGCAGTGTGTCTCGACACGTTTGCCGGTAGATACGTTTTAGCTATAGATATTTACTGTGGTTTCACCATAGCTTTGTTCCGTGGCGGTTGGAACCGGTGAAGGCGACAATTTACTTGTTCCTCTTAAAGTTCCCATGGTTGACATGATGGGCATTCCGTCGATAAATAACAAATAAAAGTTGTTTAATTGTTTACAGATTCAGAAAAAATGTATCACGAAGCAGTTAAGCAAATTTGCAAAAACTACGGCAAGATTTATACAAAAGAATTACAGAAACGGGTAACACTTATGTATATGTTTTATAGGTTTAATGGTTAGCGTATGCGGCTGACGATCAAGAGGTCTCGGGTTCGACTCCGGGTCGAACCAAAAGTTTGTATGATCTGCAAATATTTGTTTCGGACTTTGTTTTCTATGTATAATAATATGTATGTATTTACAAAAAAACTGTATACATATGTAAATCAATTGTATGGTACCCATAGTAAAAGCTCTGCTTAGTTTGGAACTAAATGACGTTGTGTACCTATTAGATGTCTGAAATATTTATTTATTATTATTATAGGAGATATTGGTGGTATTAAAAAAATGAATTATTTAACAATATTTTGTGTAAAAAAAAAATGCATTGAAAATTGTACTTATTTTTTTTTTGGACATGTAACACACAACATCTCCTAGTCCCAAACTAGCAGAGCTTGTGCCATGGGTACTAGACAACTGATATAAATACATAAACATACTGTTTTTTGTAAATACATACATATTATACATAGATAACACCCAAAATTCCGAAACAAATATTTGTGGATCACACAAAAATTTAGTCCGACTTTGGGAATCGAACCCGAGACCTCTTGATCAGCAGCCGCATACGCTAACCACTAGACCAACAAGGCAATTGTACTTATAGTCCTTATTATAGCAGAACCACTATGACGAACCTTCCCAACAACGGTTTTGGCCCACATAAGTTCTTAAGGGGCCCCCGGAGGCTGAATTGTCCATACAAACGGTATACCAAGATCATTTGCAGTATAAACATATTTCCACGATGATATGTTGATATTCGGACTTAGACTGTATTTATTTAGGTTATAACGTCTTTATTTTTAAAAAATAAACTAATCTAGAATAAAATATAATCAAATTAAATTTTACATTGTAAATGTCATGTTTTCATCTTGTTTTTTTCTGTCTTAAAAACAAAAATATTTCTAATATTGTTTCATCAATAACATATCTCATATTATTATGCCACTACTTACACAAAATAAATCGAAAAAATATTGAGTTTTCATTCATGATTTTCGATATTACGAAACACATCCATATTTTCACAAATTTCAATTTCAATTAGTAGTGCTATCGCTTCAAAAAATATTTCAATGTGTGTGTGATTCGTGTCAGTCAAATAATGATAGCCGAACCTTCTACGAGAGAGTCCGAATTACTACGAATGAATGTCAATCCACATACACACATACAGCGGTGCACTCGTATCTACGTTGTATTTTGTCAAACAGAGACAGCAATATTTTACGAACAAATTTCAACTTGCAGTTTCGAGTGTCGTACGCCTCATAAGTTATCCTAATAATATTATAAACGTGAAAGTTTGTATGTATGTATGTTAGTTCCTCTTTCACGCAAAACTACTGAACGGATTTCAATGAAACTTTACAGTAATATAGCTTATATATCAGATTAACATATAGGCTACTTTTTACTGCAATAATCGAGATACACGGGCAAAAGTTAGAAGATTAAAAAATACATTAAATCGTAGATGTCAAAATTTAACACATTGTTTATCTCCTGTCAAAACTTCACAGGTTGCTATGCATAACACACTTGCATAGCAACCATAATGATGGTTTATAATGGCTTATTTAAAAATGAGTTCTGGTTATTCACCTATGTAGGCTACTTTTTATCCCGAAAATACGCGGGTAACACCGCGGGGTCGCAGCTAGTTTTTAATATTTTATTTTCATTGTTTTGTTAGATGATAGGTGGCACAGACAAATACATAACCGAGTGTGTAGTGAAGGAATTGAAAATAAATGTGCCCCTTGAGGAGTTCGAGTCAAGATTGGAAAGATTATGGGGGGAGATGATACCGAAAGCGCCGTTGCAAAAAGGTGAGTTTTTTTTTAATATTTAACATACCATATTGACTCTACGCTGCCTGATGAAAATCATGAGCAGAATTTAAGAGTGGCCACTATACTTCCTGCAAATGCAGTCAATAAAGTATGGCGGCTTAGTGAGATGCTTTTTCACGCCCCGTTTAGGGGCCCGGGATCATAGTGGGAAGGAAACACGTGAGATGGTAGGGAGTTCCAGTTTTTTACTGCTAGGCATAGGAAGGAAGAGCCGTATGGTTTGATTCTGGTGCGTATTTCATCGACTCTAAAGCGATGACTTCCAACTCAACACGTGTTGTCCTGTAAAGGAAGGGAGAAGGAGGGACCAGTTTGAAGAGCTCTTGAGAACGCTCCCTATGGTAAAAGCGATAGAGGACCATCATAGAGGCATCCTCTCTAGGACGGTCCTCTAGAGGAAGAAACCTTGGTCTTGTGGAGAAGACACAGATGCTCCAGCGAGAAGAACTATCTCACCTTGTATAGCACACTGAAATTCCGCGAGGCCGCCGAGTTTCTCGAAGAAGACTTTTGCGTTCATTTACGTTCTTCTTTACCTTCTTCTCACTGCAATAATCTGTGTTGCCCGTGCCTCGGTGAGACCATAAAGGCATTGGCCCAGACTGTCATGAACTTCTATGGCAATCGTTATTGGGAAGATTGCCTTCTTTACTGACAACTAGTTCAAGATTCGAATTCAGTTTAATCTCTCGGGGCCAGTCACCCCTATGAAAAAATTATATTCGGGTACAACCACTTGAACTAGTAGCCGATCACATATTATCTTAGGAATAATAAAGGCTAGGAACATGAGACGCACACTGCGAAAATCTTTCAAATACGAAAACCTCACTATTTTCATAACACGAATGTAAACTACAGTATATTATAATCGTATTATTTATTTATTTATATCTTCTTCCAAGCCTTATTCCCAATATTATTTGGGGTCGGCTACTAGTTCAACTGGTTTTACCTGAATATCAGTTTTTCCAGGACCGACTGGCATCGGACCTCCGCAACCCTAAGGGAGAACTGATTTATATATATATCATCATTAAGAGTTTTCATTATTTCAGGAGTAGAACGTCTGCTATTTCACTTAAGAGACAACAAGATCCCAGTCGCCCTCGCCACGAATTCAACAGCATCACAAGTCAGACTGCACACGCTCGCAAAACCGGAGTTATTTAAAATATTCAACCATGTGGTAAAAAAATTGTAGCATTTTCGTCACACTTTTATCATCTTTTTTCTTTTTTTTTTGAAAAGACAACTCCCGCATTAGGAATATCATTCCTGTGTCGCTGGGGAATTTACAAACATACATGAAACGGTGAATCACAAAAAAATGTGAATCACACAAAGTTTTATCCTACGTGGGATTTGAACCCACGACACTTGGCGCAGTAGGAAGCGGCGTGGCGACCGCTTAAGCCACTAGGCCAACCGTGCAGTTTGTTTGTTTGTGTACTAAATTATCTATATAAATAATATCCAAAATCCAATTTTCGATAACTTAAATATTTTCGAAAATATTCGCATCTAAATTTTAAGTTTCAGAGGGTCTGTTAACAATTTTTTATGGTAAAAAAAATAACGATACGAAATTAATTTATTTCTAGTTTTACAACAGAAAGTGATTTTAGGTTAGGTACAGAACCAAATTTAACGAATATAGTATCAATAGAGCGTGTAATATAAGCTAAATCAATTTTATTAAATATTTGCCTTAATTTTTAATTAAATAAAAACCTACAAATATACAGGTTTATAATATTAGTAGCTATATATTTACACTTGTCACACATTTATAATAAGCTTTCCATTGTAGGTAACTGCCACTGATCCCGACGTCTACCGTGGAAAACCTTTTCCAGATATGTTTTTAACTGCAGCTAATAAATTTCCCGGAAAACCCAACCCCTGTGAGGTAAGAGAAAGACATTCTATTGCCGTGTGGTGACGGATTAAGAATACAGAGTGTCACCACTCGTATTCATCCCGCGGGTGTCGTAAAAGGCAAAGAGAAGGAAAACTTGAAACAAACCCCATATCAACCCGTTTGGCCAGCGTAGTATAGTAGGCCAATACCTCCTTTCTAAGGAGAGGCCTACTCTGTTAGTGGACTGTTGAAGGCTGTTGATGATGATGATGTGGGGATGACGTGCAAGTGAAAACATGCAACAGCGTCATCTATCGAAGAAACACTGAACCACAGAGTAACTAATCCTGAATCGCGATATAGAAATTCTTGCTCCGATTATCATACACACTACACTACTGCCCAACATCAACTGTTGGGCCGTGGCCCGCCAGGCACGATCACCTCGCCTGGTTGGAGGATCCTCCCTTTGTGATGGAAGCACACGATACATGTCACGTCGATATCGTTTTTCTGTAGTAAAAGCTGCCAAAATGCATCAACAATATAATTTAATGCCTATTGCGATGCTTCTATATCATATGGCCTCCGGTTTTGCACTCATCAACGAAACACCACATCACGAATGCTGTCATCTTAGGCTGGTCTTCTGTGAGAGGGTAATACCACCCCGTTCGAGTCGACCCATTTATGCTGAAGTCAGCGTTCTACTTTTCAGAGCAAATACATAGCAAATACATGTATGTATGAGATTTAGGCCCTTCATCTTTATATCTTCTTCTTTATCCAAGGCTTTAATCCCAAGATTATTTGGGGTTGGCTAATAGTTCAACCGGTTTTATCTGAATATCAGTTATACCACGGAGCGACTGGCATTGGACCTCCGCAAACCTGAGGGAGAACTGAAATTCGATGGTTGAACTAGTTATCATTATTTTTGAGGGCACTGACTTCCCAATAATGATTGCGATAGATGTTCATGACAACCGGGACCGACTGCTTAATGTGCTCTCCCAGGCACGGGAGTGAATCACCGCCAAACTTCCATACTCTGGACTGGTATTAAGAATTTTCTGTAAGAAAAACCTAACAACATTTTTGGTCCGACCCGGGATTTGAACCCGAGACCTCTTGATCAGAAGTCGCATACGGTAACCACAAGGCAGACCCATCTTCTCTGTATCTGTATTACAAAATATTTATGTAAATGCTATGCGTTCTCTAAACTTCACACTGTTTGGATTTCAGTGTCTCGTGTTTGAGGACTCTCTGGTTGGTCTCCAGGCAGGAGTAGCGGCTGGAATGCAGGTAGGCCAATGGTGTTGAGTCACTTTCACTCATTAATATCCCATCTGGTCACTCAGAAAGTACAGATATTGTCTGTTAGTCATCAACATCATTTAATTTTTAAAGTATACGTAATTTTGAACTGCTTTCTAAACATCTAAGATTTTTATTAAATTGTATGTATAAAATCATCTAATCTGAAGAAAATTTTATTACTATGCGTAAATGTTACGAGGAAAATTGAAATGTCACATCAGGATAATTTATTATCAGAACGTCATCCTAATTCCGTTAATTCTGCTAAAGATCTTCCATTTACTTGACACTCGGTTTTTTTCTTTTTTTTTTTTTAAACATCTCCCGCATTAGGAATATTAATTCATGTGTCGCGGGGGACTTTAAAAACATAAATGAAACGGACACAAAGAACAGCCAGACTCAGAACAACAATTTGTGAATTACACAAAGTGTTATCCCACGTGGGATTCCTACCCACGACACTTGGCGCAGTAGAGAGCGGCGTGGCGACCGCTTAAACCACTATGCCAGCCGTGAAGTCAAAATAATATGTACTTTCTAGAATTCTAGATGATTTCTATTTATATTATATTATTAGATATTTCATAAGTTAGGGTATAAAAGGCAGCGCGCGCCTGTGCATAACACATTTCTTGTTCGGCGCTCGTCGTGGTAACTCTGAAGGAGTGTTAATGTTGATCTTTGCTATATTGTTACATCGTTATTATCAAATTGTAAAGTAAGAACTGCGAGTATTGTAAGTAATTAACTTGTTAGAGTTGGAAATCTAATGTAACTATTTCTATTCAAATACTAATAAAAGTGAGTTTATTGTGTAAGTAGGTACTGTAATGATTATTAATGTAAAAACAATGTTGGAAAAGAGTGTCCATGGAGTTTCTTGTCTGTTCTTCTCCATCGGATTTACGCCTTGGAACAGACAATTAGCTTATTAAAAACAGTTTGATATAATTTAATTATATTTTTGTTTCTATTTCACTTTCGACCCATAAAAATATAATAATTATATTTGTAGTAAATGTTTATACCGGCCTCCCTAGCTAACTTGCAGACGTTTTCCTTTTCCATTCTATTCTGAATATAGCTAATGAAACAAGAGAATAGAGAAATGGAATAGAGAATAGATGGCAATAATAGCAACTGAATAAATATAGCACTTAACTTTATAAATATATCTACATGCTGTAATCAATAACCAAATTAAAATAAAACAATCTTACACAGAACATGAAACTATATATGTTTACTAGTTGACCCAGCGAACTTCGTACCGCCCAACTTTAAAATTCCAGAACTTGATCGCAGCGCCACCTACCGGGTCCAATTGCGAATCTAAACCATTCCCAGATCCCCTTGAACACACACAAAAAATTTCATCATAATCGGTCCAGTCGTTTGAGAGAAGTTCAGTGACATACACACTCACAGAAGAATTATATATAAAGATTTAGCTCTAAACATAATCACAATATAAAAGCTAGTTTAACAACAATACATTACGTGATACATTACACAGAGTACACAGAGAGTACCTAACCGCGCACCACGAGGTCCCGCGACCAAAAAGAGAACAAGGCACAAGCTTCACGATGCTTCTCAATTTATAGTCTCGTTCAAATGACGTCACACAACGTGAACTTAGGTACAGAACATCGGCGAACTTCACTCGATCTTGTTACTTCTTACAATACTGTAAATATCACTACAGTATGAATACTATCAGGTATCTGTGTACTGTGTACTATCCTTGCCTTTTAAGTTGTTAAAAAAAATTACTAGAACGGATATAGATAGTGACAACAATCTAAATTTCGTTTTCTATTTTACAGGTCATTTTGACTCCGCATGCTAAGATCGACATGAAAGCTGCGAAACAAGCTACGTTGATTCTAGATAATCTTTTGGACTTCAGGCCCGAGCTGTTTGGACTCCCCCTATTTAAGGACCAGAGGCCAAGTGTGAGACGAATACCTACTAGACAATATAGTCCATTCTGTCGTGTGCAAAAAAAGTTGTAGATTTTATTGGCTGTTCCATGTTCGGAATGAATGAGAAGTGATCCTGGGATTGTAACTCGTTGTGTAGGTCAAATATTTACAGTTATCTATTAGTGCACATTCCAGGAACACCAATATGTTGTGAGAAATCAATAGATAAAAAATTTAACAAAAAACCAACTTCAAATTAAAGTATTACGAGTACCCAAATCGCGACAGGTGTGCCTATAATATTTGAGGATTTCTTTCGATTTCTTTAGGATCCTATTATTAGATTCTGGTTTTCTTATCATGGGACCATAAAGCAGACACCAGCTTTCAAATAAAAAAAGAATAGAATAGAACAGAACAAACTTTATTGTACACCAGTTATTAAAGTTTACATACGTAAATAAATCAATAAAATGACCATGTAAAATTGGCGGCCTTATCGCTAAAAAGCAATTTCTTCTATTCAATTCCATTCCAAATTGTCCAAGTCACGCAGCGTGCTATGGAGAGGGCTATGCTCGGAGTTTCTCTAAGAGATCGTATAAGAAACGAGGTAATCCGGCAGAGAACTAAAGTTATCGACATAGCCCACAGGATTAGCAAGCTGAAGTGGCAATGGGCTGGTCATATTAGCCGCAGGACCGACAACCGTTGGGGTAAACGTGTTCTTGAGTGGAGACCGCGTCTCGGCAAACGTAGTGTAGGACGTCCACAGGCCAGGTGGAGTGATGATTTGCGCAAGACGGCTGGCAGGAGCTGGATGCGAGTAGCCGAGGATCGAACTAAGTGGCGTGCAATTGGAGAGGCCTATGTCCAGCAGTGGACTGCGATAGGCTGATGATGATGATGATGAATTCCATTCCAAACTCCAAAATCGGTTCTCCCAATCGAAAGTTTCTTTGATTGGGAGGAGATTGGTCGCTAAAAAATTTTCAAAACTTTCGCTAGATTTTTGCAAAAGAGATGCGTAACTTAGTCTGCTTTAGATATATAAGTCGGCTTCTGCCATTCAAAAGCCTTCGTTTATGTTATAGTCACTTTGAAACCTACCGTGCAGCCAAATGTATTCTTTGTATGTAGGTATGTATTCGTTTTCAAATGTGACAATTGAAAAAGGTATAGTTTGAGTAGAAAAACGGGTTGGTGAATTTCGGATGGAAGAATTTTGGTTGAGTTTGTTGTAAATTAGAAAGGCAGGATCATATATTCGAGTTCAATAACAACAAGTAACAAACCAAATCATTATTTGAGTTTCAAAGTTTAAATTTACATTTATATGTCGGTAGGTACCTCAATGCCCACCACCGCAACCGTTTAAGCCTCCACCAGCAGCCTCTGACCCATGCTCTCAGTGCAGGAGGAATCCGTGCTGTGAACTACCCAGACCTGAAGGCAAAAGGCCATGTGAGTGTAAGAGTATCACTGAAAATCCGGTTTTATTGACTTCAATACTGATAGGTATAACATCTGCTATTATTTATAGGTTGTGGTAGCTTTTTCAAATAAATATTGCAACACTAAAAGCTACTGCGTACTGAAACGCCGGCAACTTAATTTTGTAAATTGTTTGGAAATGCGACTTAATTTTACAGAAATAATTAAGTCGCTCACATTCCTGAGCGACTTAATTCTGTAAAATTTTCAATGGTGCTTATATTTTTTTTGTATATTATATTTTTTTTATAAGCAAATGTTAAGAGACTTAAATTGAATTAACAGGTAGTTGTTGTGACTTACTCGCCTCAATTACTTCTTACTATCTTGTCTACTGTTCAACGCCGGCAACTTCTGATATAAGTTAGTATTCTTGAAATGGATATTATAATTACAACACTAAGTTATAAGTTTATAGCCAGTGTCATGATGAACTGAAATGAATGAATTAGAATGGGAAACATTATACTTTTAATTCAAGTCATATTGCAGTAGATTTAAAACCGACCCCCAAAAAGGTTTGAGCCTTTTTCCCAAACTAGATTTGAGTCGGTCAGAAAATATAATAGTTCTATTGCGGGAGAAAATTATATACCAATAATGAGGCCCATTTGGTACAACTTGTTATTTCCAATTTATCGCTATTTAGTTATGCAAATACTTTAAACTATTCAGTTCTATATTTACGTTTGTCACCTGGCAATTACGTGATTTATGAATCAGTTTTGAAAATTGTTTTTATATATGGAAAAACAAACTTCAAATTTGAAGTTGAAAAAAACCCATGTCTATAATATGCATTGTTAATTTTATCAAGCATTATCCGTTTATCAGCGCCATTGGCGATAACACGTAACAGCGCACTGCCGGACGCCACAAGAAAGCCATTTTTAAAAGTTTATCTGCCAACAACTTTTTAACTGTCAAATCGTATTAGCAACTTTGACATTTTATGTCAGTTGCTAATACGATTTGACAGTCAGTTTAGACTTTTTAATTTGCTTGTAGAAATGTCGCTAGGAATGTCAAAAATACAGCTAATATTTACAGAACGGTGATGTGAGGGTGCGACTGGATGCCCAAGTACAAGCATCTCACTAAGCCGCTATAGTGTGGGTCACTATTTTGCATTGTCTGTTTTTAAAATGAGGATGGTGACCCCTACTCGATTCTAATCATACTTGCCATCGGGCAGAGTATTTTCCCTTTCCAGGATTAAATATAATTCTTGTTATTCTGTTGTTTTTTGTCGACTACGTGGCTACGTCATATTGTATCTCAATGTAAAACATTATGCTGTGTCTTACTCATTCCTGGCGACTAGAATAGCTTTATGCAGATTTGGGTTATTTATTAAAATGTTTTATTAAAATATTTCATTGTAAGAATATAATTTTTGCATTAAATTTTATAACATCAGTGTTTTTTTCTCTCTTGCGTAACTGTAGTGCATGTGTCAGTGAGTTATTCATTCACTTGTTCACTGAGAATGAATGAGGTGTCATTGAGTTATTCATTCACTCGTTCACTTTGAATGAGTGAAGTGTTACTAAGTTATTCATTCACTCGTTCACTATGAATGAATGAGAAGGAAGCATTGTGTCATCCCGAGAGTACGTGCGGATGACACAGTTCAGTCGATTGTTAGCAACGATAGCGAGTGGACGCGTGCGATTGTGAGCCAACAATATAGAAGGATATACAGTAACCAAAAAGAGGTAGTAATGAGTAACCTACTCTTCTGATGGTAAACGACAGCCACATGACAAAGACTGACTAGTGGTGCCCAAAGTCATCGCGGGCATCGGCGTATTCCAATGCATATATATGTAACTGGCTTGGAACTTGATAATACGTGCCTGCTGATTTCGAGACCGCGGCCTTAGAGGTGGAGGTAAAAGTGACGAAAGAATGATTGTTTATCACAAATTTTCTGTATCTCTGAAGAATCTGGCTTATAGTAGTCTATGCTATACTATGCCATACTGTGTACACTGTATCGTGTTGTGTACTGTATTATACTGTGTGCACTGAACTGTATCGAATGTACTAAACTGTGCGTACTGCACTGTACTGTACTGTACTGTATTGTGTATACTGTATTGAATTCAGTGTACTAACATAATATATAAGCCAATAAGTAGTATTAGGTGCTAAAAAAATTAAAACCTAGAGCAGAATTAAAAGGCATTGTACAGTACATATTTTTTATTGAAACCGTCACTGACAATTTATCACCGAAATGTGGCTCAACCAGAACATAACAATACAAACGAATCACTGGGTGTCGCTATCATCACCTTATCACCTAGATCTAGATTTAACGACATAGAACAACTACCAATTTAAAAAAACCTTGAAAAAAAAACTACCAAATTGGTAGAATGTATTAGTGGCAGCCCTGAGGTAGTACTTTTCAATTAAGATCGTATTGTTATAGACACAAGGGTCAAATTCGAATGTCATCAGGTTTGACACAGGTGTGAAGCGACATGAATAGGTCAGTTAACGTTCATGCCGATTTAGTCTTCGCAATGTGGTGACGTCCATGCCGTATATTGAGAATCCAGCTGCTTTTTCGAAGTGCACCTGGAAAGATATCAAAGATCATTGAAAAATAAGAGGTAATATTATATTAAACAGATAAAAGTATATCAGTTGTCTAGTACCCCTTGAAGTTCTGCTTAGTTTGGGACTAGATGGCGTTGTGTGGTAGATGGCTGAAATATTTACTGAATATATATTTTTCAACCGACTTCAAAAAAAGGAGGTTCTCAATTCGTCGAAATCTGTATGTATGTTCAGCGATAATTTCGTCGCTTATAAACCGATTTCAAACATTCTTTTTGCATTGGGATAGGCGTAGCTTACAGGTGGTCCCATCGTCAACATATCGGGATCCCAAGGTTATGTAATCAAGGGAACTCCTCAAATATCATAAACACAATTGTCGCGATTTGGGTACGCGGAATAGTTTTTCTTTGAAGTCGGTTCCTTTTTGTTAAAATTATATTGGAACGTGGCTTCACTCGTTAACTCCAGCACTGCAATGAATTTCGTTTATAACCTGCCAAACTGACTACTGGTCTACTACGAACTAAGGATAGTTAAGCAAACCATTTTCATTGTAAGTGTAGACAATGCGAAAATTACGGTCAAGTGAGATGCTTTTTTACGCCCCTCTTAAAGGACCCGGGATCATAGTTGGAAGGAATCACATTAGCTAGTTCCGATTTTTCAGATCTCGGCACAGGAAGGAAGAGCCGAACCACTATTCGTGGATTCTACTCATGCTTTCCATCAGACGCAGTAGTCATCTATTAAGGTGATAAATAAAAATATCCACCATTCCTAGACTCACCTCTTTCTCTTTTTCCTTCTCTTCAGCTGATTTCTCTTTCGTCTCCTTACCTGCCGGTTCCTTTATGGTCTTAACCTGTGGGAAAGAATTGATTATAATCAGTGTATATTGATAGTTATAGGAATTTAAAATTTATTGTCACAGCAAGATTACATAGTGAAACTGTCTCTTGGCTTCCAAACTAAGTAAAACTAAAAATATGGAGATCAAGTTAATTGATTCCCTCAAGTTCTGTTAACCAGCGGTTATTGATGTAAGTAAATCGCGAGCAACGTAGAAATAGCCGAAACAACCAGATAGACGGACAGATAGACAAAAAATATAACAATTACTTTTTAGGGTTCCGTAGCCAAATGGCAAAAACGGAACCCTTATAGATTCGTCAAGTCTGTCTGTCTGTCTGTCTGTCCGTCCGTATGTCACAGCCAATTATTTCCGAAACTATAAAAGCTATACTGTTGAAATTTGGTCAGTCGATGTATTCTGTGAACCGCATTAAGATTTTTATATAAAAATAGAAAAAAAACAATACATTTTGGGGGTCCCCATACTTGGAACTGAAACTCAAAATTTTTTTTTCCATCAAAACTATACGTGTGGGGTATCTATGGATAGGTCTTCAAAAATGATGTTGAGGTTTCTAATATCATTTTTTTCTAAACTGAATAGTTTGCGCGAGAGACACTTCCAAAGTGGAAAAATGTGTCCCCCCCCCCCCTCTAACTTCTAAAGTAAGAGAGTGATAGAACTAAAAAAAAATATATGTTGTACATTACTATGTAAACTACCAACGAAAATTGGTTTGAACGAGATCTAGTAAGTAGTTTTTTTTTTATACGTCATAAATCGTAACACGCAATATACCTTTCATCCAATCAATACACTAGTATAAAAACATCGATGAAAGTTACAACGAACTACAAGAACTTTTATTTGATATACTTGCTGGTACGGAACCCTTCATGGGTGAGTCCGACTCGCACTTGGCCGCTTTTTTTAGTGAAAGTACCGTATATACTTTCTGGTGCATTCAGTAAAAATCGTTAATTTGATATTATAAAGAGACACTTATTGTATTATTATTTTATTTACTTGTATGCATAGATACAGATTCACCATTCAAGTCCGTGCCTCGGAGAGCACATAAAGCCGTCGGTCCCAGTTGCCATGAACATCTATGGCAATCGTTATTGGGAAGTCAGTGCCCTCAAATTTACTGACAAGGTTGAACTAAACCTTCGAATTTCAGTTCTCCCTTGAGGTTGCGGAGGTCCGATGCCAGTCGCTCCGTGGAAAAACTGATATTCAGATAAAACCGGTTGAACTAGTAGCCGACCACAAATAATATTGGGAATAAGGCTAGGAAGAAGATGTATGCATAGATACAGATATTTGTATAAATGTAAGATAATGTTTGTGAGTTTATAAAATAAAGAAGTAAGGAGTACACTCACTTCAGTGGCATCCTTGGCATCTTCTACCACGGGTGGTATGTTGGGGCCCAGCTTCTCACACAAGGATTTGACCTGAGGATAAAATCGTTTAATAATTCTAAACAAGTCTACAACAACAACACAAGTCTATACCAGCGTGGAAGATGTTCGAAATATAATAACCAAAATGTATAACTCGTGCGACCTAAGATGGCACCTGACTCAAATGTCAGTCGTTTGAAGTACTGAGTGCAAGAAAAATATAATTTATTATAGTTTTTTTTAAATTTCAAGAATTATTTTGCTGCAAGTAGTTTCTCATAACATACTACTTTATCTTAAGTGGTACTTTACTACCTGAGTTAAGGAAATACATATGCATACCAATAGGAAGCAGGCCTCATTCATTATTTACCCGAATGCATTCTTCGTGCAGTGATTTAAATAATATTAGGTAATACCTAATATCATTTTAAATGAAATTAGGAACTGAAATATGGTTATAAAATACAATTTTAAATCGTCATGATAAGCCTTTTAATCGAAGTCTCCGAATATCATATGTATATGGATATTCTTTATTTTAAACTATTGCGTCTCATAGTCGTCATGCTGGTTTTTTTCGTGTGACCTTTCTTAAAACAATTGTGTTATCCAGACGAATCTAATGACATATTAATAAAATAAATTCGTGGAGTGATTTATATGATATTAGGAAATACCTAATAATCTAAAATTATTATGGAAATATTCGTGCAACGGTAATAGTGATGCTAACGCTACTCGCAAGATGACAGAGGGGTATTACACGGGGGAACGGTATCATGTTTCGTTTTGAGCCAGGTGCCATCTTAGCTCGCACGAGTTATAAGGTTGCAACAATTTCAACAGATTTTCAGTAAGTGGGAAATTTTTCGCCAAAAACATCCACTTCAAAATTTTGAGCAAACGATATGTGGCTGAAAATTTCTTCAGATTGGTATTGGCTAATACCGTTGATAATGATGATGATGATGATGATAAAATACATACGTTAGGGTACTGCGAGAAGCAAGCCCTGGCGCGTCCCACGCAGGGCGGAGCCACGGCGCGTCCATAGCGGTCGCGGTCGGCCGCATCGAACATGTAGTAACCTGACACATATTACAAACCAAATACTTACTAATATTATGAACAAGAACTCTGTCTGTTTGTCTGTAGCACGTGTGTCACTCAGTCATTCATTCACTCACTCTGTCTGTGAATGAATGTGAAGGAAGCATTATGTCAACTATAGCTCACGTGCGGTCGTGACACAGTTTAGTCGACTGTTAGCGACAATAGCGAGTGGGCGCGTGCGTCTGTGAGCCGACAATATAGAAGGATATATTACACTGTCTATCCGGCTTTCACGCCGAAACTACTGACCCGATTTAAATAAGAGTGAGAACCGCAATTCCCAACATAGATGCAGGCGGAGACGCGGGCGAATGCTAGTCACACATTAAATTATAAAACCACGGCTATCCTCCAAAAGGGTAGGCAGAGACAAACAGCCCACCTTTCGCCAGTTTTTTGGTCCCACGTAATAAGGTGGCAATCCTATTGTCGTTTCCCGGGATGTTTAGTTTGCCAGAACAGATACAGAAATAACAATAAATCTAATTATAATGAAAATACACAATCTTCATTACCTCTAGGAGTTTTGAAGAGTGCGATGGCAAAATCTCCCTTGCCAGCCACGAACACTCCAGCCTTCTCCTCGCGGAAGAACTCATCCATCTAGAAGAGGAATAGCAGAGATCCTCATTACTACACATGGTAGATAGCTAGATAGAAAACTATTTGTTCACCGTATTATAGATTCACAATACAGAACAGAACTTACATTTAATGTACAAAGGGCGGCCTTATTGCCAAAAGCAATCTCTTCCAGGCAAACTTAGGATGGATGGTACCCACACACTCACCACAAAATTATTCAATTTTCCTTTCACCGATTTAATGAGGACAATATATTTTGAATCAGTTCAGTTTCACAAGAGAACTGTTAGTAATGTAGATTAGGCTTAAAAAAATTCCCATGGCCACACTCCTATAAGAAATTGTATCTTCTTGATAGCTTTTTAAATACTTTCAAGGTCAGCACGAATGGTCCAGCTCGACCGCGGCAGTACTACCCTCACACAGAAGACCATCCCAAAAATGACAGCATTTGTATTGTGGTATTTCGTTGATGAGTATAAGACCAGAAGCATCTCAGTAGGCCACATAGTCACTGCTGCATTATTCGCATTCATGATGAAGATGGTAATCACCATAGATTGTACTGATGCTTTCCATCAGGCAGAGTAGAGTCATTTTGGCAGGCTAAAACTTGGTAGTAGACATGAAATACAAACCTTTTCCAAAAGGTCCTTGTCAACAACACCCTTCTGTCGAGGCTGGAATATGACCACGCGACACACGCAGTTGCCTGGAGTGTAGAATTTCCGAAGAATCTGGACACAAAAGAAAGATCAGCCCGTTTTGAAATTGTTTTCTTAAAGTCAACCTTGCAATAGGAACACCTATACATTATGTATTGCGGGACTTTTCAGATATACATGAAACGAACACAAAGAACACCCACACTCGGCACAACAATTTGTGAATCACACAGAGTTGTCCCATGTGGGATTTGAAGCCACGGCACTCTGCGCAGTACAAAGTGTCGTGGCGACATATATATAAAACTCGGTCTTATCCTATTAGAGATACGTGTTTCGTGTCCCTACAACACAAAGGGATGCTCCCTTTGTGTTAGAGGGAGGAGAGGTGATCATGCCTAACGGTTGATGTTGATCAGTTGATCAGATGTAAATGCTGATCGGCGCGAGAATTTCTTTATCGAGATTCAGGATTTATAGTTATTCCGTATAGTTTGTCATTCCGTGTTTCTTTGGTAGATGGCGTACTTGTATGAATGTTAAAGTAATCATCATCAAAAGTACTACTAATAAGTAGTTATAAATATATATTTTTAATGACTCACCTGTTCCATTGCTAAAATCCTTGAAGACGGCTTGAAGTGCAGATAGCTGTCCTGGTATAACTGGTCTCCGCTTTCCAGGATCTGGTCAAGAGTGCCGGGGCTCCAGCGGCATACATCTTCAACCCGAGACATGGCTACCGCCATCACGGCGCAGGCTAGCGCCTAAAACATAATTCGAATAATTTGTAAATAGTCCATTTCGTACATAATGTTCAAACTATAGTCGCATTGGCTGCCTCCGTGGCGAACTGGTAGCGTATGCGACTCTTATACATGAAGTTTTGATTTCGATTCCCAGGTCGGACCAAACGTTTTTGTGATCTGCAATTTTTTTTATTTGGTACATTCTATGTGTGTTTAGTAAAATATACTCTGCTTAGTTTGGGACTAGATGACGTTGTATAAATAAATAATAATAAATAAATATTGCGGACATCTTACACACAACATTATCTAGTCCCAAACTAAGCAGGGCTTGTATTATGTACTAAACAACTCATATAAATACATAAACATACCTTTTTTTTTAATACTTACAAATTATACATAAAAAACACCCAGACTTCGAAAAAAAACATTTCTGGATCACACAAATATTTAGTCCGACCCGGAATTCGAACCTAAACCTCTTGATCAGCAGCCGCATACGCTAACCACTAGACCAACAAGGCAGTGTGTCAGAAGCCTACCAAAGTGCCTCTACTCTGCCTGTTAAAAAGCATGATTTGATGTTACGTTACCTGGTTGCCTCTAGACGCATATGGGAACTTCTTGCAAGCAATCGAGTGGCCGGCTGACATGTACTGACTGCCGTCTGTCAGGACGAGCCACCCGCTCGTGTTGCGTTGTCCTGCAAAAAGAGCTTTATATAGCACTAGTTGAGCTCCGCAGTGTTACATCCGCAAGTAACACCGCGAGGCGAAGTTAGTCTATCTAAAAAAGTAGCCCGAGTACTGCGTCAAAATCGTTCCAGATGTTTCAGATAATTACCGGAATAAACAGAGAATTTTTTGTAAAAAGTTGTGATTTAAAATTATAAATGCACTTTAATTGTATTCATTCGTACAGATTTAGATAACCAACTCAAAAAATAATAGCACCGACTTCAATTCACGTATATTTTAAAAAAAACGGTTTGCAGCTTCACAAGTGGAATATTTTTACTTTTATAAATCTATTTCTCTATGCTTTTGGATTTATTTACCTTGTTGCTGAGAAGTTGATGCCATTCGACATAATAATAATAGTTTAATATATCATTGAGTGTTTACATTTAATAAAAATCATATTTTAAAAATCAACAATATTTATGTAAATATTAATTTTACCACATATTTTTGACGTTGACAATTAATTTTTATTATAATTTCAAGGTAAAAGGTTCATATCAAAAAGGTTTAATAAGTTTTTTTTTTTGAAGTCTATGAACTTCTTAAGGTACGTATCATTTTGTACGAATGTATAATTGATTTTGTCTTTGAGCTTAATTTAGAACATCTTTAAATATATAAATCTTCTGTTTGTATGTTTGTCACTGAACTACTAAACGGCTAGATATATTTTGATCATTTTTCTGAGTGCTCGAGAATGGTTTAGATTCGCAATTGGACCCAATATGTGGCGCTGCGATCAAGTTCTGGATAACCTCAAAATTGGGCGGTACAAAGGTCGCTGGGTCAGCTAGTGTATAATATATTATATAACTTGAAACAGTCTACATTTGAATACAGTTTTGAACTCATCGTTACTTTGAAGCTTATTTTTGTGGTTATTTATTTTGAGATTTTCTATCTTTGAGCTTACTTTCAAGCTTAGTTTTGAGATTATCTTGAATATAGTTAAGTACCATACTCATTGCGTATGTAGATAATGCAGTATGGTGACCCACACTAAGTTGCTTCATTGACATACTTCTGCATCATCGGGGCTCCAGTCTCGCACTCACAAACGAAAAAACAAACAAAATGACAGTACGAATGCTGTCATTTTAGGTTGGTCTTCTGTGAGAGGTTAATAAAGCTTAGTTTGAGATTTAATGACTTGAAGCTCGGTTTTGAGATTATGCAATTTAAAGCTTACTTTTGAGATCATCTATCTACATGAGCTTAGTTTATAGCTGACCCACGCAGCCCCGTGATGTTATACCGCGGAAATAAATTTGCTTCCCATAAAAAATGTTATGGTGAGAAAATCGTAAAAGATAGACATATGCTGTCGTGGACTTTTTTTTAGAACTTTTAAAGGGAAACAATTCTATCATACATGATTTACCCTTTTAACCGTTTACGCAGCGCACACACAGTGGAAGATCTCAAGAGGAAAATAAACCCTGATTTTGAAACATTCTCTATTGGTGCTCTGCTCCTATTGATCTTAGCGTGATGATATATAGCCTATAGCCTTCCTAGATAAATGGGCTATCTAACACAGAAATGATTTTTGAAATCGGACCAGTATCGAAACAAACAAACTCATTTTTACCTTTATATTTTAGTGGAGATTTATGAGTGATTTGTAATCTTAAACGAATAAAGTAAGTCTAACCATAAAACTTAGTTTTAAGATTACCTAACTTGAAGCTCAGTTTTGAGATGAACTAGCTGAGCTTAGTTTATGGCATATTTACCTTTAAGTTTCTCCTGTTCCTTGTCAGCACGTTCCGAGGCGCGCTGAGCGTCGAGACAGGTGGCACTACCAGGGGGGTGCTTGCGATCTTTCTCCATCGCACGTCTCTTCACGCCTTCCACATTCACCTGAGGTTCAACCATATTATATACTGTTACTCCAAAAGGCGACTTAATAAATATTCAATTAAATAATATTATAGGTCGTTTCTGTTTTTTTTTAAAGACGGAATAAGCCCAATGTTGGGACTATACAAACATACATGAAACGGACACATGAGAACACCCAGACTCGGAAAATCTATATGTGGATTACACAAAGCATGAGAACGGGGCATGCGAAAAAGAGTTAGTGAGTAAGTTTCCATAATATAATATTATGTAAGTGAAGAGAGTTACTAGCAGTTTATAATACTGAGGCAAATAAATGCAGTTGCAAGTTATTTTTTATAATTTAAGCCTACCAAAGTAACTACTCTGCCTGGTGGTAAGCATGAATAGAATCCAAGAGGTCACCGTCCTCATAGTGAATGAGACAATGCAGCATGACCGTGACCCACACCATGGTGGCCCTACGGTCTCACACACATCAACAAAACACGAAACACGAATGCTGTCATTATTAGGATGGTCTTCTGTGTGAGGGTAGTACTGCCTCGGTCGAGCTGGACCATTCGTGATGAAATCAACATGGCTCTACTACCTTAAGTTAGGAAAGTAGGAGGTATCGTAACCGTAACGTAAAATATCACATCGAAAGTTTAAATATTTATAATAAAAGTTGGGGTCTAGATTTCCTAGTAACAGTGGTACCCATTCTTTAAGCGGGGAATGCTTTTGGCACCATACCCTCCGTGGTGTAAACGAAGGGCGTGTGTGGGACTTCCGGAGGAACCGGTCTACCCACTAAACCCCGCGGCGGCCTTCCTCGGCAGTTGGGAGGAACACCAGGAACGCATCAGCGGCTTCTGGAGTCCCGCCTGCCGTATCCCGAAGACTGAGATACATCCCGGGGTGACTAGTTTTACCTCCAGGGTAGGACGCAGTGGTACCGGGCCTTATCCAGCTCAGAGGCACAGAGTGGCACACCGTGTGGTTTTAGTGGGTTTTATTCCGACACGGCTTGACGGCCCGAAGGGTTTCCACACGTATAGAAAAAAAAAGGAAAACTAGGGTGATTTCATCCAGCTGGAAAATAAATACTTACCTTACTAGTAGCAGGTACTAGAGTGACACCGGGAGGTGCAGCAATTTGCCTCACAATGGGCGGGTCCACTCCTCCCAACTTCTTGATCGGCTGAATCACCACGGACATCGCGTATAGATGGAAGGAGTGCTTGGGACGTTCCACCACTGGTATGTTTTGAAGGTACCTGGAAGATGTTAATCCTTACATATTAAACATATGGCCGTTTGATCAAAAAACTAAGCAGAGCTTGTAATATGGTAACCAGTCTGCTGATAAGAGAGACACCCACGATGCTGGGTGTCTCTCTGTCCGATAAAATACGTAATGAGATTATTCGACAGAGAACTAGAGCTACCGACATCGCATGGAAAATTAGTACGCTGAAGTGGAAGTGGGCCGGATATGTCTCCAGACGGACTGATGGTCGCTGGAGCCGAAAGGTACTAGAGTGGAGACCGCGACCCTGCGGCACGATGGGCCGACGATGGATGCGGACTGCCCAAGACCGGGATGGTTGGCGTTCCTTGGGGGAGACCTTCGTCCAGCAGTGGACGTCGATAGGTTGACACTAATATTATTAGGTGTCAATAACTATAGGCTGCTAATATTATAATTATGTATTGAGTGAGTGCTATTGCACCATGGTGAGTGAGTGTTAGAGTGAAAGTTTAGTTAAATTAGTTATTAGTTATATAGAAAGTTTGTTAATGAGAGAGCCAGTGAGTTTTCATTTGGAGGAAATATAAATAATCCCTACTAATATTATAAATGCGAAAGTAACTCTATCTGTCTGTCTGTTACGTTTTCACGCCTAAATCGCTGAACCGATTTTGATGAATTTTGGCATAGATATAGACGGAACCTTGGGAAAGGACAAAGGCTACTTTTTACCGCGATATCCGACATTCACGCGGGCGGAGCCGAGGGCAAAAGCAAGTAATAAAATAAATATCTTACTGCCTCGTTGGTCTAGTGGATGGCGTATGCGACTGCTAATCAAGATGTCATGGGTTCAAATATCGGGTCGGGCCCAAAAAGTGTTTTTTGGGTTTTTCTTAGGAAATTCCTAATAGCAGCCCGGAGTTTGAAAGTTAATGGTGACTTACGCCCGTGCCTCGGAGAGCACGTAAAGCCGTCGGTCCCGGTTGTCATGAATATCTATTGCAATCGTTATTGGGAAGTCAGTGCCCTCAAATTTACTGACAACCAGTTCAACCTACGAATTTCGATACCGATGCCAGTCGCTCCGTGAA
The DNA here is from genome assembly GCA_932526445.1 of Phragmatobia fuliginosa. Taxonomy (NCBI): domain Eukaryota; kingdom Metazoa; phylum Arthropoda; class Insecta; order Lepidoptera; family Erebidae; genus Phragmatobia; species Phragmatobia fuliginosa. The sequence goes on along the minus strand of OW052083.1, from coordinate 1,400,885 downwards.
GTAGTAGCCGACCCCAAATAATATTGGGAATAAGGCTAGGAAGAAGAAGATCTTACCCAAACGCCATCAGTTTAGCTGATGTAAACGTAAGCACGCAAGCAGCACCATCGTCCTAGAAGAAATAAAACTGTGTTTTTAAAACTTCCAGAGTCCACTAATCTCAAGTAAAACCTCAATTACTCGTACCAACCTACATCGCAGTACGGCATGGTGCTGTCAACCATATCGTAAAGTGAAATAAGACTGATTTATTTATAGCCTTAACATAGTATTTAAAATAAAATAATAGTACAAAACATAGAATAAAATGTTAATATATTAAACATAGAATTTGTAAATAAGAATGTGGATGTAACAAATTCTAAACGGTAACAAAAACATACTACAGCACCATCTACCGAGGACACAACGAACTACGAAGCTACTATGCCTGTATCACGATATAGAAATTCTCGCGCTGAATAGTATGTATACAACTACTCAACATCAACCTTTAGATTGCAACCCGTCCCTCCAAGACAGAGGATTCTCCCTCTGTGTTGGAAGGACGTGACCCCTTTGCTACACAGTGGTTCAAAACCGTAACCGTCTCATCTAAATCGATGACACCTAAAGTACTACACAATATTAAAAAGAGATATAAATTATATTTCGCCAAATTAGCTCTCGTCTGTTTATATCTTAAATTTCGATTTCAATGAAACTTATTAAAGAAATTCTTATTCTTTAGGAAAGACCATAGGCTACTTTCTACTTCGGTAACTGCCATCAGGCAAAAGTTAGAATATCAATAATTTCATCCTTAATTTTATTTTTATATTTAAGCCTGCCATAATGACTACTCTACCTGATGGAAAGCATGAGTAGAGTCCAAGAATAGAGGTCACTATCCTCATCGTGAAAGCAGACAATTCAATATTCTTACCTGTGCATCAATTCTCAGTCCAGTAGGTCCACAAGCGTGCGGCTCCATCATATAGAAGGGAGGAGCCCCCTTCACCTTCCACACGGCGACAGCATGAGGAACAGACCAGAGGATACCGTGAGTGTAACTTTCGAAGAATCGCTCCAAAGCACTCCTGGAAATTTATGCATATATTTACTAGAGTCGTTAAAACACACTGCCTTTTAAGACCATTTAAAACTGCCTCGTTGCTCTAGTGATTAACGTATGTGACTGTTGATCAAGAGGTCTCGGGTTCAAATTCTGGGTCGGGCCAAAAGTTGTTGGGTATATCCCGGAGTATGGAAGTTTGGTGGTGATTCACGCCCGTGCCTCGGAATGCACGTTAAGGAGTAGGTCCCGATTGTCATGAACATCTGTGGCATCGTTATTGGGAAGTCATTGTCCTCAAATATACTATCAACTAGTCCAGCCTTTGAATTTCAATTCTCTCTCAGGGTCAGGCCTCGGACCTCCCGATACCAGTCGCTCGGTGGAAAAACTGATATTCAGGTAAAACCAGTTGAACTAGTAGCCGACCCCAAATAAACTTGGGAACAAATGCTAAGAGGAAGAAAAAGATTTATATAGGTCAGTAAAATATGCACCCTTCAATACACATACTCCTATTTAAATACTCACACTCACTATATTAAAAGCATAGCAGTTTAAAAAAAAATATTATCTGATACTTATCAGATAATCATTTTTATTTAACAAAGTTTATCGTCCGTAAACAGACTTCTGTTTACGGACGATAAACTTTACATGATAACGTCACAAGAAAACATTAACATTACCACCTTCACTTTATAAACAGTTGACAAAACAGTTCACGTGTTGTAGTGCTGCCGCTGTGTCTCTTCTGCCGATGGAGTGGAAGAGAGAGATGCGTGACAAGCCGAACGCTTCGGCTGATCATGCCTCTCTATCACTCTTTCCGCGCTCTCGCTTACACGCGGAACGTGACAATTGAGTGATTCAAAAAGTGCCCCGGAGACAGTCATTCGCAATTGTCAATTTTTACGTCATTAACCGTTTCAATTGAAGGTGCGAATGATGGAGCTTGCTCGGGAATCCAGTCGGGAGCGTAACGCGACATGTCTGCTATATTTCTCGACTAGCGAATGACCGAAATCGGTCAATCGTACAACAAGGCGTTATATTTTTTACTTCATTCGCGATTGTCAATGGCTTCAATCAAAACTTCCATCATTCACCTTCAATCACGTAGTTGCGAATGACGAAGGCTTCAATTGCCTCTATCATTTGGTACTTTAATTACGTAAAAATTGACAATTGCGAATGACTGTCTCCGGGGCACTTAAGACGTTATAACGTCAAAAAGAAAATAAACATGCTACGAGTATAGATGACAGGAAGTCGAAGTGTTGGTAGACCAGCTGCCAGGTGGTCGGACGATATAAAAAAAACTGCAGGGTCGACCTGGATCCAGAAGCGAATGGAGAATCATGCAATATCCAACAGTGGATGCAAATATGCTGAGGAAGAAGACGAAGCTACAAATACCTGACAGTCATCTCGGTTGGTTCCCTCTGGTCCAGCTTCCCGACGTAGATTTCTTGCAAGTCGTAACGCACGTAGTTGACGCCGAGAACGAAGCGTTTAACAACCTGTAACGTAAGCATTCGTGTGAGACTGGAATCAAGGCAAAAGCACCTAGAGTCACTAACCATCCGACCAGAAATGAGTCTTGAAAATGGAAAAAAAAATCGGTTGTCTGTAAAGTCGGTTTACTGACTATAGTTGAACGTGACAACGGCATAAGATTGTGCCTCTTTGTCGCTCGTTCCGCGCTCTCGCTTGCACTTCAAGCCTTAAATGGAACGCCTCAGAGCGCCGCATGAGTCATGTTTATTCGTGCGTGCAGCCGGCTCCATCGAATTATAAGACGTTATCACGTCAAAATGACCAGTATAAGAAGCACCCTGGATATCTTTGTTACAGGTGACAATCTATACTTCTAAAGGTACTTGTATTATTAATAGATAGTTTGTAAACTTGAAAAATATTATACCAATTAAAAGCCACTATATTGCCGTAAGTGGCGAATAACGTCGCGGAGCGAAGCTAATCTAAAAAAAATGCCTATGTTACTCTATAGGTCAGCTGCTTTATGCCCATGCAAATAAAAGTCCCGTCAAAGTCGGTCCAGTCGTTCCAGAGATTACCCGGAATGCTTATGCCGGGTGATCTCCTTCCGGGTATTCCTTATAATTATAGACATACAGTCAGACAAAAATAAAAAAATAGAATACATCGCTAGAACACATCACCTGCAAAGGCAGCAGCACGTCCTCCCCAGGTCGGAACTCATAGCCGAGTCCTCCGAGCGAGGCCGAGAACAGCTGTCCAGCGACGCTCATGACTTCATCGACGGTGCGACGCGTCCACAGGTGAGGGCGGCGCACGTGAGACATCGCTGCACCCACCACAGCACCCGCCGCAGACTGCAGCAGGGCGTCGCGAGTGAACCTGACACACGACAACCAGGTTTTACACTTTTAGCTCAGCCAGAGGATGTTGGACACCCTGGTCCGGTCAAGTGGTGTCATTATATTGAAGAGCTGCAACGACCCGAGACAGGTGACATCCCGGTGTGAGCGAGAGATGTAACATTTTCGGGAGATATAACCACTGCAACGACCCGAGACAAGGGATACACCCCGGTGCGAACGGGAGGTGTCACATTTCGGGGAAATGTGACCGCTGCAAAGACCCGAGACAGGTGACAACCCTGAACAAAACGGTAATGCACGAAATAGTCCTGCCCCATGGGTGTCTCTGGTCACCCTGGGATGTACCTTAGTCATACAGTGGGGACTCCAAATGCTACTGATGATGTCATCATCATCATTCATCATTTAGTCTTACAATGTTGTAAGACTAAATTTTTTATTGTAAAAGTGATCTTGTAGATCTAAAACAAATACTTCAAATTAATCAGGAAAAAAATCCGTCGACAACGAATAACGAATATGAATACGGACCTTTTTTTCCTTGCATATATTCGCGGCTATAGATACCTACTGATATCCGGAACATCACTAATTAATTTTCTGCGTAATATCAACTAAACAACATGTCCCACTAATTACGTCAACATTCCTACGAATTCCCAAGAAATCATCACCATCATCAGCCTGTTGCAGTCCACTGCTGGCTATAGACTCCCAAGGCACACCACAGAGAACAAAAAATAAAGTGTAATATTTAAACTCACTTCATTAAGTCCGGCGGCCTGGTTCCTCGGAGTATCGTTCGTCCCCTGGCCGTCTCCACGTATGCTGTGAGGACCTTCCATTCGTAACCCTCATCAGGGACGGCACCCTGGTTGGTCACAGGCTGAGAGGTCCTGGAGTACTCCCAGAACACCTTTACGGCAGATATGGAGTAGCTAAAGCAGAAAAGATTTCTTGGAATTTGGAAGTAATTTTTTTTGATCATAGATTCAGTTGTAATAAAATCAATAGCTAATATTTAATATGAGCACGGTAAAGTGATTCAACTCTGACTGATGGAAAACATGAGTAGAATTCGAGGACCATGCTCCTTGAGATTGCAGACAAGACAGAGTGGAAGATATACGCTCAAGAAGTAAGCGGTTTTGGTCTTCCTTCTTGTTCCGAGCAGCTAAACACTGGAACTCACTACCATATTTTTCCATCATACTATGATCCCGGGTCCTTTATGCGGGGCGTGAAAAAGCATCTCACTAGGCCGCCATAACGTGGTTAGCTATACTGCTTGCATTTGCAGAGAGTATGGCGCCCCCGACTTGTGGATTTTACTCATGCTTTCCATGAGGCATAGTAAAGTCACCTTGGCAGGCGTTATATATATATATAAAAAATGCACTAAGGTGACCCTACTTCCACGTCATTGGGTCTCAGTCGATGGCCAACGATGACAACACGAATCATGATCATCATCTTCATCAACAGCCTTCAACAGTCCACTGCTGGACATAGGCCTCTCTTTAGAAAGGAGGTTTTGGCCTACTATACCACGTTGGCCAGACGGGTTGGTATAGGGTTGGTTGTAAGTTTTCCTTCTCTTTGTATATGTTGTCTTGCGTAATTTATCTCTTAGTCGCCAGTTACGACACCCGTGGGATGAATAGGGGTGGTGACACTCTGTATTCTTAATCCGTCACCACAAAGTTTAGTGACTGCTGGAAAACATAAGTAGGATTCAAGAAAAGTGATCACCATGCTCATTGAGAATGCAGACAATACACTATGGCTTGTCGAGATGCTTCTACATTATTTGACCTTTCCCTCAATCATCCACGAAATATGAAAGCACGAATACTGTCATTTTGGGTTGGTATTGTGTGTCAGGGCATTACTGGCCCGGTCGAGCCGGCCCTTTAGTGCTGATATCATAGTAGCTCTAATAACTGGAAAATCTTGCCTTTATCAAGCAGTGCACTAAATTTTTACCCGTAATTCCCAGGTCTTTCCACGCCAAGATTTTCCACGTTGGCCTTGAAGGTGTCTGCGAGCTCGTCAACGGTGGAGAAAAGTACCACGGAGGCTGCTCCAGCGGGTGAGGCCTTGCCCGTGGGGCCCACCGCGTGGGGCTCCCACAGCAGCACCGACCCCACCGTCCACACAGCCACGCAGTAGTTCTTGGCACACAACACGCCGTATTGATGCTAAGGGATAATATTTTCTGTACTACATATACATACTTCTTCTTCTTCCTAGCCTTATTCCCAATATTATTTGTAGTCGGCTACTAGTTCAACCGGTTTTACCTGAATATCAGTTTTTCCACGGAGCGACTGGCATCGGACCTCCGCAACCCTAAGGGAGAACTGAAATTCAGAGGTTGAACTAGTTGTGGGCACTGACTTCCCAATAACGATTGCCATAGATGTTCATGACAATCGGGATCGACGGCTTTACGTACTCTCTGAGGCATGGGCGTGAATCACAGCCAAACTTCCAAATTCCGGGCTGCTTTTACTAATTTTCTAATTAAAACACAAAAACACTTTTTGGCCCGACCCGGGATTTGAACCCGAGACCTCTTGATTAGCAGTCGCATACGCCATGCACTAGACCAACGAGGAAGTTACATTTATTTACATACTAATATTATAAATTTGATTCTGCGGCTTACGACAAATAGATTTTTGAATTTATATTATAGGTAAAGATTAACATAGCCTTCGTTTTGCTACTTACGTCAGCTAAGAAATTCGCTAGGCCTCTCTTCAGATTGAGTAGCCCTCCAGTGTCACCAGCTTTGAGGTCACCTGTAACCACATCTGGTTCCACTTCTAGTCTCACCTGAAAAAAAAACAGATCAGGGTAAAAGCGTTTGACACAGTTTGCTAGCTTTTTATGGACCTGCATAAAACGAAGAGAGAACTGAAGAAGAAAACCCAGAGGCGAGAAATGAATAGGCAAGACCTCAGAGGTTAGGCACACTATAAAATATAGTAGAGCCACGCTGATTTCAGCACGAACGGGCCTGGCTCAACAGGGGTGATACTTCCCTGACACAGAAGATCAACCTAAAATGTCGTCTTTGATGGGTGAAGTCCTAATTATTCTCCCAGCCTCCAGAGAACGGTAGAATAATGGCTAATTATACAGAAACATCCCACTAAGCCGCCATGGTGTGGGTCACCATGTTGCACTCACAATAAGGATGGGGACCCCTACTCCTGGATTCGACTCATGCTTTCCATCAGGCAGAGCATGATTAAATGGGTTAGCTAGTATGGATCAAAATTTAATGACAGCAAATTTAAACCACTCACATTAAAATTGGTGACGTGGAACTCCTTGACAATTTCCTTTGCTTCAATATAGGGGGGATTCTTCGAATTGGGTATCGACATCGTGTACAGCCTGTCACCGTACTTTAGCACTGCATCCACCAGCTCCGGTTTCCAATACGTGTAGGGTTCTATGGCTTCCACCACTATCCCCATCACGGCGTTTGCTGTATCCTGAATACAAGAGATTTGGACTTAATATTGCTGCTAGAATGTGATAGTTTTCGTCACTAATTTAAAAATGCTTTTTTTAGTATTGAAGGACAAAGAAGGTGGGAAATTTGATGGTAAGCAATTATCACCACTCATGGACACCTTTCGTCGGCGGCTTCACACGCGAATATGTCAGTCATCACGACAAAAAGTATGTCCACCTATATCTTTCACCAAAGTTTAATTTATCTCTATATCAAAATTCATTTAAATCAGTTCAGCGGCTTAGGCGTGAAAGCGTAACAGACAAACATTTACTTCCGAATTTTTAATATTGATATTTCACACATCTCACATTTTTATGTGTTTTGCTATGACAGGACAGCTAACATTATTTTTTTTTTTAATATTTTGGATATCTTACGTCGTCTATTTCCAAACTAAGCAGAGCTGGTATTATGGGTACTAGACAACTGATATAAATACATAAACATACTTCTTTGTAAATACACAAACATTTGATCCGACTCGGGAATCAAACTCAAAACCTCTTGATCTGCAGCCGCGTACACTCTAGACCATCAAGGCAGTCGATTACTCTTACACCAATAGGAGATGAGCATGATTGAGAAGAGAAGCAGACGAAGTCGCGTGGATGAGCTAGTGCAATTATAACTACACATGCCAGAACTCCGCAGTCTGATGTCAAGCAAGGCAGAGACTGCACTGATGGGAACCAGATATCTCTCTAACCTGATGATTCCTGTTGGGATGGTCCAGGAAGTAGCTCTCCCCTTGAGAGACTCTGCCCCTTAGTGAGGCTGTGGTTCTGTTCATTCTGGTAAAGTATTTTCCGATGACAGCGTCTTCTAACTCTGGCACCAATTCATCTCCCGCTTCTTCTTCTGAAGTAGGAAGGTTATGTGTTAATATTTAATTATCCTTTTGAAAATATCCTTTAAAATAAGAATATTGCTGTGCGGCTGTATTCTATAGTTGCACACGAAATAAAACACTCACTTTTGATTTTTTTATTTTCTTTTTATTTTTTTTAAATACAACTCCCGCATTAGGAATATAAATTCCTGTGTCGTGAGGGACTTTACAAACATACATGAAACGGACACAAAGAACACCCAGACTCAGAACAACAAATTGTGAATCACACAAAGTGTTATCCTACGTGAGATATGAACTCACTTCACTTGGCGCAGTAGGAAGCGTTGTGGCGACCGCTTATGCCACTAGGCCAGTCGTGAAGTCATATGGAGGACACCATTCAATGTAGAGGGGAAGAGGGGTTGGAAATACAAAATTATGCATAAAGGTTACCAATAATCAATTACCGATTTAAAGTAATCAGTGTCTCAATTAAAGTCGCTGATAATCCAGATTGGTATCGTCTAATATTTCAATTTTAACCTTAGAAATGTGCTCTAACTATTTGAGAAAACACCTTAAGCCTATCCCCATAAAGTTTCATATTCACCGCAGAATTCTAAAAGAGCTAATCTACTTTGTCAGGGATTTCTGGAAACGGAAGGCGCTTTAAAGATGTATTTTTTTCCTTTTATATTACAATTAGGTCTACCAAAGTAACTCTGGCCACTCTGCTTGATGGAAAGGATGAGTGGTATCCAAGACTAGGGGTCATTATCCTCACTGTGAGTGTAGACAACGCAACATGGCGACCCATACCATGGCGTCCGGTTCAGATGTTTCTGCATCATTCACCTGACTTACGAAGACCTGGAGAATGATGCAGAATGATTGAGCCTCCGGTCTCGTACTCATCAACAAAATAAGACAACAAGAGTGCTGTTATTATTAGGATGGTCTTCTGTGTGAGGGTAGTACTGCACTGGTCGAGCCGGACCATTCGTGCTGAAATCGAGCCACTATCTTAGTGTAAATGTTTTTCTACTTACCGTCATCCTCTTCAGACTTCTTCGCTGCTCCAGGCTTCTTCTCTTTAAGCGAGGCGGTCAGTTCGTTGGTGACCTTGGCGCGGTACAGCCAGCAAGGACCTATACTCTGTTTCTTATCCAGACCCGACTGAAGCACTAAGACACAAAGGATAGATAATTGAAAAATCTTCCTACTTTGTTTTGGGGTTTCTGTGTGGTTAAAAGATTGAAAACTGTTTGTTTGCCGTACGTTAATCCTATGATACTGAATTCTGAGCCCTTATGATATTACCCTACTGATAAGCTATCGTTGTAAAAGTTAACCAAAACATATTATTTGAAATTTTCCAAAAACAAATACAGTAATTGGTTTTCGAGTTACTTTTAGAGGTCTTCTTGACCTGGAAAGTAATTGGTAGAGAATTTTAGTTAAAACTGGGAAACTCAATAATTTGTGTGTCAGCTATTCAATGATCTGTAAAGTATGAGTTTTAATTTGTATTTCAGCCTGTAACCGTTAACTGATAGACGAATACCTCCCCAAAAGAGGCTTGGGTCCTTCCCAGTCTTTGGCAGTTCACATCCATCCATTTTCCTCAAATCGTCGGTTCATCGTGCCTTGGGGCACACTATCTTTCCATAATAACGGACTTCACTCTAATACAAGTTGGCTCCCGATATCATCAGTCCACCTGGAGACATGACCGTCCCACCTCCACTTCTGCGAGCTGATTCTCCATCTTAATATTGATGTAGTTGTTGTTCTTCTACCACACTGTCCGAGAGGTCGAATATACACTTTTGTACTAACCTTCTTCTTAAGGAAGGTTTGTCTAACAGTGAACCATTAAAGGCTGTCAATATATGCTATCATCATCATCGCCATCATCATCAGTCCACTGCTGGTCATACGATTCTCCCATTGCACACCACTCTGATCGATTTTGGACTTCTCGCATTCAGCTCCTCCCAGCTATCCTGAGCAAGGCTATGTGGTAAGATGGCTATTAATATGATGTAAATTGTCTCACTAACCAAGTTTATCAATGAACTCTCCAGGACTGGCAGCCACAATGAGTGCAGGGCAAGAGTCTGGAGGGACTGGTTCTGGTTCCGGCTCTGGCTGAGCCTCACCCTCTGCAATTCAGGAAAAAATAAGCATGGTAAGATTCATACTAATGTTATAGTCTAAAGTAACTCTATCTGCAACTCTTACACGGCTAAGACGTTGCCGACAACTCTGTCGGCAACGTCCAGGCAGAGACTGGTTCGATGAAAGTGGAGGTACTTTGATTTCTGAGAGGACATAGGATCCTCTTCTAACAGGCAGGTGGAGCCGAGGGAAAAAGCTACTACAACATTTTGTAGCAATTATTATTTGTAACTGAAATATTTTTTGTGTATTACACAGTGTTATTCAGTGTTGGATTTTAACTCGCAATACTTGAAGCACTAGAAAGCAGCGTGGCGACCTCTTAAACTTCTTGGACAGATGTGCACTCAGCAGTTCCCCTGGCATTGTCTTAAAATCGCCTAATACAGTCTTATACAGTTTAAAGATTCAGCGTAAGTATGAACTAAGATTATAGTTATGGGCTGTAAATGAATCAACTTAAAGTATATAATCCAACAACAAATTTTAATGTTTGTTTAGTTTAGTGATGATGATATAGTTAACAGAATCACCCAGCTGTTCAACAAAAGTAATTTGGCCGAGGAAAACTACAAAAGTTCCTTCCCGTTCTGAGTACAATAATTTTCACCGCTTATCTCTTACAAACTAAGAAACCAGAAAATGATATACCTCCACCGGCTTCTTCGTCCTCTTCTGGCTCTCCACCGCCCTCAGTAGACATCTCGTCCTGGATACGTTTGAGACGGAGTTCGTCACCTGTAAAACACTCTCGTTTTCAGTATTCAGGTAAAATTATTCCACTACCCCTATTCACCTTTAGGGTGTCATGAGAGCCGATTAAGGGGCCGAACATTTTACACAGAACGCGATCTAATCCCAAACTAGACAGAGCTTTGATTATGCTTATATTATGCTTGTATTATACAACTGATATAAATGTAAATATACTTTTCTTTTTGTAAATAAATACATAAATATCGCATAATTTTATAAATAGCAATAGCTTTTCAAAGGCAGTAGACCCAGGTTGGTTTCATCACGAATGGTCCAGCTCGACCGGGGCTGTACTACCCTCACACAGAAGACCAACATTAAACTGACAGCATTTGTTCAGTTCAGCCTTTCCTAACTGGTCACTTGGTAGACCATGATGAATAAGAATAAACTTCTTCAATAAAGTAAAGTTTCAAGGTCAGATCATATCATCTTCCATGCAGTTTCAGCTGCTCCTTTTGCTCTATATTTTCTTCCGTTCAATTCTTGTGTCTTACCTTTCGTTATCCTATGTGAAGTTAGCATTCCCTTGTGGACAGTGGGAGCTGGATCAAAGGCCACCACCTTACCACCAGCCTGCATCCACAAACCGAGCTGGTGGTAGTCACCCAACAGCAAAGATACAGTTGTAGGATTGGTTTGATCGTACCACATTTTGAAGAGGAGATCCTTCATTTCTGGTAAAAGAATGAAAACAAAGATATAGTGGATTCTGGTAAATAGCTTTTTTTGTTTGGACATTTGACTTACTTTCTGGCGTAAAAGAAAATTCTGCTAAATTGATTGGATATTTGACTTACGTTTCATAACTTCTGGTTCTTCTTCTTCTCCCACTCCTTCTTTATCTCCTCCACCTTCTTCACCCTCCTGATATATTTAAAGAAAAAATTGACAAGAGAACACAGAAATAGTGAACAGGGTTAAGGCCATGCTAACCCTAGGTGATTGTTTTTAATCACCTAGAGTAGCTTAGTAATGAGCGCCTCAGTCTCTCACAAAGGATTATCATCAATCATCATCGACAACCCATAACGTCCCACTGCTGGGTTCGCGTCTCTTCTCAGGAGAGGGTTAAGGCCATCCGTTCCCACGCTGGCCAAGTGGGGTAGAGGACTGGCAAGGCCTCTTTGTGGGTACGTAATTTTGCCGTTGGATGTTTTTAGTCACCCGTAGGCCTTCAACTCAGCTTCACGACTGTTATGATAACAACCACGATCAATTGCTTAACGTGACATCCAACGAAAAAGCTCATGGTAACATTCCACAAACGGTCAAAGGTACCATCGTTGCTTACCCTGGATGATGGTTTCCAATCACCTACGGCAACTTGGCTATGAACACTCATTCTATGGCTATGAAAGGATTATCATCATCAATCATCAACAGCCTTTAACAGTCCACTGCTGGACATAGGCCTCTCCTTTGAAAGGAGGTTTTGGCCTACTATACCACGCTGGCCAGACGGGTTGGTATAGGGTTGGTTTCAAGTTTTCCTTCTCTTTGCATCGATGTTGTGTTGCGTAGTTTATCCCTTAGTCGCCTTTTACGACACCCGCGGGATGAATAGGAGTGGTGACACTCTGTATTCTTTATCCGTCACCACACGGACAGAAAGGACGGAAAGGATTAGAAATGCTTCAATTTCTGTATTCATCATCATCATCAGCCTATCGCAGTTCACTGCTGGACTAACTCTGATCGATTAACTCAGTACACTGTTGGAATACTAAGCCTACTAATGATATAGATGAGCTCCACTCACCGGAGGAGGTTCATCTGGCAGCCTGAGTGGCAGCCTCACAGGCTCTTCCAGTTCTATGGTGTAGGTGTTCGCACCCATCTCGAACTTCTCCGTCAGATCAGCTACAGTCATCTCTTTTCGTCCAGTCTTCTTCACGTAATTCAAATAGTATTCGGATCCCGTTTCTGATAAGAAATTTTATTTTGAAGATACTGTATTAAATCCTTCTAAATTGTAGACTCACAGACGTACGCGCCCACTCGCTATCGTCGCTAACAATCCACTGAACTGTGTCACGACCGCACGTGAGCTAAAGATGACATGATGCTTCCTTCTCATTCATTCACAGATAATACAGTGAACGAATGAATGAATGAGTGACACATACACTACAGATACTAATGGTATTTTTAAAACGACTACCTTTGTAAGAATGGTAGCTCGTATGTTATATTTGGTTATGATGTTTTATGTTTTCCTATTCGATTATGGCACGGCAGTCTGCCTCAAAGGAGACCTGCCAACTTTGGCAATTCCACATACAGCGCAACGTCGGGGTCACTACTGTGGAGGGACGGGTATGGTGTCCCTCGTATCCTCGGTCCAGCGGGCTCCTGACCCGCTGGACGGGCGCCTGATAACCTAAGAAGTAACTTGGACAATTTTTTAAAGTAGCTTCGGTTCTCGGCGTTACGCACAATTTACAACAAAACAATAGTTTTTACTAGAATATTAACAGTAGATTACCTAAGAAGTTGTACATATGATCCTTGTGCATATGTGCAGGGGGGATGACGCTGGCAGCCGCCACATAAGCCGCGGCTGCTGGCAGCGCAATATTGCGGCCTGCCTTGTCATCCTGAAGACGACATCCAAATATTATTATAAAGCTTCTGGAATTATCCAACTTCAACTTTTTTAATATTTACTCTACTCTGCCTGAAGGAAAGCATGAGTAGAATCCAGTAGTGGTCACCATACTCATTGTGAGTACAGACAATTCAGCTTGATGACCCACACTATGGCGGTTTATTGAGATGTTTCTGCATATTTGGGCTTCCGGCCCACACTCAACAACGAAATGCGACAACACGAATGCTTTTATTTTAGGTAGGTCTTCTGTGTGAGGGTAGTACAGCCCCGGTCGAGCCGGACGGTTTGCAGTGAAACCTAAGTTTAAGCATCCATCTCACCGTCGATTGACACCTCACGATGGAAAGCATGAGTAGAATCCAGGAGGAAGGGTTACCATCCTCATTGTGAATGTGACAATACAGCATGGTGACCTTCACTATGACAGCCTATTGAGATACAACTGTATTATTGGGGCTCCGGTCTGACACTCAACGAAGTACGACTACACGGATGCTGCCTGCTGCATATATATAGATTCATCATGTTCGTCCGTCCGTCCTCGACTTACCGCCCAAACAGTTAATGTTAGACGTATGAAACTTTGCAAGAATATGTGTTGTAATTACGTCGATAAAGTGCTACACTAAAATTACTAAGGGGGGGGGGGGGCTTTTAAAAGCTAAACGGCTGGTCCCAAAATTCCAAAAGAAATACACGATAGTAGTTCATATATTTAACTTTCAAGGAAAACTATAGCGGTATTGATAACTTTTTCTTTACAGGAGCTACAGGGGCCAAACTTGTAAAATACACTCACTGGGAAATAACGAAATAATAACTAAACTTAACAGTTATCTATTGGACATCACTTGGCATTGTATATGACTACGGAACCCTATTCTATGCGTGGCCTGACACGCACTTGTCCGACTTTTAGCTTTTTAATAGAATCCAAGTAATATTCCCCTACCAACATCATTTATCTCACAATCAATTGACCTCACAATCTGAATTGTCAGGATCATATGTAGAAAAACTCACATCATTAATGCCTGCCTTCGCAGCAGCCTTCCCGATGGCAGAGTTCTCTCCACGAGGACCCATCATGATGGCTGCTGTGCCTTTCTTTATCCATTCGAAAGCTTTACTCTGGAAAGATTATGAAGGATTAGAAGTTTTCGAATTTTCAAATATGATCAGGAGATTTGGTTACATTATTCTGGTAGCTTTTGGTTATGGCTCTGATCGCTTGTGTATTAGTTATTGCCGTAAGAAGGAGTCGTGTCCTGCCTCAAGGTTCAAAGCATCTCCATGCCAAGTTTCATTGTAATCAATACAGCGGTTTAGCCGTCTTACACACAACGTCATCTAGTCCCAAAATAAGCAGAGCTTGTATTATGGGTACTAGACAACTGATATAAATACTTTTTTTTCTAAATACATGGACATTATACACAGGGAAACACCCAAAGTCCGAAACAAATATTTGTGGATCACACAAATATTTGGTCTGACCCGGGAATCGAACACGAGACCTCTTCAGCAGCCGCATACGTCAACCACTAGACCAACAAGCCAGTCGTAAACGAAAGTTGAAAAGAACATATTCAGATAACATCACTGCCCGTGGATTATTGGATAATTGGATATTTATAATGAGAATTCCCTGAAAATATTTACCATATAGACATTATGAAAATTTCGTAAAAGTCAAATATATTATTATTATTTTTTTCCCTTACCTCCAATTTTGTCTCCGGGGCACCAATTTCTGGATTAAGTTTAGTAGCACTGATGCTGACAGGAGATATGTTAAAACTATCATCACTGCCTGGCGGTAGATTGCCGACCAGGATCTTCGCCAGTTCATCAATTTTGCCCTGGATGCGAATAAGACAAGCAGCCGCACGAGGTTCGTCACTTGGTAACCCTGAATATACCGGTTTTTATGGAAATAATCTGGCAGATGTTAGGGCCACAGCACACTAGCTACTTTTAGCATCTCTTCTAGCATAAATCTCAGTCACTCCTCGCAAAATCTTAATTGATCTGTGTAAATCCCCGATCGATGACATAACATCAATCCGACTGAGCAAAATATCAAACGATCTGCTCAAAAGCTCATCAAGAAATAATCAAGGATAGTTATAGCAAACTTGTTAAGCAAGCCTGTTAAGTTATCGGGGTCAGCATTTATGGCGAACTTATGGATTGTATCGAATTCTAATTACAGTGTACTCTTTGGCAGCCATGTTTTTTATTTAAGCACCGATTTACTACTCTTTATTATTAAGGTATGCATATTTATACCGACATATCACAATCCTAAAATATATCGCTACAATGCATATAGTTACGTCTTGATCTCAACGAGGAAATGACTGTCCGAATTCTACGTGCTCCATAATATGCTGGCCAAGCTTATCTCTGTATCAATTCCAACAATTACTATATACAAAATTTGACGCAGGAATAATAGTCATGAAATTCATACCATTCTCATCACATCCATGAGGGTCGAACATATAGTAGAATCCGTCATGCTTCCATATGGCAACAGAGTTCCCCCTGGCCGTGAACACGCCATGAGAATACTCCTTGAAGAAACTCGCGAGGACGTTCTTGAATGACGGCAGGCCGCTACCTGGCTCGGGGTTCAAGTGTCCTGGAAAAGAGGAAGATATCAACTTGGTTTTGAAACCCTTAAGATGGGAATTGACTCCTTAGATAGAAAGCAATCATTGGTCCATACTCTTCTATGTGTTCTGTGAGATGCTTTTTCACGCTTTGCTCGAAGTACCTGGGATCATAGTGAGAGGAAAACAAGTGTTCCCCAAGCTCGTGCTCGTGAATCCCAAGGTTTTTTGACTGCTCGGAACAGGAAGAATAAGAAAACCAAAATGCCCAATCATTCTGCATCAATCTCCCGGCCTCCGGAGGCCGAATAATGAGAATGATGCAGAAACATCTCACTAGGCCATTATAGTGTGGGTCACCATGTTGCATTGTCTTCACTTACTATGAGGATTGTGACGCACCTCTTGGATTCTACTAATGCTTTCCATCAGGCAGAGTAGAGTCACTTAAAATATAAAAAAATAATATCTTCTATTATTGGTTAACATTTTGTTTTGACCACGTGATTTAGAGTTCAGGTAACGTCATCCCCATTCTACTAACTTTAACGCTTGTAAAATATCAACTTGACTTTGTATTTCATCTACACTTCGTACTCACCACTGAATGTGCTATCCATGACATCAGCTTCTATGCAGTCGTTCTGCGATACGGAAAACCTGTTCAAGCAATCAGCAGCAGCAAGACTCCCAGTGGGAGTAGACTCCTCCGTTTCTTCATCCTCATTCTCTTCCGCAGTCTTGGGTGCATCCAGACTGATGCCCATCTTCTCCAAATGCTCCATGGTATTTTCATAGAGGACATCACCACGAACCAGCGTCTAGGAAGTTAAGAGTTGATTATTAGCACTCTAGCATATATATTTATATACATAGCCCGTGTTATTCTGATATTTATGGTTTATTTATAAAAATTTTGATTGCGTTTTCACCCTCTTATGGGTTGAATTTACAAAATTCCTCTCTTAGTAGAGCTCGTCTGCGCTCCTCAAGGAATATATGATATGCCAAATTTTAACTTCCTGCTTCCAGTAGTTTCATCTGTGCGTTGTCTGTCAGGAACGATACTGTTTTATATATAGAGTTAAACCTATTTCCCAGAGGGGTAGACAGAGACAATTGATTTCCCATTTACTACGGTCCTGACACACCTCTTTTGTTCAGTCTACATTCATCAATCGCTACATGCATGCTCGTCAGTTTCTGGTGCTAGCTCTTATATTCTTAGCTCCAAAATCAGAATTGTATAAATCACACCAAGGGATTTTACCGAGAAACCGAGGATCGAACTAGTAGCGTATAATTGGAAAGGACTATGTAAAGTAGTTGATCTCTCGATGAGCCCAAAACAAATTAGATAAAGTATTGAAGGCGAAAATTTGAGAAGTTGAAGGCTTTCGAGCGGTTTAAAAACATCCAACAGCAAAATTACATAGCCACAATGTAGTCTTGCCGACTGGCAATCCGCTCTCGGCCAGTGTGGGGACATATGGCCTTAACCCTCTCATGAGACGAGATACGAGCCCAGAAGTGAGACGTTAGATGGGGTTGATGATTAGTATGAAGATAGTTGAAACCCTGATATAATACAAGGATAACTTTTTTCATATTTCAGTGGCTAAGCAAACTATCGTGAGTAGCACCGCGTGACGCAGCTAGTTAACTACATAAGTTGTAACCTGAACTTTTTATCAACTCTGGAGCTAATGGGGGAATGTATTTTCTCACTCCGAAATCACTATAGAATTTTCGTTTTGTTATTACCTCGTCAATATCCTCAGTAGTCCACTCGTTGGGGTCCACAACATGCGCCATACCCAACGCCATCAGCGAGCAGGGTGTGGCCTGACGACCTCTATGTTCCTCAGGGAACCGAGCGTCCCCTTCGTGGAAACTGCCTCTCACTATCCAGCGACCTGGAGCCACAGCTGTGGTAGGAAGAAGAAGCATTAAGAATAATTTGGAAGTCTTTTCCTGTAGGACCTTGATTGTCTCGTTGGTTTAATGATTAGCGTATGCAACTGCTGATCAAGAGGTCTCGGGTTTCAAATCCTGGGTCACGCCAAAGTACTGTTAGGTTTATCTTATAGGAAATTCTTAATAACAGCCCGAAGTATAAAAGTTTGGCAGCGATTACGGTGGCACGTTAAGCCGTCGGTCCCGGTTGTCATGAACATCTATGGTAATCGTTATTGGGCAGTCAGTGCCCTCAAATAAGCTCAACGGAGGTGCGATGTTGCAGAGGTCCGATGCCAGTCACTTCGTGGAAAAACTGTAATTCAGGTAAAACCGGTTGAACCGACTCCAAAATAGTCTTAGGAGTAAAGGCTAGGAAAAAGAGTCTTGTCCTATATGGGATTTAAATCCACGTCTTCTGTAATCAGAATCTCCAACTACATCATGGTGGACCAGATACTTTCCTTAAGTACAAGAAAGATTCATATTTTAACAAAAATGGGTCGGCTTCACTGGAGTGATACGCCTTCTGAGAAAACCTATTTTTTTTTCCTTGTTTCTCACCTAGTGAGAGAGCTTACCAAGTGCTCAAACACCTCCTCCACTAATCCTGGAGAGGCTTCAAAGGACAGCAAAGTACTTGTAACAAAAACCAGTGAAGTTCGTTCTCATCACAGAATCATTTCTACTGAAGGGGAATTGAATCCACGTCTTAACGTGGATTTGACGTGGGAACGTCTTAACGTGGGAATTGAATCCACGTTAAGACGTGGATTCAATTCCCCTTCAGTAGAAATGATTCTGTGATGAGAACGAACTTCACTGGTTTTTGTTACAAGTACTTTGCTGTCCTTTGAAGCCTCTCCAGGATTAGTGGAGGAGGTGTTTGAGCACTTGGTAAGCTCTCTCACTAGGTGAGAAACAAGGAAAAAAAAATAGGTTTTCTCAGAAGGCGTATCACTCCAGTGAAGCCGACCCATTTTTGTTAAAATATGAATCTTTCTTGTACTTATGGAAAGTATCTGGTCCACCATGATGTAGTTGGAGATTCTGATTACAGAAGACGTGGATTTAAATCCCATATAGGACAAGACTCTTTTTCCTAGCCTTTACTCCTAAGACTATTTTGGAGTCGGTTCAACCGGTTTTACCTGAATTACAGTTTTTGCTTGTGAGGTGTAAGCACCTCAGCAATAAAGATTACAAGACCCTAACCCTAGAAGTAATATCACCCTTTACTTACGTTTCATCTTGTTCACAGCCTCCGGTAGTTGTTTCTTCCTCTCCATGACCTGAACGTCGGAGATGCTGAACGGTTTCCTCTTGAGATCAGATACGCTTTCCAAGAAATGGTCACAGAGGCGATCAATACTGGTGAAGTATATTATACAGGCTTTACCGCCGCCTTGGAGACCCACCTGGTGGAAAATGATGAGCAAATTATTCCTGTTTTTGGACAAGTGTTTCTGATTAACTACTGGTTTAAATGTTTGCCTACGTACAATGTATTCTACATTAATATTTAAAGCTGAAGAATTAATAGTTTGGTTCTCAAATAAAATATATTCGAAAACTTACCCTATATCCAGATCGGTCTGCTGGCCAGGGATGGTAAACGTAATACCTCTCACCCTCGTTCCAAATGGCTACTTCGAATTCACCAGGTATCTGAGGAAATATTTAGGTTCGTTGAATTGGGAACAGCCAAGAAGGGTGATTGACCCTGCTGAGTTTCTTCCTATTTATTGTTGTGTTGATAATCATCATCGCTTAGATATAAATCGATTAAAAATATAAACAAAAATAGTATACCACCGACTTCCGGTACAGGGACCAAAAAACTTGCAAGTGTCTTGCCTTCTACATCAGACCCTTGATCCAGCTATCTCATGTGAGCCTCTTGGCTATCAAACCATGAGCAGATACGACTATGGATCATTGAATCCAAATATTGACAATCTCGTCAGATGTCTTAAATATTTGTCTAGGATCCTATCATCTGATAATGGTTTTCTTATCATGGGATCATAAACTGGTGCCTCCCATGTAGGGAGATACCAGTTTTCACCTTATCGAAAGATCTGACGTAACAAACATAAAAAAGAAAAAAATGCAATCGTTTTTTTTTGAAATCGGTTCAAAATAACGAAAATTTGAAAATCTCTATAACTACCCATCTGGCTAACTATAGTTGTCCAAAATCTCCTTGTTATGTCTTTCAGTGGGCTAATTAAGGCTGTTGACCTGATGAGGTTGAGACAAGCTAAGTCTTACCTGCAGTAATCCAGAGTCAGACTCCTTAAAGAACTGCGTGATACCTCTGCACAGGTCGAACACTTTGGGATCCGAAGACACGATCTTACCCCAGTAAGCGATTTTGCGCTCCTGAAAAAAGAATGACATGATTAAAGAGATGTCGTGGTCGTTTGTCTGCAAGTTCAAAACTGTAATAATTTTGTACGTTCAGACACTAGAAAAGCTTCTCTAGTCTTAGAAGCACGAAGACTTTATCTTTGGCATTTATTTTATTATAGACTAACTTGCGCTCGCGGCTGCGCCCGTGTCTATGTCGGCTGTCGCGGTAAAAAGCAGCCTATGTCCTTTCTCAAGCTTTAGACCTATCTGGGTACAAAACGTAACGCGAACAGACAGACAGACCGACGCGGAGGAGGATCTTATTTTATAATATCTAGTGATTGTACCTTATGAGTAAACTCCCGGTCTCTTATTTTGAAGTTCTCCTTGATCTCCCCTAGAGTCAAATGACGGATGGGTCCCCTGCGATCCATCAACGATTCCTGTGAGGAAAAAAACAGAAATTATTGAAATACGAGCTTATCATACATATGTATATTCTTTTTATATATTTAAGCCTACCAAAGTGACTTTACTCTGCCTGATGGAAAGCATGAGTAGAATCCAGAAGTAGAGGTAACCATCTTCATGTGAGGGTAGGTAATGGCCTCCGGAGGCCAAGAGACTAATGATGATGATAGGCAGAGACAATTTGATCTCCACTTACTACGTTCTTGACACACGTATTTTGCTTCGTTTACATTCATCAATCGCTGCATGCATACTCATCGGTTCCTAGTGTTCTTCACACGACCCTTTTTCAGAACATTACCCATTTAGTCAACAAATATTCATCGTTCACACATTCAATCTATGCATTCCTATTTTATCATCACCTTCTATCATCCATCCTCTTTTAAGTAGCCAAACCATCGGATGCCCTTTTCAATCCTTATCACTACATCTTCTTTCGGTAACCTGTGGTGGTGATTAGGGTGAGTTGATGAAAATTGCCATCAGAATACAGAGTATCACAACTCATGCTACTAACAGAGTAAACCATGCAGAATAACAACCGCACTGGAAAGAGAAGAATAACTTGATACTAATTTACCAACCCGTCTGGTCAGCGTGGTATAGTAGACCAAACCTTCCTTTATAAAGAGAGGCCTATATCCAAGAATTGACAACTATAGGCTATTGTTAAAGATGGTGGAGATGAAGGATAGGTAAATAACGTCAAGAGTAGACTAATCTGGAGAATACTTCATCATCATCAGGCCATCACAGTCCACGGCTGGATATAGGCCTCTCCCATTTCCCATCCCACTCTGATCGATTTTATGATCGATTCTACCCCAACGGTCATCAGTTCAGTTCAGATTCGTTCAGTAATTCGGTGGGCTGTGTCGATGAGCTTAGTTATCTGACAGATCACCTTATTCCTGACAAGAACGGGGAATACTTACCCTGTACAAATTATAGCCAACATCCAAGGTTTCGTCAACGGTATCTTCGTTCCAAGCCCTGGCTCTGTACCTGTGCAACATGGCCAGAGCAGCCAGGCAGCTCGGTATCGCTGTAAAGGTCTTGAATGTCTGGTAGCTAGAAGAAGAAAACAAACCAATTTCGAATGGGCCGGCTCGAACGGAGCAGTACCACCCTCACACAGAAGACCATCCTAATAATGACAGCAATCTTGCTGTCGTATTTCGTTAATGAGTGTGAGACCGGAGGCCCAATCATTCTGCATCATTCTCCCGGCCTTTGGAGACCGGGAGAATGATGCAGAAACATTTGACCAGGCCGCCATGGTCACCATGATGCATTGCCTACCCTCACAATGAGGACAGTGACCTCTACTCCTGGATTCTACTCATGCTTTCCATCAGGCAGAGTAGAGTCACTTTGGTAAGCTTAAATATAAAAAGGTACCTGTAATTTACGAATTTACGTCTTCAAGTATTAGACTACTCTATCTGATGGAAAGCATAAGTAGAATTAAAGAATTAAGCCACCATACTCAATGCGAATGCATAGTGAAAGAAACTAGCTTCGTTCTGCGGCGTTACTCGCGATTTACTACAATACCGCGGGACCCAATAACAATATAATGATTGCCTCGGTGGCGCAGTGGAGCGTATGCGACTGTTGTCTCGGGTTCGGTTCCCGGGTCGGACCAAATGGTTGTGTAATCCGCAAGCATTAGTTTCAGAGTTTGGATGTTTTCTATGTATTTACAAAAAAAAAGTATCTATGTATTTATATCAGTTGTCTAGTACTCATAATACAAGCTCTGCTTAGTTTGGGACTAGATGGCGTTGTGTAAGATGTCCGAAATATTTATTTATTTAATGAATAGTTCTTACCGGTAGCTAGCCATATGCCTGGTTCCTCTCAAGATCCACCTCCCAACGTCCAGCTGATGGTATTGAGAGTGGAAGTTCTTATTTGCAACTTCTACAGGACTGTGCAGAATGGTTTCCGACTTGGGAAGAGGAATCATGTCGTCTCTGTTGAAATAATGTTTTATTTTTTCTTTAAAAGACATCTCCGGCTTTAGGAATATATTCCAGTATGGTGGGTGACTTTACAAGCATACATTAAACGGGCTCAATGAATACCCATATTAAGAATCACATAGTATTATTCCGTGTGTGATTTGAACTCACAAAACTTGGCGCAGTAAAAAGCGGCGTGGCCAATACTTAGAACACTAGGCCAATCACGCAATGACTAATTTGCAGGTCTAGTAGTTAGGGACCTTAATTGCTAAGCCAAGGGTGATACTATCCCCAATCTGGACAATAGATTGTGTGATGAGCATGATTATTTGTGTTGTCTGAATGTAATATTTATCACTACATATTATAAAATGAAGTGAATGTGTGTTATATAAGAAAATGAAGATTTAAATGAAATTTTGGACCCCAATATTAAAAAACCTGAGAAATAACATGTCATTGTGCGACTTTTGCCACGAAAATCTACAACGACGCGGGCGGAGCCACTGGCGATAGCTGGTTTATTATAGAATGAAGTCGTTTTCGATGTTTCATCGCTTAAATATTTAAACTTCTGATTTGTAATTTTATAATTATTATTATCGGGTACTTATAATAATAATAATAAAGCCTTTTTATTTCCCATAAACCTTATAAGTATGTAGTACAAAATGTTTTATAGATTCTTAACCTATGTTAGTAACATAAAGCTAAATAAATTTAATGTTAGTGTGTATTTTATTTTTATATTATAGGAACCCCTTAATAGGGTATAGGCCTCCTCCAATTTCTTCCAGTTCTCTCGGTTCTGAGCTAGATTAATCCAGTTTTTCCCTGCCACCGATACTATGTCGTCCGCCCAACGTTTTTGTGGTCTGCCCACGTTTCTTTTTCCTTGTGAGCCGATCCATTTTGTGCTCTTGAGAGTCCATCGCTGGTCATCGCTTCTCGCTACATGGCCGGCCCAACTCCACTTTAGTTTTAATGTTTGGTGTAACGCATCTGTCAGTTTTGTCTTTTTTCTTATTTCTTCACTTCTTATTTTTGTAATTTTCCTTAAGTGTAGCATGCTTCTCTCCATTGCTCGCTGACAAGTTCTGATTTTATTTGTTATTTTTGTTGTGAACGTCCACGTCTGGGAGCCGTAGGTCAAGCAAGGCAGAATACAGGTGTCCATGATGGTCTTTTTTGTATTTTGGTCGTAATTACCTTTTAGTATTTCTTTGTGGGCCCAGTATTTATTCCAGCTGCACGTGATTCTTCTGTTGACCTCGTCTTCATTATTGGTTTTAGAAAACGATACCTGCTTTCCTTAGTATACGTACTGGTCTACATTAGTCAAGTTGAACATCGTCTAGCATGATTTTCTCTTTTTTTCCGTTTGTCATTATTTTTGTTTTGCTAAGGTTCATATTAAGGCCTACGTGTTTACTTTCTGTGTTCAGTTGGGATATCATATTTTGTAGCTTCTTGTGAGTTTCAGCAAATAATACGATATCATCCGCAAATCTCAAATGGGTAAGACGTTCGTTGTTGATTGGGATGCCATCAGAGATCCAGTTCAAATTGGAAAATATGCACTGCAAGACAGCTATAAACAATTTCGGAGACAGTGGGTCTCCCTGCCTGACACCTCGGGCTATGTTGATCTTGTCACCTCGAGATTCCAGCCTCACTCTGCTCACACTATTCTTATAGATATTTTTTATAGTTGTGATGATGATCGGGTCTATGTTACAGTTATGTAAAGCTTGCCAGATAGAGTTATGATAGAGACTGTCGAATGCTTTTGCGTAATCGATGAATCCGATATATAAGTTTTTGACGAATTCTGAGTTTTTTTCTTCCGAATTACTTCCGATTAAGTACTCCGAATTCAATATCGGGTACTTAATCAGAAGTAATTTGAAAAAAGTGGCTGTGACATACAGACGGACGGCCAGACAGACAGACATGACAAATCTATAAGGGTTCCGTTTTTTGCCATTTGGCTACGAACCCTAAAAACGTGAGCATTCAAAGGCCAATCTTATTTCTAACTATTAAGGTTTAAAATAATTAGTTAACAACAAACTCTTTAGGGCGAAATCCATATGACACAGAATTATTCAGTGAAAGTTCAGTTAAGTAAAACCTTTGATAGATATTCAGGTGTGTATGTGACTAGATGCACCTAATCTGGAGAGTGAGTCTCAAAATGTCTATCAACCTGCAAAGTCTCTTACCGGCCATAAGTATGTCCATCTATAGCAGGACTAAAGAGGAAGAAGTCTTCTCCTCGTAGAGACATGATCTGTTCTGGAGATGGATTCGCTGGGGCCCTTTCTGGTGCGATGGGTAATGCTGGTGGTTGCTGGTGGCAAATTAATATTTGATAGTATCTTATGAAAGCCTCGTTGGTCTAGTGGATAGCGTATGCGACTGCTAATCAAGAGGTCTCGGGTTCAATTCCCGGGTCGCGCCAAAAAAGGGATTTAGGGTTTTCTTAGGAAATTTATAATAACAGCCCGGAGCTTGGAAGATTGGCGTCAGTCCCGGTTGTCATGAACATCTATGGCAATCGTTAATGGGAAGTCAGTGCATTTAAATTTCCTGACAACCAGTTCTCCCCCAGGGTTGCGGAGGTCCGATGCCAGTCGCTCCGTGGAAAAACTGATATTCAGGTAAAACCGGTTGAACTAGTAGCCGACCTCAAATAATAGTGGGAATAAGGCTAGGAAGAAGAAAGAAGTCTATCGTTATCCATAGACAAGTGCAAGAGACTGTGACAAGTGTGTTTTCACTTGAACTCCTTCCCCCTTGAAGATGAAGAAAGGAGGGTGAGGTTTTGTCCTCCGGTTATTTTATGCACTCGGTGAAAAGGCAATGATTTCTTTAATCATTGCCTTTTCACCGTCGTCGGGCGGGCGGTCGGGCACACTGCAGTCGAGCAGATGCATTTCTTACTAAATATTAGGAAATAAGTAACGATGGCCAAGTTTTCATCATCATCATCATCATCAGACCGTTGTTATCCACGATGGCCATAAGCCTCTTCCAAGGTACATCACAGCGCAAGTTCTGTCTACTTTTGCATTCAGTCGTTTTCGCTCCTCTAAAGTGCCCCGGAGACAGTCATTCGCAATTGTCAATTTTTAAGTCATTGACAGTTTCGAATGAAGATGCGAATGACGGAGTTTCATAAGAATCGTCAATTGCTCGGGAATTGGGTCGGAAGCATGACGCGACATGTCCGCTATGTTTCTCAACTAGCGAATGATTGAAATCGGTCAATCGCACAACAAGACGTTCAATTTTTTAATTCATTCGCGATTGGCAATGGGCTTCAATCAAAACTTCCATCATTCACCTTCAACCACGTAGTTGCGAATGACAATGACTTCAATTGCCTCAATTCAATTCAACTATAATTTGGTACTTTAATTACGTAAAAATTGATAATTCCGAATGACTGTCTCGGGGGCACTTTACGCAAGCTGTCCTACTATCTGGTCAGAGAATGCCCCCCAAATTACGTTTGCTAAGATACAGTTTCCAATCCAGACCTGTATGTAGTAGTATTATTTTGTATGTATGGTATAAATATTATTCTCCTATACTCACTTCCTTAGGTGTTTTCTGGTAGAATTCTCTGACCTTCCTCCTGGGGGTAGCTCGAGAGGTCGCCAGGCTCACCATGCTCAGAGAAGCTAATGGGTACTGGCCCTGGAAGTACAAGGCTTTAAACCATATTTAAATACTGAAATTAGAAACTGTTCAAATTTAATTGAAATTTTTATTGAAAAAAATGACATTTAATTGAAATTAAAAATATTTATCAATTATATTAATTCACAAAGGAATTCAATACAGCCTAAGATACAGAAAAGCCGTAATAGCAGAAACCAGTGCTGTAATAATGACACAAAATTGTAGTAGAGCCCCCAGGATCCATCCAACACCAGCTCTAAATATTACGTCGCCTTATTAGCCTGCCCAATAATAAAATAAATATTTCGGCCATCTTACACACAAAGTCATCTAGTCCCAAACTAAGCAGAGCTTGTATTATGGGTACTAGACAACTGATATAAATACATAAACATACTTTTTTTTGTAAATACATACATATTATACATAGAAAACACCCATAGTCCGAAACAAATATTTGTGGATCACACAAATATTTAATCCAACTCGGGAATCGAACCCGAGACCAACAAGGCTGTCAAATAATTCTACCCTGCCTGATAGAAAGCTTTAGCAGAGTCTGTCAGTACCACTGAGATCACCATTGCGAATGTAGACAATGGATCATAGTGGACCCACAATTATTATTTTTTTACATGAGGAAACCCCCTCGGGCCTTCACCTCGCCAGGGTTCTCTATACGGCGGGACGGTGTGTCGAAATCGAACCGACTAAAACGACACGGTGTGCCCCCTGTACGCCTGAATTTTAGAAGGAGTCCAGGGAACTGATTTCTCCATCTGGACAGTGGTGGACCCACACTATGGCAACCTATTGAGACGCTCCTGCATTATTGGGTCTCTGGTCTTGCATTCACCAACGAAACACTGCACGAATGCTGTCATTTTAGTCTTCTGATCGAAAGTAGGACTTGCCCGGTCAAACCGGCAAATTCTTATTTTTTTTTATATTATAGTGGGTAAACGAGCAGATATATCACTTGATGGTAGGTGGTTACCGCCGCCCATGGACACCCGAAACACCAGAGGAGTTACAGGTGCATTGCTGGTCTTTGAGATGGAAGTACGCTCTTTTTTTGAAGGTTTTAAGGGCGTATCGGTTCGGTAATACCGCAGGCGACAGTTCATTCCACAATTTAGATGTGCGAGGCAGGAAATTTCGGGAATAAACGCACTGTTGTGGACTGCCATCCAACCATCTGAGTTATGGGGATGGAAATGCTGTCTATTAAAATCAATGTGGCTCTGATACTTTGATAACTACACTATCTTAAATAGTTTCAATAGTTTACCTCTTTCTGCTTCTTATCGATGAGGGCGTTAACATTCATGCTCTGCCAGACAGTGTCGCAGTGTGTTGTCAGAGCCTTCAAATCCAAGGCATAAGTAGGCTCCCGGATTAAGCGCTCCTTTTGGAATATCTGTTATGGGATAATTATCATAAATACTAGCCTTTCAAGAAGAGTACAAGAGAGCAAACGAGGAAATGGCTCAAATCCCAGAGCCCAAAGTCCAAGAAGAACAATAAAAAAAATCAGTGAAGGTCCGTTGAGATGATTTGGGCCTGGGACAGACTTACACACTCGGAAAAGAATTGGATAAAATCGGTTTTCTGCAAGTAAGTGATATTCATCATCATCAGCTTTTAACAGTAAACTGCTGGACATATGCCTCTTCTTAGAAAGGAAGTTTTGGTCTACTATACCAC
This sequence comes from Phragmatobia fuliginosa, assembly GCA_932526445.1. Lineage (NCBI taxonomy): Eukaryota > Metazoa > Arthropoda > Insecta > Lepidoptera > Erebidae > Phragmatobia > Phragmatobia fuliginosa. Next base: position 1,372,774 of record OW052083.1, on the reverse strand, counting down.
GCTGGCCAGACGGGTTGATATAGGGTAAGTTTCAAGTTTTCCTTCTCTTTGCATTAATGTGATCTTGTATAATTTGTCCCACGGGATGAATATTGGTGGTGATACTTTGTATTCTTAATTGGTCACCCTCACGGACCAGTGATATTACTCCAGTCGATTTAAAAAGTCTAAATGTCTAAATGAAAATATTTTTTCTACCTCTGAAATGATCCACTTACTTCAATACTAGTCAATGTGACTGCAGGTTTTGGAGTCCCTTTCTTGGCAGAGTCCAGATCACCATAGTTGCAAAGAAAATCAATAACAAATGCATTTATGCCAGCGTAACGGAGGAAAGCACCAGCTCCATGCCTGAGGAATAAACGAGAAGGTGTTCCAGAGAAGTTCTACGTTTTTATATATATTTCTCCATGCCAAAGTGACTCTTTTCTGCTTGTTGGAAAGCATGAGTAGAATCTAAGAGTCACCATACTCATTGTAAATGCAGACAATGCATGGTGACTTACACTATGTTGGCCTAGTGAGAAGCTTCTGCATTAGGCCAGAATATGGTATCTTTTTGATAATGTGACGTGACTTGTTGTGTTGGTGTTAAAGAAAGAAACGGTACTTTATTTTTTTAAAACCAAATTCCCTCTTTCAGAATCTGGTGGAAGGAGGTTTCCAGTAAGGGGGCGTCCATTAATTCCGTGAGGTGTTCTGGGGGGGGAGGGGATCAAGATAAATCTTTCCAAATCTCACTTAGAGGCCAAGGGAGGTCGTGGCAAATATCACCAAATTATTTTACACTAGCTTTTGCCCGCGGCTCCGCCCGCGTGTATGTCGGTTATCGCAGTAAAATGTAGCCCATGTCCTTTCCCAAGGTTCCGTCTATATCTATGCCAAAATTCATTAAAATCGGTTCAGCGATTTAGCGATGAAAACGTAACAGACAGAGTTAATTTCGCATTTATAATAATATTAAAGTAGAGATTATTTTCATATGTCAAATTCATTATTAAATTTTATGATTGTGATTTTAAATTACGATAATATTGACAAATACCAGTCTTTGGTAGTCTTCAATAAAAGTAATAGAACTGGTTGTTTTTATTTTATTTTTCTCAATAATCCAACACGTTTCCAGCCCAAATCTTAGGGGAGAGGGGAGAGAGTTGAGGGAAATCTTACAATATCTCACCAAGGGGGCAGCGGGGGCCCAAAAATTCTCAAAAATGCCTCGCGTAATTAATGGACGCCCCCTAATCTAAATCACTGCTTAGAACTAGCCTATTGGTGATTAAATAGACCTCTCACGGTAAAAGGGATGTGATGATGATAAAAAAGCTACTTACAACTTGTGGGGCTGTCCATATTCAGTCAGCATATGGGGATCAAAGATGTAGCAGACGGTCTTCACAGCACTCCCGGACTCAGGGCTTGGGGGATGACCCCAGATCAGAAAGTGACGGACGTCTCCAATAGAAAGGATCAGCATGTAAGTTGTGCCCGCGCGTTTCTCCATTAGGCTGGTGGAGGAATTATTGAAGATTTATAATGAGTTTTAATTAAAATTTACAATATACACATTAATTATCTTCCAAGCCTTTATTCCCAAGTTTATTTGGGGTTGGCTACTAGTTCAACCGGTTTTACCTGAATTTCAGTTTTTCCACGGAGCGACTGGCATCGGACCTCCGCAACCCTAAGGGAGAATTGAAATTCGAAGATTGAACTAATTATATTTGTATATTTGAGGGCACTGACTTCCCAATAACGATTCTTCGAATTGCATTAACGATTGCCATAGATGTTAATGACAACCGGGACCGACGGCTTTACGTGCTCTCCGAGGCACGGGCGTGAATCACCGCCAAACTTCCAAACTCCGTGCTGCTATTAGGAATTTCCTAAGAAAAACCCAAAAACACTGACCCGACCTGGGATTTGAACCCTTGATTAGCAGTCGCATACGCTAACCACTAGCCCAACTAGGCAGTTACAATATACACATTAATGTTACCCTATTTTCCAGAAGAGTAGGTAATTTATCTCCATTTACTTCATTTACTTATAAATTGCAACATCATCATGATGATGCATGCAGTCAAAAACGTTTACTGCTGCTCATAGGCCTCCCCAAGGGTTTTCTGCAACAACCTTTATTGAGCTACCTGCATCCAACTACATATTTGCATGCTGGTGGGTTTTCGTAACATCAATTTAGTCAGTCAATATGACCCAATTGTTCTCAAAGAAGATGCCCACAGGCCAGGTGGAGTAATGATTTGCACAAGCTGTGATTGCGAAAAACCAAAGGGGTCGATCTTATTGCCATACAATTCGAGAAGCTTAAGTCTAGGAATGGATTATGATTAGCTGATGCTGATGGTTCTGCAGTGGTGTTTTATCTACTTGCCTCATGAGATCAGGAGCAGATTGTATATTGTCAGGATGTTTTGCCAGTAGACCCTTGTCCACTTCCAACATCTTGACCGTATACTTGGTATCGTGCAAGAACAAGTAGGTCAGGAGCTGGTGCAGTTGCAGTTTTGGGTTACCTGGATGAAAAGGTAAATTGTTGAAGTATCAACAGTATGCTGAACACATAATTATTTGTCTAGGGTGAGAATCGACCGCACGACAGATTACTGAATAGTAACTACGTAACAGATACTTCACTCAGTAGAAAATTTCCAATACCTATTACGATAATTGCCTACTCCCTCGCGTCACCAACCACTGTATGCTAAAATGCGCCTAAATGCTCAAGCGTACAGCAGTGATTGCTTCGCACCGCGCGATTCCACAGTAATCGCAGGGCTGCCTCTTCGATAAAATTAAATTATCATAACGTTTTATCTATGTTATTGAGAACTGTGAATATGTTCTGACTTTTATGTGGCAGTTAAAATTTTTATCATTTATAAAATATTTAACCAACTTAAAAAAAGGAGGTGATCAGACATACAGGCCAAACCGAGATGTTTGACTTGTATGGTTTGTAGGTATGTATGTTTGTGCACGATAATCTCGCGTTTGGCTATTTGGCTAAACCGATATCGATGCGGTTTTCAGAAAAGGATTAGGAGAACGTTTTAAAATAAGTATAATACTTCTTAGTTTGATGATGATCTTCGGAGATGTTCACTAGAAATGAAAAAACAGCACTGTTAAAATTGAACGGCGTGCGCGCGCTTCGCTTGCGAAAACCACTGAATTTGATCCGCTGGCGGACCGAGACCGCTCGGCTCGACGGTAGGCACTTATAGCGCGCAAGTACATGGAGTGACGGAGGCCTGACCGCACGAGCTCTGATACATGACTGATACATAAGAAAACTGATAGATCTAAGGACTCGAGGAAAAGATGTACCTCGGTCGCTCTGATGTATTATGGGTACTAGACTAGTATATATACTTAAATGTTCGTTCCCATACTCCTTCGAAACGGCTGGACCGATTTGTATGAAATTTTGTGTACATATCGGATAGGAATGAGAATCGGCCATCATCTATTTTTTACGGACGCGAGCGGAGCCGCGGGCATCAGCTAGTAAAATATATAAAATTCTCGTGTCACAATGTTCATTCCCATACTCCTTCGAAACAGCTTGACTGATCTTTATGAAACTTTATATGCATATTCAGTTGGCCTGAGAATCGCCACATCTATTTTTGATACTCCTAGGGCGCGGGCGGAGCCGCGGGCTTCAGCTAGTAAAAACATGTTATTCAGCCTACCAAAGTAACTCTACCCTGCCTGATGGAAAGGCTTAAAATCAAGGCTTTTTTGCTCACCCTTTTTTTTTTTTTTTTTTTTTTTGTCTTTATTTAATTAGGGGCTTTGATCCAGTAAGGATATGCCAACCCCATCGTACCTTGATACATATACACTCACCTTTATAGCACTTCAAGGAATGCAAGCACTCTCGGTAATATCGGTCACCAGCTTCAATCAACTCATCAACGTCTCTGGAGACCAGTTCCGCCGGAGTCTTCTCCTCCAGGAGTGCTCGGCAGGCCACTGCTATGCACCCGGTCTGAGCACCTAGTATATAGCATCACTGATAATGACTTGTAGCAACAAATATCTAAAGTTATTTACAAATAAATAAAATTGGAGTCTGTTTGTAAAGTATTAGAATAACCGCTTTTTACTTTACAATTTTTGTCTGTCTGTTATCTAATAATCTCTGGAATGGCTGGACCGATTTCGACGGGACTAACTGGCAGATAGCTGATGATATAAGGAGTAACTTACGCTACTTTTTTTAGACTGGCTTCGCCCCGCGGCGTTGCCCACGGTTACAACAACAAACGCGGGTAACACCGCGGGGCTCAGCTAGTCCTTAATACATTAAAAATTGCGTTGCGTTAAATATCCAGATACATAAGATCTTGTGATATGACGTCACCGATGTAGAAACCTCTCTCCCCCCCCAATACTTCAAAAGAAGATTTTGAATGTGAATCTGTGATATTTTTTAGGTGGTGCAATTTGTGCCTCTCGTTGTCAGCCAGTTGTCGGTCCACGTGAGAAACGAAATTAAAGAATATCATACCACAAGTAGTTGAAGAGTATTTCTTAGAGTTGCATCCGATGCTGCCTTGCAAGATCATCTTATTCTTCTCCACTTGACTAAAATTGTGCCAGATCTGCGTACAAAATATTGTCGTTAAACTTCTCTTGAAATAACACAAATCGATGAGTAAATTAATAAAAATTTGAGACATCTGACACAACGTCATCTAGTCCCAAACTAAGCAGAGCTTGTATTATGGGTACTAGACAACTGATACACATAAACATACTTTTTGTGTAAAAACATACATATACATAGAAAACACCCAGACTCCGAAACAAATATTTGTGGATCACAGAAACATTTGGTCTGAACCGGGAATCGAACCCGAGACCCCTTGATCAGCAGCCGCATTCACTAACCATTAGATCAACAAGGCAGTCAAAACTTGTAATGCATTTTTCCCCTTGAGGGGTGGAATTTTCCAAAATCCTCTCTTAGTGCTCGCCTAGGCTTCCCGAGGAACACACATGCCAAATTTCAGCTTCCTGCGTCCAGTACTTTCCGTCCGACCCGGGAATCGAACCCAGACCTGAAGAACAGCAGTCGCATACGCTACCAATGCGCCACACAGAATTGAAGTAAATTGCATTTAGAGCTAATTTAATGATTTCTATTTTCTAAAGTTTAACAATAAGAGATATGTTTATTTAATCATTATTTGTATCACCTTTTTAAGCTTGCTGAATTCTGGTAATTGCTGCATCATTTCCTCCAGAGGGATCCTTACTTTCTTTGGTGGCTTACGACGTCTCCTTTTGTAGGGCGGAACCCAAGTACGAGTTGCAACTTCTGGATAGTCAATTATCTACAGAAAATAATTCGTAATGAAACTGATACTTGCTACTTCCATAGCTCAATAAATTCCTAAAAAGATTGGGAGGAATTCTTGTCTTCTCTTTGGTCTTCCAATTTATAAAAGCTGACCAATTGCCTTGATAACTGCTGTTATGACTAAATATATAAAATCACGAATTTCTGTGTCATCTGGATTGGCAATGAAATAAAAACAAAATTCAATTAAAAGTACTTTCATTCTTTTCTCCAGCCTGATGATGAAAAGTATGAAAGCATGAGCAGAATCCAAGAGTGCGGTTACCATACTCCTTGCAAATTCAGACAATACAATAATGCATCATGGTGACCCGCAGTATGGCACCAATTGAAATGCATCTGAATTATTGAGCTAACTCTATCGAATCGCTAACTACGAGGTCAGAATGTTAATAAAAACTCAAATCAAATCAAACCATTTTTATTTCAAATACACCAATACAACGGCACTTTTGAAACGTCAAGTAGTCAGTCAGTAGTCAGACGTGAAGCTAATTGTCTGTTCCAATTCGTAGATCCAATGGAGAAGAACAGACAAGAAACTCCATGGACACTCTTTTCCAATATAGATTTTACAATTTTTGGTTACATTGTTGTAGGCATTTTATTGACAGTTAGATGTGAGGACAATGTAACGATGCTGATATTTACATGTGTCCAAAAATATAGAATTTTCGGATTCTGGATTTTTGGACACGTGTTAATATCAGCATCGTTACCTTTTGTGTTTGTATTTCGGTACAAACACAAAAGGTGCAAATAATCGATCTAGCTGATTAAGATAAATGCAGTAAATACACACAGAAGAACTATATATTATATAGGTGCATATAAACAGAATATAGTATTATATTTCTTCATTTAAATTTCACTGCCTCAGATCTGTTTGAATTAGATTTTTTATTGATTTAACATAAGCTTAATTTTACTTGATTACACTGACATTTCAAAGGCACCTCAGAAAACAAACGTTTGCTTTTAACACCCATACACCTATCCATCCATTCACTCATCTATGTATTATATCCAACCATCCATCTATCTCTTTTATCCATCATAAGAAAGAATGAAATTATCAACAACACTTAAGTTTTAATATTCTTCGGAATCACTGCTCTTTATGTGTGTCGAACATCACCAAAACCTTAAATTCATCCATCCTTTTATCCATCATCAATTTCTAATACTCACCACGGGTGGTGGTTTCTGAGGTGGTGGTGGTGGATGCCAAGGTTTGGTCACAATATGCACTTTGGTCACCTCGGGCCAGCGTCTCTTGAAACGTTGTTTTCTTAGCATCGCTCGATATGCTACTTCCCTTTTGGAAGATTAATTAATAAATAAATATATCAAATAGATAATATAAGAATACATATATAGCACTAAAACGGCAGTTAGATCAAAACCATATAATGTAAAATTTGGCGATCTACTTCGGAAACGGTATACTACCGAAAGGCTATCAAAAGGATATCCTATCGAAAGGCTATACTACCGAACCGGTATACTACCGAAACGCTATACTACCGAAATGCTATACTACCGATACGCTATACTACCGAAACGCTATACTACCGAAACGCTATACTACCGAAACGCTATACTACCGAAACGCTATACTACCGAAACGCTATACTACCGAAACGCTATACTACCGAAACGCTATACTACCGAAACGCTATACTACCGAAACGCTATACTACCGAAACGCTATACTACCGAAACGCTATACTACCGAAACGCTATACTACAGAAACGATATACTATCGTAACGCACTACTACCGAATCGCACTAACACCGAAACGCACTAACACCGAAACGCACTAACACCGAAACGCTATACTACAGAAACGCTATTAATTCGAAACGCTTTCGCGACTGTGGTGCGTCACCACAGACAATGGGCCATTTATTGACATGCCCCGCGAGTCGAGATTCGTGTACTCTTGACGACCAGTATCAAACAAGGCCAAACGCAATCCACGTCGCCAAATACTGGGCCAAAACCGTGTAAAGTGTTGCCTTTGACACGATAAGAAGAAGAAGAAGGCATCACGCTACGGACAATAGAAGACGCAGCCAGAGCTGCATGGATCAGCTAATAGAAAATGGTACTGGTACTTACTCCCTAAGTAATTCAGATGCAGTTTTTTCGGGTAATTCTTCCACCGACTCCTCGTGTCCTTTCGCTTTCTTTTCCTCATGTTCTTTTGGTGGTGAAGGAGGATGTGGTGGTGCAGAATGGGGATCTGGATGTGGTGCATCCCCACCGGCAATACGGTCAGATCTAATGGAAACAAAAATATTTCTCAAATATACATATTTATCCCGCGTTACCCGCGTTTAATGAGGTAAAACGGAAAAAAAAATCGGTCCAACCTATCCAAGTATTAGGCGGAACCAACGGACACAGATAAAATTAAAAACAAAATCTTTTTTTTTTTGAAGTAACGCAAATTTCATAAGACTGCCTTGTTGGTCTAGTGGTTAGCGTATGCGGCTGCTGATCAAGAGTATTCAAGAGGTCTCGGGTTCGATTCCCGGGTCGGACGAAATATTATTTGTGTATTCCACAAATATTTGTTTCGGAGTCTGGGTGTTGTTTATGTATAATATGTATGTATTTACAAAAAAAAAAGTATGTTTATGTATTTATATCAGTTGTCTTGTACCCATAACACAAGCTCTGTTTAGTTTGGGACTAGATGATGTTGTGTGTAAGATGTCCGAAAAAAAAAATTACAAAAAAATTTATTTAATATTATATACAGACACTTCAATTTTATTTATTTGTATAGAATACTAACTGTTGCCCGCGGCACCGCTCGCGTCTTATGGGTATGAAAAATTGAATTTGGCCGATTCACAGACCTAACCGATATGCACACAAAATTTCATGAAAATCGGTCCAGCCGTTTCAGAGATTAGCCGAAACAAACAGAGCGATTGAAAGACAGACGGACAGACAGACAGACAGACAGACAGTTTTTTTTTAAATCATGTATTGCATTTAACAAACATACATTTTGGGCCACAGCACACTAGCTACTTTTAGCATCGGCGATCGGCAACTAGTCGCTTTTTAGAAGCTAAATACGGCGACCGAATGATCTACACCGCACTTAAAAACGCCAAACGCGGAGATTGAGACGCTTTTTAGAAGCGCGACACAGCAGTTGAACGCTACTCTCCGCACACATTCGGATGCCGGTAGCATCGATTTGGCATCTGAGCAGTCGCTCAAACGCGCGTTTCCGATACCGCGATCGAACGCCGGAAGTCGCTAAAACGCGATGCAGCATCGATGCAGTCGCAAAATCGCCGATCGCCGATGCTAAAAGTAGCTAGTGTGCTGTGGCCCTTAACGAAATATTTATTTATTTATTTATTTATTATACATGTAACAAACTGTTTATTTGATATTACATACACACACTTCAAATTAATTTATTTGTCAGTTCCGGTTAATCTCTGGGATGGCTGGACCATTTTGACGGGACTTTCACAGTCAGACAATCAATGATAGGAGTAAAGGTAAAAAGAAAGAAAGAAAGAAAGAAAATACGAAGAAACAGTCAAATAATATTTGGTATTATATGGCATTGCGTTATTAGTAATGATAATGGTGTACATCATGTAAGCAGGTATATATTAACACAATTTTACAATACACACATAATAAAAACACAATACGTACATTTGCTAACAACAACAATAACTTCGAGGCGCTTTAGTCACAAAATAAAATACGAGCATGTATATAATATATATTATATACATATATCGAGTCAAACTACTATTCTGGCAACCCCGAACAGAAGAAGAAAAAGAAGAAGGATCTGTGTTTCATGAATAAAAAAATATCATTAAACTTACTTTTTACTCGCCATTAGTTCCGAAAACTAAATCCACAGTCTTCGTTGATTTCCTTATAATTTAAACCTAATTGTACATGAGTCAGGAAAATTTAAAATATTTGATTTTCTGTGAAAGAATGAGAAGTATTTATTTGAGTAATTATATGTGTTTTACGGCAGACGGGTACGCAGGAGGGAAGAGTACCACAGTACACAGTAAAAGTACATTTCTTGAGGAGTAGAGAATAAGCGCCATTTAATTGAATTCTGAACACATAGGGAGGATCCTCCGACCAGGTGAGGTATTCATGCCTGGCCGCACGGCCTAACGGTTGATGCTGGGATTTTGTAAATATATTAATCAGCGCGAGAATTTTTATATCGCGATTTAGGATTAGTTTTTACTCCGTATAGTATGTTACTACGTAGTACAGTGTTTCTTAGGTAGATGGCGCTGTGACAAATTTTCGCCGCACATCACCATTTCCTCCAAATGGTTCAGAAACGAACGTTGCAAGATCAGAATTTTATTAATTTGACTAATAATCCATTATATTAATATAAAATCGAAAGTAACTGTCTGTAATGTCGGAACCACACTGCGTTATTGGCTTTATTCGTACGCATATCACATGAGCACCACCGCCACCAGCATTTTCTTTTCGCTCTTTTAGCAACTATGTACTTGTAAGAAGCATTTATGAAATTGCGGCAAATCTCAACACGTCCATCGCTCCACGCAAACATCACACATATTTGCCTTATTTGACATAATTCAGCGTACCAGTTCGAAGTGTGGATGGCATACTTGTTGTTTGCGCGCTTATCAAATATTTTGGTGAATACGGCGTAGACACTTAACGAATAGCGCATAACGCAGTGTGGTTCCAGCATTACATTTTTACGGCATAAGCGCAGCACTTCTTTACTGCGATAATCAACGTTTATGCGGGTACACGGGCGTGCGGTAGCTAATGTTGTTAGGTTTTTATAAATGAATTATGGATTGTGTACACTTTATTAGATTTCCATCTGACCGTAACACTTACTTCAATGCACAATATTTGTAACCCTAATCACCACTTTAGAAACTTAACTTTCATCATCATGATCATGATCAGCCTATCGCAGTCCACTGCTGGACATAGGCCTCTCCCAATGCACACCACTCTGATCGATTCTGGGTATAACTTACCTTTAAAGTGAAAATATTAAGAAAATATGTTTACGCGTTACTTGTATCGATTTTTTTTATTTTTTACATATTTTTTTTACAATTTAACACATTATTCGCCACATTTTAGCATGTGCATGGATTGATAGATTTTTTTCTTTTGATTATAATTTTAAAGAGTTATATTTATGTCATTTTATATTGTGCCAGTTGTAAATAAAATATTGCATTGTTATATTTACATTCACATTTGTATTTAATGTTTGTTTAATTAATTTATTTATAGCAGACGATAAATAAATAACAAATAATATATTAAAATATTTGAAGAGTATATATATATTAACAGTTGGTGAGAAACTGAGCATAAACTAAACGTAAGTCACCTGATATTCTGACTGTGTTACTATGATAAAGATTTACCCAGAATAAATGCATTTTTTTAAATATGTATTTCAATCATCGTTCAAGATTCAATCATTTGTTTTATTGTTATTTATTTTAACTCAATCGTAAAAAACTTTCTTTATTAAGTTACATTGAAAATTTTACACTCAAGTTTTAGGATTTGCAATACGAGAGAAAACTCATTGGATTATTTAAAAATCATATCGATACAAACTAACTATAAAAATTTTTGGAATTGTTTCCCAGGTCTAATAAGGAAAAAGTGTTTGTATTATGAAAACACTCATTTATTTAAAAAAATCTTTCAGTCAGCAAATCAGCAGCCAGATAGTTGACTTTTGACTGACAGTGACTGTCACAAATTTTGTTCGTAATTTTATACGGAATATAATTTTGTAAATAATTGTTATTATAATTAATTAAACATGTCAGAAAACAAGGAATTGTCTAAAACCGATATTGATCCTGAACTGGACGAATTATTGAACAGTGAGTTCATTATTTTTGATAAAATTAAACCACGGTCATATTACACAACACTTACTAACCTCTATGTCATGTTTAAAAATGTAAATAATTAATTATTTCGATTGTATTGAGTCATGACGTTTCTACTTGCATTATCGAATAAATTTTATTGGTATATTTTACTACTCCTTATTTTAAATTAGCATAATATCAAAATCATAGCTAAGGAAGCAAGTTTTACAGCCTATGAGACTCTCAAGACTTGTATTCCTTTGCTTGCCGAAAGACGGAAGTTACAGTTTTTGGCTAGACCTCGTTTGGCGGTTGAAAAGTCACGAATTTTACTTTCCAAGAAAACTTTCAAGGTGAAAATAGATGCACATGTTAGTAAAAAATTGTGAATGCAGTTATGTATCCTTGCTTTTGCATTGTCCATTGCTAGGAGAATTGTGTAGAGTTCAAGGAGTTCCTCGAAATCAAACTACTAGACAGAAAATATTTAAAAAAATGTTGTCCATGTCCCAACTTTGAAATTAATTAATCTACACAAATAAATAAAGTTAAATTGTCTAGATGCAATATTAAACGAATAGTATTTTTTACTAAATGCATATTAAAGTATATATATGGTACTGACATCCACAAAGAAATATTTAAAAAAATTTGTCTGTATGTTCTGGTTAATCTCTGGAACAGCTGGACCGAATTAGCCTATTTTTTTTACGTGACGTAACTTGCGATTTAGAGCAATAACCTCAATATTCAGCTAATAATAAATATATTAACTAATTATCTAACTAGTTAATGTAAATTTAATGATAATAATTATTTGAACTTACGAGTATTAAATAGCTGATGAAATAAGGAGTAATTTACTTTAGAAGTTAGACTATGTTTCAACTCAAGGTCGTTGATTTAAAAGTACAACAAATCAACTGCATCAGTAGAGCAGTGGCAGCATGAGGTCTCTGGTTTGATTCCCAGGTCGGACTGAGTCTGGGTGTTTTTTATGTATAATATGTATGTATTTACAAAAAAAAAGTATGTTTATGTATTTATATCAGTTGTCTAGTACCCATAATACAAGCTCTGCTTAGTTTGGGACTAGATGAAGTTATGTGTAGGATGTCTGAAATATTTATTTATTCCACAATTTAATAAACCTAAAACTTACTGGTTTTGCCTTATAGCATTATCAAAGGTTTTTTAAATAGACTACTCCCGCTTTTTCATATTCAAGTTTACAAAACAATATACAATATTTTTACCAACATACATTCTAAAAATATTATTGCCAAACAATATAATCTTCTTAGTAACCAAATAACAATGACAACTGCTTCGTTGGTCTAGTGGTTAGCGTATGCGACTGCTGATCAAGAGGTCTCGGGTTCGATTCCCGGGTCTGACCAAATGTTTGTGTGATCTGCAAATATTTGTTTCGGAGTTTGGGTGTTTTCTATGTATAATATGTATGTATTTACAAAAAAAAATATGTTTCTGTATTTATATCAGTTGTCTAGTTACCCATAAATACAAGCTTTGCTTAGTTTGGGACTAGATGGCGCTGTGTGTAAAATGTCCGAAATATTTATTTATTATTGTTATTATTAACTAAACAGAGAACATAATAGTAATATGAGCATATCTATGGAATAAAAAAGATTCAATAGATGGTACTGGAGGAAGCGGACGCTGTGTATTGTGTAAAGTAGATAACAATTATATATTTTGTAATTAGTTTTTTACAATAGGATCATAGAAAAACAATGGAAGAAGAATTTAGAATGACTGTGTTTGTAAGGCAACGGATAACCGCCGGTGGCGGCAGCACGGAGCCGCCACATCCTTGTCGCACTGCAGTTACAATCATATTCTCTATCCTTTTTTAGGGTGTTAGGTTTTTTTCGTTACGAAATTTCTTGATTCAAAAAAAAGTTCTAAAAGAAGTCCGCGACAGCATTTGTCTATCTTTTAAGGTCTGTTCACTATAACCTTTTTATGGGAAATAAATTTGCCGCGGTATAACATCACGCTACTTGCAATAGAACATGCAGACCTGTCACCTTTCGTTGATCAGTGTGAGACCCGAGGCCCAAACATTTTTCATCTTTCTCCCAGCCTTGGCAAGCCGGGAGAATGATTTAGTAGAAGTACTTACTTACAAATGGCAAAAAACGGAACCCTTATAGATTCGTCATGTCTGTCTGTCTGTCTGTCTGTCCGTCCGTATTTCACAGCCACTTTTTTCTGAAACCATAAGAACTATACTGTTGAAACTTGGTAAGTAGATGTAATCTGTGACCCGCATTAAGATTTTTACATAAAAATAGAAAAAATACTTGGAACTGAAACTCAAAAAAAATGTTTTCATCAAACCCATACGTTGATAGGATAGGATAGGTCTTCAAAAATGATGTTGAGGTTTCTAATATCATTTTTTTTCTAAACTGAATAGTTTGCACGAGAGACACTTCCAAAGTGGAAAAATGTGTGTCCCCCCCCTCTAACTTCTAAAATAATAGTGATAAAACTAGAAAAAATATATGTTATACATTACCATGTAAACTACCAACGAAAATTGGTTTGAACAAGATCTAGTGAGTAGTTTTTTTTAATACGTCATAAAGCGTAAACAGCAATTTACCTTTCATTCAATCAACAAACTACAAGAACTTTTATATAATGTTTTATACTGTGTCCAGCGGATATTGTTGTAAATAGCGAGGACGTCGGGGAGTGAAGCTAGTCTAAATAAAATTAGCCTAAGTTCTCCTTATGTCAACTTTCTGCTAATGAAAGTCCCGTCAAAGTCGGTCCAGACATTCCAGATGACCCGGAACAAACAGACAGACAGACAAATATTTTAAAAGTTACTTTTTTTATGAAAAATACTATTATTTTAATATTACAAACAAAAAACCTTAAATTTCATTCATTCATATAGATTTTTCAAGATTTAACAATATTTACTATAAAATTACAGGTGCCCTCCAAGATATGACTAAGAATGCAGAAGGAGACAAGCCTGAAGGTTCAACAGAGGTCCCCCAGAACATGTGGAGTGAAGAGTTCATCAAGGAAGCCGCTGCACAATTTGAGAGCAACATGTCTGCTATACTGAGCAGCTTTAGCGGAGTACCTGGTGAGCTAACTACCTTAAGGACAGCCACAATTGACTCTACGGTTGGCCTAGTGGTTTAAGTGTCCGCCACGCCGCTTTCTACTGCGATAATGTTCTTTGTGTCCGTTTCATGTATCGGACCTCCGCAACCTTAAGGGAGAATGGAAATTCGAAGGTTGAACTAGTTGTCAATAAATTTAAGGCCACTGGCTTCTCAATAACGATTGCCATAGATGTTCATGACAACCGGGACCGACAGATTAGAATTCGAGACCTCTTGAGGCATTTAATGTTATTACAAAAAGAAAAAAACTTGCAATAATCAATATTGGCAAAACATTTTCAATAGTAATAGACAAATCGGATTAAACTGAGGCCGGATTACTGCAGGTCCACTGTTAACTACATGGTGATATTTTATCAAAAGATAATTTGATTTTTTTTTTAAATTTCAGAGGAGCAAATTACACAAGAACAAATCGCACAGACATTTTCCAAAATGGCAGGTACGAAATACATCATTATTATATTAAACTATCTGACATTCTCAACTTCTTAGAGGTAGTAGAGCCAGGCTATTTTCAGCTTGAATGGTCCGGCTCGACCGGGCCAGTACTACCCTCACACAGAAGACCATCCTAATAATGACAGCATTCTTGCAGTCGTATTTCGTTGGTGAGTGTGAGACCGGACGCCCAATCTTTCTCTCAGCCTCCGAAGGCCGTGAGAATGATCCAAAATTATCTAACCAGACCGTGCAGCAACCGTGCTAACCCTCACAATGAGAATGGTGGCCTCTACTCCTGGATTCTACTCATGCTCCATCAGGTGGAGTAGAGTCATTTTGGTAGGCTTAAATAATGTAAAAATGGATCCTCAGGGGCCGTAAAACCAAACTACTGACTTAACCACTGGTTGAATTTCTCATTAGGTAAAACAATAAACAATTGTAGAAAGAATGTTCAAAATAAATAAATAAATCCATTCACTTTATATGACATGCCGTAACCAAACAATAGTGCGATCTACCGTTAGCGCACAGCGCCATCTATTGAACGGTGCCGTAAATAACTTGATGTCATAACTTTTGTGGAGACAGTACTTGATATATTATCTCCATTTAATATTCCATTTCTCTTGTTCCACAGAAGCGGCAGCTCATGTCTTAAAACCTGATGGGTCTACGGAAGAACCGACAGTCACTCCAGACAATCCAGCTATGCAAGAAAAAGTTGATGAGGTATGAATCTTCACTGCATCTTAAAGTCATCAGACTAGACCAACAAGTTGGCCTAGATCTAGTGGTTAGCGTAAGCGGCTGACGATCCAAGAGGTCTTGGATTCGATTCCGGGTCGGACCAAACTTTTGTATGATCTACAAATATTTGTTTCCGAATTTGGATGTTTTCGGTAATATGTATTTATTTACATTTAAAGTATATTTGTATTTATATCAGTTGTCTAGTACCCATAATACAAGCTCTGCTTAGTTTGGGACTCGATGGCAAAATGAAAAAAAAAACTGCTAAAATGTTCAAACGTCAAGCCTAAACTACGTTCGTAAGGTTCGTAAACGTGGCCATGGTCACATGGGCTAAGTAAATAGTGGCCCGGGTCACATAGGCTATATAAATACTGGTCTGGGTCACATAAGCTATATAAATGGTGCCCGGGTCACATAAGCCGTATAATAGAGACCCGGGTCACATAGACTATATAAATAATGGCCTGAGTCACATAGACTATATGTATAGTGACCCGGGTCACATAGGCTATATGTATAGTGACCCGGGTCACATAGGCTATATAAATAGTGGCCCAGGTCACATAGGCTATATAAATACTGGCCTGGGTTACATAAGCTATATAAATGGTGCCAGGGTCACATAAGCTGTATAATAGAGACCCGGGTCACATAGACTATATAAATAGTGGCCTAGGTCACATAAGCTATATAAATAGTAGCCCGGGTCACATAGGCTATATATAAATTTTATATAGTTGGGTTTTAGTTTCAACATTTTCTTGTTCGTAATGTTATTACACTTATTACATATTTTCTTAATTCCAGGTCTCCGCAGCCATATCACAGACTCTCAAGAATTTGAACACGAACTCAGAAAACCTACAGACGCCGTTCTCAGACACAGATCTAGCCAACATGTTCGCCAACTTCAATGTTGGGGAAGGTGGTCAGGTGAGTACATCCATATATTATAAGAGAGGATTTTGGAAAATTCTACTCGTGAGGGGGTGAAAGGCAATCAAAGTTATGCATCAGAATAACAAGTAGGCGAAGCCGAGGGCAAAAGCTAGTATACCCATAATTTACCACATTTCTTCTTTCATTAATTCTAAAAATAACTGCCGCACTAAAAATATTCCTGTATTGACATGAAACTGAGACAAGGAACACCCACACTCAGGACAACTATTTGTGGATCATACAAGTGTTGTTCCATGTGAGTGTGATTGTGCTCTGCTTGATGGAAAGCATGAGTAGAATCCAGTTTAAGTGGTTACCATACTAATTCCTGTCTTCAGTCTTGAACTAACCAAGGCAACATCAGCAGGAATGCTATTATTTTACACTTTTTTCTGTGAGAGGGTAGTACGCGGTCGAATCGACCCTTTTGTACTGAATTCATCAACAACCCATAATGTCCTTCTGCTAGGTCCAGGTCTCCTCTCAGAAGGCCATACGTCCCCACGCTGCTCGAGTGCGGGTTGGGGACTGGCAAGACACGTTGTTGTTAAGCCGCCTGAAGGCCTCCAACTAAGCTTCACGACTGCTATCTTATGATAACAACCGGGACCGATTGCTTATCACGGAAACGCTCATAACATATCATGCCACACATGGTCACCCATCCAGGACTGACCGCGCCGTTGGTTGCTTACCCTCAGTGATTGCTTCAAATCACCTAAGGAATGAGCGCTATGAGCGCTTCTCTCAACGTGGCTCTACTTCCTTCCTCTTCTTCCTAGCCTTATTCCTAATATTATTTGTGGTCGGCTACTAGTTCAACCGGTTTTACTTGAATATCAGTTTTTCCACGGAGCGACTGGCATCGGACCTCCGCAACCCTAAGGGAGAACTGAAATTCGCAGGTTGAACTAGTTGTCAGTCAATTTCACGCGGCGCGGCGTCCCTCCCGTTTTCCGCGGTGGGCTGTCGCCAAGCTGGACAGGGACCTACTAGAGGAGGCGGCCATTGTTTGCTCTTGGCTGTCTCCGCAGGCCCCGACCGAGGAGGTCGACGTGGGGGCTGGTCGCTTCGCCGATGCGTTAACGCTCATCTGCGATGCGGCCATGCCCCGCGTTCGTGGCCGTCGGCCTCCTCGGAAGGAGGTCTACTGGTGGTCCCAGGAGTTGGCGGACCTCCGTGCGGCCTGCGTACGTGCCCGGAGGTCCCACACCCGGAGTCGGCGACGTCACCGCGGAGGCGGTGAGGAGGTGGACCGGCTTCACGAGGAGTACCGAGCAGCTCGGGAAACTCTGAGGCTGGCCATTTGCCGCGCCAAAGACGCGAGCAGAAAAGAGATGCTGGAGAGTCTGGAGCGTGACCCCTGGGGTCGCCCTTATCGTGCGGTGCGTAACAAGCTCCGCACGTCGGGCCCCCCCCTTACGGAGACTCTCCAGCCCAGCTTCCTGCAGGAAGTGGTCGAGGGCCTATTCCCGCAGCGGGCGGAACACACACCCCCGTCGATGGCCCGTCGTGGTCGTCGTCGGGGCAGCGTGGGTGATGTTCCGCCTGTCAGGGAATCTGAGGTAGGGGCGGCTGTTCTGCGGATTCGATCCAAGAACACCGCCCCCGGGCCGGACGGGGTTCCAGCCCGAGTGATGGCCCGTGCCCTCGACTACATGTCGGACCACCTCAGGGGAGTGTTGGACGCTAGCCTGGCGTCCGGACGCTTCCCTGAGCGTTGGAAGTGCGGGAAGCTGGTTTTGATCCAAAAGCATGGACGGCCTGCCGATTCGGTCGCGGCCTACAGGCCCATCGTGTTGCTGGACGAGGCGGGTAAGTTGTTCGAGAGGGTTCTCTCTGCCCGCATCGTCCGGCACCTCAGCGAGGTGGGGCCCGACCTGTCGGACGCCCAATTCGGCTTCCGAGAAGGGCGTTCGACGGTCGACGCGATCCTGCGCCTGAGGGCCGTGACCGAAGAGGCGGTGAGAGGCGGCGGAGTGGTGTTGGCGGTGTCATTGGACATCGCCAACGCCTTCAATAGTCTGCCATTCGGCTGCATCAGGGCCGCACTCCAATACCACGGAGTGCCAGGGTACCTGAGGCGGCTGGTGGCAGACTATTTAGAGGAGCGTACCGTCGAGTATGAGGACCGAGATGGCGCCTTGAGACGCAGGGCCATGTCGTGCGGTGTTCCACAGGGGTCTGTCCTAGGACCACTCCTGTGGAACATGGGATACGACTGGGCCCTGCGAGGGCGTCTCCCCCCCCGGGCTGGGTGTAATCTGTTACGCAGACGACACCCTGGTCACGGCCCGGGGGGCAAACTTTGAGGAGGCGGCGCGCCTGGCCACCACGGGAGTCTCCCGGGTGGTCGGGCGCATCGAGGCGTTGGGTCTGCGGGTGGCCCTGGAGAAGACGGAGGCCCTGCTATTTCATGGGCCCCGTCGCGGTCCGCCCGCCGGCGCCTCGATCGAGGTCAACTCGGTCCTCGTACCGGTCCGGGCCCAGATGAGGTACCTGGGTCTGGTCCTCGACGGTAGGTGGCTCTTCGACGAGCACTTCCGACAGCTTGGACCTAAATTGGTGGGCACTGCCTCCGCCCTAGGGCGACTTCTGCCCAATTTGGGCGGGGCCAGTGTCCCCACTAGGCAGCTGTACACGGGGGTTGTCCGGTCGATGGCACTTTACGGTGCACCGGTGTGGGCGGCGGCTCTGTCCGCCCAAAACAGGGCGCGCCTCTGGC
Source organism: Phragmatobia fuliginosa (assembly GCA_932526445.1). Taxonomy (NCBI): domain Eukaryota; kingdom Metazoa; phylum Arthropoda; class Insecta; order Lepidoptera; family Erebidae; genus Phragmatobia; species Phragmatobia fuliginosa. The sequence goes on along the minus strand of OW052083.1, from coordinate 1,353,413 downwards.
GCCCCCAGCGGATACTGGCGGTCAGAGCCATACGTGGATACCGCACGGTGTCCACAGAGGCGGCGTGTGCCTTGGCCGGAACACCCCCGTGGGATTTGGAGGCGGAAGTGCTCGCCGAAGTTTATCGGCGAGTGGCTGACTTCCGGGCGGAGAATGGCTTTCGCCCTCCGCCCGAGGACGTGCGCGAGTGGCGCGAAGCCGCTCGCCGAGCCACCATGCAGAGATGGTCGTTCCGGCTGGAGACCCCACGCGCTGGCTTCGCCGCCGTGGAGGCTCTTCAGCCGGTCATCTCGGAGTGGGCAGGGCGGCAGCACGGGACCCTTTCCTTCCGGCTGACGCAGGTGCTTTCCGGGCACGGTTGCTTCGGAAAGTATCTGCACTCGGTCGCTAGGAGGGAACCGAGTCCCGCCTGCCACCACTGCGACTGCAGTGAGGACACGGCCCAGCACACGCTGGCGGTCTGCCCCGCTTGGGCGGCGCAGCGCCGGGTCCTCACTGCAGTCATCGGAGGGGATCTCTCGCTGCCGGCCGTCATAAGATCGATGGCCGGCAGTGACAGTTGTTTTACCGCGGTCGCAACCTTCTGCGAGGACGTAATCTTGCAGAAGGAGGTGGCGGAGAAGGCCCGGGAGGACGATATCCACTCGGACCCGATCCGCCGCCGGCGCCCTGGGCGGCGGAGGCGCGCATATCTGCGTCTCATGCCGCCCTGAGAGTGGCCGCGGATGGGCGGGACGGGTTTCCCGTCCGTCCGCAGTAGAGGCCAACCGCGAGGGGGCGGCGTCCGCGTGTGACCGGACGTTGCCCAATTAGAGAATACACACTTGAGGTGGTGCCCGCAACAGTGCGGGCAGGCGCTGGTTGGAGTCCAGAAGGAAATCCCCTCCCTGGACTCCTTCCAATACAAAGGCGCAGAGAGGGTCACACCGTGTGGTTTTAGTCGGTTCGAGTCCGACACACCACCCCGCCGTAACCCCCGACGGGGTGACGGTCCGCGGGGATTTCCACACGTAAAAAAAAAAAAAAAAAAAAAAGTTGTCAGTCAATTTGAGGGCACTACCTTACCTGCCGTATTCATTAATCAACAGCCTCTCTGCTAGCTCGGATCTCTTCTCAGGAGGGGGTTAAGGCCAGGCATCCCCATCTATCATATGTCTAATTATTATTATTTAATTCCAGGACGGCAACATGTTCGTACCCTTTATGCAAGGCATGATGCAATCTCTATTATCTAAAGAAGTGCTGTACCCTTCGCTGAAGGAGCTGGTGGAGAAATACCCATCTTGGCTGGCTGAGAACAAAGGGAAGATTGACCAGGCGGAATATGAGAGGTAAGAGATATCCATCTTTTTTATATTGTATAGGAACGGGTATCGTGTGTATCCAACACAAAGGGAGGATCCTCCGACAAGGCGAGGTGATCATGGCTGGTGGGCCACTGCCCAATAATTATTATTGGGATGTTGCATATATGGTAATCGGCGCGAGAATGTCACTTTCGCGATTCAGGATTAGTAGGTATTCCGTATCGATCGTTACGTGTTTTCTTCGTAGTTCAATGTTTCTTCGGTAGATGGCGCTGTTGTATGTTTATGTTGCGCTGTATGTGGAAGTCGCCACAATATTAACTAATAGCTGAGCCGCGCGGTGTTACCCGCGTTTGTTGTTGTAACGGCGGGCAACGTCGCGGGGTGAAGCTAGTTTAAAAAAATTAACCTCAGTTACTCTTTATATCATCAGCTATCTGCCAGTGAAAGTCCCGTCGAACTCGGTCCAGCCGTTCCAGATATTATACGGAACAAACACAGACAAAAAATGTAAAAAAATATATTTTGGCATATGTACCGAGTAAATACATAATATATGCATTTATTAAAAAGCGGTTATTTTAATATTACAAACAGACGCTCCAATTTTATTTATTTGTATAGATATAATAATAATAAATATTTTGAACATCTTACACACCACGTTATCTAGTTCCAAACTAAGCAGAGCTTGTATTATGGGTAAATACATACATAATAAACATAGAACAATTATTTACTAAACTCTGTAACATTTATTTGTGGGTCACACAAACATTTGGTCCAACACAGAATTTGAACCCAAAACCTCAAGTACAGCAATCAATTGAACTACTTGTAAAACTGAAGGCAGTTAATTTATAACCGTTTCAAGAATATGGAGTGTATCAAAGTGACTCTACTAGGCCTATCCAAGAGCCTATCCATATAGAATCTAGGAGTAGGGGCTACCATCAACACTGTGAGGGTAAGCAATGCAGCATAGTGACCATAGTATGCCATGGCGGCCTGGTCAGATGTTTCTGCATCATTGTCCGTTTAAGAATGATGCAGAAAGATTGGGCCTCCGGTCTCATACTCACCAACGAAATACAATACCACGCTGATTTCAGCACAAATGGTCCGGTTCAACCGTAGCAGTACTACCCTCACACAGAAGACCATCCTAATAATGACAGCATTACTTGCTGTCGTATTTCCTTAGTGAGTGTGAGACCGGAGGCTCAATTAGTCTGCATCATACTCCCGGCTTCCAGAGGACGGGAGAATGATGCAGAATTATCTAACCATGGTATGAGTCACCATGTTGCATTGCCTACCCTCACAATTAGCATGGTGTCCCTTACACCTGGATTCTACTCATGCTTTCCATCAGGCAGAATAGAGTCATTAGTAAGCTTAAATATATAAATAAATACATGTTGGACACTCAACGCAGTAGAAAACGGCAAAAAATTTGTATTTTCTCCTTCAGGTTTGAGAAGCAGCAACAGCTAATGAACCAGGTGTGCAGTGAACTGGAACCAGAACAGGAATCAGACCCTGAAGATGTCAAGCGAAAGAGATTTGAAACTGTATTGGATCTTATGCAAAAGGTAAATTTCAATTACAATGTTGGGATATTTTATGAAAGTCTAATCCGACAGGACATTTCTGGATGAATTAAAATATTTCGAACATCTTACAACGCTATTTAGTCCCAAACTTAACAGAGCTTGTATTATGGGTACTAAAAACCTGATATAAATACATAAACATACTTTTTTTTTGTAAATCCCTACTAATATTATAAATGCGAAAGTAACTCTGTCTGTCTGTCTGTCTGTTACGCTTTCACGCCTAAACCACTGTACCGATTTTGATGAAATTTGGTATGAAGATAGAACTGAACTTGGAAAAGGACATAGGCTACTTTTTATCGCGATAACCGACATACACGCGGGCGGAGCCGCGGGCGAAAGCTAGTACAAACATATTATACGCAATCACTCTGCTACTGAGGCAGTTAAATCGGTATTATTTGGATGAATTACACGTTTTGGGATGAGTTTGGTATTATTTGGATGAATTAGACATTTTAAGATGAGTTTACACTTTTGGATGAATTAGGCATGATTTAGGGATGTAAAACGTTTACATGGCATTTATAAACAACACACACACACACACACACACACACATACACATGCATACCCACACGCACACACAAACACCACAGTACATCGACAAACTAAACTAGTCCACCCCAAAATACAACTTATGTTTCTGTAGAATAGAAAATAGTTCTATGAAGTATTAAAACAACCTATACCAAAATCTTTAAATTAAATTAAAAATAAAGCTTTTCTCAATTTGAAGGAAGATAGCGTTGTGTTAATCCAAAAATTGATTGATATTTCTTTTTCAGATGCAAGACTTAGGTCAACCCCCCACCGAGCTGGTGGGAGACATCGGAGCCCCCCCTCAAGGGTTCGTGGCCCCGCCGCAAGGAGACGCCTCACAGTGTACTGTTATGTAGTGAACCGTTTTGTATTTCTAGTGATTTGTATTGTATTATGAGCATCACGCTTGCAGGGGATCAAGCAAATGCTTGATACGAGACTGATTGATTGAAAATGTTATTGATATCGAATCAATTTTTAAAAAAAATCTATCGGGTGTGTAATAAAAATGCTTGGCCATTTAGAACTTTAATTACTTAGTATAGATTTTTATATGTGCAAATAATTTTATACAGGTGTGAGGGATATTATCGCATCAGTCTTTAACAGTCCACTGCTGGACATAGAACTCTCTGTAGAAAGGAGGCTGTAGAGGAACGCTTATCATGTTCCTCCAACACAAAGGGAGGATTGTCTGACCGAATCAATTAAATTATTCACTTATTTATCAATTCTGATTACTTCTTGAGATAAATTTGACTCATCTTTTTGATACGTAAACACGTAGATCTAATTTTTTTGACCTTAATGATTGAATGACTAAATTAATTATTTTTGACTTAACTATATACACTGCATCTTTTTTTTTATATTTCGGACACAACATTTTCTAGTCTCAAACTAAGCAGAGCTTTTGCTATGGGTACTAGACAACTGATATAAATACATTAACACCCAAACTCCGTAACAAATATTTGTGGATCACACAAACATTGGTCCGACCCGGGAATCGAACCCGATACCTCATGCACAGCAGTCGTATAGGCAAACCACCAGACTATCGAGGCAGTCGATCTATTATGGAATTGGTATTATTTTATTAAACCTGTTTAACGAAAGTAATAAGAGGCTCAGCAGTATTTAGTATATCAATGTAATTTTTTTGTGGTGGCTATTATTTATTATTTAAATGTGCATTTTAATAACAATCCACGAACAATCCTTAAAAATTAATGGCAGCATTTTTGAAAGATTCCAATACAATAAAATTTCAAAAGGTACTTTTATGAGTGTCTAATATTGTTGAATATGATGAATTTTATAAAGGAACGGTTCAAAATTTTACAAAACTGCATGTTTTATTGACAAACTTGAATCATGACCCAGTTTGATGATAAATCGTTTGAAAACTTGACATTATGAATCAAATAATTCAATTTATTTTTATATATATTTAAGCCTACCCAAGTGACTCTACTCTGCCTGATGGAAAGCATGAGTAGAGTCCAGGAGGAGGAGTCACCATCCTCATTGTGAGGGTAGGCAATGCAGTATGGTGGTCCCTACTCCTGGACACTACTCATGCTTTCCATCAGGCAGAGTGGAGTCACTTTGGTGGTCAGATGTTTCTGCATCATTCTCCCGGGATCAGGAGGTCGGGAAAATGATGCAGAATGATTGGGCCTCCGGTCTCACACTCACCAACGAAATACGACAGCAAGAATGCGGTCATTATTAGGATGGTCTTCTGTTTGAGGGTAGTACTACCCCGGTCGAGCCGGACCATTCGTGCTGAAATCACTCTACTACTTATTGAACAGATAACAAGGATTTGTATTTGAATGTCTGTAAGAAAGTATGCCTATGGTGAGTCATGATTCAAATTTTTCGTTAGTACCAAAGTTGCTACTAAAATCGTGTTCTTATGTAGATTTTTTTTATATGGTAACACTGACTTCAATCATTATGAAATATATCCAATTATAAATAAATTTTGTTAAGTTTTTATTATGTGCAACACTTAGAATAAGTTCTTAAATTTGTTTTCGGTGTACGGTAAAATTTAAAAATAATAATATTATTATACAAAAATATGACAAATTATTACAAAGTTTTGTATGTAAAACTTTTATCGCAATATTATAAATGTCTTTTAGTTCTAAGAAACCCCTTTACAAAAATGCCTCACTCATCCAAAAATCCCCAACTCATCCAATAACGCCAAACTCATCCAATAATTATCCGTGAAGATATAGATGCCTAGTGTGCCTTATAAAGTTTACTATTTCATTTATTGCCCCAATTATATTGCCCTAAGTGCCCCATTAATTCAATTCATTGAATATTTTATGAGATAATTTGGAAGTTTGAGAGTACTTTATACATTTTAGTTAGGAGTGGTCAAAATTTAGACATTTAAAACCGCAGTAACTGCGTTGTCAGACAGCGTTCCAGACGGTTGGGGCCGTTGACATCAACCAACCATCGGTCGGGTCAATCAATTTCTACACTAAATATTTTTATATCAACCCGACCAAGGCGGTTGGCAGTTGGTTCCAACCTTGTAAAGGCATTTAAGGTCTTATAGAACGCCAGAAAAACCAGTGTTAACCGTTACTACCCTCTTAGAGAAGACCATCCTAAAATTGGTGAGTGTGAGACTGGAGGCCCAATAATACAGAAGCATTTCACTTGGTCGCTAGTGTGGGTCACCATGCTGCATTGACTGCACTCACAATGAGGATGGTGACCCCTACTCTTGATTTCACTCATGCTTTCCATCAGGCAGAGTAGAGACACTTTAGCAGGCTCATAACTCAGTTATTTCGTTCCTTTTACTGAAGGAGTGAGGTTAATTTAGCTCCCTCCTCTTTGGTTTTACTTATGACTCTTGACTTATAGGCGTCGGTAATCACCATCAAATAATTCGTCTGCTCCTTAGCTAAGAAATCAAAACTTACCAAAAGAAAATGTAAGAAACGACGAAATTTGTGAAAAATATGCATTTAGTAAAAATTTGTTAATTTTAATTTTCAGACATTTTATTTATTTGTAAAGATATTGCACTATATTTATCTTAATTTATTTTCCCATGCAATATTTTTACTAAAAATATGTGTTTATATCATATTATCGGCTATACCATCCAACTACAAAATTGAGGGTAGTTGGACAATTGTAACACACCACGTGTCTGCCATGTACCCTGAAAATAAGCGTGATGAGATATATAATTTGTATATTGTTTAATTATTATTCTTATTAGTTGTTCCTTATTAATAAAAGTCAGTTACCAAGTTTGTCTTTTATTTATAACTAGCTCAGACCCGCGGTGTTACCCGCGTTTGTATTTGTCCCTTTACAATGATAATTGCGGGCAAAACCGCGGAGCTAAGCTAGTCCGAACAAAATTAGCATAAATTACTCCTCCCAGTGTAACTATTAGCACAGTTACATTGTCCTCACATCTAACTGTTAATAAAATGCCTTAAACAATGTAACCAAAAATTGTAAAAACAATGTTGGAAAAGAGTGTCCATGGAGTTTCTAGTCTGTTCTTCTCCATAGGATCTACGAATTGGGACAGACAATTAGCTTCACGACTGACTACTGACTGACTACTTGTGGTTTCAAAAGTGCCGTTGTATTGGTGTATTTAAAATAAAAATGGTTTGATTTGATTTGATACGCCAGCCCAGTGAAAGTAACGTCAAAATCCGTCCAGCCGTTCTAAAGATTAGACGGAAGAAACAGACAAAAATTTAAAAAGTGCTTTTTCTAAGCAAGTGCCGTGTACCTTAAGCACTTAGTAAAAAAATGTTCAGCTAATATCTTTTAACGATCAATAAAACTTGGCTGTATAAATATATGTCCGTGTGGTGACGGATTAAGAATACAGAGTGTCACCACCCCTATTCATCCCGCGGGTGTCGTAAAAGGCGACTAAGGGATAAACTACGCAAGACAACATCAATGCAAAGAGAAGGAAAACTTTAATACCAACCCGTCTGGCCAGCGTGGTATAGTAGGCCAAAACCTCCTTTCTAAGGAGAGGCCTATGTCCAGCAGTGGACTGTTAAAGGCTATTGATGATGATGTAAAAATAAGTCGGAGATGGTTGAGAATATAAATTTTTCAACCGGGTTCGATATTATGTGGGCACTGTTAAAATCATTGTTGAGAGTATGTTTTGATATTGTAATTAGATTATAGTTGGTAAAACACTGTTATAACTTTACGATAATTCCTGTTGGTTTACCTGGTACAGTCTTGCGCTGTATATTGCATATGCGGTACTGCTGACGCGATACCATATGCTATAGCTATATTGCTTAGGCAATAGGCTATTCGGGTGGTTGTGTTGCCAGTATACGAACGTGGAACTTAGTTTCTGTTCGTCGCTATTTTTAATTGTATTACAAGTAAATAATAAATAAATATTTTAGACATCTTACACACAACATCATCTAGTCCCAAAGTAAGCAGAGCTTGTGTTATGGGTACTAAACAACTGATACAAATACATAAACATACTTTTTTTTTGTAAATACATACATATTATACATAGAAAAACACCCAGACTCCGAAACAAATATGTGTGGATCACACAAACATTTGGTCTGACCCGGGAATCAAACCCGAGACCTCTTGATCAGCAGCCGCATACGCTAACCACTAGACCAACAAGGCAGTATTGTTATTAGTGTAAATAAATCTACCTCTGATTGTCATTTTGTGCCTACTTAATCCCTGTTAAGGGGACTCTAAACCCTGACATACCGTGTTTGGCCGCCGGATCCGACTAATATATATTTGTAATCTCGGAAACGGCTCTGACGATTTCTCAAAAATTTTGGTGTTTGATGGTTTTCAGGGGTGAAAAATTCTGATAATAGTGCCACGTTGATTTGAGCATGATCTACCCGGCCTGACCGAGCAGGGCCGTAGCTAGAGTCGAATTTGAGGTAGGGCAGCATTGCTTAATGGTAGGGCGGAAGTAAAAAAAATATCATAATTGACGTACAGTCAATCTGGGTAACTTTGACAGATAATTGCGATATTTTACACAATATTATAAAATTCAAGCATACAACACGACTGTATTTTGCTTTGTTAGTGCTCTCATAACACTTTTCACCCGTAAAGATTAATTAAATTCTCTAAAAAATTATCAGTCCTTAGGAAAACCTGATTTTGTAGTCTGTCAAAGTTACCGTCATTACATGGGTAACTTTGACACACATAGAACTATTCATAGAAAAGTAGTAATTATTAGGTATATTATTTTGTATTAATCTGGGTAACATTGGTTTATGTTTTTCTTCTAAATGGGTATAACCGACGTAATAAAACTATTAATTTCCAGTTTTGTCTTATATTTTATAAAATAATCAATAATCAGTCTACGACATTTGGCATTGTTATACATATTTTTAATTAGTATCAAAAAACCTTTAAAAACACGTTTAAGGCAACATTTTTTGTGTAACTAAATAGAAAAGAAGCTAAAATAATTAGAAAAAAATAATAATTTATGAACACTTGACCATAAAATGTTTATTCACCCCACTCCATATAGAGCAAATCGTCGTCAATTAAGTAGGTCAAATTATGTAAAAAAATACTTCAAAACACTGTCAAAGTTAGCCTGTATAAAAATTAGTAGTTATAGTAATTAGATAAAGAGACGTAATTATAGGAAAATGCTATATTAAAATACGATAATTCCATTACAAATGATTCTACAAAATCTCTCACAAAATATTCCAAAAGTTTTACACTGTTTGAATAGCATAAACTCGGGCGCAAATTTCAGAAATAAGTTTTGACATTACCCCTGTATGAAAGCCTATTTATTTTTAAGGTGCGCTTACGGAGTTAGTTTAAAAATGTAAAACTGTAAGAAGTATTTGTAAATTGTATTGGTATCATATGAAAAATAAATCGAAACTAGTTCATGGTCACACTGTCAATGTTACCCGAATGAATCAAAGTTAGCCAGATTGTACGTAGTCAAGTGTTGAGGATATGTTGACCAAGTCCAATGTTCATTTTCTCAATGGCATATGACATATCATATGCCAAACCAAATGCTAAGTAGGTCGGATATGGCAGTCATTCCTCCAGTTGTCTACAACAACCAGAAGATAGCTCTGAGTGCAGTAGTAAATAACTTGCGGCTATATATGGACTCTACACTTGATAGGCGAGCACAAGTGACACATGTCAGCCACAGAGTTACTTCGTGTCTTCGCGCTTTATACCGTCTTAAAAACTACCTTCCCGCTAAAACCAAGGCTACGCTTATGCAGTCCCTAATAAATCCCCTGATCGATTATGGTGATGTGTTATTTTGACCTGCCTACCTCCATAATAAACCCCTTCTCAATAACTGCATTCAATGCGTTTTGGTTTCAATTCTCAAATATGTGTCTGCTTTACGTTCCCAGCTGCAATGGTTCCCAATTCGACAGCGCCGCAGTTTGCGTGCACTCATTTCTCTTTTTTCTTTCCTCTTCTCCCCATCGTTATCTGAGTACCTCGTACCTCACTTTTGTCTCTTATTCTCAAACCATGACCGAAACCTTCGGTCAAAGAACAATATGCTTCTCCTTTACCCCCCTCGCACCTCTAATTTCCCTTCCCTTCCTTCTTCGTGCAGTCAGAATGCGCTACCTACTGAAATCAGGATGTCCACAAACCGCCTCACATTTAAAATGAAAGTACGTGATTTACTCCGAAATTAATTGGCAGAACGATCACAACGATAATACCCGACTGAGTATTTATATACGCAATATATATAATTACATTTATTTATATATGTATGTCTATGTATGCCTGTTTATATGTGGATTTATGTGTGTATGTATATATACGTATGTTTATATACATGTCTGGTATCTTCATCCACTGTTATAAACCCTAATGTAATAATAACAGTAAATTTGTGTATATTACTTACAACTAAATGAAATGAAAATGGTTTACAATAAAGGTGATACCTACATTTACAACTACCTTGTCAAGTTTTATATCCTAAGCCTGCACCTACCACATTATATTCCTACATCACCTGAAAGTTGACTGGCAGAGAATGCCACATGGCATTGAGTCCGCCTTTGTGCTACATGCGCATCAAGTTTAAAATAAAATAAAATAAATGTGCTCCGAAGCTCGGGCTGCTAAATCAAGCACCACGTATATCACTGACCTCTAGGTCAGTGATGTAGATTCAATAGCTCCTCGTAGACAAATAATTTGTCTAGCAGAACATGAGCATTGCTCAATAGGTCTGTTAGTGCCACGGATAGGGCGCCGCCGGAAAACGGCGCGCAGGAGCTTCGCCCAACTCCTGTGTCAAGTAGAAGAGGGCTACCGGGTCCAGGGCGGGTTAAAGAAGTTACGCCCAACATTTGTAACACGTAAGCTCCGCTTTGCCACCTGGAACATTGGCACCTTAACCGGTCGTGCGAGGGAGTTAGCCGATTTACTCTCCAGGCGGAGGGTAGCCGTAGCGTTCCCGCAGGAGACTCGGTGGAAGGGCAGTAGATCCCGGTTCATTGGGAATGGCTACCAACTGATATACACAGAGGCACCTGGTGGAGAGAACGGAGTGGCCGTGGTGCTTGCCGGGTGGCTTCAGACTGGCATTTTAGAGTTGATGTAGCGACCGTCTTATGGTAGTAAGGGTGCTTATCGATGGAATTATTACCCATCTGATAAGAGCTTACGCGCCACAGGCAGGTTGTAGCGAAAAAGTAAGGATGTCGTTCTGGAGCCAACTCAGGGAGGTTCTTCGCGGCATTCCTTTGTAGCAGGGAATCGTTCCGGGTGGTGATCTAAATGGGCATGTGGGTGAGGGTTGTGTGGAGTTTAAGCGTGTTCATGGTGGTTTCGGTTATGGCATTCGCAACCAAGAGGGTGAAGACATTTTACGAACATGTGCGGCTACCGATCTTGCCTTGGAGACACGTTCTTTAAAAAGAAACCGGAACACCTTATCACCTACAAAAGTGGGAGGCACTCAAATCGATTTCCTCCGAGAAGACACACTATTAGCAAAGTGGCCAACTGCAAAGTCATACCCGGAGAGAGTCTCACTGCACAACACCATTTCCTTGTCATGGACCTCTGTGTGAAGCCCAAAGACAAACATGTAGAACGCTGCCAACGCCGGATCAGGTGGTGGCGGTTTGATGAAGTCACGTCTCAAAAGTTCGCCTCGCCCTTCATTGACAAGTGCGCTGGAGCTGAGAGCCAATTGGTTCAAGACAGTTGGGACAAGATTCAGGCAACTATTCTTGATTCGGCGACAGCGGTACTGGTCGTGTCTAAGGACGGACGCAAATGTAACAGGGATACTTTTTTTTCGTAACGTCGGTCCTAAGTGAAAAAATGTATGCAAACGACACAAAAATATTCATTGAAATAAATATATGAAAAATGACACGCGTGCACTTGCACGCAAAACATGTACGCTAGTTTTATTTTAAAAAAAAGCGGCCAAGTGCGAGTCGGACTCGCCCATGAAGGGTTCCTTATCAGCAAGTAATATCATATAAAAGTTCTTGTAGTTCGTTGTAACTTTCATCGATGTTTTTATACTAGTGTATTGATTGAATGAAAGGTAAATTGCGATTTACGATTTTTGACGTATTAAAAAAAAACTACACACTAAATCTCGTTCAAACCAATTTTCGTTGGTAGTTTTCATAGTAATATACAACATATATTTTTTTTAGTTTTATCACTCTCTTATTTTAGAAGTTAGAGGGGGGGGGGGACACACATTTTTCCACTTTGGAAGTGTCTCTCGCGCAAACTATTCAGTTTAGAAAAAAATGATATTAGAAACCTCAACATCATTTTTGAACACCTATCCATAGATACCCCACACGTATAGGTTTGATGAAAAAAAAATTTTTGAGTTTTAGTTCCAAGTATGGGAACCCCCAAAATGTATTGTTTTTTTTCTACTTTTATATAAAAATCTTAATATGGTTCACAGAATACATCGACTGACCAAATTTCAACAGTATAGCTCTTATAGTTTCGGAAATAATTGGCTGTGACATACGGACGGACAGACAGACAGACAGACAGACAGACTTGACGAATCTATAAGGGTTCCGTTTTTTGCCATTTGGCTACGGAACCCTAAAAAGCGGCCAAGTGCGAGTCGGACTCGCCCATGAAGGGTTCCGTATCAGCAAGTAACATTATATAAAAGTTCTTGTAGTTTGTTGTAAATTTCATCGATGTTTTTATACCAGTGTATTGACTGGATGAAAGGTAAATTGCATGTTTCGATTTATGACGTATTAAAAAAAACTACTCACTAGATCTTGTTCAAACCAATTTTCGTTGGTAGTTTGCATTTTAATGTATAACATATATTTTTTTTAGTTTTAACACTCTCTTATTTTAGAAGTTAGAGGGGGGGGGACACACATTTTTCCACTTTGGAAGTGTCTCTCGCGCAAACTATTCAGTTTAGAAAAAAAAAATATTAGAAACCTCAACATCATTTTTGAACACCTATCCATAATCTATGGAATATATAATATAATCCATAATCTATTTCATCAAACCTATACGTGTGAGGTATCTACCTCACACGTATAGGTTTGATGAAAAAAAAATTTTTGAGTTTCAGTTCCAAGTATGGGGACCCCCAAAATGTATTGTATTTTTTCTATTTTTATGTATTAATGCGGTTCACAGAATACATCGACTGACCAAATTTCAACAGTATAGCTCCTATAGTTTCAGAAATAATTGGCTGTGACATACGGACGGACAGACAGACAGACAGACAGACTTGACGAATCTATAAGGGTTCCGTTTTTTGCCATTTGGCTACGGAACCCTAAAAAGGATTCCCCTTCCCATAGACTGTAATGTAGCCCATATTGCAATCTATGGGACGGGGAGTACCGTCTGCTACACAGATATTGTAATTAAATAGACCCATTGCTTCATGTGATGCCGCTTCAAATGCTATATACAGAGCAAAGAATTATTATAATATGAAATGAATATACAAACTGTGGTATGTTCAGAAAAGTTTTGAGTCCTATCCCTTCATTTTTTTTATCTCAAACTACAAATAATTCAATTATAAAAAAATATCTTAGTTTTTGATATTTTTAAGGTAGGGCATTCTGATTTCAAGGTAGGGCATTGCCCTGCAATGCCCTCCCCTAGCTACGGCCCTGTGACCGAGCCGTACTACCTTCACACGAAAGAGCAAACAAAAATGACAGCATTCGTAGTGCCGTGTTTAATTAGTGCCCGCTCTGCTTAGTTTGAGGCTAGAATAGATGATGTTGTGTGTAAGATGTCCGAAATATTTATTTATATGGGTACATTCTTCAATAATTACGAAAGATGTGACATGTGAGAGTATTACGCGGATGCTGATCGCTCTGTTCAGTTATACCTAGGTAGATTTTAGTAGGTGATTTCTTGTAATCATCAACAACCTATGACGTCCCACTGTTCGACTAGTCTCCTCTCAGGAGAGGGTTAAGGTCATACGTCGTCACGCTGGCCGAGTGCAGATTGAGAACTGGCAAGACACTTTGTAGCTACCTACGTAATCTTGCCGTTGGATATTTATAAGCCACCCGAAGGCCTCCAACTAAGCTTCACGACTGCTATCTCATGATAACAACTGGGAACAACTGCTTAACGTGACCTTCCAATCACGGAAACGCTCTTAAAATATCCTGCCACAGTCGGTCCCCCATTTAGGTCTGAGCGCGCCGATGCTGCTTACCCTCGGTGAATGATTCCAATCATCATCATCATCATCAGCCTATCGCAGTCCACTGCTGGACATAGGCCTCTCCAATTGCACGCCACTCAGTTCGATCCTCGGCGACTCGCATCCAGCTCCTCCTCCTCGTCCAATCACCTAAGACTTTTTGAAATAAAATCCCTAAAACGGATTGAACTCGAGACCTCTTGATCGATAGTCGTATACGCTAACCGCTAAACCAATGGGGCTGCGAGGTTACCTCACAATAACCTTTTTAATTATTGAGGTGCATATTGTATTCATGAATTTGAAAAATATATTAATATTTTAATATACAGAAGATAATTCTAATTTACTTTAAAATTAAATGACATTTGAACATCTTCAAGATTTACAATTGACTGATGTGGTAGCGTAGTAGTTTAAGGTTATTTGCCTCTATAGCACTGAGTATAATGGGGCTTGATAAATACTAGTTCAGGCATTTTAGGGGTGCCGCCTCGGAATGAGGGATAATATTTATTTACTTAAACTTACTGCACATGTTGTACAAAGGCGGACTTAATGCCATAAGGCATTCTCTACCAGTCAACATTCAGGGGATGTAGACATATGAACCTTTTTTATAAATACGTAAGCCTACCAAAGTGACTACTCTGCCTGTTGGAAAGCATGAGTAGAATTCAGGAGTAAGGGTCACCATCCTGATTGTGAGGGTAGGTAATGCACCATAGTGACCCATACTATGGCGGCCTGGTCAGATGTTTCTGCATCATTCTCCCGGTCTCACACTAACTAACAAAATACGACATCAAGAGTGCTGTCATTATTTTGATGGTCTTCTGTGTGAGAGTAGTACTGCCCTGGTAGAGCCGGCCCATGCGTGCTGAAATCAGCGTGACTCTACTGCCTACAAAAATATTTTGATGATGTTCTAAAAGTCATTTAAGGTCGTGCGCACAAGACCAACTCAAAATATCAGCATTCGTGCTGGTTTATTTCCTTGGTGAGTGCGAGACCGGATGCCCAGTGATGCAAAAGCATCTCAATCGGCTGCCATAGTGTGGGTCACCATGCCGCATTGTCTATATACGCTATGAGGATAGTGGAAGTCATGGATTCTAGTCATACTTTACTGACGTAATGCATAAATACTAACATTCTAGTCATTCTTTACTGAAAAATGCCTGACAATCAAGCAGAGTAAAGTCATTTTTGCAGGCTTATTCATAAAAAAACTATAAGATTTTTAACTTATTCAAATATATAAACCTACTACTTATTATGCCTAATTTTCATACAATATGTTAACATACGTCAGAGAGCAGAGAAAGATCAGGGACAATCATATTTCCATAAAAAATTATAGATACTTACATACGAATACATTTTTATATATATAATTCTTGTGTGAGTGTGTATGTCACTGAACTTCTCTCAAACGACTGGACCGATTTTGATGAAATTTTTTGTGTGTGTTCAAGGGGATCTGGGAATGGTTTAGATTCGCAATTGGACCCGGTAGGTGGCGCTGCGATCAAGTTCTGGAATTTTAAAGTTGAGCGGTACGAAGTTCGCTGGGTCAACTACTATATATCGAAAATTGAAGCGTCAGTTTGTAAACAACTTTTCATTGAATTCATAAAGTATATAAGTAAGTTAAGTTTCATAGCCAAATGGTCTTAGGTGATTGGAAACAATCACCGAGGGTAAGCAACGATGGCGCAGTCAGTACCTAGATGGGTGACCGTTTGTGGCATGATATGTTATGAGCGTTTCCATGATTCGGAGGTCACGTTAAGCAGTCTGTCCCGGTTGTTATCATAAGATAACAGTCGTGAATCTTAGTTGGAGGCCTTCGGGCGGATTAATCACATCCAACGGTAAGATTCCGTGTATTGCCAGTCCCCAACCCATACTCGGCCAGCGTGTGGACGTATGGCCTTTACCCTCTCCTGTGAGATACGAGCCCGTAAGTGGGACATTATGGGTAGTTCTTGAGTGTATTTAACCTTACCTAAACATACATGATTTTGACATTTGACCGTCATTTTATAGATACTTTGTTCTGTTTTATCAATGATATTTATGGACATTGATGAATACAGAACAAAAATGTATACTTTACACATTGCATTTGGACTATCAGGTGTAACGTGGCTACACTGCCTCGTTCCTCGCTACCAGGCGAGCGTCTCCCCGCTACTCCGCCAGAAGACCAGCCTCTTTCTCCTCTTATTCAAGATAAGTGTCTCCTCTTTCTTGGAGGCAACGCTGACGGAACTCTCAAGGACCCACGCCCTAACGTGCACTTACGTTCTTTCTTTCTCCCTAATAATGTGCACAAACCGGCGACTAAAGCCACAGAATACATAATAGTACTCATACAGAAGCCTCACTCCGAAAAGTAAATTAAAGAAATCGGGGCCCTAAGCGTCAAAACATTAAGTTCAATTCAGATCGCACAGTGCCGAATCAACTACAATTATATTTACCTATCGTTGCGTCTCTTTCTATCGTGTAACTCTTACCTGTTCTGACGACGTCTATTCGACCGGCATGCTCGTCCGGGCAGGCAGGCGGCCGACTATACCTACTTAAACTGCGGAGTGACACCGATAAAGCCGTGTTACGTGACACAGGTATTCTGAACAAACCCTAAGGGGTTTATACTTCTAGAATACCTCGGCAAAGTATGTAATGGACAATATTATTCATGATATTTCATAAATTGCCTGGACGCCCAGGACATTGTATATTTGATTTGACTGCCTCGGTGGCGCAGTGGAAGCGTATGCGACTGCTGTGCTTGAGGTTTCTGGTTCGATTCCCGAGTCGGACCAAATGTTTTTCTGATTAGCAAATATTTTTTTCTGAGCTTGGGTGTTTTCTATGAATAATATTTGAATGATTGTATTTACAAAAAAAAATGCTACCCATAATACAAGCTCTGCTTAATTTGGGACTAGATGGCGTTGTGTTTAAGATGTCCGAAATATTTATTTCATTTACTATCTAAGTATTTTATGGAATACCTAAATAGTACAGATTACTGATAAGGTATCTGTGTGTTCCGTGTGGTGACGGATTAAGAATACAGAGTGTCACCACCCCTATTCATTCCGCGGGTGTCGTAAAAGGCGACTAAGGGATAAACTACGCAAAACAACATCGATGCAAAGAGAAGGAAATCTTGAAACCAACCCTATACCAACCCGTCTGGTCAGCGTGGTATAGTAGGTCAATACCTCCTTTTCAAGGAGAGGCCTATGTCCAGCAGTGGACTGTTAAAGGCTGTTGATGATGATGATGATGATGATGATATATGTACAGTACAGTACTAACATCAAAAATACAGTTTTTAAATTTTCCATCTGTTTCTGGAAAGGCTGAAACGATTTTAAGCAGACTTTCGCTTGCATGGAGTAACTTATGCTGGTTTTTTTACTATATTACTAGCGTTTATTATAAAAGTACAACATTACAACAAGCGCGGGCAACACCGCGGGGCTTAATTGTGTATATCTATAAAAAAATGTAGGCAGGGAGCTGGCGTAGCTATGATGGTTTATAAAAGCTTTGGCAGTTCTATTTAATTTATTTAATGTTTGAAGGAAAACTTGCAGCTCAGCTATATCGGTATATAAACTAAAAACAAAAATAAAATCCAAATTAGTTTCGTAATTACCTTTATTTCTTGTTTTATCTTATATAGAATACATACATACATACACGATACGGACACAAAGAACATCCAAACTCAATACAACAATTTAAGGATCACACAGTGTTTTGAACCGCCAATTGGTACAGTAGAAAGTGTCGTAATGACCGCTTAAACCAATTTAATTTTACGTGTGGAAATCCTCTCAGGCCGACACCCCACCGGAGTTTGCGGCAGACTGTTGTGTTAAAATCGAACCAAATAAAACCACACGGTATGCATTTCCGTGCCTTAAATAGGAGGGGTCCAGGAACAGCTGTTATTACTACATCTGGAACCGCTTAGAGCATATCATGAGGTCAATACCATGATTCTTTTAGTAAATTGCGAGAATAAAAATCGGCCAAATGGGTGTCAGACCACGCAGAGGAAAGGGTTCCTCAGTCACCCATAATGGTACGTAGATTTAAAATCGTATCCAATAGATAATTTTTCAGTTTGTGTTTACCTATGAATGCGTTAATTTTGTATGACGTTTTCCAAGGAAGCGCATTTTACAAGTTAAGCCTCTGTAACTCCTGAACTAACAAAGTCATCTAATCCGTTATAGTTTTCCTTTAAAATTCATTATATGTACCACTATCACGAATTTTTTCAGATCTTTTGAGCCAGCCATTTAGTTTTTAGAAGGGTGGGGCGCCCTGTTTTTACAAAAAAAGTGCCCTTTAAAGTGAAATTTCCCGCAAACAGATACCTGAATCAAAAAATCGTATTAAAAACCCTTCATTGTTTTTAAAAGACCTATCTAATGATATCGGTATTTAGTGTAGCATTTTATCGACGTAATTACAACACATATTCATGCAAAACTTCATCTTTTTAGCACTTACTGTTTAGACCGTAACTCGAGAACGGACGGACATGCCGAATCTATAAGGGTTACGTGTCATAAACTCCGGAATCCTAAAAATTTATATAAGTTACTTAGTTAGCATATTTCATCAGCTATCTGTCAATGAAAGTCCCGGCAAAATCGGGTCAGCCGTTCCAGAGTTATACCGTAACAATCAAATAGACAGACATCAATCTTAATATGAAAATATATAAAAAAAAAACGTTTTTGATGTAAGTACTAGTAGGTACCGTGTTCACTTTCAATAATATTATGCATTTAGTATAAAACTAATCTTGATATAACTCGTGCGAGCTAAGATGGCACCTGGCTCAAAACGAAATATGATACCATTCCCCCGCGTGATACCCCTCTATCGTCTTGCGAGTAGCGTTAGCATCACTATTACCGTTGCACGAATCTTTCCATAATAATTTTAGTTTATTAGGTATTACCTAATGTCATTTAAATCACTCCATGAATTTATTTTATTAATATATTATTAGATTCGTCTCGATAACCCTATTGTTTTAAGAAAGGTCACACGAAAAAAAACCAGCGTGACGACTATGACGCAATAGTTTAAAATAAAGAATATCCATATACATATGATATTTAGAGACTACGATTAAAAGGCTTATCATGGCGATTGAAAATTGTATTTTATAACCATATTTCAGTTCCTAGTTTCATTTAAAATGATATTAGGTATTGTACTTAATATTATTTAAATCACTGCACGAAGAATGCATTCAGGTAATTAATGAATGAGGCCTGCTTCCTATTGGTATGCATATTATGTATTTTCTTAACTCAGGTAGTAAAGTACCACTTAAGATAAAGTAGTATGTTATGAGAAACTACTTGAAGCAAATTAAATGTTGAAATTTAAAAAAACTGGAATAAATTATATTTTTCTTGCACTCAGTACTTTAAACGACTGACATTTGAGTCAGGTGCCATCTTAGGTCGCACGAGTTATATAAGAAATCGGCACTTTAATTTTATATATTTGTTTAGATAGTTTACTGACTCTCTGACTAACACATAAATTACTACATAGTATAAAACAAAGTCGCTTTCTCTGCCCCTATGTATGCTTAAATCTTTAAAATTACGGAACGGATTTTGATGCCATTTTCTTTAATAGATAGAGTGATTCAAGAGGAATGTTTTTATGTATTTAATCAACTTATTATAGTAGATGATAATTTTAGAGGTTTCTAATGAGATGTTTTTTACGCTTACATTGCAAAGCTGCTGTACCCTACGAGATAGATCAAAATAGTACTACAGTATTGTACATCTTAAAAAGGTCTACAAAAAAGTCCGCAATGGTATATGTCTATCTCATAGGGATAACCTACAGTCACCATTTTTATTTTTTTTATTTTTACGAGAAATAATGGCTTATTTACGAAGCGATTATAAGCAATACAGTATTATTCCTTATCCAATTAAGTACCTTAAATACATTGTGTATTTAATATAGATTAATATGCCCCTTTACAGAATGTAATTTAAATTAATACTTTTGAAGATATTACAGATTTAAAATGCAGGAACAAAGCGATTGTGGCGGTACCGGCCGGGGCCCGTTAGGGCTCCCGCAGACATACAATTGTAAGTTGGCCGACTATCGAACAACTAAGTTGCGTAATTTACAATTTAGTTGATCAACTTTATTTTATTGGTTACCAGCCGCAGACTAATCGAATTAATCAGTGACAGTGTTGCTAACGCAGTGCGTGTGCGTGAAAATGCGGAAAAAAACGCTCTAATTGCTCTATTAATAAAAAGAAAACGAAAACAAAAGAGAATATTTTGGGTGCACCCTATATAATTAATTATTTAATAGAAATATGGGAAGCATTAATACATTGCATTTTAAACTAAGAATAGAATGGAATGGAATGGAATGGAATGGAATGGAATGGAATGGAATGGAATGGAATGGAATGGAATGGAATGGAATGGAATGGAATGGAATGGAATGGAATGGAATGGAATGGAATGGAATGGAATGGAATGGAATGGAATGGAATGGAATGGAATGGAATGGAATGGAATGGAATGGAATGGAATGGAATGGAATGGAATGGAATAGAAAAGAACAGAACAGATCAGAATAGAGCAGAGCAGAGCAGAGCACGTCGATTAGTAGAATGCACGTCTGGCATTTTAGCAAATCAATGGTGTAGTTTTCATCGTCCTCTAAATTTCCATATAAATTTTGCTGTAAAGATCTTATATTTAGGATATATAGGATATATAGATAAGGCAGCTTGTATTCTACACAACTAAGTTCGCACCAGAGACGGAATAACTTTTAGGGTTACGTTGTAAGAATGTCCTTTAGATGAATATCATCACACAGAAACCAACAGAGTAAGCAATATCACAAATGGTGTATATGTTCGACAGTATCTAATGTCTTATTACACTGAGTTCTGCCCAATTGCTTATTAAAACTTCTTAGACTTCCTCCAATATTTTTTTTGTAATATTTATATCAGAGTATTGTTTCAAGTATTTTTTGTACTTCATCTATAAGTTCTTCTACTTTTACGATTGCAACAAGTGATCGGGAGACAGACATCGTACCCGTCAACGAAAATCCGGGCGCAGGGAAATTACGCGCACGCGTGTAGTCGTCTTTCATCTTGCCGTGCGACTGACCAACAAAGTTGGATAGTCAGCGAGCTTGTATAAGGTATCTGTGCAAACGAACAGTTGGCCGATAGTTGGACAACTTTTTAATTGTGCGTAATCGGAAGTGAATTCGATACTGATACGATCAATATCCAATTAATTATTTGGACAATTTAGTTGGAGAAGATGTGCGGGCTAGCATATGTCACTATACCTATTAGTATACTCAGCGATTTAGTCGGCCAACTTACAATTGTATGTCTGCGGAAGCACTTAGGTGACGCTGCTGTCGATTTTTCACTATCAGTTAATAACTAAACACAATACTTTATTATGAATTCATATTCTAAAGCGGTACGAAGTTCGCCGGGTCAGCTAGTATTATATATTCAGTTTATCTCACGTATATTATTCAGTTTATGTTAAAGTGCCCATATATTTATTATTGTTCTAAGGAGACGGTTATTATTTTGGTAAGTAATTAAAAATTAACTCCGCTCGGTCTGGCTAAAGAGAACTGGCGCAAACCTGAAGTACTTGGTACTGATGATTGTATGGAAGGAATAAGAGCTTGATGGTCGGTTTTAATCGGGCTTTGAAGGGGCAGATGGCTACAGTATGGTGATATCTTCGGAGAAACCGAAGGTTTTGTTTGTGCGATAATGGACGAAGTTATCATGACGAATAACTATCGGAAGTATATACACGGTACAGTATTTGTCGGGTATTTCACCGTCCTGATGAATCTATCAGGCATATTATTTCTGGTTGTTCTCGTCTTGCTAACGGTGAATATTTGCACGGACACAACTAAGTAGCCAGGATCGTACATCAACAACTTGCCCTTAAATACAAACTTGTGAATTTAGAGGTGCTATTCTACAGGTATGAGCCCGACCCAGTTCTCGAGAATGGTCAGGCTATATTATATTAGGACCGATCTATTATCACAGACAAGAGTATCGTTGCCAATAAGCCTTATATTGTGGTAATAGATCGATTAGAGCGCCACGCAATGATTATTGATATCGCCGTTCCTCATGAAAAATAAATTAAATATTTGGACTTATCTCATGAGATTGTCGACATGTGAAATGTAGATTCAGTGATCATTGCTCCGATAGTTGTATCTGCTTACAGATTGATTACCAAGAGCCTCGACCAACATCCTAAGAGGCTCTCGTTGGACAGCTGGATCAAGGCAAAGGCAGACCTCCTTGACACAGCACGTATAGTGAGGAGGTTCCTGTACCCGAAGTCGGTAGTCTACTATTTTTTATCAATCTTTCATCCCTTGTTTTACCTTTACATTTGTATAGTCATCGAAATAAGGCATAACCACCATAAGGGTAGGTATTAGGTAAATTCTTCTTTATTTACAGCACAATATAGTTGATATATCACAAGCCATGCCCATCATAAATGAATTAGACAATGGCGAACCTTTAGATCCTGTTCAGGAGTTCGAAGCCCGTCTACTAAAGCGCAATGAGGCGATGCATGCAGCAACCAAACCCGGAAACTCTGACGTCCAGAAGTTCTATAAAGGAGCTACCATCTTCGTGACCGGAGGATCAGGGTATCTTGGGAAACAGCTCATTGAGAAACTGCTCAGGTACGACATAAGAAAGATTTTTAGGTTTGTATCGACTTCCACATAATGTACAAGAAAAAAAAAACATAAAAAGCGCCATCTAAACTACTAAACTAAACCAAGAATAAACACGGAACATGCTATACGGAGTAATGAGTAACTGTCAAAACTTCACAGGTTGCTATGCATAACACACTTATGCAAGTGTGTGCAAGCTATGCAGCAACCATAATGATATACGCGGGTAACACCGAGGGGCGCAGCTAGTATTCTAATTATTCTAAGTCTAGCGCTGTATTTGAGTTAGGGTTACTGAGAATACTGCTAAACAGTTTTACATAGTATTTATTAAAATTATATTTTCACATCAACGAGTTCCTCTGGTGTCGATATTTGACACAATCAACTAGCAAGTGTTGAACATTATCTAGGACTCCGCAAGTATCTAGGTATCTATATATATGTGTTTTTGGATGTATAACACATAACGCCATCTAGCTAATATTAAGCAATGCTAGATTGACTGTTTTGTAACTGGTCGCTACTTTATTACTTGGGTTGCGTGTGTGTACAGAGAGAAATAATACGTCTACGAACAACTTATTTATATTTATTAATTACGACTGTATACAATATATATGGGTGTGCTGTAGTACGGTATACAAGACGACCACGGGACAACTGAGGTTCACAGCGCACTACAGTACCAATAACTCAAAACATTGCGTCAGCATTCCCGCAACAACTGATACAATACTGAAATATAAAGCAGAATTAAAAACACAATGAAAAATATGAAATTACTTTTCAGGGCAACGAATGTATCCAAACTCTTCGTTCTGATGAGGAGCAAGAAAGGAAAATCCATTGCGGAAAGACTGAATGACATGCTAGAAAACCCTGTAAGTAGATTTAGAGTAAAATATCTTCTATAACTCATTCGCGTTAACAAAATTATGACGCATCACTCAAGTCATGCACATGGACCAATCAGACTCTAACCTTTCAAACCAAATGATAATAGTCTATCAAATCTTCGAATGATCACTTTCACGACGTGATACACCAGAGAATCTTCACCCATCTAGGTATTGACCGCGCTGTCGTTGCTTACTGATTGCAATGATTATTTTCAATAACTTGGAACACATGGCCTTAATACTCTCCTGAGAGAGGCCCCAAGCCCTACTGTAGGACGTTATGGGTAGTTAATGATTTCCCCAATGTCATCAGTCTTTACGAGTCCACTACTACAGGTCTGTCCTTAAAAAGGAAGTGTTTGGCCTACGATAAAACGCTGTCCTGGATTGAGCCAGGATTTGTTTCATATTTGCATCTTTTTGCAGTGTAGTTAACGTACAGTTCATCTATAAGTTCATCAATCATCAGCATCAACAACCCATAACATCCTCCTGGTTTGCTCGGGTTTCCTATCAGAAGAGGGGTAGGCCCTCACTCTGGCCGAGTACGGGTAAATGACTGGCAAAACACATTGTTGTTACGTAATCTTGCCGATGGATGTTTTAAGGCAGCTCGAAAGCTTCCAACTAAGCTTCACGATTGTTATCTTATGATAACAACCGGGACCGACTGCTTAACCTCCTCCAATCACGGAAATGCTCATAACATAACACGCCAGAAACGGTCACCATGAGCGTTTTTAACACAAGCGTGGGATGAATAAAGGAGACACTCCGTGTTCTGAATCCAGCACTACATTTTTATTAAACAATTTCCAGGTCTACGATTTGGTACGAGAACAGAAGCCAGGGTTTGAGCAGAAGATAGTACTGGTAGAAGGTGATGTGAGTGAGATCAGACTCGGCTTGAGTGACGAGGACTGGAGGATGTTGACGAATGAGGTAAAAATATTTTTTATGCTAGCATTTATTAAAAATGCAAATGTTTTTATTCGGACTTTCATGATATAAAAAATAAAAAAGATTCAGACCACGCACAAAATAAGGTTCCGTAGTCTCACGTTTTATAAAATCGTGTCCAATAGATAATTTTTATGCTTACTAATTATTTCGTTATTTCGTATGAATTTTCCCAAGTAAGCATTTCTTACTAGTAAGACCTCTACAACTCCCGAACTAATAAAATTCTAGAAGCCATTATGGTTTTCCTTCAAAGTTTTTCACGTGAAGTACTGCCATATTTTTTACCAGATTTTTCGAGCCACTCGTTTAGATTTTAGAGGAGGGCGGAGGAATAAATTACCTTTAAAGTTAAATAACTCCGAACGCGTATGCGTTTAGGTATCTAAATCAAATGTTTCTTTATTTATATCAGTTGTTTAGTACCCATATTTATACAAGCTTCGCTTAGTTTGGGTACTAGATGAAGTTCTATGTAAGAAGTCCGAAAAATTTCTTATTATTGAGATGCTTTTGCCTTTGACATATTGACTGACTTTAAATTTAATACAAATTACTTATAAATCTCAAAATCAATACATAATTATTTTCCCTCCTTTTATGGGAAACATTCAGGGGCTGGTATCACTCAGAACGCTCCACGTCATGCGCACGCTTGTAGGCTACGCTTGCTTGTGTGAGTAACACGCACACAAGCCCTGCAAATCTGGCCGGTTGTTTTTGTTGCGAATGCAGCGCAAAACTCGATCTAGACATGTATATAATCAAAGGCTTTTGAATTCCTGGGCCTTCGGTCTCACACTCACAAACGAAATACGAGGGCAAGATTGCTGTGATTTTTGGGGTGGTCTTCTGAGTGAGGGTAGCTCGTTGAGCTGGCCCGTTCGAGCTAAAATCAGCCTGACTCTACTACTTTGTAAACTTCATCTACTTGTGAAAGTATCCTTGAATAGTTATTTATGAAAAAGATAAAGAGATGATTCATCTGTTCCTTAGCTTCCTATGCAGCTTTGATCTTTTGTATTGTTTTCCAGACAGAAGTCATATTCCATTTGGCAGCGACGACGCGGTTTGACGAAACATTGCGCAGTACTACGTTCAGCATTGCCCGAGGAACTAGGGAAACCCTTAAATTAGGGAAGGAATGCAGTAAGCTAAAGTACGCTTAATAAATGCTTTTCAAGAATCTTTTGGCCTTATGTACTTACTTATAGCTGAATTCAGCTACGGCGCCAGGCTTAACAGAGACCAGCCAACTACGCAGCAAATATTATAGTGAGCAAGTCAGTGTGAAAATAAAAGAAGCCTACGAAAGTGTCTCTCCTCTGCTTGATGGAAGGCATGAGTAGAATCCAGGAGTAGGGGCCACCATGGTCATTGTGAGAGTAGGAAATGCAGCATGGTGACCCATACCATGGCGGCCTGGTTAGATAATTCTGTATCATTCTCCCGGCCTTCGGACGCCGGGAGAATGATGCAGAAGATTGGCCCTCCCGTTTCACACTCACCAATGAAATACGATAGCAAGAATGCTGTCATTAATAGGATGGTCTTCTGTGTGAGGGTAGTACTGCCGAGCTGGACCATTCATGCTGAAATCAGCGTGGCTCTACTATCTGTTCCTTCGTTCTCATTATCCGATGGGTGAAGAGATCTGTTCAGTCTGCGACCCGTGCGGTGTCTGTGACTGTGGTGACGAACTAAGAATGAGTGTATCTCACAGAGATACACTCTTAAAATTATATATATGTCGGCAAAAGGGTGTTTGTCAGAGCCGTTGCCTTCTCCGGAATACATATTGTGTGGGCTGCGTGGTGTTTCTCGAGCAGAAAACTAAAGTAATTAATAAAATTTATCTTTATTTATCTTTTATCAACACGTAGGTAACTTAAAGTAAGAACAACGAGCCGTAAGGTAGTTTCTAGATGATCCTAGATCTAGATCTAGGTGATCCGCGTCGTGGTCGATCGGTGAATATAGACTCCACCGAAGCGATGACGTTTCACCGCTTGCGCCTCGTTGTCAAATCACCTCCCGTATAATTGAATATTCCGACATATATTTAAAATCTCGAAAAAAAAATCTAACGATTTCGCTGAAATTTAATATTTGATTTATATATGAATTAATTCTTCTTGACTCTTAATTCTGCGCCGCAGGTCTTTCGTTTATGTATCAACAGCTTACTCTCAAGCAACAAGTTCTCGTATCAAAGCTGAAGTCCTTGAAGACTTCTACCCAAGTCCTATAGACCCTGAAGCTATGATCAAGATGGCTGAAACTCTAGATGAACAGAAGCTTATCGACATTACTGAAAGGTTAGAGTTTAATAAAGTTTAATTCTTCTTCTTCCTTTGCACTTTGCAGACCTTTTAAGGGATACATCAATTTACGAATATTCAATGGGATATTGCAGGTTTAAGATCATAAATCCTATAACAGGATATAACAAAGCTGATATCAATTCCCACATTATTAAGTTAGGTAATTTTCAAGGCCGGCTCGACCGATTTATTACTACCCTCACAAGAAGATCAACAAGATGATTCACGGTTGGCCTAGTGGCTTAAGCGATCGCCACGCCGATTCCTACTGCGCCGCCATCTAGTCCCAAACTAAGCAGAGCTTCTATTATGGGTACTAGACAACTGATATAAATACATTAAAAAAATGTATAAATACATAGATATTATAATATATAGAAAATACCCAAATTCCAAAACTAACATTTGGTTCGACCCTGAAATCGAACCCGAGACCTGACAGGCCTTATTTGTCGCAAACTGCGTATAGTTATTAATATATTTGTTTCACAGTCTAATTAGAGGTTGGCCAAACACTTATACCTTTGCGAAGGCTTTGGCTGAGGACATGGTGCGACAAGCAGGCGAGGATATGCCCGTTTGTGTCGTCAGACCTGGAATAGGTAATCTGGTGAATCCCACTTATGATATACATATTTTCTAAATTACTTACTAAAAACAATTTGTTAGCTTTTATGAGCCCTCTAGATTGACGGACTTACAGCTTCACTTAAAGGGTCATATAATAATCTGTGGTGGAACGGATGTCGTGTCCCTCCAACACAAAGGGAGGATCCTCCGACCAGACGAGATGATCTTGCCTAGCGGGCCACTGCCCAACAGTTGACGTTGGGATGTTGTATATATGCTAGTCGGCGCGAGAATCTCTCTATCGTGATTCAGGATTAGTAGTTATTCAGTATAGTTCATTCCGTGTTTTCTTTGTGGTTCTGTGTTGCTTCGGTAGATGTCTCTGTTCTACATATTTAGCTTGCGCTGTATGTGAAAGTCGCCACAAATCTAATTTGTATTAACTTATCAAGCGGCCAAATATTTCGTCCATCTAATACCAAAATCTTTTAACTTTCAGTGACAGTTGCCGTCCGGGAACCAAATCCAGGATGGGTAGACCGTTCCAGTGTCTATGGAGCATCAGGCGTGAGTGCTGTATTATTAATAGTATAAGAAGCTATATGGAAAGATTCTAAACCTCATCGCAGTACACTGCTTTACATAGGCCTCTCAAATTACACGCCACTTAGTTCGGTCCTCGAATAAACTTCAATGCACCTCCATAACCAGAGACAGATGTTTGAATTCTTTAATTTACGCAGGATTGCAGCATCGCAAAAGGATGGAAAACCTGACAAAATCCCTATACTATAAAGTGACTCTGCTTGATGGAGAGAGAAGAGAGAGAGAGAGAGAGAGAGAGAGAAGAATCCAAGTGTCACCACCCTCACAGTGTTTAGTCAATAACTCTTAAATTATGGTTTCGGATTCAAATCCCTAGCTACCATTACTTGTTGTTCTGCGAACCTATTTATCTCCGAGTAACGGGTATTGAGAACCCAACTTGCAAAAACTGGCATGCTTTTAAGTATTTTATCATCATTGACTCTTCGCTTCAATCTGGTAATTGAACCTGAGAGGTCGAAGGTCTTCTGACACCTATACATCCACTAATGTTATGAACATCTTACAGGTCGCTCTAGGAATTGGTATGGGTCTGATGCACGTCGTATACACCGATAAGGAGACCAGGGTTGGTGTCATACCTCCAGACTTTGTCAATAACGCTGTGATAGTTGCTGGGTACGAGACTGTAAGAAGAAGAGTCCAGGGAGATAGGAAACCCAGGGTTTATACTATGGTGTCTTCGACGAGGACAGAAATAACTTGGGGTATGATATCTTGAAGCACTCATAACCGGGTGGCCTTAGGTGATTGGAAACCAATCATCGAGGGTAAACAACTACGGCACGTGTCACATGACATGTTATGAGCGTATCGTGATTTGAAGGTCACCTTAAGCAATCGGTCCTGGTTGAACGTGAACTGTAGTTGTTGTGTAGGGGTAGGATATGTAGCCACAACGTGTCTTGCTGGTCCCTAACCCGCACTCGGCCAGCGCGAGGATTTATGGCCATAATACCATACCCAAAAGTCGAACTAAACGGTTTGACAGCTCGTTTTTGGTGAGAGTCGCCTTTTGGAACGACCTGCCTGCGTCTATTTTCCTGATAAGTTGAACTCTGGAGCCTTTAAGAGTAGAGTGAACAGGTTTCTTTCGGATGGGCGTGTACCATCTTCGTCTTCATCTACACTTTCCATCCATTTCGCGCGCCTATTCCATTACAACAATAAAAAAAATACTCTCCTGAGTGGATAACCGAGCTCAGATGAGGATGAGGATGTTTTTAAACCGCCCGAAAACCTCCAACTACGTTTCACGGCTGACACGACTCAACCGGGACCGAGTACTTAACCTGACCACGGAATCACGGAAACCCTCATAACATATGATGCCAGAAACGGTCCCATCCAGGTAGCGTCCGTCGTTGAATGAATATGGTCCTTAATTTCCATCTAAAATCGGTTTTCTTTTTCTAGGTGATTTTCCGAAATATTCCAAATATCCAATTGAGTGCTGTACTCCACAGCTGGTCTGGTACAATTTCTGTATACAGACACCGAACAAACTTCTGTTCTGGATTTTAACCTGGATTCTACATTACATACCTGGTTATATCGTCGATGGGGTTTGCTGGATTCTCGGAAAGGAGAGAAAGTGGGTTTGAATTTTTGTGTGTTTGAGTGTTTTAAGTGATCCCTTACCATAGAATGGAGGTACTGGGTCTGGAGTTTTTATTCGAGAATCGTTGACCCTCACAACCTCCGTAGTATACGCAGCATAAAATAATTAGATTTCCCGTTTCTTTTCATTAATACTTCGCTCTTAATGGTCGTAAAATGTTTTAAATAAATATAATTATATACCTCGATAAATGAACTATCTAACAGGGGAATTATTATTCAAATTAGACCAGTCGTTCCTGAGATTAATCATCAACAGCCTTCAATAGTCCACTGCTGGACATAGGCCTATCCTTAGAAAGGAGGTTTTGGCCTAC
Source organism: Phragmatobia fuliginosa (assembly GCA_932526445.1). Classification (NCBI taxonomy): domain Eukaryota; kingdom Metazoa; phylum Arthropoda; class Insecta; order Lepidoptera; family Erebidae; genus Phragmatobia; species Phragmatobia fuliginosa. The sequence goes on along the minus strand of OW052083.1, from coordinate 1,323,060 downwards.
TATACCACGCTGGCCAGACGGGTTAGTATAGGGTTGGTTTCAAGTTTTCCTTCTCTTTGCATTGATGTTGTCTTGCTTAGTTTATCCCTTGGTCGCCTTTTACGACACCCGCGGGATGAATAGGGGTGGTGACATTCTGTATTCTCAATCCGTCACCACACGGAGTTCCTGAGATTAAGGCGTTCAACCAAATAATTTCTTCATTTATTGCAGGTTCATGAAAATTTACGAAAAAATGTACAAATTGTCAATGGCTTTGGGATACTTTAACGTCAATGATTGGGAGTTCGAAGATAAAAACTTGGCATCACTCTATGACTCTCTGTCTCCTACTGACAAAGAGATCTTCAACTTCGACGTGGAACCAATAAACTGGAAGGAATATATGGCTATATATGGATTGGGTCTTAGAAAATATATATTAAGAGACGGTTTAAAAGGTTCTCGTTATGCTTTCAGAAAGCGATTTTATTTTAAATGTTTAAATTACGTAATAATGCCTATCTATATTTTTATTTTGTTCAAAATAATCTGTTTCCCTATTGTTTTGCTTATAAATTTGTTTGTTTAAATAAACATTTATTTTTCATAACTTCTTTTGATGAGATGGCAACCAGCCGAATAATATCAGATGTATCTGAAAATGTCAAGTATTTAACGTCTTCAATTGTAAAGTCTTCTCGACTGCCTCGTTGGTCTAGTGGTTAGCGTTGCGACTGCTAATCAAGAGGTCTCGGGTTCAAATCCCGAGTCGGGCCAAAAAGTGTTTTTGGGATTTTCTTAGGAAATTCCTAACAGCTGCCCGGAGTTTGGAAGTTTGGCGGTGATTCACGCCCGTGCCTCGGAGAGCACGTAAAGCCGTCGGTCCCGGTTGTCATGAACATCTATGGCAATCGTTATTGGGAAATCAGTGCCCTCAAATATACTGACAACTAGTTCAATCTTCGAATTTCAGTTCTCCCTTAGGGTTGCGGAGGTCCGATGCCAGTCGCTCCGTGGAAAAACTGAAATTCAGGTAAAGCCGGTTGAACTAGTAGCCGACCCCAAATAAACTTGGGAATAAGGCTAGGAAGATGAATTGTAAAGTCTTCTAGTGAGTCAAGGATGAGATGAAATGGGAACCGTCTTCCGAATAAATCAAACGAAATCAAAAAACTATCTACTTTTTTGACATATTAAATGTTTTAATTTGATAAATAGTTTTGTTTTTTAAACAATTTGATCACATTATTATAACTGAGTTGTATCCTAGTGATAATATTAACTGGCCAGTTTTATTGTTTACATTCTATTACAAACCAAAAGAATAATTTGTACCTATTGTAATATATTGTAATTAGCATGCTTCATCACAAGATGACAATAATTGTTTTATTGCAAATTGTATCTCATTTAAGTGAACTGTAATTGTTCTTATGAGAAACAACCTAAAGTCAATTTTTACGACATTGAATTATTTTTACTACTACTGCTATCCATCCAGACCGTATTCGGCCACGGCGACTTGGAACTGATCAGCGTGCGCTTCGTTGATGTGCTCTCAGGTGGCTGATATAACTATTCAAGGTGAATGATGGAAGCTTTTATTGAAGCCCATTGACAATCGTGAATGAAGTAAAAAATTTAACGTCTTGTTGTGCGATTCACCGATTTCGGTCATTCGATATTTCAGAAACATAGCGAGCATGTCGCATCACGCCAGAAAATAAATGTGGGCTAGCAATTTACGATTTTTATGCATGAAGCTCCATCATTAGCACCTTCAATTACAACGGTCAATGATGTAAAAATTGACAATTGCGGATGACTGTCTCCGGGGCACTTAATAGTATGGCAATTGGATTTGGATAGCGACATCTAGCTGAAATTAGTGAAACTACTTGAATATAACTGGAGGTAGAGACTACATAGTGTAAGTAATGTGTACATATATCAAAACGCACTACATAGAGGGCGCTACAGTAGACTCAAACCAACAAAAAAACAGTAGACAAAAATAATTGGAGTGTCTGTTTGGAATATTAAAATAACCACTATTTACTAAATGCATATGTATGTATACACGGTCCATATGCCAAAATATTTTTTTTACAATTTTGTCTGTCTGTCTGTTTGTTACGGGTAATCTCTGGAACGATTCACATGACTTAAGGAGTAACTTAGGCTACTTTTTAGGGTTCCGTAGCCAAATGGCAAAAAACGGAACCCTTATAGATTCGTCAAGTCTGTCTGTCTGTCTGTCTGTCTGTCTGTATGTCTGTCTGTCTGTCTGTCCGTCCGTATGTCACAGCCAATTATTTCCGAAACTATAAGAGCTATACTGTTGAAATTTGGTCAGTCGATGTATTGTGTGAACCGCATTAAGATTTTTACATAAAAATAGAAAAAAAACAATACATTTTGGGGGTCCCCATACTTGGAACTGAAACTCAAAAATTTTTTTTTCATCAAACCTATACGTGTGGGGTATCTATGGATAGGTTTTCAAAAATGATATTGAGGTTTCTAATATCATTTTTTTCTAAACTGAATATTTTGCGCGAGAGACACTTCCAAAGTGGAAAAATGTGTGTCCCCCCCCTCTAATTTCTAAAATAAGAGAGTGATAAAACTAAAAAAAATATATGTTGTACATTACCATGTAAACTACTAACGAAAATTGGTTTGAACGAGATCTAGTGAGTAGTTTTTTTTGATACGTCATAAATCGTAACACGCAATTTACCTTTCATCCAATCAATACACTAGTATAAAAACATGGATGAAAGTTACAAGGAACTACAAGAACTTTTATATGATCTTACTTGCTGATACGGAACCCTTCATGGGCGAGTCCGACTCGCACTTGGCCGCTTTTTTTTTAGACTAGCTTCACCCCGCGGCATTGCCCGTGGTTACAATAACAAACGCGGGTAACAACAAACGGGATCGGCTAGTCCTTACTAATATTATAAACGCGAAAGTTTGTGAGTATGTATTTGTTTGTTGCTCTTTCACACAAAAACTACTGAACGGATTTGGATGAAACTCTACAGTAATATAGCTTATATATCAGAATAACACAAAGGCTACTTTTTACTGCAATAATAGAGATACTCGCGGGTGGAGCCGCGGGTGAAAGCTAGTTATGAATATATTTTTTGAAAAAAAAGGGGGTATTTGTTACTATAATTTAATAATAATATTATTAATTTGAAAAAAAGTTTACCTGGCTAGCTATCTCGGACCAAATCTTTATATTGTACTAGCTGTGCCCGCGGCTTCGCTCGCGTCCTAGGGTTATGTAAAATAGATGTCCGATTCTCAGACTTCCTGAATTTGCATAAAAAAATTCACGAGAATCGGTCAAGCCGTTTTGGAGGAGTATGGGAACGAACATTGTGACACGAGAATTTTATATATGTATAAGATGATCTGCAGACATTTGTTTCTGAGTCTCGTATACAAATAAATTAAATTGAAGTGTCCATAGATAACTTCAAATTTATAGTAAACTGCCTTGTTAATCTAGTGGTTAGCGTATGCGGCTGCTGATCAAGAGGTCTCGGGTTCGATTCCCGGGTCGGAAAATATTTGTGTGATCCATTTTCGGAGTGTGGGTGTTTTCTATGCATGATAAGTATGTTATTTACAAAAAAAAAGTATGTTTATGTATTTATATCAGTTGTTTAGCACCCATAATACTAGCTCTGCTTAGTTTGGGACTAGATGGCGTTGAGTGTAAGATGACCGAAAATATTTATTATTATTATTATTAATCTTAAGTTGCAGTTATCACTTTATATTTAACTCAACTCCTTGTTTAGTATGGAGAGTGGGCATTGTTCTTTTATTAATTTGTATATAAGACGGCATGGAACCCTTCCTGCACGAATCCAACTCGCACTTGGCGGATCTTTATTTATTTCCATCCCTTTGATATCATAGAAAAAATAAGAAAACTGCAAAGTAATGGTATTTCAATCAATCACGATTTAAAAAGGTGATACATTGACTCGTCTGATTGGTTACGGTCACAGCTGTAGATTCTATTATGGTCCTTCGAGCACTCGAACATATGTCCTTTCAGAGTAATTCGTAAATGATTCATCAACAGCTAAAGTCCGTAACTCGGTTGGACTGTTGAGTCGAATGGTTTTAGGTAGTAAAGCCACGCTGATTTCAGCACGAATGGGCCATTTCGACCGGGACAGTACTACCCTCACACAGAAGACCATCCTAATAATGACAGTATTCGTGCGGTCGTATTTCGTTGGTGAGTGTGAGACCGGAGGCCCAATCATTTGGCGTCATTCTCCCGGAGATTGGGATAATGGTACAGACACATCTCGTTAGGGAGCCATAGTGTGGGTCACCATTCTGCATTAGCTGCACTCACAACGAGGATAGTGACCCCTACCCTTGGGTTCCCCCCCCCCCTGCCCTCTAAAAACTAAGCGGCTGACTAGTAGAATTTGAAAAAAATCATGATAGCAGTCCATATTACAACTAAAAGTTATAAAGAAAACTATAGCGGATTGGATATTTTTTTTTATTTCAGGAGTTATAGGGGCATAACTTGTAAAATAATATAATACTTTGAAAACTTCGTACAAAATTTAAGAAATAATAAGCAAACAATAATTTATTGGACACAATTTGAAATCCACCTACCTCGCACGTACTTGGCTAATTATAAAAAAAATGCATATGAACATACATCACCAAAGCATTTTTTTTTAACTTTGTTTGTTTCTGCTAATCTATGGAACAACTGTACCACGACTGACAAAACCGCGGGGCTCAGCCAGTAGTTAGTGAAATCATCAGCCTATAGCATCATCATCATCATCATCATCAGCCTATAGCAGTCCACTGATGGACATAGGCCTCTCGGATTACACGCCACTTATCGATTTTTCGAAAAATCCATCGAACGAGTTCGATCCTTGACTACTCGCATCCAGCTCCTGCCAGCCGTCTTGCGCAAGTCATCACCCCACCTGACCTGTGGACGTCCTACACTACGTTTGCCGAGACGCGGTCTCCACTCAAGAACACGTTTACCCCAACGGTTATCGGTACTGCGGAAATATGGCCAGCCCATTGCCATTTCAGCCTTCTTTGTATACCAAATTGACTCTACTCTGCCTGATGGAAAGCATGAGTAGAATCCAGGAGAAGTGGTTACCACCCTCATTGTGAGGGTAGGCAATGCAGTATGGTGACCCATACCATGACGGCCTTGTCAGAATGATTGTGCCTCCGGTCTTACACTCACCAACGAAATACGACAGTAAGAATGCTGTCATTATTAGGATGGTCTTCTGTGTGAGATACTGCCCCGGTCAAACCAGACCAATTTCGCTGAAATCATTGTCATCATCATCGTCAACAGCCTTCAATAGTCCACTGCTGGACAAAGGCCTCTCCTTAGAAAGGAGGTTTTGGCCTACTATACCACGCTGGTCAGACGGGTTGGTATAGGGTTGGTTTCAAGTTTTCCTTCTCTTTGCATTGATGTTGTCTTGCGTAGTTTATCCCTTAGTCGCCTTTTACGACACACGCGGGATGAATAGGGGTGGTGACACTCTGTATTCATGAGTTATAGGGGCGTAACTTGGAAAAAATTTAAGAAATAATAATCCGTCACCACACGGCACGGCACTCGGAAATCATTGTGGCTTTACCTAACTACATAGCTTGCTATGCTATGTAACTTTAGTTCTAAAATATTACATATTTATTATTAACTTATTTTCAAGTTAATCCGTGAGTAAACACAATAAGGGAGGAGGTAGGAGGGGGAGGTAAGCGCGTGGTCAGTCAAGAACTGAACGACACTTCTTTAGAGTTAACTTTTTGTGCGACGCACAATAGATTGGTTAGAAACCCACCAGTAGGGTTGGCATGTGTCGATAAAATAAGTATCGATATTCTTTTTAATAGCCTACAAATTGAACGCTATTCTATCTGATGAAAAGCATGGGTAGAATCCACGATAGGGGCTACCACTCTCTCTGCGAATGCAGGCAGTATGACGATGCTGATCAACACATCAAGATCATAATGGAAACTAAACACGTGAGCTGGTAGCCTATCATAGGAATATAATTTATACTATTAATTGTCAGCACTTAGTGTAATTTATTAAATACTAGCTGAGTCCCGCGGTTGTAAATCAAAAATAAACTAGTTCAGTAAAAAATTGCCTAGTACTTATGTCATTAGCTTTCTGGTAGTGAAGGTCCGGTCAAAGTTCAGCCGTTCCGGAGGTTAGCCGGAAAAATTAGACAGTCAGAGACACAAATAAATTAAAAACTACTGTTTGGAGTAGAGACGCCAGGTTCATGGGGTCCAAAGGCTCGTGGTATTACTGCTATGTTTGAAGAACTAGCTAAGCAACTGATCGACGATTCTCGTGTGTGTGGCCAAAGGGTAGCCTTTTTCTAGCATGGAGAATTAGCATTACCATTGAACGTGGCAATGTTGCCAGTCTTTTGCAATAACTTTTTATATAGATGTATATTTTACTTTTAAGCTAAATGATAGTACCTAATATCTTTGAGAATGCTTTTTTGTTAGCTTTTTTGCTAGCTAGTGCACTACTAGCAAAAAACTTATGTATTATCTTTCGTCCTTAATACTAAATAAATAAATAAACGCTACCAGTAAGCGATTATGCAGAGGAATTTTTTGACGTTTATTAATATTCTTTAAGTAAATTTTGTTAATAATGTAAAATATACATTATATTCTTAAATTGAAAATAGTGTTACTTAATGTTCGAACAATTTAATAATTAGGCCTAATGGCTCTCACAAGTAAGAAAGTAAAAGCGCAACAAGCAATCCATATTTGGTCTTACGTTTATTCCGGTAAAGTTCATTGTTCTGTACCGCAACAAATTAATAAATATTTTTAACATCTGACACGCCATCTTGTTGAGACTAAGCAGAGCTTGTGCTATGAATACTAGACAACTGATATAAATACATACACCTATAAAAAAAATTATAACTTCTTTTTGTAAGCGCAATCTTTATACATAGAAACACCTGAAATCCGAGACAAATATTTGCATATCGTTATCATACAAAACATTTGGTTCGACCCGGAAATCGAACCCGAGACCTCAGGCACAGCATTCGCAAAACGCTTCCTCTGTGAAACAATACAATACATATGCTTACTCATGTTTTTACTGTAAACGGGACTTATTCGCGATAATATTAAAAGGTTACGATAATTTCCGACGTATTGATCGGGTTATACCGCTCGTGGTCACGGGTAGATATTATCGCGAATAAGTCCCGTTTACAGTAAAAACATGAGTTTGTGTAAAAGTGGCGAAAGTTTAAAAACAGTTAATACATATATTATGCTACACATGTATTAGTATTAGAACATACCTAGAATATGCACAGCTAAATTGACTGAAATTTTCTAGATGTTTTAATATGTTTATCGATAAAAAGAATTCTTTCTATCGACCGTGTCACATCACTATTCAAGTTTTAATGCTCATTCAATAGTGTCGGTTGGTTTCTCGGAAAGTGCATATACCATAGCACTTATAGCACTCGCTGTTCATTATTAGTTCCGTCATGGTACTAAGGTCACTAAATCGCGTGACTTACACTGACTCGTTGGCGCAGTGGCGACTGGGGTTTCGGGTTCGATTTCCATGTCGGACCAAATGTTTGTATGATATTCAAATATTAGGTTCCGGATTTTTTGTTTTCTATCTATACCGCCGTTAGTACACCGACGCATTCGTATGCGGCAGCGAAACAACAAAAAAACTGTCAGTAGTATGGCAGAATTTCGCATACGCTACGTCTCACTCTAGCACTAGGCTACATGAAATAGTTGCGTCCTTGTCGGTATTGTTTCGCAAGGAACTGCGAAATCGTCGTTCCACAGACGCAGATGTTTCGCTAGTGGTGTTTCGCATCGTAAGGTGATCGCATGCGTTCTGTCGCATGTTGAGGACAGAAACTGCTATGTACTAACGTTTCGCAGATATTTCACTACCGCAGTAGTTTCGCAGTGATTCGCTGCCGCATACGAATGCGTCGGTGTACTAACGGCGTACAAATAAATAAAATTTATGTCTGTATGTAATATCAAAATAACAGTTTTTTACCAAATGTTGAAATCAATACATAAAAAAAAAAAAAAATTTTTTGTCAGTCTATCTGTCAGTTTGTTACGGGTAATCTCTGGAACGGCTTTACCGATTTTTACCGGCATTTTACACTTTATAAATATACACTTAGTTAATTGGAGTTTTATGCTATATCAGTGGCTGTAAGAAGCATGAAGTGACTTCGATCCCAGGGTATGAATTCAAGTAAATATATCGGACATCTGATACACAACGCCATCTAGTCCCAAATTAAGTAAAACTTGTACTATGGGTGCTAGACAACTGATATTCAAATTCACGTTATTTAAATACTTATTTTTATAAATGCGTATGCGGCTGCTGATCGGTCTCGGGTTCGATTCCCGGGTCGGACCGAATATATTTGTGGGATCCACAAATATTTGTTTCCCAGTCTGGGTGTTTTCTATGTATATTAAGTAAGTTTTACAAAGAAAAAGTATGTATATAAACATACTTTTTTTTTGTAAAACTTACTTACACTAAGATGATTATAACATTGGTGGATGTACAGGTGACAGAAGACCTTCGACCTCTCAGGTTCAACTACCAGATTGAAACGAAGAGTCTTATTGAGTTTTTTTGATGATAAAATAATTAAAAGGAAGCCTGTTTTTGGAAGTTGGGATCTAAATACCCGTTACTCGGAGATCAATAGGATTTGAACCCGAAACCTTTAAGAGTGATTGACCAAACTGACTGCATCGTTGCTCTGGTTGTTGGTGTATGCGACTGCTGATCAAAAGGTCTCGGGTTCAATTCCCGGGTCTGACCAAATGTTTGTTTGATCCACAAATATTTGTTGCGGAATTAGGGCGTTTTCTATGTATAATGTATGTATTTTCCAAAAAAAAGGTATGTTTATATATTTATATCAGTTGTCTAGTACCCATAATACAAGCTCTGCTTAGTTTGGGACTAGATGATGTTATTTGTTAGATGTCCGAAATATGTATATATATATATATGTATACACCCTGATTCCTGCTGTGTTAAAATTATTTTCTACTTTTTAGTTTAAAAGCGTGTTTGTTTCGTTTTTTAAAACAATATTTTTTTCTAGACAAATAAGGCATTTTTTTTCAAATGAGTGTTTATGTCATCGGTCCTCGATAAATCTACAAAAACGAAATCTGGCTGTTCACGGTGGGTCAAAATCGCGCCCAAAGGAGTCGGTTACAAACATACAAACAAACATACAGGCGAAGTTAATAAAAAGCTTGTAAAAACTATTCATTTGACATTACAAACAGACACTCCAATTTTATATATTTGTATAGACTGACTTACGTGGCTCGGAGAGCACGTAAAGCCGTCGGTCCCGGTTGTCATGAACATCTATAGCAATCGTCATTGGAAAGTCAGTGCCCTCAAATATACTGACAACTAGTTCAATCTTCGAATTTCAGTTCTCCCTTAGGGTTGCGGAGGTCCGATTCCAGTCGCTCCGTGAAAAAACTGATATTCAGGTAAAACCGGTTGAACTAGTAGCCAACCCCAAATAAACTTGGGAATGAAGGCTCGGAAGATGTATAGACTGACTTCGCGGTATTACTCGCAGATGTTGTTGTAACCAAAAATAATTTTAATATAAAAGAAACCGCATGCATAACATGATTACCACTAAATGCTTTTCCCAAGAAATTAAATATTATAAAACTATTTCAAAAATTATATATATTTAAGTACTTATGTCGATTCTTAGAACAATGTTTGTGTAAAAAGTATGAGCGGTTGTCGATGCCCCGTTTCGACCAATCAGATTGCAGCAGAGACAAAAACTCTATAATTAAAAATTCTGGAATAAAGATGGCGGTATTTTAATTAGTGTACGGGTGCATTGTGGACATTTTTAGTGGGTCTGTGAGTCTTATGGTTACAAAGTGAGTTGTAAGCCGAAGGTCGGGTCGCAGGTTTGATTTAACTTAGGACAAATATTGTTCAAATGGGAATTCGGGCTGCCACGTCGGGATGGAGGAGGGAAATGGTTTCCCCGGGATAGTGCCTGGTAATCGGCCTGGCGCCAATTCGTTGAACTGAACCATGTTATTCCTGGTCGTCAGCGCCAGCGCCAGAGGTCGATCGTCGGGGTGTTTTTTAGTGGAAATACTTTGGTATTTCCTTTACCTCTGAAGAGAAGGACTAGATATCTGAAGGGATTTTTCCACATCAACTCAAAAAAAAATAGGTTATCTATACCTACTTAGTATTATAAAGAGGCAAAATTTGTGACCTTGTAATCTCTACACCTGCTGAATCGATTATGAAAAAAGCAGACAAGTGCGAGTCGGACTCGCCCATGAAGGGTTCCGTATCAGCAAGTAACATCATATATTATAAAAGTTCTTGAAGTTCGTTGATTGAATGAAAGGTAAATTGCGTGTTACGATTTATGACGTATTAAAAAAAAACTACTCACTAGATCTCGTTCAAACCAATTTTCGTAGGTAGTTTGCATGTTAATGTACAACACATATTTTTTTTAGTTTTATCACTTTCTTATTTTAGAAGATAGAGGGGGGGGACACACATTTTTCCACTTTGGAAGTGTCTCTCGCGGAAACTATTCAGTTTAGAAAAAAATGATATTAGGAACCTCAATCTCATTTTTGAAGACCTATCCATAAATGCCAAACATGTATGGGTTTGATGAAAAATTTTTTTTTGAGTTTCAGTTCCAAGTATGGGGACCCCCAAAATGTATTGTTTTTTACTATTTTTAAGTGAAAATCTTAATGCGATTCACAAATTACATCTACCTACCAAGTTTCAAAAGTATAGTTCTTATGGTTTCGGAAAAAAGTGGCTGTGACATACGGACGGACAGACAGACAGACAGACAGACGGACATGACGAATCTATAAGGGTTCCGTTTTTTGCCATTCGGCTACGAAACCCTAAAAAGTCTTTCTAACCGACTTCAAAAAAGGAGGAGGTTCTCAATTCGTCGGAATCTTTTTTTTAGGGTTCCGTAGCCAAATGGCAAAAAACGGAACCCTTATAGATTCGTCAAGTCTGTCTGTCTGTCTGTCCGTCCGAGATGATATATTGCGTCGTTGTGTAGACTCGTAAATTACTATGACTATTGATTTTGTGTAATTTTTGTACAAATCTTTCACTTTATGCAAAAAGCGAGCGAAAGCAAGTAGATTATATAATTTTATCAAAAGACTAGCTAATGCCCGTGGCTCCGCTCGCGTTCTAGGGGTATAAAATATATGTAGATATTGGCCTATTCTCCGACCTACCCGATATGCACACAAAATTTTATACAAATCGGTCCAGTCGTTTCGGAGGAGTTTGGTAACAAACACAGAGACATAAGAATTTATATATAATTAACTTGCTTTCGCCACCGGTTCTACCCTCGTATATGTCGGTTATCGCGGTAAAAAGTAGCCTCAGTCTTTTCTCAGGCTTTAGACTATCTGGGTACAAAATTTCATATAAATCGATGTAGTAGTTTTTGAGTTTATCGCAAACAGTCAGACAGGGCGGGGAGGACTTTATTGTATAATATGTAGTAGTTTTGTAGCCTCGTTGACCTAGTGGTTAGCGTATGCGACTGCTAATCAAGAGGTCTCGGGTTCAAATCCCGGGTCGGGCCCAAAAGTGTTTTTGGGATTTTCTTAGGAAATTCCTAATAGCTGCCCGGATTTTGGAAGTTTGGCGGTGATTCACGGCCGTGCCTCGGAGAGCACGTAAAGCCGTCGGTCCCGGTTGTCAAGAACATTTATGGCAATCGTTATTGGGAAGTCAGTGCCCTCAAATATACTGACAACTAGTTCAATCTTCGAATTTCAGTTCTCCCTTAGTGTTGCGGAGGGCCGATGCCAGTCGCTCCGTGGAAAAACTGAAATTCAGGTAAAACCGGTTGAACTAGTAGCCGACCCCAAATAAACTTGGGATAATGGCTAGGAGGATGATGTAGTAATTTTATGTGCCTAAACAGATTACAATTTTAAAACTTTTTCTTGTATTTGAAATGTCCGATCTGCTCGCCAGTACACATATCTGAACTAATTATTATGTGCGGAGTCCTCTGTTGTTTTTGCTTGTACAATTTGCTAAACCGGTACTGATATGTTGGTCAGTAAACAGTAGTGGCATATGAAGGATGTTGGTTATTTTCTACACATTTAATTTGGCTCGTGGCTAAATGGTTAAGGAAAGTTAAGCAACTTCTCCGAGGTCAGTTTATGGATGGGTGACCAAGTAACATCATCTTCCTAGTCCGCCATAGTGTGGGCCACCATGCTGCGGTGATGATCACTATTCTTGGATTCTAATCATGCTTTCCATCAGACAGTAGTCATTTAGGCGTGTTTTAGAAAGCACGTTAAACCCGTCGGTACTGGTTGGTACTTACATCAAATAAAAATTGGCCAAGTGCGTATCAGGCTACGCTTAGAATAAGGTTCCGTAGTCACCCATAATGGCGGGTGAATCATGTCCAATTGATAATTTTTGTTTACTTAATAACTGCCTTGTTGGTTTAGTGGTTGGCGTATGCGGCTGCTGATCAAGAGGTCTCAGGTTCGATTCCCGGGTCGGACCAAATATTTGTGTGATTCACAAATGTTTGTTTCGGAGTCTGGGTGTATAATAAATGTATGTATTTACAAAAAAGTATGTTTATGTATTTATATCAGTTGTTTAGTACCCATAATACAAGCTCTGCTTAGTTTGGGACTATATGGTGTTGTGTGTAAGATGTCCGAAATATTTATAAAATAATACATTTACAGATTTTCTTTTGTCAAATTAACATTGTAGCGTAGCTTTGGCGAAATCCGTAATTATAGAAGTTAGTCTTTTTTAGTTTTTGAAAAGATTCCGACGAATTGAGAACCTCCTTTTTTTGAAGTCGGTTAGAAACGTTTGCATCTTGGCTAGTGAGGCAGAGGATCAAAGATGCAGAAGCGTCACTCTAGGCCGTCATAGTGTGGGTCAGTGTATTTATGCACACTGAGAATGGTGACCCCTACTCCTACTTTCCATCACTCAAAAAGTAGAGCCACTTTGGTAGGCTACTAATTTTATAAACGCGAAAGTTTGTGAGTTATGTTTGTTGCTCTTTCACGCAAAAACTACTGAACGGATTTGGATGAAACTTTACAGTAATATAGTTTATATATTAGAATTACACATAGGCTACTTTTTACTGCAATAATCGAGATACACGCGGGCGGAGTTGCGGGTGAAAACTAGTATATTTATTAAAAAAAAAGTGATTATGTTGTCGGCAAACCTATTCGATTCTCAGGTAAACAACTCATTAGAGTGACACATTTTTTAGAAAACTTCTCAGTAAAGTGATGACGCATTTATAAAAATTCTACTTTTTTACACGCTTTATATTAGCTTCATCTGTATGTTTGTTTGTAACCGACTCCTTTGGGTACGATTTTGACCCACTTTAAACGGTCAGATTTCGTTCAAACTTTGTAGATTTATCGAGGACCGATGACAATACACTAATTTGAAAAAAAAAACTAAAAATGAGTTTTTTAAAACAATCTTTTTTAACTATTGTGTACTAAAGTAACTATTATCTATACAAATAAATAAAATTAAGTGTCTCTGTAATTCCAAAGAAAAAGATTTTTAGGTCCACAGCTGGACATAGGCCTCTTCCACTGCACACTATTTTGATCGATTTTGGGCTTCTTTAAACAATAAATATTATTTTTACGGAATTAACGCGATCACTAATTAAAGGTATTACATACCTCTGATTTGCCTGACTTATTCTTTAAACAATTTAGTATATGGTAGTTTTTTAAAAAAGAAATTTTTCGTGTAGGTGTTTTTGTGTTTATAATATGTATGTATTTACAAAAAAAAAGCGGCCAAGTGCGAGTCGGACTCGCCCATGAAGGGTTCCGTAGCATCATATAAAAGTTTTTGTAATTCGTTGTAACATTCATCAATGTTTTAATAATAGTGTTTTGATTGAAAGAAATGTAAATTGTGGTTTATGATTTGAATTGAAGTGCGTGTCAGGCCACGCACAGGAAAGGGTTCCTCAGTCACCTATAATGGTATGTGGATTTAAAATCGTATCCAATAGATAATTGTTATGTTTACGTATTAATACGTTAATTTTGTATGACGTTTTCCAAGTGAGCGCATTTTACCATATAAGCCTTTAAAACTCCTGAACTAAGAAAGTCATCTAATCGGTTATAGTTTTCCTTCAAAGTTCATTAGATGGACCACCATCACGATTTTTTTCAGATTTTTTGAGCCAGCCGTTTCGCTTTTAGAGGGAGGGGGACGCCCTGTTTTTACAAAAAAGTGCCCTTTAAAGTGAAATATCTCGCAAACGGATACCTAAATCAAAAAATCGTCTAGGAAACCCTTTATTGTTTTTAAAAGACCTATCTAATGATACCCCACACGATGGGGTAGCCTCGAGAAAAAAAAATCATCCCCACTTTACGTGTAGGGGAGGTACCCCAAATAAAATTATTTTTCATAATTTTATTGTAGAACTTTGTCGACGTAATTACAACACGTATTCATGCAAACTTTCATCTTTCTAGCACTTACCGTTTGGACGGTAAGTCGAGGACGGACGGACGGACGGACGGACGGACGGACGGACATGACGAATCTATAAGGGTTCCGAGTTATGAACTTCGGAACCCTAAAAACTACTTACTAGATCTCGTTCAAACCAATTTTCATTGGAAGTTTGGATGGTTATGTACATCATATATTTTTTTTAGTTTTATCACTCTCTTATTTTAGAAGTTAGAGGGGGGGGACACACATTTTACCACTTTGGAAGTGTCTCTCGCGCAAACTATTCAGTTTAGAAAAAAATGATATTAGAAACCTCAACATCATTTTTGAAGACCTATCCATAGATACACGTATGGTTTTGATGAAAAAAAAATTTTCAGTTTCAGTTCTAAGTATGGGGGACCCCCAAAAAATATTAAAGCGGTTTACAGAATACATCTACTGACCAAGTTTCAACAGTATAGCTATTATAGTTTCGGAAAAAAGTGGCTGTGACATACGGACGGACAGACAGACAGACATGACAAATCTATAAGGGTTCCGTTTTTTACCATTTGGCAACGGAACCCAAAAAGTATGTATATGTATTTATATCCGTTGTCTAGTAGGTACCCTTAATACAAGCTCTGCTTAGATGACGTTGTGTGTAAGAAGTCCGAAATATTTATTTATTATATATAGAAAACATCTAAATTCCGATCATATGAACATTTGGTCCGACCCAGGATTTGAACTTAAACTTGTATATAGATACACACTCTTCAACAGACAGAGATGACAAATAGCTTTATCGTATTAGCGGAACGAATTAATTTCTACATTTGTACGAATTCTCAGGTTCTCAGGTAAAGTCTATTTGTAATACAATCAATGGTGTCGAACCCCAAACTGTAACAAAGACTACTACTACAAAAAACTATTGCTATTTCCTGCGCAAGCGCATTCTTTCTATTTACGAGCTGTTATGACTGTGGTACACTTCGTATGCTATAATATAAAATATATTTTTAGGATTCCGTACCCAAAGGATAAAAATGAAACCCTATTACACTAAGACTTCGCTGTCTGCCCGTCTGTCTGTAACGAGGCTGTATCTCAAGAACCGCGATAGTTAGACACTTGGAATTTTCGTGCTGAAATCAGCTTAGTTCTAGATAGATATATAGATAGAAAACTCTTTATTTGTACACCGTGTTACAGATTCACAATACAGAACAGAACTTACACGAATGTACAAAGGGTGGCCTTATTGCTAAAAGCAATCTCTTCCAGGCAACCTTGCTGCCAACTGCTTTAAATATTTTGTATTGATATTATTTGAAGCTAATTTTCACTTTATTTTATACTATACTACTTGATTCACGCGGTGTTACCCGCGGCTTTTGATGTAAATCTCGATTAACGCCGCGGAGCGAAACTAAGCTCTTAAAAAAATGTAACATAAGTTACAGCTTATTTCTTCAACTGCCAGTGAAAGTCCCGTCAAAATTGGTACAGTCGATCCAGAGATTAGCCGGTACAAACAGGCAGACAGAAATACAAACATTTTAAAATCATATGCATTTAATAATAAAACTATTCCATTGATATTACATACAATACAAGTTGTCCGTGTGGTGACGGATTAAGAATACAGAGTGTCACCACCCCTATTCATCCCGCGGGTGTCGTAAGAGGCGACTAAGGGATAAATTACGCAAGACAACATCAATGCAAAGAGAAGGAAAACTTGAAGCCAACCCTATACCAACCCGTCTGGCCAGCGTGGTATAGTAGGCCAAAACCTCCTTTCTAAGGAGAGGCCTATGTCCAGCTGTGGACTGTTAAAGGCTGTTGATGATTGATGATGATACATACAAGTACAAACACTTCAGTTTTATTTATTTATATAAATATAAATTAAAAAAAGATATTATATCTCCTGTACTGCAACTCATACCTAAAATGACTAATACAAAGATTTATAGCTTCACTTAGTGGCCCGGATGCGCCTGTCTTTTGCATAGTCACATAAATATTTAAAAGGATTTTTTAACAATAGTAAATTGTACAATAACTTCGCAACACTGAAAGCGACATTTTTGAGTTAGGCGTTGAAGAATGTGATTTATTTTTGACAATGAAATCATTCATAAGTGGGATATGTTCCTTTGTCGGTGAGGTCACAAAAAAATTATAAACAAATGTTTTTTTTTCCAACTGCGTCAGAAGAAGGGTTGTATTATTGGTCTAGTGGTTAGCGTATGCGGCTGCTGATGAAGTGGTCTCGGGTTCGATTCCCGGGTCGGACCAAATATTTGTGTGTTCCACTATATTTAATTTTAATTTGTGTGTTTTCTCTGTATAATATGTATGTATTTACAAAAAAAAAGTATGTTTATGTATTTATATCAGTTGTCTAGTACCCATAACACAAGCTCTGCTTAGTTTGGGACTCGATGATGTTGTGTGTAAGATGTCAGAAATATTTATTTATTTATTTGAATTTTTGTTTGTATATTTCTTTGCCATAATTTCTAGTGACCAATGCAGTAATGTGATTTTTCAATTAATTCAGTAATACTGACAGTGTCCGTGTGGTGACAGATTAAGAATACAGAGTGTCACCACCCCTATTCATCCCACGTGGGTGTCGTAAAAGGCGACTAAGGGATAAACTACGCAAGACAACATCAATGCAAAGAGAAGGAAAACTTGAAACCAACCCTATACCAACCCGTCTGGCCAGCGTGGTATAGTATGCCAAAACCTCCTTCCTAAGGAGAGGCCTATGTCCAGCAGTGGACTGTTATAGGCTGTTGATGATGATAAATGATGATGACAAGGTTCAATTCCTGTTGTTGTATTTCGTTGGTGAGTGTGAGACCGGAGGCCAAATGCAGAAGCATCTCCCTAAGTCTCCATAGTGTGAGTCATCATGCTACATTATATGTAATCACAACGAGGGTAGTGATGACCACTCTTGGATTCTACTCATGCTTTCCATCAGGCAGAGTAGAGTCTCTTTGGTGGGATTGTATTAAAAAGGTGCGGTACAGGTTCACATGCGTGAGTCCAATGCACTGGGTAGGGTTCGAACCCGCAACCACTGGAATCAAATCCGTTTAAATCATCAATCATCAACTCACTGCTGGACACGGGTATCCTCTCAAGAAAGGATTAAAACCATGCTGGCTGAGAGCTGGTTGGGGACTGGCAAGACACATTGTGGCTACGTAATCCTGCGGTTAGAAGTTTTTAAGCTACCCGAAGCTTCACGACTGCTATCTTACGATAACAACCGGGACCGACAGCTTTATGTGACCTCCAAATCATGGAAATAACATATCATGCCACAAACGGTCACCCATCCAGGTACTGACCTCGCCGTCGTTGCTTACCCCCGGTGATTGTTTCCAATCACCTAAAGCCACTTGTTCACAGTTTTCATCTTCCTAGCCTTTATTCCCATATTATTTGGGGTCGGCTACTAGTTCAACCGGTTTTACCTGAATTTCAGTTTTTCCACGGAGCGACTGGCATCGGACCTCCGCAACCCTAAAGGAGAACTGAAATTCGAAGGTTGAACTACTTGTCATTATATTTGAGGGCACTGACTTCCCAATAACGATTGCCATAGATGTTCATGACAACCGGGACCGACGGCTTTACGTGCTCTCCGAGGCACGGGCGTGAATCACCGACAAACTTCCAAACTCCTGGCAGCTATTAGGAATTTCCTAAACAAATCCCAAAAAATACTTTTTGGCCCGACCCGGGATTTGAACCCGAGACCTCTTGATGAGCAGTCGCATACGCTAACCACTAGACCAACGAGGCAGTTCACAGTTTTGAAGCTACATAATTGCTTACCCTCTATGCTTAACCAGCGTGAATACACAGATAATATTGATGTTAAAATACACAACGCAAACCATAGATCAGACGTATGTTTTTTTAATTTATTTTCCAATATGGCGGTTCATTTGCAGCGTATTGTGTGCGCGTGTTTTTTTAGGTCTTACTCACAGGAGCGACGAGGACATTTGAATGAATTGATATATGTATAAAAAAAACTGAGTGTTTATTTTCAATAAGATATTATTGTAAAGTAGCTGAGCCCCGCGGTGTTGACTACGGTTAATTTACTATCACAACAACTGCGGTTAAACCTGCGGTCCCGGTTGTCATGAACATCTATAGCATCTATAGCATAGGTCATTTATGGCAAAGTGTGTTTCTAGTTGGAGATACGGATATTATTAAGTAGTGAATAAAAAAAAACCTGGATAACCCGTGCCTTACTCAGTGAAAATAAGTGTTTAAACTATCGTTTGACATTAAGTGACAAAATTTTAATTTTTCGAATACCCGCAAGTGTGATAATCTGTCAGTTTGTCAAAAAAAAAAAAAAGTGACCATAGACCATACAGGGTTGCCATTGCATCGATTCACGACGACAACTTACTATAAATATTAACCCAACATACAGTACATCATAACTACGCTACGAGCTTAACAAACATAACTGAACCTGAGCTACGTATAAGTAAGGAATAAAAACAATCACCTTAGAAACGTAAATAAATAAATAAATTAAAATTGTATCATGTCACTGAAACGTACTCCACCAAAATCATCATCTACCGCACCAGCAAACACGCAATCAGATACCGATTTAAATACTGGTGAAATTTCCTACGTAAACACGGCTAGACATAAGTGGCCTCGTGCGGATTCGTCACCTGGAGCGTATGATCTGGATCTGAAGGAAGAAATTATGGGATTGCTGCATGATTTTAAAAGCAATTTAGATGCCAGACTAGACGAGATAAGTGATAGACAAAACATGCTGATCTCAAGAATTTCCTCAGATATCCGAGAGCTGAAATTACAAACAAATAGAATTCAGATCTCGAATGATGAAATTGTACAATCTATGGCTTTCATTAACAACCAATACGAAGATATCAGGCTAGGACTAGAAAACCTACAAAAGGAACGTTCAGAGCAGCGGAAATGTCTAGAAAGTCTCGAAAAGAAGGTACAGGATCTACAACTCAAGTCGAGATCTTCATGCATAGAAATAAGAAATATTCCGCTCACAGAAAAGGAGACCGCTGAGGATCTTACAAAAACCATCTGTGCAATCGGACAGGTTGTTGGCTCAAGCATTACACCTTCTGATCTTCGGGATATTTATCGTATACCTGGCAAACCAGGGCTGACTCGACCCATCGTCACCGAGTTTCAATCGGTTCAGATGAAACAAAAAACGATATCGGCTGTTCGTGATTACAATAACAAAAAAACAACCGTAGACGACAAACTAAACACTGAACAAATAAAAATCTCAGGTAAGAGACAGGCAGTCTATGTAGCTGATCACCTCCCGGCAAGTCTGAAAAAATTGTTTTATCAGTCACGAGAATTCGCTAAACAAAATGGATACCAGTACTGTTGGACCTCAAACGGCAACATATTTGTACGAAAAGCACATGGGGAAAAGCAGATACTCATCTCCACTGAACAATCTCTGTTGGACCTGAAAACTAAGCAGTGACTAGTCCCTAATTTTTCTTTCTTTAGTATACGTTCTTATTTGTATAAACATAACACACAACAATACACTTGCTACACAATAGTGCCCAGACTCTATGTACATAAATATCCTACACTACCAAACACAATGAAAGCACCACACTTACATTCATTGCACACCTATTATACACAAAAACACAAATTGATTATTTGGTGCTCCTGTGCTATTGTTTCTCGCTTCGGACAGGTTAGTAATCAAGTAATAATTTCCGCCCTTACAAAACTATTACATCGTACTTCGCTAGTGTCTTGGAATTCTCTAACATACAAATGGCTAACATAAATAATATTATTACCGACCTGGACTCGATGGAGGCAACAGTATCATACACTTGTGCTCCGAAAGACTGTAAACTGTATATAAATACTGATTGTGGTATTACAATATTCCATTTAAACATTAGAAGCATAATTAAAAATTTTGACCAACTCTGCCTATTAGTATCCGAAATAAATATTAATCTTGATATAATCGTGCTTACTGAATGCTGGCTCCAGAAAATTGAAGATAATTTACCATTTCTTGAAGGCTATACGACACATTACACCAAACTAAATCAAAACCAAAATGATGGCATAATCATCTACACTAAACATCACCTACCGTGCAAAGTAACTGAGCCAAAGTTCCAGGATGGAAACTGTCTCGTTTGTGAAATAGACCACAGCATCAGCGTGGTTGCTATATACCGATCCCCCTCATTATCTACCAAAGAAAAATTTAATAACTTCACTAATAGCCTTAACGACGTCTATGCTAATATAAATCATCGTAATATTATTTTGACAGGGGACCTAAATATAAATATAAGGACGACTTCAACTGATCCATTTCTTGAGGAATACTTGACTCTTAATGCTTCTCATGGCCTATTTCCCTCGCACTCTCAGCCAACAAGAGGGAATTCCTGTCTTGACCACTTTTTTATCAGGCCGGATATTGTGCCTATAACACTAATTTTGGAATCACACATAACCGACCATATGCCCATAGTTTTATGTCTTAAAAAAAACATTCGTTACAATCAGAACCTCACCAGTAGAACTTATACACATTATGATAGCATCAAAGCGGACTTAAAAAACACTAACTTTACTGACATTTTGTCAGAAACTGACCCAAATGTTGCTTCTAATATGCTTGTCTCACTACTATCAAACACAATTACTAAACACACCAAGATATCTGTAATATCCAGAAGCAGGCGAGTTCTAAAGCCATGGATGACACCAGGCCTTCTAAGATGCATTAGAAACCGTGATAAACTCCATTCAAAGTCTAAGAAAGCACCTGATAATATGACGCTCAAGCTAACCTACACCCGTTACCGAAATTTTTGTACAAACCTCCTTCGTAAACTAAAACTTGCTTTTAATAAGTCCCAAATTCAAAATGCCGGTAATGACCCAAAGGCTCTATGGAAAGCTATAAGAAACATATCATCAACTCATAAACCAAAAAACGATGCGAAGGATCTCCTAAAATTAACAGACAACCCAGTAACGTCCACTAATCATGTTTGCACCTTCTTTAAAGATGTAGGTAAAAACTTGGCAGAGGAAATCCATAAGTCTGCTCAAATAACTACATCTCTAGAGGACCTCGATTTTAACAGCCCCTCGGGTTCATTGGTGATCCAAGAAGTAACAAACTCTGATATAGAGGCATTAATCTTGGAACTTCGATATGATTGCGCTACAGGATGGGACAACATTCCTTCACAAGTCCTCCGACAAAATTGTCATGTACTAACACCCGTAATAGCTCACATTTGTAATTTAGCCATAAATAGTGGCACATTTCCCGAAGCCTTTAAAACAGCCATTATACATCCCATCTTTAAAAAGGGCGACCGGGACTGCCTAAATAATTATCGTCCTATTTCGGTGCTCTCAGCATTATCAAAGATTTTAGAGAAAATAATAAATCGATCACTTAAAACATTTCTAAAAAAATTTAGTTTAATAGCGCCTAATCAATATGGCTTTCGTCAAAGTTTATCCACGGAAGATGCGGTAACAGATTTGACTAACACAATCGTTAACAACTTAGATGCAAAAAATAGATGCTTGTGCATCTTTCTGGACTTGTCAAAAGCATTCGATACGGTAAATGTGCCTACTCTACTTGAAAAACTGCAACGGCTGGGAGTGCGGGGTTTATCCCATCACATATTTGAGGACTACTTAACAAATAGGACACAACGCGTTAAAATTGAGAACTATATAAGTGATCTACAATCTGTTAACTACGGTGTGCCTCAGGGTAGTGTCTTGGGTCCTACCCTATTTCAGTTATATATCAACGATCTCTGTACAATTCGTATACCCAATACTAGCATTTTTACCTATGCGGATGATACTGCTATCTTCGTTTGGGGTCCTAACTGGCAGACTGTGAAGGAGCGAGCCGAATACTCCTTAGGCAGAGTTATGACATGGTTAACAAATAATCTATTGACACTAAATTTGACAAAAACTAATTATATAGCTTTCTCCCTCAGCAAAACCACAGATCCTGAAAAAAGTTTTTCTATCAAAGCTCACACCTGTACAAATTACAATATTTGTAACTGTCTGGAAATTGCGCGAGTCGAAGAGGTGAAATACCTGGGCGTACAAATAGACCACAGACTGAAATGGAACAAGCAAATTGATTTAGTCACATCCAGGGTTAGGCGATTGATAATTGTCTTTAAATCCCTAAGAGACGCACTACCCTATGACAAACTAAAAATGGTCTATCTATCTCTTTGTCAGTCCGTAATACAATATTGCATCCCGGTCTGGGGTGGTGCAGCTAAAACTTATCTTATTAAGTTGGAGAGAGCACAGAGAGCGGTCCTTAAAGTAATGACCTGTAAACCTTACAGATATCCAACGGTAAACTTATATGAAAACTGTAAGGTCCTCTCAGTACGGCAGCTGTATATCTTGAAAGCTGTCCTTAGAAAACATCGTGATGTGCCCCTCCCAGAACTAAATAAACGTAGCTTAACATCGGTGTGCCCTCGTGTGGCTTGTAGGACTGCGTTTGCAAGTAAGCAAATGCGCAGTATAAGTGCTAAACTATACAACGATATAAATAAAAAACTTAGAATAGTTACATTGGGTAGACGGGATGTAAAGGTGAAAGTGACTGATTGGCTACAACAACTTGATTACGGCAAAACCGAAAACCTGCTTACATTTCCTTCGTGAATAGTGATGTGCACATACACACCACACACACACACACACATACACACACACATACACACACACACACACACACACACACACGAACACACACACACGAACACACACACACATATATATCCACACACAGACTCAAGTAAAGAGCAAAATTATGAACAGATGTAATGTTTATCTTTTGAGCGACTGAACACTGGCACCCAAAATACAGGCATTCAGCCTAGTTTGGGTGACAGTATCAGTACATAGTTATTGTGTTAATGGACTCTGTGCCCAACCGTAATACACCACCATTGTGAAAAAGTTATGTGTAAATAAACTATTTTTATTTATTATTTATTATAGCAATCGTTATTGGAAGTCAGTGCCCTCAAATATACTGACAACTAATTTAACTTTCCCATTTTAGTTTTTCCTCAGGGTTGCGGAGGTCCGATGCCAGTCGCTCAGTGGAAAAACTGATATTTAGGTAAAACTGTTTGAACTAGTAGTCGACCCCAAATAATATTGAGAATAAGGCTAAGAAGAAAAAATGTAAAACCCAGATACAGATCAAATGAAAGTGATTATGATAGCAGTTGGTCATTAACTGTTATACTTGGGCCATTACAAACGTGCAAACTGAGTCATACATCATTTTTTTTATCAGACCTGTCGCTCACAGTTGTAGGCATATCGGATCTCTCGCTCTCACTTCTACTGTGTGCGAGCGAGAGTACCTAGTGTCAGCAAGAGGTTTATGACTCGGTTCGTACGTTGGTAATGGCCCAAATATAGACCAACATATGTTCTTTATTTGGTCTATATCATTGAAAATGAAGGTCTTAGAAATATTCTGATAGAAATTATGTATATAATGGCAGACTGCACGGTCGGCCTAGTGGTTTAAATTAAAGCCACGTCTCATCCAGATCCGTTCAGTAGTTTTTGCGTGAAAGAGCAACAAAGATACATACTCTCAAACTTTCGCGTTTATAATATTACTAGCTGCGCCCCGCGGTGTTACCCGCGTATATCATTATGGTTACTATGCAAGTTTGTTATGCCTAGCAACCTGTGAAGTTTTGACAGGAGATAAACAGTGATACATTTTGACATCTACGATTTATTATATTTTTATAATAACCTAGCTTTCGCCCGTTTATCTCGATTATTGCAGTAAAAAGTAGCTTATGTGTTATTCTGATATATAGGCTATATTACTATAAAGTTTCATCCAAATCCGTTCAGTAGTTTTTGCGTGAAAGAGCAACAAACATACACACATACAAACTTTCACGTTTATAATATTAGTAGGATTAGAATTAAAACGTCCGAATTACTCCTTAGCATATATGTTTACACAGTCTTTCCATACATATATTGTAGCAACAGTGTCCCGAGTTCGGAGTCAAACCCACAATAACTCTTTATACAACATTGTTTGTGCACTCTTGACGGATATATCCGGCGAATATACGTCTATCGGACAACAACTGGCCTCTATCTATCCCGTATGTTGTCCACAGCTGGCGTTCTAAGGTAACTTTGTAATAATTTTAACAAAAAAGAACCGACTTCAATGAATGACTACTCCGAGTACCCAAATCGCGACAATTGTACCAATGATATTTGAGGAGTTCCCTCGATTTCCTTGGGATCCCATCATCAGATCTCGATATGGTGACGATGGGACCACCTGTAAGCTACGCCCATTCCAATGCAAAAATAATTTTTGAAATCGGTTCATAAACGACGAAATTATCGCTGAACATACATAAAAAAAAAAAAAAAAGATTCCGACGAATTGAGAACCTCCTCCTTTTTTTTGAAGTCGGTTAAAAAGTGTTTTCTGTTCTCTACCTTGGTGGCGCAGAGGTAATGAATGCGACTGCTGTGCTTGAGGTATCGGATTCGATTCCCAGGCAGAACCAAATGTTTGGGTGATCTGCAAGTTCATGTTTCAGAGTTTGGTTGTTTTCTATGTAAAGGGTTTTTCAACAATAACTTTGTTTTCTGAAACAAAATAAGAATTGTACATTGTTCACCGAGGGAGGAAAGGGACCGATTACTAGCGAGGGAGCAGTTTGTGGCCCGAAGGCAGACCGGACCTTCAAATCCTCCTCTGTGGACCTCCAGAAGGAAGACCACACATCATTGCTGCAAATGCAGACAGTAAAGTATGGCGGCCCACACTATGGCTTAGTGAGCTTTTTCACAAACCGATTAAAGGACCCGGGATCATAGTGGGAAAGAAACACGTGAGCTGGTAGAGAGTTCAGCTTTTGACTGCTCGGTGACTTCCAAGTCCAACACGTGTTGTCCTGTAAAGGAAGGCAGAAGGTGGTTTAAGTAATTTTATCAACTCTCTGGTAAATCTGTACAAATTAAGACTTTTCTTGTCTTGTCCGTGTGGTGACGGATTAAGCATACAGTGTGTCACCACCCCTATTCATCCCGCGGGTGTCGTAAAAGGCGATTAAGGGATAAACTACGCAAGACAACATCAATGCAAAGAGAAGGAAAACTTGAAACCAACCCTATACCAACCCGTCTGGCCAGCGTGGTATAGTAGACCAATACCTCCTTGCAGGGGACTGTTGAATGCTGTTGATGCTTGATGAAGACTTTTCTGTTTATCTATTTATCTAGTTCTAGAGAGTCCGCTAGCCAAGTTGTAAACGTTTTTCGTTTTCTATTCTATTTGCTTATTCTCTTGTTTCATTGGCCAATCTCACTCAGTAACGTAATCAAAACAAAATATTAACCATTGAAACAAGAGTATAGAGAAATCGAATAGATAATAGAATGGAACACGAAAAATGATTACAACTTTGACTACCTTGTTGGTCTAGTTTTAAGCGTATGCGGCTGCTGATCAAGAAGTCTTGGGTTCGAGCAATATATTTGTGTAATCCACAAGTACTTGTTTCGGAGTCTGTGTGTTTTCTATTTATAATATGTACTAGATCTCCGCCCGCGGCTTCGCCCGCGTGGAATTCGATTATATCGCACGACACGGTAAGGTAGCATAAACAATCTTACATGATTTTATGTTTGATAATAAGGAACTTCGACACAAACTTTCGTCCCCTATTTCAAACCCTTCTACCTTTATTTTCGCGATAAAAAGTATCCTATGTCCTTTCCCAAGTTCAGTTCTATCTTCAAACCAAATTTCATCAAAATCGGTTTCGTGGTTTAGGCGTGAAAGCGTAACAGACAGACAGACAGACAGAGTTACTTTCGCATTTATAATATTAGTAGGGATGTATTTACAAAAGTATGTTTATGTATTTATATCAGTTGTCTAGTACCCATAATACAAGCTCTGCTTAGTTTGGGACTAGATGACGTTGTGTGTAAGGTGTCCGAAATATTTATTTATTTATATTTAACTTGGCTAGGGGGAATATTCAGCCTATGAATAGGTGATCTTTCTTAAGACATTAAGACAACACCGTGCCTCGCAAAGCATGTTAAGCCTTGGTTCCCAGATGCATCGATTTTAATCAAATTATAAAGAAAAACTTTGATTCTTGAGGAAAGACATAGACTTTAGACTTCTGCATCAACAGGCCATCTCCACCGGGGCAGTACTACCCTCACACAGAAGACCAACCTAATAATGACAGCATTCTTGATGTCGTATTTCGTTGTGAGAGACCGGAGGCCCAATGTTGAAGTGTTGAAGTTGCATCCCACGAGTTACCATAGTGCATTGTCTCATACACTATGAGAATACCAACCCCTACTCCTGGATTCTACTCATGCTTTCCATCAGGCGGAGTAGAATCAATTTGGTAAGCTTAAATGTAAAAAAAAACTCATATTGCCAAAATGGCGGTCTTTGACTGTCATACCGAATACTTTTCCAGTAATTTAGCTTCTCGTATTATAACAAATTAAAAAGAATTACATTATCAATACAAAGAATTGACAATTAGTCGGTGAAAAATGAAAAGACCCCAGGTTGACTGCAATTTTTCCAAAATGGCTGCCAAAAAACTAAACGCCGACATTTTGAGGACGTGCAAAATAAGCTTTTGAATATAGCAATTAAAAACAAACCGAATTTGAATTAAGTTAAGATACATTTTTGCTTGAAAGTATTTGCGACGGGAGAAACAATTTTGTTTTTAGCCTGATAATTGTGTTTCTATCTTAAATGCAAAGTTCTAAGGTTGATATTTGATTGTAAGTTAAAGGTATGTACAGAATTTCACCGGCCAAGGGAGCAATTAAAAAAATTCAGTCGGAAAAAGTTTGGATTCAGTTAAAACAGTTAAGTTATCTGGGTTTGCTTGTTTATAAATTTTAATTTACATGAACTTACCCTTACCTAAACTTCGAACCTTATTCCAGCCTCAGAGGCGTATGTCCAACAGTGGCCTGTTGAAGGCTGTTGATGATGATGGTGAATTAATTCACGAACATTTTGCTGATCCTATTTCTCAATAGGATCTCCCTCTCTCGACCATCTTCGAAGAAAATTAGATACTTTTTCTAGGACTAAACCAATCGACAGGGTCGCTGTGGAAACATCCTAGGGAGATGTTTATATCCAGTCACTCCGGGATGTACCCCAGTTGTGGGGTACGGCAGGGGTACCGAGGTTTAGTGGGTAGACCGGTTGCCCGGGAGTCAAAATATAAATAAAGATTCTGTAGTGATTTAGAAAGTCAGGGTCAAAGTGGTGGAGAAATGTTCCTCTAATGCTAAGGAACTTCCAATCAGGGTAAGTGTTCTACATAAGCCTGGCAAAAAGACTCTACTCCGCCTGATGGAAAGCATGAGTAGAATCCAAGAGTATGGGACACCATACTTATACTGAGTGCTGGCAATGTAGCATTAAAAACTCACTATGGCGGCCTCATCATCATCATCAACAGCCTTCAACAGTCCACTGCTGGACATAGGCCTCTCCTTAGAAAGGTGGTTTTGGTCTACTATACCACGCTGACCAGACGGGTTGGTACAGGGTTTGTTTCGATTTCCAAGAGGCAGCGCGCCTGGTCACCACATGAGTTTCCTTAGTTGCGCTGGGCTCTCACACTCACCAACGAAATACAATAACAGGAATTGAACCTTGTCATCATCATTCATCATCATCAACAGCCTTTAACAGTCCGCTGCTGGACATAGGCCTCTCCTCACAAAGGAGGTTTTGGCCTACTATACCACGCTGGCCAGACGGGTTGGTATAGTATTGGTTTCAAGTTTTCCTTCTCTTTGCATCGATGTCGTCTTGCGTAGTTTATCCCTTAGTCGCCTTTTACGACACCCGCGGGATGAATAGGGGTGGTGACACTCTGTATTCTTAATCCGTCACCACACGGACATTATGGATATGGCGGCCTTTTGAGATGTATCTGCAATATTGGGCTTCTGGTCTTGTGAGTGCAAGACCAGAAGCCCAACGGAACACGTCAGCACAAATGACGTCACTTCAGGCTGGTTTCTGTGAAAAAAAAAAGTAAGAATTCGAAATAAGCTCACACTAGGCCTTCTGATATTTCCGAACGCAGTAATTTATCATGACAGAAAGACAAACATACTCCTTTGTTTCTAAACGAATCACTGGATCCGCGGGATGTTTCACGTGCCGAGGAGTTGTATTAAAACATTGTTGAAATATATAAAATGGTATGATGAACGCACACACTGTCAAATTATTGTTATATATACATATAGGTGATTATTAGCTATGGGATAGAAGAGACAACTTCAAGGTATTCTGCCTAAAAAATATATTTAAAAAATTTGTTCTTCCTACCCTTTATTCCCAATATAATTTGGGGTCGGTTTACTAGTTCAAACGGTCTTACATGAATTTTAGTTTTTCCACGGAGAGGCTGGCATCGGACCTCCGCAACCCTAAGCGAGAACTGAAATTCGAGGGTTAAACTAGATATCAGTGTATTTTATGAGCACTGACTTCCCAATAACGATTACCATATATGTTCATGACAACCGGGACCGACGGCTTAACGGGCTGCTATTAGGAATTTTCTAAGAAAAACCCAAAAGCACTTTTTTATTAAAATCACTTCTTAAATTAGAAAGAAAGAAATTATTAATTCATGGTCCACACACATAGTAAAGCAATAGAAGCAAATAGAGGTTAGGTGTAAATCACTAGGATCTGCATCGAATGTGGAACGGAATGGGTTGCCATCTCAGCTGAAAATTACGCGGTGACCATGCAACGCTGATTTTCGGATGACACCCTGTAAACGGCAACACTATCGTGTGCACAGCAGAAATAAAGAAAGAAAAATAATAACAAAAGCAAATTTAAAGAAGTACGTTGAAGTACAACAACGTCGATACAAAAAGAGATGACGGTGGCGCAGTAAGAACGCGACTGCAGTGCTTGAGGTCTAGGGTTCGATTCCCGGGTCGG
This sequence comes from Phragmatobia fuliginosa, assembly GCA_932526445.1. Taxonomy (NCBI): domain Eukaryota; kingdom Metazoa; phylum Arthropoda; class Insecta; order Lepidoptera; family Erebidae; genus Phragmatobia; species Phragmatobia fuliginosa. The sequence goes on along the minus strand of OW052083.1, from coordinate 1,293,220 downwards.
ACCAAATGGTTGTATGATCCGCAAATATTTGTTTCGGAGTTTGGGTGTTTTCTATGTATAATATGTATGTATTTACAAATAAAGTATGTTTATGTATTTATATCAGTTGTCTAGTACCCATAATACAAGCTCTGCTTAGTGTGGGACTAGATGGCGTTGTGAGTAAGATATCCGAAATATTTAAATAGGTATATTCACATTTTAATAGCCATCCAGTTATTTCATTTCGCCTTACGCCGTTAGTACACCTACGCGTTCGTATGCGGCAGCGAATCACTGCGAAACCACTGCGGTAGCGAAATATCTGCGAAACGTTAGTACATAGCAGTTTTTTCGCAAAGAAATGTCATTGCAATTTACGTGGACTGCGGACTTTCCTCCATGCCACCTCTTTTTTGTAAGCATTTTTATAATCTGCGTGACCAACTGCATATATTTCGGGATAATTTCGAATTGAATTCAAAAATATTTCAATATTTTCGGCTTCCATGGTACGAAAATCTGTCCTCAACGACAGAACGCATGCGAACACCTTGCGATGCGAAACACCACTAGCGAAACATCTGCGTCTGTGTAACGACGATTTCGCAGTTCCTTGCGAAACAATACCGACAAGGACGCAACTATTTCATGTAGCCTAGTGCTAGAGTGAGACGTAACGTATGCGAAATTCTGCCATACTACTGACAGTTTTTTCGTTGTTTCGCTGCCGCATACGAACGCGTAGGTGTACTAACGGCGTTAAAGTTTAAAAAAATATATATACTGAGTATCCTCTCTATACAATTTCCTATTCTTTGACAATTTAAAAGTTTGACATAATACATGATCTTTGTCTGTCATTAGCCGACAGTTTTAACAGAAAGGAGCATTACAGTTTCGTAAATGCCTACTCATTTAGATTTACTAGCAACAATCATAGAATGTTTACAGTAAATTTTCTATAGACCAATAAGGTTTTTTTTTATATTATAGGGGGCAAACGAACGATAGCCGAAACACCAGAGGAGTCACAGATGCGTTGCCGGCCTTTGAGATGGAAGTACGCTCTTTTTTTGAAGTTTTGAAGGTCGTATCCGTCCGGAAACACCGCAGTTCATTCCACAATTTAGATGTACGAGGCAGGAAATTTCTGGTAAAACGCACTGTTGTGGACTGCCAACCATCTAAGTGATGGGGATGGGAACCTTTAAAATCATCATCTTCCTGTTCGGCATACTGCATGACTGGCCTAGTGATTTAAGCGGTCGCCACGCCACGTGTTGCGGGTTCAAATCCTACACGGAATGTGTGATCCATACATTGTTGTTCTGAATCTGGGCGTTGTTTGTGTCTGTTTCATGTATGTCTGTTAAGTCCCCTGAGACACTGAAATATATTCCTAAAGCGGGAGTTGTTTTTGTTAATAACAAACAAGCAAACTGTCATTAGTCCACTGCTGGACATTAGCCCCTCTTTAGACAGGAGGTATTGGTCTACTATACCACGCTGGCTAGACGGGTTGGTTTAGGGTTTGTGTCAAGTTTTCAGCAGCGAGGGGGCGGCGCCCGTCCGTTTTTTTTTTTTAAATAAATATTTTCGGACGAATGACACACAACGCCATCTAGTCCCAAACTAAGCAGAGCTTGTATTATGGGTACTAGACAACTGATGTAAATACATAAACATACTTTTCTTTTGTAAATACATACATATTATACATAGAAAACACCCAAACTCCGAAACAAATATTTGCGGATCACACAAACATTTGGTCCGACCCGGGAATCGAACCCGAGACCTCAAGCACAGCAGTCACACACCGTTACCACTGTGCCACCGAGGCAGTCAGAGACGTCATTTAGAGACGGAGCCCGCACCAGGAGTGGGCAGGCGCTGGGAGGAGTCCAGAAGGAAATCTCACCCTGGACTTCTCCTCCTCCCTAAAAGAGAAGCGCTACTAGGGCACACTGTGTCGTTTTTAGTCGGTTCGAATCCGACTCACCGCCCCGCCGAAGAAAACCCCGGCGGGGTGACGGTCCATGATGAGTTTCCACACGATAAAAAAAAAGGGTTTGTGTCAAGTTTTCCTGCTCTTTGCAGTGCTGTTGTCCTACGTAGTCTTCTGTCTTCTCCCTGCAAGGGATGAATAGGGGTGGTGACACTCTGGTGACTCTCACTCTCAGCTATGAAAGATCACAGCTAAACCACCGATTGTACTGAAAAACGTACTTTGGTTCTTGAGGAAGTACATGTTCCCTTTACGGCGATAACCGATATATACAGGCGGTGCCGCGGCAATAAGCTAGTACTACTAATATTATAAACGCGAAAGTCTGTGAGTATGTATGTTTGTTCCTCTTTCACGCAAAAAGTACTGAACGGATTTAGATGAAACTTTACGGTAATATAGCTTATATATCAGAATAACACATAGGCTACTTTTTATTGCAATAATCGAGATAAACGGGCAAAAACTAGGTGATTATAAAAATACATAAATCGTAGATGTCAAAATGTATCACTGTTTATCTCCTGTCAAAACTTCACAGGTTGCTATGCATAACACACTTGCATAGCAACCATAATGATATATGCGGGTAACACCGCGGGGTGCAGCTAGTAATGTATAAAATACCCCTTTTTGAATTTATTCAAAATTATTCATCGACTGTCAACAGTGAGAAGAAACCTTTGTTTTAAATACCAATTAGGGCGAGTTCTCGCAGTCGCGCTGTTTGTCTACAAATGTCGCACGTCGCCGACAGTGTAAATAGAGCCTTATTTTATATACAGGGTGTTGTAACTTAAATGGGCCTTTATCAACATCTTCCTAGCCTTTATTCCCAAGATTATTAATGGTCAGTTACTAGTACAACCGGTTTTGCCTGAATATCAGTTTTTCCACGGAGCGACTGGCATCGAACCTCCGCAACCCTGATGGAGAACTGAAATTCGAAGATTAAACTAGTTGTCAGTACATTTGAAGGCACTGAATTCCCATTACGATTGCCATAGATGTTCATGACAACCGGAAGCGACGACATAACGTGCTCTCTCTCTCTCTAATAGAGGATGGTGGCCCCTACTTCTGGATTCTATTTATATTTTCCATCAGAGTTAAGTCACTTAGACGTCACGTAGACTGCCTTGTTGGGCTAGTGGTTGGCGTTAAGTTCAGAAGGAGATCCCACCCTGGACTTCTCCTACTCCTAAACGGAGAAGCGCGGAGAAGGCACACTGTGTGTTTTTTAGTCGGTTCAAGTCCGACACACCACCCCGCCGTAACCCCCGGTGGGGTGACGGTCCATGATGATTTTTCACACATTAAAAAAAAAAATAAAAAAAAAAAAAAAAAAAAAAAAAAAAAAAAAAAAAAAATGCGGCTCCTGATCAATAGGTCTCGGGTTTCACTCCCGGGTCGGACCACAGATATTTGTGTAATCCACAAATATTTGTTTCGGAGTCTGGGTGTTTTTCTATGTATGTATATATTTACAAAAAAAAGTATGTTTATGCATTTATATCAGTTGTTTAGTATACACAAGCTCTGCTTAATTTGGGACTAGATGACGTTGTGTGTAAGATGTCCGAAATATAAAAAAAAAAGTTAGGTTTGCTTAAAAATAAAAAAAACAGTTATAAGAACCACCACACCCTGTACAAAATCACACCTAAGTGTTGGTGGTCTGTTTTTTTTTGTTTTACGACTAGGCATAATCCACTTGTTGCCGTTGCGCATTCCGCTGTATAATCTGTGATGTTTACTTTAGTCTATGCTAAGATATGGCGGGTAGCTTCGAGGATTTTGAAGTATTATAAAACTACTTGCTTGTAAATACATTTTAGTCTTGTTATAGATAATTGTTGCACAGCTTATTGTTATGATTCATAACTAAAGACTTACATCTAATAATAGGGGGACGCTGTCCTCTGAAAAACAGGTATATAACCTAGTTCAGAGGGCAGAGCTTCTATAGAAGTACCAACATATTTTGTAGCCTCATAAATTAAAAAATCGGCCAAGTGCATGTCCGGCCACGCACAGAAAGGGTTCTTCAGTCACCAATAATGGTACATGGATTTAAAATCGTATTCAATAGATAATTAGTATGTTTACGTTATAATGCGTTAATTTTATATGACGTTTTCCAAGTAAGCGCCTTTTACAAGCTAAGCCTCTGTAACTCCTGAACTAACAAAGTCATCCAATCCGCTATAGTTTTCCTTTAAAGTTCATTATTAGGACCACCATCACGAATTTTCTCAGATTTTTTGAGCCAGCCGTTTAGCTTTTAGAGGGAGAGGGGGGGGAGCGCCCTACTTTTACAAAAAAGTGCCCTTTTAAGTGGAATTTCTCGCAAACGGATAACTAAATCGAAAAATCGTCTTAGAAACCCCTTATTGTTTTCAAAAGACCTATCTAATGATACCCCACACAATGGGATAGCCGCGAGAAAAAAATATCATCCCTACTTTACGTGTAGGGGAGGTACCCCAAATAAAAATATTTTTCATAATTTTATTTTAGCACTTTGTCGACGTAATTACAATACATATTCATGCAAAGTTTCAACTTTCTAGCACTTACCGTTTGGACGGTAAGGCGAGGACGGACGGACGGACGGACAGACGGACATGACGAATCTATAAGGGTTCCGAGTCAAAAACTTCGGAACCCTAAAAAGTTGTGAGGCATTCGGGGACTGCCGCGGTAAAGCTATTGCAAATCATTTCTTATCAACTTAAGCAATTATAATTAATTATTTATTTTTTATTGCAGTATTTTTTGTCTTTGATATTAATTCAAGTTTACAAAACAATGTAACACTGTCTTTTTACCAACATACATTCTAACAATATTATTGTCAAACAATCTAATCATCCTATTAACCGAAAGACAATGACAACTAAACAGGAACTTAATAGTAATATGAGGTTAACTATGGAATAAAAGAACACTAAGATTCAATTAGACCTTACTGTCACACTGCAGTTACAATCACATACTCTATCCTTTTTTAACACGGGGTGTTAGGTTTTTTAATAACGGAATTTCTTGATTCGGTCGCCGCGCTCAAAGCCCGCGATAAAAGCTATGCAAAAGCATAATAATATAAAAATGAATTGTTACCATGGTTACCAAATGGGAATGCTGATCAAGATCTCGGGTTCAAATCCCGGGTCAGGCCAAAAGTATTGTTAGGTTTTTCTTACAGGAAATTCTTAATAACAGCCTGGAGTATGGAAGTTTGGAGTGATTCATACCCGTGCCTCGGAGAGCACGTAAAGCCGTCGGTCCCAGTTGTCATGAACATCTATGGCCATCGTTATTGGTAAGTCAGTAAGTTCAAATCCCGGGTTGGGCCAAAAAGTGTTGTTAGGTTATTCTTACAGGAAATCCTTAATAACAGCCAAGAGTCTGGAAGATTGGCGGTGATTTGCGCCCGTGTCTCTGAGAGCACGTAAAGCCGTCGGTCCCGGTTGTCACGAACATCTATGGCAATCGTTATTATGAAAGCAGTGTCCTTAAATATACTGACAACTGGTTCAACCTTCGAATTTCAGATCTCCCTCAAGGTTGCGGAGGTCCGATTTCAGTCGTTACGTGTAAAAACTGATATTCAGGTAAAAATGTTTGAATTAGTAGCCGACCCCAAATAATATTAGGAATAAAAGCTCGGAAGATGTTGTAGATCATTTTAATGTTACTAGTCATATATAAAAATGAAACCCGTTTTCCTTGGTCACGGCATCACGCGTGAATGGCTGGACCGATTTCACTAATTCTTTTTTTGTTGTATTTGTTATTATTAGGAGAAGGTTCTTACGGAAAAAAATATTAAGAAAATCTCTCAGAAATATTGAAAAATAAACATTTAATTTTGCATATTTAAAAAAACGCGCGTAACGCATGTCAATGTCATTCACAGCCATTGAGTGACGTTGAATTGGCGGTACGAAGTTCGCGGGGTCAGCTAGTACATAATAAAAATAAATAAATATTTCGGACATCTTACACACAACGTCATCTAGTCCCAAACTAAACAGAGCTTGTATTAAGGGTACTAGACAACTAATATAAATACATAAACATACTTTTTTTTTTAATACATACATATTATACATAGAAAAACACCCAGACTCTGAAACAAATATTTTTGGATCGCACAAACATTTGGTCAACCCGGGAATCGAACCCGAGACCTCTTGATCAGCAGCCGCATACGCTAACCACTAGACCAACAAGGCAGTCATAGCAGTTAAAAATAACGGTACTTATACAAAATCCCTCAGTTTTATCTCTACTTATGACAGGTAAATAATGTTATTAAATATTTATTTAGGGTTTGTTTGTTCAAATACGCAATATAATTTAAACAAATGTGTTTCATTTTTATAATAGGGTTGTTAAATAGGGGTCTAAAAGGGTTTATTTAATTGTCAACATGTGAAGGGCTTTTTTGAGAAATTAGAAATGAATAAAGAAAAATGAAACATTGCATATCTTCTTCTTCCTAGCCTTATTCCCAATATTATTTGGGATCGGCTACTAGTTCAACCGGTTTACCTGAATTTCAGTTTTTCCACGGAGCGATTGGCATCGGACCTCCGCAACCCTAAGGGAGAACTGAAATTCGAAGGAACACTAGTTGTCAGTAAATTTGAGGGCATTGACTTCCCAATAACGATTGTCATAGATGTTCATGACAACCGGGACCGACGGCTTAACGTACTCTCCGAGGCATGGGCGTGAATCACCGCCAATTTTCCAGACTCGTGGCTGTTATTAAGGATTTCCTGTAAGTAAAACCTAACAACACTTTTTTGGCCCGACCCGGGATCTGAACCCGAGACCTCTTGATTAGCAGTCGCATACGCTAACTACTAGACCAACGAGGCATTCTAAATACCTAAATATTTTAAATTGAGGCACTTTGTTACACCCTATTCTGATCTTTGTGAATGCACTTTAAATTAGTTTTAGTGTAAACAAATTTAAGTGAACCTAATAAATAAAAGTAAAATAAAAAAAACACTGTCACCATTTACTGTCCTGTATACAGGAATAAATGCTTTTCTTTCTTTCTATTTCAAATGAATTTAAGACCGAGTACACTTATATTTCTAAGACCAATCATGAACAAAATCCCCATTTCTCAATAATAATTTGAAACCACACATTTATTATTACTTTTTTTTAATCCTACCTATTGGCACAGATAATTTAAACCCAAAACATCTGCTGTAATCCCTGTTCCAATTTTGAAGTATAAAGTTACGCGCCAAATTACAAAAGACTTGAGATTTAAAAAAAAAAATCTATTCTCTGAGGATTAGTATTTTGACAATGGGATTTGAAAAACCAACTTGTTTTTGCACATGTATTACGAATATTAAAGAAATTTGATCTCTATCATAAAAGAATAAGGTATATAACGATTAATCCAAGTTTATGAAAACCTTTGCTAATAATTTTAAAATAAGAATTCTTTGAATTTGTACCGTATCGACAAAGTTACTAATGCATATTTTACGTAGACTTTCAAACGAATTAAAATTTTATTTCAATGCGTATAAGAGCTATATTAAATATTTTGGGTATATCAATTAAGTTTGTCAAAAATTGCGAATTTTAGCAGATGTATTGTCAAGATTCCTTTCCCGCCAAATGAGATCCGACACGAAATATACGTAAACAAAAATAGACTTATTATTGCAGATACTGTTTAAATAAAATTAAACTCTATTTTAAAATTTTTAAGGTATAAATTAATGTTTAAATAACACATAAAGACATAATTATTACAAGAAATAGTAACTTGATCTTTTCGCAATAGACAATATACATTTCTTTTCACACTTCTGGTTTTTGGAAGCAGAATTTCTTAACTTAAATGTGTCTATGGCCTTTACGACTCGGAGGTTAAGAAAAAACTATAGATGAATTAATTGAATTGTTGCTGCATATTATTAAATTTAATGTATAAAGGAAAGGTGTTATGAAATTATCCGATGCATAAATGGTCTGTGTGTCCGTCTTTGTCATGCTGACTTATAAATAGATGGACAGATTTTGATTTCATTAGAAATCAGTTATGTTTTTTTTATATTAGCTGCCAAAATAACTCTGCCCTGCCTGCTGGAAATCATCAACAGAATCTAGAAGTGGAGGCCACCATCCTCACTGCCTTAACGGACAGTGCAGCACGGTGACCCACACTATGGCGGCCTAGTAAGATGCTTTTTCACGCCCCGCTTGAAGGACCCGGGGTCATAGAAGGAAGGAAACACATGCGCTGGTAGAGGTTCTAACCGCTTGGCACAGAAAGTTATTGTTTTGATGCCATTTATCTATACAGTTATAAATCAAGTGTTTGTAATCTATACAAATATATATAATTGGAGTATGTGTTTGTAATACTTATTATAATAACCGCTTTTTACTAAATGCATATGTAGGTATGTATACACTGTACAAATACGGTATTTAAACTTTGTCCATTCGTTTATTGTCTTTTTGACAGGTCATTTTTTTTTCTAATAATGTACTACAGTAATATTCGTACTTTATAGACGGGTAGGGAAGTGGCTTGTGCATAGCTAAAAACAACAAACTATAAAACAGTTCTTGAAATACGATAAATCGATTAAACTATTGAAATAATCTATCATATTAATATAATCAAAATAATTAGACTTCGTGTAAGTATTGTTTCCGTAAATTTAATAAAATAAAAAGGAAATTAAAATACTAAGACTTCAAAATTGATTATTTGCAAGGAATTAAGTCGAAATTTTTGAATTTAAGTTCCAACTTAGAATAAAGAACAATAACTCTGTGCATTAATTAATTTATTTTTGGACCACTGACTTATAATGTAAGTAAGCACGCGTTAGTAAAATTTAACTTGGAAACGCGTGGTTAATAACAATAACGTTTAAATCCAGAGTTATGAGAAAATACATTTGAAAAATCACTTAATACTTACTAAACCGACCTTCTAGTGACTGTGTTAGGAAGTCTTCTTTGTTCTGGGCCAATTATATAATCATAATAGTGCCCATTTTATTTATTTAGAATACTGACTTAATGAATATTATATCGATTGATTTTCATTTCAAATCGAATCGGTGACGTGTGAGGGCGTCACTATTTTCGAAATTTGTTGAACTGTCAAAAAGATAATAAAGGAATGGACATAGTAAATAGTGTATACACAGGACAAGACAGGAAATATTCCTAGTGTCTAAAATTTAACTATGCCGACGAGGGTTCTGTTCATCTCACAACTGCTATATTATATTATTACATTATTGTTTTATCATTTTTTGGCACTACCAGTGTAAATATCAGCATCGTTACATTGACCTCACTGTTAATAAAATGCCTAAAACAATTCCGTGTGGTGACGGGTTCCGTGTGGTGACGGATTAAGAATACAGAGTGTCTCCACCCCTATTCATCCCGCGGGTGTCGTAAAAGGCGACTAAGGGATAAACTACGCAAGACAACATCAATGCAAAGAGAAGGAAAACTTGAAACCAACCCTTTTTTTTTTTTATAGTGTACATCATCATGGACCGTCATCCCACCGGGGGTTACGGCGGGGTGGTGTGTCAGACTTGAACCGACTAAAAACACACAGTGTGCCCTCTCCGCGCTTCTCCGTTTAGGAGGGGGAGAAGTCCAGGGTGGGATCTCCTTCTGAACTTCTCCAGCGCCTGCCCGCTCCTGATGCGGGCACCGTCTCTGTACGACGACCCTCTCTTAGGCGGCGTCCGGCACACACCGACGCCGCCCCCTCGCGGCTGGCCACATAGTGCGGGTGGAGGGAAAACCCGTCCCGTCCACCCGCGGCCACACTCAAGGCGGCATGAGGCGCAGATGTTCGCGCCTCCGCCGCCCGAGTCGCCGGCGGCGAATCTGGTCCGATTGGATGTCGTCCTCCCGGGCCTTCTCCGCCGCCTCCTTCTGCGTGATTACGTCCTCGCAGAAGGTTGCGACCGCGGTGAATGCGCTCTCGCTGCCGACCATGGAACGAACGACGGCCGTCAGTGAGAGATCCCCTCCGATGACTGCAGTGAGGACCCGGCGCTGCGTCTCCCATGCGGGGCAGACCGCCAGCGTGTAACTTGAAACCAACCCTATACCAACCCGTCTGGCCAGCGAGGTATAGTAGGCCAAAACCTCCTTTCTAAGGAGAGGCCTATGTCCAGCAGTGGACTGTTAAAGGCTGTTGATGATGATGATGAAAACAATGTAACCAAAAATTGTAAAATCTATGTTGGAAAAGAGTTTCCATGGAGTTTCTTGTCTGTTCTTCTCCATAGGATCTACGAATTGGAACAGACAATTAGCTTCACGACTGACTACTGACTGACTACTTGACGTTTCAAAAGTGCCGTTGTATTGGTTTATTTGAAATAAAAATGGTTTGATTTGATTTGAGGAGGCATGACTAACTGGCAGGTTGATCAAAACATATTTTAAAGAATAAAATATAAATATAGGTAGTAGAGCCAGGCTGATTTCAGCACGAATGGTCTGACTAGACCGGGGCAGTACTACCCTCACACAGAAGACCATACCAATAATGACAGCATTCTTGCTGTCTTTTTCTGTTGGTGAGTGTGAGATCAGAATCTTAATCATTCTGGATCATTAAATAAATAAATATTTCGAACATCTTACACACAACATCATCTAGTCCCAAACTAAGCAGAGCTTGTATTATGGGTACTAGACAACTGATATAAATACATAAACATTTGTTTTGTAAATACATACATATTATACATAGAAAACACTCAAACTCCGAAACAAATATTTGCGGATTATACAAACATTTGGTCCGACCCAGGAATCGATCCCGAGACCTCTTGATCAGTCGTCGCATACGCCAACTAGGAGACCAACGTGGCAGTGATTCTCCAGGAATGATGCAGGAACATCCAACTAAGAGGCCATGGTGTGGGCCACCATGCTGCATTATATGCACTCACAGTGAGGATAGTGACCCCTACTCCTGAATTCTACTCATACTTTCCGTCAGGCAGAGTAGAGTCGCTTTCATCATCATCATTATCTTCAGCCTATGGCAGTCCACTGCTGGACATATGCCTCTTTCAATGCACAACACTCTGACAGGCTTAAATGAAAACTAAACAAACACGCTTTTGAACTAAAAAGTAGAATATAATTTTAATGTAACAAAGCGTAATGCGACGTTATTGAAATATTTTCAGAAAGCACCCCACGCTTTGTTACATTATTATTATTTTTTCTTTTTAGTTTCAAAGCGTTTCTTTAGTTTTATAAAACAATTTTTTTTTATCTAGACTAAAAAATACATTTGTGTAAACATTTTTTTTTTCAAATTAATGTATTGTCATCGGTCCTCGATAAATCTACAAATTTTGAATGCCATCTGGTTGTTTAAAGTGGGTCAAAATCGCACCCAAAGGAGTCGGTTACAAACAAACAAACATACAGGTGAAGCTAAAAAAAAGCGTGTAAAAACAGAGTCTTAGTAATAAGGCCCGGTTTTACCCTTTGTGTACGGAACTCTAAAAACTACCCTACTACACAAGGCTTGTTGAGATATCATGAAAGGGCTTAGTCATTAAGGGTGATAAATATTTTTGATTTATTTTTTCTCTGCCTACCCACTTTACACTAAATAGCGGAAATATATCGACCCCATACGAAGCGCTCTATATTGACCTAAGTTACGAATAACTTAAAAGTTTTTGAAAGAACTTAATAACCAATTTAAATAGACCCCTCAACTAACTTATCAGCTTTGTATTCTTGTATTGAGCAAGAGATCTTTTTATACTGGTGGTATCGACCAATTTAAGAAGGTACCCGCGTTTGGCTCGTTTCTGTGTCATTTGTAAAGAATTAGAGGTCTATTTAACTTGGGTGATTTTAACTTAGGTTTCTCACAAAGAGGTTTTTGTGGGCAATTCTTCACAAAGCCATTTGAATTCGGTTAGTTAAGACCAGTCACACTTTTTTTTGTGTTCTTATTATTTCTATATTGAAGGGTTCCTTGGGACGCGTGAAAATCCCCATTGATTGGCGGCTGTTAGGTAAACATATTTGCGATTGTTTTGATAAATTTTTTGTGTTGGTAACAAGAATTACTTTAGAGGCAAGACATTTTTAGGTTTATCTTTGGTATTGTTAGTTTGCAGGGTTGAAACTGAAAAACTGCTCATAATGCTAAAGGAACACATTTAACGATCTCAAACGGAACATATATGTATTCGTAGTGTATAATCCACGCTGGCTAGGTCATCATCATCATCATCAACAGCCTTTAACAGTCCACTGCTGGACATAGGCCTCTCCTTAGAAAGGAGGTTTTGGCCTGCTATACCACGCTGGCCAGACGGGTTGGTAAAGGGTTTGTTTCAAGTTTTCCTTCTCTTGTCAGTGATGTGAGCTGCTTATTTTGTTTCTTTAGTCGCCTCTTACGACACCCATGGAATGAATAGGGGTGGTGACACTTTGTATTCTTAATCCGTCACCACACAGAAAACGCTGGCTAGGTGCCGTCTATTAATCAATTGAGGCTCGAAAGGGGGGTAGGGGTTAGACAAAAATCACGAAATATGACAAGGGGGGACTAGGGTGTAGTAGAAGTAATATGACAAGGGGGGACTAGGGTGTAGTAGAAGTAATATGACAAGGGGGGACTAGGGTGTAGTAGAAGTAATATGACAAGGGGGGACTAGTGTGTAGTAGAAGAAATATGACAAGGGGGGACTAGTGTGTAGTAGAAGAAATCAAGTGTGTTTATTTTTTCGCAAAGCGCGCGATTTGTAAACCGATATCGGCGTGCAGTGTCCCCTTGGCTCCCGGTTTGGTAGGAGGGGGGGGGGGTTAAAGGGCTAAAAAAACATTATAGGGTTTTGTATTTTCCTTACCTGTGCAGTGCTGTTGTACTGCGTAGCTTGCTCCCTTACGACACCCCCGGAATGAATAGGGGTCGTGATATTTAGTGCTCTTATTCTCTACACGGACAGACAAAAGTAAAATATTACAGTTTTATATATCTAACTAGCTGCGCCCCGCGGTGTTACCCGCGTATATAATTATGGTTGCTATGCAATGTTATGCATAGCAACCTGTGAAGTTTTGACAGGAGATAAACAGTGATACATTTTGACATCTACGATTTAATGTATTTTTATAATCACCTAGCTTTCGCCCGTGTATCTCGATTATTGCAGTAAAAAGTACCTTATGTGTTAATCTGATATATAAGCTATATTACTGTACAGTTTCATCCAAATCCGTTCAGTACTTTTTGCGTGAAAGAGCAACAAACATACATACACACATACATACTCACAAACTTTCGCGTTTATAATATTAGTACGGTACTAGCCTTTATTCGCGGCTCCGTCTGTGTATGTCGATCTCGGAAACAACTTTAACAATTTCGCTGGAATTTGGTATTTAGCTCGAATTTTCGAGTTTTTCATGCATTTTTCTTTATTACTCTTAGCATAGCTTGCGACATCTATATTACTCTTAGAGAAACAGTTAACTGGTGGTTAGTACTCCAAAACAGCAACATAAGTAAGGCGTTATTAAACAACAAATAATATATTAACCGAGCAAAACTCGGTCGCCCAGGTACTTTAATGTATTTATGTAGCAAAATTGACGACGTTATTTGTGAGGGCTATGGTGGTCTGGATCAAGGCGGAAACCACAAGAGATGCGGGCGTTCAATAAAAACATGGTTAGCTCAGCATGTATCTACCTTAAGATAGTAAGTTCAAAATAATAGACTCTTGAAATATAAGAATATTCTGTTTTAAACTGACTTCAAAAAAAGGAGGAGGTTCTCAATTCGTTGGAATCTTTTTTTTCTATGTATGTTCAGCGATCATTTCGTTGTTATGAATCGCTTTAAAAATTCTGTCTGCATTTGATTCGGTATAGCTTACAGGTGGTTCCATCGTCACCATATCGGGATCTGTTGATGGGATCTCAAGGAAATCGAGGGAACTCCTCAAATATCATAGGCACAATTGTCGCGATGTGGGTACTCGGAATAGTTTTTCTTTGAAGTCGGTTTCTTTTTGTTAAAATTATCTCATATTATATCAGTATTATTAACAAATAACTTTAAAATCCTGGGTCTGGCGGATTTCGGGTTTTTCCTACAAGAAATTCTTAATAATAACTCAAAGTACTTATAGAAATTGGCGGTGTCTCATGCCCGTGCCTCGGAGAGCACGTTAAGATGTCCGTCCCGGTTGTCATGAACATCTATAGCAATAGTTATACACGATTCGTCACTCCTCCGGGGTTTACGGCGGGGCGGTGTGTCGGAATCGAATCAACTAACACCATACGGTATGCCACTCTGCGCCTGAACAGCTGTTATTATGCCACTGCTTTTTGGGAAGCTTTTCTAGCCCGCTTTCGGGACTTCTTCGACCCCCCCCCCCCCCCCCCACTACCTGCCAATGCTCGTTAGAGGGGGCAGATGTGGAGGGGCCCGGCAGAGGTGTTGGCTTCGGAAACGGAGGGAACTCCGCTCCAAACCTCGGCACCGTTTTAGGCCCCGTCTTGGCCGGCACCTGGGCCGGAGTCTTGGCCGGCGCCTTCGCCTGTGCCTTATCTCTCTTCCTCGGTCTCTCGACCCGAAATATACTGACTAGTCCAAGCTTAAAATTTCAGTTACGGGTTACGGAGGTACGATGCAAGTAGCTCCATGTAAAACTCATATTCAGGTAAAACTGTTTGAACTAGCAGCCGACCCCAAATAATAAAGGCTAGAAAGATGATGAACCCCGTCAAATAAAACCGTTTCACACTTGACCATAACCTTTTTTATTGAACAGTTTATTTTTATCAAAATAAACTTTATTGAAGCTCTTTAAATAAAAATAAAAGGTATTACGTATGAATGTGTTTTAATTAAATTATTATTGACATTAACTCGGGTAGCGTTTAGTTATTTCACTATTTTTTTTTTCATTAACAACCTATACCGTCCCCAATGCTGGCCGAGTGCGGGTTGGAAACTGGCAAGACATGTTCTGGCTACGTAATCTTGCCGTTGGATATATAAGGCCTCCAACTAAGCTTCACGACTGCTATCTTATGATAACAACCGTGACCGACTGCTTAACGTCACCTCCAAATCACTGAAACCCTCCAACATATCATATCACAAACGGTCACCCATCTAGGTACTGACCGCGCCTACGTTGCTTACCTTCAGTCATTGTTTCCAATTACCTGCGCAATAATTAATATACATATTAATTATTATTGTATAGTAGCATATTATTATGTATTAAAGTTTCCAGCCCAAAAACTTTTGTATGTGTCATTGACCAGAATATTTTTAACTATTTATTACTAGGTTAAGCTCGTTAACCGCCTCATTTGTCAAAAAAAATGTGAAAAAAAATAATGAAATAGTTTTCTTAACTCTGATGTAAACTTAAATATTTCGAAATACGTTTTTTGCGACATGTAAAGTAAGACAAAAAATTTGCTTATAATATTAGCACATTCTACTAATATTATAAACGTAAAAGTTTGTGAGTGTGTGTGTATGTATGTTTGTTGCTCTTTCACGAAAAAACTACTAAACGAATTTGGATGGAACTTTATAGTAATACTAGTTGACCCAGCGAACTTCGTACCGCCAAACTTTAAAATTCCAGAACTTGATCGCAGCGCCACCTACCGGGTCCAATTGCGAATCTAAACCATTCCCAGATCCCCTTGAACACACACAAAAAATTTCATCAAAATCGTTCCAGTCGTTTGAGAGAAGTTCAGTGACATACACACTCACACAAGAATTATATATATAAAGATAGCTTATATATCAGAATAACACATAGGCTACTTTTTACTGCAAAAATCGAGATAAACGGGCGAAAGCTAGGTGATTATAAAAATATATTAAAGCGTAGATGTCAAAATGTATCACTGTTAATCTCCTGTCAAAACTTCAAAGTTTGCTATGCTTATCACACGTGCATAGCAACCATAATGATACGCGAATAACACCGCGGGGCAGTACAAAATACATTCAGATAGAACAAGTAATTTGCATCTTTACACTATTATTGGTCTGGAATCGAACTCACGACCTCCGGCTACCAACAGAGCATTTAAAATAAACATCAATAACTATAAAACTGTTCCGTTACTGGCTGACAGACAGACAACGCACAGCTGAAACTACTGGGCGCAGGAAGATGAAAGGCATGTGTGTTCCTTGAGGAGCGTAGGCTAACACTAAGAGAGTAATTTTTAAATTTCCACCCCTAAAGGGGTGAAAAAGGCAATCAAAATTTTCTACTTAATTTTTTTAGTTTTTTATTCTAGAGTTTCGAGGCCACGATTATTGCCGACGCCCTACTCGACGTTTCCCCGCAATTTCGCCCATCATAATGAGGTACAGTAAATTGTATCTCTCGTGTCTGAGAACATGACCGAGACAGGTAACTTTTCTTGTTTTGATGGTCTTCGAAACATCCGCGAGTGGACCGGAGTCAAGAGCACCGCGGAAATCTTTCGCCTCGCCAAGGACAAGGCCAGGTTCTTTGGGCTGATGTCCAACCTCCAGTAATTAGAGATCAAGAAGAAGAAGAAGTATTCTAGAGCTTGTTTCTCAGGATTACGGAGGAGGTCCGATGCCAGTCGCTCCGTGGAAAAACTGATATTCAGGTAAAACCGGTTGAACTAGTAGCCGACCACAAATAAACTTGAGAATAATTAAGACTAGGAAGAAGATATTTGGAGTTTGTTTGTGAGCAAAGCCGCAGGTATCAGCTAGTGTGATATAAATAAATAATAAATAAATATTTCGGACATCTTACACACATCATCATCTAGTCCCAAACTAAGCAGAGCTTGTGTTATGGGTACTAGACAACTGATATAAATACATAAACATACTTTTTTTTGTAAATACATACATATACATAGAAAACACCCAGACTACGAAACAAGTATTTATGGATCACACAAATATTTAGTCCGACCTGGGAATCGAACCCGAGTCCTCTTGATCAGCAGCCGCATACGCTAACCACTAGACCAACAAGGCAGTGATATATATGTAGATATGCGTATGTCTGTCTGTATTAAGATAAATAACATTATTATACGTTGATGCATGTTACCATGTAAGTAATCTCTACATTTATATCGTGGAGCGGTCAAGTGGGAATCGCATATAATAACGATGAGTTCCGTACATATTTTTTATGCGACCTGCTACAGTGACTCTACTCTGCCTGATGGAAAGCATGAGTAGATTACAAAAACAGTAGTCACCATACTCAGAATCAGCGAATGCAGATAAATAAAAATATTGAACCATACGGTTTATGTTATAAATCGTGAGTAACGCTGCGGAACAACACAAGTCTTAAACAATTTACCAAAATCTATCGTTTCTCCTTATATCACCAGCTATCTCTCTGTGAAAGTTCCGTCGAAATCAGTCAAGCCGTTGAAGAGATTAGACCTAACAAAAACATAGAGAAAAAAAAAATGGTTTTTTGTTGTAAGTTACTGTACTTGCGAAACAAGCGATTATAAAATTTTGGTTTCAAAAATTTTCAAATTCAAAATTTCAAATTAGTTTATTTTGCTATACTAACCTTTAAACTTTCGCGTTCCATGATAATTAATATTATATAGTCAGTCTGTGACCACGGCCGGTGCAACCTGGTCGAAACGTCAGGCAAATCAGAGGTATGTAATACCCTAAATAAGTGATCGCGTTAATTCCCGTAAAAATAATATTGATAGGCCTCTCTTTTGAAAGGAGAAAAAATCCATAAGGCTTCCGACTCATAAACAAGGAACCCTAAAAAAACTATTCATTTGGTGTTACAAACAGACACTCCAATTTTATTTATTTATACAGATGTACTGTATACATTTGTGATTAAAAAACCAACTGTAACATGGTTCTCATGTCCGCGGATCTCTAAAACTAAATAAACGATAACTTATTGTCCCGCTGCGACGCTTCAGACTAAACTAAGACACGTCATATTAGTCAGTCAAGGGTGATTAATCAATATAATATGTACTCACCTGTGTACTGTGCTGTAATAGTCTTGATATTAGTTCATCAACAGCCTCCAACAGTCCACTGCTGGACATAGGCCTCTCCTTAGAAAGGAGGTTATGGCCTACTATACCACGCTGGCCAGACGGGTTGGTAAAGGGTTTGTTTCAAGTTTTCCTTCTCTTGGCAGTGATGTTAGCTGCTTATTTTGTTCCTTTAGTCGCCTCTTACGACACCCATGAAATGAATAGGGGTGGTGACACTTTGTATTCTTAATCCGTCACCACACGAATGGCTTTATTATTGTGTAACTGCGAACATTTTAAATTGTAAATGTGAGCACTTTGTAGTCGCTAGTAGCTTAAGTTTGTTTGTTGACTGGCGGTTGTGAGTATGTCATGCTCACTCAAAAGTCCTCTTGGCGGTGGCGTGTGTAGCGGGTCGTTCGGCTCCCTATGATATGGTTGAGCTGGACGATGGCTGGTGCATAGGTCATGCTCGTGATACTGGTCATTTAACAACTGCTATATTAAATTATTGTTTAAATATTTTTCGGACACTACCTGATGGAGAACATCAGCAGGATCGAAGAGTGGTAAGAGATCTAGATCGTTTTTTCACCCCCGAAAACTCCCACACACTAAATTTCAGCGAAATCGTTATAGCCGTTTTCGAGATCAATTTAAATATAAAATGCTAGTTTAAAAACATTAAATGGCAAGTTCTTCTGAAATAAACGTCTAATCAGATAAATTGTGTTTATTTACAAAATCTGTATTTTTACAATATCTATGTAAATATAAATATTTCGGACATATAACACACAACGTCATCTAGTCCCAAACTAAGCAGAGCTTGTATTGTGGGTACTAGACAACTGATATAAATACAATCCTACTAATATTATAAACGCGAAAGTTTGTGAGTATGTATGTATGTTTGTTCCTCTTTTACGCAAAAACTACTGAACGGATTTGGATGAAACTTTACAGTAATGTAGCTTATATATCAGAATAACACATAGGCTACTTTTTACTGGAATAATCGAGATACACGGGCGAAAGCTAGGTGATTATAAAAATACATAAATCGTAGATGTCAAATGTATCACTGTTTATCTCCTGTCAAAACTTCACAGGTTGCTATGCATAAAAAACTCGCATAGCAACTATAATGATATACGCGGGTAACACCGCGGGGCGCAGCTAGTATATATATATTTTTGTAAATACATACATATTATACATAGAAAATACCCAAACTCAGAAACAAATATTTGCAGATCATACAAACGTTTAGTCCGACCCGAAACCTCTTAATCAGCTGTCGCATACGCTAACCACTAGACCAACTAGGCATAATGGCGCCTGTATTAAAGTATCAAAACCGGTCGCACTATACAAAGTTAAATTAATGAGCCGTGAGATGAGTGAACGGTCAAACATTTCGTAGAACAACGCACAAAAACATACATACATGTATGTAAATTAAACGCATTAGCTATTCATGTTAGTTGTTGAGAATCACTGAAGTTTTGGGACTTTTAATATTGAAGACTGTTTAGAGCTGCTCTACGTTTGATTCCCGTATAATGCAAACATCGTTTTCGGTGAATTAGGCTTCATTTTACTCATTAATTAAAAAACAAAGTGACTCCACTCTGCCTGATGGAACGCATTAGTAGAATCCAGGAGTAGGGGTCATTGTGAGGGTTGGCAATGCAGCATGGTGACTCATACAATGGCGACCTGGTCAGATGTTTCTTCATTATTCTCCCGGAAGCACTACGGAAGGCGTGAGAATGATGAAGAATGATTGTGCCTCCGGTCTCACACTCACCAACGAAATACGACAGCAAGAATGCTGTCGTATTTCGTTGGTGAGTAAGAATGCATATTGTACTCTTGCACAATTTTGGGACAAGGGATGTCAATTTTTTGTTTGGTCTTCTTATCGTATCTTGATACTTTTCCAACAGGCTCAGCACCAACGTAAGTCGATAAAAGAGTAACGACTTTATTATCTTTCCACGCCGTGGCCGAAAAATCTACTCCATCTGAATGGGAAACGCGTTCTTCATATGTACCTCTCGGAATAGACGTTTTCATTAGTTCCTTTTTGTCAGGGAGTCGACAATTCGGTAGCCTGTTTTGCTGAATGGTTCCCACACATTGTATACCCTGTTTATTCAAATAGTTTACTAAAGGCAGGGATGTGTAAAAATTATCAAAGAATACAATATGATTCTTCATCCTTGGTATAGCTCTCGCCAGACGTATAACAACGTCATTTGTTTTTCCGAGATCAGGCTCATCGGCTGGTTTGTCTTTTTTTTCTTCTTGTCCAGAATATACCTCAAATCTGTAAGCATATCCCATAAGATTACATAGAACAAAAAGCTTATAACCCCACTTGTGAGGCTTATTTGGTAAATATTGCTTTAGGAAATGTGCAATTTTAGTTGAACACATCTGCTCATCTATCGAAAGTCGTTGGTCTATTGCAACTGATGAAAATGTCGAATTTAACTGTTCTATGACAGGCCGAATCTTATGGAGGCGATCGTGATCGGAATGGTCTCGCGGAAGATGTTTGGTGTTATCGTTGAAATGTAAGTAGCTCCTAATCATCTCAAACCGATTTACCGGCATTGCGCTCTTTACAGGATCGTACCCAAACTTGGAATGCCAGTATGAGCGTACACTAGGGAAATGCTCCACTGACATAAATAAAAGAATTCCTATGAATTTTTTTAACTCCCCAACAGTAATAGAGAAAGATATTGAAGGGTTTTTTTGTACTGCATATAAGTTGGTTTCATCAACAATTTTTTGAAGAAACTCAGGTGTGAAGTAGTGCAAAAAACATTTATATGGTGTATCAAGTTCAGTTATAGCACAGTCTGATGTGCTTGGGTGGTGAATTATTTTCGATTCGTCGTACAACAAACTGTCTTTTTTCCAAATGAGTTTCCTTTTATCAAACTCTACACAATGCTCATGATTTTCTTGCATAGGTAATGAAATAATAATTTGACTCGATGGGCTAGGCAAATCTTGAACCAGTGGTGGATCACTATAGGTAGAATCTTCATGGTCCTCTGCATCCTCGTCTTCCAACTCTCGAATTATTTCTCTTGCATTAGCAAAAAAGGTTTCTTCATCTGCACTTTCATCTTCCAAGCCATCCTCAGAAATATTTCCATCTTCCAAAGCCACCAGAAGTTGTTCTATGTCTCTATCTGCCACTTTACGAGACATTCTGGAAAAATAATTATAAAATTCGTCTGAATAAATTACTCTATGACAAATAAGTCAAAAATAAAAGTAAATATAAAATTCTATAAAAAGTAAATATACTATATACGTAATTACGTATCTATAAAAAATAAGTAAAAAAAAAATATACTATGCCTACAATAAAACTATTTCTTGCCGATTTTGCATACTGATGTATTTCTACATCACAGTTATACCGCTGATATTTACAAAAAACTATTATTGTATTCTAAAAAAAAAACAATGTAATGTGTTCTGCTTACCTTTATCACCTCGTAAATCAATTTTAGCACGTAATAATACTATTTAATATCCACTAAAATTAAATTACAATTTTACCGCCAAAGTGTGTATTTGAAAGTGTTGCGCCAAACTGTCAAATTATTAAAATTAAAAAAGTGAAATGTCATATCATGAAAACTTGCGTTCAAAAACCAAGATAGATATTTTTAGCACCTATTAAAAGTAAAAATTAATGTGTTTGAGTTACCGTTTCGAAATTACATAAAGAAGAAAACACTGATGTATATATACATCATCATGCATTTAAGGGTTAAAGGCTGTTGATGATTGATGAAACATGAAAATAAAATCACACGAGTGAATTCCTTGGCAAAAAATAGTAGATAATAAATATATAAATAATCCCCATATATGTTAAAAGAATGTATTGTAATAAATTGATAATTTTATGTGTAACTTAACAAAATGTGACTATAATAGCTGTGTCTTTTATGATAAAATCATTTATATTACAACCAGGTCTATTATCTATATAAATAAATAAAATTGGGGTGTCTGTCTATAATTTTGATTTGCAAATATTCGTTTCGTAGTTTTCTATATATATAATGTATGTATTTACAAAAAAGAGTATCTTAAATATAAAATTCTCGTGTCACAATGTTCGTTCCCATACTCCTCCGAAACGGCTTGACCGATTCTTATGAATTTTTATATGCATACTCAGTAGGTCTGAGAATCGGAGCTATACTGTTGAAACTTGGTCATTAGATGTATTCTGTAAACCGCATTAATATTTTCACACAAAAATAGAAAAGCAGCAATACATTTTGGGGGTCCCCATACTTAGAACTGAAACTCAAAAAAAATTTTTTTCATCAAAACCATACGTGTTATCTATGGATAGGTCTGCAAAAGTGATATTGAGGCTTATGTAATTTTTTTCTTAACTGAACAGTTTGCGCGAAAGACACTTCCAAAGTGGTAAAATGTGTGTCCCTGTAACTTCTAAAATAAGAGAGTGATAAAACTAAAAAAAATATATGATGTACATTACCATGTAAACTACCAACGAAAATTGGTTTGAACGAGATCTAGTAAGTAAGTAGTTTTTTTAATACGTCTTAAATCATAAACCGCAATTAACATCACTTTCAATCAAAACTATTATTATAACATCGATGAAAGTTACAACGAACTACAAAAACTTTTATATGATGTTACTTGCTGCTACGGAACCCTTCATGGGCGAGTCCGATTCGCACTTGGCCGCTTTTATTATTTTGTATAGATTCGTCTCTTCGTTCTGGTTTATCTCTGGAACGGCTGATCTGACTTTAGTGGGACTTTCACCGACAAATAGCTGATAACATAACGAGTAACTTAGCTTACCTTAATTCAGACTATCTTTGCCCCGCGGCTTTACTCAGTTCAGCTAGTCACACAAATATTATAAACATGAAAGTGTTCCTGTCTGTTACGTTTTCACGCATAAACCGCTCAACCAATTTTGATGAATTTCGGTATAGAGATAGAAGGAACCTTGAGAAAGGACATAGCCTACTTTTAACTACAAAAACCGACATACACGCGGGCGGAGCCAAGGACAAAAGCTAGCAAAATATAAATTTTCTCTAAAACTTTAGTGCTCTAAGATATTTGCACACCTTAAACAATGCATTTATAAACCCATCCATAAATATACCTATAGATAAATTGCTTAACCTTTTTCATCTTAACTGTGTTCTAAGAACTTTGAATAAAATATTTCTATCAATAAAATGGATTAACAAATTATTATACACAATAAAATAAAAATAATTTACATATTTTACATATAAAATTTATGTTATTTATATAAGTGTTATATTAGTATTATTATATGTTTGTTACTAGTTGTGCCAGGCGGGTTTTGTTGCTTTTGAATTTAGTTTTTTTTTTTCTAAAGTAATAGTAGTTAAACTGCCTCGTTAGTCTAGACTCTAGAGGATAGCGTATGCGACTGCTAATCAAAAGGTCTCGGGTTCAAATCCCGGGTCAGGCCAAAAAGTATTTTTGGGTTTTTCTCAGGAAATCCCTAATAGCAGAGCGGAGTTTAGAAGCCTCGGATAGCACGTGAAGCCGTCGGTCTCGGTTGTCATGAACATCTATGGCAATCGTTATTGGGAAGTCAGTGCCCTCAAATTTACTGGCAACTAGTTCAACCTTCGAATTTCAGTTCTCCCTTAGGGTTGCAGAGGTCCGATGCCAGTCGCTCCTTATAAAAATCGGCCAAGTGCGAGTCAGGCCATGCACAGGAAAGGGTTCCTCAGTCACCCATAATGATACGTAGGTTTTAAATCGTATCCAATAGATAATTGTTATGTTTACGTAATGCTTTAATTTTGTATGACGTTTTCCAAGTGAGCGCATTTTACAAGTTTAGCCTCTATAACTCCTGAACTAGAAAGGTCATCTAATCCGTTATAGTTTTCCTTTAAAGTTCATTATATGGACCACCATCACGAATTTTTCCAGATTTTTTTAAACAGCCGTTTAGCGTTTAGAGGGGGGGACGCCCTATTTTTACAAAAAAAAATACTATTTAAAGTGGAATTTCTCGCAAACGGATTCCTAAATAAAAAAATCGTCTTAGAAACCCTTTGTTGTTTTTAAAAGACCTATCTAATGATACAATCACCCCCACTTTTCGTGAGGGGAGGTACCCCAAATAAAACTTTTCATAATTTTATTGTAGCACTTTGTCGACGTAATTACAATACATATTCATGCAAAGTTTCATCTTTCTAACACTTACCGTTTGGACAGTAAGTAGAGGACGGACGGACATGACGAATCTATAATTGTTGCGAGCTAGTTCCGAGTGATAAACTTCGGAAACTTAAAAAGGTAAAGGATATTCAGGTAAAACCAGTTGAACTAGTAGCCGACCACAAATAATATTGGGAATAAGGGTAGGAAGAAGAAGAAGCTTAACTTACTATTTATATAATAATATAATTAAATAAAAATTAAATTAAATTGAAGTATTTGTTTGAAATATCAAATGAACAGTTTTTTACTAAATCCATTACAAAGTAAGTATATACGATACTAACATCAAAAAGGCAATTTTAATATTTTTTGTATGTTTTTTTCTTTTTATATATCCCTACTAATATTATAAATGCGAAAGTAACTCTGTCTGTCTGTCTGTCTATTACGCTTTCACGCCTAAACCACTGAACCGATTTTCATGAAATTTGGTATGAATATAGAACTGAATTTGGGAAAGGACATAGGCTACATTTTACCGCGATAACCGACATACACGCGGGCGGAGCCGCGGGCGAAAGCTAGTATATATATATAAATATATATAACGCCTGCCAAGATGACTTTACTATGCCTGATGGAAAGCATGAGTAAAATCCAAAAAAGTATGTCTGTTTGTTCCGGGTAATCTCTGGAACGGCTGGTCCGATTTCGATGGGACTTTCACTGGCAGATAGCTGATGATATAAGGAGTAACTTAGGCTTATTTATTTTATACTATCTTTACTCCGCGGTGTTACTCGCGATTAACAAAAATGACCGCGGGTAAAACCAATTCAGCTAGTTGTTAAGTGATATTACAATCATCAACATCATCATCAACAGCCTTTAACAGTCCACTGCTGGACATAGGCCTCTCTTTAGAAAGGAGGTTTTGGCCTACTATACCACGCTGGCCAGACGGGTTGGTATAGGGTTGGTTTCAAGTTTTCCTTCTCTTTGCATTGATGTTGTCTTGCGTAGTTTATCCCTTAGTCGCCTTTTACGACACCCGCGGGATGAATAGGGGTGGTGACACTCTGTCTTCTTAATCTGTCACCACATGGACGAAATTACAAACATACACCCTAAATGTATTTATTTATATGTATGTATAGATTATATATACATATATTTTAGGTGTTTTATAATTATTTGCCAAACACGAGGTTTTAAAATCAAATGATATCTTTATTATATAAGCCTAGCTAATATTAATATGTCACAATCAAAATTGAAAATTAGTCATTTCATGATTTGTCAGATCCGATTCGAGGTACATAATAATTACTTGCCCTTTTTTGTTGATGGCTTGGAAAAATCCCTTCGGATCTCCGGCTTGTTGATGGGGTGGAATAATCCGGATTTCCGGCTATTTGGGGACTGAGGAAACATGGGTATGCGGCGATTTTACTTAAAAATACCCCGACATCCGGTCTCAGGGATACTGCTGTGAGGAAGACCCTTACCTAGTTATTTTAGGTCCTCTTCAATATCCAGGCCGTGTCTAGCCAGGCTCTCACCTAGAAGAAGCCGTAGTCTCCCTCCTGTCTATGGCCAATTATTATATATAAATAATAATAATAAATTAATATTTTGGATATCTTACACACAACGCCATCTAGTCCCCAAACTAAACAGCGCTTGTATTATGGGTAATTAGACAACTGATATAAATACATAAACATACTTTTTTTTCGTAAATACATACATATTATACATAGAAAACACCCAAACTCCGAAACAAATATTTGCGGATCACACAAACATTTGGACCGACCCGAGACCTCTTAATCAGCAGCCGCATACGAAAAAATACTTGCCCTGGCTCACTGATTCATCAACGCAGAGCTGTTGAAAAAAAACTCCGCTACATCCTATGTCTATCTCATAATGTTGGCTCACTATAAACTTTTTATGGGAAACAAATTTGTTTCTCCTGCATAACATAACGCTACGGGCAATATAATACGCAGGCAAAGCTGCAGGGGTCAGCTAGTTTAAGATATACGACAATAGTAAAGTTTATATGTTTATATAGTTTTTATAGTGCAGTATGTTGGTTTAGTCAGGTAGTGACCGTGACTGTTAAGCCAGAGGTCTCGAGTTCGATTCGCACTTAGTACCAATAATGTGTAAAAGCACGACCATTTTCCATGGGTGTCGTAAGAGGCGACTAAAGGAACAAAATAAGCAGCTAACATCACTGCCAAACAAACCCTTTAACAACCCGTCTGGCCAGCGTGGTATAGTAGGCCAAAACCTCCTTTCAAAGGAGAGGCCTATGTCCAGCAGTGGACTGTTAAAGGCTGTTGATGATGTATTTGATAAGTTGCCCTAGGTGATTAGGAACAATTACCGAGGGTAAGCAACAATGGGTGACAGTTTTTGGCATGATACGTTATGAGCGCTTCCGTGATTCAGAGGTGACGTTAAGCAGCCGGTTCCACTTGTTATCACAACAGTCATTAAGTTTTGTTGGAGGGCTTGAGGCGGCTTAAAAACATCCAACGGCAAGATTACGTAGCCACAACGTCTTGCCAGTCCCCAACCCGCACTCGGCCAGCGTGGGGACGTATGGCCTTAACCCTCTCTTGAGAGGAGACCCGAGTCATTCAGTACATTGTTATCATCAGCCTTCTATTCATGAATCAATAACTGTGCACTCTTGGGCATAGATCAGAGTGAGTCTGCTCTACCTGATGGAAAGCATGAGTAGAACCTAAGATAGTGGTTACAATACCCACTGTACACAATGGGACTGTCCCTCCTCGACCAGTGCAGTACTACTCTCAAACAGACTATTCCTGCGTCATATATTAGTTAAAGTCAAAGACGGAAATTATATAGAGATATGCTTGTCCAGCACAATTCAGATATGTGCCGATTATCGAGCACGTAGGATTCCGACTGTCATTTCCTTGTTGATATTAAGACGTGTTTATTGTGCAATGTAACGATAGATTTAGAATATATAATGTAGCTATAAGGTCATAACTAAGAGATACCATGTTTATACCTTAGTACGTAAGGTTAGAATAAGAGTACAGTAATTAATTAATAAACATGGCTCCAAAAGAATACACGATCATTGTTATTCGATATCCACCTATAAGTCGCCATAATCGTGGACCCCAACGACGGACCAAGCAAGAAGAAATAAGTTCGCTATACAGACCAATGAAATAATGACAGCACTCGTGTTGAGGTATTTCCCAGCCTCCGAAGGCCAGAAGAATGATGGTAAAAGGTTTCTTTCAAGTTTTCTTTCTATGCAGTGTTGTTATCTAGCAAAGTTTGTTCCGTTTCGTCAACTAACCATAATTAAATACGTCCATTGGTGGTGATGGATTAAGAATACAGAGTTTCACCATCCCTATTCATCCCGCGGGTGTCGTAAAAGGCGACTAAGGGATAAACTACGCAAGACAACATCAATGCAAAGAGAAGGAAAACTTGAAACCAACCCTTTTTTTTTTTTTTTTTTTTTTTTTTTTTTTTAACGTGTGGAAATCCCCACGGACCGTCACCCCACCGGGGCTCTCGGCGGGGCGGTGTGTCGGACTCGAACCGACTAAAACCACACGGTGTGACCTCTCTGCGCCTGTATTTGGAAGGGATCCAGGTAACTGTTCTCCTTCTGGATCCCTCCCGGCGCCTGCCCGCACTGCGGGCGCCATCTCTACATACTCTCTATTTGGGCGACGTCCGGTCACACGCGGACGCCACCCCCTCGCGGCTGGCCCCTACAGCGGATGGACGGGGAAACCCGTCCCGTCCACCCGCGGCCACACTCAGGGCGGCATGAGGCGCAGATAGGCGCGCCTCCGCCGCCCGGGGCGCCGGCGGCGGACCGGGTCCGAGTGGAGGTCATCCTCCCGGGCCTTCTCCGCGGCCTCCTTCTGCGAGATTACGTCCTCGCAGAAGGTTGCGACCGCGGTAAAACAACTGTCGCTACCGGCCATGGAGCGAACTACGACCGGTAGCGAGAGTTCCTCTCCGATGACTGCAGTGAGGGCCCGGCGCTGCGCCGCTCATGCGGGGCAGACCGCCAGCGTGTGCTGGGCCGTGTCCTCACTGCAGTCGCAGTGGTGGCAGGCGGGACTCGATTCCCTCCTCGCGACCGAGTGCAGATACTTCCCGAAGCAACCGTGCCCGGAAAGCACCTGCGTCAGCCGGAAGGAAAGGGTCCCGTGCTGCCGCCCTGCCCACTCGGCGATGACCGGCTGGAGAGCCTCCACGGCGGCGAAGCCAGCGCGTGGAGTCTCCAGTCGGGACGACCATCTTGCCAAGGTGGCTCGACGAGCGGCTTCGCGCCACTCGCGCACGTCCTCGGGCGGAGGGCGAGACCCGCTCTCCGCCCGGAATTCAGCCACTCGTCGATAAACTTCGGCGAGCACTTCCGCCTCCAAATCCCACGGGGGTGTTCCGGCCAAGGCGCAGGCCGCTTCGGTTGACACCGTGCGGTATCCACGTATGGCTCTGACCGCCAATATCCTCTGAGGGCGCCAGAGGCGCGCCCTATTCTGGGCGGACAGAGCCGCCGCCCACACCGGTGCACCGTACAGTGCCATCGACCGGACCACCCCCGTGTACAACCGCCTAGTGGGAACACTGGCCCCGCCCAAATTGGGCAAAAGTCGCCCGAGGGCAGAGGCAGTGTCCACCAACTTTGGTGCCAGCTGTTTGAAGTGCTCGTCGAAGAGCCACCTTCCGTCTAGGACCAGACCCAGGTACCTCATCTGGGTCCGGACCGGTACGAGAACCGAGTTGACCTCGATCGAGGCGCCGGCGGGTGGACCACGACGGGGCCCGTGAAAAAGTAGGGCCTCCGTCTTATCCAGGGCCACCCGCAGACCCAGCGCCTCGATGCGCCCGACCACCATGGACACTCCAGTGGTGGCCAGGCGCGCCGCCTCCTGGAAGTTAGCCCCCCGGGCCGTGACTAAGGTGTCATCTGCGTAGCAGATTACACCCAGCCCGGGGGGGAGACGCCCTCTTAGGGCCCAGTCGTATCCCATGTTCCACAGGAGTGGTCCTAGGACAGACCCCTGTGGAACACCGCACGACATGGCCCTGCGTCTCAAGACGCCATCTCGGTCCTCGTACATGACGGATCGCTCCTCAAGATAGTCTGCCACCAGCCGCCTCAGGTACTCTGGCACTCCGTGGTAGCGGAGTGCTTCCCCGATGCAGCCGAATGGCAGACTATTGAAGGCGTTGGCGATGTCTAGGGACACCGCCAACACCACTCCGCCGCCTCTCACGGCCTCCTCGGTCACGGCCCTAAGGCGCATTACGGCATCGATCGTCGAACGCCCCTCTCGGAAACCGAATTGGGCGTCCGACAGATCGGGGCCAACCTCGCAGAGGTGCCGGACGATGCGGGCAGAGAGTATCCTCTCAAAGAGTTTACCCGCCTCGTCCAGCAACACGATAGGCCTATAGGCCGTGACCGAATCGGCAGGCCGTCCCGGCTTCCTCAGCAGGACCAGCTTCCCGCATTTCCAGCGCTCAGGGAAGCGTCCGGACGCCAGGCTAGCGTCCAACACTTCCCTGAGGCGGTCCGACATGTGATCGAGGGCTCGGGCCATCACTCGGGTTGGAACCCCGTCCGGCCCGGGGGCGGTGTTCTTGGATCGAATCCGTAGAACAGCCGCCCCTACCTCCGAATCCCTGACGGGCGGAACTTCAACCTCGCTACCCCCGTCGTCTTCGGCTGATGCAGCCATCGACGGGGGTGTGTGCTCCGCCCGCTGCGGGAATAGGCCCTCGACCACTTCCTGCAGGAAGCTGGGCTGGAGAGTCTCCGTAAGGGGGGGGCCCGACGTGCGGAGCTTGTTACGCACCGCACGATAAGGGCGACCCCAGGGGTCACGCTCGAGACTCTCCAGCATCTCCTCTCTACTGACATCCTTGGCGCGGCAGATGGCCAGCCTCAGAGTTTTCCGAGCTTCTCGGTACTCCTCGTGAAGCCGGTCCACCTCCTCACCGACCCCGCGGTGACGTCGCCTGCTACTAGTTAAGGACCTCCGGGCACGAACGCACGCCGCACGGAGGTCCGCCAACTCCTGGGACCACCAGTAGACCTCCTTCCTCGGAGGCCGACACCCACGAACGCGGGGCATGGCCGCATCGCAGACCCGCGTTAGCGCGTCAGCGAAGCGGCCAGCTACCACGTCGACCCCCTCGGTCGGGGCCCGCGGAGACAGCCAAGCGTTGAGAATGGCCGCCTCCTCCAGTAGGTCCCTATCGAGCTTGGCGACAGCCCACCGCGGGAAGCGGGAAGGGCGCCGCGCCGCGTGACCCCTACTGGGGTCCTGGGACCGGGAGAGCTCAAATCGGATATAGAGGTGATCCGAGAGCGTCTCAACCTCTTCCAGGACACACCAGTTCCTTACTCGTGCGGCGACTGCAGGGGTAGCGAACGAAAGGTCCACTATCGACCCCCCCTGCTGTCGCACGCACGTGTTGGTGGAGCCCCTGTTCAGCAAACAGAGGCCCACCGAAGCCGCCCACTCCATTACGGCTTCGCCCCTGGCGTCCGTCGCCGGGGAACCCCACGCAATGGACTTTGCGTTGAAGTCCCCAAACCAACCCTTTTTTTTTTTTTTTTTTTTTTTTTTTTTTTTTTTTTTTTTTTTTTACGTGTGGAAATCCCCGCGGACCGTCACCCCGTCGGGGGTTACGGCGGGGTGGTGTGTCGGACTCGAACCGACTAAAACCACACGGTGTGACCCTCTCTGCGCCTTTGTATTGGAAGGAGTCCAGGGAGGGGATTTCCTTCTGGACTCCAACCGGCGCCTGCCCGCACTGTTGCGGGCACCACCTCAGCTCTCGACTCTCTATTGGGCAACGTCCGGTCACACGCGGACGCCGCCCCCTCGCGGTTGGCCTCTACTGCGGACGGACGGGGAACCCGTCCCGCCCATCCGCGGCCACTCTCAGGGCGGCATGAGACGCAGGTATGCGCGCCTCCGCCGCCCGGGGCGCCGGCGGCGGATCGGGTCCGATTGGATGGAATCCTCCCGGGCCTTCTCCGCCACCTCCTTCTGCAAGATTACATCCTCGCAGAAGGTTGCGACCGCGGTAAAACAACTGTCGCTGCCGGCCATCGATCTTATGACGGCCGGCAGCGAGAGATCCCCTCCGATGGCTGCAGTGAGGACCCGGCGCTGCGCCGCCCAAGCGGGGCAGACCGCCAGCGTGTGCTGGGCCGTGTCCTCACTGCAGTCGCAGTGGTGGCAGGCGGGACTCGGTTCCCTCCTAGCGACCGAGTGCAGGTACTTTCCGAAGCAACCGTGCCCGGAAAGCACCTGCGTCAGCCGGAAGGAAAGGGTCCCGTGCTGCCGCCCTGCCCACTCCTCGAGGACCGGCTGAAGAGCCTCCACGGCGGCGAAGCCAGCGCGTGGGGTCTCCAGCCGGAGCGACCATCTCAGCATGGTGGCTCGGCGAGCGGCTTCGCGCCACTCGCGCACGTCCTCGGGCGGAGGGCGAAATCCGCTCTCCGCCCGGAAGTCAGCCACTCGCCGATAAACTTCGGCGAGCACTTCCGCCTCCAAATCCCACGGGGGTGTTCCGGCCAAGGCACACGCCGCCTCTGTGGACACGGTGCGGTATCCACGTATGGCTCTGACCGCCAGTATCCGCTGGGGGCGCCAGAGGCGCGCCCTGTTCTGGGCGGACAGAGCCGCCGCCCACACCGGTGCACCGTAAAGTGCCATTGACCGGACAACCCCCGTGTATAGCTGCCTAGTGGGGACACTGGCCCCGCCCAAGTTGGGCAGAAGTCGCCCTAGGGCGGAGGCAGTGCCCACCAATTTAGGTCCAAGCTGTCGGAAGTGCTCGTCGAAGAGCCACCTACCGTCGAGGACCAGACCCAGGTACCTCATCTGGGCCCGGACCGGTACGAGGACCGAGTTGACCTCGATCGAGGCGCCGGCGGGCGGGCCGCGACGGGGCCCATGAAATAGCAGGGCCTCCGTCTTCTCCAGAGCCACCTGCAGACCCAACGCCTCGATGCGCCCGACCACCCGGGAGACTCCCGTGGTGGCCAGGCGCGCCGCCTCCTCAAAGTTTGCCCCCCGGGCCGTGACCAGGGTGTCGTCTGCGTAACAGATTACACCCAGCCCGGGGGGGAGACGCCCTCGTAGGGCCCAGTCGTATCCCATGTTCCACAGGAGTGGTCCTAGGACAGACCCCTGTGGAACACCGCACGACATGGCCCTGCGTCTCAAGGCGCCATCTCGGTCCTCGTACTCGACGGTACGCTCCTCTAAATAGTCTGCCACCAGCCGCCGCAGGTACCCTGGCACTCCGTGGTCACACTTGCATCGTCCGGCACCTCAGCGAGGTGGGGCCCGACCTGTCGGACGCCCAATTCGGCTTCCGAGAAGGGCGTTCGACGGTCGACGCGATCCTGCGCCTGAGGGCCGTGACCGAAGAGGCGGTGAGAGGCGGCGGAGTGCTGTTGGCGGTGTCATTGGACATCGCCAACGCCTTCAATAGTCTGCCATTCGGCTGCATCAGGGCCGCACTCCCCAAACCAACCCTATACCAACCCGTCTGACCAGCGTGGTATAGTAGGCCAAAACCACCTTTCTAAGGAGAGGCCTATGTCCAGCAGTGGACTGAGGCCATGATGATGATGATTGGACAAATTAGTTGACCACATTTTTTTTTTTTTTTTTTTTTTTAAATGTCCAATTTTAAGATCTAACTACAACATCCAAATAAACATAAATTAATTAAAAAGCCTAACTTTTAAATTACATTAAACTGGTTGGTTTCCTCCGAGGCTCACAGAACTCATAATATTCCCGATTTGGTAACATTTTTCATTATTGCTCGACTCCTATCACACATAGCGTGATGTTACATAACCTATAACCTTCCTTGTTAAATGAGCTATCAAATACTGAAAGAATTATTCAATTCGAACGGGTCGTTCCTGAGATTAAGGTCAACTTCAAATCAAATCAAACCATTTTCATTTTAAACTAGCTTTTGCCC
Source organism: Phragmatobia fuliginosa (assembly GCA_932526445.1). Classification (NCBI taxonomy): domain Eukaryota; kingdom Metazoa; phylum Arthropoda; class Insecta; order Lepidoptera; family Erebidae; genus Phragmatobia; species Phragmatobia fuliginosa. Next base: position 1,259,835 of record OW052083.1, on the reverse strand, counting down.
GCGGCTCCGCCCGCGTGTATGTCGGGTATCGCGGTAAAAAGTGGCCTATGTCCTTTCCCAAGTTCAGTTCTATCTTCATACCAAATTTCATCAAAATCGGTTCAGTGGTTTAAGCGTGAAAGAGTAACAGACTGACAGAGTTACTTTCGCATTTATAATATTATTAAATAGGGATAATAGGGATAAACCAATACAACGGCACTTTTGAAACGTCAAGTAGTCAGTCAGTGGTCAGTCGTAAAGCTAATTGTCTGTTCCAATTCGTAGATCCTATGGAGAAGAACAGATATGAACTCCATGGACGAAACTAAACAAACTATTCTACTTTACCATATTAATATAGATTTTGTTTTTTCTCACGTTTATTTTGGAGGATACTAGTCTGGTTTTGGTCTCGACGGGGACTCTTAATTAGGAGGTGGAGGATCCTGCAGTGTCGGTATTAGGCGCCTCGCTAAATATCTATAAATTATAAAATTAATTTCGCTACTAGTTATTTTGATAATTAACATCTAAAAAATGGCCGTGTTTTCGCAAAATGGCAGAACCTGTGCTTTAGTAACTTCCCCCCTAGCCAAGATTGCAAACGATTTTCATTTTCCGTTCAGTTGCTCCATTTTCTTGTTAACCGACTTCAAAAAAAAGGAGGAGGTTCTCAATTCATCAGAATCTTTTTTTTCATGTATGTTAAGCGATAATTTCGTCGTTTATGAACTGATTTCAAAAATTATTTTTGCATTGGAATGGGCGTAGCTAACAGGTGGTCCAATCGTCACCATATCGGGATCTGATGATGGGATCCAAAGAAAATCGAGGGAACTCCTCAAATATCATAGACACAATTGTCACGATTTTGGTGCTCGGAATAGTTTTTCTTTGAAGTCTGTTTCTTTTTAACCGACTTCAAAAAAAAGGAGGAGGTTCTCAATTCGTCAAAATCTTTTTTTTTTATGTATGTTCAGCGAAAGTTTCGTCGTTTATGAACTGATTTCAAAAATTATTTTTGCATTGGAATGGGCGTAGCTAACAGGTGGTCCAATCGTCACCATATCGGGATCTGATGATGGGATCCCAAGGAAATCGAGGGAACTTCTTAAATATCATAGGCACAATTGTCACGGTTTGGGTTCTCGGAATAGTTTTTCTTTGAAGTCGGTTTCTTTTTGTTAAAATTATAACATTTTAGATAGCGTCATGCGTGTACCGTAAACGATGAGGGTACATCACTCGCATCACATTTTGCTGAGGAAATCAGATTATTGTTGCTTATTTCATGGACTAATTGTTTTGCTTTCTACAGGACTGAGTGACTTTAGCCAATGAAACAAGAGAATATAGAAATAGAAAACGAGAGACGTTTGCAACTTGGCTAGATGCCGTCTGTATGTTTGTTCCGGGTAATCTCAGGAACGGCTCGACCGATTTCGACGGGACTTTCACTGGCAGATAGCTGATGATATAAAAAATAATTTAGACTACTTTTTAAGAATAGCTTCGCCCCGCGGCGTTGCCCGCGGTTACAGCAACAAACGCGGGTAACACCGCGGGGCTCAACTTGTTCGAGAATGGTTTAGATTCGCAATTGGACCCGGTATATGGAGCTGCGATCAAGTTCTGTGATTTTTATTTTTGGCATATCAGAACGGTAAACGTAGACGCCCTCAGGCGAGGTGGAGTGACGACCTGCGTAAGATGGCTGGCAGGAGCTGGATGCGAGAAGCCCAAAATCGATCAGAGTAGTGTGCAATGAGAGAGGCCTATGTCCAGCAGTGGACTGCGAAAGGCTGATGATGATGATGATATCAGAACATAACCTCAAAATTGGGTGGTATGAAGTTCGCAATGTCAGCAAGTTTATTTATATACTAGGTTCAGCCCGCGACTGCACCCGCGTCCATGTCTCAAGTATCAAGGTTTCATCTATTTCTATACCAAAATTCAACAAAATCGGTTCAGGCATGAAACATAACAGACAGACAGACTGACAGAGTTACTACGCATATATCTAATATTAAAGTAGGGATAATACTAAAAGATGATATAAAACAAGAAAACATATGGCTCCAATGACCGGTGACCATGACAATTGACCCATTGGCAAGCTGTACACTTCTGTGACCATAAAAACACTGTGATTGCATCAACCGGGCATCGAACTCTGTATAGCCCGTAAAACAAGGTCCTCGCCCCTGCATTGTCAACCTTTTCATTTTATTAGTACGTAACCTCAGTGTATATGGATTAGATTTTATAATATCAGAATACTAGCACTGTCTCGCCGTGTTACTCGCGGTTATTGTTGTAAAATGTGAGCAACGCCGCGGAGTGGAGCTAGTCAGAAAGAAATTGCTTAAATTACTACTTTTGTCATTAGATGTTTGCCAGTGAGTCTTCCAGAAATTAGACTAAGTATAGTTATAGAAAAACTATAGCACTTTTGATAACTTTTAAGCTATTGTATAACTTTTATAGCGGGCTTTGAGCGCGGCTAACGAATCAAGAAATTCCGTAACGATAAAACCTAACACCCTAAAAGAGGATAGAGAATATGATTGTTACTGCAGTGCGACAAGGATGTGGCGGCTTCGTGCGCATACGTGCTGCCGCCACCGGCCGTTATCCGTTGCCTTGACATCACAGTCATTCTAGATTCTTCTTTTTTTTTATTGCTTATAAAAGTGTTCATGTAATCTAGTTGCAGAATAAATGATTTGATTTGATTGATTTATTCCATAAGTATGCTCATATTACTATTAAGTTCTCTGTTTAGTTGTCATTGTATTTCGGTTAATAGGGTGATTATATTGTTTGATAATAATATTGTTAGAATGTATGTTGGTAGAAAACAGTGTGTAGGTACTGTTTTGTAAACTTTAATTAATATCAAAGAAAAAAATACTACTTAAATAAAAAATAAATAAATATAATTACATTGCATAAGTTGATAAAAAATGCTATGCAATACACAAAGTGCCACACGACTTTTTTTATTTCAGGAGTTATATTGGCCTAACTTTTAAAATACACTTAGAAAATTTTATACAAAATTAAATAAATTATATCTAAACAAAACAATTATCTATTGGACACGATTTCACTCGTAAACCTAGCATTATGGGCTGTGACTACAGAACCCTATTTTATGCGTGGCCTGACACGCACTTGGCCATTTTTGCATGTAAGTACCGTATATACTTTGATATGCATTTAGTAAAAAACTGTTCATTTGATGTTACAAACAGAAAATTTAATTTTATTTATTTATATAGATTTGGGTTTCAACTATATTGCCATTCATTTCAGTGGTCAGCCGCGAGGAAAACGTCGCTTAATTCGAAAGTTTTAGATTATCAAGAGAGAGTGTTTTAGCCGAGAGGGCGCCCGCGTCTGTGCGAGAAGGCGCTGGGAGGGGTCCATATTTCGTAATACAGGCCTCCTATTTCAGGCGTAGAGTGGCAAACCGTGTGGTTTTACTCAGTTCGATTACGACACACCGCCTCACCGCAAACCTCCTTGAAATTAAGTAGTGCATTTACTATGAAAGCTAGACTGAATGATAGTAATATACTTTTTTTTAGTAAATACATACATATTACTGCCTCGTTAGTCTAGTGGTTAGAGTATGCGACTGCTAATCAAGAGGTATCTGGTTCAAATCCCGGATCGTTCAAAAAAATGTTTTTGGGATTTTCTTAGGAAATTCCTAGTGGCAGCCCGGAGTTTGGAAGTTTGGCGGTGATTCACACCCGTGTCTAGGAGAGCACGTAAAGCCGTCGGTCTCGGTTGTCATGAACATCTATGGCAATCGTTATTGGAAAGTCAGTGCCCTCAAATATACTAACTTCAACTAGTTCAACCTACGAACTTCAATTCTCCCTTAGCGTTGCGGAGGTCCGATGCCTGTCGATCCGTGGAAAAACTGATATTCAGGTAAAACCGGTTGAACTAGTAGCTGACCCCAAATAAACTTGGGAATAATGGCTAGGAGGATGATACATAGAAAACTTCCAAACAAATATTTGCAGGTCATACTGGAAACATTTTTTTTTGTTTTCTATGTATAATATGTATGTATATATATATCAGTTGTTTAGTACCCATAATACAGCTCTGCTTAGTTTGGGACTATATGACGTTGTACGGAAGATGTCCGAAATATTTATTAGTATTTATTTTATTGGACCAAACTGGAATTTGAAGCCTCAAGCAGATCATAAAAACATCCGATCGAACTCAAAACTCCTCAAGCACAGGAGTCGCATGCGCTACCACTGCAGCACTGAGGCACTCAGAACCCATGACAGTATTACACTTTTGTTTTATATCAGAATGTAAAGTTGCTGGTTTTTATGTGTCGTTGAGGTACTTGACTGTCTAGTTCATAGTGTGGTTGTATAATAGGAGTTCTGTACAATTGCTGCCAATTTTATTTAATTATTTATTTACAAAAAAAGAGAATGTTTACATTTTTATATCAGTTGTCTGTACCCATAATACAAGCTCTGCTTAGTTTGGGACAAGATGATGTTGTGTGTCAGATATCCGAAATATTTATTATTATTTATATTTTTTAAGTAATTTATAGTATTTATAGAGCGATAAGTCCAGCATATTTTAAATACGAGTCTATTATCATTATCTCGTTAAGATCAAGACGTGATTATAAGGCATTGTAGCGATATGTTTTATGCTAAAGCATCTAAATATAGGGGTCTAGGCTCCGAATATGATTTTGTCCCATTCGGTGTCGAGACCCTTGGGCCGTGGGGTCCTAGCGCTATTAAGCTTTTCAAGGAAATAGCAAAAAGATTAGTTGACATCACAGGAGACCGAAGAGCTGGCAGTTACCTCGGTCAAAGAATAAGTATAGCTATTCAAAGGGGGAGCGCTGCCAGTATCTTCGGAACCATGCCTAAAGGGACTCCTTTTAATGATATATTTTAGTTATAATAATATATTTTATTAAGGTTTTTAGTTTTAGGTTCATTGTTTTAGTTTATAACCAACATTGTACATACGTTATAATAAAGTATTAAAGCTTTAGGATAAATAATATAGCCGTATGTCGGAGTAATCAGAACTGCCTCGTTGGTCTAGTGGTTAGCGTATGCGACTGCTAATCAAATCCCGGGTCGGGCCATAAAGTGTTTTTGGGCGTTTCTTAGGAAATTCCTAATAGCTGCTCGGAGTTTGGAAGTTTGGCGGTGATTCACGCCCGTGCCTCGGAGAGCACGTAAAGCCGTCGGTCCCGGTTGTCATGAACATCTATGGCAATCGTTATTGGGAAGTCAGTGCCCTCAAATATACCGACAACTAGTTTAATCTTCAGTTCTCCCTTAGGGTTGCGGAGGCCCGATGCCAGTCGCTCCGTGGAAAAACTGAAATTCAGGTAAAACCGGTTGAACTAGTAGCCGATCCCAAATAAACTCGAGGAATAATGGCTAGGAGGATATGGCATTTCGTACTGAAATCGGCTTGGCTTTAATACTTCAAATTCTAATTTCTAATGGAGTTAACTCGTATTTTTCTTGCAAAATTAATCTAAGCCCATTTATAAATGTCAATGGTTTGAATATATTAACGATCTGACACAAACTATCTTGTAATTTATTAAATATCAATAATAATTTGATACATGTTGTAGACACACACACACAACCCCGCAAAAACTAGACATCATTGATTTTGATAATAAATATTGTGTTATTTAAATAATTTTGCAGTTAAACAGCTATTTGAACTTACAAATGGCTTTTTTACATTAAGTTACATTAATATTGGATGAGGCAAACGTAGGTATAATATTGTATACGTTAGGGCTGCCATTTTGAAGCGAAACATTCATAGCCGAGTGGAATTAGGCGATTGGAAAAAACTGAGGGTAAGCAACGAGGGGGTGACCATTCGTGTTATGGGCGTGATTAGGAGTCGGTCCCGGTTGTTATCATGAGATAACAGTCGTGAAGCTTAGTTGCAGGCCTTTGGGCGGCTTGAAAGATCCAACAGAAAGATTACGTAGCCACAACGTGTCTTGCCAGTTTCCAAACTGCAATCGTCCAGCGTGGGGACGTATGGCCTGTACCTCTCCTGAGAGGAGGCTCATGCCCAACAGTGGGACATTATGGGATGTTGTTGAGGGCTGTCATTCGTCCAGATTTTGAACTCTAAAATCCGGGTGATTTGCACTTTATCTGAGTTCTAAATTTTAAAGATGGCAGCCCTAATATCTACGTCATACAAACAAGATTAATAACTTCACACTTAGAGCTTTTACTATAGCTACTCAACTTTATATATATATTTTTTTTTTAAGCCGTTAACTGGTGGTATGTCAAACTTGAACCGACCAAAAATCGCACGACTACTGGGATACTAAAAGCCGAAAAACCAGGTATAACAGGAATCCCTAAGACCTTTGGCCACCTACGGTTTGTAATGCCCTCTTCTGTGTGTGCGAAAGGGAGTCGCGTCTCCATCCTGGCCTGATTCTGTTATTCGACTGCACGGTTGGCCTAGTGGCATAAGCGGTCGCCACGCCGCTTCCTACTACGCCAAGTGTCGTGGGTTCAAATCCCACGTAGGACAACACTTTGTGTGATTCACAATTTGTTGTTCTGAGTCTGGGTGTCCTTTGTGTCCGTTTCATGTATGTTTGTAAAGTCCCCCGCGACACAGGAATTTACATTCCTAATGCGGGAGTTGTCTTTTTATTAAAAAAAAAATAAAAAAATAAAAAAAACCGCCAGGCTTGCGATAATGGCGGACAGAGAACGATCAATGATGTCCAGCGCTCGAGTCATTTGAAGCCTGAGACCCTCGGTTGTCGTGTACCGCCGCAATATATACATATGCTGTCGTGGACTTATAGGAGCGTGGGGACGTACGGCCTTAACCCTCTCCTGAGACGAGGTCTAAACCCAGCCGTAGATCTGTACTGCCTTGGGCGACGCGTACAATACAGTAGTGTAGGGTTAGGTAAGGGGAAGGAAGAATTGTATGAGAAGAGGGGTGGTGCCTACGGTTGGTGACTGGTGTGAGCTGGTTGGCAGGATCTGCTGGTGGTCGGCCTCGTGGTAGGTACGCACTAATTAGATTGGCACCACTGTCTATGTAACACGGCGAATTTCGAGCTGCTTAGAGGTTTTTTTTCACTCGCGTGGTTGTCTGAGCAGAATATCTTTTACAGAGCAGAATTCACACTTTTTACGAGCACGTTTACGTACACACACTTCAAGTTCAAGTTTCAAAACGTCACCCGTATGTCACTTTGACGTTTTGCGTTCGGATATGTCCCGCAGTGGCGGGAACAAGATCATTGATATTAAGACTAAAAAATCAAGTCATGAATTCCAAAAAGGTTTCTTTTCAACAATATTAGCTTTGGTAGTAGTCAGCCTACTGTCGTCTACTGCTAATCGAAGACTAAGTAAACAACACTTGTATTACTCCATCTGGACCCTTCCCAGCGCCTCCCCGCTCTGCCGAGGACGCCATCTTGGCAAAAAGAGCGCCAATAAATATTAACTGAAGCAATATTAACTTACTCAACACAACCTGTTGACTGCCTTGTTGGTCTAGTGTTTGGCGTATGCGGCTGCTGATCAAAAGGTCTCGTATTCGATTCCCAGGTCGGACCAAATATTTATATGATCTGCAAATCTTTGTTTCGGAGTTTGGGTGTTTTCTATGTATAATATGTGTGTATTTATATCAGTTGTCTAGTACCCATAATACAAGCTCTGCTTAGTTTGGGACTAGATGACGTTGTGTGTAAGACGTCCGAATATTTATTTAACAAGTAGATAATAAATTTAAAGACTGCGTTTTTTCTTAGCTCAATGTCAAGCAATTTGTCAAGATGGCTGTCGGACGCCATTTTTATTGAATAATGTGCAATAGCATGTGTTTTGACGGTATATTCTGCTAATATTATAAACGCGAAAGTTTCTGAGTATGTATGTATGTTTGTGTGTTGCTCTTTAACGCAAACACTACTGAACGGATTTGGATGAAACTTTACAGTTCTTTTAATTCGACAGCAAGTTTGGCCTATTGGTTTAAGCGGACGCCAATTAACTCTCTACTGCGCTAAGTGTCGTTGGTTCAAATCCCACTAGGGACACAACTTTGTGAGACCTAGAAATTGTTGTCCTGAGTCTGGGTGCTCTTTGTATCCTTTTCATGTATGTTTGTAAAGTCGTCCGCGACAAAGGATGTTTGTCCTAATATAAAAAAATGTTATTTATTCTGACTACTGAGTCCTGAGTTAAATTTCCAACTAGCACAAATAATTGTGTGTAATTTATATACACATTTTATTTTTTATCTTAAAAAATATAACTTTCGTATTACAAATATACATAATGTATCGCGGGGACTTTACAAACATGCATGAAACGGACACAAAGATCACCCAGACTCAGAACAACAATTTGTGGATAACACAAAGTTTTGTCCCATATTTGATTGGAACCCACAACAATTGGCGCAGTAGAAAGCGGCATAAAGAAAAGTACCCCCGAAGTACCCGTTCTAGGGTATGGACGTGATTATAAATATATATGTGTATGTATGTATGTATATGTGATGCGGTACTTCACTAAGCCCTGGTGGCAAATCAGACAGACGTGTCACTTACAGACCTCCCGGCACAAGTGGATACCAAAGACTAAAAATATCTTGCAGAGGGGGGATAGATGATTGTTAGTTTTTTACCTAATCATTCATTTATTTTAACTACAGGTAACTTTTTATTTTATTTTTAGCCATCCAAAGTGACCCTACCCTCCCTAATATAAAGCATAAGCAGAACCCAAGAGTGGGGGACACCACACATGCTATACTAACTTTTAAACTTTCGCGTTCCATGATAATTGATATTATTTCTACAGAAATTAACGCGATCACTTATTTAGGGTATTACATACCTCTGATTTGCCTGACGTTTCGACCAGGTTGCACCGGCCGTGGTCACAGGCTGATCGCGTTAATTCCTGTAGAAATAATATTAATTACCACACATGCTGCAAATGCAGACAATAATGTATGGTGGCCCACACTACGGCGGCTTAGTGAGATGCTTTTTCACGCCCCGTTTAAAGGACCCGGGATCATAGTGGGAAGGAAACACGTGAGCTGGCAGTGAGTTTCAATCTTTGACTGCTCGGCATAGGAAAGAAGAGCTGAACCGTTTTGTTCTGGTGCGTAAGTTACTATTGTAACGATTTGATTGCTTCATTGGTCTAACGATTAGCGTATGCAACTGCCACTTAAAAAATCTCAAGTTTGAATCCCGGGTCGGGTAAGTTTCGATCTAATTTCAACACGAATGAGTCAGCTTGACTGGGGTTGTACTACCTTGAATAGAAAATCAAACTCAAATGAAAGCATTTTTATTGTCGTGTTTCAGTGGTAAATGTGAGATCGGAGACCCAATAATAGGTAACAATAATGAATAAATATTCGGGACATCTTACACACAACGTCATCTAGTCCCAAACTAAGCAGAGCTTGTGTTATGGGTACTAAACAACTGATATAAATACATAAACATACTTTTTTTTTGTAAATACATACATATTATACATAGAAAACACCCAAACTCCGAAACAAATATTTGCGGATCACACAAACACCGACCCGGGAATCGAACCCGAGACCTATTGATCAGCAGCTGCATACGCTAACCACTAGACCAACAAGGCAGACCACAATGTTGCAGATGCATCTCAATAGGCCGCCATAGTGTGGTTCACCATGATGCATTGTATTGTCTGTATTTACAATGAGTATGGTGACCACTGCTCTTGGATTCAGCTCATGCTTTCTATTAGGCAGAGTAGATAGATAGATAGATAGATAGATACTCTTTATTGCACACCATAATACAAAAGATACATAGTAGGATTCAATCCAATAAAAACAGTGGTACAATGGGCGGCCTTATCGCAGACTGCGATTTCTTCCAGGCAACCTTAAAATGGACTATACTCAAAGATAATTGTAGTTAGCGGTGCACATTTACAATTTTCTAATACTCATATATATACATACATTCATGCGCCTACATACATACATATTATACATATGATACATACATAAACATACATATTCAGACTGCTCATAGTTGTTACAGAGATAGGTAGTGATCCTTGACGAGTCTTTTAAAAGTATTCACCGACTGTGCCAGCCTTACAGCCTCCGGTAAGGCATTCCACAGGCGTGCAGCTTGCACTGTAAAAGATTTATCAGTGAAAGCTGTGGAGTGTGTTGGAATTTCCAAAGTTAGATTTTCCGATGACCTTAAGCATCGTGTGTGTGTGTCATGAACAAAGGTAAATCTTTTCTTCAAATAGGTAGGAGTTGTAGGGTTAACTAAGACATTGTATAGTAGGGAGAGGATATGAGTATTCCGGCGAAATCGAATTGGGAGCCACTTGAGTTTAGTGCGAAATTCGGATATATGATCATATTTGCGTAAACCAAAAATGAATCTGATACAAAAATTCTGAAGTCTCTCAAGTTTATCAAGTTGGTCCTCGTTTAGGTCAAGATAGCTGACATCGGCATAGTCGGTAGCAGAATCGATTGTGCAAGCTCAATTTTAGTGGGAGTTGGAAGGAAATTGCGTAGTCTTTTTAAACAGGCTGCAGAGGCGAATAGTTTTCGGCTAACATTTTGTAGTTGAGTATTCCAAGAGAGGGTTTTGTCGATGAATATGCCTAAGTTTTTAACAGTGTCACTGATAGGGATTATGACTCCTTCGAAAGATACTTGTGGTAGTACAGCCCAGTCAATCTTTGCCATAAGTCTGGAGCTGCCAATGATTGTAACTTGAGTCTTACTAGTTTTAACTTTGAGTCCATACATTGTTGTCCATCTACATATATTGCTCAGATCTCTATTTATGGCATCGATACCTAGTGGCAGCTCATTTAGCTTGGTTTGAAAGTAAATTTGCAAATCGTCTGCGTACAGGTGGTAGGAAGAAAGGAGATTGTTAGTGATAGTATTAATAAAAATAGAAAATAGCAGAGGGGATAAAACGCCACCCTGTGGCACACCAGCCGATGTATTCAGCCAAGTGGAGTAGTTGTCATCAAGGCGGGTACGCTGCCGGCGGCCAAACAGGTAACTACGACACCAGTCAACAGCTGATGGAGATATGTTGAGAGAGTTTAGTATGGCAAGGAGAACGTCGTAGTCAACTGTATTGAAAGCGTTGCTAAAATCTAATAGACATAGCACAGTGAGTTTTCCATTCTCCATACCTGCCCTAATATCGTCCGTTATATTAACGACAGCTGTGGTTGTGCTATGGCCGGGGCGGAAACCAGATTGGAATGGGTTATGGAGGTTATTTTTACAAAGGAATGAGTTGAGCTGGTTATGGATAAGGCGTTCAAGGACTTTGGAAAGGAAAGGTAAGATAGATATAGGTCGATGTTCGGAATAGGATATGGGGCTACGATTTTTAGGTAAGGGAATAATCTGCGCTTCTTTCCATTTGGATGGAAATACGCCGCCAATGATGGATTCATTTAAGATACGGGTGATTATAGGTAAAATTTGATCAAGGATAAGGAGGACCATGTTACGACTGATGAAATCTGAGCCAGTAGCATTAGATGTTATGGACCGAATACTCTTCTCAACATCACAAGCAGACACTTGACTAAGAACTAGCGGAGGGTAGTCGGGAATTGGAAGTGTGGAAAGATAGTGTAGAGTGTTAATTTTGGTTGTCTTATTAAATTCAGACGAAGCAGAGAAATGTTGATTTAGTAAATTAATATCAAGATGGTTACAGGATAACTCTTGACGCTGTTTTCCAATCCCTAATGACCTGAGAAATTTCCAGACCTTAGCTGGATCACTGTTTTGAACGGAGCTATGAATATATTGGCGTTGTGCATTCCTACACACCTTATTGCAGTGATTTCGCAAATTTATGTATTTTTCTTTGTTGTAATCTGTAGGTCTTGCTTTAAATTTAGATTTTGCTGCTGCTTTGCGCTTAATAATTTTTTTAATTTCATCTGTAAGCCAGGGAGAAGGTAAATGTCTCATCTTAACAGGGCGAACCGGTGCGTGTACGTCATACAGAGCTATTAAATTGTTGTTAAATATCTCTGTCATGTCATCAACGGATGATGCCGACAGGAGAGGGACCCAATCGATCTTCTCTGCATCCTGTCTAAGAAGCTCAAGATCTACATCAGCAAAATTGCGCTGCAACAGAAGTCTCGACTTTGCCTTAGGAGGGCGGGTTTTGTATGAGAGGAAAAGGAGATCATGATAAGAAAATTCGTCTGCAGCGCACTGTCCATGTTTGGCAACGCGATCGCCTGACGAAATAAGAATTAGATCAAGAAGAGAGGGTTTGCAGTTAGGAAAATTGTGGGTGGCGTTAAGAGGAAGAAGTGAAAGGTTGTTAGATTCTACAATAGAGAGGAGTGCTGTGGAACGAGAGTCATTTTTCAGTAGACAAGTGTTAAAGTCACCCATAATAATAGCTTGAGTGTATAGTGGTAAAAAAGATTGTAAGATATTCTCGAAGGAGGAAAAAAAGTTGACACGTAAGGATGGACAGTAGTAAACCCCTAATAATAGTTTTGAGTGGTGCAACTCAACTTCTACGAACAAGTGTTCACCAGCGTTTAGTGGGGGTGGCTGAGGAGATATACTAACCACTTTATGTGGTATGTATTGTCGGAGATAAATAGCAACCCCACCACCAGCACCCGCTGTTCGATCATTTCTTATGAGTGTGTAACCAGGCAGAGAATAAGTGGACGAAGGAAGACAAGGCTTAAGCCAGAGTAGATTCACTTTGGTAGGTAATGTCTTTGGTTACTTGATTAAAACATGTATTCAGGATGAAAGTAGTTTATTATTTAGATAAAAACACATTAATACATTATTCACTGCCTCAGTGGCGCAGTGGTAGCGTATGCGGTTGCTGTTCTTGAAGGTTCGATTCCCGTGTCGGACCAAATGTTTGTGTGATCCGCAAATATTTGTTTAGGAGTTTGGGTGTTTTCTATGTATAATATGAATGTATTTATAAAAAATTTATGTTTATGTATTTTTATCAGGTGTTTAGTAACCATAATTCAAGCTCTGCTTAGTTGGGGACTAGATGGCGTTGTGTGTAAGATAAAAATTATTCATGGCATGACAGACCAGATAATAACAGTCACCAATAGTGATATATTTAAACATTCTTATTACAGTAAGTAATTTGATGTCACATCCTAACAGTAGGTTCTGTAAAGAAGTCCAAGGTAGGTAGAAACCAAACGACACAATACCTGTCCTGTCTGCACCACATCTTTGCCACTTCCATTATCAAAAGCTTTAAGATCGAGATACTGGATGATTCATAACGTTAGTTTTTTTACTTAATGTGTCTGCCATTAGGCCGTGTCCTAGCGGGGTGACGGACTGTTGGGTACCGTATTCGGACGAGAAAACCTTTCTTTTTAATTTGACAAATATTGTAATTTATTCAAAATGGTATTTATATTTTCGACCTAATGGCATACTAAACTACCACGTAATACATAATAAAATTATTAACATAAAATATATGAAATGAACACAAAGAACACCCAGACTCAGAACAACAATTTGTGGATCACACAAGTGTTGTCCCTTGTGGAAATCGAACCCACAATTGGTGCAGTAGAAAGCAGCGTGGCAAACCGCTTAAGCGACTAGGCCAACCGTGCAAGAAAACACGGTCAATTTTGTCCACTTTGATTCTGACTTCGTCAACTCTTCGTTCTTGGTTTCAAGCAGTTCTACTCTGGAATGGCTTCCATTTGAAATCAGGATGTCTACTAACCGTTATAGCCGCCATAGTGTGGGGCACCGAGTTGCATTGTACACATTAGCAGTGAGGACCGTGATAACCACTCTTGGGTTCTGATCATGCTTTCCATCATGCTGTGCAGAGTCTGTGGTGTGACGGATTAAGAACACAGAGTATCACCACCCCTATTCATCCCGCGGGTGCAACCTATGTGCGCCTACCTCTCAAGATTTCTACACCACCCTAAGTTTGACTGGTAGAGAATGCCCTGGTCATTAAGTTCAACGATATAGAAAAGTACATAAAGTTATTAATAAACAAATAATAAATCAGGATCTCTTAGCAGTCAGGGTCCAACACTCGACCAACATTCCCGTCATAAAAAATACTGGTACGGAACCCCTGGGTATTGAAGTTCACGCTTGACAGGCTGTTCAGCTAATCGGTCGTACACCCTTTAAGTGCACGTAGTAAAATGTAAATCCTTTAACTGAAGCGCATACCTACAGCCATTATCGGCACTGTATGTTTGTATGTCACCTTCTACTCTGTAACATTTTAGTTCATTTTTAAATGTTATCTCAAAAATGCGGGGCGAGCATTTTAATTTGGCAATTGTTGTTGGTTTGGGGTTTGACTCCCGTGGTGATTGATAAGTGATTTAGTTGAATGGCACGTTGTGGTTGGTGATCTTGACTGCTGGAATGTAGGTCGTGGGTTCGATTCTTACCCAGTACATTTAAGATTGTTGCCGAAGGTAGTAGACAAATATTTGCGGATTACACAAACATTTAGTCGAACTCGGGAATCGAACCCAAGACCTCTTGGTCAGCAGTCGCATACGCTAACCACCAGACCTGATTTGTTTCTGGGTGTTTTCTATGTATAATATGTCTGTATTTAGAAAAAAAAGTATGTTTATGTATTTATGTCTATTTTTAGTACCCTTAATACAAGCTTTTTTTTTTTTTTTTTTTTTTTTTTATATTTAAGCCTGCCAAAGTGACTCTACTCTGCCTGATGGAAAGCATGAGTAGAATCCAGGAGTAGGGGTCACCATGCTTATTGTGAGGGTAGACAATGTAGCATGGTGACCGCTACCATGGCAGCCTGGTTTGATTAGTTTGGGACTAGATGATATTGTGTGTAAGATGTCTGAAATATTTATTATTATTATTATATAACTTGTCCGTGTGGTGACGGATTAAGAATACAAAGTGTCTCCACCCCTATTCATTCCATAGTTGTCGTAAGAGGCGAATAAAGGAACAAAATGAGCAGCTAACATCACTGCCAAGAGAAGGAAAACTTGAAACAAACCCTTTACCAACCCGTCTGGCCAGCGTGGTATAGTAGGCCAAAACCTCCTTTCTAAGGAGAGTGGACTGTTAAAGGCTGTTGATGATGATGATAACTTGAAAAAACCAACCAACCCATCAGGTCAGCATGGTATTATGTCAAAACCATCATGCTAAAGAGATACCTATGTCCAGCAGTGGACTGTTAATGGCTGTTTATGGTGTGAAACGTCTCTTCTTATTACATACTAGTTAAGCCCAGTGGTGTTGCTCGCAGTTATTGATGTTCCTTTATAACAATAGCAAGTAAGGCTGCGGGGTGAAGCCAGTCTAAAAAGGTAGCCAAGTTACTCCTTCTTTCATCAACTATCTGCCAGTAAAAGTCCTGTCAAAATTTGCCAATCCGTTCCAGAGAAAACACGAACAAAGAGACAGACAATAATTGCCTATATAAATTTATTTTTATTTCCAAAGAATATCAAATTTATATATTATCAGGGGGGTGTCACTCCGCAGTTTAGGTATAGTCGGCCGGCTGCCTGCCGGGTCAGACACGCCGGTCGAACAGACATCGTCAGAACAGTTCAGAGTTACACGATAGAAAGAGACGCAATTGTAGGTAAATATAATCGTAGTGATTCGGCGCTGTGCGATCTGAATTGAACTTAATCTTTTGACACCGAGGGTATCTATAACTTTAATTTACTTTTCGGAGTGAGTCTTCTGTGCTGGTACTATTATGTATTCTGTGATATTACTAGCTGCGCCCCGCGGTGTTACCCGCGTATATCATTATAGTTGCTATGCAAGTGTGTTATACATAGCAACCTGTGAAGTTTTGACAGGAGATAAACAGTGATACATTTTGACATCTACGATTTATGTATTTTTATAATCACCTAGTTTTCGCCCGTGTATCTCGATTATTGCAGTAAAAAGTAGCCTATGTGTAATTCTGATATATAAGCTATATTACTGTAAGGTTTCATCCAAATCCGTTCAGTAGTTTTTGTGTGAAAGAGGAACAAACATACATACACACATACTCACAAACTTTCCCGTTTATAATATTAGTAGGATTACTTTCATAATCGTGTAGCAAAAAGCTGTTAAGTTAAAATCACAAACACAGACAGTTCAATTTAATTTCTTTGTATAAATAAAACCATAAATCATTTTATTCTAAATACCGTTTATTATTTTACCAAACACAAAAAAAATACAATCAAGTATTTTGACAGTTTTGACAGATGTCAAAATGGAATTAAGATTGCAATAAATTGATTATTGGGTATTGGCTACTGGGAATTATATTTCAAACCCGTTATAAAACTCATTTACTGCTAACGTTTGCCCCCGACATCGCCCGCGTGTATGTTTTTTACACGTTACAGAGTAGCCATGTCCTTCTCCAGAGTTAAATCTATCTCTATTACGAAATTCACACAAATCGGTTCAGCGCTATAGCCGTGAAAGTATAACAGACAGACTTAGTTAATTTCGAATTTATATTATTAAGTATGTACTAGCTGAGTCGTCATCGAACCCACAATGCCTAAAACGATAGTTTTCAATCAGTGCGTCCTACCTGTCATGACATACGGAGCCGACACCTGGACACTTACGGTACGGTTGGTCCATAAGTTTATGTTGCTCAACGTGCTATGGAAAGGGCTATGCTCGGCGTTTCTCTGAGAGATCGTATCAGAAATGAGGTGATCCGTCAGAGAACTAAGGTAATCGACATAGCCCACCGGATTAGCAAGCTGAAGTGGCAGTGGGCTGGCCATATTAGCCGCAGAACTGATGGCCGTTGGGGCAGAAGAGTTCTGGAGTGGAGACCGCGTCTCGGTAAACGTAGTGTAGGACGCCCACAGGCGAGGTGGAGTGACGACCTGCGTAAGATGGCTGGCAGGAGCTGGATGCGAGAACCCCAAAATCGATCACAGTGGTGTGTAATGGGAGAGGCCTATATCTGCAGTTATCGTGGTACATTGCGAGTAACGCCGCAGAGAGAAGCTAGTCCAAAAAAATCGCCCAAGTTATTCCTTACGTTATCAGTTTTCGGCTAGTAATAGCCCCCGTCAAAATTGATTTAGCCGTTTCAGAGATTACCCGGAACAAACAAACAGTCAAACAGGCAGACCGTGTAGAATAGTGCAGAATAGTAGCTATTAGTCATTACTATTGATTAGTTATTCGGCGCTCAGTTTCACTTCTCCTTTCCAGCTTGTCTTTCGACAAAAGCCTCTTCTTTTTTTTTTCCTCTAAGACTTTCCACTTTACTTTTCCACACAAAAAAGCCTCTTCTAAGACTTTCCACTCGTCTCTGTGCTATGCTATGTTGCTGGACCGGAATGATTACGCCATTCTTCAGATCGTCTTCTCATCCCTTAATCTGTCTTCCCATACTTTTTGTGCTACCACTTAGATACACTTCCTTTAAATTACTGTTTAATAGTGACTTTTAAGTACTAATTTATTAGTTTTAAATAGTCATAGAAAATGTATTTTGATAATAATACAATGATTTGAATCAGATTTACACTATTGAGTCTTTTTCATCATCAGAATAAATAAAATTAAAACAAAAAAAATGACAAATGTGTTGTTTCAATAAATGGTGTGTTACAAGTCGTAATTTACAATAGGAGAAAAAATATTATTGGGACCCGGGAATCGAACCCGAGACCTCTCGATCAGCAGTCGCATACGCTAACCACTAGACCAACGAGGCAGTAAATTGTTTTCTTTTTTTCGTTTAAAATATCTTTTTTTTAGGGTACCGTAGTTTCCTAGTGAAGATTTAAAACTCGGTACAGGTTACCTCTAGATTAGTTTCAGTCAGCATTCAGGAATTTATATTCCTGGTATATTTGTTTGGAAACTATTTTAGGAACTGGTTCCGTCCTTACTCAGCACGCTGGCCGACACGTATGGTCAAGTTATCCTCGAAAATTGGGACATGTTTGTACTGCGCCGGACATTTAATTTTTATCAAAAAAATCGGGACTGTCCCGTCAAAATCGGGACGTTTGGCAACGCGGTAACCCAACGAGGGTCAAAGCATTTATAAGTCCAAATTGGTCTACACATCACACTGTTATAACACACATTAAGTTTGTGTTTATGAAATTGTGAATGTTTTGTTTAAATTGTTGTGTGAGTTCTGTTACATATTGTCCAAAGTCCTGCTGGCGGTGGCGTGTGTAGCGGGTCGTTCGGCTCCCTACGATATGGTTGAACTGGACTATGGCTGGTGCATAGGTCATGCTGGTGATACGGGCGCCGTCAGCCGAGGCTGGTCATCTCACAACTTCTATTTATTGTTTAATTATTTTTGTGTAAATATCAGCATCGTCCTCACTTTTAACAAAATGCCTAAAACAATGTAACCAAAAATTGTAAAAACAATGTTGGAAAAGAGTGTCCATGGAGTTTCTTGTCTGTTCTTCTCCATAGGATCTACGAATTGGACACAGACAATTAGCTTCACGACTGACTACGTACTTATTGGTTTATTTGAAATAAAAATGGTTTAATTTGATTTGATTTGATCCCTATTTACTTTGTCTCATCACTATTTGTTATAGTAAAATGATAACTTGCAATTATTCCTAATTTATTTTAAAACAATATTAAAAATCAGCAATAACTATGCTATAAATACGCAAGACTTTCCTAAATTCGTTCAGTTGGTTGTTCTTCAGCTAAACTGCTCCCCAGCTACGGACCTGATTCTTGCCTGCCGGCTGGCTATCAGTGAAAGCTACGAATACACTCCAGGTCTACTCTGCTCTTCGCTAGAGCTATCCGCGCTATATCCAAGTCGCGTATAGTTTTAATTATAAGTAGGAATTCTGTGTCAGAACTTGTGTGTAAGTAAAAAAAATTCAGTTAATAAATAGTTATTGAAATTTTTGGTACTGTGTTTTTTTATAAGTGCTGAATAGGACAATCTAACCATTCGTAGTAACAGACAAATGTTTTTGTATGTAAGTCTAAAATGTGTATCCTTCTTCCTACCCTTTATTCCCAAGTTTTTTTGGGGTGGGCTACTAGTTCAACCGGTTTTACCTGAATATCAGTTTTTCCACGGAGCGACTGGCATCGGACCTCCGCAACCCTAAGGGAGAACTGAAATTCGAAGATTGAACTAGCTGTCAGTATATTTGACGGCATTGACTTCCCAATAACGATTGTCATAGATGTTCATGACAAGCGGGACCGATGGCTTTACGTGCTCTCCGAGGCACGGGCGTGAATCACCGCCAAACTTCTAAACTCCGGGCTGCTATTAGGAATTTATTTTTAGAAAAACCCAAAAACACTTTTTTGGCCCGACCCGGGATTTGAACCTCTTGATTAGCAGTCGCATACGCTAACCACTAGAACAACGAGTAAATGTGTATGAGTGAAGATTATCTCCCGCAAAATATGATAATCTGTTTTGTATCGGGAAAAGACGCCATGACTACTCTCCTCTGGATTGCTTCTCCTCTATTGCTCCATGCTGCATCATCATCAATCATCAACAGCCTTTAACAGTGCACTGCTGGACATAGGCCTCTCCTTTGAAAGAAGGTTATGGTCTACTATACCACGCTGGACAGACGGGTTGGTTTAAGGTTGGTTTCAAGTTTTCCTTCTCTTTGCATTGATGTTGTCTTTCGTAGTTTATCCCTTAGTCGCCTTTTACGACACCCGCGGGATGAATAGGGGCGGTGACTCTTTGTATTGTGAATCCGTCACCACATGAACATCAACAACCTATAACGTCCCACTACTGGGCTCAAGTCTCAGAAGAGGGTTAAGACCACACATTCTGACGCTAGCTGAGTGCGAGTAAGGGACTATTTTACTTAATGTTTACAGCAATTTTCTAGGTAGTAGATTCACGCTGATTTTAGCACGAATAGTCCGGCTAGACCGGGGCAGTACTACCCTCACACAGAAGACCATCCTAATAATACCAGTATTCTTGCTGTCGTATTTCGTTGGTGAGTGTGAGACCGGAGGCCTAATAATTCTGCATGATTCAACCGGCCTTAGGAGGCCGGAAGAATGATGCAGAATGTTCTGACCAAGCCGCCATGGTATGGGTCACCATGCTGCATTGCCCACACTCACAATGAGGATGGTGGCCCCTACTCCTGGATTCTACTCATGCTTTCCATCAGGCAAAGTAGAGTCACTTTTGTAAGCTTACATAAAAAAAAACAAATTAATTCGAAAACTTCTTTTATTTATTATATTACATTATTATTTACATTAATTTACAATTTTAAAGCTTGTCTGTAGACAGTAAATAAATTATAAATGTAGGTCAATTTTACATTAGCTAATAAAAACTTTAATGAGGCCAAGATTGAACTTACAAAGCCAACAATGGCCCCAGAAAGTAAAGACTTCGACGGTGCTTTAAAGAAGCCAGTACAGAAATCAGTTTATTATACTAATAAACTAGCTGCGCCCCGCGGTGTTACCCGCGTATATCATTATGGTTGCTATGCAAGTGTGTTATGCATAGCAACCTGTGAAGTTTTGACAGGAGATAAACAGTGATACATTTTGACATCTACGATTTATGTATTTTTACAATCACCTAGCTTTCGCCCGTGTATCTCGATTATTGCAGTAAAAAGTAGCCTATGTGTTATTCGGATATTTATAAGCTATATTATTGTAAAGTTTCATCAAAATCCCTTCTGTAGTTTTTGCGTGAAAGAGGAACAAACATACATACACACATACATATATATATACTCACAAACTTTCGCGTTTATAATATAAGTAGGATTATATTATCATCAAAAACATAACTATTTAATAAATTGATGACTTTCATATTTTATGATGATGATTGATAAAAACCAATTTATTGTCAATCATATTTATTATTGAATAATAAATGATGACCAAATGAAATGTCCGTGTGGTGACGGATGAAGAATACAGATTGTCACCACCCCTGTTCATCTCGCGGGTGTCGTAAAAGGCGACTAAGGGATAAACTACGCAAGACATTTATGCAAAGAGAAGGAAAACTTGAAACCAACCCCATACCAACCTGTCTGGCCAGCGTGGTATTGTAGGCCAAAACCTCCTTCTAAGGAGAGGCCTATGTCCAGCAGTGGACTGTTGGAGGCTGTTGATGAAATGAAATATTCATTTTAAATTCGTTCTTATTGTTAGTAACTCTGTCTCTCACGATTTCACGAATATACTGCTACTATGGTTTCAAAGAAGTTTTGCATTTCATTCATGAAGAAGAATATAGGCTGTTCTACATATAAACACGAAGCCACGGGCAAAAACTAGTTTTCTTTATTAACACTTAGACACTTATAAATACTAAAAATGTACAATTTATAAATTAAATACATTATTTTTACATCACAATGCTCAAATCATATAACAACAGTTAAATTATTTGACATTTTACTTAAAACTGGCACATTTTTTTATTTATATTATAATTATTATACAATTTTTTACAATAAATAATAATTATTTGGCATCAAATACATTTACAAAAATTATCACTTTTTGAACTCACACTTTTTACAAAATTAGACAAAAGAATACATAATAATTTAAATTTTTACAAAATCATTTCGGAAGTTATTGAAATAATTAAGTTAAAGTGAACAAACTTCGTGAAACTGCCTCGTTGGTTTAGCGGTTAACGCACGTAACTGTCGAACAAGACGTCTCGGATTCGAGTCCCGTCGTCGGCCATTGATCATCTATGGGTAATCTTTTTTGTTTTACACACTAATTAAACTTTCAAATTCGGTTCGCCATCAGGGTTGCGGAGGTCTGATACCAGTCGCTCCGCGTAAAAAGTGATATTCGGATAAAACCGGTTGAACTAGTAGCCGACCGCAAATAAGATTAGGAAAAATAAATTAATGCTAGGAATGACGTCACTCAAAAACTTTACCAAAGATTTCTTTTGAAAAATATTTGCAATGAATTCCAAAATGATTATATGTTATTATTTTACAATAGAATATTATAGGTAATAAATAAGAATTATAAGATAAAAATACCATTATTTTCATATACCATAGTGAAATGGTGGGTTTTTTTGTCATAAACCAGAAAACGACTCATAATATTTGTGTCGAATTTATTAATTTAAAAATTTTTTTTGGAAAAAATTGAAGAATGTTTGTTTATAAGAATCTGAATTATGATATACTAAAAATTATAGTAAATATACATGATCAACTTAAATGTTTTGAATTATTTTTGTTTACAGTTTCCGAAAATTCAAGTTTAAATCACATTATTAATGAAATTTATTTAAGTAATGAATGACTCATAAACTGATACAAAATAAGTAGGAACTTTCAAATTCTTAACTTATTTCTCTTTAAGTATTACTTATACAATGTCACAGAGTAAAAAAACTGATTTATTAAATTTACAAAAAACAGCTACCTAAAACTAGCTTCGCATTTTTCAATTTGATTCAAAACTTTACTAATTCTTTCATTTAACACTTTCGCATTCTTCTCCGGTAAAGAAGGAAGTATATCTCTAATAACTACAGAGTTTTTCTTATGAAACATATCACTTAGAACATGGTAAATATTTTTATTCTCAGACAGCCTTCTCAGGGCCTCGACCGTCCTCTTTCTGAACACGCACAAATTATCCAACATCAGACTATGATACACATTATACTTCTTTAACAGTCTGTATCCATGTAACAATCCAGATTCATTATCCAGAAAGATGAGAAGTCCACTATCCATCTTCTTGGCCAGATTGTGAGCAGGACCATCCATAATATTGACATTCCATTGAAAATTGAACAGATTGTTCACTATTCTATCCAAATTTGCTGTCAAATAATCGAAAATTATCAAATCTGACCATTGGGCTAACTCCAAGAATCGATCAATCGTTTTCTTGTTAATTTTCAAATCGATATTAGTGAAATTCTTTATATCTTGCTTGTGTTTCACTTCTTTACTTCTCAGTTTATCGATTAGAAGACGTTTATTTATTTCTGTATCGTTTTCTTTCAAGCACATCGTTAAAACATCGATTTTATTCAAATGTCTTGTTGTCGGTCTAAATATATCTGGTATGGAAGCAGATTCGAGACTAGGTACATATTGTGTAATAACAACAGCCCTGTTCGAACTCCATTGAGCTGCTGCAATATCGTTTGCAACATTCCTCCATAGTTTATCTTTCAAATCGACAATTTTAACAACCGATGGAGCTAAATTCGTCAAATTTAATAATCTTCCTACGTAAAAACTGAATATCTCGCCTTGGATTTGATCAGTATTTTGCCTGTATCTCACACAGGCTTGCAAACCATCTTTGAATGTTACCAGACGATTCTGCATTCTCCCACAGCCCAATTCCATTTTAATCACTTCAGATTCTTCGATGTACTTTTCCCACATTTCAGCAGAACTTTCTCCATAACCTTGAGGCATGGAATTTTCAATTTGAGGACCCCAGTATATATTATCATAGAGTACTGTAGCATCGTTAGGAACAAAAGTTTTATTTATAACAGGAATATGTCTTTCACTTTTAGTATCTTTTAGAATATCTTTCATTATTTCTGTTAATCCTTTTGGATATACATCTTTTTTGTATTTATTATCTATACTAGTAAAAGATACAGCTGTAAATCTATTTTTATCTGTTTTGATGTCAGCTTTATCTAAATTTAAACTTCTCTGATTAATATTTATTGCACTAACTATAAATTTTTCTTCATATTGTCCACTCATTAGAATAACTCCGATTGCTAGACCAAAGATGAAACTAATGATTACACTTAAAAAGCAGTACGTCAAACCTTCTTTTTTGAGACTCTTTTTGGTTTTATCATTAAAGATTATGTAAGGTTTGTTTCTAAAGTCTATCGGCATGTTAACTATTTCAATATTCTTCTCTTCCGCGTCTTTTAGAGATGGTATTCTATCAGTGTAGGCTGGTGGGTTGATTTCTCTTGTTGTCTCCATTTTGGCATCTTCTCTCAGCTTCATCTGTGGAGTACCATCATTTTCTGGATCTGTAACAAATAAATTTTTATTGAGTCCATCTCTATAAAATGTATATCGAAATTTTTGTCTGTCTTTCTGTCTGTCTGTCTTTCTGTTGACCTAAGGAGTAACTTAGACTATTTTTTTTAGACTAGCATCGCTCCGCGGCATTACTGGTTTATATTATTAATATACACATAATCATCATCATCATCATCATCATCCAAAAACTCCCAATCCTGATAAGACACATATATCTCATCATAAAAGACTAATTGTGAGAATTGATATGAGCATGGCTCTACTATTCTCAAGGTAGTAGAGCGGTCGGGTCAGAAAGTGTTTTTGGGTTTTTCTAAAAAGAAATTCCTAATAGCAGCCCGGAGTTTGGAAGTTTGGCGGTGATTCACGCCCGTGCCTAAGAGAGCACGTAAAGCCGTCGGTCCCGGTTGTCATGAACATCTATGGCAATCGTTATTGGGAAGTCAGTGCCCTCAAATATACTGACAACTAGTTCAATCTTCTAATTACAGCTCTCCCTTAGGGTTGCGGAGGTCCGATGCCAGTCGCTCCGTGGAAAAACTGATATTCAGGTAAAACCGGTTGAACTAGTAGCCAACCCTAAATAATATTGGGAATAATGGCTAGGAAGAAGACGCTACTACCCTCACACAGAAGACCAACCTAATAATGACAGCATTCGCGTTGTCGTATTTCGTTGGTGAGTGTGAGACCGGAGGCCCAAAGATCTTGCTAGATATGGTATGATGACCTCCACGGTATGGGTCATCATCATTCGAAAACCTTGGTGGAGCACTGGCAGCGTATGCGACTTCTGTGCTTAAATTCTCAGATCGGACCAGATCAGAGTCTGTGTTTTTTCTATATAATATGTATGTATTTACAAAAAAAATATATGTTTATGTATTTATATCAATTGTCTAGTATCCATAACACAAGCTCTGCTTAGTTTGGGACTAGATGCTTGTGTGTAAGATATTGTAGTGTAGGACGTCCACAGGCGAGGTGGAGTGACGACCTGCGTAAGATGGCTGGCAGGAGCTGGATGCGAGAAGCCCAAAATCGATCAGAGTGGTGTGCAGTGGGAGAGGCCTATGTCCAGCAGTGGCCTGCGATAGGCTGATGATGATGATGAAGATATTGTAAGATAAATATTTATTTATTACCAAACTCCTGGGTTCTACTCATACTTTCTATTAAACAGAGTAAAGTCACAAAAAAATCACGTTCATAAAAAAAAAACATATCCCAATATGGTAGAAATCCCATCATTGAATGGCTGATTGCGACAACTTCATATGATGGATGACCTCGCTCAAAACTACCTGAATATGTGACATCAATATGATGGATTGGGATTCCAAAAAAAAAAAACTTTTTTAAAATCTCTTTGACATTAGTTTTATGAACGGCGTTGTGGTTTAAATGGTCACCTTGCCAAAATCAAAAATAGTTTTCATAATTTTATTGTAACACTTTGTTGAAGTAATTACAACACATATTCATGAAAAGTTTCATCTTTCTAGCTCTTACCGTTTGGATGGTATGTCGAGGACGGACGGACGGACGTACATGACGAAATAGTTTTATTGTCACAACAAAAATTAAATTAGATACTGTAGCAATGACGCTGTTACTACTACTTTAGCATCAATGGCTATTTGGAATTTAAAAAAAAAATACCCAAAGGCCTTTTTTTTTTTACAAATATTTGTCCCACGCAGCCCTTAACACAAATAATTATAAGTTACAAAGGAAACCACGCCCAAACAAACATAGAGCAGTTAAAACGCCCACTACTTAAACAGTAATAATTAAATTAGTAGCTTTTTATAACAGAGTTGCTAATACCACTGCAGGGCGTCTTTGTCAGAGTTCTATTTAATATTAAAGACGTTTGAAAAAGACGTTTTTGTTTGACACTTGACAATGCTGATTTATGTAATAATGGGCGCACACACACATAAATATTTTGAGAAGTTAATCATTAAACATGACGTATGTGATTGTTTTTTCATGGTATTGAAACTTTACAGGTAGTAAATTACAGCACAAATCGACGGCACCTATTTTTTTTTTTTTTTACGCGGGGAATGCTTTTGATACCATACCCTTCGTGTGGTAAACGAAGGGCGTATGTGGGACTCCCGGAGGAATCGGTTTACCCACTAAACCCCGCGGCGGCCTACCTCGGCAGTTGGGAGGAACACCAGGAACGCATCAGCGGTTTCTGGAGTCCCCCCTGCCTTACCCCACGACTGGGGTACATCCCGGGGTGATTATTAAATCGACGGCACCTAGTGGCTTAAGCGGTCGCCACGCCGCTTCCTACTGCGCCAAGTGTCGTAGGTTCAAATCCCACGTAGGCTAACACTTTGTGTGATTCACAATTTGTTGTTCTCAGTCTGGGTCAAGTCCCCCGCGACACAGGAATATATATTCCTAATGCGGGAGTTGTCTTATTAAAAGAAAAAAAAATGAGCCTGCTCGACCAGCGATGTACTGCACTCTCGCAGAAGACCAACCTTAACTGACAGCATTCGTGCGTTTTGTTTCGTTGGTGAGTGTGACCGGTGGCCTAATGATGGAGAAGCATTTAAATAGGCTGCAGTAAGGGCCATGATGTTGCATTGTCTGATGAGGCGACTACCACATAAAATATACAACAGCCATTACCGTCTTTACCATAAAGGCACACGGGGCCCGTGCCCAGGGCCCACCATTATC
This sequence comes from Phragmatobia fuliginosa, assembly GCA_932526445.1. Classification (NCBI taxonomy): domain Eukaryota; kingdom Metazoa; phylum Arthropoda; class Insecta; order Lepidoptera; family Erebidae; genus Phragmatobia; species Phragmatobia fuliginosa. The sequence goes on along the minus strand of OW052083.1, from coordinate 1,232,950 downwards.
ATGGGGCCCTCCAACTAACCGACAATTCGTTTATCTCACAGATATAGTCTAAAAATATTGTTAGCCACAAGTTTTTGTTTCACAAAAAAGTGACAGTTCAATACGAAAGTATCGAAAGAATTACTTAGCTTGTAGTATTGTTTATCGTATGATATTTTTATTAGACGCACAATAAATTAGGGCCCCCAAACTCTTAAGTGCACAGGGCCCCCTGCATAGTTAAAGACGGCCCTGACAACAGCGCCATTTACCGAAGAAACACTAACCCATGGATTAACTATTAATTCTGAATCGCGAGAGCCTCGTGCCGATTTGTATAACACCCCAACATCAACAGTTGAGCCATGGCCCGCCACCGATCACCTCGCCTGATCGGAGAATCCTCCCTTTACCGGAGGGACACGAAACCCGTTCCTCTACATCTGAATTTACAATTACTATGGTGATTGGGATCTTGGATTCTACTCTTGCTTCCCATCAGGTACAGTCTCACACACCGGGACTCAGCAAGTGAAATTATAATTTACTTGTTAAAACTTAGACTAACAGCTCTATACAAATACTTGGTTAACAAGAAGGTTCTTTTTTTATTGGGACCAACCAGGGAGCTGTTTTTTGTACGTTTTTGAGTTGCGGTCGAATTGGGGTTCCTTTGTCAATGGTTCTATTTATTAAATAGTGAAGTTTTCTATTTTATATTGATACTAGCTAAGTCCCGTGATGTTACCCGTGGTTGTTGTTGTACCACAGCGAGTAACGCCGCAGTGCAAAGCTGGTCTAAAAAAGGAGTCTACGATACTCTTTAATTCCTTAGTTATCTAACACTGAGTTTTGTCAAAAGCGGTCAAGTTGTTTGTGAGATTATGCGAATATACAAACACATATTCAGCCCTTATATGTCATTTGTAACTTCAAATCAACAACTTTTAACAATAAACAAAAATTATCAATTTTTAATTTTTTTATATATCTGTTTAATTCTTTGAAACGGTGAGACCGATTTTGAAGAGGCTTTCAGTGCCAGATAGTTGCTGTTACAAGTAGTAACTTAGTCTTATCTAGGGAATGGCTGTACTGTTTTTGACGGAACTTTCACTGGCAGAAAGCTGATAAGTGATTACATAAGAAGTGATTTAGACAACATTTTTTTAGGCGGGATTCAGCCAGTTTCAATATAAAATAGAAAACTTGACAAAGGAACCCCAATTCAACCGCAGCTCAAAAACCTACAAAAAACAGCGCCCTGGTTAAACATAGGCTCCCGTACAGACGGTATGAAAAGACTTGCCGTTATGCGGAACCTTTTTTGTGAGTGAGCGTTCACGCTTGACATATAGTTAGACATATTTATGTAGTTAACGTTTTGTTGGAATTCTGTTGAACACGACACTGTGACACGGAATCGTTTCCTTATACATAATATTGAATTATAAAATATTTGTTCAAGTTAATTTTACTTTACTGATTTTATGCCTTGTTGGTCTAGTGGTTGGTATATGCGTCTGCTGATCAATACGTCTCGGGTTCGATTCCCAGGTCGGACTAAATGTTTGTGTAATCCACAAATTAGGGTTGTTTTATATGTGTGTTTTACAAAAAAAAAGTATGTTTATGTATTTATATCAGTTGTTTAGTACCCATAATACAAGCTCTGCTTAGTTTGGAACTAGATGACGTTGTGTGTAAGATGTCCGAAATATTTATTATTATGTCTTTTGCTGTAAACGGGCAGTTATTCACGATAAAATTAAAAATAGGTTATGATACCTTCTATTTGCATATAGATAGATTTTTCACCCCCGAAAATCCCAAATTTCAACGAAATTGTTAGAGCCGTTTTCGACACTCCTTTGGGTGCTATTTTGACCCACTATAAACGGCTTGATTTCGTTCAAACTTTGTAGATTTATCGAGAACCGATGACAATACAATCAGTTGTAAAGTGGGTCAAAATGCACCCAAAGGAGTCGGTTACAAACATACAAACATACAGGTGAAGCTAATAAAAGCGTGTAACATAACCTTTTTCTTTTAAAGTTAGTTAAAAAACAGATAAGTAAGTTCACCTTCGTATATGCTGCTAATCATTTTCATCTTGAATGTCATAAAATATTGAAGCATATTTTGTTTTTTTTTTTTACAAAAAAGAACTTGTTCGGACATGTCCGAGGTAATTATCTCACGATCTATCGAATGAGAAATAATAAGGGAATATAATATCATGCGTTCGTCTGTGTGGTAGCAGGTTATGAATATTGGGCGTCACCACCCCTTTCCACCCCTATCTATAAAAATAAATAAAATTGGAGTGTCTGTTTGAAATGTCAAATTAACAGTTTTTTGACCGAAATAACTCTACTCTGCCTGATGGAAAGCATGAGTGGGATCCAAAAGTGGTCACCAAAAGAAATCTGCCTAACTTACACCTCAACATAATTATCCTCCTAGCCTTTATTCCTAAGTTTATTTGTGGTCGGCTACTAGTTTTACCTGAATATCAGTTTTTCCACGGAGAGACTAGCATCGTACCTCCGCAACCCTAAGGGAGAACTAAAATTAGAAGATTGAACTAGTTGTCTTCGAATTTTAGTTCTCCCTTAGTAGTTGTGAATTTGAGGGCACTGACTTCCCAATAAAGATTGCAATAGAAGTTCATGACAACCGGGACCGACGGCTTTACGTGCTCTCCAAGGCACGGGCGTGAATCACCGCCAAACTTCCAAACTCCGGGCTGCTATTAGAAATTTCCTAAGAAAAACCCAGAAACACTTTTTGGCACGACCCGGGATTTGAACCCGAGACCTGTTGATTATCAGTCGCATACGCTAACCACTAGACCAACGAGGCAGTTAATATGTTAATATTTTTGTCTGTCTGTCTGTTAGTCAGCTTCTTACAGCTAATCTCTGGAATTGCTGAACCGATTTTGATGGAACTTTTACAGGCAGATAGCTAAAGACATAAGGAGTATCATATATTACTATTTGCAGACTATCTCGCCCCGTGGCTATATCGCAATAGCCGTAAGTAACACCGCGAGGCTTAGATAGTTAGGGAATCCTACTAATATGATAAACGCGAAAGTTTGTGAGTATGTATAAATGTTTGTTGCTCTTTCACGCAAAAACTACTGAACGGATTTGGATGAAACTTTACAGTAATATAGCTTATATATCAGAATAACACATAGGCTACTTTTTACTGCAATAATCGAGATAAACGGGCGAAAGCTAGGTGATTATAAAAATACATAAATCGTAGATGTCAAAATGTATCACTGTTTATCTCCTGTCAAAACTTCACAGGTTGCTATGCATAACACACTTGCATAGCAACCATAATGATAGTTTCTAAATGGCTAATTTAAAAATCATCAACAGCCTTCAACAGTCCACTGCTAGACATAGGCCTCTCCTTAGAAAGGAGGTATTGGCCTACTATACCACGCTGGCCAGACGGGTTGGTATAGGGTTGGTTTTAAGTTTTCCTTCTCTTTGCATTGATGTTGTCTTGCGTAGTTTATCCCTTAGTCGCCTTTTACGAAACCCGCGGGATGAATAGGGGTGGTGACACTGTATTCTTAATCCGTCACCACACGGAAAAAATGAGTTCTGGATAATCACAAATTATCCCGAAAATACGCGGGTAACACCGCGGGGCGCAGCTAGTAAAAAAGAATGAAGCCGCGGTCAACAGCTAGTAGATTCATAAAACCATTGGACTGAAACAATTCTTCGAATATTGACCGTAGCTCCAAATATGGTCACCAACCCAATTCTATACCTTGACAAATATAGTTTAACCCCGTTGACACGAACCCGGATGTATCCACAATAAAGCTCTCAAACAATAAGATTCTGAACTCACGTTTCGATAATCGAGTCGCAACAATCTATCTTGTCGAGAATCGATTTTAAATCATTCGATGAAATACAATCGTATCTACGATTGTTTATAATAACACTAGTTAATATTGCAGTTACACTCGTGTTTTATATTACCTCGTTGGTTTAGTGGTAAGCGTATGCGGCTGGCAACCAAGATGTAGCGGGTTCGATTCCAAAAAGTATATTATTGTAGAGTTTTTATGATTATTAGTAGGTTAACTGCCTCTTTGGTCTAGTGGTTAGTGTGTGCGACTGCTAATCAAGAGGTCTCGGGTTTAAATCCCGGGTCGGGCCAAAAAAAAGTGTTTTTGGGTTTATCTAAGGAAATTCCTAATAGCAGCCCGGAGTTTGGAAGTTTGGCGGTGATTCACACCCGTGCCTCGGAGAGCACGTAAAGCCGTCGGTCCCGGTTGTCATGAACATATATGGCAATCGTTATTGGGTAGTCAGTTCCCTTAAATATACTGACAACTAGTTCAATCTTCGAATTTCAATTCTCCCTTAGGGTTGCGGAGGTCCGATGCCAGTCGCTCCGTGGAAAAACTGATATTCAGGTAAAACCGGTTGAACTAGTAGAGGAAATAAACTTGGAAATAAAGGCTAGGAAGATGGTAGGTTATTAACACATGCTTATATCAGCATGAATGGGCCGACTAGACCGGGGCAGTAGGTACTACCCTCACACAGAAGACCAACCTGACCGCATTCCTGCCGTCGTATTTCGTTGGTGAGTGTGAGACGGGAGACACAATCATTCTGCATCTTGCTTTTGGATCAAAAGATGCAAACATGAAACTTACATACATACATAATTATAGTGAAACTCCTCCGAGACGCAGGAGGATCGTAATCAATTGTTTATCTTGGAATCGAACTCCCTACCTCTAGCTTAATAGCAACTAACAAACTTGTTCTCAGCGAAAGTTGTACTTCTTTTTAGATGAAAAGATTACTCTATATTTTTTTTGTATTTTAATGAAAGTGTGCAAAATTTCAAGATAATCGGTTGAGCAGTTTATGCGTGAGAGCGTAACAAACAGACATACATTCGCATAATTAATGTTAGTTAAATAGATAGTCTATGGGTACTTTCATTTTTCTTTATTCTGTATGTAGTGTTGCCATGAATATAAACTCAAGCACAATCAGTGTTGCCCATCAAAAAATGAACTGTCATTGGAATTAATGATTTTTTTTCAAATGTCAAAATATACGTGTCGAGTGTGCAATTAAAAATAAATAAATTAATTGGTTCCGTATATCTTTATAGAATTTCTCTTATAAGCTATTGTTAAGTTTTTAAAATTAAATTATAATTGCGAATTGGAATCGTTCTTAATTTTTCTTCAAAGAACTTTTTACTGAAGTTTTTTTAATTCATTCAATCATTCATTCATTGATATGTCTAAATGACAGGCCTGTTGGTATATTGATTAGTGACTCTATCTGCTAAGCCGGAAGTAGTGGGTTTGATTTCCAAACAAGACAATAGTTGTATGATTGTGTGATTGTTCTATTCGTGTGTGTATTTTTATATTCCTGGTCCAGGCCGCTGTAGTAGGGGTCACCATAATGAATTGTCTACACTCACTGCGAAAGCAGACAATATAGGAATGCAACAGCAGACCCACGGCCTCTTGAAATGCTTCAGTATCATTGTACCTCCGGTCTCACACTCACCAACGAAATACGACAACAAGAATGCTGTCATTATTAGGATGGTCTTCTGTGTGAGGGTAGTACTGCCCCGCTCGAGGTGGACCATTCGTGCTGAAATCAACGTGGATCTACTATCTATTACAGTCGGAGAATCCTGTCTTTAGGACGCTGTTGTTGGTCTAGTGGTTAGCGTATGCGGCTGCTGATCAAGAGGTCTCGGGTTCAATTACCGGGTCGGATCAAATGTTTGTGTAATCGCCAAACATTTGTTTCGGAGTCTGGGTCTTTCTATGTATAATATGTATGTATTTGCAAAAAAAAAAGTATGTTTATGTATTTCTATCAGTTGTCTAGTACCCATTTATTTATTTTTTATTTATTTTATATGTGGAAAATCATCGTGGACCGTCACCCCACCGGGGGTTACGGCGCGGTGGTGTGTCGGACTTGAACCGACTAAAAACCACACAGTGTGCCCTCTCCGCGCTTCTCTGTTTAGGTGGAGGAGAAGTCCAGGGTCAGATCTCCTTTTGGACTCTCCTAGCGCCTGCCCGCTCCTCTTTCTTAGGCGGCGTCCGGCACACACCACACACGCCGCCAGTTGTCTAGTACCCATAACACAAGCTCTGCTTAGTTTGGGACTAGATGACGTTGTGTAAAAAAAACCGAATTTTCTATCTTTTCTATCTATTCGCAGTCAAATTTCAAAAAGCCATTATTCAGAATAACTGACAATAGTACCTATTCTAGAAGTTCCTCATGCTCAAGAGACAAGGAATTCGGAATGATTTAACAGAATATATTGTTGTCATCATGACTGGCTCGCTATACGATACTTAATTCTCGTGATTAATGATACAGATCGATGGAACAGAGACCAGAGACATACAGACGGGACAGTGGGCTGACAGAATCCGTCAGTCGAAGTTAGAACTGAGGGAGACTGCCAAAAATATGTAAAAAAATAAAATGGGTAATATTGAACTGCACGTTGATTATGTGTCCGTGTGGTGACGGATTAAGAATACAGAGTGTTACCACCCCTATTCATCCCGCGGGTGTCGTAAAAGGCGACTAAGGGATAAACTACGCAAGACAACATCAATGCAAAGAGAAGGAAAACTTGAAACCAACCCTTTTTTTTTTTTTTTAGTGTGTGAAAAATCATCATGGACCGTCACCCCACCGGGGGTTACGGCGGGGTGGTGTGTCGGACTTGAACCGACTAAAAAACACACAGTGTGCCCTCTCCGCGCTTCTCCGTTTAGGAGTAGGAGAAGTCCAGGGTGGGATCTCCTTCTGAACTTCTCCAGCGCCTGCCCGCTCCTGATGCGGGCACCGTCTCTGTTTGACGACCCTCTCTTAGGCGGCGTCCGGCACACACCAACGCCGCCCCCTCGCGGCTGGCCACATAATGCGGGTGGAGGGAAAACCCGTCCCGTCCACCCGCGGCCACACTCAAGGCGGCATGAGGCGCAGATGTTCGCGCCTCCGCCGCCCGAGTCGCCGGCGGCGAATCTGGTCCGATTGGATGTCGTCCTCCCGGGCCTTCTCCGCCGCCTCCTTCTGCGTGATTACGTCCTCGCAGAAGGTTGCGACCGCGGTAAATGAGCTCTCGCTGCCGACCATGGAACGAACGACGGCCGGCAGCGAGAGATCCCCTCCGATGACTGCAGTGAGGACCCGGCGCTGCGTCTCCCATGCGGGGCAGATCGCCAGCGTGTGATGAGCCGAATCCTCACTGCAGTCGCAGTGGTGGCAGGCGGGACTCAATTCCCTCCTGGCGACCGAGTGCAGGTACTTTCCGAAGCAACCATGCCCGGAAAGAACCTGCGTCAGTCGGAAGGTAAGGGTCCCGTGCTGCCGCACTGCCCACTTGAAACCAACCCTGTACCAACCCGTCTGGCCAGCGTGGTATAGTAGGCCAAAACCTCCTTTCTAAGGAGAGGCCTATGTCCAGCAGTGGACTGTTGAAGGCTGTTGATGAATGCAAAAATGAAACGTTGATTCAATTTCATGTAAGTTTGTAAAGTTGTACGTATAAAGGATGAGTGTTCCTAATGTGGGAGATGTCTTTTTTTTTTAAATATTATGAATCTGCCTGTTCTTATGTCGCGCTTTCGCGCCAAAACTACTAAACCGATGTTTTTCTAAGCGGCTTGAAAGCTTCCAACTAAGCTTCACGATTTCTTACACTCGATACAAACGGGACCGACTGCTTAATGTGACCCTCGAATCACGGCAACGCTAATAGCATATCATTTCACAAACGGTCACCCATCTACGTACTGACCGCGACATCGTTGCTTACCCTCGGTGAATAATTCCAATCACCTAAGGCCTAGGCTTAAATATAAAAAACTGGCCTATTGCGTGTCAGGCCACGCATAGAATAGGGTTCCGTAGTCACCCATAATGGTGGGTAGGTTTAAAATCGTGTCCAATAGATAATTGTTATGTTTACTTATTATTTCTTTATTTTTGTACGAAGTTTTCCAATGAGTGTATTGTACAAGTTAGGCCCCTATAACTTCTGAAATAAAAAAGTTATCAAAACCGCTATAGTTTTCCTTGAAAGTTCAATATATGGACCATCATGAATTTTTTCAATTTTTTTGTGTCAGCCGTAAGATTTTTAGAGGGACGCACTGTTTTTGCAAAAAAATTCGCTTTAAAGGTGAATAACTCGCAAACGGATGGCTAAATCTAAAAATAGTTTTAGCAACCTCACAATGTTTTTAAAAGACCTATCTAATAATGCCCCACACGATGGGACTTAAGAAAATAAAATCATCCCACTTTACGTTTAGGGGAGGTACCCCAAATAAAAATATTTTTCATAATTTTATTGTAGCACTTTGTCGACGTAATTACAACACATATTCATGCAAAGTTTCATCTTTCTAGCACTTACGGCCGGACGGACGGACGTACATGACGAATCTATAAGCAAATAGACATGCACAATTCTACCTATTGTCACATCTGCGATATTTTCCCGCCAACTCCGTGTCTATGGTCATAGGATCACAGCACAGATAATATCATTGTTGCATAGATACTTTTTGTTGGAATCTATAGCTTTTTGTATACGTTGTACCGTTTATGGTATGTTTGGATTTGTTAGTATAATCGAACCTGGGACCTTTTAATATTAGTGTTGTAGAAAGGTCATGACTGACTGATTTTTAGAGGAAATGTGCTTTTTTGGTAAGGTAAACAGAATATGCCGCCATATTGTGGGTTACCATACAACTTTTTTTAAAAGACAACTCCTGCATTAGGAATATAAATTCCTCTATTGTTGACTTTACAAACATACATGAAACGGACATAAAGAACACCTAGACTCAGAACAACAATTTGTGAAATATACAAAATGTGGGATTTGAACCCACGATACTTGGCGCAGTAGGAACCGGCGTGGCCACCGCTTAAACCACTAGACCAACCGTGCAGTCATCGGTAATAACAATGAGGATGGTGACCTATTGAATTCTACTTTTGCTTTCCATCAGGCAGAGTAGAGTCACTTCAGTCAGTCCACGTCAGTCAAGGAAAGCTATTTTATATGTATAGACTAGTAGAGACATGCGGTGTTACCTGCAATTATTGTTATAAATCGTGAGTAACGCCGCGAAAATAAGCTAGCCTATAAAAATGCTTAACTTACTCGTTATGATAATAGCTATTTGCTCAAAATCGTACCATCCGTTCCAGAGATTACCCGTAACAAGCAGACAGACAGAAACAAAATATTTAAAAATTGCTTAGTATATGTAACAACAGAACATGACATACTTTCATTTGAATTTAGTAAAAAACTTGACACCTCAATTTAATTTAATTTTATAGATCTATACTGATTATGTGTCAGATATTAGGGCCACCGCACACTAGCTACTTTTAGCATCGGCGATCGGCAACTAGTCGCTTTTTAGAAGCTAAATACGGCGACCGAACGCTCCACACCGCACACTTAAAAACGCCAAACGCGGGGATCGAGTCGCTTTTTAGAAGCGCGACACAGCAGCTGAACGCTACTCTCCGCACTATTTCGGATGCCGGTAGCAGCGACTTGGCATCTGAGCAGTCGCTAAAACCCGCGTTTCCGATACCGCGATCGAACGCAGGAAGTCGCTAAAACGCGATGCAGCATCGATGCAATCGCCAAATCGCCGATCGCCGATGCTAAAAGTAGCTAGTCTGCGGTGGGCCTTAAATGTTAAATTGTTGACGTACTTACCTTCTGTTTAAATTTAAATATAAATATGTACATAAGTGTGTTAAATATAAATTTTAATGTGTGTGATAAATATGTAACTGCCACAAATTTTCAAATTTTTGCTTACCTTATTGTTATATTTTATAATTTTATTAATTTCCTTCCTATTATTACCTTTTCTACATAATTATGCTGTTTGTGAACACTATTAATTGTACCTATTTTTATTTTTGTAATGCGCATGTTGTGATCTCCCATAATTGAGGAAGCACAAGCATTAAAATAGTTTGTTATTTCTGTTAGTTAAAAACTAGCATGTAAGGTGTATTCCTTGTCGGAGGTCCATTATAAATAAATAAATAAATGTGTATACAAGTAAAAATTAAAAAAACCCCAACTGATTGAACCGATTTCCATCAAACATAGCTAAGAACACTCCCGACTAATTCACCTTTCAAACAAATAAAACAAAATCAAAATCAGTTCATCCGTTCGGGAACTACGGTGCCACAGACATACACACACACACAGCCACACACTAACACAAACACACACACACACCCACACACACGCACAGAGAGACACGTCAAACTTATAACACACACAGCGACGACGAAAAGAATTTCCACGTAAGATAAATTAACTTCAAAAAATCCCCTCAAGCCAACATCTCATTACAAATTCAAGGAAAAAAAGAAAAGCCCGCTTCCTGCTAAAATCATTTCGTTCACAATCGAACTAGAATCTGAATCGCGCTATTAAAATTCGCAAGATCGATAACTCGACATTATAATACACGTTATATGTAATACACAGATATGAATACTGTTCGTATAACACAGTTGCCTTATGGCGGTAAAAAAAATTAAACATATGACCACGAATGATTTTGTCTTGCTTGACGCATTTTCGATAGGGTCAGCAAAAAAAAACATAACAATTTTGATAATAATTACATATATTTTTAACACAAGCTCTGCTAAGTTTGGAACTTGATTGTGTTGTGCGTAAAATGTACGAAATATTTCAATATTTATACGTAGAAAACACAAAATTTCTTTGAATTTGTGATAAAACCACTTTCTACTTTAATCATTGTAGATTTACATGGACTTTAAAGAAAAAGACACCTCTGTAGGTTGTTCCGGCATTTTTTACAAGTTTCCCAATAACGATCGCCATAGATGTTCATGACAACCGGGACCGACGGCTTAACGTGCCCTATAAGCACTGCCAAACTTCTTAATAACAACTAATAAGAATTTCCTGTAAGTAAAGTAAACTAATTTAATTTGATTTTTGTATATTGGAAAAAGGTTTGGTGAGCTTGTTATGCAACTTAACTATAAATATTTTTACCAATAATAAATATTTCGGATACTTGGAGGCTACCTACATACGTTAGGGGGCTTCTAGTAAGGAGATGGTGAAAAAAAAAAAAACACACAACACTTATGGCCCAACAAGGGATTTGAACCCAAGACCTCTTAAGATTAGCAATCGCATACGCCAACCACTAGACCAACAAGACAGTTTTATCATTTTTGAAAAATCTTTATAAAAGTTTTATATTAATAATTAATTAATAGATTTAAACTTTAACACTGACTTATACGCTATCGGTACTTTGGTATCTCTGTTTGAAATTTTTCGAATACCGCCTCAGTCCCGATGCTATCTACGAAAAGGTTCAAACTTCGATTCCCAACCGGTCTACCGACGTCTCTATAACATACGCGGCATGATTTTTATTTAATTTTATTAAAATTTAAACTTTGAATTATTAAATAATGTAATATTCCCTCTATTTAATATCGTACTCGAGATAATTCTGTAAAATGGTTGAATCATATTTTATACTACACCTGATCGGAACAGTAGTGAATATTCCCTGAAAATGAAAAGAGAAAGTTAGTCTTTTCCTTGACCTAAATGAGCGGGAGGAAAAAATGTATGAAAATCCATTTCTAACGTGTTTTAGCGGGAGAGAAAGTTGTATGAATTTTCATTTCTCATGTGTTATCTCATCTATGGCGCGCGCCTGCCAAAAAGAGTTTTCATATAATTTAAATATGGAATTCCGTGCCACTGACATCCTTTTGTGAAAAATAAAAAAAAAACAAAAGAAGCGCTAAATATTTATAAGTCAAATTCTAAGCTAAATTGTTTCTTACATGCTGTCTTACGTTTTGATTTTATTTTATAAATACTTTAAATGTTCCTCACAGGTGTAGTATAAAGCACTGTGTAGCACTCGGGTGAAAGTCCCATTCCTACCTCGGGAGTATTGTGGCCCTAGGCTGCGCCTTCGGGCCACAAACTGCTCCCTCGCTAGTAATCGATTCCTTTCCTCCCTCGGTGAACAATATACTATTGTGTTCGGCTACTAGTTCAACCGGTTTTACCTGAATATCAGTTTTTCCACGGAGCGACTGGCATCGGACCTCCGCAACCCTAAGGGAGAACTGAATTTCGAATATAGAACTAGTTGTCAGTATATTTGAAGGCACTGACTTCCCAATAACGATTGCCATAGATGTTTATGACAACCGGGACCGAGGGTTTTACGTGCTCTCCGAGGCACGGGCGTGAACCAAACTTCTAAACTTTGGGCTGCTGTTAGGAATTTCCTAAGAAAATCACAAAACCACTTTTTGGATCGACCCGGGATTTGAACACGAAACCTCTTGATTATATACGCATACGCTAACCACAAGACCAACGTGGCAGTCCACCCTATAAGATATAAAAGTCGTAATGATATTTAAGTACACAATTAATAGACATTTCTGTAATACATTTTCAAATACCTAAAAACAAACACTAAAATTCGTATCAATTAAAAAGATAACAATGAAGATTGCAAGCGGTCCAAGGTTCGGGTTTCGGCGTAGCAAAAGGTATAATTGTTGCGATCGGTTTCTGAGAACGCTTGGGACATATTATAAAACAAAGAAATTCTTTAATCATTAAGTTGAAGTTGGCGATGGTTTTTGTAACGAAACATATTGGTATGCAGCCGGGATTCGAACACCGAACGACTCGATTCACGGTCACTAAATACACTAGCGAACAATGTATTAAAGCGAATATTTTTGAAGCAAAATCAGTAATATATTTCGGACAACTGACACACAACGCCATCTAGTCCCAATCTAATGAGAGTTAATGCTACGGGTACATACTATTTTTTTAATGACTATCTAAAGTGACTCTACTCCATCAACAGCCTTTAACAGTCCACTGCTGGACATAGACCTCTCTTTTGAAAGGAGGTTTTGGCCTACTATACCACGCTGGCCAGACGGGTTGGTAAAGGGTTTGTTTCAAGTTTTCCTTCTCTTGGCAGTGATGTTAGCTGCTTATTTTGTTCCTTTAGTCGCCTCTTACGACACCCATGGCATGAATAGGGGTGGTGACACTTTGTATTCTTAATACGTCACCACACGGACACTGCCTAATGGAAAGCATGAGTAGAATCCAGGAGTAGGGCCCACCTGTCACCCTAGCAGAAGCAGGCCGAGGTGGCAATTATATCTGTAATTGACAGAAGAATGGAAACATCGGAGTTCTCGCACAGTAGGGGGCCGTCTGCAAACCAAGATGGCCCGAGGTACGTTGGGGTCCCAAGGTTCTTCCTTCCGAAGGTGCACCTGGTTCCCCGACTTCTAGTTCCCGAGAAGGCGTGCGGTTTTGGTCGGTTCGAGTCCGACATAGACACAATGGTGTGGCATCCGGGGGATTTCCGCACGGAAAAAAAAGAGTACACACGCCATCCTTATTGTGAGTGTATACAATGCAGCATGGTCATCATCACCAACAGCCTCCAACAGTCCACTGCTGGACATAGGCCTCTCCTTAGAAAGGAAGTTTTGGCCTACTATAGCACGCTGGCCAGACGGTTTGGTATAGGGTTGGTTTCAAGTTTTCCTTCTCTTTGCATCGATGTTGTCTTGCGTAGTTTATCCCTTAGTCGCCTTTTACGACACCCGCGGGATGAATAGGAGTGGTGACACTCTGTATTCTTAATCCGTCACTTCACAGACATTTCAATTTTGTTTATATGTATAAACGTGCAAAAACTTTCATAAAAATTTAAGATTATTAGGCCGTATCAATTTCCATCTCTACACTGATATAGCTACAAAATTTATTAGAAATAAATTAAAAAATAAAATGTATAAATTTAAAAAAACTCATTTTATCAATATTTGTTAAAGTTGAGTGTATACAAATGACCGAAATTACAATATTAAATTTACAAAACCGGTATTGGCGTCGCACTAACAGCTAGTGATGGGACACAGCCGTTTCGACAATAAATATAATAATTTATTACAAAGTTTTCGTTCGAAAATACACCTATAGATTCAAATTAAGTCATTATGACCGTATAATTTGGTTATATTAATTAAATTGGTTTGATTTTATTAATTAATTCCAGTAGTAGGTCAGTTGGTGTCCTTGTCCTAGTGGCCGAAGTGTGTTCGTTGGTGTGGGAATTCTATTCGAACTGGTGTATCAGTCCTGCGCCGCAGTACAATCATATATACAATCGCCGAGGTTAATCAACGACGGCGCGGTCATTACCTAGATGGGTGGTCGTTTGTGGCATGAAGCGTTTCCGTGATTCGGGGGTCACGTAAAGCAGTCGGTTCCGGTTGCTATCATAAGATAATCTTCGTGAAGCTTAGTTGGCAGCCTCGTGTCCTGCTAGTCCCCAACCTGCACTCAGCCAGTGTGGGGACTTATAGCCTTAAGGGTATCGTTTCCATAATTGCTCGAAAAAGCACTTACGGATATGACAAGAGAAACAAATTAATTCATTATTTGACAGTAAAAAAAATATCTCAGTTCCTTAACTAATCAATCTATAGAGAGACCGAGTAAAATTACTAATACGGTTATTATTTTTCGAGAAAAAAATCATCAACAGTGACCAAAATCACCGAAATCGACCTTTTCTGATTGGAATGTATCTAGTATTATGTTACTTTATTTGAAATAAATATTATATTAGTTGCAAGAAAAAAGTACAAAAAAGAGATTAACCATTTAAGGTTTCTATTAATTCTCACCAGAAAGTCATAATTTAAACTTAAACATCATTATTTTTTAGCGGCAAAAGTTCCATACATTTTAGTATGGAGAAATAATTTGCAATAAAACAGAGTTCACGCGATCCTAAAATTCAGTGTTCTCCGAATATTCAAGGCGAGCGCACGCTCGTTTTTAGCTCCACACGCACTGTCACGCACACACAGATTTGATTGTTTACATACGACGACGTGACTGTGTGTAACTTTTGATAATATTTGGTAGGTCTGAGAATAGACACACCAATCTTTATATTTTATATTAGTATTAACCAACTTCAAAAAAGGAGTATTATTTATGTTTAACTAAATGAATTTTTTTTATTGTACATTCATTGATTACTCTGTCAATTGTCGACCGATTTTTAAAATTCTTTTTATATGACTGCCTCGGTGGCGCTGTGGTAGCGTATGCGATTGAGGTCTCGGGTTCGATTCACGGGTCGGACCAAATCTTTATGAGATCCACAATTTTTTTTTTTTTTAGGTGTTGGGTGTTTTCAATGTTAGTTTATAGGGAAACCCTAAAATTTTATAAGCACGTTATAATACGCCCCTATAAATAGTTATTATTATTATTTTTATTTTATAAGCCTATTCCAGACGCAATATCTGGTAGCCATCATTTCATGATGATGAGCTGATGGTGGAAGATATAACTTTTTAACGGTTAGGAGTTTTAAAATTATTATTGACTTTTATTACTTTTTGACTTTTATTATTTATTGACTGCCTAGGTGGCAGTTAGTGGTAGCGCATGCGACTACTTTGCTTGAGTGAGGTTTCGGGTTCGATTCCCGTGTAGGACCAAATATTTGTGTGATCCGCAAATATTTATTTCGGGGTCTGGGTGTATTCTATATATATAGTGTATTGTATTCAAAAAAAGTATGTTTATGTATTTATATCAGTTGTCTAGAATCTATAATATAAGCGCTGCTTAGTTTGGGACTGGATGATGTCGTGTGTAAGATGTTCGAAATAGTTGTTTATTTATTATTGTAATATATCATACTGCCTTGTTGGTCTTGTGGTCAGCGTATGCAACTGCTAACCAAGAGGGCTAGGGTTCGATTCCCGGGTCGGACCAAATTTTTGCATGATCTGCAAATATTTGTTTCGGAGTTTGGGTGTTTTCTATGTATAATATGTATGTATTTATAAAAAAAAGTATTTTTATGTATTATAAACTGCGAAATAAATATTTGCGGATCACATGAATATTTAGTAGAAGATATTCTGTGTCATTCGTCTGAAATATTTATTTATTGTTATTTATAATAAACTAGCTTTTCGCCCGCGGCTTCGCCCGCGTGGAATTCGATTATATCGCGCGACACGGTAAGGGTAGATTAAACAATCTTACCTGTTTTTATGTTTGATAATAAGGAACTTCGACACAAACTTTCGTCCCCTATTTCAAACCCTTCTACCTTTATTTTCGTGATAAAAAGTACCCTATGTCCTTTCCCAAGTTCAGTTCTATCTTCATACCAAATTTCATCAAAATCGGTTTAGTGGTTTAGGCGTGAAAGCGTAACAGACAGACAGACAGAGTTACTTTCGCATTTATAATATTATAATATAATATTAGTAGGGATATATGTGTTACCTTTAGTCGTATCTTTCAAGATGTTCAGCTGATGATGGAAAGTAATACTACTCAATGGTTTGGTGTTGGAGGCGTGAAAAGGTAACAGACAGACAGACAGACAGACAGAGTTACTTTGCATTAAATATATATAAAAAAAACACAGTCCTCTGCCTCTTCAACCTGTCTATTAAACTCAAAACATAACGTAACTTAAAAACTACTGCACCGATTTTCATGATGTTTGCAGCAATGGATAGATTGGTTTTAAAGGAAGGTATAATTTGTCAAATTTTAAATGTTTTTTAAATACCTATAAGACCGCGTATCGTTAAACACACATTATTGACATAATAAAATCTTACACTGAGAGTCACTGGTGTAAGATTACGGCCAATTACGGTGCGACCTGGATGAACGCTCTGACGTATTATAAAATATTTATTTAAATAATATTGTGTAATAAACAATTTTATTCTACATGAAATGCTTAAAATGTCTACAGTATTTATTAAGATAAGGATTAATATTACATTGTTCCAAATTACTTTGAAATTATAATTTACAAATAAATTAATAAAGAAATATTAAAAAAGTATAATTAAAAAAGTATTACTGTAGGTTATTCCTAATTTATGTAACTCGTAAAATTTTGTCAATATTAGCTTTATTTATGTGTTCCTTTAAAATAATAAAATAACATTAATAAATCTTCCTTAAAAGATAACCATAATTATGATGAAAACCGTATTTAAATACCTTGCGTATTTAAAAGGATCTGAGTTGACAGACAATGCACGTGAGCGAATTTATTTTATACTGTGTAAAATTATTTTATAATCTTTGCCCATTCGATTGGTATACAGAAAGTATTATGACTTTCTGTACTGAATGAATCCTACGGGCTTTACGTTATGGCAAGATACATTGCGTGCGTTGTAAGACATTAAAATACGTTCTACAAAGGCGAACAGTTGATGGATATTTAACATAAGCAAAAAACCGAAAGTCGGTGATTATTTGCTACGGTATGTATGCGACAGTGCGCGATGCGTCTGTGTGCATGTAAAATATATATGTGGGTGTTCAATCACAAATTCTCACGGTCGGTGTCACGGGCCTTAATCCTCTTCCGAGAGGAGACCAGATCTCGGCAGTGGGACGTTATGGATTGTTAATGATCAGTCCTGAAGCTTGGGGTATTCCAAGGGGCATATTTGTACTGGACCGGGTCTGGGTCGCATCAGGCCGAATCGTCGTCCTCGTGACGGATAGACATCGTGTAGGATTCTGAGAGTGAGGCAACAGAAAATTGGTTAGGAGTACATCATCTTCATTATCAATTGCTTTTTCGTCAGTACTGTCCTGCCCATGTACACGACAAGTCACGGGGAAGGCCCCTTTTTAATATTATTCTTCCTAATCAGAACCCTTCGCCTTATACTCACCTGAATTCTGCGCGGTGACCGTGCAGTAACCCGTTCTGGTCCAGTCATTCGATGCAGATCATAGTATTGTACACACAATTTGTACTGATTTCTTTTATTTTACTGTATGCGTGGACCATGATAATTTTCTTTTCTTTCTTTCTCATTCGTGCTTTCTTATCTTCCAAAGTGAAACTGTCAATATTTTCAGCTCGAAATGTGATACTTCAGTAGATACTTCCGTGTGGTGACGGATTAAGAATACAAAGTGTCACCACCTCTATTCATTAAATGGGTGTCGTAAAAGGCGACTAAAGGAACAAAATAAGCAGCTAACATCACTGTCAAGAGAAGGAAAACTTGAAACAAACCCTTTACCAACCCGTCTGGCCAGCGTGGTATAGTAGGCCAAAACCTCCTTTCAAAGGAGAGAACTATGTCCAGCAGTGGACTGTTAAATGCTGACATATGCACTTAACTAATATATTTTGAGATCGTGCAATTAGTTTAGGATCCTAAAATACGGTAAAAATAATAGTGTTTGACCGTTTTTGAAAAGTAGTAGTCATAGAAGTCATAGAAGACAGAGAATATAATTAAATGCATACTATTGTTATAAATTCAAAAAGTTACTCTACAATTTCGATTTTTACGGATTAAAATCTCAATCATGAAAGCGGAAATCTCTCGCTTTTCCAGTAATCTAATCTCACTGCAGACAGCAAGTACAAAATAACGAATTTCGGCTTTGCCCAACACATCGGCAGTCGGCTTTCAGCCCGGAGCCCATCACTAGCTATAAATATTGGCGCGACCGCTACAAATTTGTTCATTTTTATAAGTTTTGTCATTTCCTTTAAGTTTTACATAAATCAATATAAATTGTTTGAAATTTGATGTAAAATATATTATGTATGTAAAGCTCTTCGGTCTGCTAAGCAAAGATCGTAAGTTGACACTAACTTAAGCTATTTAAGCAGTAACTTAACAAGCTTATCTACATTAAGAGCGCGCATAAAGCCAGCAAAATTTTAGATTTCACCCGCGCGCCCCGCACCCGCCCCTTACGTCGAAACCGATCTCAGCGCAGTTTGGCGCCAAAAGACAAGTACTTCGCTGCTCTGCTGCACTCTGTCGACGCGTATTTCTATAGTAGTAAACGCAAAATAATCAGATGATTATTTTATCTGATTATTGTCTGTACGCGAATAATACATAAATATATTTATTTATTGTCTTTAAGTATATACACAAATCATACAAAGAAAAACAGAATTGTGTTACAAACTATGTACAACAATAGGCGGTCTTATCCCTCATGGCGATCTCTTCCAGTTCTCTAAAAGTGAGTAATAAAATATGAGTATAAAGCTAAAGAGTTTGTTGAGTTGAACACGCTAATCTCAGGAACTACTAGATCGATTTTTTTATTTATTTTACCGTTAGATAGCCCATTTATCGTCGAAGGCTATAGGCTATGTAACATCACGCTAAAGATCAGTGGCCATAGCGTGTGGCGTATCTAGCCGGAAGACGCAGGTTTGAGTTCTGCCGGCAGTCAAATTTTTCTTTCATATATTAAATAATTTAATAATCTAGCATGAAAAATTCGAAAAAAATACAAAAAGAATGAATTTCATTTTTATTAATAAATTCAAAACTACCCATCTTACAATAATAACAAAAATATATATGAAATCCTCAATTTATGACAATAGTAAGATTTGCGAAACTTTTTTTTATTTCCTAAATTGTCCCCTGAAAATGAACCTTATTTTCAATTGATAGAATTCTTTTAGGTTTTCCTGTAATCTGCAAGCAATGAACTATATTTCAGTTTTATAAAAATGAGAAATAGTAATTAGCATAAAATAAACACTAAGATATCTACTCAAAGCATCTTTTTATTTTGCGTATGCTATTCATACCACACGACACGCGTAGGTATTAGTATTACTACTCGAGCATAAAATAAAGCGCGGCATTAGATATATTATTTTGCCATTTATTTTTATACAATTCTAGTAAGATCTATAGTATTTTTCTGTCACTTATCCAGACCTTTGAAAGATCTCATTACTACTGGTAAGTGATCACAAAATTGTCTACGGAGGTAGAAACTAATTTAGACCCTATGCTTCCTGAAATAAAATCTAAAATTGCATGCATTAACTTTCACAAATAAATAATGTGTTGATTTATTTTTTACACATAAAACATAGGTACGGTGGCCAGTAACACAATCATTCAAATTTCTTTGATCGATTTTCAACTTTAATTTAAAGTCATAAGTTTCATATTCAATTGGGAAAAAAATATTCATCTTTTCTTCTTGTAACTTATTTAGTTGTCGTGTCGGAAGTCTTCAATAACCTTCTCTTGTTTCCCATTTTAACGAATTGTTTTTCTTACGATTTATTTCAAACCACGCGATCAATTACGACAGCGATTCGAAAAGTTGAGCGCAGTCCACTCGTCTCAACAGAGCGTGTGTGACTGATTTGTGAAATAGAAATATGCTTGAAGCTCCCGCAACATGCGACGGAACATGAAATCTTCCGCGGAATAGTAGCGTAGTAAGCGCCAAAAGTGTTTTATCCTAATATATCCAAAATTAAAAGTAATTTGAAGAAATGCATAAGCACGTTCCTGGGTCATGCATAATTACAATGAATAATATTTTTTTTATCTTAATAATCATTGCCATATTGAATATAAAACAAAAAAATAAGAAAATTAGAGGTTACTTCGTGATTTTTTTTTATCGAAGAAAGTGTATTAGTTTATGTTTTTGTTCACATTAAGTCCTTGAAAATATAATGTAGTTACTCATACTGATTTTTATTTTAACAATAATCTGGAACTTTTCATGTAAAATCAAATATAAGATAGGCGATTTAGCTTTATGCGCGCTCTTAAACGCAAGAAATTTGCTTTTATAAACGGGTTTCTTTCGCGCCAATTTAAGTCAAAATATTTGATTTTTATTGATGGTCATTTAAAACAAAACTGCCTTGCTGGTCTAGTGAATAACGCATGCAACTGCTAATCAAGAGGTCTCGGGTTCAAATCCCAAAAAGTGTTTTTGGGTTTTTCTTAGGAAATTCCTAATAATACAGTTCGGAGTTTGGAAGTTTAGCGGTGAATCACGCACGTGCCTCGGAGAGCACGTAAAGCCGTCGGTCCCGGTTGTCATGAACATCTATGTCAATCGTTATTGGGAAGTCAGTGCCCTCAAATATACTGACAACTAGTTGAACCTTCGAATTTCATTTCTCCCTTAGGGTTGTGGAGGTCCGATGCCAGTCGCTCCGTGGAAAAACTGAAGTTCAGGTAAAACCGCTTGAACTAGTAGCCGACCACAAATAATATTGGTAAAAAGGCTAGGAAGAAGAAGGTTATTTTAAACAATAGTTTACGGTTGTTTGTGGTGCTGTTACCTATGTATAATGTATTTACAAAAAGTATGTTTATGTATTTATATCAGTTGTCTAGTACCCATAATACAAGCTCTGCTTAGTTTGTGACTAGATGGCGTTGTGTGTAAGATGTCCAAAATATTCATTTATTTATTGTTTGCATTCACAATGAGGATGGTGATAAACAATCTTGGATTCTATTCATCTTACCATCAGGAGTAGGGTCAGTTTGCAAGTTCGATCAACAACTCATAATATATATGTGTTTACAAAAAAGTATGTTTATGTATTTATATCAGTTGTCTAGTACCCATACTACAAGCTCTGCTAAGTTTGGGACTAGATGACGTTGTGTGTAAGATGTAAGAAATATTTAATTATTTATTATGTCCGTGTGGTGACGGATTAAGAATACAGAGTGTCACCACTCTCGGTCCTCGATAAATCTACAAAGTTTGAACGAAATCTGGTCGTTTAAAGTGGGTCAAAATCGTACCCAAAGGAGTCGGTTACAAACATACAGGTGAAGCTAATAAAAAGCGTGTAATATTAGCAAAGATTATTTTACATACTGACCGAAAACTGACCTATTTGATGTCTACCGAAATTTCTTAGTACTAGAACATTAAATTTTATGTCCATGTTCCAAATATTTATTCACTACAGACACGGTCGTAAATCAGATGGTCATAAAAACTGATGCTGCAATCATCAGTGGTCATAAAGCTGGTCATAGATAGAAGATAAGTTGAAGAAAATGGCGTCAATGATTCGGTCATAAAATTATTTATTTTTACTAAAATGTCTTATTTACTAAATATAATTTGGTTAGTTTGTAAAGCGAATGTGTGGGAGGGATCGTCGTAGTGAAATTTGAGACAAATTTGAGATGTTCTAAAAAAAATCAGCCAATTGAGAGACGGACTTGCGCAAGAAGAGTTCCGTACTATTTTCATTTTATTACATTTCAAGCGTTTACTTGTTGACGTTATCAACTTAAATATTTATTTACCTCTGTTTTTAAACTATTGTAGCTGCATTGTCTACCCTCACAATGAGTATGGTGGCCCCTACTCCTGGATTCTACTCTTGCTTTCCATCAGACAGAGTAGAATCACTTTGGTAGGCTTACATATAAAAAAAATCATTAGAAAAGGAATTTTTAATCAATTATTTAATGTGATCGTATTGAGTTCAAAAAATATCATTCACGTTTTTCAAAATCCTTTGACCCGACCGTGTCAGAGTTGGAAAAACTTTAAGAATTGTGTCGCACGATTTCTTTTGTCAGACGTGAACTTCCACATCAAGAACTGAGGTAAAGTCACGATGGGTCATACACGTTGACCGAAGTATGAATGAATATTTTTATCAATTGGTTTCGAGTGAAACATTTATTTTTTTTAAGAAAATTACGTTTTTATGGACGGTTTTTTGATTGTAGTAGACGGATTGTGGTATGGATGGGGGCTGGATTTAAGTGGGACATCTATTCAAATAAATAAAATTTAAGTATAGTAAAACAAATATGGCTAAACGTCCGTGTGGTGACGGATTAAGAATACAGAGTGTCACCACCCCTATTCATCCCGCGAGTGTCGTAAAAGGCGACTAAGGGATAAACTACGCAAGACAACATCAATGCAAAGAGAAGGAAAACTTGAAACAAATCCTATACCAACCTGTCTGGCCAGCGTGGTATAGTAGGCCAAAACCTCCTTTCTAAGGAGAGGCCTATGTCCAGCAGTGGAATGTTAAAGGCTTTTAATGATTGATGATGATGAAACAAATATGTAATCATATTAACTTAGCAGACTGCCTTGTTGGTCTAGTGGTTAACGTATACGGCTGCTGATCAAAAGGTTCCGATTTCGATTCCTGGGTTGGTCCAAATGTTTTTGTGAACCACAAATATTTGTTTCGGAGTCTGGGTGTTTTCTATGTATAATATGCATGCAGTATTTACAAAAAAAAGTATTTATATCAGTTGTCTAGTACCCATAAGGGCCACCGCACACTAGCTTCTTTTAGCATCGGCGACTGCATCGATGCTGCATCGCGTTTTAGCGACTTCCTGCGTTCGATCGCGGTATCGGAAACGCGCGTTTTAGCGACTGCTCAGATGCCAAATCGATGCTACGGGCATCCGAATGTGTGCGAAGAGTAGCGTTCAGCTGCTGTGTCGCGCTTCTAAAAAGCGACTCAATCTCCGCGTTTGGCGTTTTCAAGTGTGCGGTGTAGAGCGTTCGGTCGCCGTATTTAGCTTCTAAAAAGCGACTAGTTGCCGATCGCCGATGCTAAAAGTAGCTAGTGTGCTGTGGCCCTAATACAAGCTCAGGTTAGTTTGGGACTAGATGGCGCTGTGAGTCAGATGTCCATGTCGAATGCGTAGGCAACTGATATAAATACATAAATACTTTTTATTTGTTAATTACACACATAAAATACATCGAAAACACCCAAACTTTGAAACAAATATTTCAAGATCATTCAAAAATTTGGTCCCACCCGGTAATGAACCAGAGATCTCTTGATCGACAGCCGCATGCGCTGACCAACTAGGCGGTTTATTCCATTCTTTAAAGTTAGAAAAACCAAAATTGTACTCAATAAAATGTAGGCAAATAAAACCTTTGAAAACACAAAATCTTTTTATATTTATTACCCAGGGAAAGTTATATTAATAATATCAATACATTCGGTTATAAAACGCTTATGGGTACTAAAATTGGATCTGCCATCAAATATTTAAGATAAAATCTGAAAACTAAAACCAAATACTTTATTATTTAGTGTGTTTAATAAGAAGTACATTTTATGCAACCAGTTTTGATTTCATTATTGAGGGGCGCACAGCTCAGTAGCCATAGGTAGCCGACGGTAAGCAACGATGGTGCGGTCATTACCTGGATGGGTGACCGTTGGTAGAAAGATACCATGAGGGTCTCCATGATCGGGAAGTCGCGTTAGCATGCTTTTTTTATAAATACATACACATATTATACATAGGAAACGCCTACACTCCGAAACAAATAATTTCCCATCACAGAAACGTTTAGTCTGACCGGGGAATTGAACTTGAGACCTCTTGATCAGCAGCCGAATACGCCAACCAATAGACCAATAAGACAGTCCAATTTATTTAAATAGATGTGTGTATGTGTCATTACCACATTAAAATTACCTATATTCAATAAATTTTTCATCTCAAGCGCCCTCAGAGGGCCATAAAAAGGAACATTTTATCACATACCTTACAATCCAGATTTGCTAAGCAGAGTTGTACTTTTTATACCTACATATAAAGGTCAATTGTATCGTTATTGGCACCTCAAGAATGCAATCCTAAGTAATTTTATACCTGTAAGTTTTTAGGGTTCCGTACCTCGAAAAAAAAAGAGAACCCTTATGGGATCACTTTGTTGTCCGTCCGTCTGTCTGTCTGTCTGTCAAGCTGGAGTTTATATCACATACATAGGTCTACTGTCCCTTGCAGCTGTGAAATAATTAAACTTCTAAGCCAACGCAATTAAATGACACAGCCGTTAATGCCGTAAATTCCCGAAAATTTTCGACACTCGCAAGGGAATCAAAACCTACAGGGTACTTCCCGTGAACTCAGAATCTTGAAATTTCGTACAGAGCAACGTCTTATAGCACAGATAAAGGAAAAAATTGCTATAACCAAAAATTAAACGTTCGTGTGGCGTCACCACATAAACACGTCTTGTCCTCAACGAGGAAATGATTGTCCAAATTTCTATGTGCTCGAATAGGCACATATCTCAATCAAGGCATATCTCTATTTAATTTCATCAATTATTTTTCGTCCGTGTGGTGACGTATTAAGAATACAAAGTATCACCACCCCTATTCATTCTATGGGTGTCGTAAGAGGCGACTAAAGGAACAAAATAAGCAGCTAACATCACTGCCAAGAGAAGGAAAACTTGAAACAAACTTTACCAGCCCGTCTGGCCAGCGTGGTATAGTAGGCCATAACCTCCTTTGAAAAGAGAGGCCTATGTATAGAAGAGGACTGTTAAAGGCTGTTGATCATTGTACGCAACCCTCGGTACGCGAGTCCGACTCGCACTTGGCTATTTTTTTAACTTAACTACTCAATCAATTATTATTTTATTACTCAAGAAAGGTAAAGATACCATCTTTATAACAAATACTATTAAATTAATAACTTTATCATTTCACACTTGGATTGTCTGATCTTAATCTGGGATATACAGTAAATATATACATATATATATTATCTTCCTAGCCTTATTCCTAATATTTTTTTGGGTCGGCTACCAGTTCAACTGGTTTTACCTAAATATCAGTTTTTCCACGGAGCGACTGGCATTGGACCTCCGCAACCTTAATGGAGAACTGAAATTCGTAGGTCGAACTAGTTGTCAGTAAATTTGAGGGCACTGACTTCCCAATAACGATTGCCATAGATGTTCATGACAACCGGAACCGACGGCTTTACGTGCTCTCCGAGGCACCGCCAAACTTCCAAACTCCGTGCTGCAACATTAGGAATTTCCTAAGAAAAACCCAAAAACACTTTTTTGGTCCGACCCGGGATTTGAACCCGAGATCTCTTGATTAGCAGTCGCATACGCTAACCACTAGACTAACGAGACAGTTAGACGAAAACTACTATAGGCGCCATTTGCAACATAAGTATTTCAACATCTATATATATTTGTATAAAACTCACAATAGTGGCCGCTATTATGCAAGTGAGTTAGGTAATAAACAAACCTAGATTCCTAGGCGATTACTCAGATCTAGACAATAGTTTCACAATTATTTTGACTTGTTTTGTCTCAGTAAAGCTTGCTGGCTATCTATAGCGATGTAGGTAATCGCTTGACGTGGGATTGCTCGATAGTTTGACAACTTTATAGAAACGCGGATGTTGATATCAATACAGTGACAGACAGACATAGCTGATTACCCAATCAGCTATGATAATCCTGAGGGTGTCGTAAGAGTTGACTAAGGGGTCAAACTTCGCTGTACAACAGCACTGCACAGAGAAGGAAAACTGGACACAAACCCTTTTTTTTATGTGCGGAAAATCATCATGGACCGTCACCCCACCGGGGGTTACGGCGGAGTGGTGTGTCGGACTTGAAAAGACTAAAAACCACACAGTGTGCCCTCTCCGCGCTTCTGCGTTTAGGAGGAGGAGAAGTTCAGGTTCGGATCTCCTTCTGAACTTCTCCAGCCCCTGCCCGCTCCTGATGCGGGGACCGTCTCTGTACGACAACCCTCTCTTAGAGTTTGAAACCAACCCGTCTGGTCAGCTTTATATAGTAGACCATTACCTCCTTTATGTCCAGTAGTGGACTGTTAAAGGTTGTTAATGATAGAAATATATATAAAGCACTAACCGTTTGGACGTTAAGTCGAGGACGGACGGACGGACATGACGATTCTATAAGGATTCTAAGTCATGAACTACGAAACACTAAAAAGATGTCTGTCCGTTTGTTCCGGCTTATCTCTGGAACGGCTGTACCGATTTTGATGAGATTTTCACTAGCAGATACTTAATAACATAAGGAGTAAGTTAAGTTAAATATTTTTAGCATATCTTTGCTCCGCGGCGATACCCGCAATTTACAACAATTAACACTGTACTCAGCTAGTCCTATTAATATTATAAACGCGAAAGTTTGTGTGTGTATGTATGTTTATTGCTCTTTCACGCAAAACCTACTGAACGGATTTGGATGAAACTTTACAGTAATATAGCTTATTGAATGACTACCTTGTTGGTCTAGTGGTTAGCGTATGCGGCTGCTGATTAAGAGGTCTCGGGTTCGATTCCCGGGTCAGACCAAATATTTTGTGATCCACAAATATTTGTTTTGGAGTCTGGGTGTTTTTCTCTATGTATAATATTTATGTATTTACAAAAAAAAACGTATGTTTATCTATTTATATCAGTTGTTTAGTACCCATAATACAAGCTCTGCTTAATTTGGGACTAGATGACGTTGTGTGTAAGATGTCCGAAATATTTATTTATTTATTTATTTATTTACCTACATGTGACTGAAATGCGAATGTTGAGATGCATGTGTGGTGTGATCAGAATGGACAAGGTGAAGAATGAGTTTATTACAGGAAGCCTGAAAGTAGCACCAATAGATGAAAGGTTGAGAAGCAAGAGATTATCCTGGTATGGATATGTGATGCGTAGAGAGGAGCAAAATGTAGTGAAGAAAGTTTTAAGTATAAAAGTTGACGGATTTAGGAGTAGGGGGCGACCAAAAAGAAAAAATGGATGGACTGCGTGAAAGAGGATATGGATAGAAAAGGAATAAACAGTGAACTGAAATAGAGAAGAATGGAAGTAGAAAATTAATTGCACAGACCCCAAATAAATTTGGGAAGAGGATAGGTAGATGATGATCAGAATAACATATAGACTACTTTTTACTGCAATATCGAGATACAGGTGGGCGGAGCCGCGAGCGAAAGCTATACATTTATTTATATATACATCCTGCTAGCCTTTATTCCCAAGTTTATTTGGGGTCGGCTACTAGTTCAACGGAATTTACCTGAATTTCAGTTTTTCCACGGAGCGACTGGCATCGGACCTCCGCAACCCTAAGGGAGAACTGAAATTCGAAGATTGAACTAGTTGTCAGTATCTTTGAGGGCACTGACTTCCCAATAACGATTGTCATAGATTTTCATAAGAACCGGGACTGACGGCTTTACGTGCTCTCCGAGGCGCGGGCGTGAATCACCGCCAAACTTCCAAACTCCGGGCTGCTATTAGGAATTTCCTAAGAAAATCCCAAAAACACTTTTTGGCCCGACCCGGGAATTGAACCCGAGACCTCTTGATTAGTAGTCGCATACGCTAACCACTAGACCATAATAATTATATATGACTAGCATTAATTATTTTCATTAATTCTAATTAAATAACTTACCAGCTTGTATCTCCCGTATATCATGAGAAATACTACTTAAATGGGACTCGAACCTACGTCTAATACCCCTTTACAAAAACACCGACTCTCACGGATGACAAAAAGAATAAAATCATATCGATTTCACACACTACCATATTAGAAATCCCGCAATAACTTCGATGGAATTGAACCTGTGACCCGGCGGTACACAGGCGGTATCCTCTTGACTAGCCATAAAGACTTGTATGAAAGAAGTAGGTGGACTTTTAAGGAAACTATACAATTTTTGATAGCTTAATTATTTTTCAAAATCATCATTTCATACCATTTAGGGGTCGGTTATTAATTACGTTTTAGCGACTGCGAAGGTGAGATGAGACGCGCTTGTTAGATTAAAAGAAAAGATTGAGATTAATTATCTTTTAAAATATTAGAATATTTAGAACAAAAGGAATTTGAGCCAAAGCAAATTAAACCAAATCAAATCATAATAAACTTTCTTTTTATTTCAATGTCCAGTAGTCAGTCAGTTAGTCAGTCGTGATTCTATTCTACACATGATCACCTCGCCTGGTCGGAGGATCCTCCCTTTGTGATGGAGGAACACGACACCAGTTCCTCCACAGTCTGTTCCAAGGTGTAGATCCTATGGAGAAGAACAGACAAGAAACTCCATGGACACTCTTTTCCAACATATTTACATACATATTTCACATTATGCACATATCCATAAATCAAACATTGTAAATTATTACAATACTTAGAGAACATTTTAGTAAAAAGAAATACACAAAAGTGAATTGCATATACTTAGCTTTTAAATCTATATAATATCCTTAGTTACTGGTTGAATAGTAGAGAGCTTCCGTACTGGTCCACGTCTCGACAACAAGTCTCTGTCCAGTCGGAACCCTCGCTTTTATATGCGACGACAAACAACTTCGACACATGTATTTTATTCAAGTACCTTCATCAAAGTACATTATTTTCAGAATGTGTTTAAAGTAAACTATTAATACAAACATATATCAATATTCATATAAAATATATAGTTAAAAGTAATAATCACATTAACATTACTAAACAGTGTTTATAGGCAATGACAACTAAGTTAAACATACGAGTATGTATTTTATCAACTACCGTCATCAAACAATATGTTCAGAAAATATTTATAGTAAACTATTGACAAACATACATCAATATTTACACAAAGTATTTAGTTATATTAAGAAGTACATTTACATGAATCTAACACGCTCATAGCAGTTTGGCGTTAAGAATTTGGAAAAAATCAACAAGGGTAAGCAGCGACGGCGCGGTCAGTATCTAGATGGGTGACCGTTTGTAGTATGATATGCTATGAGCGATTCCGTGATTCGGAGGTCACGTTAAGCAAGTCGGTTCGTTGTTATCTTAAGATAGCAATCGTGAGGCTTAGTTGGAGGCTTTCGGGCGGCTTAAAAACATCTAACAGCAAGATTACGTAGCCACAACGTGTCTTGCCTGTCCTCAACTCGCACTCGGCCAGCGTGGGGACGTATGGCCTTAACCCTCTGCTGTGAGAAGACCCGAGGCAAACAGTGGGATGTTATGGGTGGTTGATTGAAGATGAGTTGGCGGGATATCTCATGGTATAATCTCATGTAACATTTTAAGGTGTGTTGTGTGCGGAGTATCTGTATGTAATATCAAATGTATCACAGTTTTTTTTACGAAATTCATATCAAAGTACTAACTTTTGCACGCGGCTTCGCCCGCATATGTGTTATTCTGATCATCATCAACAGCCTTTAACAGTCCACTACTGGACATAAGCCTCTCCTTTGAAAGGAGGTGTTGGCCTACTATACCACGCTGGCCAGACGGGTTGGTAAAGGGTTTGTTTCAAGTTTTCCTTCTCTTGGCAGTGATGTTAGCTGCTTATTTTGTTCCTTTAGTCGCCTACGACACCCACGGAATGAATATTCTGATATGTAAGCTATATTATTGTGAAGTGTCATCCAAATCCGTTTAGTAGTTTTTGCGTGAAAGAGCAACAAACGTATATACATACTCAGGCAGTTTCACGTTTATGCTATTAGTAGGATATAAGGTACTAACATAAAAAAAAGGTTTAAAAAAAACTAAACAAACCCGCTTTTAAACTAAAACGTAAAAATATAATTTTAATGTAACAAAACGTGGGGCGACGTTATTGAAATATTTTCAGAAAGCACCCCACGCTTTGTTACATTAAAATTATTTTCAAAGTTTTAGTTTAAACGCGTGTATATTTTTTTAAAAGACTAAAAAAGACTAATTTGTTTAAACATATTTGTTTAAAAAATTTTTTTTAGTTTTTTTTCAAATTAGTGTGTTGTCATCGGCCCTCGATAAATCTACAAAGTTTGAACGAAATCTGTCCGTTTAAAGTGGGTCAAAATCGCACCCAAAGGAGTCGGTTACAAACATACAAACAAACATACAAACATAGAGGTGAAGCTAATAAAAAGCGTGTAAAAAGGCAATTTTTAAATGTTTTTTCTGTCTCTCTGTCTGTCCGTCCGTTTATCTACATGTTCCGGCATTGTCCGCAATGACAATGAGTACGATGACCTCCAGTCTTAGATTCTGTACTTGCTTTCCATCAGGCAGGGCAGAGTCAACAGCTGATATTTATAAAAAAACCTTCTGAGTTCCGCGGTTTTACACACGTTTATTATTGAAAATCGCGAGTCTAGTCCAAAGAATTTGCCTTACTACTTATTTTATCACCTATCTGCCAGTGAAAGTCCAGCTGTTCCAGAGATTACCTGGTACAAACAGGCAGACAGACGCGCGGGGGACTTTACAAACATACATGAAACGAACACAAAGAACACCCAGACAATTTGTGGATCACAGAGAGGTTTGTCCCACGTGGGATTTGAACCCACGACATTTTATGATTGAGGCTTTACGTGTGAGGTGAGGAATCCATCACTCCTTGCAATGTTAATTTGACAACACTTCCAGCATGACTCCGGAGGGTGAGGGACCTACCAATATGATGATCGTACTCCATAAGACGTACAGTATTGGAATTATAATTAGTATGAGAAATTTAAATTATTTAAAATGAAATAAAATAAGTTTTTACAGAAGCTTTTTTTAAGTTTTTTTGACTGCATTGTTGGTCTAGTGGTTAGCGTATGCGGCTGCTGATCAAGAGGTCTTGGGTACGATTCCCGGATCGGATTAAATATTTGTGTAATCCACAAATATTTGTTTCGGAATCTGGGTGTTTTCTATTTATAATATGTATGTATTTTTAAAAGTATGTTTATGAATATATATCAGTTATTTAGTATCATAATACAAGCTCTACTTAGTTTGGGACTAGATCACGTTGTGTGTAAGATGTCTGAAATATTTATTTATTTATTTATTTATCAAAAAATATCATATGTATTTAGTAAAAAGAGTTCATTTGAAACAGACACTTCAAGTTTAATAAACTTTTTTTTAATCTATAATAGTTTAAAGTTTTAAATATAATTTTAGTTGTAAAGAAATTAAGCGTTAACTTTAATAAATGTTCATTTCATTTAATAAAGTATATTTATTTTTACTAAATGAATCAATGTTTATTTTAGCTAAGTATTTTACATATTTAAAATAATGAATATTATCTTTGTTTAATAACTACTATATGTTGAATATTTTTTTCTGAAAACTGCATTAACTCCTAGAGAGAGTTACAGCCTATTAAGCTGTAACTCTCTCTAGGAGTTAATGCAGTTTGAAGTCTATATCACTCCTCAATAAACACCCTATCAAATCCAAAATGCAGCTCTAAAATTTGCCTAACATTTCAAAAGATTATCATGTATAAACAAACCAAACTTGTATGTAGCGTTATTATAATACTATAAGTAAATGTACAAAATGAAATTAATTCATTTAAATGTAAAATTTATATAAAATAATAAGTAAAATGTAAAAACAAACCTTTTATAAGAGAAAAATAAATTCCAAAAAGCGAATTCTCCAACACCAAATTGTACACACACACTAACACTTTTTACGAAATCACAAGATATTTTTTTGAAAAATCGTTCATAAAAAAATACAAGAAAATCGAACACACGTCCGCACGCCACGGGAACTCAATAGGCACTAACTCCGATCATATTTAAGACCGAAGATAAAGACAACTGGTTATCCCTCTCACACTTAAATGGAAGTATACGGTAGAGCGAGACGGGGATAATGGCATGCATTATGGTAACTTAAGTGGAAGCTTTTTTTTTATTCCTTTCAAAGATCTATATGTATGATCTATAGATCGTTATAGGAGCCGTGAGTTATGCCCCCGTTGTGAACCCATTGAGTAGAATATTAAAGTTTATTGTTTATTTTTATTTATATTTTGTTTTTAAATTTATAAATGGAAGGTCGTGTTTTATTAGTTTAAATGTAAGTGTGTTGTGTCTTAATTAGTCATACTAATTATTGATTAATTAGGCGTTTTAGTAATTAATTTAAGTGTGTGTAGTTTGTATTTGGTAATATATTCTGTTTAGTTACATTTTTTGATTTAGTATTGTCATGTAATTTTTTTTATTTATCATCACGACTGGATATTTACGATAGGATAAGTAGAGAGGTAACTAGCTGAGTGACATGATGTTACCCACGGTTCATCGTCATCATCAACAGCCTTGAACAGTCCACTGCTGGACATAGGCCTCTCCTTTGAAAGGCGGTTGTTGTTCTAAATTTTGAGTAACGCCGCGAAGCGAAGCTAGTTGATAAAAAATTTACATAAGTTACTCCTTACGTCCTCTGCTTTCTGCCAGAGAAAGTCTCATCAAAATCGGTCCAGACGTTCCAGAGATTATCCGGAACAAACAGACGGACAGACAAAATTTTACAAACTTGCCTTTTGATGTTATTAGTAAATAGTTAATTTGATATTACATACCTACAGACACTCCAATTTATTTCTATTGATATTTTGTTGCAAGAACATAAAAAAAAAAATCGGACATCTTACACACAACGTCATCTAGTCCCAAACTAAGCAGAGCTTGTATTATGGGTACTAAACAACAGATAAAAATACATAAATATACTTTTTTTTTAATACATACATTTTATACATAGATAAATTTTTTTTGTAAATCATACAAATATTTAGTCCGAACCGGGAATTGAACCCGAGACCTCTTGATCAGCAGCCGCATACGCTAACCACTAGACTAAAAAAGTAGTAAAAAAAACGTAAAAAAAAAAACTTCTGTTAAAACTTATTTTATTTCATTTTACTAATACTAATTATAATTCCAATATTGTAAGTCATTATGGAGTACACTCATCATATTGGTAGTGGTTGGTGAGGTCCCTCACCCTCCGGAGTCATGCTGGAAGTGTTGTCAAATTAACATTGCGAGGAGTGATGGATCCTTCACCTCACACCTAAAGCCTCAATCATAATGAAACTCGCAAAATAATATACTGACTGTGCTTTGCCAAATGTCGTGGGTTCAAATCCCAACACTTTGTGTGATCCACAAATTGTTGTCCTGAGTCTGGGTGTTCTTTGTGTCCGTTTCATGTATGTTTGTAATGTCATCCGCAACACAGGATTTATATTCCTCTCACACTATAATCCCGACGTGAATAAAACATCTATCACAGAAAACCATCATTCTTGGTGTCGTATTTCGTTTGGTGAGTGTGAGACCGGAGGCCCTATAATGCAGAAGCATGTCACTAAGCCGTCATAGTATGGGTCACCATGCTATATATCTGTATTCACAATAAGGATGGTGGTCTTGGATTCTACTCATGCTTTCCATCAGGCAAAGTAGAGTCACTATAGGCGTCCTTAGAAAGGAAGTTTTGGTCTAGTATACCACGCTGGTCCGTGTGGTGACGGATTAAGAATACAAAGTGTCACCACCCCTATTCATTCCATGGGTGTCGTATGAGGCGACTAAAGGAACAAAATAAGCAGCTAACATCACTGCCAAGGGAAGGAAAACTTGAAGCAAACCCTTTACCAACCCATCTGGCCAGCGTGGTATAGTAGGCCAAAACGTCTTTTCAGAGGAGAGGCCTATGTCCAGCAGTGGACTGCTAAAGGCTGTTGATGATGATGATACCACGCTGGCCAGACGGGTTAGTATAGGATTTGTGTGAAGTTTTCCTTCTCTTTGCATCGATGTTGTCTTGCGTAGTTTATCCCTTAGTCGCCTTTTACGACACCCGTTGAATGAATAGGGGTGGTGACATTCCTTGTTCTAAATCCGTCACCACACGGCCTTTTTTTCACAGACTTCTTGTTCTAGTGGTTAGCGTATGCGGCTGCTGATCAAGAGGTCTTGGGTTCGATTCCGGGTCGGGTCGGACGAAATATTTGTGCGTGAGCCACAAATATTTGTTTCGGAGTTTGGGTGTTTTTTTTATGTATAATATGTAGGTATTTACAAAAAAAGTATGTTTATGTATTTATATCAGTTGTTTAGTACCCATAATACGAGCTCTGCTTAGTTTGGGACTAGATGATGTTGTGTGTAAGATGTCTGAAACATTTATTTATTACAGTCATCATCATGAACATCCCATTACATCAAACTGGTGGGTTTTTGGGTCTCCTCTCAAGAGAGGGTTAAGGCCATACGTCCCCACGCTGGCCGAGTGCTGGTTGTGTCCTGACAAGACACGTCGTCTCCAAGCGCTCCAAGCTTCACGACTGTTATGCTATGATAACGACCGGTACCGACTGCTTAACGTGACCTCTGAATCACGGAGACGCTCATAGTATCATACCACTAAAGGTTAACCATCCAGATTCTGACCGTGCGGTCGTTGCTTTACATGGTGATTTATACTTCACAGTATATCTATAAAAACTTATAAAATTGGAGTGTCTGTATGTAACATCAAAATTAACATCTTTTTTACTAATTGCATTTAAAAATCTACACGTTGGTCTAGTGGTTATCGTATGCGACTGCTAATCAAGAGGTCTCGGGTTCAAATCCCTGGTCGGACCAAAAAGTGTTTTTGGGATTTTCTTAGGAAATTCCTAATAGCTGCCCGGTGTTTGGAAGTTTGGCGGTTATTCACACCCGAGGGAGAGCACGTAAATCCGTCAGTCCCGGTTGTCACAAACATCTATGGCAATCGTTATTGGGTAGTCAGCAGCCCTCAAATATGACTGCCTTGTTGGTCTGGTGGTTAGCGTATGCGGCTGCTGATCAAGAGGTCTCGGGTTCGATTCCCGGGTCAGACCAAATATTTGTGTGATCCACAAATATTTGTTTCGGAGTCTGGGTGTTTTCCTATGTATAATATGTATGTATTTACAAAAAAAAAAGTATGTTTATGTATTTATATCAGTTGTTTAGTACCCATAACACAAGCTCTGCTTACTTTGGGACTAGATGATGTTGTGTGTAAGATGTCCAAAATATTTATTTATTTAAATATACTGACAACTAGTTCAACCTTCGAATTTCAGTTCTTCCTCAGGGTTGCGGAGGTCCGATGCCAGTCGTTCCGTGGAAAAACTGATATTCAGGTAAAACCGGTTGAACTAGTAGCCGACCACAAATAAACTTGGGAATAAAGGCTAGGAAGGAAGAAGCTGTGGAACGGCTGAACCAATTTTGATGGGACTTTCACTAAAAGAAAGCTGATGCCATGAGGAGTAAGTTTTTTTGAGACTATCTCTGCTCCGCAGTGTTACTCACGAATTAAACAATAACTTAACTAAATTGAAAAATAAATCTCAAAATTCCGTTCACGTGAACACAGCCTTGTTCATCAATCATTATACAAATTCCCCAATTCATTGATATAATTAAGATTTGGCGAAAATGAATAAATAAAAGTATCATTAAAAAATTTACATCTCGACTTTGTACTGTCGTGAAGTATATCTTAATATATATAAATCTCGTGTCACAATGTTTGTCCTCAATGGACTTCTAAACCACTTAACCGATTATAATAAAATTCGCACACCATGTGCAGTTCGATCTAACTTGAGAGATAGGATAGTTTAAATCTCAAATTATAGTACCCGGTAGGTGGCGCTGCGAACAAGCTATGGGATTTCAAATTCGGGCGGTACGAAGTTCGCCGGATCAGCTAGTTAATGATAAGTTTGAAATATACTAAATAATGATTTCGGATAATAATTACTGTATTAATTAGGCATGTTATTTATAATTACGTTTGTAAATCGCGAGAAACGACGTGGAATGAAAGTACTCTAAAAGTATTGCCAAGTTACTCCCTATGTCATCAATATCTACCAGTGAAAGTCCCATCAAAATCGGGTCAGCCGTTACAGAGATTCGCCGGAAGAAACAGATAAACAAAAATCCTTTTTTAATTGTAAGTACCGTAAAAATTTTCAAATGCGTTTTTTGAAAATGTTCATTTGAAATTAAATTCATCATCATCATCAACAGCCTTTAACAGTAAACTGCTGGACATAGGCCTCTCCCTCTCCCGGGTTGGAATAGGGTTGGTTTCAAGTTTTCCTTCTCTTTGCATTGATGTTGTCTTGCGTAGTTTATCCCTTAGTCGACTTTTATGACACCCGCTTGGAATGAATAGGGGTGGTGACACTCTGTATTCTTAATCCGTCACCACACGGCAAGTGAAAGTCCCGGCACAGTGAAAGTCCCGTCATAATTCCTCCAAGGTAGGCCAAAACCTCCTTTCTGAGGAAAGGCCTATGTCCAGCAGTGGACTGTTAAAGGCTGTTGATGATGATTGATGGACTTTCACTGGCACAAAGCACATAACCTAATAAGTAACTAAGGATTTTTTTAGACTAGATTCGTTCCGCTACGCTACTCGCGATTTAAATCAACAAACGCGGGTAACACTGCAAGACTCAACTACTTCATCTTCCTAGCCTTTTTATTCCCAATATTATTTGTGGTCGGCTACTAGTTCAACCGGTTTTACCTGAATATCAGTTTTTCCACGGAGCGACTGGCATCGGACCTCCGCAACCCGAAGGGAGAAATGAAATTCGAAGATTGAACTAGTTGTCAGTATATTTGAGGGCACTAACTTCCCAATAACGATTGCCGGGATCATGACAACCGGGACCAATGGCTTTACGTGCTCTCCGAGGCACGGGCGTGAATCACCGCCAAACTTCCAAACTCCGGGCTGCTATTAGGAATTTCCTTAGAAAACTTTTTGGCCAGACCCGGGATTTGAACCCGAGACCTCTTGAT
Organism: Phragmatobia fuliginosa; assembly: GCA_932526445.1. Taxonomy (NCBI): domain Eukaryota; kingdom Metazoa; phylum Arthropoda; class Insecta; order Lepidoptera; family Erebidae; genus Phragmatobia; species Phragmatobia fuliginosa. Next base: position 1,195,469 of record OW052083.1, on the reverse strand, counting down.
TAGCAGTCGCATACGCTAACCACTAGACCAACGAGGCAGTTGCAAGACTCAACTACTATATGCTAAAAATATCAAACCAAACACCGTCGGCGTCAAACAGCAACAAACAACAAATCTACTAATAATATACAAAGACAAACATATCGACGGACGTAAAATCTTTTTTTTAACAAAAAAGACATCTATAGTTGTGTAGACGGGCTGCGATAAGCATCGATACGGGTTCCATTCCTTTTTTTTTTTCTTGAAATGATTAAGCTTTGAGTTTTGGTGCCCTGCGTGAGACATTTGTAAGGAATTTTAGTATGACATGCCCCATAATAATATATTAAAAATGTTTTACTTAAAAACAGCCGTATCTATAGATACATATATATTCGAATGCCTTGTTGGTCTAGTGGTTGGCGTATGCGGCTGCTGATCAAGAGGTCTCGGGTTCGATTCCCGGGTCGGACCAAAAGTTTTAATGATCTTTAAATATTTGTTTCGGAGTTTGAGTGTTTTCTATGTATAATATGTATGTATTTACAAAAAAAAGTATGTTTATGTATTTATATTAGTTGTTTAGTACCCATAATACAAGCTCTGCTTAGTTTGGCACTAGATGACGTTGTGTGTAAGATGTCCGAAATATTTATTTATTTATATAAATACACTAAGTTTCGGCCGCGGCTACGTCTCCGTATCTCAATTATTACAGTAAAAAGTAGTCTATGAGTTATTCTGATATATAAGCTATGTTATTGTAAAGTTTCATCCAAATCCGTTCAGTAGTTTTTGCGTGAAAGAGCACCAAACATACATACACATACAAACTTTCGCGAAATAAGGTATTATCATTGAAATAAGGTTGAATTCCATCATTCCACAAGCGTAATGCTCACGAAAAATTGTGTCATTTTTGTTTGTTTTCTCGGAGTATTAGGTTTCGACATGTACATGCATGTTAGAATGGGTATCGAACTTCTGGTTAAACATGTTGAGGGTCTTGTTGTGTAAATGTGGTAGCCTACCTCTCGATATGACCCATCTATACAAATATTTAAAATTGGTTTGTCTGTCTGTAATATCAAATGAACCTTTTTAGGGTTCCGTAGCCAAATGGCAAAAAACGGAACCCTTATAGATTCGTCATGTCTGTCTGTCTGTCTGTCCGTCCGTATGTCACAGCCACTTTTTTCAGAAACTATAAGAGCTATACTGTTGAAATTTGAAAAAAATCTGTGAACCGCATTAATGTTTTTACACATAAATAGAAAAAAAGCAATAAATTTTGGGGTCTCCATACTTAGAACTGAAACTCAAATATATTTTATTTTTTTTATACATAAGCCATCCAAAGTGACTCTGCCCTGCCTGATAGAAAGCATGAGCAGAATCCAAGAGTGGGGGCTACCACATTTTCTGCGAATGCAGACAATAATGTATGGCGGCTTAGTGAGATGCTTTTCATCAAAACCATACGTGTGGGGTATCTATGGATAGGTCTTCATAAATGATATTGAGGTTTCTAATATCTTTTTTTTCTAAACTGAATAGTTTGCGCGAGAGACACTTCCACAGGACTCAGTTTATAATATTAGTAGAAAGAATTGAAGCCCCAAATTCCATAGACAAAATCGTGGGCGTACCAGTCAGTTGACATAAATAATATAGTTCTTTTTTTTAAATATCGTGCACAGTTGAGCCATCAGAGTGACACCGGCCAGATTATGAGTCTATGGCCGAAAGAGACATGTTTTTTTTTCAACAAAGGATCTATCGTGAACTGACCTACCTTAATCTTTAACTTAAAAATGGCTGCCAATCATGAAATGAAGTTAATTTTAAAAGGTTCCGTGTTATTTATTAGGTATGTGTGACTGCCTCGGTGGCGCATTGATCGTGTGTGCGATTCGATTCCCGGGTCGCATTAAATGTTTGTATGATCTGAAAATGTTTAGACATTTCATATTTTCTAATTTTCCAATAAATACATACAATTGACTGCACGGTTGGCCTAGTGGCTTAAGCGGTCCGAGGGGGCGGCGTCGGTGTGTGCCGGACGCCGCCTAAGAGAGGGTCGTCGAAGTCGTCGAGACGGTGCCCGCATCAGGAGCGGGCAGGCGTTGGAGAAGTTCAGAAGGAGATCCCACCCTGGACTTCTCCTACTCCTAAACGGAGAAGCGCGGAGAGGGCACACTGTGTGGTTTTTAGTCGGTTCAAGTCCGACACACCACCCCGCCGTAACCCATGATGATTTTCCATACATAAAAAAAAAAAAAAAAAAAAAAACAGCGCTTCCTACTGCGCCAAGTGTCGTGGGTTCAAATCCCACGTAGGATAACACTTAATGTGATTCACAATTTGTTCTTCTGAGTCTGGGTGTTCTTTGTGTCCGTTTCATGTATGTTTGTAAAGTCCAACGCGACACAGGAATTTATATTCCTATTGCGGGAGCTGTCTTTAGAAAAAACAAATATATACACAAATGTTTGTAATATTAATTAATGAACAGTTTTTTTACTAAATGTATACCAAAGTATATTATACGGTACTAACATCAAAAAGGTCATTTTAAATATTTTGTCTGTCTGTTTCTCCCGCCTAATCTTGAAACGACTGCACTCATTTTGATTGGACTTTCAATAACAGATAGCTGATGATCTAAGGAGTAACTTAAGCTAAACTTTTTAAGACCTACTTTACTCCGCGACATCACTCGCGATTTACAAAAATAACTGCGAGTAACACCACTGAACTCGGCTAGTTTTCAAATAAACTTAATTATTAAACTTATCAATCATCATCATCATCATCATCAGCCTATCGCAGTCCACTGCTGGACATAGGCCTCTCCAATTGCACAACACTCTGATCGATTTTAGATTTCTCAACTTATCAATAATAATGTTTATTTAAATAAATACAGCCGAGGTCGCCACAGTTCCACATTCCAAGAACCAAATATTCCAAATCCTTTTGGGGACCCCAAAAAAAATGACTCACTATGGCCCCCGAGGGTCAAAAATAGATAACTACTTATTATGATAAACGATATGAGAAAAAAACTTGGAAGGATAGTGGACACTTCACGTTAGGGTGAGACTTTAGTGGGAAGCGGAGCGATAAGCGGAAGCGATATGATCAAGACTTAGAACAACACGAAAGGGAGTCGCCATTAACTACCTATAAGTGGGCTCAGGTCTCCTCTCAGGAAAGGGTTAAAGCCATATTTCCCTACGCTGGCCGAGTGCGTTGAAAATTGGAGTGTTTGTTTATAACATCAATTTTGTGTGTCTGTCTGTCTTATCTGTAGTTAATCTGTGGAACTGCAGGACTGATTTTAATAAGACTTATACTATAATGAGTGACTTAGGGTACCTTTTCATACTGGCCCTTACGGTAAACGGTCTCAGTAAGTTATTAATATTATTAAAACTCTTACAAGTTAATAACTATAGTAGACTACAGCAAAAGAAGGTTAGATAATTTTAACAAAAAGGAACCGACTTCAATGAAAAACTATTCCGAGTACCCAAAATCGCGACAATTGTGCCTATATTTGAGGAGTTCCCTCGATTTACTTGGGATCCCATCATCAGATCTCGACATGGTGACGATGGGACCACCTGTGAGCTACGCCCATTCCAATGCAAAAAGAATTTTTGAAATCGGTTCATAAACGACGAAATTATCGCTGAACATACATAAAAAAAAAAAAAAAAAAAAAAAAAAGATTCCGACGAATTGAGAACCTCCTCCTTTTTTTTGAAGTCGGTTAAAAAGGTTCTTTAACTTACAAGCTTGTTTGTCTTGGCACAAACACGTTTTACAGGTGAATAGCACACATATACTGTGCTAAGTGTCGTGTTCTTTGCACCCGTTTAATGTATGTTTTCAAATTCCCCCGCCACACAGAAATTTATATTCCTAATGCAGGAGTTGTCTTTAAAAAAAGATGAAGGCAAAAATCTATTCTGACTACTGGTTGCTCACTACCGCCTGGACCTAGGGGTGGGTCGTTGGGGTGTGGCGTATTAGGCGTGAAATTTCAACTGGTTCAAAACAATGCTACCGAAGACCGTAAGCATCTCACGCGCACTTCCATTTTATACTATTACAAAGAATTGATTAAAGCAAAGTATTCATCTTAAAAAAATCAACTTCCGCATTAGGAATATAAATCCTGTGTCGCGGGGGATTTTACAAGTAACATGAAACGGACACAATTAACTCCCAGACTCAGAACAAGCCAACCATAGCAAATCCTTTGAGCGGGGCGTGAAAAAACATCTCACTAGGCCGCCATACTGCTTGCATTTGCAGTGAGTATGGCAACCCCCACTTGTGGATTTTATCCATACTTTCCATCAAAGATAAATAAATGTACAATTCACTTGCCTTTAATTTTTATCCGTACAACAGAGATTTAACAGTGTAGTACGGTCTTGTCAATTTGCTCGCTGTGTATGACACAGTGGTCTCTCCCTTAAACGGGGGCTCAATAAATCAGCGCGCTTACAAAGCGGCTGAGGCGAGCTTGTAGCGTTATTAGTTAAGGCGAAGTCACTTCACATTGTAACTTAAAGCCCCTCCAGCCAAGATGCATGCGTTTTTCATTTTCTATTCTATTTCTCAAATTTCTTGTTTTATTGGCTAATAGCCGTGTGGTGACGGATTAAGAATGTCACCACTCCTATTCATCCCGCGGGTGTCGTAAAAGGCGACTAAGGGATAAACTACGCAAGACAACATCGATGCAAAGAGAAGGAAAACTTGAAACCAATCCTTTTTTTTTCTTTTATGTGTGGTAAATCATCATGGACCGTCACCCCACCGCGGCTTACGGCGGGGTGGTGTGTCGGACTTGAACCGACTAAAAACCACAGTGTACCCTCTCCGCGCTTCTCCGTTTAGTAGGAGGAGAAGTCCAGGGTGGGATCTCCTTCTGAACTTCTCCAGCGCCTGCCCGCTCCTAATGCGTGCACCGTCTCGGTACGACGACCCTCCAACCCTATACCAACCCGTCTGGCTAGCGTAGTATAGTAGGCCAAAACCTCCTTTCTAAGGAGAGGCCTATGTCCAGCAGTGGACTGTTGAAGGCTGTTGATGATGATTGATTGGCTAATATTTTGTTTTGATCACGTGACGCAGATATTAGAATTGAAAACAAATGGAATGGAGTTTTTTGGCATTTCTTCTCTATAGGTATGGTAATTTGGAATCGCCCAGCTAGTCAGCAATGTACTACTACTAATTATTCGAAATTGCCTGGATAGGTCTACTTGAAGTGAAGGATTTTTGATATTTATATAAATATAGTACCAAGCGAAGCAGAGCTTGTATTATATGTACCAGACATCTATCATCACACTCACTAAAGAAACACGACTGTAATTATTAGGATGGTCTTCTGTGTGAGGGTAGTACTGCCCAGGTCGAGCCGGCCCATTCGTGATGGCATCAGCATGGCTCCACTACCTCGAATTCAACACTTCAAATTTATTTGACTGCCTCCTCGATGCCGCTGTAGTAACGTATGCGCCTGTGTGCTTAAGATCTCGGATTCAATTCCCGGGTCAGACCAAATGTTTGTTTGATCCTCAAATATTTGTTTCACAGTTTGGGTGTTTTCTATGTGTGAAGGAACGGGTGTCGTGTTCCTCCAACACAAAGGGAGGATCCTCCGACCAGGCGAGGTGATCATGCCTGGTGGGCCACTGCCCAACAGTTGATGTTGGGATGTTGTATATATGCTAATCGGCGCGAGAATATCACTTTCGCGATTCAGGATTAGTAATTATTCAGTATAGATCGTTACGTGTTTTACTTCATAGTTCAATGCTTCCTCAGTAGATGGCGCTGTTGTATATTATACGCTTGCGCTATATGTGGAAGTCGCCACATATGTAATAATAAGTATGTATTTACGAAAAAAAAAGTATGTTTATGTATTTATATCAGTTGTCTAGTACCCATAATACAAGCTCTGCCTAGTTTAGGACTAGATGACGTTGTGTGTAAGATGTCCGAAATATTTATTTATCAGTGTGTATACCCCTTAAAAGCTATGTTAAGACATTCCATTGACGGTGGAACTTAGTGGGGCTTAATGATTCAGTCACATTGCTTCACAGAAATCACTCTTACACTTACACGTGTACGACAAGAGAACTCTTATGACTCTCTTTTGATAAGAGTATTGTAGTACAGTCAAACCTGGATAAGCGAGAGTTCAAGGGAGCACAATCTCATTCTCGCTTATAGAGGTTTCTCACTAACCCGAGTTTCTCGCTAAAAAGGTACATGGGTAGCGAGTCTCTCTTATTCACAAAGATTTGTGAGAAACACGGTAGGGCGAGTCTAATTAGGGTGTGGTTCTTTGAGAGTTCCGTCGGCGTTGCCCCCCAGAAAGGGAAACCACTTATCTTCAGAAGCAGCTCCGCCCGCAGCCGGGCTTCGGACGGGAAAAAGGGCTGATCACGCAATAAATAAAGCTCGACTGTCGCTTATAGAGGTATAGATAAGTAGCTGTCTCACTTACGGAGGTCTATGAGGGAAAAACGACTCTCTCTTACACAGGTTTCTGTTTCTCGCTAATAGAGGTTTTGGGAGCTTATAATGACGGGTCCTGGCTATTACTCTCACTTATAGAGTTTTCTCACTTATCCAGGTTTGACTGTAGTTATATTTTTTTGTATTTATTAGCTGCCCTGTCTGAATGTGTCCTGTCTGATGGAAAGCATGAACATAATCCAAGAGTGGTGGTCATAGAGGAAGGTAAACACGTGCTTTGGTAGATAATTCCAGTTTTTAACTGCTCAGCACAGAAAGGAAGAGTCGAACCGTTTAGTTGTTTTTTATTTGATGCCTACCAATGTGACTCCACTCTGCCTGATGGTAAGCATGAATAGAATGCAAGAGTGGGGGCCACCAGACTGACTGCGATGCAGGAAGTATGGCGGTTTTGTGAGATGCTTTTTCACACCCCTCTTAAATGAACCGGCATCATGATGGGAACGAAACACGTGCGATGGTAGCGAGTTCCAGTTTTTAACCGCTCGGCACAGAAAAGAAGAGCTAAACCGTTTAGTTCTAGTGCGTATTTCTAACACTCTAAAGCGATGACTTCCAAGGCCAGCACGTGTTGTCCTGTAAAAGAAGGGAAAAGGTGGGATCAGTTGGAAGAGCTCATCAGAACACTCCCCGTGGTAAAAGCGATAGAGGACTGCCATAGTAGCGATATCTCTTCGCAGCTGCAGAGGCTCGAGGAACTCGGTGCCTTCGGGGCTATGAATAAGTTCTAGAGCATATGTCAAGCGGTGGCTTCTGAGACCAGTACGTGTTGCCATGTAGAGGAAAGTGGAAAACTGGTTGTAGTGAGCCAACCTTAAAAGATAGACATATGCTGTCGAGGACTTTTTTTTAGAACTTTTTAAGAGGAACAATTCTTTCGTACATTATTTTCACGAATCTTTTACCACTTACGCAGCGCACGCAATTGAAGCGCTCAATCGAATTAATTTTCTCCCGTTTTTGAAACATTTTTCAGTGATACTTCGCTCCTATTTGTAGCAGCGTGATGATATTTACCATATAACCTTCGTAGAAAAACGGACTATCTAACACTGAAATAACTTTTAAATCGGATTAGTAGTTGCGGAGATTAGCGCGTCAAACGAACAAACTCTTCAGCTTAATAGACATACTAGCATTTCGATATATAATGTGTTATTTCGATATATAAGCTATATTATTGTGAAGTTTTATCAAAATCCATTTAGTAGTTATTGCGTGTAAGAACAACAAATATAAATATTTTATAATATTAGTAGGATAGTATGGATATGGCAGACTGTCTCGTTGTTCTAGCCGTTAGTTTATTCGAGTGATGGTCTCGGGTTCGATTCCCAGATCGAGGTAAAACTATTATTGAAATAAATTCTTCAACTAGAGATCAGAATACATGAAGGTGGTCATCACACAATCATTTGCCCCAGGTGGAAATGGTACCTGAACCTCCGGTTTTGCAGTCATAGTTACTAACCTCTACACACAAGATAAAATTAAATAATTTATGTTCTTGTTTTTAAAGCTTTTAAAGTAAAATTAATACAGGTTCGATTTCCGATTGGTGCAAAAACATGTGAGTGTAATTTAGAAGCTCACAACACTGACAATGGACCATTGTTTATAAAAGTAACAAACAAATATATTTTACTTTTTTTTAGATACTAGCTAAGCCCCGTGGTTTTGTCCGCGTTTGTTGTACCTTTAAAATAACTCCGCGGGACAACTACTATTTGTTACATTTCTTTTATTTTAATATCAGTTTTTCCACGGAGCGACTGGCATCGGACCTCCGCAACCCTAAGGGAGAACTGAAATGCGAAGGTTTGAGGGCACTTACTTTCCAATAATGATTGCCATAGATGTTCATGACAACCGGGACCGACGACATAACGGGGTCTCCGAGGCACGGGCGTGAACCACCACCAAACTTCCGTACTCCGGGCTGATATGAAGCATTCCTTGTGAGAAAATCATCTTTGGCAATCGTTACGAAATTTAAAAGTCAATATTTTTTTTAATATCTAGGCCTACCAAAGAGACTCTACTCTGCCGGATGGAAATCATGAGTAGAATCCATTAGTAGGGGTCACCATCCTCATTGTGAGGGTAGGCAATGTAGCATGGTGACCCATACTACAGCGGACTGGTCAGATAATTCTAAATCATTCTCCCGGCCTTCAGAGGCTGGAGAAGGATTTATAATGATTGGACCTCCGGTCTGACACTCACCAACGAAATACGACAGCAAGAATGCTGTCATTATTAGGATGGTCTTCTGTGTGAGGGTAGTACTGCCCTGGTCAAGCCAGCCCATTCTCGTTGGCCCACTAAAAAAAGACGAATCCAAACTTTGAGCAAAATGATAAATGATATTTATATCTGTAAGTAATTCTTTTACAGGTATTTTTACAGGACTTTACAGCTGAAGGCGCCGGAAAAGAATTGAATCAATCTTAGACAGCCTTGTTGGTCTAGTGGTTAGCGTATAGGCGTATAAGATTCGATTCCCGGGTCGGACCAAATGTTTGTGTGACCTGCAAATGTTTGCCTCGAGGTTTGCGTATTTTCTATGTATAATATGTATGTATTTACAAAAAAAGTATCTATATCAGTTGTCTAGTAACCATAATACAAGCTCTGCTTAGTTTGGGACTACGAGTAGATGATGTTGTGTGTAAGATGTCCGAAATATTTATTATTATTATTTTTAATTTATCTTTACTACAAGTGCATCAACAGCCATAACACGCCTCTTTATGGTCCTTCGAGACTTTTTTTTCAAAAACCACAATCGCAAATTGTTACTTCACCCATATATCTCAAGAGACCCGCATTTTGGAAACACTTTACGATCCAAAAATAACATAAAATAATGCATTTCTTTACAACATATTCTGTTAAACAAATATAAACTTAATGTGTACTAACAATAAAAATGATTTTTGAACGCGTTAACCGTGTCAATTTTATGTATGTTGGTCATAAATTCAAGATTCGACGTTGTATCAAAGTGGATAAGACTGTTTTTTTTATTTTATCCAACTACAAATTAAAGAAGGATTTGTTTTTCGAGTGTCATTGTTTTCATCAACTGCCTATGAAAGTCCATTGGTGGACTTTGGATATAGGTTTCTTCTTCTTTTCAAGGTAATAAGGCCACACTGAATTTAGCTCAAATGACTCGACCTTGCGTAACTCCCATTATACAAGTTGGAAAAGTTAAAAAATATGCAATTAAGACAGACAATTTTGTCAAGTTTCCTTTACTGTACTGTACTGTTCCTGCACGTTCCCTAATGCGATTCTTTGGAGAAAACTCCATTGCACGCCACTTTGATCGATTTTGGGCTTCTCCCATCAAATCAAATCAAATCATTTTTATTTCAAATAAACCAATACAACGGCACTTTTGAATTGTCAAGTAGTCAGTCAGTAGTCAGTCGTGAAGCTAATTGTCTGTTCCAATTCGTAGATCCTATGGAGAAGAAAAGACAAGAAGCTCCATGGACACTCTTTTCCAACATAGTTTTCACAATTTTTTGGTTACATTATTTTAGGCATTTTATTTAGAAGACATGTAAGGACAATGTAACGATGCTGATATTTATATGCTGATATGCACAGCTAGTGTCTTATCTTTCACAAATCATCACTCCACCTGGCCTTTTGGTGTCCTAAACTACGTTTGCCGAGACGCAGTCTCCTCTCCAGAACTCTTCTACCCGAACGGTGATCAGTTCTGCGGCTAATATTGGAGAAACGCCGAGCCCTTTCTATAGCACGCTGAGCGACAAGATACACATTTAGAAGAGCCTATATAACGAGTTAATGACACAGCAGAATTATATATTTGATAGTTTCGTTACCATTCCTTCATGGTTGGTTATGCGTTTAGTACCGGTTGTCAATTTCTCCCTAAAAAGCGTAATTAGTTTGATATGTTGGTTGGTAGTATAGCCACGCTGATTTTAACGCGGCCGGCTAGACCGGAGCGGGTACTACCCTCACACAGAAGTCCATCCTAATAATAACAGCATTCTGGCTGTCGTATTTCGTTGGTTAGTGCGAGACCGGCGGTCCAATGTTGAAAAAGTATCTCACAAGGCCGTGGGTCACCAAGCTGCATTGTATGCACTTACAATGAATCTTGTTCATGCTTTCCATCAGGTAGAGTAGGTAGAGTCACTTTAGAAGGCTCATATAAAAAAAATGTTAATGATATTACCCAAACTAAGTAGAACTTGTGCTATGGGTACTAGACAACTGATATAAATAATAAGTCTTTACCTATGAAATTGCCGTTTTGTATGCAATAAGTGAATGTACTAATTTTTTCAAACTTTTTTATTTCTGTTTTTCTTAGTAATCACCCATGCAATCGACGCATTTTTGCCAACGCATTGGCAGTTTATTAATGCCCTTCTTGTAAAAATCAGCTAGACGGGAGGCAACAAACTCTTCAAAGGCATTTTGTACTGCCTCTCGGGAATTGAATTTTTTACCCACTAAAAAGTTGTCTAAATTTTGGCAAAAGTAATAGTCGGTAGGTGCAAGGCCTGGTGAGTATGGCGGATGAGGGAGAGCTTCCAACCCTAGCTCTTGCAGCTTGGAGACTGTCTGTTGCGCAGTATGGGGACGCGCGTTGACGTGAAGGAGCAGTGGGGACGACCGATTGACCAAAGCTGGTTGCAGATGTGCAAGCTTCTCCATAATTCTCTCCAGTTCTTTACAGTACACATCTGCATTAATGCTCATGCCGTTTTGTAAAAAGCTGTGGTGAATCACACCCGCACTAGACCACCAAACAGTGACCATCACCTTTTTAGGGGACATTTTTGGTTTAGGGCATTGCTTTGGTGCTGAACCAGGGTCTAACCAACTTGCTGAGCGCTTTCGATTGTCGAACAGAATCCATTTTTCGTCGCACGTAACAATTCGTTTCAAAATTCCTTCATTTCTTTGCCTGTTGAGCAGCGCACGGCAGGGCTCGACGCGTACGATGCGCTGGCGATCGTTAAGGTCATGGGGCACCCATCTATCAAGCTTTTTTACCTTGAAAATTTGTCGCAAATGGATCAAAATTGTTTTGATGCTTACATTAAAAGCTGCTGCTAGCTCAGCTGTAGATTGAGTTTCGTCAGCTTCCACAATAGCCTTTAATTCATTATTGTTAACCAAAGTCTCCAGACGACCACGAGCTTCATTTTTCAAGTCAAAATTTCCACAACGGAACCGGGAAAACCAATAACGGGTTGTGCGTTCGTTTGTACAGTTCTCTCCGTAAACGTTTTTTATGTTACGTGCCGTTTGTGTCGCGTTGGTGCCACGACGGAATTCATTTTCCATAATTACACGAATTTTCAAAGTATCCATTATGACGAAAAATGTTCAAATGTAATGAAAATACAACGCTAATCAAAAAACGAAAGACTGAGTTTGTAAATAGAATGTCAAGGTTTTAAAACAAAATTAATTTGAATTTCGAATACAGAGCCATTACAATTTTTTTTTTATTTGAAATGACCAGTATTGAAGAAAGTCAATTTCATAGGTAAAGACCTAATATATAATATAAACATTTAGTCCAACTCAGGAATCGAACTGGATACCTCGAACACAGTGATCGCATACGCTACGCATTGCGGCTACATCACTGCCAGAAGTCATCAGATTTCTACTAATGAAAGTCCGATTAAAATTAATAAAGCTGTTCCAGAGATTAGCTGGCACAAACAAAGTGACAAAAAAATTAAAATTGTCTTTTTGATGTAAGTACCGCATATATACTACTAGTTTTTGCCCGCGGCTCCGCCCGCATTTTTGTATGTCGGTTATCGCGGTAAAAAGTATCCCATGTCCTTTCCTAAGGTTCCATTTATATCTATACCGAAATTCATTAAAATCGGTTCAGCGGTTTATTCGTGAAAACGTAACAGACAGACAGACAGTTACTTTCGCATTTATAATATTAGTAGGGATAAATATACATTATATACTTTGCTATGCATTTAATTAAAAACTGTTCATTTGATATTTCATACAAACACTTCAAATTTATTTATTTGTATGGAAGAGATTCTTATGTCCAGCAGTGGACTGTTCAAAGCTGCTGACTTTGATGAAGATTCTCTATCAAACTTCAGAAAGGCTTCTTGCTAAATATTCTTCTCACGTATTTATAAGCATGTGTATCTTTCTAATTGAGCATCTGTCTGTTTGTGCGAACGTACTCTTTATCACATTTTTTTAATTTGCAGCTGAACCTCACAGAAATGCGGATCTTGTAGTAGCACATATATGGTAATATTTTCTAGGACGGAGTACAGGGATGTACTCCGGGATTTAAATCTTAACTACTTTAAAAATTAAAACAATTGGCCAAGCCACTGATCGATGCTTCTCGTGATGATAAGGCTGGTCTTTTTCTAGCATAAAGATTTAGACATGCCATTCAACGTGATAATGCTGCCAGTCTTTTGGAAACGCCACCAGTAAGTAGGTGATGATGTAGAGGATTTTTTTGGCGCTTGTATGTAAATATTGTTCTTCCTAGCCTTATTCCCAATATTATTTGGAGTCGGCTACTAGTTCAACCGGTTTTACCTGAATTTCAGTTTTCCTGCAGAGCAATTTATTATATTACTTATCTTTTACATCGGACCTCCGCAACCCTAAGGGAGAGCTGAAATTCGAAAATTGAAGTTGTCACTAAATTTGAGGGCACTGACTTCCCAATAACAATTGCCATAGATGTTCATGACAACCAGGACCGATGACTTTAGATGCTCTCCGGGCACTCGCGTGAATCACCACCAAACTTCCAAACTCAGGGCTGCTATTAGTAGTATTTTAAGAAAAATACAAAAATTATTTTTAGCCCACCCGGAATTTGAACCACAGACCTCTTAATTAGCAGTCGCATACGCTATCCACTAGACCATCGAGGCAGTTAAATATTGTAAATAATTATTAAAAAATTCTTTAAAAAGTTTTGAAAACTATAACCCGACTACATAAAAATACAGCCCATGCTACACGGGCTATTGTTATGAATCTTTTAACACTTTATTCATCGAAATTGATTTAGTATTTCTGGCACTATAATGAAACATACAATCATACATACATAGACTGTGGAGTAAAATAATAATAATAAGGCAGTCCTCCTTGACACGGCACGTACAGTGAGGAGGTTCCTGTCTTTGGAGTCCTTAGCACCGGTTTCTTGTACTTGCCTGTATCCAAAGTATAACAATTTTTAGATTTATGATTAACTAGTGGTTAACGTATGTGGCTGCTGATCAAGAGGTCTCGGGTTCGATTCCCGGGCAAACCAAATATTTGTGTGATCCACAAATATTTGTTTTGAAGTCTGAGTATTTTTTATGTATAATATGTACCTATATATTTACAAAAAAATGTTTATGTATTTATATCAGTTGTTTAGTACCCATAATACAAGCTCTGCTTAGTTTGGGACGAGTTGACGTGGTGTGTAAGACGTCCGAAATATTTATTTTATTTGTTTATTATATCACTACAAAACAACACTAGTTCAATTTCGCATCCCAGCCTAAGTCCGTACCAGTATAATCTCACAAAAACCTCACCGCTCGCCACCACATAAGGGCATACGCCACCAGAACTAGCTAACTACCACATGATTTTCCGAGTAAAAAGCATTCTGTTAGTATGCTAATACTAATATCTACTAATTAGAAAATTATTCTGAAAACTAGCTGAATCCCGTGGCGTTATCAGCGGATATTGTTTTAACTTGACTGCCTTGTTGGTCTAGTGGCTAGCGTATGCGGCTGCTGATCAAGAGCTCTCGGGTTCGATTCCCGGGTCAGGCCAAATATTTGTGTGATCCACAAATATTTGTTTCGGAGTCTGGGTGTTTTTCTATGTATAATATGTATGTATTTACAAAAAAAGTATGTTTATGTATTTATATCAGTTGTTTAGTAACCCATAACACAAGCTCTGCTTATTTTGGGACTAGATGACGTTGTGTGTAAGATGCCCAAAAAAAAAATTATTTATTTGTTTTTAAAAACCCATCCATACATACCCTACACGTATGGGTTTGACGTAAACAAAATTTTCATAAGTTTCAGTTCCGTGTATGGGGTCCCAAAATTTATAAATATCTTATTTATTAGGACTGGATTCAGGCCTTATGCATTTTACAGTTTCTAAGGAGAGGCCTATGTCCAGCAGTGGACTGTTGAAGGCTGTTGATGATGATGATGATGACAGTGCTCTTGTCCTGCGTAGTTTCCTTCCTTAGTCTAGTCTGGTGATGATTATGATTACCATAGCCACGGGATTAATAGATGACGTCACCACACCGACTTTTCATTTTAAACTACCTGAATCCCACTGTTATTGTTGTCACTCTCGAGTAACGCCGCGGAGTGAAGCTAGTCTGAAAAAAATTTGTCTAAGTAACTCTTTATCAGCCATCTGCTGGTGAAAGGCCCTCCAGTCGTTCCAGAGATTACGCGAACAAATACACAGACAGACAGTAAAAAAAAAAATTTTGTATGTCAGTACCGTAAATACTTTGATATGCATTTAGTAAAAAACTGGTTATTTATTATTACAAACAGACACTCCAATTTTTAACCGACTTCAAAAAAAGGAGGAGGTTCTAAATTCGTCGAAATCTTTTTTTTAATATATAAAATATGTTCAGCGATAATTTCGTTGTTTATGAACCGATTAAAAAAAAAAATTTCTGCAGTTGATTTGGCATAGCTACATAACATACCGGTGGTCCCATCCTCACCATATCGGGATCTGATGATGGGATCCCAAGGAAATCGAGGGATCTCCTCAAATATCACAGGAACAATTGTCGCGAATTGGGTACTCGGAATAGTTTTTCTTTGAAGTCGGTTCGTTTTTGTTAAAATTTAATTTATTTCTATGGATGTTTAATTTTCAAAAGACAATCCTCACTAAACTTACGTTGCCCTCAAAATGTTAAAATAAAAGTTCCCAAAATGATATAATTGAAATTTGTTACCGCGTCGTATAAATAATTTTCGAACATCCAAACAATATTCGCAATGTTTATTAGTATTTGTGTAAGATTCTCGAAAATGAAAAAACATTTATATATATGAGGTACTTAGGTACGTGGGCGGACAAGTCGGAATTGTTACCGTGGTATAGCACGGTCAATTCTGTCATAACAAGACTGCTTTTATCCGACTGCGTTGAAGGAGTGTAATGTTTTTCAAGCGTTTGTATGTCTGTATGGAAGTGCTCATAGGCGCGTGGCAAACAACCACCGAGGGTAAGCAAGGACGGCGCGGTCAGACCTAGATGGGTGACCGTTTGTGGCATGATATTTTATGTGCGTTTCCGTGATTCGGAGGTCACGTTAAACAGTCGGTCGCGGCTGTTATCATAAGATAGCACTCGTGAAGCTTAGTTGAAGGACTTCGAGCGGATTAAAAACATCCAACGTTAAAATTATGTAGCCACAACGTGTCTTCATCATCATCATCATCATCAGCCTATCGTAGTCCACTTCTGGACATAGGCCTCTCCAATTGCACGCCACTTAGTTCGATCCACAACGTGTCTTGCCAGTGCCCATACCCGCACTCGGTCAGCGTGGGGACGTGTGGCCTTAACCCTCTCTTGAGAGTAGACCTGAGCTCAGCAGTGGGACGTTATGGGTTGTTGATGATGTATATGTGTCCATTTCTTTGGTACTACAGCCCAGGATAGGTTTTGATACATGAGGTGTTGTTGAATTCCTTAAAATTATGGTTATAACGGCAGGACCGATTTTGACAACACTTTCACTGGCAGACAGCTAACGTTATAAGGAATATTTTTTTTTTTTTTTTTCTTCTTTTAAAAAGACAACTCCCGCATTAGGAATATAAATTCCTGTGTCGCGGGGGACTTTACAAACATACATGAAACGGACACAAAGAACACCCAGACTCAGAACAACAAATTGTGAATCACACAAAGTGTTGTCCTACGTGGGATTTGAACCCACGACACTTGGCGTAGTAGGAAGCGGCGTGGCGACCGCTTAAGCCACTAGGCCAACCGTGCAGTCGATATTTTTTTATTCAGGCTATTTTTACTCTAGCTTCGCCCTTCGGCGTTACGTGTGGTTGCTCTTGTAGATGTACATCAATAACCGGAGACAACGCTGCGGGAATCAACTAGTAATGTAATAAAAGTATAAATATTATAAATATATATAAAACCTATTTGTCTCCCAGTGGCATACCAAGGTATTTTATTTATATTCAAGAGGATAAAAAATAAGTAGGAATAAGTACGAGTTCAGTTTTACGAAATGGTTCCGTAGGATTTCCTTTTAGAGTTATGTTTGCTAGTTACGTAATAGTCTTAGTGTGGTGTGGTGACGGATTAAGAATACAGAGTGTCATCACCCCTATTCATCCCGCGGGTGTCGTAAAAAGCGACTAAGGGATAAACTACGCAAGACAACATCGATGCAAGGAGAAGGAAAACTTGAAACCAACCCTTTACCAACCCGTCTGGCCAGTGTGGTATAGTAGGCCAATACCTCCTTTCTAAAGATAGGCTTGTGTCCAGCAGTTGACTGTTGAAGGTTGATGATGATGAATAGTCTTGAATAGTTGCGTAGTTTTAAAGATTTAAGCATACAAAGGGACAGAGAAAGCGACTTTGTTTTATATTATGTATTGCTAAAGCCAATGAAAGTTTTATCAGAATCGGTTCTCACACTAAACGTCAAAATTTCCATCTGGTAGAGTAGTCAATTTGGCTCATATAAAAAACTTACCCAATAATCGAATAACACAAACACCTTAACAATTATAGCCTTGTTCAACATGCTTACTTAAACAGAAGGTTCTAAAAGCCACTGAACCCTAACAATAAAAAAGAAATCGAACCGTTTTGTTTCCTGCGCGCGCGACGGTCTACTGTCCTTTTCTAACACAAAACGTTAGAACGAGACACGACCATCACAGTTTGAAATAACCTCTCCGTAGTTGAAATAAAAATGCAATATCACTTGAATATTTTGAATGTTTACATTGATGCGTTTGATATAATATTTTAGGGTTCCCTGGCAGGATGTAAAATCCTATAACAATAAAAGATTTTAAATAAAAAAGGTTTTATTGTTTCGTATATATACGGTTTTTGGCACCGGATTACAATAATATCAATGAATCGTTTTTCTGAAATGGTTTGTAAAAGTTTATAATCTGATCGTGGTTCAATGCACCTTTTTATTGTGTTACTTGTATTGTTGAAAGCCGCGGGCAACGCCGCAGACCGAAGCTAGACTATAAAGTGTAAGTAACTCCTTGTATCATTACCCGTCTAACTGTGCAAGAGATTAACCGGACCAAACAAGCAGAAAGTCAGCCAAAAAGTTTAGAAATTGATTTTGGAATCGGTGTTACACGCGATTAGTAACGCCGCGAGGCGAAGCTAGTTTTAAAAAAGCTAGCCTAAGTTACTCCTTGTGTCATCAGCTATCTGCCAAAGAAAGTTTCGTCGAAATCGGTCCAGCCGTTCTAGAGATTACCCGGAACAAACAGATAGACAAATTTTTTTGAAAATTGCATTATGGATGTCAGTATCGTATATACTTTCATATGCATAAAAAAAATTGTTATTTAGATATTATATACAGACAATCAAGTTTAATTTATTTTTATAGATTGTACATACTTTCTTTGATAGATTGACTGCCTCGTTGGTCTAGTGGGTGGCGTATGCAACTGCTAATTAAGAGGTTTCGGGTTCAAATCCCGGGTCGGGCCAAAAATGTTTTTGGGTTTTTCTTAGGAAATTCCTTATAGCAGCCCGGAGTTTGGAAGTTTGGCGGTGATTCACGCCCGTGCCTCGGAGAGCACGTAAAGCCGTTGGTCCCGGTCGTCATGAACATCTATGGCAATTGTTATTGGGAAGTCAGTGCCCTCAAATTTACTGTCAACTAGTTAAACCTCCGAATTTCAGTTTTCCCTTAGGGTTGCGGAGGTCCGATGCCAGTCGCTCCGTGGAAAAACTGATATTCAGGTAAAACCTGTTGAACTAGTAGCCGACCACAAATAATATTGGGAATAAGGCTAGGAAGAAGAGATTAAAATAAAATAAAATAAATAAAAAGGTTTTTATTGTTTCTCATACATTGTCATTACATTACAAAAATTGAGACAAGCCCCAGTAAGTTATTTGAAATACTTGTATCGGGGCTGTCTCGCTTCTTCCCGTGATTTACAATTACACAATGATGAGACCATAATAATTGAAATAGAAAGACATTATTCGTATTATACAGTTTACAATATCGTATCTCTTAGGTGAACAATGTCTTATAGTTATTAGTAGTAGGTACTATTACATTAATACAAAACAAATAGCGAAAAATAAAGAAATAATGGAACAGCTTTGTGTATACATGGATACGTAGTACGTGTGCGTGTGTGTGTGTGTGTGTGTGTGTGTGTGTGTGTGTGTGTGTGTGTGTGTGTGTGTGTGTGTGTGTGTGTGTGTGTGTGTGTGTGTGTGTGTGTGTGTGTGTGTGTGTGTGTGTGTGTGTGTGTGTGTGTGTGTGTGTGTGTGTGTGTGTGTGTGTGTGTGTGTGTGTGTGCTTTGGGTGGGTGTGTGTATGCATATGTTCGATTGCAAGTGGTTGGGTGCTTAGCAAATTCTCTCTAAGATGAGTTCATACTTTCATAAGTATTTAGTAAAATGCTGAAAATTTGAAATTAAAAACAGAAATCTCTACTTTATTTATCTGTATAGATTTAAAAAACTATTCAACAGAACCCATTCGATTTATTATCGAACTATCATAGACAAAAAGTAATAAAAAAAACTTCTTTTGAAATGTCCCCGTTTAAAAAAAAAGGATCTTATCTCTATGGTTCAGTAACGGACATAGCAAATGGGATAGTTCCTTTAATTTATTATTCAAATTCGACCCCCGACTTTGCGGTAGTCAAAGACAAAATGATTATATTTGTTTTTATCTAAAACTTGATGTTTTATATGAACATAACGCTTGTAATGTTTACACGGGCACTAGAGATCCTGGGTCGGAACAAAATTGATGTTCGGTTTTTCTCACAATAATAAATATTTCGGATATTTCGGACACCGTACACACAATACCAAATCAAGCAGAGCTTGTATTATGGGTACCAGACAACTGATATAAATACATAAACATACTTTTTTTTGTAAATACATACATATTTTATATAGAAAATACCCAGACTCCGAAACAAATGTTTGTAGATCACATAAACATTTGATCCGACCCGGGAATCGAACCCGAGACCTCAAATACTACAGTCCAATACGCTACCACTATACCGAGGCAGTTTTTAATAACAGTCATCGGTCCCGGTTGTCATGAACATCTATGACAATCGTCATTGCGAAGTCAGTGCCCTCAAATACTGACAACGTTTTCAACCTTCGAATTTAGAGTTGTGGAGGTCCAATGCCAGTAGCTATGTGGAAAAACTGATACTCCGATAAAACTGCTTGAACTAGTAGCCAACCCCAAATAAGCTTGGCAATATTCTCAGTAAGCAACGACGGCGCGGTCAGTGCTTAGATGGGTGACCGTTTTGTCTCGTGATATTTTATGAGTGTTTACGTGATTCGGTGAAAATGACTCTACTTTGCCTGATGGAAAGCATGAATGGAATCCAAGAGTGTTGGTCACATTATGATAACAGATAATTTAGCATGGTGACCCATACTATGGCGGCTTAGTGAGATGCGTCTGCATTATTGGACCTCCGGTCTCACACTCACCTACGAAATACGACAGCATGAATGTTGTCATATTAGATTCATCATCATCAATCATCAACAGCCTTTAACAGTCCACTGCTGGACATAGGCCTCTCCTTAGAAAGGAGGTTTTCGCCTACTATACCACGCTGGCCAGACGGGTTGGAATAGGGTTGGTTTCAAGTAGCTGGTTCTGCTCCAGAAGCCAGGTCGGTCTGCCGACTCGGTCGCGGCCTATAGGCCCATCGTGTTGCTGGACGAGGCGGGTAAGCTGTTCGAGAGGGTGCTCCACGCCCGCATCGTCCGGCACCTGCGCGAGGTGGGCCCCGATCTGTCGGACGCCCAATTTGGATTCCGGGAGGGGCGTTCGACGGTCGACGCAATTCTGCGTCTGAAGGCCGCGACCGAACAGGCGGTGGGCTGCGGCGACGTGCTGTTGGCGGTGTCGTTGGACATCGCCAACGCATTCAATAGTCTGCCATTCAGCTGCATCAGGGCCGCACTCCAGTACCACGGAGTGCCGCAATACCTGGGGCGGCTAGTGGCAGACTATCTGACGGAGCGTACTGTCATGTACGAGGACCGAGAAGGAGTCTTGAGACGTCGGGCCATGTCGTGCGGTGTTCCACAGGGGTCTGTCCTCGGACCACTCCTGTGGAACATGGGATACGACTGGGTCCTGCGAGGGCGTCTCCCCCCCGGGGTCGGTGTAATTTGCTACGCCGACGACACTTTAGTGACAGCCCGGGGGTCGACCTTCGAAGAGGCGGCACGCCTGGCCACCACAGGTGTCTCCCTGGTGGTCGGGCGCATTGAGGCGCTGGGTTTGCGGGTGGCCCTAGAAAAGACGGAAGCCCTACTTTTCCATGGGCCCCGTCGTGGTCCACCCGCCGGCGCCTCCATCGAGGTCAACTCGGTCCTCGTACCGGTCCGGGCCCACTTAAAGTATCTGGGTCTGGTCCTAGACGGTAGGTGGCTCTTCGACGAGCACTTCCAACAGCTTGCTCCGAAGCTGATCGGCACTGCCTCCTTCCTTGGGCGTCTTTTGCCCAATCTGGGAGGAGCCAGTGTCGCCACGAGGCAGCTGTACACGGGGGTTGTCCGGTCTATGGCACTCTATGGTACACCGGTGTGGGCGGCGGCTCTGACCGAGCAGAATAGGGCGCGCCTCAGGCGGCCTCAGAGAACTCTGGCGGTCAGAGCCATACGGGGCTACCGCACCGTATCGACGGAGGCGGCGTGCGCCCTGGCCGGAACACCCCCGTGGGATTTGGAGGCGGAAGTGCTCGCCGACGTTTATCGGCGAGTGGCTAACTACCGGGCGGAGAGTGGTGGAGTTGGACCTCCGCCCGAGGACGTGCGCGAGTGGCGCGAAGCCGCTCACCGAGCCACGATAGATCGCTGGTCGGTCCGGCTGGAGACTCCACGTGCTGGCTTCGCCACCGTAGAGGCGCTTCAGCCGGTCATCGGTGAATGGGCAGTGCGGCAGCACGGGACCCTTACCTTCCGACTGACGCAGGTTCTTTCCGGGCATGGTTGCTTCGGAAAGTACCTGCACTCGGTCGCCAGGAGGGAATTGAGTCCCGCCTGCCACCACTGCGACTGCAGTGAGGATTCGGCTCATCACACGCTGGCGGTCTGCCCTGCATGGGAGACGCAGCGCCGGGTCCTCACTGCAGTCATCGGAGGGGATCTCTCGCTGCCGGCCGTCGTTCGTTCCATGGTCGGCAGCGAGAGCTCATTTACCGCGGTCGCAACCTTCTGCGAGGACGTAATCACGCAGAAGGAGGCGGCGGAGAAGGCCCGGGAGGACGACATCCAATCGGACCAGATTCGCCGCCGGCGACTCGGGCGGCGGAGGCGCGAACATCTGCGCCTCATGCCGCCTTGAGTGTGGCCGCGGGTGGACGGGACGGGTTATCCCTCCATCCGCATTATGTGGCCAGCCGCGAGGGGGCGGCGTCGGTGTGTGCCGGACGCCGCCTAAGAGAGGGTCGTCAAACAGAGACGGTGCCCGCATCAGGAGCGGGCAGGCGCTGGAGAAGTTCAGAAGGAGATCCCACCCTGGACTTCTCCTACTCCTAAACGGAGAAGCGCGGAGAGGGCACACTGTGTGTTTTTTAGTCGGTTCAAGTCCGACACACCACCCCGCCGTAACCCCCGGTGGGGTGACGGTCCATGATGATTTTTCACACACTAAAAAAAAAAAAAAAAAAAGGGTTGGTTTCAAGTTTTCCTTCTCTTTGCATTGATGTTGTCTTGCGTAGTTTATCCCTTAGTCGCCTTTTACGACACCCGCGGGATGAATAGAGGATGTGACTTGGTGACACTCTGTATTCTTAAACCAACCACACGGACAGGCATCGATATTGGATTGGTCTTATGTATGTGTGTAATCTGTGCTGAAGCCGTAGCTTCAATTTAGACCTTACACCATAAAAATTAAAAACAAAATCAAAAATAAACACAACAAATGTTTATAAGGCAATAAAAATGTCTAAAGCAACAAGTTTAGTAATACAAAAATCGACTAAAATGTTAAAAGGACCATCAACTAAGATAAATACAACACCATAAACAATATTAATGTTGATTAGTTTTATTTTTTAGTTGATCTGTTTAGTCATTTAATGGGAATTTAGTTTTACTTTTGCAGGTAGGTATATTTTATTGGCAATTGTCACAAGTAAATACAAAATCATTGCTTTGATTGAATTGATAGTGTAGTTGTTAGCCATCTTGGAAACTGAGTCAGTGATAGTGGGTTCCATCTAAGACAAATACCTGTCATTTGATGAGCCTTCATGTAATAACATGATTCAATGCCTATTAATTCGTTTAAAAACTGATATTTAGATGTAACCGGTTGAAAACTAGTAGCTGACCTTGGGAAGAAAGGCTAGGAAGATTATGATATAGTACTTATCAATACGGTGACTTCCAAACCCCATTATTGACTGCCTTGTTGGTCTAGTGGTTAGCGTATGCAGCTGCTGATCAAGAGGTCTCGGGTTCGATTCCCGAGTCGGACTAAATATTTGTGTGATCCACAAATATTTGTTTCGAAGTCTGGGTGTTTTCTATGTATATTATGTATGGATTTACAAAAAAAAAAGTATGTTTATGTATTTATATCAGTTGTTTAGTACCCATAATACAAGCTCTGCTTAGTTTGGGACTAGATGACGTTGTGTGTAATTGTCCGAAATATTTATTTTATTTTTATTTTATTATAGAAATTCCTTTCTGAGTTAGTTACTACCGGTTTTCTAAAGAACCTTAGTATCCGGTCGAATCGGTCCGAAGCCGAAGTCTGGACTAACTAAATTAATAAATTCTTCATCATCATCAGCCTATCGCAGTCCACTGCTATTCATAGGCCTCTCGAATTGGACGTCATTTGGTTCGATCCTCAGCTTCTCGCATCCAGCTCCTGCCAGCCGTCTTGCGCAAATCATCACTCCACCTGGCCTGTGGACGTCCTACACTACGTTTGCCGAGGCGCGGTCTCCACTCAAGAACACGTTTACCCCAACGGTTATCGGTTCCACGGCATATATGGTCAGCCCACTGCCACTTCCGCTTGCAAATGCTCGACGTATCTCTAAAGGATCGTGTCCGGAACGAGGTGATACAACAGAGAACCAAAGTCATCGACATAGCAAACAGGATTTGCAATCCTGCATCGCGCTAACGAAATTAACCTCCTAAATATCTAAAATATCATTACCCGCTCAGTCTCACTAACTAATAATGTTATATAAAATAATATGTTAAGTATAATAAAATAAGTAAAATTAAGCACACCCGCGGGGCAAATATGGCCTTTTATATGTATATTCCTGACACGTTTAGTGGAGTACAGTCACGGCCAAAAATATCTGCTTATCTTTATCATCCAAAATGTCATCCTTATCAATCCTTTAAGGGTCCCCTTCTGGACATAGCCCTCTTCTTAGAAAGGTATAGAAGGTATTCAGCACGAATGGGAGGGCTCGGCAGGATCAATACTACACAAAAAATCAATCTAAATAAATATTTTTCGGACATCTGACACACAACATCATTTAATCCCATATTATACATAGAAAAACACCCAGACTCTGAAACAAATATTTGTGGATCACACAAATATTTGGTCTGACTCGGGAATCGAACCCGAGACCTCTTGATCAGTAGCCGCATACCATAACCACTAGACCAACAAGGCAGTCGATCGAGAAATTGACAGCAATCGTGCTTTCGTAAATTTCTGTACTCAAAATGAGGATGGTGACCCCTACTCCTGGATTCTACTCATGCTTTCCATCAGGAAGAGTAGAGTCACTTTGGTAGGCTTAAGTATAAAAAAAAAAATTAAAGAAGGAGGAATTTGATCTATTATACTACTCTGACTAAATGGAGTGGTATATAAACTCTATTTCAACTTTTTATTCTCTATGTGACCTTTCCTTCATAATGTTCCCATGTCTACTGGGTGTTTCATTTCCTAGGTGATACGTCAACTCGTTTTTCAGCTTTAAACGTTAAAAATAAAGTTAGAACTAAGACTGGGCTGGTTCGAAAAATGCAAGGTGACGTACCTGTATTCGTCCCATGCTTCAAGAAGCCGCCAAAATAAATATATAATTAGGCCTTAATTAGGCAGTATTATATCCTCCTTCTTGTAACATTATCCTTAATTCTGAGGATCGTGACTATCATTTCCTAGCATTCCTTGAATAACAGCTCGCCACCTGTTCCTGTCTTGTTGAAGACAGCATGTATGGTAGTGCTGAGAGATAATAAAAAACCCATCCATTCTATCTGTGACCAGACCGCTACAAATGTTGAAATTATGAATTTGACTTGACTGCTTTGTTGGTCTAGTAGTTAGGGTATTCGGCTGCTGATCAGGAGGTCTCGGGTTAGATTCTCGTTTCGGATGAAATGATCTGCAAATATTTTTTTTGGAGT
The DNA here is from genome assembly GCA_932526445.1 of Phragmatobia fuliginosa. Lineage (NCBI taxonomy): Eukaryota > Metazoa > Arthropoda > Insecta > Lepidoptera > Erebidae > Phragmatobia > Phragmatobia fuliginosa. The sequence continues at coordinate 1,170,167 of OW052083.1, read as the reverse complement.
TTGAGTGTTTTCTATGTATAATATGTATGTATTTACAAAAAAAAATATGATTATGTATTTGTATCAGTTGTCTAGTACCCTTAATACAAGCTCTGCTTAATTTGGGACTAGATGATGTTGTGTGTCAGACGTTCAAAATATTTATTTAAGAATATTTCTGGTCCCAACTGTACTTCATCGTACGAACGAAAAGCACGCAACGCTGCGGGGCACTAGAATGTCATTTGTTAGCAAATTTATATCTGAATGTTAAGCATGCAAATATTTTGTCTTGTTTTATATAAAATTTGTTTTGATTAAATGTTTCGCTTAAACAATAATAAAATTACAGGTTAGATATTTAAGTAATGTTATCTTATCGTGTACCTATGTGATGAGCGTTCGTTGAAGTCCTCATAGCTGAGTGGCCTTATCATCATCATCATCAACAGCCTTTAACAGTCCACTGCTGGCCATAAGCCTCTCCTTAGAAAGGAGGTTTTGGTCTACTATACCACGCTGGCCAGACGAGTTGGTAAAGGTTGTTTCAAGTTTTCCTTCTCTTTGCATTGATGTTGTCTTGCGTAGTTTATCCCTTAGTCGCCTTTTACGACACCCGCCGGATGAATAGGGGTGGTGACACTGTATTCTTAAGCCGTCAACACACGGAACATTTCGTAGTGTGTGAGTGGCCTTAGGTGATTGGAAACTATCACCGAGTGTAAGCAACGACGGAGCGGTCAGAACAAGATGGGTGACCATTTGTGGCGTGTGTGGTTACGTTAAGCAGTCAGTCCCGGTTGTTATCATAAGAACACAATTGTGAAGCTTAGTTGGAGGCCTTCGGGCGGCTTAAAAACATCCGACGGCAAGATTACATAGCCACAGCGTGTCTTGCCCTTTGAAATTAACCCTTTCCAGAAGGAGACCCGAGGGTTAAGACCATACGTCCCCACGCTGGCAGAGTGCGGGGACGGGACTGGAAAGACACAGTGTGGCTACGTAATCTTGCTGTTGGATGTTTTTAAGCCGTCCGAAGACCGAGTACTTAGCTAGTGATTTCTAAAAGTCACTGAAAAATTCTTCAAGTCTAAATCATTTTAAAAGCTACAGCACCACGTTTGCCAAATACATGGTTATAAAAACCAGCCACGTGCGATTCGGACTCGAGAACGAAGGGTTCCGTACCATTGACTACGTAAACAATAGTATAAATATTTTTCGAACATTACGGAAATATTCATCTTCTAGTCCCAAACTAAGCAGAGCTTGTATTATGAGTACTAAACAACTGATATAAATACATAAACATACTTTTTTTGTAAATAAATACATATTATACATAGAAAACACTCAAACTCCGAAGCAAATATTCGTGGATCACACAAATATTTGGTCCGACCCGCAATCCAACCCGAGACCTCTTGATCAGCAGCCGCATACGCTAACCACTAGACCAACAAGGCAGTCGGAATACAAATTACATATTGTAACCTCTTTTTAGTGTCTATTGTTCTGGTGACTCTCTGTAACCATGGAGTCAGTTCTTTTTTCTTTTTTTTCAGCCTTCTACCGCCCACTGCTGAACGAGGCCTCCCACAAAGAGCGTTTTGTGGCATTATATGTAATGAGCGTTTCCGTGATTCGGAGGTCACGTTAAGCAGTCGGTCCCGGTTGTTATCATAAGATAGCAGTCGTGAAGCTTAGTTGGAAGCCTTCGGGCGGCTTAAAAACACCCAAAAGCAAGATTACGTAGCCACAACGTGTCTTGCCAGTCCCCAACCCGCACTCGGCCAGCGTGGGGACGTATGGCCTTAACCCTCTCTTGAGAGGAGACCTGAACCCAGCAGTGGGACGTTATGGGTTGTTGATCAAAAAGTGCCTATCTGTTGCCATTATTGATATCTGGCAAAAAACACTTTGTATTCTTTGTCCGTGTGGTGACGGATTAAGAATACAAAGTGTCACCACCCCTATTAATTCCATGGGTGTCGTAAGAGGCGACTAAAGGAACAAAATAAGCAGCTAACATCACTGCCAAGAGAAGGAAAACTTGAATCAACCGTCTCGCCAGCGTGGTATAGTAGGCCAAAACCTCCTTTCAAAGGAGAGGCCTATGTGCAGCAGTGGACTGTTGGAGGCTGTTGATGATGATGATGATCAAAAAGGGCAAAAAAAAAGTCGTGTTTGTTGTATGGGAGCCCCCTTTAAATATCTATTTTTGTTGTCATAGCGGCAACAGAAATACATAAATTGTGAAAATTACAACTGTATAACTATCGCGGTTCTTGAGATGCAGCCTGGTGACAAACAGACAGACAGCGAAGTCTTAGTAATAGGGTCCCATTTTTACCCTTTGGGTACGGAACCCTAAAAACCTACAATACTTTGTTAGAAGTTCCCCAAGTATGTGGGCTGGATTATTTCTGTTATGTAGGGGACAAGCGGTCGTTTAGCAATGAAAACATCACGTGAATGTGTACAGGGCACCGACTTATCTAAAAAGTGCCGACTCTCAAACGAACTCGAATCTCAACTATGTTGGTTTTTAATAAAAAAGGTTTTTATAAAGACTTTTACATGTGACGATTCGGATTATACCTATTTAACTGTTTTTAGACTTTCGCGATTTACACATACTTATGTTTTTTTACTGTAAACGGGACATATTCTCGATAATATTAAAAAGGTTACGATACCTTCCATTTTCCGACGTTTCGAACGGGTTATACCGCTCGTGGTCACGGGTAGACTGATGTCGCCTTCGTGATGTGCAGGTTGTGTCTACCCGCACTTGATCGCGTTGATTTCTTATAATGTCGGTACCCCGGTCGGTAATATTATCGCGTATAAGTCCCGTTTACAGTAAAAAAAAAAATACCTATTTAAATTATAATACATGTACATTATGTTTGTATGTTCTAATAGATTTTTGATAAATTTTGACTAACTTGTTGATCTAATGGTTGGCGTATGCGCTTGCTGATCTGGGGACTTCAACGCAAAGTCCATTGCGTGGGGTTCCCCGGCGACGGACGCCAGGGGCGAAGCCGTAATGGATTGGGCGGCTTCGGTGGGCCTCTGTTTGCTGAACAGGGGCTCCACCAACACGTGCGTGCGACAGCAGGGGGGGTCGATAGTGGACCTTTCGTTCGCTACCCCTGCGGTCGCCGCACGAGTAAGGAACTGGTGTGTCCTGGAAGAGGTTGAGACGCTCTCGGATCACCTCTATATCCGATTTGAGCTCTCCCGGTCCCAGGACCCCAGTAGGGGTCACGCGGCGCGGCGCCCTTCCCGCTTCCCGCGGTGGGCTGTCGCCAAGCTCGATAGGGACCTACTGGAGGAGGCGGCCATTCTCAACGCTTGGCTGTCTCCGCGGGCCCCGACCGAGGAGGTCGATGTGGTAGCTGGCCGCTTCGCTGACGCGCTAACGCGGGTCTGCGATGCGGCCATGCCCCGTGTTCGTGGGTGTCGGCCTCCGAGGAAGGAGGTCTACTGGTGGTCCCAGGAGTTGGCGGACCTCCGTGCGGCGTGCGTTCGTGCCCGGAGGTCCTTAACTAGTAGCAGGCGACGTCACCGCGGGGTCCGTGAGGAGGTGGACCGGCTTCACGAGGAGTACCGAGAAGCTCGGAAAACTCTGAGGCTGGCCATCTGCCGCGCCAAGGATGTCAGTAGAGAGGAGATGCTGGAGAGTCTCGAGCGTGACCCCTGGGGTCTCCCTTATCGTGCGGTGCGTAACAAGCTCCGCACGTCGGGCCCCCCCCTTACGGAGACTCTCCAGCCCAGCTTCCTGCAGGAAGTGGTCGAGGGCCTATTCCCGCAGCGGGCGGAACACACACCCCCGTCGATGGCTGCATCAGCCGAAGACGACGGGGGTAGCGAGGTTGAAGTTCCGCCCGTCAGGGATTCGGAGGTAGGGGCGGCTGTTCTACGGATTCGATCCAAGAACACCGCCCCCGGGCCGGACGGGGTTCCAGCCCGAGTGATGGCCCGAGCCCTCGATCACATGTCGGACCGCCTCAGGGAAGTGTTGGACGCTAGCCTGGCGTCCGGACGCTTCCCTGAGCGCTGGAAATGCGGGAAGCTGGTCCTGCTGAGGAAGCCAGGACGGCCTGCCGATTCGGTCACGGCCTATAGGCCTATCGTGTTGCTGGACGAGGCGGGTAAACTCTTTGAGAGGATACTCTCTGCCCGCATCGTCCGGCACCTCTGCGAGGTTGGCCCCGATCTGTCGGACGCCCAATTCGGTTTCCGAGAGGGGCGTTCGACGATCGATGCCGTAATGCGCCTTAGGGCCGTGACCGAGGAGGCCGTGAGAGGCGGCGGAGTGGTGTTGGCGGTGTCCCTAGACATCGCCAACGCCTTCAATAGTCTGCCATTCGGCTGCATCGGGGAAGCACTCCGCTACCACGGAGTGCCAGAGTACCTGAGGCGGCTGGTGGCAGACTATCTTGAGGAGCGAACCGTCATGTACGAGGACCGAGATGGCGTCTTGAGACGCAGGGCCATGTCGTGCGGTGTTCCACAGGGGTCTGTCCTAGGACCACTCCTGTGGAACATGGGATACGACTGGGCCCTAAGAGGGCGTCTCCCCCCCGGGCTGGGTGTAATCTGCTACGCGGATGACACCTTAGTCACGGCCCGGGGGGCTAACTTCCAGGAGGCGGCGTGCCTGGCCACCACTGGAGTGTCCATGGTGGTCGGGCGCATCGAGGCGCTGGGTCTGCGGGTGGCCCTGGATAAGACGGAGGCCCTACTCTTCCACGGGCCCCGTCGTGGTCCACCCTCCGTCGTCCCGCCTGCCACCACTGCGACTGCAGTGAGGACACGGCCCAGCACACGCTGGCAGTCTGCCCCGCATGGGCGGCGCAGCGCCGGGCCCTCACTGCAGTCATCGGAGAGGAACTCTCGCTGCCGGTCGTAGTCCGCTCCATGGCCGGTAGCGACAGTTGTTTTACCGCGGTCGCAACCTTCTGCGAGGACGTAATCTCGCAGAAGGAGGCGGCGGAGAAGGCCCGGGAGGATGACCTCCACTCGGACCCGATCCGCCGCCGGCGAACCGGGCGGCGAAGGCGCGCCCATTTGCGCCTCATGCCGCCCTGAGTGTGGCCGCGGGTGGACGGGACGGGCTTCCCCGTCCATCCGCTGTAGTGGCCAGCCGCGAGGGGGCGGCGTCCATGTGTGACCGGACGTCGCCCAATTTGGAGAGGACGCAGAGACGGTGCCCGCAATAGTGCGGGCAGGCGCTGGGAGGGGTCCAGAAGGAAAACAGATACCTGGATCCCTTCCAAATACAGGCGCAGAGAGGTCACACCGTGTGGTTTTAGTCGGTTCAAGTCCGACACACCGCCCCGTCGAGAGCCCCGGCGGGGTGACGGTCCGCGGGGATTTCCACACGTAAAAAAAAAAAAAAAAAAAAATGCGCTTGCTGATCAAGAGATCTCTGGTTCGATTCCCGGGTTGGGTCAAATGTTTGTGTCATTCGCAAATATTTGATTTGAAGTAAAGGTGTTTTGCTATGTATAATATGTATGTACATACAAAAAAAAATATGTGTATGTATCTATATCAGTTGTTTAGTTCCCATATTACAAGCTCTGCTTAGTTTGGGATTAGATGAAGTTGTGTGTAAGATGTCTAAAATATTTATTATATTTATTTTTATACGAAAATTTGTCGTCGCTTTCTTCTGCGCCTAGTGTTGTGGCTTCAAATCCTACACGGGATAACACTTTGTGTGATTCAGAAATTGTTATTCTGAGTCTCGGTGTTTTTTGTGCCCGTTTCTTGTATGTTCGTAAAGTCCCTCGCAGCACAAGAATATATTCCTAATGCGGGAGTTGCATTTTCAAAAAGAGAGAAGAAATAAATAAAGATTAATACCGTGGGGTGCAGTTAGTCTATATAAAAATAATTAAAATTGGAGTGTCTGTGTGTAATATTAAATGAACAATATTTTACTTAATGCATTTCCAGGTACGAGTAAAGGTACGAGAATGCATTTTTTTTAGATTTTGTTTGTCTGTCCGTCTGTTTATCCGTCTGTCTTTTTGTTCCGGTAATCTATGGAACGACTGAACCGATTTTGAAAGGACTTTCACTATAAGAAGAAGAGAAGTAACTTAGGGTACTTTTGAGACTTGCTTTGCCTCGCGGCGTTACCTATACCTACCTTTCTACTTTACAACAACAACCCCGGGTAACACGGCGGGTCTCAGCTAGTCTACTGCTAATATTTCATATCACCGGACCAAATCTTCAACAATAAATGTTCTCGAACCAAAAGTCGTGTCGGTCCCGTCCCGTGACGTCTAAAAGTATCACATATTATTGATGATCGTAGGCAGCGTCACACACGAGATAAAAAACCACAAAGCGATGTGTATTATCTGTGTATCAGTTTGTGAGCTCGTATCTCATAAACTGTATCTCAAAGGACACCCCTTTTTGTAGATGATTATCGAATTGTTGTTAAAAAATTATTTTGAAGTTAAACAGCTGTATTGTGGGAGCATTAATCATTTATTTTTTAGTTTTTTTTAGTGTGTATTCAACATACATACTACATCTATACTATAAATATTTTGGAACTGCAGAGTTTGTTTGATTGAACGCGATAATCTCAGAAACTACTAGTCCGATTTGAAAAATTATTTAAGTGTTAAATAGCCCATTTATCGAGGAAGGATATAAGCTATATATCATCACGCTAAGACTAATAGGAGCGGAGCACCAATGAAAAATGTTTCGAAATCGGGAGTTTTTTTCTCCTTTTGAGAGCTTCCGCTGCGTGCGTTGCGTAAACGGTTAAAGTTTCGCAAAAATCATGTATTTCAGCATTGTTCCCCTTTAAAAGTTCTAAAAGAAAGTTTACGACAGTATATGTCTATGTTTTAAGGTTGGCTCACTATAACCTTTTTTATGGGAAACAAATTTGCTTCCGCGGTATAACATCACGCTACTGGCAATAGAAGACGGAGACAGAGCTGCGATGATCAGTTAGTACATACATAAGCATCACGCCTGTTTCTCCGAAGGAGTGGGCAGAGGCATTTCAAACGGACACTTTTCGCCAGTTTTTTAGTCTCACGTAATAGGTGGCGAGCCCATTGTCATGTTTAGGGTTCCGTAGCCAAATGGCAAAAAACGGAACCCTTATAGATTCGTCATGTCTGTACGGAACGGAACCCTAATAACGAAATAATAAAATGTCCGTGTGGTGACGGACTAAGAATACAAAGTGTCACCACCCCTATTCATTCCATGGGTGTTCTAAGAGGCGGCTAAAAGAACAGAATAAGCAGCTAACATCACTGCCAAGAGAAGGAAAACTTGAAACAAACCCTTTACCGACCCGTCTGGCCAGCGTGGAACAGTAGGCAGAAACCTCCTTTCAAAGGAGAGGCCTATGTCCAGCAGTGGACTGTTAAAGGAATCGGTTACAAACATACAAACTATTACAAACAAACATACAGGTGAAGCTAGTAAAAAGGATATAATAAAAACCATATCAGACTGCCATTTTAATAATAAACTTCATCTTAATAACCACTACGGTTTCAAACAAGTTATGTCGGTACATACAATACTATACAAAATGATTTCCAAAATATTTCACACAAACGTCAATCAATATAATTAATGTGTATTTTAATGGATTCCTTTTATAATTTTTAATGAAAAATTTCGCATTCAAGGGACAGATATAAATTATGAAGTCTTCGATAATTACTTTCTTAATTCCGTCTTATGAATGAGGGCCACCGTTTTTGTGCTGGCCACATATATATTTAAAAATCTTAAGTTACAAACAATTGGTCTCTACTTACATACATAATAAATAGATCTTAAGTTACAAACAATTGGTCTCTACTTACATACATAATAAATAGATCACCCGCTTATTGAATACATATTTAATATGCCGGCGTATCGATTATTTTAGCTGGCAACACTGTTAAGTGTCTGAAGGTAAGACACTGACGCAACACCGGGCACTGGCGCGTGCGACCGGTGACCGCAGGGATGGGAATCATTGACACTTTAAAATAATAAAAACGCGATTGAATGATTGATTTTAGTCGATTACTTTCATGTCATAAGTCATAGACAAGGATCACGGGTGACAATGGTTTTATCCCTTCCCTAGATGATTATTGTTCGTTCATTCGTTCGTGAGTTCCTTTAAAAATGGAACGTCGTCGTTGACGAGCACAGTTATCGCGGATCATCTCGTGTGAGCACCACGTGTTCGGTGGAGTGTCTTATTTAAAATTATTAATCATGGGCTGCTATTCAATGTCCTAACTGTATTTCGTGATCGAGTGCTTCAATAAAGTGAATGTACGAGAACATTCTCCTCACCCGCTAAACTCACGTCTACCCTCAATTAGAAATATGAGGCCTACTAACGTTCCCAGTGGATTCAAGATTTAACATCAGAAGTGGGATACGCAGGGTAACCACCTGAGGAGAATAGTGTAAAGTGAACAGCAGTGAGCAGCCCGGACAATCAAACTGGCTACAAAACATTTTGATGAAAATCTCAATCACTGGCGACCGCTAATCGGTTTTAACACTACCGTGAGGCTGATTTGTTTTGACCACGACGATATGTCAGCGTTTTGGCACACAAGGGCACAGCATTTTGCACATGATTTTCTCTATCGAGTGTCGCGAACAGCGAGAGGGTTCTGAAGAGCCGTCTAAATGAGACTTCGGACAGATCTCAGCTATGTATGCGGACAGGCTGGATATGTCGCGTCGGTTTGTGAAGAGCGCAAGGGTTCGGAGTTACAACAATTAAGGAGGTGCACATCTGTAAACATGAATCGACGAGGAGCAAAAGCAACGCAGAATCCGGTGAGATCGTTTCTTTTTATTTTCTCGTTGATAGTGGGCATGCTTGTTCGTTATTATTTTACAGTGTCGTAGTATCGGGGGTAATTAAAAAAATAAAATAAAAAAAAATAAAGGGAACCTTAAGATGTTTCTCGCAAATACAAAATCGCGTTCGCATATAACATATCACGATTACGTTACTATTTTACGTTGTGCCGAATGGAACGATAAACGGTAAAGTAATTCTATAGGCAGTGATTTTTTTTTAAAACGAGTACGTCAGTGTGCAAATTAACCGTATTGATTTTTTGTTTTCTACAATAGGAAGTGAGTTTCAGCGAAAAGCATACCCAAAAGTAAGCTAAGCTCTTGAGGATATAGATACTGACTTAAACTGTGTGTACAAAATCAAATCAAAAATCTTATTATTTAGTTACGAAAATATTCTGAATTCTTTATCGATGGTTTACCAGGGCATCGCGTCTTTACAGGAGATTTACGGGTAGACCCTATTGATCAATATAAGAATGTTCAAAGACGAAAAAGTTTCAGCCCTCCTAGAAGCGTAAGTTATTTACGGTAGTTCCTCACCCTCACAAGATGGTCAATATGGGTATCTAACTAAGCCCTTTGATCTTAGAAATTCGGCTGCAGTCTATCAAAGGTGTATCAACAAGGCTTAGTTATAAACTTGGAATTAGCGTTGCGCTGGGTTACCTTGATTATGGACTTGGTTTCTCTGATAATCATTCCCATTGTCTGGAACGTTGCTTTAACCCTGAGAGCATTGTCAGACGCAGTTTTCCTTTTTTATAGAAATGTAGGAGTACATTTTGTGGGTCATGTAGTTAGAGCAGGAGAAGTGGTCGATTCTCCTACCCCGAAGATTGCTACTCAGAATAGACAGTTCTTGGGCCTTGTCTCCTACTTCAGAAACTTTATACCCAAATAATACTCGTATGGTAGGCCCACTTTATTCACTGAAGGGGACAATAAGGTGGACGGACCTACATGACAATATTTACAAGAAAACTGTTCAAATACTGAGCTCAGGAGTCTGTACTAACAATATTAGATCGTGAAGCGGCAGCTATTTAGTTTCACACTGATGCCAGTTCTAACGGTTATGGGGCCATAATCATTCAAAGAAAGAATGGTTTGCTACATGTTGTCATATCTTAGTGTCATATTTTAGTTGACGAACGACTGACGCAGAATCGCGATTTCATTCGTAGGAACTAGAAACTATCATAGTCACCTGAGTAGTCGAGATCTTTAAACAGTGTTTGTATGGGCAGCATTACACAGCATACACCATTAGTGGTGGGTATTTCTACAGGAGTCAATATTGTGCATAAGGTGCCAACATGTAACATGCTGATTTCTTGTCTAGACATCCAATCCCAAATACAGTTTGTGATGACTCTAATGCCAGTACATTATCAGATGAAACTGTAAACGTAATATTAGAATACTGTAGAGGACCGGGTGTCGTGTTCCTCCGACACAGAGGGGGGATCCTCCGACCAGGCGAGGTGGTCGTGCCTGGTGGGCCGCTGCACAGAGGTTGGTGTTGGGATGTAGTGTGTGTGCTGGTTCGCGCGAGAGTTTCTCCGTCGCGATTCAAGATTGGTAGTTGCTCCGTGTAGTTCATACCGTGTGTTCTCGTGGTTCAGTGTTTCTTCGCGTGATGGCGCTGACTGTTAACTTTATTAAGGGTAGTTAGCGGTAGAACAAAATCGTGATATCGAAATTCGTGACCTCATTAACAAAAATAAGAACAAAGAAACCTCGGACTACTCGCACCATGATGTGCGTAAGGGTAACCAGTTTCCGGTTACCAATAGCTCCGTGATCCTTAACGTGGACCTTAATTAATCATGTTCCTTCGGAAATTAAGAAACTAAGAACTATTCGAGCATTATTGGTTTCCAGAGATGACCAAGTAGGTACGTAAGTTTATTGATTCTTGTACAGTATGCAACGCTTCGAAAGACTGCTCCGGGTCCCAACAAGTTTCGTCAGCAGCCCGTGGTTTCCGTTGCTGGGCTCGGGTCTCCTCTTGGGGAGGATTGACGCCGTGCGTCACCGCCCTGGTTGTGGACTTTTGGAACGCATTTTGGCTGCGTGGTCTTGCCGTTGGATGGTGTTTTTCTGGAGGGCCTCCAGCTGGGCTTTGCGGATGCTGCCTTGTGGCAGCAGCCGAGGCTGGCTGCTTGGCGTGGCCTTTGGGTTGCGGGGGCGCTCGTGGCGTGTCGTGCCACGGGTGGTCGCCCGTCCGGTTCTGGCCGCGCCGTCGTTGCTTGCCCTTGGTGGTTGTTTCCGGTCGCCTGGGGCCTTTAGGCTTGGCAAGTTGGCCTTTATCAATGCCTAAGGACACGGGTCCTGCCATGCGATTTACATAGATATTGCGGGGGGATTGGGCGGTAAAGATGATGAGAGGGAGCGCGTGTCTTTCATTACTCGGCATCTCTCGATGCTCATACCTTAATTAAATCCCTCAAGAGGGCTGTTTGCCTATTTGGTGCACCGAAGCGTGTAAAAGCAGACTAAAGTAGGTGTTATATAGGTGCAAACTTCAAACGGTGTTGATGTGGCATAGTGTAAAACATCACCTTATCGGTACTGGTTCCGGTAGGGCTAATGCTAAGCGTCTAATACGTACTCTAAAATGTCTGCTCACAATAGTAGAGAACAAACCAAACAAAACTTCTGTAAGTTCAGCTCGCCTTTAATACCACTAGATCCAGAGTAACAGGCTACTCCCCTGCGGAATTAATGCTTTACCAACGAGCAATGTAGAATTTCAAAAGACTATACGTCAGAGGTAGAACGCTTCATCCGAAGTAGAGCAATAGTGAGTCCATTCAGTGCAGGCAATTTCGTCTTTATCAAGGATAGCAAGTGTAACCAAACCAAACTACAGTGAAACTTCAAAGGTAAGGTCCTTTTATTGTCAAGGTACCAGATCATTATAGAGACGAGTTGAGAGACGTTGGTGGGTCTAACCTAACCTGTAAGTATGCTCATGAAATTCGAAATCTATAGTCATGACAATGGACATAACGTCCTATGAGGAAAGTGATGCAGCATCGACATCTAGTCCACATACTTTAGCCTCTGCCTCCGAACATGACAAGTACTAAAGGTGAGTTTATAACGTTTGTGCACTCTTCTTCTTTCTTCTTCTTCCTCAGCATATTTGCATCCACTGTTGGATATATGCTTCCTATATGGTTTTCCATACGCTTCTGGATGCGGTGTGTCTAGTCTTTCTTTATATCTTCCGACCACCTGGCAGCTGGTCTACCAACACTTCGACTTCCTGTTCAGGGTCGCCAGAATAGTTATATGACTTCATCTATCGTAGTTTCTTCGGAAAACGTGTCCAGCCAATTGTTATTTCAGTTGCGCAATTCATTTGTGTATATTCTGTTCTTTCATCAAGAACCGATCCAGAGAACGTACGTAGAGTATCGATCCAGAGCGTGCGTGCGTACGTAACGTAGCGAGCGTACACTGGATGGGTACTCGGTTGGCACGTGTCTGAAAAAGGGGGCTGGTCTGGAAAACGGATCGATGCCTCTGATCAGACTACGCGGTATGTAGCCTTATTGATGGGTAGTTAATAGGCGCGTATCTGAAAAATGGGGCTGGTCTGTAAACCGGATCGATGCACCTGATCAGACTTCGCGATTTATAGTAGGGTTGATGGCTAGTTGGTAGTCGCGTATCTGAAAAATGGAGCTGGTCTGTAAACCGGATCGATGCACCTGATCAGACTACGCGATGAGACTGGTGGAAGAGACGCTGATGGTTGTCCGGTCCGAGGCACCATGTGAGTTGGTGATCGGTCGAAGGGACGCCTGAGGTCAGTTGTCTGCCCAGTGTGTGTGTGTGTGTGATTGGTGGAAGGGGCGCTGACGGGTGGTCAGGTCCGATACACCATGCGAGTTGGTGGATGGTCGAAGGGACGCCTGAGGTCAGGTGGACGCCCAGTGTGTTTAATTTAGATGCGAGGGGTAAAGATCGAGATCTTTTTAAACAGGTGTCATGAATTGGTAGCAAGTCAGTGATGGACGAGCGATTTTTTTTTTCTCTCTGATTGACGAGGAGTACGAGACCTGTAGAGGTGAGTGATCGCACAGGGACGTGCGATTGTCAGTATGGCCGTGCCGGCGTATCGATTATTTTAGCTGGCAACACTGTTAAGTGTCTGAAGGTAAGACACTGACGCAACACCGGGCACTGGCGCGTGCGACCGGTGACCGCAGGGATGGGAATCATTGACACTTTAAAATAATAAAAACGCGATTGAATGATTGATTTTAGTCGATTACTTTCATGTCATAAGTCATAGACAAGGATCACGGGTGACAATGGTTTTATCCCTTCCCTAGATGATTATTGTTCGTTCATTCGTTCGTGAGTTCCTTTAAAAATGGAACGTCGTCGTTGACGAGCACAGTTATCGCGGATCATCTCGTGTGAGCACCACGTGTTCGGTGGAGTGTCTTATTTAAAATTATTAATCATGGGCTGCTATTCAATGTCCTAACTGTATTTCGTGATCGAGTGCTTCAATAAAGTGAATGTACGAGAACATTCTCCTCACCCGCTAAACTCACGTCTACCCTCAATTAGAAATATGAGGCCTACTAACGTTCCCAGTGGATTCAAGATTTAACAAATATAATAAAGTGTTTCTGAACTTTTCAAACAACTGCCTACCTAGAGGCTTTGTGAATAAGTCTGCAGTATTATCATGCGAACTAATATGTTCCAACTTAACTGTGCCTTCTGAAACTTTTTCAATTATGTAATTTTTTCAAATATATATGTGTATACAAAAGATAATATGTTTAAGTAGTACCCATAATACAAGCTCTGCTTACTTTGGGACTAGATGACGTTGTGTGTAAGATATCCGAAATATTTATTTATCCTTACTAATATTAAAAACGCGAAAGTTTGTGAGTATATGTATATATGTTTGTTGCTCTTTTACGCAAAAACTACTGAACGGATTTGTATGAAACTTTACAGTAATAGAGGTTATATATCAGAATAACACATAGGCTACGTTTAACTGCAATAATCAAGAGTGCAGCGCCAGCACCGCCCTGGCCGACCGGCTTGTTTTTGTAGGGGGGGTACACGTAACGTAGGGTTGATTTTTTTCTCGTCTACCCCAATGTGTGGGGTATCGTTAGATAGGTCTTTCAAAAACATTCTGTAGTTGCTAAGACGATTTTTGGATTTGGATATCCATCATCATCATCAGCCTATCGCAGTCCACTGCTGGACAAAGGCCTCTCCCATTGCACACCACTCTGATCGATTTTGGGCTTCGCGCTTCCAGCTCGTCACTCCACCTCGCTTGAATATCCGTTTGCGAGTTATTCAACTTAAAAGGGCATTTTTTTTCCACCCTCTAAAAGCTAAACGGCTGGCCATTGATATATAAAAACCCTAGATGCACAGTCTCAATCAAAAGCCGCATACGAAACTATCCTACATAGTCCTTGATGTATAAAAATATCAATGTGGGTAGTTTTAGTTATGCTATAAACACATCTTTTGCAAATTCAACCTTACGCGCATTGTTTAAAGTTTTTATTACAAAGCAGAGTACAATGACCAATCAAATTTTATGACCGAAGCTAGCCGGCAGGACAGGACATGGAGTGAAGAGGAATATTTGTATATTTTTTTTATTATAATACATTGAGTTAGTATTTTAAGAGTTAGTTAAATTGTGTTCCAAGCCCATAATTATACCTATATCTGAGCGTAAATATGTTTATGTACACATGTGTACATAAATGAAACAAATATTAACTCTTAAAATCATTTTTTTCATTTTTTCATATCATATCAGTGACATATCCTGTAAAAAGTAATTATATTATTTGAATGTAGGTACGAAATTATTTGATAAATTCATTATTTTTCTGGCTAACGACTACTGACCGTTATACTAGGAACAGCCGTTTTAAGAAGACGTTTTATGCCTTTAGCAGTGATATTCATATCTTCGTCCACAAAATGTTCAGAACAAACGACGCATGCACTATTTGGCTTAAAAAAATTGTATGTCGCGAACCCATTAGTTGTCCCCTAATTAATCGATATAATAGGAATATAATATTTACGAACTTTAATAATAACACCGTTTGGACGACCTCCTTTCCTTTTGCAATTCGATTAATAACTATAATAATATTATTATATATTTTGTAACGTATACATACTTATTAAAAACTAAATACAAAAAAGTTCAAATTAAATAAACTTATTAATAAAAAATTAAACACAATAAAAAAAATCGACTCCATTAAATTCAGAACAATGTCGTTTGGATTATGCGACTAAAATAAAAGGTTGTGTAATAGTCGTTCTTACACTGAAAAAGCGGCCATTGATATTTGTCGTATTATACTTGGACCGTTGAGTTTTTAGACAAATTATATCAAAATCACATATTGCTTCCGATATTTAGCCATAAAAACAACAAAAACAAATTAACAAACTCTTTTACTCACCGAAAATACGATATCCCATCCTTTTTTAACGTTCCTAACGTAATATTTTTACAATTCCGCATCGAACACTTAGGCATTTTTAACGAGCGCACAGAGACGCGAGCGACGCGAGACTATTTGAAATAGTAGCACCATTTTCAATAGTGCGCTTATTTTATGAGGACGGTTTTGCGACGCTGAGTGTGTATCTTGGGTTTTTTAATACATCAATGCGGCTGGCTCGAAAAATCTGCAAAAATTCACGAAGGGTAGTTCATGTGATGAACTTTAAAGGAAAACTATAACGATTCACGTACCTTTTTTAGTTCAGGAGTTATAGACCGTAACTTGCAAAAATGACGAAATAATAAGTAAACAACAATTTTCTTCTTTGTACACGACACAAGTCATTATGGGTAACTACGGAACCCTATTATAAGTGTGGCCTGACACGCACTTGGCCATTTTTTTTTATTTGTACAGATAAGTATATTGTTTTCAGGGTTCTGGTTGCTAAGTATATTACAGTCTTTACTCCCTTTCCTTTGGGTAGGGGGGAATAGCAGGGATCCCACACAGAAGGGGGCCATTTACAACCATAGACGGCCCGAGGTTTGTCGGGGTTCCAGGGATTTCCTTTGAAGGGTACACCTGGTTCCTCGGCTTCTAATACCCTAGACAGCGTGTGGTTTTTGGTGTTTTTTTTTTTTTTATATTTAAGCCTGCCAAAGTGACTCTACTCTGCCTGATGGAAAGCATGGGTAGAATCCAGGAGTAGGGGTCACCATGCTTATTGTGAGGGTTGGCAATGTAGCATGGTGACCCTTACCATGGCAGCCTGGTTAGATTATTCTGCATCATTCTCCCGGCCTTCGAAGGGCGGGAGAATGATGCAGAATGATTGGGCCTCCGGTCTCACACTCACCAACGAAATACGACAGCAAGAATGCTGTCATTATTAGGATGGTCTTCTGTGTGAGGGTAGTACTAGCCGGGTCGAGCCGGCCCATTCGTGCTGAAATCAGCGTGGCTCTACTACCTATACTGTGGAAAAGGGAACAAAGTAAATAAATAAATATTTCGGATAACTTACACACAACATCATCTAGTCCCAAACTAAGCAGAGCTTGTATTATGGGTACTAGACAACTGATATAAATACATAAACATACTTTTTCTTTTGTAAATACATACATAACATACATAGAAAACACCCAGACTCCGAAACTAATATTTGTGGATCACACAAATATTTGGTCCGAGCCGCGAATTGAACCCGAGACCTCTTGATCAGCAGCTGCATACGCTAACCACTAGACCAACAAGGCAGTTGTTGCGTAGGACAATATCAATGTAAAGAGAAGGAATACTTGACACTAAACCTTTTTTTTTTTTTTTAATGTGTGAAAAATCATCATGGACCATCACCCCACCGGGGGTTACGGCGGGGTGGTGTGTCGGACTTGAACCGACTAAAAAACACACAGTGTGCCCTCTCCGCGCTTCTCCGTTTAGAAGGAGGAGAAGTCCAGGGTGGGATCTCCTTCTGAACTTCTCCAGCGCCTGCCCGCTCCTGATGCGGGCACCGTCTCGCTTGACACCAAACCTATACCAACCCGTCTGGCCAGCGTGGTATAGTAGACCAATACATTCTTTCTAAGGAGAGGCCTATGTCCAGTAGTGGACTGTTAAAGGCTGATGATTTGATGTACACCGAAACACAGAGCCGCGCGCAAAAGTTAATATCTAATAAAATGTAAAATATATTTCTTTGTTACTTTTATAAACAATGGTTCATTGTCAGAGTTATGAGCTTCTAAATAACACTTATGTTTTTACATCAAACGGAAATCGAACCTGTACTGTTATATGGCTGTAAACCTAACGGAGGATTTTACTTTAAAGGCTTGGTAAATAAGAATATTAATTATTTATTTTTATGTTGTGTGTAGTGGGTAGCAACTATGACTGCGAAACCGGAGGTTCAGGTTGTATTTCAACCTAAGTCAAACGATTGTTTATTAAATAAAATATAATAATTACACAACGCCATCTAGTCCCAAACTAAGCCGAATTCGTACTTATATGGGTAATAGACAACCGATATTAATATTATTAAATATTTTTTATAAGGACAACTGTTTGTTTTTTTTAATAAGTTTTGGGGTGCTAAAGCTGCATCTTTCGTTTTCGAAAGTCGTCTGGTTACACCCTGTATATGTATACACGCGGTTATTTTAATATCACAAACTCCAATTTTATTTATTTGTATAGATAATAAATTATAGAATACTAGCTGATGCCCGCGGCTCCGCTCGCGTTTTAGAGGTATCAAAAATAGATGTTGGCCGATTCTCAGACCTACTGAATATGCATATAAAGTTTCATAAAGATCGGTCAAGCCGTTTCGGAGGAGTATGGCAACGAAAACTGTGACACGAGAATTTTATATATTAGATATATTATAGAAAACAACCAAACTCCGAAACAAATATCTGTAGATCATACAAACATATGGCCCGACAGGATTTGAACCCGAGACCTCCCTCACAGCAGTCGAATACCCTATCACTGCGCCACCGAGGTAGATCAGATGATGGCTTCTCATAATGCGCGCATGTATGTCATTAGCATCACATGGCGTACGTGAAAAAATGGCCGTTCTTGCTTTTGGTAGAAATTTTTGAAAACAAGTTTGAACGACAGTTAAATGCATTGCTTTGAGAGGGGTTTCATAATATGGAGGTGGCTTTGATAGTTCTCTTAAGAGGTACCTCATTATTTTATTCAGATTCTAATTGTTACCTACAGCTCCATCCATGTTTACGTAAAAATATCTTAGGGCCACCACACACTACTTTTAGCATCGGCGATCGGCAACTAGTCGCTTTTTAGAAGCTAAATAGGGCGACCGAACGCTCTACACCGCACACTTAAAAACGCCAAACGCGGAGATTGAGTCGCTTTTTAGAAGCGCGACACAGCAGCTGAACGCTACTCTCCATACACATTCAGATGCCAGTAGCATCGATATGGCATCTGAGCAGTCGCTCAAACGCGCGTTTCCGATACCGCCATCGAACGCAGGAAGTCGCTAAAACGCGATGCAGCATCGATGCAATCGCCAAATCGCCGATCGCCGATGCTAAAAGTAGCAAGTGTGCGGTGGCCCGTATAGCGGTAAAAAGTAGATTGTTTTTCCTCAAGAATTAAAGTAGGTATCTTTATTTCATTGATATCGGTGTAGCGGTTTTATCGTGAAAGCGAAACAGACAAACAGATAGGCAAAGTTACTATCGAATTTAAAATGTGTTGAAATGGCTGTGAAGGCGTTGCCTCGTCCCTGTCGAGTTGGTTTCATATTTCCCAAAGCATGCCTCTCCAACGGATATTCCACTAAAAACACATCATCATCATCAGCAGCCTTTAACAGTCCACTGCTGGACATAGGCCTCTATACCACGCTGGCAAAGGGTTGGTAAAGGGTTTGTTTCAAGTTTTCCTTCTCTTGGCAGTGATGTTAGCTGCTTATTTTGTTCCTTTAGTCGCCTGTTACGATCCCCATGGAATGAATAGGGGTGGTGACACTTTGTATTCTTAAGCCGTCACCACACGGAGTAAAAAACACATTCCACATGAAAATCAAACATTTTAATATAACAAATAACATGTTATACCATCATCCTATCCATGAACTGCCTTGTTGGTCTAGTATTTAGTATATATTTAGAAAAAAAAAACTGGTCATTTGATAATATTATAGATTGTTTAGATTTCTATAATTATAATAGACTAATTATAATAGACTTAACACTTCTTGGTCCGAACCGAGATTCGAACCCGAGACCCATTGCATACGCTTACCAACGACGCAGCTGCAAAACATTCTAGAAAACACATTAAATAGAAATCTAAAAGCCCACTCCTCATTAACCGAGCCCCGGAATTCCAAAAATATTTGCCACAAAAAAAATGCTACTGAACGAAATAATTCACCAAAAACATTTTAAACGTTATTCCGAACAAGAACCATCTTTAATTATATCACAACTGTAAGGACACACGTACCAACATTACCAACAAATTACACTGTACAAACTAAAACAAACCTTATCCCATACAAATAAAGTCTTATTAACTCTTTACCAAATTGAGGTTATAATTTCGACAATGTGGTATGCCTAAATATAGTTTTTTGCTTCAAAAAACTGCTTTTGGGAGGAGTTGAGGCGGACACTCCCAAATAATTACATGTTGGTATGGGAGGGAGGGAGGTCCTCTATTCAATGGTGCATTATTATGTCAATTATGGGGATCACATGTATATTTATAGTTATATATAAAATGTACAGGTTCGATTTAGTGTGGTGTAATAATTTGATAAAGAGAAATAAAGCCATCGATAAAATTAACTACTACTTTGTATGTGAATGTTTGTAGGAATTGTATGTATTTTGTGCAATTATGACAGAATTGCTGTACCTATGTATTTGCATAGTAAACATGTTACGAAAAAAGCTATTTTTTTTAATTCGCTCCATCTGGTCTTGCTAATCTTTAAAGAATTTTCATCCGTACAAATAAATCATTTTAATTTAAAAAGCGTGGGACGACATTATTGAAATATTTTTAGAAAGCACCCCACGCTTTGTTACATTAAAATTATTTTCTACATTTGTTTAGTTTTTTAGAACAATATTTTTGAAAAAAGTAAAGTGTTTATTTATTTATTTATTTATTTATATACTTTATGCACAAATACATGCATCGGCGGACTTAATGCCTTAGGCATTTTCTGCCAGTCGACCGATTGGGCGATGCAGAGAAAAGATGAGGTAGGTGCATATAGGGTGAATTGATTGATTATAGTACAAAAAGTCATAGGTAATATACATACATATAATATGATAAGTAATATACCTACATAAACATACATATATACGTCTATATTTATACACATACATACACGTACATATATTTATTAACGTAGAATCCAATAAGAATTTTTGATAAACTAAGACCCCGTTGAATCCGCCAATTCGCCCCATAAAAGCTTCTTTACCTTCATCTTAAAAATGTCTCGATTCTTCGCCATTCTGACCTCGAGAGGAAGCGCATTCCACAGGTGGACAGACTGGACAAAGAATGAGGATCCAACGAAACCAGTAGTGTGTGATGGGCAAAGCAGGAGGAGATTGTTAGCCGAGCGAAGGTTTCGGTTGTGATTACTGCATAAGAGTTGGAAATGTGTTTTTAAATAACTGGGGGGGGATGGGGAATTGAGGATTGTGTACAGGAATGTGAGTGCGCGCATTTTTCTGCGTTGACGAATCGGTAACCAACCTAACTGGGAACGAAAACTGGAAATGTGGTCATACTTACGAAGATTAAAGATGAATCGAATGCAGTTATTGAGAAGACGATCTAACTTGTTGAGGAGATCTGCATTCAGGTCATAATAGCACACGTCACCATAGTCGATCAAAGGGAAGATAAGAGATTGCACAAGCATTTTCTTGGTTTTCACGGGCAGAAAATTTTTCAGGCGATATAGTGCTCTGAGAATGCCGGTGACCCTCTGACATACATATGCAACTTGATCACGCCAGTTCAAAGTGCTGTCGAGTTGCAAGCCCAAGTCTCTCACTGTTTGACAGACCGGTATAGTGGTACCATTCAGCATTATTTTGGGGAGCATTTCTAAATTAGTCCTGTCCATTGAACGCCTACTACCGATTAGTATGGCCTGGCACTTTGTCGGGTTGATCGCTAATCCGAACCGCGCAGACCAGTTCTCGATCGTCCGGAGATCAATATTGATATTATCAATTGCCGTTGTTATGTTATCAACACTGGCCTGAGAGTACAGTTGTAGGTCGTCAGCATACAGGTGATACGCACTGCGAAGTTCGGGACATAGGAGATTAATAAAAATTGAGAAAAGCAAAGGAGAAAGTATACCGCCTTGAGGGACACCAGAGTCGACATCACACCATCTCGAGGAGAGATCGTCAACGCAAACGGACTGTTGGCGTCCCTGAAGATAAGATGAGAACCATTCCAGCGCCCCAGGCGAGATCTTAAGATAGGAGAGGATGGCCAAGAGAATGTCGTGACTGACGGTATTAAAGGCGTTCGAAAAGTCGACCAGAACTAAAACTGTCACCTTTGTTTCTTCCAAGGCTTCTCTAATATCGCCTGTCACTTTTAGGAGAGCAGAGGTAGTACTATGGCTGGGCCTGAAACCCGATTGAAATGGGCTAAGCAAATTATTTTTGTATATATAATCAGATAGCTGTTTAAACACACAGGATTCAAGAATTTTGGAAAGGAAGGGAAGAATTGATATGGGTCTAAAGTGGCTAGGAAGTGTGGGGTGTGTGATTTTGGGTAAAGGAATTATGTGAGCTTTACGCCATAGTGAGGGGAAGGTTCCGGAGTATAGGGAGTAATTGATGATATGTGTGATTACAGGCAAGAGTTCTTCAAGGGTGGACATGATCATACGCCTGCTGATTTGATCACAACCAACAGCGTTGGATTTGATGGAAAGGATAATCTTTTTGATCTCGCCCTGCGCGACTGGAACAAATTGAAAAGGGTTAATATTAGGAGAAATAAGGCTCGCCAAGTAACTGACCGTGAGATTCTTGGTTCGGAGGTCCAAAAAGGAGGACGAGGAGAAATGGCGATTAATGTCTTCCAAGCCAATCAGCCCCGACCAGCCACGAGGCGCCTGTTTACCAACACCCATGGTTCGAAGGAACTTCCAGGTGTTGGCGGGGGAAAGACAGGCAAGGTTGTTGTGAATATAACGGCGTTTAGCATTGCGTATCATCTGATTGCAACGGTTCCTGGCCCCCTTGTACAAATTCCACTTTTCATCTGTGCGGTCCCTTTTATGTCTGCAGTAAGCCCTATCTCTATATCTATATCTGTCTCTATATCTATCTCTATATCTGTTTATACATTTTTTAGTATTTTTTTCAAATTAGTGTATTCTCATCGGTCTTCGAAAAATCTACAAAGTTTAAACGAAATCTGGCCGTTTAAAGTGGGTCAAAATCGCACCCAAAGGAAGTCGGTTACCAATATACAGGTGAAGCGAATAAAAAGAGTGTAATAAAATTGAATTTATTTGTACATAATTGTAATTTCTATTTATAATTTTTATAATTGTAAGTTTATTAAACTGTGGAGACTTCCACATACAGCGCGACGAAAACATATGACAGCGCCATCTAGCGAAGAAACACTGAACTACATAGAAAACACGGAATATGATCTATACTGGGTAACTACTAATAACATCTACTAGGCCGCCATGATATGGGTACCATGCCGCATTGCTAACCCTTGCAATGAGGATGGTCATTCCTCCTTCTGGATACTGCTCATGCTTACCATCAGGCAGTTTAGTCACTTTGGTAAGCTTAAATATAAAAAAGGAGGAAAGGATTTAGCCAAGGTTTATAATAAAAGTTTGATATTGTGTAAAAGCATACTTTATTCTTAATTTTACTCAACGATCTTTACATTATTCACAGCTTTGGTCTATGAAGAGCGCGTAACTCCTGACATAAATATCCCGATAGAGAAAAAAAAATATTAAAAAAGAAAATAAAACCAAAAAATTCGCGCTCTCGCACTCTTCTGTTACAACTACCTTCCCATTCCTTACTTAATCTTATATCTATGGTATTTTTTTTTAATCGTAAATAAAAAAAATATTTTCAAAAAAAAATCTAGCGATCAACCTACTGTGCGTCTAGAAAAATATTTTTATTGTACTTATTATAAACAAAATAAAAATGCAAAAAATATAACGGATTTTATGATAAAGAGCACCAAAAAAAATTTTACTCTGGCAACATCAAATGTAATCCCCAAAACCCATGACTTAGTGACTTACCTAAATTTCTTATAGAATGACTACTCTTGATCACCTAATTTCTTTACAAATAAACAATAAAAAAAATAAACGAAACAAAAAAAAAACTTTGGCAAGACTACATTAATTTTTTTAATCAACCTCCTTTCATTTTATTGTGACCAAAAACAAAAGAGACTTAACGCTATTTTTTTTTCAACTCCTGCCATTTTGATTGCCAAGTAAATTCGATACACTATCACTTTTAATAATATATAACTATATGTTTATTTAAGCACGGGTATTAACAAAATAATTGCAATAAATCAGAGACGGCGCTTTTGCACCCTACAAATGACAAATATTAATTAAAAATAACGTTCGTACGTAACGAATGTAACTGGTAACAGATTACCGGTATAACGGTAAATAACTAATATCAATTAAAAGACAAATGTCATTTGTAAAGATTTAGCGACGAAACTAAACGTCGCCCATCACTCACTGGTCCAAAGCTGTAACTAAAAGCATTTGAAGCGATTATTCGATTGACTACAATTCACATCACTACTAAAATTAAAATCGACTAAATTAAACCATTATTTATGTGTGTAGATTGATGATTCTTTGTATAGTAATAAATGTTAAAAAGCCTTTTCAATTTTCAATAAAACAAAATTCAATAAATCGAGCCTCAAAATTCAATAAATCTTTAAAAGTCTATTGAAGATTTATTGAATTTTGCAAAACATTAACATTGTATAACAAAATTCAATACACTAGCTGACCCAGCAAACTTCGTACCGCTCAACTTTGAAATCCCAGAAATTGATTGCAGTGCCACCTACCGGGTCCAATTGCGAATCTAAACCATTCTCGAACCTAATTGTGGCATTGATTTTTTTATATATAGATATAGCAGCTGGCTGCGAGAAGCCCAAAATCGATCAAAGTGGTGTGCAATGGCAGCAGTGGACATACATAATTTCACACTTATTTCCCAGACTTACTATAATCCTGACACACTTCTTATGCATGCATTACTCTTCGGTTCCCGGTGCTTTTCAGGTTCAATCTGGTATTAGCCCAGTTCAAGATTACAACAATAGAGCCGACCGTTAGCCATTTTTATCTAGTTTTAATTAGTAATGGACTCATAAAAAATTGAATCCTGAACCCTTTTGTAGAATTTCACACTCGAAAGAGTAAAAAAGGAACCCTATTATTAAGACTTCGCTGTCTGGCTGTCACTCGCATTTGACCGATTATATAGGCACATCACAGGCACATATTAGACTAAATCGCTTTTAATACAGAGAAATAAAAAAATACTGAACTTTGTGAGGCTAATCAACAATCATTTCAATATTTAGAACGACAACGTTATTTTCGATAACTAGTTACAACCGTTATAACGATAATAACTAGTTATACCGTTATAACAGTTATTATTGTTATTCTGGAACTGCAGTCAATCGAATAATCTCTTTAATAGTACAAATAAAAAAAATAAACAAAAACGAGCATTCATGGCAAAAGTAACGTATGATTCTGGTAACTATGTCATTAATTAAAACTAATATTTTACAAATTAAATCCGATTGCCGAGCGTAAAATTTCTTAAAATAAAAAACAATAATAAATAGTGATAAACATAATTTTTAATCACTTTACATATATTTCTTTACTTTTTATATCTCTTTCTCAATTCTCCATCTCCCGTTTTCTCATTCTCACTTACTCTCATACTCTCTCTCTTAATTTAAAACTGCTTAATATAATATCATATCAGCGTTATACCCCAGGGGTAAACATTAAAAAAAAATAGAAATTCTACACACGGCCTTTTCAAAATTCAACTAGAAAATGCTTAAAATATATATTTTATATATAAAAAAAAAGAAAACAATAATAAAATACTAAACACAACGTGAAAAAAATATCAGATTTGACTTTCTAAAAAAAAATAGAAAAAAATATACTTTATTTTTTTCGTTTTTAAAACTTACAAGATACCTTACATGTTAGAGAATGGCAACAACGCTGTTTACTCCACTATACTGAAGAGGAGAGAGGGGAGGAGAATTGTTTGAAACCGTAGTGTTCAGCTGACAATCGTTGGCTGTCTGCCCCAACCTTTATATTTCAATATCTGTATAGATGTCGCTAGTGTAAAAAGTTCCACGGTCTTTTATGAACTATACCAACCCGTCTGGCCAGCGTGGTATGGTAGGTCAAAATACAGTTTCTAAGTACAGACTTGGGTAATAAACCATCAACAACCCATAACGTCCCACTGCTGGGCTCGGCTCTACTCTCAAGAGAGGGTTAAGGCCATACGTCCCTACGCTGGCCGAGTGCGGTTTGGAGACTGGCAAGACAAAATTTGCGCCCAAGTAATCTTGCCGTTGTATGTTTTTGAGCCGCCCGAATGCTTAACCTAACCTTCAAATCACGGAGACAGTCACCCATTCTTGTACTGACCGCGCCATCGTTACTTACCCTCAGAATTATTTCACCGAGGGCAACTTGACTATGAACGCTTTTCTATTACATATCTATATTATTTTTTCTGTAATTACATACATATTATACAAATACCAATCTTATGCAGGCACCACACTTCGCTACGCGCTATTCGTTACGCAGGTTATTCGCGCGCATACGGCGAAGTGTGGAGAGTATATTCGTTTCGTTCATCATAAAAATGACAATGACACATCTCTACAACACACATATTTGCCTTATTTGATGCTTATTTGGCATACCAGTTCGAAGTGTGGATGGCATGTTTGTTGTTTGCGCACATAACTAATATTTGGGCGAATACGGCGTAGACACATAACGAATAGCGCATAACGAAGTGTGGTGCCTGCATTAGAAACAAATATTTGCAGATCACACAAACATCTGGTCCGACATGGGAATCGAACCACTGCGTTACCAAAGCACCAATGAATCTATTATTGGATCTTAACTTGATCCCTCGCTACACTAGCGACATCTATACACTTATTTCTTCTCACATAAAAACAGCCCTCTTCCCCTCTCCCCTCCAAACACTCAAAACCATTGCATATCACATAAAGAATACATGCAGATCTATTCTAGAATACAGATTGATATTTTTTTAGTCATTATTATAATTATTTTAGGAGAAATTAGAAAATATATTTTTTAAAAATACAAAATCTCTTTACAAAAATCTGACCATATTAAAGACATATCTAAAATACACCAAAAAATTCTAAGGATCAATATTCAGCAGTTTTTGATTTGTTTTTATTATTAAAGAAGTCTTTAGGAGCTGGATGCGAGAAGCCCAAAATCGATCAGAGTGGTGTGCAATTGGAGAGGCCTATGTCCAGCAGTGGACTGCGATAGGCAAATGATGATGATTAAAGGCTAGTGATGATGATGAAATGAAATAAATATCTGCTATCTTTTGCACTCGTCTCGGCCCGAGTGCAGCTTAGATTAGAGATTACTATGATCAAACTATATAACCCTTCCCCCCTTTGCGTTGGGGTTCAAAAATAGATCTGCATGTATTTTTTTATATATACAGACATACAAAATATAGAATAATACACAAAAAGAACTATGAAGAAGTTTTCAACTTTTAAAACAGCCTGTATAAAATGTTCCGCATTAAAAAAAATACCTCTACAGTCGACCAACGGGGAATTTAAAATCTTTTAGAAGAGAATCCAATAACCCCCAGACGCCCCCCCCCCCCTTCCGTAGCTTCAAACGTATTTATTTCCTTTCACAAATTGATCTAACCAAATAATTGACCCCCACAATTTTGTACTAACCAACTTATTGACCCTAAAGCACTTATGTTGCACCCTAAAGTGCTTCTAACAACTTCCAAAAGCACTTTTTAGGGTGAAACTGGTGTATTAGTCTATATTTTTTGCAATTTTAACCCATTTAATTTATTCTAGCTAAATCTCACACCTTAATTTTTTTTAAGATCACTGCTAAGTTCCTGTAGGTTATAGCGTCATGTTACATAGCAATAACTTGTCATACGACCGTAAAAATTATAGTTTTATTATATTTTTTATTTGTCATTCAAGAGTTTCAGTCCGCCATGTTGGTCAAGTGTGAGTTGTCACATAAAATACAGGCTGTTGTTTTTTAAATGAATATCAAAAAACTTTTATAGTCCCAATTATATTTGATTTGTACAATTTCTTTTTATATATACATATTAATATACAATATTACTATGTATTTAGTGAAGATTTTAGGCGTCAAATTTTACAATCACTAACCCTTTAAAGAAAGATATTGACAAAATTTAAAAACGGTATTTTACAAAAACTTTAAAAGTGCGATGCATACTCACTAGATTCGTTGTAATTCAAGTTATTTTCGCTAGATGGCGTTATAGTAAAGAAAAATTAGTAGAAATAAGTTCCAAATATATATTTTTTCTCTAAAGGGTTGTGATACAAAAAAATATTTTTATATACTATAAAAAAAATATTATGAACACTCCACTAAACATATTTTTTATCACAAATGGCATAGTAATATAACACTCGGTCTCTTAGAAATATATTTTTTTTTTTACAAAAAGAAAAACAAATAACAATAATAAAATAAATAATAGAAAAAAAAACTCCGATAAAATAGTATCAATTTAGTAATTTCGACAAGAGACCGCGCATTTTTCATTCATTTATCAATAAAAATATATTATTACCGTTTCGTTACTATTAATTATTATTATTAAAAAATAAAATAAAAAGAAAACGTCGAGAGATTATCGTCGTGTAGAGAATTAACTTTTTTATATATATTTTTTTTTACTTTATTTTTTTTTAGATTTTTGTTTAACTTTGGAATGTCTCCGCAATCACTGAAGAATTCTTGTGATGTCCTACAAACAAACAAACATATTTTAATTTATATACAATTAATAAACCCTATACCAACCCGTCAGGCCAGCGGGGTATAGTAGGCCAAAACCTCCTTCTAAGGAGAGGCCTATGTCCAGCAGTAGACTGTTAAAGGCTGTTGATGATGATGAAATAAATAATAACTATACCCGTGCCTTGATAAGCACGTTAAGCCGTCGGTCCCGGTTGTCATGAACATTTATGGCAATCGTTATTGGGTAGTCAGTGCCTTCAAATATAGAATTTCAGTTCTCCCTTAGGGTTGCGCAGGTCCGATGCCAGTTGCCCCGTGTAAAAACTGATATTCAGGTAAAACCTGTTGAACTAGTAGCCGATCATAAATAATATTGGGAATAAGGCTAGGAAGAAGAAGGAATAAATAATAACTATAGTAACGTTATATATAATATCATACACGGCCGTCTGCCAATTGACACACAACGTCATCTAGTCCCAAACCAAGCAGAGCTTATAGAGCAAGAGCCCAGAGCCGCCAGACCTACGTCATTAGTGCAAAGCTGAAATTTTCAGGATTATTAGTACAATGTCTTGTTAAGATGTATGTGTACCCATTAGCTTGAAAGCGGGGCCGGTTCTGAGGTAGCGCTAAGTACAGATGGGTAAAAACCTTACTTACCTACGTTAAAGGTGCAAAGCTAGTATTTACATATTTTATCAAGAATATTATTTAAAATTAAAATTAAAATTTTAATATTTTAAAATTATATTCTTGAAATAATACCAAATTTGATATACCTCAGCTTCATAATTACTACAAATATTTAAAGGTGTCTGGGGGGATGAGTGGCCCTTCGGATTGGTCTGGCCGCATACAAAGGGTCATAAAATAGTACCTACCTAAGATAATATGTATAAAATTTAGGTTTGCTACTATAACGTACTTTACCTAATTTTTTCACAACTTTCAAGACGTCTGGCAGAAGTAATGGCCCACGGAAAGTGTCTGGCAGTAATGAATTTTAATTTTAAATAATATTCTTGATAAAATATGTAAATACTAGCTTTGCACCTTTAACGTAGGTAAGTAATATTTTTATCTATCTGTACTTCGCGCTATCTCAGAAACGGCCCCGCTTTCAAGCTAATGGGTACACATACATCTTAACAAGACATTGTACTAATAATCCTGAAAATTTCAGCTTTGCACTAATGACGTAGGTCTGGCGGCTCTGGGCTCTTGGTCCATTATATTATGGGTACTAGACAACTGATATAAATACATACACATACTTTTTTTCGTAAATACATACATATTATACATAGAAAACACCCAAACTCCGGAACAAATGTTTGTAGATGATACAAACATTTGGTCTGTACTGGGAATCGAACCCGAGACCAAGTCGGGGCAGTCGATACATTATGACACAAACCAAATAATAGCTCATCATACAATAATTATTTCTGGATGGAAATCGAACTCCCGACCTCCTGTTACTAGTTAGTCTTCCCAGGAGTCTGAAAGGCTGATATGGATCAAATTCTTGTATATTTTTTTTTATTTCTCAAAAAGTTGGTTTTGAAAAGCTGAGATTACTATAGTAGTACTTTACGGAGTCATATATATATTTTAAGTCCCTCCGGATAATATCCGGATAGACGGACACTATACGGATATAGAACTTAAAAGTAAGATTTTTGTAATAGTTTCGAGGATCTTGTGAATTTTCTTTGCATTATTTTTTTCTGCAAAAGGGGGGTATAGGCTATAGGTAGTAGAGCCAGGCTGGTTTCGTCACGAATGGTCCAGCTCGACCGGGGCAGTACTACCCTCACACAGAAGACCATCCTAATAATGACAGCATTCTTGCTGTCGTATTTCGTTTTTGAGTGTGAGACCGGAGGCCCAATAATTTTGCATCATTCTCCCGGCGTCCTAAGGCCGGGTGAATGATGCAGAATTATCTGACCAGGCCGCCATGGTATGGGTCACCATGTTGCATAGCCTCACAATGAGGATGGTGGCCCCTACTCCTGAATTCTACTCATGCTTTCCATCAGGCAGAGTAGAGTCACTTTGGTAGTATCAAATATAAACAAAATCTTGCCAATGTTCTTCATCATTTTGCTATTGTGAACACATCGGCAAGACGTGAAATGGAATTTGAGGGTGTTTTGCTGTGAAAGTCTTCTGAGGCAGAGGGACATAGAGTATTAAATAAGTAAGCCTGGGGGGTGACAGGTGAGGGCATTTGTCACCTTGACAGGAGCGCCCCCTTTTGAGCCCCCCTTTTTATACAAACTACAAGCCGTAGATGGCCGTTGGGGTTCCAGGGGCTTCCTTTCGAGGGTATACCTGGTTTCCCGACTCATAGTACCCGAGACGGCGTGCGGTTTTAGTCGGTTGGAGTCCGATATAACCACCAACTGGTGATATCCGAGGGGATTTCCGCATTGACGACAAAAAAAAACAGGGTATTAAGTCAGGAACATCTCACCTCATATCTATGGAGTAATGGTGGCCCATTATAATGTGAACTTTCACTGTAGAAGAAAGGTCGCTTCATTGTATTCTGCCCTGTAAATCAATATATATATTTGTAGTGTATGTGTCACTCAAGTCATTCATTCACTTGCTCACTGTACTATCTGTGAATGAATGAGAAGGAAGCATTATGTCATCTCCAGCTCACGTGCGGTAGTGACACAGTTAAGTCGACGATAGCGAGTGGGCGCGTGCGTCTGTGAGCCGACAATATCGAAGGATACTACAATATTATAGTCGCGCAAGGAAATTTATTACTTAAAACATTTATTATTGTAATGTGTGTTAGTGGATACATAACTTATTAATAATATTTCGGACATCTTACACACAACTTCAAAATAAGCAGAGTAAAAGCTCTGGGTACTAGACCACAAACCATCTTTTTTTTGTAAATACATACATGTTATGGAAAATAATCAAACTCCGATACAAATATTTGCAGATTAGACAGACATTTGGTACGACCCGGGGATTGAGCATACGCTAACCACTAGAGGAGAATGTTAGTTTTGGGTAGATATACGTACAGAGCTGCGTGTGCGCGGCGAGCGCGTTCTGTTTGGCGATCAGCAGCTCTGGGCCCGGCCGCGCGCCGCCCGCGTAGTAACCACCTGCGGGAAGGGAGGGGGGGAGGAAATTACTATCTACACCATATCAGGATATCCGGTATACGGATATCCGGATATAGAGATGTCAAGATAATTACATAGCGCTACTCTACTAAGATCGCTGACGCCGCACTACACCATATTCGGATATACGGATGTCCGGAATACGGATATCCGGTTAGCGGATATCCGGATATAGAGATGTCAAGATAATTACATGCCGCTACTCTACACTTGCACAATGCCCTATGCATATTGTTTTACTATAATTAAATAACTGAGGCATGGCTGGCGTCCATCAATTTTGTTATATTGTCGATTAGTATAATTATAATACCTAATTTATTTTGTAAGAACAATTTATTCAATGTAACTGAAGTAATTTGGATTATGTAATTGTTTTTTAAACTATATTCGCTTCGCAGTTTTACTAGCGTTTTTTTTTGAAAAAGACAACTCCCGCATTAGTAATATAAAACCTGTGTCGGGGGTGACCTTACAAACATACATGAAACGGACACAAAGAACACCCAGACTCAGAACAACAATTTGTCAAGTGTTTTTCCACGTAGGATTCGAACCCACGACACTTGGCGAAGTAGTAAGCGGCGTGGCGACCGCTTAAATAACACAAACTACAGGCAACCCCGCGGGATTCAGCTAGTTACAAACAAACACACATACCTGATACATTATTGTGTGTGTTCGACTGATAATAAGGGCTGCCTTCTGGCTGCATCACGTTTTCACATGCTGTAATGAAAAAAAAATATATTACCAAGAACAGAGTTGGTGCGGCTTGTGAAGCGGCTGAAAAAGCTAAAGCATCTAAATACAGGGGGGGTCTAGGCCACAGAATACTTAATAGTACCGGTACAGAAGACTCACTCCGAAAAATAAATTAAAGAAATAGGGACCCTTGGTGTCATTACATTAAGTTCAATTCAGATTGCACAGCGCCGAAGCACCTTCAATTATATTTACCTACAATTGCGTCTCTTTCTTACATGTAACTCTTATCTGTTCTGACGTAATCAGGCATGTCTTCTTTTAAAAATTATTTTAATATAGGTATAATAACTACTTTTTCTCTAGCACTTTAGTGAAAAAATAACTGTAGGTACTTTTGTCAAGAAATGACATTTAAATAATATCACATCGAAATATCTGTTCGTTTCATATGACACCCCCCTGTCTAGGCTCCGAATATGATTTTGTCCCATAAGGGGTCGAGACCCTTTGGGCCGTGGGGTCCTAGCGCTATAAAGCTTTTCAAGGAAATAGCGAATAGATTAGTCGACATCATAGGAGACCGAAGAGCTGGCAGCTACCTCGGACAAAGAATTAGTATATCTATTCAAAGGGGGGAACGCTGCCAGTATCTTCGGAACCTTGCGTAAAGTAAATAAATAAATATTTTGGACATCTTACACACAACGTCACTTAGTCCCACACTAAGCAGAGCTTGTATTATGGGTACTAAAGAACTGATATAAATACATAAACATACTTTTTTTTTGTAAATACATACATATTATACATAGAAAAACACCCAGACTCCTAAACGAATATTTGTGGATCACACAAATATTTGGTCTGACCCGGGAATCGAACCAGAGACCTCTTGATCAGCAGTCGCATACGCTAACCACTAGACCAACAAGGCAGTCAACAAACGCTTCCACTATCTTCGGAACTTTGCCTAAAGGGACTACTTTTAATAATATATTTTATGAAGGTTTTTAGTTTTAGGTTCATTGTTTTAGTTTATAACCAATATTGTACATATATTAAAATAGGTACACATATTTGAGAAATAATGATAACTGCCTCGTTGGTCTAGTGGATAGCGTATGAGACTGCTAATCAAGAGGTCACGGGTTCACCATAAAGTGTTTTTGGGTTTTTTCTCAAAGGAAATTCCTAATAGCAGCCCGGAGTTTGGAAGTTTATACCTCGGAGAGCATGTAAAGCCGTTGGTCCCGGTTGTCATGAACATCTTATGTGGGATGTCAGTGCTCTCAAATTTACTGACAACTAGTTTAACCTTCGAATTTCAGTTCTTCCTTAACCTGCTATCTAATAATCTACACAAATAAATAAAGTTGGAGTGTATGTATGTAATATTAAAATAACCGCTTATACACGGTACATATATCAAAATATTGTTGTTTACAATTTTTGTCTGTCAGTCTGTCTGCCTGTTTGTTTGTTCCGGCTAATCTCTGGACCGGCTATACCGATTCTGACGGCTCTTTTTTTGACCTAACGAATAGCTTAGGCTAATTTTTAGGGTTCAGTAGCCATGTGGCAATAAACGGAACCCATAAAGATTCGTCAAGTCTGTCTGTCTGTCTGTCCGTCCGTATGTCACAGCCACTTCTTTCCGAAACTATGAGAGCTATACCGTTGAAGTTGGGTCAGTGGATGTATTCTGTGAACCGCATTAATATTTTTACACAAAAATAGAAAAAAACAATAAATTTTGGGGGTCCCCATACTTAGAACTGAAACTCAAAAAATTTTTTTCATCAAAACCATACGTGTATGGTATCTATAGATAGGTCTTCAAAAATCATATTAAGGTTTCTAATATCGTTTTTTTCTAAACTGAATAGTTTGCGCGAGAGACAATTCCAAAGTGGTAAAATGTGTGTTGGTTGGTTTGAACGAGATCTATTAAATAGTTTTTTTTAATACGTCAAAAATCGTAAACCGCAATTGCCCTTTCATTCAATCAATACACTATTATTAAAACATCGATCAAAGTTACAACGAACTACAGGAACTTTTATATGACGTTACTTGCTGCTACGGAACCCTTCATGGGCGCGTCAGACTCGCACTAGGCCGCTTTTTTTAAAGACTACCTTCGCTCTGCGGCGTTACTCGCAATTTAAAACATCACGTGATACCCAGCTAGTATAACATAATTTTTGTAAGCAAAAAAAAATGGAAAACGAAGAAAAAAATAAAAAAAAAAAAAAAAAACAAAATTAAAAGAAAGTCAACTTACCACTGACAGTGTCTGGTTCTTCCTTTACCGGATGCTGTAAGGATTCTAGCAAACGTTGCTGATCAATAATTCTTCGACTATTGTACATTTCAGCATCTAGAAAATAAAAAATATATTTAGTAAAGTTATAGTAAAACCAACGCCATCTAGGCCCAAACTAAGCAGAGCTTGTATTATAGGTACTAGACAACTGATATAAATACATAAACATACTTTTTTTGTAAATATATACATATTTTATATAGACTCCGAAATAAATATTTGTAGATCATACAAACATTTAGTCCAACCCGGGTATCGAACCCGAGACTTCTAGATCAGCAGCTGCATACGCAAACCACTAGACCAACAAGGCAATCAAAATAAAGTTCAAGTTAAACTAGTCATATTTATATATTTTTAAATCTATTTAAGCCCACCAAAGTGACTCTACTCTTGATGGTAAGCATGAGTAGAATCCAAGAGTAGGGATCACCATCCTCATTGTGAGGGTAGGCAATGCAACATGGACACCCGTATGGCGAGCTGGTCAGATTTTTCTGTATAATTCTTCCCGGAGGCCGGAAGAATGACGCAGAATTATTGGGCCTCCGGTCTCACACTCACCAACGAAACACAACAGCAAAAATGCTGTCATTATTAGGATGGTCTTCTGTGTGAGGGTAGTACTGCCACGGTCAAGCCGGACCATTCGTGATGAAATCAGCCTGGCTCTACTACCTGTGTGGTGACTTCCACATACAGCGCAAGCGAATAACATACAATAGTGCCATCTACCGAAGAAACATCTACTTATCCTGAATCACGAAAGAGAAATTCTCGCGCCGATTAGCATATATACAACATCCCAACTTCAACTGTTGGGCAGTGGCCCACCAGGCATGATCACCTCGCCTGGTCGGAGGATCCTCCCTTTGTAATAGAGGAACAAGATACCCATTTTTCGTGCGGAAATTCCCGCGGATGCCACACGTTGGTGGCTATATCGGACTCGAACCGACTAAAACTGCACGCCGTCTCGGGTACTATGAGTCGGGGAACCAGGTATACCCTCGAAAGGAAGTCCCTGGAACCCCGAAGAATGCCCCCCTTCTGTATGTGTTCCTCCACACCTGTAAATATCTTAGTATTTAAAACGTAATACATACCTAATTGTTCTTTATTTCTATAAAGGAATTTCTCTTCATCTACGTTGATATCAATTTCCTGCTTTATATGATTCTCGTTGAAAAAATTCTGATTCTCCGTTATTCTATCCTGCAATATCTGTAAATTTTGCTGTTGATTCCTCAAATGTTCAGCGTTATCGTGGTAAGGATACGGCATATAATCATTCCTTTGGTATCCTTTATCATTAAATGGATAAATGTCAGAGATTTTCTGATAATTATCAACTGGTTTGGGGAAATCAACCAGCGATTTCCTTTCCAGAGCATATTTATCAGCTTCATTGTTATATTCCTCGTTTGTTCGCAAGAAGTCTTCTTGTTTATTGGTGTAATCTTTAGCTTCGTATTTTTTGTCGAATTCTGGAGTCTTCTGGAAATTCTGGACAGCGTATTCTGTCATGTCTGTGGAGTATTTGTCTGATACTTCGCTGTAGCTATTGTTTGGTTGGGAGTCGTCTTCCTCTGATTGGACAGGGTCTGTTTGCATGAATGCATCTTGTTTTTTGGGCTTCATTGGTAGTGCATGGTGGGGTTGCTGTGGTGATATATTCATGTTGGAAAGTGGGTAGCGGTAGAGCTGTTAGATAAAAAAATCATGGTGTAAATATCTATCTTATCTTTATATATATAATTCTTGTGTGCGTGTGTATGTCACTGAACTTCTCTCAAACGACTAGACCGATTTTGATGAAATTTTTTGTGTGTGTTCAAGGGGATCTGGGAATGGTTTAGATTCGGTCAATTGGACCCGGTAGGTGGCGCTGCGATCAAGTTCTGGAATTTTAAAGTTGGGCGGTACGAAGTTCGCTGGGTCAACTAGTATTATTATATAAATGAATTGCTGTTCGTTAGTCTCGCTAAAACTCGAGAACGGCTGGACCGATATGGCTAATTTTGGTCTTGAATTATTTGTGGAAGTCCAGAGAAGGTTTAAAAGGTGAATATATAAAAATGAATTACATTTTTTAGTAATCATGGATTCCTTTTGTTTAATTTATACAAAAGTTTAGGTCTTCTATCTATCGATTGAGGCAGTACAGAGTCTGCCGGGTCAGCTAGTTATAAATAATAAATATTTCAGACATCTTACACACATCATCTAGTCCTAAACTAAGCAGAACTAAGGGTACTAGACAACTGATATAAATACACAACATTTTTGTTGAAAATAAATATCGTATATATAGAAAACACCCAAACTCCGAAACAAACATTTGTTAGATCATACATATAACTCGTGCGAGCTAAGATGGCACCTGGCTCAAAACGAAACATGATACCGTTCCCCCGCGTGATACCCCTCTGTCATCTTGCGAGTAGCGTCAGCAAGACTATTACCGTTGCACGAATATTTCCTGTAATAATTTTAGTTTATTAGGTATTACCTAATGTCATATAAATCACTCCACGAATTAATTTTATTAATATATCATTAGATTCATCTGGATAACCCAATTGTTTTAAGAAAGGTCACAGTAAAAAAACAGCATGACGACTATGAGACGCAATAGTTTCAAATAAAGAATATCCATATACATATGACATTTAGAGACTACGATTAAAAGGCTTATCATGACGATTTAAAATTGTATTTTATAACCATATTTCAGTTCTTAATTTCATTTAAAATGATATTAGGTATTACCTAATATTATTTAAATCACTACACGAAGAATACATTCGGCTAAATAATGAATGAGGCCTGCTCCTATTGGTATGCATATGTATTTTCTTAACTCAGGTAGTAAAGTACCACTTAAGATAAAGTAGTATGTTATGAGAAATTACTTGAAGCAAAATAAATTTTAAAATTTAATAAAACTGGAATAAAGTATATTTTTTCTTGCACTCAGTACTTTAAACGACTGACATTTGAGTCAGGTGCCATCTTAGGTCGCACGAGTTATACATTTCGTCCGACTCGGGAATCGAACCCAGACATCTGGATCAGCAGCCGCATACGCTAACCACTAGACCAACAAGGCAGACATTTGCACTAACATAAATGATTATTAGTGTGTTATTTTTACAGTTAAAGCAGTTCTTTTTTGTAAATGGTGTCAGAGAACATAGGGTGTCAGAAAGATGATAAGGACTTAGGTATGAAGGTCTACATCAACTTGACGGTATACTCACTGGGTCCTGTTGATCGCATGCCATGTGGGTGTCCGGCGTCGAGGGTATTAAGCTGTGATTGTGTCCTGAAGCTGTCATCTGCCATTTCTCTTGCTTATCACTGCAACATAATAGCCATAAAATCAGCGTAATGACAACTAAACCGAATTATTTGCTGGTCTCCTCTCAGGAGAGGGTTAAGGCCATACGTCCCCACGCTGGCGGAGTGCCGGTTTGAAGACTGGCAGATACGTTATGGCTACGTTATCTTGGACGTTGGATGTTTTTAAGCCGACCGAATTCCTCCAACCAAGCTTCACGACTGCTATCTTATGATAACGACCATGGAAAGGCTTACAACATATCACGCCACAAACGGTCACCCATCTAGGTACTGACCGCGCCATCGTTGCTTACACTCTGTGATTGTTTCCAATCACCTAAGGTCATTCGGCTATGTAATATCTGCCAAAATGACTGTACTTCAGCGGTTAGAGAGGATGAACAGAATCCAAGTGTGATGACCACCATCATGATTGGGAATGTGGACAACGCAGCCTGATGACCCACACTGTGGCGGCTTAGTGAGATGGTTATTTAACAAATATTCAATTTTTATCTATCATCATCAGCATATCGCAGTCCACTGCTGGACATAGGCCTCTCCAATAGGGTATTTTACACTATGTAAGAAAAAATTGTTTTTAAGGCAATTTTCGGTTTTACAAAATTGAAATAAAAATTCTACTGGTTAATTACGACCTCAGTATTAATTTAAAATAGTTTCCAAAAAAAGGTGCAATATCCTATTGCACGCCACTTAGTTCGATCCTCGGCTAATTCATCTCTATAGATTTCATTAATTAATGGTGTGTTGTTGCTACTTTTTTAATCAAAAGCGTAATGCTGTAATTTTATCCTAGGCTAAAGAATTATTGATCAAAAGAAAATGAAAAACATAATAAACCAATGGTTACTTTCTTAAATGAACCGCAGCATAGTTTATTAATAGTAATAACCTCTATGCTGCGGTTCATTTGAGAAACTCGGGGATCCCCTGCAAAAAGGAATAATATTCTATAAATTATAGAGAATAGTATTCCTTTTTGCGGTGTTTCCCCGTACTTACAATTAAGAGCTGTGAATCATTTAAATCTTGATAGGATTTTCTTCTATGGACGGTTTATATTCAAAGGATTCAAACCTTACAAGGTCTCACACTCACCAACGAAATACGACAGCAAGAATGCTGTAATTATTATGATGGTCTTCTGTGTGAGGGTAGTACTGGCCGGGTAGAGACGGCCCATTAGTGGTGAAATCAGCGTGGCTCTACTCCGTTAGTTACTCTCCCTTCAGAATTTTGAGGTTTCTTCACAATTCATTCAAACACTACTTCATCATCATCATCAACAGCCTTTAACAGCCCATTGCTGGACATAGGCCTCTCCTTTGAAAAGAGGTTTTGGCCTAATATACCACGCTGGTCAGACGGGTTGGTAAAGGGTTTGTTTCAAGTTTTTCTTCTCTTGGCGGTGATGTTAGCAGCTTATTTTGTTCCTTTAGTCGCCTCTTACGACACCCATGGAGTGAATAGGGGTGGTGACACTTTGTATTCTTAATCCGTCACCACACGGATAAACAAACATTCTGCTTACCCATTAATATCTTCCTTTTTGCTTTCCCTGTACTTGACTGTGCGACTCTTCCTGATGATCATTAATGTGCCGTCTGGGTTCAACTTGGGCAGG
Source organism: Phragmatobia fuliginosa (assembly GCA_932526445.1). Taxonomy (NCBI): domain Eukaryota; kingdom Metazoa; phylum Arthropoda; class Insecta; order Lepidoptera; family Erebidae; genus Phragmatobia; species Phragmatobia fuliginosa. The sequence continues at coordinate 1,130,872 of OW052083.1, read as the reverse complement.
TTCTGTGATGGCACCGCGTCTTTGCTCAAGGTTTTCCATTGACCTGAAAATTAAGGAAATAAAATTTTATCAACTTTATTCAAACATTTTATCACTTTAATGGATGGATAGCTGACCTTCCTTTTTTTTTAAGTTTTCGCGGGGAATGCTTTTCGCACCATACCCTCCATGGGGGAGACGAAGGGCGTGTGTGGACTCCCGGCGAACCGGTCTACACACTAAACCCCGCAGCGGCCTACCTCGGTAGTCCGGGAGAAGATCCAGAAACGCATCAGCGACTTCTGGAGTCCCCCCCTGCCTTACCCTATGACTGGGGTACATCTCAGAGTAATCAATAAATTAATATTATTATTAACTAATTAATTAGGGTAATTAATAATAATTATTAATTTTGTTGTTATTATTATTATTACAATATAGCTGATGTTCCTAAAGGTATTTCTAATGAAAGGAGGGTAACAAGATATTTCATGATAGACAAGATATTGCATGTTTCGTTACGTCATGACCTCAGAGAGCTATTTCCCACTATATCAATCCACCTTTTTAATATCCCTCTAACCTAAGCTCTTGCTCTATCACTTCAAATGTGGCGACATTTGATACTTCCACATACAGCGCGACGAAAACATACAACAGCGCCATCTACCGAAGAAACACTGAACCATGAAGAAACAGGGAACGATCTATACGTAGTAACTACTAATCCTGAATCGTGATAGACAAATTCTCGCGCCGATTAGCATATACATATACAACATTCCAACTTCAACTATTAGGCAGTGCACCACCAGACTTGATCACCTCGCCAGGTTGGAGGATCCTCCCTTTGTGTTGGTGGAACACGACAATCGTCCCTCCACACAACAAAATATGCTACAGCGCCATCTAACGAAAACACACCAAACTACGCAGTAAATACTAATCCTGTATCGCGATATAGAAATTCTAGCACTGATTAGAATATATAAAACTTCTAATTTTTTTATTTAAAATGATAAGCATTACAAACAAAATGTTTGTAGGCTTTAAATTTATTGTCACATTACCTTTAATTGTTTTTAGATTTTCGCGACTTTTACATGTAAGATTATTATTACAGATAAGATTTTTTTCAAAATAGAAGGTATCTTAACTTTTCAATGTTATCGCGAATAAGTCCCGTTTACAGAAAAAACATTACCCATAATGTCAAAGTTAGTAAATATTTTATAATTGTCAACTTTGTCACAGACTTAAATATATAAAAAAAAAAAAAATTAAATTATTACAAAATTTTTTTTCATGTCATTAAGATATAATATTTGGTACATATAACTGAATGCACTCAAGTAGCGATGGATTGTATACCATAATGTTTAGTAACAAGTAAAAGTAACTAATGTTAACCGCTGGGCCGTGGCCTGACAGAGATGATCACCTCGCCTGGTTGAAGGTACTTTTGAGTAAGACGGACATGAAACAAGTTCCTCCACATCTCTGACCTGAGTACTCCTTCTATCCTTGTTTCTTTTCAAAACTTACCGTCATCCTGTATCCCGTCTGAAAACGACTGCATTTCTAATGAGAGCGTCAAGCAAGCAAGCGATCAATCAAAACAGAAACCAGTCAAAACCTTTTGCAATGCAATGCAATGTTCGGAACTAAATAAATTAGGGCCAAGTGCAGGAAAACGATAACGAATGCTATAATTAAGTAGTTGATGTATAATGAAATGAATTATAATTATGTACATGCCGATGAATGCACGTAAAGCCGTCGGTCCCGGTTGTCATGAACATCTATGACAATCGCAAATTTACTGATAACTAGTTCAAACTTCGAATTACAGTTCTCACTTAGGGTTGCGGAGGTCCGATGCCAGTCGCTCCGTGGAAAAACTGATATTCAGGTAAAACCGGTTGAACCAATCCAAATAATATTGAGAATAGGCCTAGGAACAACATGCCTATGAATACAATGCAAAAGAAATTAAAAAGCAGCTAAAACACGTCCAGCAGTGGAGTGTTGATGATGATAATGAAAAAGAGTTACATTTACAAAACCTTTAATGCGGCCATTTTGAATCTATATGCAACAAAAGTGTTCGTTTGTTATATCAAGTGAACAGATTTTTTTACTGTAAAATAGACATAGAAAATACCCAAACTTCGAAACAAATATTAGTCGCTCATCATTTTTTTATTGTATTTAACGCCTACCAAGGCGACTACTATGCCTGATGGAAAGCATGAGTAGATTCCAAAAGGTAGGGTCGCCATAATTATTCAATACGAATGCAAGCAGTATGGCGAAACCATCATCCATTATGACACCAGGAAGAAATCCAAAAATTCAGGCAGGACTTCTGCCAGACCCTCGATTTTGCACATATATATATAAAATTGATTAGTTTGAACAAATTCCGAGGTCGATCAACAAAGAACTACTATCAGTGACGTGTGGGCCTTTCCCGTAACCGCATACCAACCACAGACACTATATTAATATTAAAACAAGTATATTAATAATATTTTTTTTCCTGATCTGTACTTGCATGTAATGGCGTAGTGCTCTAATTTGTGAAACTTTATTCATTAAAAGTCTGCTTTATGTACAAATTTTTTCACTTATATAAATAAAATCTCATGTTCTATTGCAACCTGCCGCCCCCAGCATGTTGGCAACCCAACAAAATCCATAGACTTCCGGGTCTATGTATGTATCTGTGGTCTATCTAACAAGAAATACAGAAATCTTTTATGGACGCAACTTGCATGTCATGTGTTTTTATTTATCCAAGTAAGAACAAGCACAAATACTACTACACGTCTACATAAGCAGACTCTTAGACTCCCTTAATCCCTATAATCCCTATAATATTATAAATGCGAAAGTAACTCTGTCTGTCTGTCTGTTACGCTTTCACACCTAAACCACTGAACCGATTTTGATGAAATTTGGTACGAAGATAGAACAGAACTTGGGAAAGGACATAGGCTACTTTTTACCGCGATAACCGACATACACGCGAGCGGAGCCGCGGGCGAAAGCTAGTAATTATATATTTTACAAATTTGAGTTAGAGACCTGACCCCCCCCTCCCCCTCCCCCTAGCCAAGTTGCAAACGTTTTTCGTTTTCTATTTTATTCTCCATTTCTCTATTCTCTTGTTTCATTGGCTAATCTTTTGTATTGATCACGTGACTGACTGACATTAGCCATTGATACAAGAGAATAGAGAATCGAATAGGAAAAGAATAATTTTAACAAAAAGAAACCGACTTCAAAGAAAAACTATTCCGAGTACCCCCAAATCGCGACAACTGTGCCTATGATATTTGAAGAGTTCCCTCGATTTCCTTGGGATCCCATCGTCAGAGCCCGATATGGTGACGATAGGACCACCTGTAAGCTACGCCCATTCCAATGCAAATCCAATGCAATTTTTTTTAAATCGGTTCATAAACGACGAAATTATCGCTGAACATATATATGAAAAAAAAAAATCGGACGAATTGAGAACCACCTTTTTTTTGAAGTCGGTTAAAAACGATTAATCTTCGGAGTCGGATCTTCAGATAATATTAGATCGTTTGAACGAGTGCAGCTTAAAAGCGGGACTAAGAATGAACGCACAAAAGACAAAAGTTATGGTCATCTCGGGGGGAAGTAATTTGAGTCCAGATATCAGTGTGTCTGGAGTGAGGCTTGACGTAGTGCGCAAGTACAAATATTTAGGCACATGGCTAACTGACGACTGGGAAAGCGATATGGAAATAAAAACACGCACAGAGATCTCCCGGAATGCGTTTAACAAAATGAGATCAATACTTTCCAGTCGCAACCTCAGTATTCCCCTGCGCACTCGTCTACTGCAATGCTACATTTGGCCCATAGCCCTTTATGGTTGCGAAGCTTGGACTATTAAAGAAGACCTTCGTAAACGTATTGAGGCTTTTGAAATGTGGACTTACCGACGCATGCTCTCGATCAGCTGGACTCAGAAAATCTCCAATGTTGAGGTTCTAACACGTGTCGGTCAAACCCGCAAGTTGATGAAGACCATCAAAACAAGAAAAGTTGCCTACCTCGGTCATGTCTTCAGACACGAGAGATACAATTTACTGCAACTCATTATGATGGGCAAAATTGCGGGGAAACGTCGAGTAGGCCGTAGAAAAAAATCGTGGCTTCGAAACATCCGCGAGTGGACCGGAGTCAAAACTCTTTCACCTCGCCAGGGACAAAGCGAGGTTTTCAGGGCTGATGTCCAATCTTCAGTAATTGGAGAGGAACAACAAGAAGAAGAAAAACGATTGCAAATTGGCCAAGGGGGTTGAGGTTTCATCATTCTCCCCGAACTCGGGGGGGGTCGGAAGAATAATGCGAAATACATATCACTAGGCCGCCATGTTGTGAGTCACCATACTGCATTGTATGCACTCACAATGGGGATGGTGAAACCTGCTCCTGGATTTTGCTCATGCTTTCCATCAGCAGAATAAAGCCCTCATCAATAAATACATAGAACCTCAGACCTACATAGATACATAGAAGATTTCGTGAGCCGTTTCCAAAAGTGACAACTGTCGCAGAGCGAGAGAATATGGTTGAAAATTTCGTAACAATTTTTTTTTGTATTTAAACCTTTCAAAGTGACTTTCCTCTGATAGAAAGCATGAGTAGAATCCAGGAGTAGTGATCACCATCCGCATTGTGAAAGTAATATACTTTTATATCATTATCATCAACAGCCTTTAACAGTCCACTGCTAGACATAGGCCTCTCCTTGAAAATGAGGTATTGGTCTACTACTACTACTACTACTTTTATATGGATTTAAAGAAAAAAAAAACTATAGATAAAATGTCGGCAAACGTAGTGTAGGATTGCGACAGGCCAGGTGGAGTGATAATTTGCTCAAGACGGCTGGTAGAAGCTGAATGCGAGTAGCCGAGGCTCGAACTAAGTGGCGTGCAATGGGAGAGGCCTATGTCCAGCAGTGGACTGCGATATGCTGATGATGATGAAAATGTTACGTATATGCAATGTTACATGTTATGTGGAAAAAGCTGTAAATGCCAAAAAAGTCGACTACCCTCTTTTACAGCCAACTATTCAGCTAGTCCACCAATTAGGTAGGTATTAATAAATCTTTAAAAATTCCATGATGATCCTTCGAGAACAAACAAAACCAAACATATTATTTCAAATAATATTTCAAAAAGGAAAACCACATATTTAAATAAACATTAATAAATCTATCTCTTTTCCCCAAACTGCCACCAAGAATTTGGCTAAGCTTTACGCTGACGTACATTCAATATTCATAATAATCTATCTTTATATATATAATTCTTCTGTGAGTGTGTATGACACTGAACTTCTCTTAAACGACTGGACCGATTTTGATGAAATTTTTTGTGTGTGTTCAAGGGGATCTGGGAATGGTTTAGATTCGCAATTGGACCCGGTAAGTGGCGCTGCGATCAAGTTCTGGAATTTTAAAGTTGGGTGGAACGAAGTTCGCTGGGTCAACTAGTATATATATAAAAACGAATCCCTATTTCCCTTGGTCAAGCCATCACGCGTGAACCGCTTGACCGATTTTGCTAATTCTTTTTATAAAATATACCTTGAAGTACGAGGATGGTTCTTAGGAAAATAAAATAAAAAAAATATCTGATAAGTTTTATTGGAGGGGTTCCGAGAATACAAAAGTGACGTGACGTTGAATCGACTGTTAGGCGGTACGAAGTTCGCGGGGTCAACTAGTAGTTTATAAGATTGTCTAAGCCGGTTAAGTTCTTTTTACAACAAAAAAAAAACTAAAATACATCACGAGGATGTCGTCAGAGCCGACTCAGGGACCAAACTTTTCAACGCTGATTTCAGCACGAACGGGTCATTACTACCATCTTACATGACAGTCAAAGTGGGGGGGCAAACTTTCACAAGGTAGTAAAGCAATGCTGATTTCAGCACGAACGGGCCGGCTCAACCTGGCTGAACTAAACTCTCCAAAGACCGTCTTAAAGTTACAGAATTCATGCTGTCGTGATTAGAGATGGGTTTATGCCCAGGCACTTTGGGCATTTTGAATAAATGCCCAATAAACGCCCGTAATCGCCCATTAAATGTCTCTTATCTGTGCTACTTTAATTGGTATTTTTTAAAATATCAGTGACTATTTAATAAAATTATAGTAAAATATCGTTTCTAAAGAGATACTTATGTCTAGCAGGGGCCTGTTAAAGCCAGTGACGATTAATTAGCTACATTTGTGTGAGTAGCAAAGACTAATCGACAACTCGATTTCATCGAAACTTCGAACACAAAACAGAAACAGAAAAAAACAATATACGAATTGTGATTTATCAAGACTGTGTTTATAACAATATAAAAATAATTAGGTATTTTTAAATACTCTATTAATTTTAAAATACTGACTATCAATTACGATTTGATTCAGATAATATTCAACGTTTTTTTTAAGAAAACAGTGTTACGTTTTTTTGCCCAGTGCTCGGGCATTTAGGGCCACCGCAGACTAGCTACTTTTAGCATCGGCGATTGGCGATTTGGCGACTGCATCGATGCTGCATCGCGTTTTAGCGACTTCCTGCGTTCGATCGCGGTATCGGAAACGCGCGTTTTAGCAACTGCTCAGATGCCAAGTCGCTGCTACCGGCATCCGAAATAGTGCGGAAAGTAGCGTTCAGCTGCTGTGTCGCGCTTCTAAAAAGCGACTCGATCGCCGCGTTTGGCGTTTTTAAGTGTGCGGTGTGGAGCGTTCGGTCGCCGTATTTAGCTTCTAAAAAACGACTAGTTGCCGATCTCCGATGCTAAAAGTAGCTAGTCTGCGGTGGCCCTTATTCGGGCGTAAACTCATTTATGCCCAATGAGCCAGGTTTTGGCCTTTTCGCCCGTACTTGTTTCAGCCCTCGACCCATCACTAGTCGTGTTACATTGGTGCGTGCTTGACTGGAGGCCCAATGATGGAAAAGCATCTCAATACGCCGACATAGTGTGATCACCATGCCGTATTGTCTGCATTCACAATGATCATTGCGACCGTAAGAAATTAGCCATCTACCGAAGAAACATTGAACTACGAAGAAAACACGCAACGATCTATACGAAGTAACTACTAATCCTGAATCGCGTAAGGGAAATTCGCGCGTCGATTAGCATATATACAACATCCCAACACCAACTGTTGGGCAGTGGCCCGCCAGGCATGATCACCTCGGAGGATCCTCCCTTTATGTTGGAGGAACACGACACCCGTTCCTCCACAGACACATACCTTATACCAATCCGTCTGGCTAGCGTGATATGGAAGTTCAAAACCTTTCTCAAGAGACATCTTAATCCAGTCCGTGTCGTCCGTGTGGTGATGGATTAAGAATACAAAGTGTCACCACCCCTATTCATTCCATGGGTGTCGTAAGAGGCGACTAAAGGAACAAAATAATCAGCTAACATCACTGCCAAGAGAAGGAAAACTTGAAACAAACCCTTTACCAAACCGTCTGGCCAACGTGGTATAGTAGGCCCAAACCTCATTTCTAAGGAGAGGCCTATGTCCAGCAGTGGACTGTTAAAGGCTGTTGATGATTATTGATCTTTATCCAGTAGTTGAATGTTATACGCTATTGATGATGGAGGACGACACCTTTGGTCAAAACACTCGTAAAGGCGACATTCAGTCATATTTCTGGACATAGCATGCTATATGAAGCAGGCCGAGTGGCCTTACGTGATTGGAAACAATCAGCAAGGGTAAACAACAACGGCGCAGTCAGACCAAGATGGGTGACCGTTTGCGACATGATATGTTATGAGGGTTTCCGTGATTCGGAGGTCACGTTAAGCAGTCGTTCCCAGTTGCTATTATAAGCTTAGTTGGAGACCTTCGAGCTGCTTAAAAACATCCAACGGCAAGATACGGGTCTTGTTAGCCGCCGCACTCGGCCACCGTGGGGACGTATGGCCTTCACCATCTTCTGAGAGAAATCCCGAGTCAAATATGACAGGTGGAGCAAAAACCCCGTCAGATTCCTCGCAGCCTCGAGTAATCAGTAGAGCGAAACATAAAGATGCTACAATATCAAATTAAAGACAAAAACGTAATTAATATGAAGATTTATTAAACTATTGTTTGAATGCGTCAATCTTACAAACATTTGTATTAAAATGAGTAAATAAATCAAATATCATTCGTCACCATGCCATTGGGCGCAATGATGATGATAGTGACCAACACTCTTTGATTCTACTCATGCTTTCCATCAAGCTGAGTGGTTATTTTGGCAGCTTATTCATAAAAAAAAAACCATCTTCCTAGCTTTTATCATTCACAAGGTTATACGTTTATCAACTACTAGTTCAACCGATTTTACCTGAATATCAGTTTTCCAAAAAGCGACTGGTATCGGACCGCCGCAAATCTGAGGGAGAACTGAAATTCGAAGGTTGAACTAGTTGACAGTATATTTGAGGGCACTGACTGCCCAATAACGATTGCCATAAACGTTCATGACAAACTGGACTAACGCGGCTTAACATGCTCTCCGAGACACGAGAAATACCGCCATTCTTCGATCTGTCCAATAACAGCAACATCAATAAAAAAACCATACATACATAATCTCTTGAAACATTTTCTTATGGTATAAGAAGGTAACCGATGTGATGTGTCCACCTCATCATTACCATCTTTGAACAGCCCACCAAGTCAACGGCAAGATTGTGTAGCCACAACGTTTCTTTGCCTGTGACTTACCCACACTCGGCCACCGTGGGAACGTATGGCCTTAACCCTCTCTTGAGACGAGAGCCGAGCCCAGCACTGGGACGTTATGGGTTGTTGATGATAATGATGATGTACGGACTTGAAAATGAAACGTGGATAAAACGGAAGGTATTTTTGGAAAGGGTTATTGCTTACACGTTGCCGCCATCTTGGCAAAGGGCGGCGACTGCCTAAAGCCACAGACCAGCCCCCCTAGCCAAGTCGAAAAAGTATTCTATTCTATTTCTAAATTCTCTTGTTTCAATGGCTAATATAGTGATAGTCAGTCACGTGATCAATACAAAATATTGGCCGATGAAACAAGAGATTAGGGCCACCGCACACTAGCTACTTTTAGCATCGGCGATCGGCAACTAGTCGCTTTTTAGAAGCTAAATACGGCGACCGAACGCTCTACACCGCACACTTAAAAACGCCAAACGCGGAGATTGAGTCGCTTTTTAGAAGAGCGACACAGCAGCTGAACGCTACTCTCCGCACACATTCGGATGCCGGTAGCATCGGTTTGGCATCTGAGCAGTCGCTAAAACGCGCGTTTTCGATACCGCGATCGAACGCAGGAAGTCGCTAAAACGCGAGGCAGCATCGATGCAGTCACCAAATCGCCGATCGCCGATGTTAAAAGTAGCTAGTGTGCTGTGGCCCTTAAAGAAATCGAATAGAAAAGGAAAAAAAAATGCAACCTGGCTAGCGGGGCTGGTTTTGTGGTGTGCCTTAGGAGGAAGGAGTCTATGTGCAGCAATGGACTACAATAGGCTGATAATGATGTATCGAGGAGTGTAAACAGTAACTCAAGCAGGTCAGGATGTCCCATAGCTTGAATTGATTGATTAATACCTTCATGAAATCGGTTCAGCAGTTTAGAAACAAAATCCTAACAGCCAGAAGTACCATGGCATTAATAATGTTAGTGGGGAATCCTAATAATATTATAAACGCGAAAGTTTGTATGTGTGTATGTTTGTTACTCTTTCACGCAAAAACTACTGAACGGATTTGGATGAAACTTTACAGTAATATAGCTTATATATCAGAATAATACATAGGCTACTTTTTACTGCAATAACTAGGTGATTATAAAAATACATAAATCGTAGATGTCAAAATGTATCACTGTTTATCTCCTGTCAAAACTTCACAGGTTGCTATGCATAACACACTTGCATAGCAACCACAATGATATACGCGGGTAATAATATATATTAAAACTCGACCAAGTGATCTTGATACAGATGGGTTTAACCATCACAATTTGTGTTTTGAGGAAAAAATATCAAGAAATTATGGTTATTCGTCACACATCATGTCATACACGATGTCACGAGGATTTTATTGCATCATAAGTGAGTCGGTTGGTTTCCATCCACTTTGAGAATAAAAATAACAAGCTATGGGAGTGAGACATAGAACAACAGGCGTTCTCAACTTGGCTACATGACTCTTAAGGTCATAGCACACTGTAACGGCACGGTAACGGCACAGCTGCGGTACGGCTCTGTATTGAATTTTGGCTACCAGCCCGCGAGGTGCAAGCTCGCCGTACGCACGCCAACCGCGAGTTCATCAATCATGATCAACAGCCTTTAACATTCCACTGCTGGACATAGACCTCTCCTTTGAAATGAGGTTTTGGCCTACTATACCACGCTGGCCAGACGGGTTGGTAAAGGGTTTGTTTCAAGTTTTACTTTTCTTGGCAGTGATGTTAGCTGCTTATTTTGTTCTTTTAGTCGCCTCTTACGACACCCATGGAATGAATAGGGGTGGTGACACTTTGTATTCTTAATCCGTCACCACACGAACCGCGAGTTGCAAGCTCTTTATACTGATGTTATGAAACATATTATACGACATACGATTTAAGGGTCAAATTCAAATGACAAGCTAATCGCTGGGTTGGAGCTGTGCCGTTGCCGTACTTGTATAATGTGCGTTGACCTTTATCCTATAATAGTCGGGACCGACTTCTTAATGTGACCTCCGTATCACGGAGACGCTCGTTACCTATCCCTGGATGTGTGATCTGTGCCCGATACATAACAGTCTGTCATTTTTTGGGGGAGGAATTCTTTACACTTTAGATTCATATGCAAAAACAATCGCATGTCACGATCAACTCACTCGTAACAATTAAAACAAATACAGTAATACCCCGGACTTACGAGATAGGTCGGACCAAGCGATAGCCGTGTAAGTCGAATTCGCGTAAGCCGTGGTTCAATTTTGCATATAAATATGTATAAAGTTTGTTTAATCGGGACTAGAGTCGAAACAAAACAACGATTTAGAATGTTTAATCTATACTAATATTATAAAGAAGTAAAGTTTGTGTGTTTGTTAAATTGTAAGGGGTAATCTCGGGATCCACTAAACCGATTTTAAAAATTCTTTCACCAATAGAAAGACACATTATTGCTGAGTGTCATAGGTTATATAAAAAACCGATAAATAAAAAGTCTTTTACGTGGTAGTCCGTTTTGCAAAGTGAATCGGAGAAAAAACGGTGGAATGAAAGCGTTTCTTACGAACGCTGCCTTAACTATGAAATATATATTTTTGAGTTCCAGAGATGTGGAGCTTGAAAATGCCTACAAAAAAGTCAACGACAGCATATGTCTAACTTTTATATTCAAGTTATGCCCAACGAAGTGGGCACGGGTCAGCTAGTGTTTAATAAAATGCTAGATAATAAGATTTATCTTGGGCTTCTTTTTTTCACAAACTTTTTTATGTAAATTTCATTCCAAGATTGTCCAATAATTCTTAAAGCATCTAAAACATTGAATTGCTTCCAAAAGTCTTTGACAGAGTATCATAACTTCATTTAGATGTGCAAATGATCGCCTTGTGTGGTAAGCTTTAAATGTTTTAATGATTCCCTGGGCCATTAGTTGAAGCAAGCTGGTAGTGTTTGGTGGCAAAAGTACAACTGCCACCCGTGGATCGAAATTAATTAATTAGAGTAACGATAGAGCGAAGTGGGCAAATGAAAAACCGCGTATCCACGAATTCGCGTAAATCGGGGTAGCGTAAGTCGAGGTATGACTGTATTCACAATTTCACGCACACAAACACATTCTATGTCTTAACAGTGTAATACGTAGGCCCATTTGGACTTGTGTTTTGACTAATCCCTACGGCTATTTCTATAGATTTACTATAACGGATAGAGGTTGTTCAAATATATAAATCTTCCTAGCCTCATTCCCAATATTATTTGTGGTCGGCTACTAGTTCAACCGGTTTTACCTGAATATCAGTTTTGCCACGGAGCGACTGGCATCGGACCTCCGCAACCCTAAGGGAGAACTAAAATTCGAAAGTTGAACTCCGACGAGACGGCTTTACGTGCTCTCCGAGTGAATTATCATCCAAACTTCCAAACTCCGGGCTGCGATTAGTAATTTCCTAAGAAAAACCCAAAAACACTTTTTAGCCCGACCCGGATATGAACCCGAGACCTCTTGATTAGCAATCGTATACGCTATCCACTAGTCCAACGAAGCAGTTATATAAATTTAGTAACACATACACGTAAATACCCATAAGTGTCTCCGGTCTTCTCTTGTCTTTACACTCGGAGATTGTTACTAATTACCTATGGAAAGTGAACTATGAACGTCTCTTTATCGTTCAAATCAAAAATCAAATCACCAATCCATAACGTCCCACTGCTGGGCTCTGATCTCGTCTTAAGAGAGGGTAAAGGCCATACGTCCCCACGCTGGCCGAGTGCGGGTTGGGGACTGGCAAGACACGTTGTGGCTACGTAATCTTGCCGTTGTATGTTTTAAGCTGCCGGAAAGGCTTCCAACTAACCTTGACGAGTGCTATCTTATCGCTGGGAGAGTTTGGCAGCACAGCGACCGGAATGGCGCGAGACCGTGAATCCGCGAATTTGAGGAACAGCGTTTAACTGACCTCGACGCCAAGCGCGATGAGCTTAAAGCCCGTCCACTCGCCGCCGTTCACTACAATTATGAGAGCGGTAAGCTCACTTGCCCACTTTGTGCAAGGGAGTTTGCTGCGATAATCGGCTATATAAGCCATCTCTGGGCGCATCAACGCCAAGCCTTATAAGGGGTCGAAGTGATCGCCATGGTCGAAGTCGTTCGGATTATTATTATTATATTATATGATAATAACCAGGACCGACTGTTTAACGTTATATGTTAATCACGGAAACGCATATCATGCCACAAACGGTCACCCATCTAGGTCTGACCGAGCCGTCGTTGTTCCATCATCATCAATCATCAACAGCCTTTAACAGTCCACAGCTGGACATAGGCCTCTCCTTGAAAAGGAGGTATTGGCCTACTATACCTCGCTGGCCAGACGGGTTGGTTTAGGGTTGGTTTCAAGTTTTCCTTCTCTTTGCAATGATGTTGTCTTGCGTAGTTTATCCCTTAGTCGCCTTTTACGACACCCGCGTGGGATGAATAGGGGCGGTGACACTCTGTATTCTTAATCCGTCACCACACGGTAAGTGTCCATGGAGTTACTTGTCTGTTCTTCTCCATAGGATCTACGAATTGGAACAGACAATTAGCTTCACGACTGACTACTGACTGACTACTTGACGTTTCAAAAGTGCCGTTGTATGGTTTATTTGAAATAAAATGGTTTGATTTGATTTGATTGTTTCCAATCAGCTAAGGCCAGCTATTCCAGTGTTAAAACGTCAGTATTGTCACGTACTTCTTATATTATTAGGTCACATGTTTGATCACTCGTATTCCATGGGTCACTTAGCATAATCTTGATTCGATTATAATTATCGAACACAGAGAAGTCACTGTCGTTTGACCTATGACAAGATTACATTACTTACTCAGAATTTTTTCAGATAAATACTTACTACGATACAATATTTTGTATGAATAATAGAATTGAATTGTTGTTTTTTTTTATAGGATGTAGGTAGGAAGTAAAATTTGCTTAAAAGAAAGATTAAAGACGTTTAAAAAATAAATTTAATATAACAAAGCGTGGGGTGCTTATTGAAAATATTTCAATAACGTCGCCCCACGCTTTGTTACATTAAAATTATTTCCTACTTTTTAGTTAAAAAGCGTGTTTAGTTTTTAAAACTATTTTTTTTCTAGTCTAAAAAAGACTAATATGTTTAAACATTTTCTTTTTAGTTTTATTTATTTTTACTTTTTTTCAAATTAGTGTATTGTAATCGGTCCTCGATAAATCTACAAAGTTTGAACGAAATCTGGCCGTTTAAAGTAGGTCAAAATCGCACCCAAAAGAGTCGGTTACAAACAAACATACAGGTGAAGCTAATATAAAGCCTGTTAAAAGCAAGGTTTATTAAAGAATGGTATATATATTATTATTTTTTGGACATCTTACACACAACGCCATCTAGTCTCAAACTAAGCAGAACTTGTATCATGGGTACTAGACAACTGATATAAATACATAAACATACTTTTTTTCATAAATACATACATATTATACATAGAAAACAACCAAACTCCGAAACAAATATTTGGTTCGAACCCGAGACCTCAAGCACAGCAGTCGCATACGCAACCACTACGCCAGCGAGGCCAGTTATACTATTAATTCTTCTACATTAATTTCTAGTTGTAATAAATTCTTCTATATTATACAGACGTAAGGTTTTGGAGAATTAGATATAATGCCTGCCAAAGTGCCTCACTCAGCCGCGAATGGGGCTGTCCACAAAAAAATCTATCTATTATATATATATGTTGGAAAAGAGTGTCCATGGAGTTTCTTGTCTGTTCTTCTCCATAGGATCTACGAATTGGAACAGACAATTAGCTTCACGACTGACTTCTGACTGACTACTTGACGTTTTAAAAGTGCCATTGTATTGGTTTATTTGAAATAGAAATGGTTTGATTTGATTTGAATCACAAATATATTTTTGGCAAATTTCCGTATTTCTTTCAATATTTTTATGTCAGTCAAAAACAACCTTTCTGTCTACCTCTGAACATTATTATTGTAGTATTTTCTGTAATAAAACTATTATAAAATAATTTCCATAATAATTAAAAAAAAAAAAATTACATTATTTGGAGGTACTAAAAATACACGTTATATTGGGGGGGGTTATCTTAAACCTCACCAGGTATCACCAAGGGGGAACGGATTAAAGGAAGCCAAAAAAAAAAAAGATCATTTGATTAATGGACAATGCAAAACAGTGTGGCGATGCCGACCTATACTATGGCGCCCCTCCTAAAAAAGGCCCTTTATTTCCGTTCATCATCATTCATCAACAGCCTGTAACAGTCCACAGCTGGACATAGGCCTCTCCTTAGAAAGGAGGTTTTCGCCTACTATACCACGATGGCCAGACGGGTTGGTATAGGGTTGGTTTCAAGTTTTCCTTCTCTTTGCATCGATGTTGTCTTGCGTAGTTTATCCCTTAGTCGCCTTTTACGACACCCGCGGGATGAATAGGGGTGGTGACACTTTGTATTCTTAATCTGTCACCACACGGACATTATTCCCGTTACCCGAGATCAACTGCAGGTAACACAGTGGGCCTCACTCTAGTCAGCTCTACTTGGTCGAAGCTCTCCTCACACAGAAGACAAACCAAACAATGACAGCAATTCATGATGGCGTATTTCGTTGGTGAGTGCAAGACCGGAGGCCCAACTATGCAGAAACATCTCGCTAGGCCGCGAGGGTCACCATGCTGCACTGCACTATATCCAACTATTCTTAGATTCTACTTATTTCTGTCATGCAAAGTCAACTTTAGCATGTACTTTTTTTTAATTAAATCGATAAGTTTCGTTTTTGAAATAGGTTAAACTGGGTGGGGTGTTTTTTTTTTCATTTTAGGGTTCCGTAGTTCATGACTCTGAACCCTTAGGGGGCGTCCATAAATTACGTGATGTCTTTTTTAAATTTTCTGTCCCTCCCCCCTCCCCCCAGTGAGTCGTCGTGTGTCGTGAGATTTTATTCAACCCCCTCCCCCAATCTCACGTGAGATTTTTCAAAATTTGGGTTTCTTACATAAACACGTTGGATTTTTATTGTAAAAGAAAAAAAAAATAGTTCGGGTTTTATTTACGACTAGTTAAGACTAGTAATCAATATTGCTGAGAGTTTAATTATAAGTGCAATAAAAATTTAACAATAGAATACTTAAATCGTAACTACTGTGATTAAAAAAGAATATCTACTCTAATTCAGTCCATGACGAATCATGCGCGATCTCAACAGAGACTGTTGGAATCAACATGTCCATATGATTTTAAGTAAAATCATCTGCTCCTTCAACTTCGTTCTGATCTAGCCACTCAAGCCGTTGGCGCGTGCGCACAGTAAAGGTGCACATACATTATCGGACGCGGCTGACGGATGCGGCTGACACAGAGCTGCACACTATCTGACGTGAGTCGCAAACGTGACCTTTGACTGACCTTAAGCGTTCGGACGTCCGAAATAAATCTGGGTGCGGACCAGTGTTGCCAGATGTACGATTTAAATCGTATTCATAAAAATGAAATAATAGCTAGTAATATTATCTAACATGCAGGCACTGAAATAATTGCAACTTTGAGACTTTTGATTTTACATTTAATTAGATTAAAACTGATAATTACAGGATTTTTCTTGTTTTTAATGCCCTCCCTACAATGTATTCTATTCATTACTATCATAAATTATACAAAATATAATATAAAGATAAAACTCTAGATTTACTGTTTTTAAATTTGAAATTTACAGTTTTCTACTTTTTTTGAAGCCTATCTACAGTTATGCACCATGCTGCATGCAACGTCCGAAAAGACTATACACATTATCAGTCGCGGCTGTTAATGTGTCTTCACCTTTTCTCAGTAGCTCGTCTTGTGACAATCCGTGAGGGTCGCACTTTGCTTTGCACTTTGATTAAATTTAGCTATTTGGTATGAAACAAATATGGTGGTTTGACAGTCAGTAGATGTATAACATCGAAGTATGAATGAAACTACTTTCTTTCGAAAGAATTAGTAAATGATCTTAATCGTATTACGATTACGCTTAAGATTAAATAATAAGCATTTACAATCTGGATTAAATGGACCAAAATAGTATATATTTCTTTTTTTTTTTCAAACAGAAAAAAATTGCGTGATATTTGCCGAGACCCCCCCTCTCTCCAACGTAAGATTAGATCAGATTTGACTCGACCCCCTCCCCCTTAAACATCTCACGTAATTTATGGACGCCCCCTTACAGATTCGTCATGTCCGTCCGTTCGTCCTCGACCTACTGTCCAAACAGGTGGTGCTAAAAAGATGAAACATTACCTGAAGATGTGTTGTTATTACACCGACCTGCTACAATAAAAATACAAAAAGTGGGGATGATATATATTTTTTCTCGCGTCTATCCCATCGTGTGGGGTATCATTAGATGCTAACACGATATTCCGATTTAGGTATCCCCCCCCCCTTCTCTAAAAGCTAAAAAAATGAGAAAAAAACATGATAATCCATACTAATATTATAAATGCGAAAGTAACTCTGTCTGTCTGTTACGCTTTCACGCCTAAACCACTGAACCGATTTTGATGAAATTTGGTATGAAGATAGAACTGAACTTGGGAAAGGACATAAGCTACTTTTTACCGAGATAACCGTCATACACGCGGGCGGTGCCGTGGGCAAAAGCTAGTAGTCCATACATAACAACGGTGGCTTAGATAACTTTTGTATATCAGGAGATAAAGGGGTCTAACTTGTAAAATGCAGTGACATGAAAAGAATCGTACAAAAATAAAGAAATAATAAGTAAACATAACAATTATCTATTGGACTTGACTTTAAATCCACCTACCATTATGGGTGACTACGGAACCCTATTTTATGCGTGGCCTGACACGCACTTGGCCATTTTTCTTTTGATATCAGTAAGTTATAAGTGGATTAAAACATGATAACATATTTATACCTATTATAGATTAGCCAAAAAGGGACAATCCCTCGCTTGCATCTTTAAAAAAAATTGAAGTAATAATAAGATAGTAAGAGTTTATACAGTATATATCCTCCTAGCCATTATCCCAAGTTTATTTGTGGTCGGCTACTAGTTCAACCGGTTTTACCTGAATATCAGTTTTTCCACGGAACGACTAGCATCAGACCTCCGCAACCCTAAAGGGAGAACTGAAATTCGAAGATTGAACTAGTTGTAATATATTTGAGGGCACTGACTTCCCAATAACGATTGCCATAGATGTTCATGACAACCGGGACCGACGGCTTTACGTGCTCTCCGAGGCACGGGCGTGAATCACCGCCAAACTTCCAAACTCCGGGCAGCTATTAGGAATTTCCTAAGAAAAACCCAAAAACACTTTTTGGCCCGACCCGGGATTTGAACCCGAGACCTCTTGATTAGCAGTCGCATACGCTAACCAAGAGTTTATACAGTACTAACATAAAAAAAACCTTATACCGCGATAACCGACAAACACGCGGGCGGAGCTGCGGGCAAAAGCTAGTTTTTTATAATTCATCAACAGCCTTTAACAGTCCACTGCTGGACATAGGCCTCTCCTTTGAAAGGAGGTTTTGGCCTACTATACCACGCTGGCCAGACGGGTTGGTAAAGAGTTTGTTTCAAGTTTTCCTTCTCTTGGCAGTGATGTTAGCTGCTTATTTTGTTCCTTTAGTCGCCTTTTACGACACCCATGGAATGAATAGGGGTGGTGACACTTTGTTTGTCATAATTACGCAAATGAATTTCTCAAGAAGAATATAGGTTATTTGGGAAATATATCTTGACTGTTCTTCTCCATAGGATCTACGAATTGGAACAGACAATTAGCTTCACGACTGACTACTGACTGACGACTTGACGTTTCAAAAGTGCCGTTGTATTGGTGTATTTGAAATAAAAATGGTTTGATTTGATATTTCATTATCTCAAGCCAGTATATTGATTTTACTTCACACGGCATTTTTAATATACAACCGTATTAATATCAATTAAATTCTACATTGATTAAATTATTATTATTTACAAAGAAAAAGTATAAAAATAAAATTCGACTGCACACTTGGTCTAGATGTTTAAGCGGTCGCCATGCGGCTCTGTACTAGACCAAGTGTTGTGAGTTCAAATCCCACAAGGGACAACACTTCGTGTAATCAAGAAATTGTTGTTCTAAGTCTGGGTGTTCATGTCCGTTTCATGTATATGTGTCAAGTGCACAACAAGATTTATATTCCTAACGCGTGAGTTGTCTTTTTTAGAGCACAAGGCATCTTCTTTTTGAATACTATGATTATTTTTCAATCACTTTCGGTGATGAACTAAACTAAATCACCGAGGGTAAGCAATTACGGCACGGTCAGTATCTGGATGGGTGGCTGTTAGTGGTTAGATACCATGAGCGTCTCTGTGACTCAGAGGTTAAGTTAATCAGTAGGTCCCGATTGTTATCGTAGGATGACGATACCGTTGGAGGCCTTCGAGTGGCCTAAAAACATTCAACGACAAAATCCTACTAATCCTACAAATATTATAAAATCGAAAGTTTGTGAGATTGTTTGTTGCTCTTTCACGCAAAAACTACTGAATGGATTTTGATGAAACTTCACAATAATATAGCTTACTTAACGGAATAACAGAGAATACTATTTACCGCCATGACGGACCTACAAGCGGGCCGAGCCGCGGGCAAAACTAGTAATAAATATTTCTGACATGGCGGATCTTGACATTTGGAAAAATGTTACTTTTTATTACGTGAGCACTTACTATGAAGGGATTATTGAAAATTACACCCTATAGGTGGTAAATTATACTCTGTCCATTCCTTTATTATCTTTTTGACAGTTCAACAAATTTCGAAATTAGTGACGCCCTCACACGTCATCGATTCGATTTGAAATCAAAATCAATCGATATAATATTCTATAAGTCAACACATTTTAAGTACATTTAAAGTCAGTGGTCCAAAAATAAATAATTTAAAACATAGAGTAATTGTTCTTTATTCTAAGTTTGAACTTAAATTCCAAATTTTCCACTTAATTCCTTGCAAATAATCAATCTTGAAGTCATACTATTTTAATTTCCTTTTTATTTTATTAAATTTACAGAAACAATATTTACATGAAGTCAAATAATGTTGATCATAATAATATGATAGATTATTTTAATCGTTTAATCGATTTGTCGTATTTCAAAAACTGTTTCATAGTTTTTGTTTTTTGCTATGCACAAGCCACTTCCCTACCTGTCTATAAAGTACGACATTACTGTAGTACATTATTACGAAAAATATACCGGTAATTTATAGGCGTGACCTGTCAAAAAGACAATAAACGAATGGACAAAGTATAAGGGATGAATGGCTGTTTACAAGTAAAAAACAATAAGGCGTGCCGTAACCGCAGACAATAATTATAATTTACTGATAGTACGTACGAACAAATGGACATCAAAATCATTATGCAATATATACATACATGTATCTTTTTGTTGTCCTTATCAGCTGTCCCCGTTCGGCAGAAAAAAAAACACAATTGTGTGCCGATAACATTGACAGAGAGAAAAAATAATCATAAATCGTTGGTTTTTTTAGGGTTCCGTAGCCAAATGGCAAAAAACGGAACCCTTATAAATTCGTCAAGTCTGTCTGTCTGTCCGTCCGTATGTCACAGCCACTTTTTTCCGAAACCTTAAGAACTATACTTTTGAAACTTGGTGGGTAGATGTAATCTGTGAACCGCATTAAGATTTTCACATAAAAATAGAAACAAAACAATGCGTTTTGGGGGTCCCCATACATGGAAATGAAACTCAAAAAATTTTTTTTCATCAAACCCATACGTGAGGGGTATCTAAAGATAGGTGATCAAAAATGATATTGAGGTTTCTAATATCATTTTTTTCTTAAGTGAATAGTTTGCACGAGAGACACTTCCAAAGTGGAAAAAAGTGTGTCCCCCCCCCCCCCCTGTAACTTCTAAAATAAGAGTGATAAAACTAAAAAAAATATGTTGTACATTACCATGCAAACTACCAACGAAAATTGGTTTAAACGAAATCTTGTAAGTAGTTTTTTGTTTTTTTTAATACGTCTTATATAGTAAATAGTAAAAACGTCGATCAAAGTTACAACGAACTACAAGAACTTTTATATGATGTTACTTGCTGATACGGAACCCTTCATGGGCGAGTCCGACTCGCTTTTGGCCGCTTTTTTTAAATTGTGATTTTATGCATTGTTTATGGATTGACATTTGTCACAGTTCATGTGACGTCATTGTATTGACCTTGAGTTTATCTTTAAATAGCCATGTAGTAAGCCACGCTGATTTCAGTACGAATGGGTCAGCTCGACCCGGGGCAGTACTACCCTCACACAGGAGACCATCCTAATAATGACAGCGTTCTGACTGCCTTGTTGGTCTGGTAGTTCGCGTATTCGACTGCTGATCTAGAGGTCTCGAGGTCGGACCAATTTTTGTGCGATCCACAAAAATTTGTTTCGTAATTTGGGTGTTTCCTAAGTATAAAATGTATGTATTTACAAAAAAAAAGAATGTTTATGTATTTATATCAGTTGTCTAGTACCCTTAATACAAGCTCTGCTTAGTTTGGGACTAGACGAAGTTGTGAGTAAAATGTCCGAAATATTTATTTATTCTTGCTCCCGTATTTCATTGGTGAGCGTGAAACCGGAGGTCCAGTCATTCTGCATCATTCTCCCGGCCGCCTGAGACTGGGAAAATATTGCAGAATTATCTGACCAGGCCGCCATGGTATGGGTCACCATGCTGCATTGTATGCACTCACAATGAGGATGGCAACCCCTACTCCTGGATTCTGAAGCTTTCCATCAGGCAGAGTAGAGTCACTTTGGTGGCTTAAATATCGGCCAAGCGCGTGTCAGGAAAGGGTTCCTCAGTCACCCATAATAGTACGTGGATTTAAAATTGTATCTAATAGATAATTGCTATGTTTACGTAATAATGCGTTATTTTTGTATGACGTTTTCAGATTTTTTGAGTCAGCCGTTAGGCTTTAAGATGGGGGGACGCCCTGTTGTTACAAAAAAGTAACTCTTCTTAAAAACTCTTTGTTTTTAAAAGACCTATCTAATGATACCCCACACGATGGTGTAGCCGCGAGAGAAAAAAACATCCTCACTTTACGTGTCGGGGAGGTACCCCAAATAAAAATATTTTTCATAATTTTATTGCACCACTTTGTCGACGTAATTACAACACATATTCATGCAAAGTTTCATCTTACTAGCATTTACCGTTAGGACGGTACGTCGAGGACGGACAGATGGACATTACGAATCTATAAGGGTTCCAAATCATAAACTTCGGAACCATAAAAAATTTAGTGACTGAAATGTGAATACAGAGTGTCACCCATCAACACCCCTATTCATCCCGAGGGTGTCGTAAGAGACCACTAAGGGAGTAATCTAGGAAGGACAACAGTACTCTAAAGATAAGGAAATTTGAGACAAGGCGTGTTTAGAGTTGGTCAAATCTTCTTACTAAGAAGGTGGCTGCATTCAGCAATGGAGTTTCGAGGGTTGTAGATTGTTTGTGTCCTTCTCTTGTACCTTGGTCTCTCCTGGACAACTTAGAAGGCACTTAGCAGGCTATGTACCAAGGTTGGAGGATCCAGGGACAGCCTGATAAGATGAGATTCGCTAAACTCAGGGATATTATAAGTGCGGCTGCAACGTGACTGCCCAGACAACTCCCGCATTAGGAGTATACATCTTGTGTCGCGGGAGACTTTAGAAACATGCATGTAACGTACACCAAAAACACCTAGACTCTCATCATCATCAACAGCCTTTAACAGTCCACTGCTGGACATAGGCCTCTCCTTAGAAAGGAGGTTTTGGCCTACTATACCACGCTGGCCAGACGGGTGGGTATAGGGTTGGTTTCAAGTTTTCCTTCTCTTTGCATCGATGTTGTCTTGCGTAGTTTATCCCTTAGTCGCATTTTACGACACCCGCGGGATGAATAGGGGTGGTGACACTCTGTATTCTTAATCCGTCACCACACGGAACAACAATTTTTGAATCACAGTGTTATTCCACGTGGGATTCTGACCCAAAACACTTGGCGCAGTAGGAAGCGGCGTGGCGACCCATTAAATCACTAGGCCAAACGTCAACAATGAACCATCTGCTGACATGTTTCAGGAGCCCTGAATCATACACCCTTGACGATTTACATCAAGCAATACCAAACGGCATTAGCGTCTCAGAGCACTAGGCCAAAACCGTTTGAGTTTCCATCGACACGCTTAGAAGAAGACTTGCACCAAGAAATATTCCTACCAAAGTGAGTCTACTCTGCCTGATGGAAAGCATTAGTAGAATCCAGAAGTAAGGGTCGCCATCCGCATTGTGAGGGTAAGCAATGGCGGCCTGATCGGCTGTTTTTGCATCATTCTCTCGGCTTCTGGAAGCCGGGAGAATGATGAAGAATGATTGCGCCTCCGGTCTCACACTCTCCAACGAAATACGACACCAGATTGCAGTCATTATTACGATGGTCTCCTGTGTGAGGGTAGTTCTATCCCGGTCGAGTTGGCCCATTCGTGCTGAAATCAGCTTATCTCTACTACCTATTAATATAATTCAGCATAATTGTCTGAAAACAAATTGGCGATGACCGGTGCTTCGTATCAAGTAGAATACAATAGGAAGGTCAAGCTGTATCTATTTCCTAAACGCTATTGTGTGTTAGACAGACAGGTTAGATTATGCAAATTAGATTTGAATCTTATGAATCATGTTTAACGTTCAATTTGCTTTTAAAGTCGATTGCGTAGGTCGCGCCGGGGTGGAAAATGACGGCACTGTACATGACGTAGCTATTCTGCGCAAGCGCATCAGATCTTTTTTTTTTATATTTCAGACATCTTACAAACAACGCTATCTAGACCCAAACTAAGCAGAGCTTTTATTAAGGGTACTAGACAACTGATATAAATACATAAACATACTTTTTTTTTGTAAATACATATTATACATAGAAAACATCCAAACTCGAAAACAAATATTTGCGGATCACACAAACACTTGATCCGACCCGGGAATCGAACCCGAGACCTTTTGAAGGTAAAAGACCCACACTGATTTCAGCGAGAAAGGGCCGGCTCGACCGGGGCAGTACTACCCTCACACAGAAGACCATCCTAATAATGACAGCATTCGTGATGTCGTATTTCGTTGGTGAGTGTGAGACCGGAGGCGCAATCATTCTGCATCATTCTCCCAGTCTCCGGAGGCCAGGAGAATGTTGCAGAAGCATCTGACGGCCGCCATCATGCTGCATTGCCTACCCACACAATGATGATACAGAAGGATGGTGACCCCTACTTCTGTATTCTACTCATGCTTTCCATCAGGCAGAGAGGAGTCACTTTGATAGGCTTAAATATGTTAACAAAAAAAGTCACCACTTACTGTGAATGCAAGCAGTATGGCGGCCTAGTAAGATGCTTTTACACACCCCTCTTAAAGGACCCGAAGTCATAGTAGAAAGGAATAATTACAATAAATGGAGTTATTTCTTATGGTTACGCTCCGCGGCATTACTAGCATTATCATCATCATTAACAGCCTTTAGCAGTCTACTGCTGGACATAGGTCTCTCATTTGGAAGGAGGTTTTGGCCTACAATACCACGCTGGCCAGACGGGTTTGGTAAAGGGTTTGTTTCAAGTTTTTCTTCTCTTGGCAGTGATGTTAGCTGCTTATTTTGTTCCTTTAGTCGCCTCTTACGACACCCATGGAATGAATAGGGGTGGTGACACTTTGTATTCTTAATCCGTCACCACACGGAAAGCATTACTAGCGGTTTACATCAATAACCGTAGGTAACACCACGGCACTCGGCTAGTATGCAAACAGCAAATAATTAAACTGAGCCAGCATCGAACCTCTAATCTCTATCGGTGCATAAGGACATTATTTCCTCCTCGTGGACGCTGACGTCATAACGGTTTTTATTATATTTTTCCAGAAATA
Organism: Phragmatobia fuliginosa; assembly: GCA_932526445.1. Classification (NCBI taxonomy): domain Eukaryota; kingdom Metazoa; phylum Arthropoda; class Insecta; order Lepidoptera; family Erebidae; genus Phragmatobia; species Phragmatobia fuliginosa. The sequence goes on along the minus strand of OW052083.1, from coordinate 1,106,051 downwards.
ATACAGCATTCAGTATAGATTATTATTATACATATATATATGTTCAAACGTATACAGATAATATAATTATCATAACATATTACATAAATATTATTCTGAACATGATTGGAAATAGAATTACAACAATTACAAATGGATGCGAGAAGCCCAAAATCGATCAGTGGTGTGCAATGGGAGAGGCCTATGTCCAGCAGTGGACTGCGATGGGCTGATGATGATGGAGGATAGGATTTCATTTTCATGCCCCCCAAGTATGATCACGAGGCAAAGCTTGTTTAAAAAAACCGGACATGTGATGAATTTATTTTAGGTTTTACAGACTTCGGAGACAAGGATGTATGGTATTTTTCAGACCCGGATCTAAGGGGGGGCAAACCGGGGCACTTGCAGTTTCATGGGGGCGCCAAATTCGACGCAAAACGTAGTCAAACGTCACAAAAATGCTACTTATTGGCAGTTTTTCTGGAAGGGGTGCCACTCACGGTTTTTCCCCGGTTCGAAACAATCATAGATCCGGGAGATTGGTATTTTTTGATATATTTCAGTATATAAATAAGAAATAATGCATCGTAAAAAAGAAACTGGTATTTGCACTTTTGCTTTTGTTAGATGGTATTGAAGCATATGGACCGATCGACGGGAATGACACCAGAGTGAGTCTTACAGGACTAATGGGCCACTCTTGAGGACTTTCTATAAATTACTTCACACGTTAAGGATCAACGAAATTTGACATTGTGTGGATTCTAAATATCTTGGATCTGTATGCGAGAAGCCCAAAATTGATCAGAGTGGTGTGCAATGGGAGAGGCCTATGTCCACCAAGACACTACCCGCATTAGAAAATAAATATACCACCTGTGTCGTGGGAACTTTCTAGCGATACATACATATATATTTAAGTGACAAGTGATATATCAAGTGCTGGTCACGTCAACCGGGACCGACTGCTTAGTCATTCCCGGCATTTGGGCTGCTTAAAAAGATCCAATGGCAAAATTACGTAGCCACAACGTGTCTGACCAGTCCCCAACTCAAACTCGACCAGCATGGGGACGTATGGCCTTAACCCTCTCCTGAGAGAAGACCTGAACCCAACAGTGGGACGTTATGGGTTGTTGATGTTGGACATATATCTCTACTTAAAAAGAAGGCCAACAGTAGTCTCAAACAATAATTAATACGGATTTCTCACAAGAGATAATAGCGTATTTTCCTTCCGATGATAAAAAATATAAGTTATCTGTTTCTTAGAACATATAGACAACATGTAAATACCTACATATATAAAAACTATCCAATATATTTACAAATAAATAAAATTGGAGTGTTTGTTTGTAAATAAACAGTTTTTTACTAAATGTATGTGAAAGTATTTTTTTTTGGACATATTTAACACACAACATCATCTAGTCCCAAACTAAGCAGAGCTTGTATTATGGGTACTACCCAATACAAATACATTGCAATGAAGCATTAACAAGGATTTTAAATGATATCTATCTAAGAAAATTATCGGCTGCTACTAGCTCAGTACAAAAGCGAGTGTACTTATGTATTCGTTAAAACGGCGGTCATTTTGAGCAATTTATTTCGTAGATCATCTAAATGTAAGTTATGTTTATCTGTATCTAAAATACATATTAAAGTTATTTTTTTCCGTACAAATGTATGGGAAAAGTTTTTTGCGATTTCTGACATTTCTAGTACTCAAACCTCAGTCGGTCCAATAGAGACTTTTGATCCTTATAAGAAACAGGATCGATGGGCATCAAAAAAAGGTTTTTGTTTAAAATGACCATTTTCTTGCTGACTGTACATTTTTTCCAAAATCTGTAAATGCAGTTCAGAATGTCTTAAAAAATTATGGATAGTCTTCTAAAAGCGTTTTCCTGTAACTATAACGGTTAAGGTACCTGCCTTTACTGTCCCGTCTCAAAAACTCACCCTGTATAAAAAAAAACATCCAGACTCCGAAACAAATATCTATGTAATCCACATATATTTGGTCCTATCCGGGAATCGAACCCGAGACCTCTTGATCAGCAGCCGCATACGCTAGACCAATTAGACAGTATATACGGTACTTCGGTCAAAAAAGGCAATATTTATAATTTTTGTCCGTCTGTCGCTTGTCGAGATACTGACAAAAACTGCGGTTATTGTTGTAAAATGTCCGTGTGGTGACGGATTAAGAATACAAAGTGTCACCACCCCTATTCATTCCATGGGTGTCGTAAGAGGCGACTAAAGGAACAAAATAAGCAGCTAACATCACTGCCAAGAGAAGGAAAACTTGAAACAAACCCTTTACCAACCCGTCTGGCCAGCGTGGTATAGTAGGCCAAAACTTCCTTTCAAAGGAGAGGCCTATGTCCAGCAGTGGACTGTTAAAGGCTGTTGATGATTGTTGTAAATTGCAAGTAACTCCGCGTAGAGAAGCTAGTTTAAAAAAACATTAGCCTAAGTTACTGCTTATATTATCAGCTTTCTGATAGTGAAAGTACCTGCAAAATTGGTTCAGGCGTTTCAGATATTAGCCCGAACAAATTAAAAAAGCTGCCAAGTGCGAATTGGACTCGCCCATGAAGGGTTCCGTAGCAGCAAGTAACATCATATAAAAGTTCTTGTAGTACATTGTAACTTTGATCGATGTTTTAATAATAGTCTATTGATTTAAAAAAAAACTACTGACTAGATCTTGTTCAAACCAATTTTCGGTGGTACTTTGCATGGTAATGTACAACATATATTTTTTTGGTTTTATCACTCTCTTATTTTAGAAGTTACAGGGGGGGGGGGACACATTTTTCCACTTTATTATTTTCCAATTTTTCCCATTAATTGTCGCGATTTGGGTACTCGGAATAGTTTTGCATTGAAGTCGGTTCCTTTTTGTTAAAATTATGGTTGGCTTAAATCACTATATAGCATAAAACAAAGTCGCTTTCTCTGTCCCTATGTATGCTTAAATCTCTATAACTTTTTGATGAAAAATGAAAAAGATTTTGATGCGGTGTTCTTTAATAGATAGAGTGATTCAAGAGGAAGGTTTTTATGTATAATACATGCATAATATAGTAGATAATAATTTTAAAGGTTTCTAATGTGATGTCGTAAATAAACCCATTTTTTATTTGTATAGAAAGGAAATGATAATTAACATCGACATTTGCCTGCAAAAAGCCGTGGTTTCAAATCTAGTAAAAAAATAAACGCATCAGTTGTTTATAGAAAAGCGTATAGTTTATATAAAAATAATAATAACACGGTTCTATGATCTATGGTTACTCGTCATCAATGACCATGAATATCTCATTATTAAATGGAAATAAATAATTTATTATATATAAACATTAATATAACTGCCTCGTTGGTCTAGTGGATAGCGTATGCGAACGTCTATACCGATTTTGACGGAACTTTCACTGGCAGAAAGCTAATGACCTAAGGAGTAACTTATGCTATTGTTTTTCACTAGTTTCGCTCCGCGGCGTTACTCGCGTTTTATATCAATAACCGCTAGTCTCAAAATATCACTACATAGTATAAAACAAAGTCGCTTTCTCTGTCCCTTTGTATGCTTAAATCTTTAAAAATAGGCAACGGATTTTGATGCCATTTTCTTTAATAGATAGAGTGATTCAAGAGGAAGGTTTTTATGTACAATACATGCATAATATAGTAGATAATAATTTTAGAGGTTTCTAATGTGATTTTTTAGGCTTAAATTGCAAACGCTGGCTGTACCCTACGAAATAGATCAAAATAATGTACTACAGTATTGTACATCTTAAAAATATCTACAAAAAAGTCCGCGATGGTATATGTCTATCTCTTAGGGATAACCCACAATAACCATTTTTTTTTTCACGAGAAATGATGGTTTATTTACGAAGCTATTTTAAGCAATACAGTAATAATCCTTATCCAATTAAGTACCTTAAATACATTGTGTATTTAATATAGATTAATATGGCCCTTTACAGTGTGTAATTTAAATTTATACTTTTGAAGATATTACAGATTTAAAATGCAGGAACAAAGCGATTGTGGCGGTACCGGCCGGGCGCGTTAGTTGGCGCTGCTGTCGATTTGTCACTATCAGATAATAACTAAACACAATACTTTAAAGAATTAATATTCTAAGGCGGTACGAAGTACGCCGAGTCTCAAAATATATCTTTTATTTAAAATTCTCGTGTCACAATGTTCGTTCCCATACTCCTCCGAAACGGCTGGACCGATTTGTATGAAATTTTGTGAGCATATTGGGTAGGTCTGAGAATCAGCCTACATCTATTTTTCACACCCCTAGGACGCGAGCGGAGCCGCGGGCATCAGCTAGTTTTTTATATTTATTTTATGAGCTTATACTAATGTAGTAATGTCGACCGGTTGACCTTGAATTAATGGAGTTTAAATTTAATAATAACTTTTTAATGGTTCTACTTTAATTACACCCATGGGTGACAGTTATCCATAGAAGCAACACGCCACACTCAGGCAAATATTTCGATAAAGACAGTTTACACACAACGCTATCTAGTGCCAAACTATTTTGCTAGTATTTTGGGTACTAGACAACTGATATAAATCCATAAACAAACTTTTTTTGTAAAGTTAAAATTTTGATAAAAATTAAAAAAAATATTTTTTGATAAGTAGAACAGGGTTCCGTAGTCACCAATAATGACACGTGAATCAAAATCAATCAATCAAAATCATAGCCAATGAATTTTTTTTTTCAAATATTTCGGGCATCTTACACAACGTCATCTAGTCCCAAACCAAGCAGAGCTTGTGTTATGGGTACTAATCAACTTATATAAATACATAAACATACAATTTTTTTGTAAATACATACATATTATACATAGAAAACACCCAGACAAAAACAAATATTTGTGGATCACACAAATATTTGGTCCAACTTGGGAATCAAATCCGAGATCTCTTGATCAGCAGCCGCATACTCTAACCACTAGACCAACAAGGCAGTCGATTATTATGTTAACTTCTTATTTCGTTAATATTGTACAAGTTAAACACATTTTACGAGTTAGGCCTCTTTAACTTCTAAACTATCTATAATATCTAATCAGTTTATAGTTTTTCTTTAAAAGTTCGTCACATGGACTACCCTCATAGTTTTTTTTTTAATTAGTAACATCAAAATGGCAATTTAAAAAAAAATTTGATTGCCGGTCTGTTGGCTAATGTCTGGAATGGCTAAACCGATTTTAAAGAAACTTTAGTTGAGAATAAAGTTGATGGTAAATGAGGAATTGTATGTCAATGTGATGACAGGAAATGGGCATTAATAGATAAATATTGACAGACAAGCATTAAAGATATAATACGGGTATTTGGTACATATGACACATGTCATCATCAACAGCCCATAATGTCCCACTGCTGGGCTCAGGTCTCTCAAGAGAGGGTCAAGGCCACATACGGTCACCCATCTAGGACTGACTCCGCCCCTGGTGATTGTTTCCAATAACCTAAGGCCACTCGGCTGTGAGCGCTCCTAAAATAGACTAAATATAAGAGTCATGGTCACAATACTCAATATGAACGTTAACAATGCAGTATGGTAACCTTCACTATAATGGCCTAGTAAGATACTGTTCTACTCCTTGGCTTAAAGGATCCGGGTTCATAGTGGGAGGCGAACACCTAAGCCTATAATGAGTTGCATGTTCTTTGTATTTTTTTAAGCTTTGAGTATTAAAATGAAGTTTTAATGCCACTGGTCAAACTAAAAAACATTTTTTTTTTATTATTTTTAAAGACAACTTCTGCCTTAGAAATATACATCCTGTACGGGATACGGGATACTTATCATACATTAAATGGGCACAAAAAATATTAAATCATTGTGTCTTCACTCCTGCTGGCTATACAAGTATGTGACAGCAACACATAGTATTTTTGGGCCAGCAATCCATTAATATTAATGTTTCATCACAATGTAATGAACGGTTTCCGAAAGCATAGAGGATAAATAAACATGCGGACATTAATTTATTTATATAGATAGAATAGACTGCCTCGTTGGTCTAGTGGATGGCGTAGGCAACTGCTAATCAAGAGGTCTCGGGTTTAAATCCGGGGTCGGGCCAAAAAGTGTTTTTGGGTTTTTCTTAGGAAATTCCTTATAACAGCCCGGAGTTTGGAAGTTTGGCAGTGATTCACCTCTGCCTCGGAGAGCACGTAAAGCCGTCGGTCCCAATTGTCATGAACATCTATTGGGCAATCGTTATTGGGATGTCAGTGCCCTCAAATTTACCAACAACTAGTTCTACCTCCTCATTTTAGTTCTACCTCAGGGTTGCGGAGGTCCGATGCCAGTCGCTCCGTGGAAAAACTGATATTGAGGTAAATCTGGTAGAACTAGTAGCCGACCCCAAATAATATTGGGAATAATGGCTAGGGAAGAAGAGATATATAAACAGAAATGATGTAACAGTCAATTACAAAGACTTATGCAATAAGATCAAACTTTGTAGTCTGAAGTATCTTGAAAACACTGCAATTATGCATCTATAAATTGTTTAGAACTCGTCATAACATTCAATTCAAAACACCTGTATTCAAAGCTATTAGAAAAAAAACATGATACCATAAATATTTTCTCAATAGACATTTTCAAATAATATTTATATAATATAATTGCATCAAGATAAATTTTGGTAACTGTCATTGATAATAATGAATGAGTCATAAAAGTCAAATAAGATATTGAAAGACCAAAATTCCACTAAGAAGGATTTATAATTATAAATTTGAATTGCAAATGAGTTCACAAAACTGCATTAAATATGTGCAATAAACAGGATGATAATGTTTGTTAAATTTGAGTTTTGTAGGTTAATTACAAACTTCTATCTAAGTTTTTGTATGAGTTGCAGAAAAACAATCTATTATTGCTGCATTTCCTAAAAGAAACAAGAAAAAAAAGGCGCTAAGAGACACAATCATATATTTTTTTTAAATTACGTTCTTAAAAACACAAATATGACAGCGATCATGCTACATTCGGCCTTTCGGCGAAGCGAAAGTATGGTTATTGTTTGCAAAATAAAAACACATAAGAGTCTTATTAGAGTCAAAATAAATAAGCAACTATAGTGATAAGTGAGTCATCGGAAACGAAATATTAATGTTTTAATCAGACGTGGAAAAACCCGAAATACCTTTATTCTTACCCATAGTCGTGACGTTATAATCGGCCTGGGTGAAGTGCAAGCTACACACTTTGGAATACTTCGTATAAGGTTTTCCCCGCTTTAAAATCCCATTCCACTTGTCTGCCATAGTCTCATCGCGGGGAAACCTGTGAAACTTCACGTTTTTCGTCTTGCCGGCTAAAGATGTGCACTGCGGGACTGTACAATAATAGCCCATCTTAAATTCGTAGTTTAACTTCAACGTTAACTGTGTTTACAGTCGGCGAAACGAGCACAACACATCAAATAAGAATGTACGTTCTTGACACGGACACTATTTTGTTATTTATTTTATTTGTTAAAAATGTTATCACGTTGGTTTGGATAAAAATGGAATCATCACACTGTAGCCTTGAAACATTTGACATCTATTTTTCCCTTCCCACTTTTTTTCCAAAAAAAATGGCCACTTTAATACACCAGAGACAATTATATTCGACGTCGTTTGTTTTTACTAAGAAAATACAGAGCACAATCCACTTCAGCCTTGCGTAATTGACTGAGAATTCGACTAAAAGTCTAAAATATTACTCGCCACTAGGGACGCTCACAATTGTGTACTCAAGTGAAGTTCGATTATATCAAAAATAATTTAATCGACTCAAGTCAATATAATTAAATCCATTAAAATCTATTAACAAAACTATTAATTCGAATTAGGCTAGGAGTTTAAAGTAAACCTACGAAACCTCAGTACATATTGCGAGGACTTGATTATTATTTTTTTGCTTTAAATTTAATAAAATATACACAAAACTGGCATTTGATTGGAAGTTACTGAATGGAATGGTAAAAATTTAATACTGCAAAACGACTGAGGCTTTTGACTATGTGCACTGATGACAAAACTTGACTGCCTCGGTGACGCAGTTTAATGTATGTGCCTGTTGTGTTTGAGGTCTCGGTCAGTTTCGATTCCCGGGTCATACCAAATGTTTGTGAAGTGGGATATTTGGAGACTAGCTGCTCTACCTTTCAATAGCCGTGATTCTGTTCTTAGCGTCACAAAATTCAATTTTGGTATTATCTACTTTTAGTTCATTGATTTACAGTCCATTTTTGATATCTCTTCCTTCCTTATGGTGCTCTGAATATTCCTTTCTGTTTTTAGCCAGACGAAAGAGTTCTTCTACGCTGGCGATCCCAGTCCATTCCCTGATATTTCTGAGTCACAATTTTCTTCGTCTTTTCCGGATATTTTGCCCATCATTATTAAGTGGATAAGGCGACACTGTGGGTGACGGAAAATATGTCCCAAGTAGCGAATCTTACGCTTTTTAATGGTCGGAAGTAGCTCACTTGATCTTTGCACACGTCGGAGAACCTCCTCATTCATGACTCAATGAGTCCAGCTAATGTGGAGCATTCGTCGGTAAAAGTACATTTCCTAAGCGTCAATCTTTTTTGCTCGTGTCCTTTTTAAGGGTCCATGATTCGCATCCATAAAACACCAGTGGCCAAATGTAGCATTGGAGTAGCCTTACACGTTAACATATTATGTCGAGTTGCTTATGGCACAGTACTTTTTTCATTTTGTTGAAAGCGGCACGAGCGATCTCTGCCGGGTTTTAATTTCAATATCCGAATCCCATGATTCGTTTACCCATGTCCCGAGATATCTGTATTCGTCAACCCTCTTGATTATTGTGTCGAATATTGATATCTCAAATCTTAACTTTTCTTGTTGAAATGTGCAGCAGAGTGTAGCGCTTAACGTAAAACTAGACATATCGCACTAAAATTAGACTTCATGTAAATACATGCTGACTAAACTTACTAACTTGTAACTAAAGTCATAATTTACAAATGATTTTATTTTGTGGATTTATCAATCTAAATCACAATTGTGTAAATTGTCATGTCTCATGAGGTGCAACTATAGCGACAATTATTTTATTATTAAGGTGCAATCTTCTTGCATGTAAAAGAGTTTTTAACCAAACTAAACTAAGCTAAGCGTGTATCTCTGATCAAATATTAGTTGGTTCTGAATTAAATATCTATGCGTGTAATATTGAAAAATGGACTGTAAGCCTAAGGTTAAAGTATTTAATCCAGCAAAAAAAATTGTTACCAAAAATTTTTGGTGTTGTTATCAAGAGAATACATCGTCCCCGTAGTGGGAAAATTAAATAAGTCTGGTTTTGGCGAAATTGACTTTTCCTTATTTTCAAAACACCTAAAACATGTCGCTTATTTGAGCCTTACGGGTATTTTCGTATCGTATTCCGTTCCAAAAATATATATAAATATAATAGAGATTTTGTCGGACAGATGAAATAATAAATACCTTCAGACTAACACTATTTTTTTTAAGTAAAAATAAATAAACCAGTAAATAAATCAATAACTGTGGTCAATGATAAGTTAAATGTCTAATAATGTAAATAACGAGTTATTGAATTTTACCTCAACTTAAAAAAAACTCACAAAACACTAAATCGCGTTAATCTCAGAACCACAAAATTAGAGTTATTTAATTTTCCCACTACGGGGATGACATATTATGCTGGTACAAGAGAAAACCCGTACAGAGTGGCACACCGTGTGGTTTTAGTCGGTCCAACTCCAAATAAAAATCGGCCAAGTGCGTGTCAGGCCACGCACAGGAAAGGGTTCCTCAGTAATTTAAAATCGTATCCAATAGATAATTGTTACGTTTACGTATTAGGCCTCATTCGCACGACAGTTTTTTTAACGGACGTTAAAAAAGCGTTCATATTCAACAAATGCATTCCCAAGTAAACTCTTTAGCAAAAAAAACGGGCACTTAAGCAAAGAACTATTTTTTAGTTACCATTTGTTTGTTTGACAATTTTAGATATTTTTATCCTCAGAATGTTATAAATTAATTAGGAAGGAATAGTTTCCATCAGTTTTATCATAACATTTAAATTAAATTATTGAGAAATAATGTTTAAGCTCAAAACACTATTATTGTACCTGCTCGCTGAATAAAAATGAAACGCGTTAATTTAGAAAGAAAGAAAGAAAGAAAACATTTATTAGTCACACTCACAAAGGAAACGAGATAAACAATGTACATTTCAACAACACTAAACAACTATTTCTTTCTTTTTATTGAATACATTAAAAGCAGATAAAAGGTTAGTATTGAGTGTGACCCCCTCTTGCTGAAATCACGGCTTGCATTCGTCTGGGCATGCTAGCAAGTTTAACTTTTATGGTTTCTTGGGGAATACGTTCCCACTCCGCGGTAATGACATTCTTTAGCTCTCTGATGGTCTGCGGAGCCGGCTGCACTGAACTCACTCGTCGCATCAGAACATCCCAGACATGCTCTATGGGATTGAGATCCGGACTTCTAGCTGGCCAGTCCACACAACGAATTCCGACTTCTAGCATATACGCTTCCACATCGCCAGACCGGTGGGCGCGAGCGTTGTCGTCCATAAAAATTGAGTTTTCGTCAAGAGCGGTTAAAGCGGGTTGTGCATAAGGAATTAGAACTTCCGTTATGTATCGGTATCCAGTCAGTGTACCGTTTTCGATGAAGACTAACTCCGTACGATCCATAGAATTTATTCCTGCCCAAAACATAACAGAGCCCCCTCCATAAAGTGTGATTTCTTTTAAACATGCCTCTGCTAAGCGTTCTCCTCGTCTACGTAGCACTCGCCGACTTTGGACTTCACCATCCAGGGATATTCGGGCTTCATCGGAGAACAATACCCTATTCCAGTCTTCATGAGTCCATGACACACATTCTTTATGAGTAATTGTGACGATGCACCAATATAGAAGGATGCAGTGCAGAGTGTGCAGGATAAGTTCTATAACGACCAGCTTGATAATTAAAACAAGATGTCTTGAGTAACAGTGTTTTTTGTAAAACTATTCTAGTACAAGTACAAGGCAATTCACACCAGAGAGAAGGATAGAGTGAGCCATAGATATGTCCGTATTACGGTCAAAGCGCCTTATTCTCACACCCTATCCTAATTTCTTAAATTATACAACATTACTTTCTTATAGTTATCACTTTACAAACTACTTATACTATATTCCTGCTCTATCAGATCCTTACAAAAAAAAAAAGTAATTTAGCTCACTAACCTAAGCGTTTCACAATTTTACTCTTATGTTCTATAAACTTAATTTTATTCAATGGCTTAGTAAACACATCAGCTGTTTGATATATACTTGGACAATAATCAATTTTGAATTCCTCATTACAATATAACTCATGTATGTAATGATACCTAACATCAATGTGTTTGGATCTCCTATTGAATATGCCTGTTTTTACCAAATTAATTGCACTCTGATTATCTACTTTAAAATTAACAGGAATATCCAAACCAATGTCCAACAACAATGACTTTAAAAACATTGTTTCTTTGCAAGAATCTGCAGCTGCTATAAACTCAGCCTCAGTAGAGGACAATGCCACTATTGGTTGCCTTCTTGACGCCCAGGAGATAGGCCCTTCACCAAGACAAATCAGATATCCTGATGTACTCCTTCGAGTCTTTACATCTCCAGCATAATCCGCGTCACTATAAGATAGCAACTGAAGGTTCTCTGTAAACTTGTAACACAAACCATCTCCTAAAGTACCAGCTAGATACTTAAATATCCTTTTCAAAGCAATGATATGTTTGTTCTCTGGGTTTTCCATATTCTGTGATGCCTTGCCCACAGAATAAGCTATGTCAGGTCTAGTCCGAGTAGATAGATAGAGTAAGCTACCTACTGCTTCTCTATATGGAAATTTTATTTCTGTCTTCCTATTTTCTTTATCTGTTTCTTCCTTGTCAGTCACACAAGGCGTATCAACTGCCTTACAGTCTTGCATACCATATTTCTTCAAAATATACTTTGTATATTCTGTCTGTGTAAGGTACAATCCTTTGCTGTCCTTCTTGATTTCCATGCCCAAATATGATTTTGGTTCTTTATCAAACTTAATTTCAAAGCTCTTTTTCAATTCTCTGATAATCTTCAAAATTTCCTTCTGCTCTCCTATTATCAGTCCGTCATCGACATAGATAGCTAGGATAATAGAAAAATCTTTATTCTTGAAGATGCAAGGCTCATTTTTTGCTTGTACCAAACCTATTTCCCTCATAGTTCTCAAGAATGTCTCGTTCCATCTTCTTGGTGACTGTCTCAAGCCGTACAATGATTTTCTTAATTTGCAAACCTTACCCTTTTCATTTTCCTTTCCAGATGGTATTTTCATGTAAATGTTTTCACTATCCCTTAGTTTTCCATTCAGGAATGCAGTTTTCACATCAAATGTCATCAAATGGTAATTTTTAGCTGCTGCTACTGCCAATATTGTTCTTATTGCTGACATACTGGCTACCGGGCTGAAAATTTCATCAAAATCAACATCTTTTTGTTCGTTTCCCCTAACAACTAAACGGGCTTTGTGGGTACCATCATCTTTCACACGAAATACCCATCTGTTGGTAAGTATTCTTTGACCCTTGGCTTCTTCTTCATTAACTATTTCCCATACATGGTTTTGCTCTAACGATTCAAGTTCTTTGTTAATGGCTTCTAACCATTTGTTTCTTTCAGGTGTCTTCATGGCTTCAGTGTATGTAAGTAGTACATAGTCCTTATATTTTACAGGCATCTTTAATGTCCTTTTTCCTCTTCCTGATTCCTCCTCCTCAGAGCTGCTCTCTGACTCAGAGTTGTTGAAGCTTTCATAATTTAATGACTGACTTGTTTCTAATTCTTCTTCTTCCATTTCCACAGAATCCATAGTTTCTTTCTCTCCGGTCTTTTCTCTTCTTACTAGATTTTCACTAGTATTAATATGTTCTTGAATTATCGGTTGCTGCATTGTTTCTTCTTGTGTATTTATTGTCTCCAAATTTTCTATTCCAACTACTATTTCTTTTACAGTGTTATTAATGTCATTCATATCTTGTTTCAGGTTTGGGTGTGGCTGTTTATTTTGAACAAATATTATATCTCTCTTAATAACTACTGTCTTTTTCTTAGTTAGATATACTCTATACCCTTTTGTTCCTTCTCCATATCCCATAAATAGGGCTTCCTCTCCTTTTGCATCCCATTTCCTGCGCAACTGATCTGGTACATGTACATAACATGTGCTTCCAAAAACCTTCAGCTGAGAAAAAATTTCAAAATTTTGACCTGTCCACAGATAAAATGGTGTCTTGCCAGGAACTGAACTTGTTCCAGTGCGGTTAAGTACATACACAGTCGTAGCGACAGCTTCTGCCCAAAAGGCTTTGTTCAACGATTTGGCTTGTAACATGGTCCTTGCCGCCTCTGTGACTGTGCGCATCTCTCTTTCTATTTTTCCATTTTGCTGCGGCGTATAACTCACTGAAGTTTCATGTTTGATACCCTTTTCATCCAAAAAACTTTTTAATGGTAGAAATTCTGTCCCTCCATCGGTTCGCAGTTTACTTACAGATTTTCCTGTCTCTTTTTCTGCAAAAGTAATAAAATGTTTCATTTTTTCAGTTACTTGTGATTTTTCCTTTAAGAAATACACAGCTCTATAGTGCGAATAGTCATCTTTGATTAATAAATAATATTTATTTCCTCCTGAGGATTGTTGTTCCATAGGTCCACAGACATCTGCGTGTATCAATTCTAAAATTCTGCTGCTTTTATTATTGCTTCTCTTATAGGGTAATTTGTGTTGCTTCCCCTTAATACAATCGACACAAATATTATTCTTATTTTCAATATATTTGATGTTCTTGTCCCTCAGTAATTTTCTGACATGCTCACAATTCTGATGAGCAAGCACTTCATGCCACTCTTGCAAAGTCAAAGTAGTAGTGGCCCCTAACAAGGCTGTAGGGTTTTTTACTGACCTGAGTTGCATAATAAACATCCTACCTTGCCTAATTGCTTCTAAAACAATAGACCCATATTGATTCATAAAATAACATTTGTTGTTGTTGGACATTAGTAAGTATTCCCTATCCAGCGCACATGCCACTGAAAACAAATTATATTTGAGGTTAGGTATATACAAAACATTGTATAAGGTAATATCACACCAATGTTTTCCATTGAAACCCTCAAGTTTAATATCCCCTCTACCCTGTGCAAAAATAACCCTACCATCACCTAATATGATCTCTTTAGGTTGTTGAAGTTCTGAATAATTAGTAAAATAGTCAATACTTTTACACAAGTGTTGCGTTGCACCGCTGTCCATTATCCAGTCCTCACTATTACAAAGTCCAACCATAGCACTTGCTATGAACGCATTATTCTTTTTTGACTGCTCCTTGTTAATTCTAAACCTGCATTCACGTATGAAGTGCCCAGGTTTTCTACAAAAATGGCACAATCTTTCCTGTTTATCACAGTTTCTTTTCTTACCAGAACGCTGTCCGTGCTTTGAAGTTCTAACCACAAATGCTGTTGTTTCTTGTGTTTGCCTATCACCAAGCCGCTGTTCTTCCATCAAAAGCCTTGCTGTCAGGTCATTTAATGTTTGTTTTGATTCGTCCACTGACTCCCATGCACTAATGAAATGTTTGAATTGTTCCGGCAGCGACATTAAAATCTTGGTTATAAGCATACGATCATCAATTTTCTGTCCCAAATCCTGTAATTTTCTTGAAATATCTTGCAGCTGCGAGATGTGTTCACCCACAGTGCTTCCAGGTTGGTAATTAAAACTGAAAAACTTTTGTTGCAGTAGATGTATACTCGCTGATGATTTTAATTCATAAACACTATGGAGCTTATTCCATATTTCGGCTGCTGTGCTGCAATTCACGACATGAGCGACGACTCTTTCCGATAATCTTGTTACGATGACAGATTGAGCACGTGCATCATTTTCTAGCCATTTTGGGAGGCCAGCGTGTTCACTCGCGGGTCTCGGTGCCAATCCACTAGTTACCTCGAACAAACTCAAGCTGTTTAAAATTATTTTTACTTGGAATTTCCAAATATTCCAATTGCTTTCTCCTTCCAGTCGAATGGTGCTCGCGACGACTGTCGTGGACTCCATCTTGGTTTGCACACTACAAACGCAATCTTTTTTCTTTGTAAATCTGCAACAGAGTTATAGGTGTTCTTGACCTGGGCCCATAACCTGTGACGATGCACCAATATAGAAGGATGCAGTGCAGAGTGTGCAGGATAAGTTCTATAACGACCAGCTTGATAATTAAAACAAGATGTCTTGAGTAACAGTGTTTTTTGTAAAACTATTCTAGTACAAGTACAAGGCAATTCACACCAGAGAGAAGGATAGAGTGAGCCATAGATATGTCCGTATTACGGTCAAAGCGCCTTATTCTCACAGTAATTTAGGGCCGCGTGCCGGGCGATGACTGTGTATATTAGCAGCGAGAAGCCTCCTCCTGACCATCCATAGATTAATTTGCACATTTCTTACTTCTTCGAGTCTGATCTTGAGGTCCACATAAGAAGATTTGCGATTTCTCAACGCTTGACTAACTAGAAAACGATCATCCCGTGGTTCGGTACATGTCTTTCTGCCAGAACCAGGCCTTCTCTTGACGGAACCGGTCTCTTGATATCGCTGCCAGGTCCTTTGAACTGTCGACCGACTCACATTTAGCCTCTGAGCCACGAAGCATTGGCTGCAACCTTCTTCAAGCAGCGCAATAATTTTGCTCGCTTTTATCAATTTATCTACCATTTTCGAGATTGCTGAACAGCAGTAACAATACTTTTAAATGTCAACGACATTTAAAAGTATTGTTAGGGGAATAACACACGGCACCGCGCACCGCCGCGGTAAGGTCGGCGAGAGTCGGCGAGAACACCGCTCGACCGCGCGGTCGGTCGGTGTACGTGTGTTATGCATCAACGGATTCAGTAGATCCCAATATCACATGAGATCCGCTTCACCGCCGACCGCCGACCGCGCGGTCGGTCGGTGTACGTGTGTTATGCATCAACGGATTCAGTAGATCCCAATATCACATGAGATCCGCTTCACCGCCTACCGCGGCGGTGCGCGGTGCCGTGTGTTAATCGCCTTACTGATAGATATATATTAAGATAATATAATATTACCTATATTATTATAAGATAATAATTTAATAAGAATTGAAAAAAAAGTTAGTTATAGTCGATATTAACTTAACTACAGTCAAGTTGGGTAACTTTGAACACTTTTCGCAGATTTTTAAGTACACTGAAAAAAATATGTATTGGTTGCACTATTTTATTCAGTATGGTAAGTGTTCTTTTATACCCATATTTTGATTTATCCATCCAATATGATGTATTAATACAGAAAACGTTTAGAAATTGATGTTTAAGTGGCCATTCAAAGTTACAACGACTTTCGGGTAACTTTGAATTCAGTTATCTGGGACAATGAAAATCCTCCATAATTCACTAATTATTTGATTTGGGTAACATTATACTTTTATTTAGAATAAAATATATATAGATGTGTCGAAATAAAGTGAGTGTCAAAGACATCGAATAACCCTTCACTGGGAATGCCATTCTCCAAATATTTACTCTGAATAGGTGGAAACAATTTAACAGAAACACATGTTTTTTTAATAATATATGATATATTTATTAAGAATCAAAGAAATACATAAAATTATTCACTTATTTATCTATCAAATGAGATCAATAAAAACTGATGAGATCAAAGGTTACAGGTGAGCAATATGTAATTGAAAAAATCATTCACCCCATTCCATGAACAAAATATCATCATCTATGTAAAACTTTACATCCCTTCTTGATAATTGATGTTCTTTTAGTAGAGATAATATGTTCTCCTTCTTTACAACGCACCGTAGATTCTTGAACTTCAACTTCCGAAGTGTTTTTAAGCAATTCATTTAGTACGGTTTCCTTTGATAAAATGGGAACAAGCCACAGCTTCGAAATCCTGCCTTAATGTTTTATGTTCTCCACACGAGTGAGCTCTCCCATTTCTAGTGCTTTTCGCAAAAGCTGGGCAAACAAAGATTTAGGTAGTGCCATGACCTTCTTGCCTCTACTTGTTTGACGGTAGTTGTCTAGTACTTTCCTCCAATTGCTCTTGACAGAAGAAAAATACGCTACATCTAGTGGCTGCATTAAGTGTGTAAAATTTGGGATCAAACATACGAACACAATATTGTGTTCTTCACAAAGGCGTAACGCTTTAGGTGAAATATGCGCACTGAGGTGGTCACATATAAGCATTTTTTCCCCTCAACACTAGAGTTACCCATAAAAATAAAACTTACAATTGGGTAACATTGAATCGTTCAAAGTTACACCAATTTCAAATAAATTTACAATGATCTGATAGACAATCAATTATGGGCAAATAGATATTGTAAATCACGAAATTATTAGAAAAAAGGCAAGTTGAATAAATGTATCATCTCTAGAAACAAAATAAACAGTGTTTTACATACCTTTTCTATATTTAATTCAGATTTGTACCACACACACTTTTTTCTTGTTGATCACCTCGAGCAGAAAAGGCGCTAAAGTTTTGAAAACTTATTGACAACTGTGAATTTTAAGACACATTTGAAATTTTGAACATCTCAACGGTCCGTTTCATAGAATTATTCAAGTAATTATACAAAAAAGTGTTTAAAAAAATATATATAAATCTTCGAACAGGTTTTATTCAAAGTTACACGGAAATTCAAAGTTACCCAACTTGACTGTATATAAGTTGTTTTCTTTGAAAACCAGGCTCAGTCAAAAATTTGAATTTGGAAGGTACTCTTATAAACATTATGGCACTTTTATAACTGGCCAGTAACATGTTTAAATGATTAAAACCTTTTTGGTATTTTATTTTTTTCAGCCAGGAAGAAAATCGAACCCGCCGGTTTTTTTTGCAAATGAGTGTATATATTCACACGACAGCGTATTTAAAACACGACGCTATTTTATCGAGCAGTGTTGCATTTTCAACTTTGGGCGTTGAAAATAGACCATATATTATTATGCAACTTCATACTTGAACGCTTTTTTAACGTCCGTTAAAAAAACTCTCGTGTGATTGAGGCCTTAATGCGTTAATTTTGTATGACGTTTTCCAAGTCAGCGCATTTTACAAGTTAAGCCTCTATAACTCCTGAAATAACAAAGTCATCTTATCCCTTATAGTTTTCCTTCAAAGTTCAGTATATGGACCACCTTCACGAATTTTCCCAGATTTTTTGAGCCAGCCGTTTAGCTTTTAGAGGGGGGGGACGCCCTGTTTTTACAATAAAGTACCCTTTAAAGTGGAATATCCCGCGAACGGATACCTAAATCAAAAAAAAAATCTTAGAAACCCTTTATTGTTTTTAAAAGACCTATCTAATGATACCCCATACGATGGGGTAGCGGCGAGAAAAAAAAAACATCCCCACTTTACGTGTAGGGGTGGTACCCTAAATAAAAATATTTTTCATAATTTTATTGTAGCACTTTGTCGGCGTAGTTACAACACATATTCATGCAAAGTTTCATCTTTCTAGCACTTACCGTTTGGACGGTAAGTCGAGGACGGACGGACGGACGGACGGACATGACGAATCTATAAGGGTTCCGAGTGATGAACTTCGGAACCCTAAAAAGGAAATAATGAGACTACCCTTTGTTTCGCTCTTATATTTATTAACTTAATACGTTTACCGATGTGTAAACCATAAATTCTTTTATTTCAATTATTCTTTATTTTATTTACTATTTTAATAAATTTTTTATTTACTAACTTTGATTAAGTTTTATTAAACTTTATTAAAACCTGTTTATTTTATTACTTACTAAATTCAAGTCTTTTTTGCACTAATTCAAATTTTGTACATCACTAGTAACAATCAACTCTTTTAGTCGATCATAGACAATAATAATTATATTCTTGTGGGTATCTCTAATTTTTTTATTCTTTTTGATGTAAATGTCGGAGCTTGGTGTTTATGCGCGAAGTTTTGTTTGTTTTTATAAAACGTAGAACTGTTATAAATATTACCAGTATATTTACTTAGTTATGTGAATTTGTTTATTTGAGAGTGTTTTGTGTTAACAAGATGCCTTATTATTGCACTGTGCCGCGATGCACTTCCATGGCAGGCAAAGCGAAGAATGTATCTTTCCATCAATTTCCCCGGGATGAAGAACTTGCAAACCTATGGAATGATATATTAAAACGAGGGAAACCCTACACAAAATATTCTAAAGTATGCAGTCTTCATTTTAAACCAGAGGATTATACAATAACTAGCGCAGGAAAAAATAAAGGTATGTTCAATGTTTATCGTTATATTATTTCCATAACTAATGCTTGTTAATTCAAAGAAGTGTTTGATTTCGTGGTATTTATTCTTTAATTTTCGTCCATGTGGTGACGGATTAACAATACGGAGTTCCGTTAACCGTATCAGCGCGTGGTTATCCGACTTAGGACACAAACTGCAAGAAAACTCTGTAAAGACAAGAAAAACAACAAAACGAGCCCTATACCATCTGGCCAGCGTGGTATAGTAGCCCACAACCTTATTCTAAGACCTGCGTTCTGCTGTGAACTGCTAAAGACTATATGTAATGGTGAATACTACAAATTGGAGGTTTCAGTTCAGTCACTGCCACACAGCATAGCTCTATAATTAACATGTTAAATGAAATTAAACAAGAATTATTTATTCACGGCCCACAGTGCGTAATCAGAGCGCCTAGAGGCACAGTAAAAACAATAACATCCAGGACAGTGTGTTTAACGAGAGGCTTAGAGCTCAGTTGCCCTAGCTAAACAATCATTGAGAGTAAGTAATGATGTGGTCAGTACCTGAATAGGTGAAAGTAGTGCAAAAAAAGCTAGGACACTACATCGCCCGAATTGCAGCAGCCCAACTGTGAAATACGTCCACCTTAAAGAAGACTGCAGCCAAACAACAATCACTTTGGGATTGATTGATGATCATCTCCATGATCCAGTTGTTATCACAATTGTGAAGCTTAGTCAGAGGCCTTCAGGTGTTTTTAAAACATCCAACGGCAAACTTGCTTAGTTACAACATCTTCTTGCTAGTCCACCACCTGCACTTGAACAGTGTGGAGACGTATTTTTATTGGCATTGAACCTTCCCTTATGAGGAGACCAGGGCACAGCAGTGTGACAAAATGGGATATTGATAAATGTGTGTAATACAGAAGGGTCTGTATAAAAAGTGTCAGCCAGAACAGGTTACCGTCATATCAAAATGCTGCACCGTATCATTTCAGCGCTGAATTTCAGATGGCTCCTTTGAATTTTGTGGTTTAATCCCAATACGCAGCACAGCTTTTTTTGTTTTTTAAATAGGTAACTCCAGCATTAAGTATATAAATTCCTGTGTCGCGGGGGACTTTACAAACGTACATGAAACGGACACAAAGAACATCCAGACTCAGAATTTGTGAATCACACAAAGTGTTATCCCATATAGTATTTGAAACCACAACACTTGGCGCAACAGTTAAAAGTAGTAACTATGTCATTATGTTAATTTTATTTGAATCCATACTATTATTATAAATTTGAAATTGTTTATCTGTCTGTTACACATTCATTTCACATCATTTCATAAATAATAATAATAATTTATTTATTTACAAAAAACACAGATACCATTTATATACATATATTCCTGTATTTTAGATTACACTTAATAAAATTACACAATTATTTGTTATGCGATGTGTTCTTTAATACAAACAAGATAATTGTGATAATGATGACGTATTTTGTGTTGTGTGTGTGTGTGTGTGTGTGTGTGTGTGTGTGTGTGTGTATGCGTGCGTGCGTGAATTTGTATGTGTTTATGGGTGAAAAACTGCTGCAATCTTTTCAATGAACCGGTGAGAAAGGTAATAAATATACATTTTACTGTTATACACATTTGTCATGATAAAAAATTAAGCAAATGGATGAAAGTAAAGAAGTTCGATGATTACAGCCAAAAAAAACATCAAGATTTTATCCAGCCACAGTAAATAAACTGATGTATCACCAGTAGAGATTGCAAATCCCGGACGATTTTTCAATCCCGGGATTACGGGATCGTATCGTAGCGATCCCGGTACTGATACCGGGATCCCACGTACCGGGATTATACGAAAATTTAAAATAGTTTAGTAATAAACACAATTTAATAGAGAAAATTAACAAAACTAACTTTTAATAAAAAACAAAAGGAACATCTAATAAACAAATGAATTATAAGTTTATAACAAAACGAACAAAATAGTTAACAAAGTAAATAAATGATATAATTTTGGAACTAGTATAGTTAGTTTTTTAATTACAATCTTTACAAATTATTTACAAGTTATTGTCGTTTCGCAGAAAATTTCAATGCCTAATTAAGCGTGTATTTATTTTTAGAACAATGAGATTAAGTTTATCGAGTGTAAAAAACTGTCGGTTAAGATTTGAGTGGAACACAAAAGGTTCTATTAGCCTAGGTTTTTCTTTTCAATCCCGGGAAATTTCGGGATTGTTGGTCAATCCCGGGATTGGAATCCCGAAGAAAAATTGGTCCTGGATCCCGGTATTCAATCTCGAATCACCAGTATGTATTTAGTGCCCACTGCAAAAATGTCCAACTTCCGCCTTCTCTGTGGTCTGGTGGAAGATCCTTCCTTCCTTATGATGCCTCTCCTCCACTGATGGAGGTTGGCAGTCAGTTCTGATACAACTTTCTGTTTTTAGCCAGATTAACAGTTCTTCTATGTTCCCAGACCATTCTCTAATGTTTCAGAGCCACGATTTCCCGTTCCCACGTACCGTTTGCAGGATATAGACAGATTATAGGATAAAAAAAACAAAAAATACCTAGTTTTGTTATAATTATTTGTAGTTATTGTATCTATTTGCTTTCAGGTCAATGGAGAACGCTCCGTAAAGATGCAGTTCCATCACAAAACCTACCTCCGGACATGCCAGCTCCTTACCAAAGGAAACAACCAAGCACATGGATGGCCAACACTCCTAATGCTGTGCCGGCTATAGACCCACAGGTATAAAAAACAACATGGACCGATTTTGATGCGACTGTCACTGGCAAATAGCTGATGACGTAAGGAGTTTCTAAGGCTAGCTTCGCTCCCCGGCGTTACCCACGATTGACAACAATCTCGGGTAAAACGGCAGGGATCAGCTAGTTCTTACATAATATTCTCATTTCAGGTGCAACAGCAGCTCGCACAAGCTCTCTACGTGTGTAAAACTTTAATGGCAATACAAGCTGCAGGTGGCAGTGTTCCATTAAACCTCGGAGGTATTTACAACACTAATTATCCAAACATTTTTTTTTTAATATCTTTATAGCAAACAAAAGTGCATAAAAGCATCAGTAGAATCCAGGAGTAAGGGTCACCATCCTTATTATGAGGGTAGGCAATGCATCATAGTGACCCATACCATGGCTGCCTGGTCAGATTCTCCTGGGAGAATGATAAAGAATATTGAGCGTCCGGTCTCACACTCACAAACGAAATACGACAGCAGGAATGCTGTCATTATTGGAATGGTCTTCTGTGTGAGGGTAGTACTGCCCTGGTTGAGCCGGCCCATTTGTGCTGAAGACCTGACCTCCAGATCTAAATTCCAAATCTAAATCAAAACTTGCTCTTACTAATTCATCAGAGCCTAGGAACGCCGACTGCACGCACTAATAAGCGTTCAGCTTGTGACGGATCTATTTCTCTTCCACTCTATCGGCCGACGCGTCCGGGTAGAAGAGAGATGGCGGTAGCGCACAACCTGAAAAATGGGATTAATAAAATGTTCATGTATCTTCAGGTAAAACCGGTTGAGCCCAAATAATCTTGGGTTAAATCCGTGTGTTGACGGATAAAGAATACAGAGTGTCACCACCCCTATTCATCCCGCGGGTGTCGAAAAGGCGACTAAGGGATAAACTACGTAAGACAACATCGTTGCCAAGAGAAGGAAAACTTGAAACCAACCCTAAACCAACCCGTCTGGCCAGCGTGGTATAGTAGGCCAAAACCTCCTTTCTAAGGAGAGGCCTATGTCCAGCAGTGGACTGTTAGTTAGGCTGTTGATGATGATGATGATGATGATGAATCTTGGGACTAAAAAGCTAGGAAGATGATAATGTATT
The DNA here is from genome assembly GCA_932526445.1 of Phragmatobia fuliginosa. Taxonomy (NCBI): domain Eukaryota; kingdom Metazoa; phylum Arthropoda; class Insecta; order Lepidoptera; family Erebidae; genus Phragmatobia; species Phragmatobia fuliginosa. The sequence goes on along the minus strand of OW052083.1, from coordinate 1,082,737 downwards.
TACAAAAAGAAAGCACTCTCTCATGTTTCACTCTCTAAAATTATTATTATTAAGATTTCTTTAAATTGTTCTTCTACATTCCAGGTCTTCAACCGCCAGCTGAACAAGAGGAACCGGAATATCAAGGTCCAGAGACATCACCACCACAAAGCGAACCACCAGAAACGGATGAACAAACAGACAGCCACAGCGAGGAGCAAGAAACACCAGACCCTAAGCCAAGAACCTCGGAAAATGTGAGTTCATTCAAGTGCGATGACTGTTCCAAGTGCTTCAAAGACCCGGATGTCTTTTTATTACACAAAAGGTCTCATAAACCGGATAGGAGTGGTGTTGAAACTGAAAAGGAAAATCTAGACTTGAATACCATTAAACCTGAAAAGCTTAAATCAAATCCCATTTTAGCAAATCTCCTAAACAATACCGAAGAAAAAAATATTTTTAATAATAATTTATTCCAGAAACAAGTATTATTAAGTGTGTCGAGTATGGCAAGCTATATCGGTGGTGTTGCCAGTAATAATTATGATAATGATTGTGATAGTAGTATAAGTGATCGTTTTGATGATGATAAGTTAGTGATAGACGAAAATATATCTTAAGACTGTTAATTAATGTAAATATTTATTCTGCTGGAATATTTGAGAAAGATTGTTTAAAAAAAACATAGTTTTAAAAATCTAAACAAACACGCTTTTAAACTAAAAAGTAGAAAATAATTTTAATGTAACAAAGCGTGGGGCGACGTTATTGAAATATTTTCAGAAAGCACCCCACACTTTGTTACATCAAAATTATTTTCTACTTTTTAGTTTAAAAGCGTGTGTGTGTGTTTGTTTAGTTAAGACTAAAAAAGACTAATTCTTTCAAACATTTTTTTTTTACTTTTTTTTTCAAATTAATTTATTGTCATCGGTCCTCGATATATCTACAAAGTTTGAACAAAATCTGGCCGTTTAAAGTAGATCAAAATACCATCGCAGGAGTCGGTTACAAACAAACAAACATACAAGTGAAGCTAATATAAAGCGTGTAAAATTAATGCTGATTTCAACCTCTTCTTCATGTATTAATGCCCGTAGCTTGATGTTATACAGCGGAAAAAAATTTGCTAACCATAAAAAAAGATATAGTGAGCCAACTTTTTTTTGTTGACGGATTGGAAAATCTCTTCAGATCTTTGGCTCCAGAAGCCAGGAGTATGTATCCACTAAAAACCATCCCAACAGCCGGTTTCAGGCGCCCTGGTCTGAGGAGGAACCTGACCATATAATTTCAGGTTCTCTCCAGAATAATAGTGAGCCAACCTTATGAGATAGACATATGCTGTCCCGGATACATTACTCTTCACATACATTGTTCTTCATAAAACTTAAACCGTCTACTCAAATCCAATCAAATCAAACCATTTTTATTTTAAATAAACCAATACAACGGCACTTTTGAAACGTCAAGTAGTCAGTCAGTAGTCGGTCGTGAAGCTAATTGTCTGTTCCAATTCGTAGATCCTATGGAGAAGAACAGACAAGAAACTCCATGGACACTCTTTTCCAACATTGTTTTTAAAATTTTTGGTTACATTGTTTTAGGCATTTTAATACGCAATGGAAGCTGTAAAAAAAAACTGGGCTCCTTTTGGTCTAGCTTGATAAATAATATGTATATCTTTTAATAATAATAATTATAATAATTATAATTATCTTAATCTATTATTGATAATTTTATTATCAATAATAATTGTATTGATAACTTCCCGACTGATACATAGATAAAAATAATGAGTAATAACATATATGTTGATTATACATAACTAGCTTAATCCCTCGTCTGCGCTCGCAAAAATGTTTTCGTTTAATTCCAAACTCAATCTATTTGTTAACTCTTCTATTTTACTACTGTCAACTTCTCCTCTGTATCAGTTTTTTTATTCTCAATTGAGTGCGTCCATTAATCACATGATCTTTTTTTGGCATTTTTAACCCCCCCCCCCTTCCCTCTTGGTGATACATAGTGCGGTTTAAGACTACCCCCCCCCCGTTTAAAACACTATATACTTTTAGTACCTACAAAGAATCTTATTATATTTAAATGTTAATAAAATGCAGGTATAAGTATCCAACTAATTGTATTATAGAAAATTAAAGACTACAATAATTACGTTTAGAGGTTGAGTAGAAAGGTTGCTGGTTGACCGACATAAAAATATTGAAAGAAATGCGAAAATTTGCAGAAAAAATTAATACACTTGATATATTACTACACCTCCCCTCCCCATTGTGATTTTTTGTGTACCCCTTTCACCCCCCCTTTCGAGCCTAACGTGATTAATGGACATATTTACCTTATCTAATAATCTCTTATTGACTTCGTTCTCTCTACGTTTTAGTACTTTCTCATTTAATTCTGTGACTACCCTCTAAAGCTTCAATACACTTTCTTCCCTTATTTTCTCTTCTCTTCTGATAAGGCTGTCCATTGTATATATGCACAACACGGCTGGCCGCTTTCCACTGCACTAAATGTTGTGAGTTCAAATCCTTTGTGAAAACACTTTGTGTGATCCCACAAATTGTTATTCTGAGTCTTGGTGTTTTTTTATATCCGTTTCTTGTATGTTTGTAAGACCCCGACACAGGATAACATTCCTAAAAAAAAATAATGACACCTTTTTTGGAATTGAACCTAAGACTTCTCGATTCTTGAAGCAGACAGACGGCATTCATTTTTGAAAATTATAGACAAATATTCTCAGCAGAATTTATAATAAGACTGTATTATTGATTAATAAGTAATTAATAAGGGCAGACATAATATTATTATATAATAAAATTACCATGAGTTCAGACTTTTAGGTCATCAACACTCATGTCCACTGCTGGACATACTATACCACGCTGGCCAGACGGGTTCTCTTTACTTTGACTGCCTTGTTGGTCTAGTGGTTAGCGTATGCGGCTGCTGATCAAGAGGTATCGGGTTCGATTCCCAGGTCAGATAAAATGTTTGTGTGATCCACAAATATTTATTTCGGAGTTTAGGTTTTTTCTATGTATAATATGTATGTATTTACATAAAAAAAGGTATGTTTATGTGTTTATAGATGTATATATATATATAGAATAATAGATGTTGACCGATTCGCAGACCTATCATGAGCCATTTGGGAGGAATTTAATGATAAATACGGTGACAGGAATTTTATATATAACATTTGTCTTAGATGGGCATCGAACCCACGTCTGGCTTAGCAATTAAAACTCATGGGCTATAAAGTTGTCTGTCTATTAAAATGTAAATAAAACCCACCTTTAGCATTTAATTCGATGTATATTTTTTTTATTTTATTTTTAAGTGAAAATCAATTTTCTTTAAATCATGATGTTCAGAACTTGAAAGCGTTACCTTAAAGGTAGCTAACACGCTAGCATAGTGGTTTGAATCATCGCCACAACTAACCTGTGTTGTGGGTTGAAATCCAACAAAATTTTGTGTTATCTACAAATTGTTGTACTGAGTCTGGGTGTTCTTTTTATGAATTCTTTCAACAACCCATAACGTCCCACTGCTGGGTTCGAGTCTCCTCCCTCGAGAGGGTTAAGGCCATACGTCCCCACGCTGGCCGAGTGCGGGTTGGGGACTGGCAAGACACGTTGTGGCTACGTAATCTTCCCGTTGGATGTTTTGTAAAAAGTAATCTGTGTTTTTAGTTCTCGTTTTCAAGATTGAATCCACTTGCGAATCTAAACCATTCTCGAACACACGAAATTTCATCAAAATCGGTCCAGCTGTTTCGAAAGAATTCATTTACGAACACGAACAGAAAATTTATATATATAAAGATAAGCCGTCAGACTCTGCTCGCTTGATTATTTCTAACTTTATTCAAAGTAAAGAAAACCCATACAACCCAACATTCCTGTTCTACCCCATAGAGGTGTGATTTCTAAAAAGTATTTTTTTTAAAAAGCTTAAACTACCAATATTTTAAATTTGTAATCCTAGCAGTTCACAGTCTGTCAGTCAAATAATTTTATATGTATCATCACCATCAGCCTATCGCAGTCCACTGCTGGACATAGGCCTCTCCAATTTTACGCCACTTGTTCGATCCTCGGCTTCTCGCATCCAGCTCCTGTCACTGGCCTGTGGATGTCCTACACTACGTTTGCCGAGTCGCGGTCTCCATTCAAGAACACGTTTACCCCAACAGTTATCGATTCTAAGGCATATATGGCCAGCCCACTGCCACTTCAGCTTGCAAATCCTCTGGGCTATATGTATGTAAATAAATTATATATAAGTCAGTTTGTCCTATCAACAACCCATAAAGTCCCACGGTTCGGGTCTCCTCTAAGGAGAGGGTTAAGTCCATACGTCCCCACACTGGCTGAGTGTGTGAATCGAATCATGGAAACGCTCATAACATATGCCACAAACGGTCACCCATGTAGGTACAGACCGCGCCATCGTTGCTTACCCTCGGTGATCGTTTCCATCCATCCTTTCATCGTCATATACCATAAAACAATGTATATATCACCCACGAATTTCTATAAGACTGTTTTTTTCCACCGATAAACTCAAAAAGAGACGCACCATATTTGATGTGCCTCTATAAATTAGTTAGTTTCTGTATGGGAATTGAAAAGTGTTGAAGATGAGTAGTATACTTAATGATAGAGAACCCAATCAGCATCTCAATAGCCTCCCACAATAGGGGTCACCATGCTGCATTAACTGCACTCACAATTATCTAAATGATGAATCTAAATAGGGTAAACTACCCAATTATTGGCCCTTTAAGTAGAATCTGTTAATATATTTGTAGTGTATGTTACACTAAGTCATTCATTCACTCGCTCACTGTGAATGAATGAGATGGAAGTATTATGTCATCTTCAGCTCACGTGCGGTCGTGACACAGTTTAGTCGACGATAGCGAGTGGGTGCGTGCGTCTGTGAGCTGACAATATAGAAGGATATAGTACAGTATTATTATAATACAGTCAGGCAGAAACAACTGACCAGATTTAATAAAGAAAGTATGGGTCGGTGATAACAAATATGGGCGAAAAGGCAAAAACTGGGCACATTGGGCATAAATGAGTTTACGCCCGAATAAATGCCCCAGCACTGGGCAAAAAAATGCTGTTTCAAATTTTGTCCACAGTTACATATATTTAAATAATATTTGTGAGGCAATTATAGTTCGAGGTTCTTATTTTTCTGGTTAACGTCACTCTGCCAAGTACCCTATTTATGTGTAAATAATTTTGGGATTTCATCAACGCTTTTCATTCCACATAATATTAATTTATTAGGATTTTTAATATGTCTCAACTATGTTAATATAAAACTTGATAATTTAGAAATAATGTTAGTGCCTTAGATTACAAAATAATAGTTAAAAAATATATAATTTTTTTGTATAAAAGACTTTTAACATATAAGGTTTTTTATTTATATATTTAAGGTTATTTGATACTTTGTGTCATTTTTGGGCTATTTTTTACTACATTGTAGTAAATTTAATAATAAATTCACTCTGTATATTACAATCCACCATTTCGATTAACCAATGGATCGGACAAAACTCTGATTCAATGTTGGTTCATCTTATGACACCTTTTGTTCTACAGCGGGACTCTTAAGCGTATTATGCTTTCGAAACATCGTATTAAATAATATATATCGTAATATTTTAAATATATGTATAAATAATGCTAGTATCACAGAATCCATCTAGACTAGACCAATAGTGGATTATAGTAAATTTCATCAAACTCTTCGATCCACTGGTGGATTGAAAAGGTGGATCATAGTAAATGTCATCAAACTGTTTGATCCACTGGTGTATTGAAAATGTGGATCATAGTTAATTTCATCAAACTGTTTGATCCACTGGTGTATTGAAAATGTGGATCATAGTTAATTTCATCAAACTGTTTGATCCACTGGTGGATTGAATAGGTGGATCATAGTAAATCTCATCAAACTGTTTGATCCACTGGTGTATTGAAAATGTGGATCATAGTTAATTTCATCAAACTGTTTGATCCACTGGTGGATTGAATAGGTGGATCATAGTAAATCTCATCAAACTGTTTGATCCACTGGTGTATTGAAAATGTGGATCATAGTTAATTTCATCAAACTGTTTGATCCACTGGTGTATTGAAAATGTGGATCATAGTTAATTTCATCAAACTGTTTGATCCACTGGTGGATTGAATAGGTGGATCATAGTAAATCTCATCAAACTGTTTGATCCACTGGTGTATTGAAAATGTGGATAATAGTTAATTTCATCAAACTGTTTGATCCACTGGTGGATTGAATAGGTGGATCATAGTAAATCTCATCAAACTGTTTGATCCACTGGTGTATTGAAAATGTGGATCATAGTTAATTTCATCAAACTGTTTGATCCACTGGTGGATTGAATAGGTGGATCATAGTAAATCTCATCAAACTGTTTGATCCACTGGTGTATTGAAAATGTGGATCATAGTTAATTTCATCAAACTGTTTGATCCACTGGTGTATTGAAAATGTGGATCATAGTTAATTTCATCAAACTGTTTGATCCACTGGTGTATTGAAAATGTGGATCATAGTTAATTTCATCAAACTGTTTGATCCACTGGTGTATTGAAAATGTGGATCATAGTAAATTTCATCAAACTGTTTGATCCACTGGTGGATTGAAAAGGTGGATCCTAACAGAGCCAATAAATCTAGATATATAAATACTAGATGTTGCTCAGAGGCCTGTTTTTTGAACATAATTTATTGAACTTTTAATAATACTACGACTTTTTGTTTTGATAAAAAACGCCGCATTTTTAGTATGTAGGTAAAAAGTTTTTTTCAATTTTAACCATAAAGAGGATATTATGAAGTGTATAACCAAATATCAAAAGCATTATTTGTAGCTAAAAAATCCATTTTTAATTTGGTAAATGTAAAACTACCGTCTAAAATCTTGTAACTTATACACTTTACTCTAGCAACTCGATACTCCAGCCGCCAGAAATGATAAATGGACGCTCCTTTATGCTTTTTTATATTAAGAAAAACTATTAAAATCGTATTTTTTTTGTTTTTTTTTTGGTATATGTGCCTTTTGACTCACTACGCTGCGCTGTGTCCAAAAGGCTTTGTTTCAAACTCGACTGATTTTAAATTCGTCAGTATTGTTTAAAAGACTGTTAATCTTTTTTGTATTTTGATCTCTATTTCGGAACGAGAGGAAAATTTTGTTTGTAATTAAAATGTATTATTAAGGTATGTGTTTGTTTTATTTTAATAATAGCTGATCTATTTGCGTCTCTTGCCTGTAGCGGGATGTTATAGGTCTATCTCACTAATCCCATTAGGTTGTACTATGATGGGTCAATCGACAACAGTTTTTTTTTACTGTTTCGGTGGCACCACTGGTTGCGACGGCTATGTGATGTTTTTGATCCGATTCCTAAGTCGGATTAAGTGTTTCTGATGTTTTCTATGTATAATGTGTATGTATTTACAAAAAAAAGTATGTATATGTATTTATACCAGTTGTATAGTACCCAAAATACAAGCTCTGCTTAGTTTGGGACTAGATGGAGTTGTGTGTAAGTTGTCCGAAATATTTATTATTATTTCAGTATCAGAAGTTCTATATATGTTATGTCCGTGTGGTGACGGATTAAGAATACAGAGTGTCACCACCCCTATTCAACTCGCGGGTGTTGTAAAAGGCGACTAAGGGATAAACTACGCAAGACAACGTCAATGCAAAGAGAAGGAAAACTTGAAACCAACCCTATACCAAGGCGTCTGGCCAGCGTGGTATAGTAGGCCAAAACCTAAGGAGAGGCCTATGTCCAGCAGTTGACTGTTGAAGGCTGTTGATGATAATGATATTGACAGTGTAATGAAATTATTATAAATTAATGATAATTTACTATCAGTGACACTACACGGTAAGCGCTGTGTCTCGCTAGTCCCATCGTGTAGATGGTAATGAAAACTCTGGGACTAAAATACTAGATTTACGTACTAAATACAAACAGCAAAATTGATCACACCACGCATTGTTGGGGTTGGGACTAAAACTGTAATAAGGGGAAGAAACCGTTGGTTCGATCCTTACCCCTGCGTGGGAATCGAACCTACGGCTTAGAAATGTCACTAACCAGACCTACAGGCCCATTATTATAAAAAGGTAAGAAAATATACAGTACAGTCAATCTGGGTAACTTTGACAGATAAGTGCGATATTTTACACAATATTATGAAATTCAAGCATACAACATGTATTTTGCTTTTTTAGTGCTCTCATAACACTTTTCACCCGTAAAGATTAACTAAATTTTCTAAAAAAATATCAGTCCATAAGAAAACTTGATTTTCTAGTCTGTCAAAATTACCGTCGTTACATGGGTAACTTTAACACACATAGAACACGAATAAATAATAAGTCTATTATTATTTATTCGTAGCATAGAACCATTAATTGAAAAGTAGCAATTATTATATTTTGTAATAATCTGGGTAACATTGGTTTATGTTTTTCTTCTAAATGGGTATAATCGACGTAATAAAACCATTAATTTCCAGTTTTGTCTTATATTTTATAAAATAATCAATAATCATTCCTCGACATTTGGCATAGTTATCCACTCGTCTGTGGCGCCATATTTTTAATTAGTATCAAAAAACCTTTAAAAACAGGTTTGAGGCAACATTTTTTGTGTAACTAAATAGAAAAGAAGCTAAAATAATTAGAAAATAATAATAATTTATAAACACTTGACCATAAAATGTTTATTCACCCCACTCCATATACTTAGAGCAAATCGTCGTCAATTAAGTAGGTCAAAATTATGTAAAAAAATATTTCAAAACACTGTCAAAGTTAGCCTGTCTAAAAATTTGTATATAGTAATTAGATAAAGAGACGTAATTATAGGCAAATGCTATATTAAAATACGATAATTCCATTACAAATGACTCTATATAACATCTCACTTACCTAGTTAGCAATAAAATTCACAAAATATTCAAAAAGTTTTACACTGTTTGAATAGCATAAACTCGCGCGCAAATTTCAGAAAAAAGGTTTGACATTACCTCTGTATGAAAGCTTATTTATTTTAAAGGTGCGCTTACGGAGCTAGTTTAAAAATGTAAAGCTGTAAGAAGTATTTGTAAATTGTATTGGTATCATGTGAAAAATAAATCGAAACTAGTTCATGGTCACACTGTCAATGTTACCCGAATGAATCAAAGTTACCCAAATTGTACGTACTTTATACTATAGTAGAGGAACGAGTGTCGTGTCCCTCCAACACAAAGGAGGACCGTACCTGTTGGGCCAGAGCCTACCGATTATTTTAATGCAGTTTTAATACGCTAATCGAAAGCTTCTATATCGCGATTCAAAATTCGCAGTTCGGTGTATCTTCGAGAGATGGCGCTGTAGTATATTTTCTAATTGAGCTGGATGTTGAAGTCACCTTAATATCCTGTTCCATTGGCGAGTGTGAGACCGGAGGCCATGGCCGTAGCTAGGGGGGGGGGGCATTGTGGGGCAATGCCCTACCTTAAAAAGTCCTATGTTAAGGGCACATTTACTTTTGCCCTACCTGTAACCTATGTTGCCTTACCTTAAATTTGACTCTTGCTACAACCCTGCCGGAGGTCTAATGAAGCAGAAATATCTCAATAGACCTCCATAGTGTGGGTACCATGCTATATTGTCGCATTGTCTGCGTTCGTAATAGGTATGCAAAGTTTAAAAAAAATCGATATTTATCGAATTATGTTAATATTGATATATCGGTCTAGTAAGCCGATATATCGATATTTTATGTAAAATATATCGTCCCTCTCCCTCACCCCTCGTCCTAAACGTTTAAAGTTTTTGTGTGTGATAAGAAAAATCAATATTGGATTATTTGTGCATCATTTGTCAATCATATTTAATTAGCGTTTACCGATACAACTGAAACATTAGCAAAAGCTTACATACACAAATAATAATTATTATTATTTATTTATTTCGGACATCTTACACACAGCATTAACTAGTCCCAAATTAAGCAGAGCTTGTGCTATGGGTACTAAACAACTGATATAAATACATAAACATACATTTTTTTTGTAAATACATACACATTATACATAGAAAACACCCAGACTCCGAAAAAAATATATTTGGATCACACAAATATTTGGTCCGACCCGGGAATCGAACTCGAGACCTCAGCAGCCGCATACGCTAACCACTAGACCAAAAATACAGTTTATAAACATTTAGGACGAATAGTGTGCTAGAGTCTGGCCACGCTAACTCTGCAGTGGAATAAATGGGCAACCCCAAAAAGTTTTTTATATGGTATACTTTTTCTGATGTCACTTTTGTGGTACGTGAGCTGTCACATTGCTTAAGCTGTTTGTTGTTTTTCATATATTTTAAAGAAAAATAGTTAAACCTATTAAAAGTGGAGTGCGGAAGTTATTATATAACATGATAAGTAAATTCCAAGATGTGAAGGCACAGTGTGATGTAGTCCTTAGCCAAAAACGACAATGTTTACAAGATATCGAAAAGTTGACGTGTAAGTAAATCTACTGATTTTGATACTTCGCCGTTTTATTTTACCATTAGATGTATCTAAGAACATTTTTTAAAATACTCATGCCTGTTCATGATGCTGACAAGAAGCTCGTGTCAAATTAACGTCCAATTTCAATAACATATCTCCCTATAGATTTGCTTCCTACAGATAGGATTTAGGTCTTAAGCAACTATTAAATAAATTATAGATACTCAACTCTTAACAAGTATTTATTTTTAGACATTCCAGGTAGTCTAAGTGATGAATTTAAACCTCATATTCAAGTTGTCCTACGGATGCTGAAGGCTCTTGAAGAGTTTACCATCAATAGTGAGAACCAGTATATAAAAATTTCGCTTCAATGACTGGTAAGAATCTGTTACTTACGTATTTATTTTCTAAAATGTTCGTTAGATTATTAAAATAGGTACAACGTACATCCAATACATATTGCATTGAATACAAGTTCAACTTAAAGTTTATAAATGATTTATATTTATTTCTACAGGATACAGCGATCTGGAGGGTTCCTGGCAAAAAGCGTGCAGCACGGGCAACGAAAGTTAATATTGATCATTTTGACCAATGCGCCAAACGAAATACAATATATCAGTATTATTTGACCCGAAAAAAAGTTCGTACTCTGCGTAAATTACTACTTCAATTGAGGCAATCAATTGATTTTACTGGCTGCAGAGAAACCTTACGCAAAGTATTATTGACGAACGGACAGTCCTTATGGAAAAACATGATGTGGTGGCATGGAGCCATAGATACATAATAAAAATTTTGTTAAGAAACGAGCCTGTAGAAACAAAAAAAACTAATGTATATCTTGATGAAACCTAAAAATAAATTATGTTTATCATTCAAAAATCTATCGTTATTTTTATACTGTCCTTGAGTTGTTTCATAGATCTTAAAGTAAAGTTAGCCTTCTATGATTATTAATGTGTAGATAAACCATAGCCTCAGTAGAGTTTTAAAAGTTAGGAATCAGAATTATTACAACCTGTATTGTACCTACTTATGCCCTACCTCAAAAACTGTATCAAATCGACAATGCATCGTGCTGAAGTCATGACTATTCATAACCAAGAAAAAATCTGAATATAAAAAAAAAAAAACAACTAGTATCAAATTAGTTTTTCGTAGTATAGACGGTGTTACCATCTATGGATTTTCAAATTCTATATATTTTTTCGTTCTGCAGAGTTAGCGTGGCCAGACTATAGCTGTGATTACTTTTAACTGAATGAGCACAGGGCATGTATTTTGTGTTCTTTATATTCATATTTCATGTGTGTATTATTTGTTAGTGATCCGAAATAAATAAATAAATAGTGGGGCGCGCCTTCGTGAATGGCACTATCTACAGCTTAGATCACTTCTTAATATTAGTTTCAAGTAGTTAGTTTTATTAATCGGATAAAAAAGTAAGAATAAGTTTATTTTCTTTTCAAAAGTAGCTCTATCTGCTAGATAATATATCCAAAATAAAAACAATATATTGAGTTCTTCGATATTGATATATCGATATCAACGTATCGCTGATGTCGACATATATTGATATTTTATCGCACGATGTATCGATATTTATTGGTTTTCCGATATATCGTCGCAAGCCTAGTTCGTAATAACGACACTTCCTACGTATAATATCGTAACTGTATTTGATCAACTTTACAGTATCGCAATTCAAAGTTATGCAAACAGTTTATTGATGATAGTGATGTCAAATAAGCTCATTTAGGAACCAAAATTGGCATACGGATATATTTTTAGGAATGGAATATTACGTACAAAAAGGATTATTGAAATTGTTATTATAATTTCTTAAAAGTCACTTACGGATTTCTACTATGGAAAATATCAGTGGTATTTGGTTGTATGTAGTATTTACTATACTTTACGTCGATATTAATGTAGAATTAATTAGCGTATGTTACACATACCATAACTTACTTTGGAACTAATAAAATGATAATGTGTCGTAGGTTACAGTTAAAATAATATAAAATGGAACATAAATGTTAATGCGTATCGTAAGTGCTTTTACCGGGGAAAATTAAAATAAAACATCACATCTATTATTCTGAAACATATTGTATTTTGTAATCAAAAAAGTCCAAATAAACATTCTGTGTCAGGGAAAAAAAACTTAAAATATTTATCAACTGTATTTTCGATAAATTAGTATTTTATTATAGTAGCATTTAATCATTGACACCATGAAATAAAATCTTTATCATCCAAATAATCATTTAATCCAAAGTACCTAAATAGTATTTTGTTAAAATAATACCCGCATTTAAAAAAAATGAAATAAAATCAACAAACTTAACAACATCAGTCTCTCAAAAACTTAAAGTCTTACTATGAATTCTTTACTTATTCATCCATAGATTCCTTATCAACTTAACAAAAACCTCTTTCAGAAACTTAAAAAGATAAACTTTACTTGTACATTCATAAAAACATAAATCAAAATTCTTAAGTCTTTAAAAATCAGTACAAAAATTAAAAAAGAAATAAATTTAAACTATGCATTTTTTTATTAGTCCGAATCTGAATCCGGAATAACTTCGTTACCAGTTTCAGGTAGGTTTGGAAAAAAATCATGGTGAATAGTGGGTATGATTCGAGACTTGCACATATTCATCAAATCGTCTTTTTTCGCCTGAGGTATAGGGAGACTATTTGTATACAGTGCATCAATATTATGTACACATTGTCTCCTGGTAGACGCTTTAGTACATAATATATGATAGTCTTCGACAGCTAGATCATATTATATAAGTTTTGTCGCGATATTGCCGTTCAGAGCTAGCTTTTGAAGAGTACGTACAAGTGTGTCGAACCACTCATTATATAAATCGAACAATCGATGAAAATTCAGGTCTCCGTCTAGGTAAAGTTTACTACTTCTTTGGCGCGTGTAGTGAAATTCTACAGGCTTAAGGAATTTTATATGATCACATACACTTTTAATAATACCGTCAGTTATTACTTTGCGATGATTAGAATGACGCCCTCGCAGATCCGCCTGTATCAAGCCACGTATGTTATCTTTTTTTTCTGAAGATGTATAGACAAACTGTTCACTAATTGAAAATGTGTTTAGAAACATCTTTTTGCACACAGTTAAATAGTTTTCCTGGTCTTCTACATCAGCCCTTGGTAGTCTATAAATATTAAAGTAAACTTACGCCTAGATTCCATATCAGTTAAAACCCTTCGTTTTTTTTGTTTGACGACCAAGTTTGCAATAAAAGCCCATTGCTTTTCACGGTTCCCTAAATCCCAAAACCTATTGAAAAGCAATATTCTTTCATCATCACTTATTTTCGCTGTACATTTCATATGACACATAGGACCCAAAGTTTTACCATGCCTTACAGTGCCATCACGACTCATATACTCCTTGCCCAAATTTCTAAGCATTTTCCTTTTGTTGTCTTTCCATTCGGCAACATGGCGACGTCTGATATTTCCCTTGTCCTTTCTCGGTTTGGTCTTCCGTTTTCTGGAAGCTTGTGGTGTCGCTTCTGACATCGAAGATAGAGGCGTGTTCGCTTGCGGAGTATAAACTAAATCAGTGAAGGTTGAATTAACCGAATATTGTGATGGCGGAATATCTTTTTCAACAAACCAGGGACAAAAGTGATTTTCACAATCAAAATCCAAATGATTTATCGTTGTGCAGTCCGGAGATGGATGTCGTGTTATATTCTTAACAGCTGATGGAGATTCTTCACCGGGGTCTAAAATAAAGAGTAAATAGTTTTATAATAATATTAACTTCTGTTCGCAGCTTTGACCGTGTGCCTAAAAAGTGACCTATGTCCTTCCTCAGGGTTCAAGGTACCTCAATATAAAATTTCATCAAAATCCGTTTAACTGTTTAGCCATGAAAGCGTAATAGACAGACACAGTAACTTTAGCATTACTTTATAATATTAGTGTCGATTAATTCAAACTCAAAAAAAAAATTAACTTACAATTAAGACTCATAAATTAATTAGAAATTTTAAACTTTAGGTCTATACGTTAGACACAAACTATTATTGTATCAATACACTGTCACTTACTTTGCTCCTTGAGTGAAATACTATGACGTATTTCATCTGACTCGGTTAACAAATCCATTAATTGGTTTATCTCATCACTATCTGCGTCAAAAGGAAGCGGCGACTCTGTAAAATAAAAACAAGAATATCTTTTTATTGAGTTTTTATTAAAAGAATACTATAGTAAATTATGTTTCATATCGAAGTAAAATATCTCAAGTGCAACATAGGATATAAAAAGAGAAAGAAATACCAACGAAAACTATCGTAAGTACATATACAGAACACAATTATATATTTTTTCCATAGTAAAGTATCGTAACTAGTTACTTACGATATTTGAGAAGTATCTTTAATCGATGTATATTGTCGTAAGTTATACTTACGATATTTTACTATGGGTATTAAACCATTTCATGTTATTTATACAAGTATTTCATTTAATCGTTATTCATATTACAAAACGTGTCACTTACCTTCTATCCTTGTAGCATCTTCCACAAAATGGTTGGACGCACACAAATTATCACTAAAATTTGAATTATAAGCGTTTACCGGTATAGGCGAATCAAACGTATCATATTGTTTTAACGGTCGAATTACTCCATCAGTCATTCGTTTCGACCTAGATGACATGGTTAATAGCAAGAACAGTCTATTATAAGTATAACATAAACCACAACAAAATTTAAAAAATGCTACGAATTATGCACAACTCCCGCGTACTCAATCGGTACTGATACTTACAATTCGGTCGCGAGACGCAGCGGCCCCCCGCGCCCCGCGTACAGTCCATTAACTGCATTATACAATATTTTACTACGCTAAAGATGAACATGCGATAATATGCAGTCTCAGTATCTTTGGTTCTATTGTAAATTTATATTTTTTTATTAGTGCAAACAATAATCTATGTTTTAAAGTAGTTGTAAATGTAAAAAAATACTTTTCGTTAATTTCATAGTTACGATAACTTAAGTTGGAGGTGTCGATAAGTATGTTGACCACTACACTTGATTCTGCTCATGCTTTCCATCAGGAAGAATGGAGCTACTGGTTAAAGTTTCGAAATACGTCACCTGATTCTGGGGTTGTGAGTGGTTGGGGGGGAGGGGGGGGGGGAGGTGTCGGAACCCCCCCTCACCATTTTTACCTGCCGGAAATACTTGGTTCCCTTAGAAAAAATTAAAAACAGAAATGGTAAAAATTTCGAAATACGTCGCCATTTTAAGGGGTTGTGAGTTTTTGGGGGGATGGGGGAGGGGTCTGAACCCTCTGAACCCTGCCTCACCATTTTTACCCGCCGAAAATACTTGATTCCCTTTGGAAAAATCAAAAACAGAAATTTGTACAAACATTATTTATACCACTTTATATGCATGTTTTATTGCTTTATGCATTATAGTCGACGGAGCCCCGCTACGCGGGGCTCCTATTTCTGGGTGGTTTAAAAAAAAATAACCACGATGGGTAAGGCGGCAGCTTCGCTGCGCTACGCTCCCGCCTTACCCATCTAACCTAACCCAATGAAGTCGGATTGTGCCAATATAATTACCTTGATTAATTAATTACAGTAAAGCAATCCAAACAGAATCCAAGAACGTAGCCAAGTCGTAGAAAAAACAGAAATCGATACGGAAGAACACATTCACTTAAACTCGAAAGCAAAGGAATGACACATAAATTTGAAATTTGCTGTCAATTAGTGTCAAAATGTTGCGTTTCGTTTCACGTTTTTCATATAAAAACTAAAAATTACATTTTAAAAACTGTACTAAAGCATAAAAATACGTTCCGTTTTGCATAATTGCAATTGTATTTAAGAATTTTTGAATTTTTTTTAAAAATATTTAGACGCAACTCCGGCAGCCAAAATTACTTGGGGGGGATTAAGACTAACTCCCTTAAGCCCCCTACACCACCAAAACCCTCAGATTCAGGTGACGTATTTCGAAACCCAACCCGAGCTACTTTGGCGGGCTTATGTATAAAAAAAACTAAAATAGCCAAGCCACAGAACATCAGTTGATAACGTCAAAGCTTTGTCACTAATTGCATTGGTTTTGAACATAGTACATAGATGGCGTTAGTAGTATCACTTTCTAATAAAAACAGAGGGCATGGCCGTCCAGTTCAGAGTGCGTTTTGAATGTTTTTTTTTATTGTTTCATTTATCACTGTAATTAAAACTATTAGTGTATACTAAGACGATTCAAAATTATATTGGCAATTTTTTTTTTGTAGACAATGTAATTAATCTATGCACACGTTTACTTTGAAATTGTGGTTTTATTAGGGTTCCGTTGCCAAATGGCAAAAAATGGAACCCTTATAGATTCGTCATGTCTGTCTGTCTGTCTGTCCGTCCGTATGTCACAGCCACATACGTGTGGGGTATCTATGGATAGGTCTTCAAAAATGATATTGAGGTTTCTAATATCATTTTTTTCTTAACTGAATAGTTTACGCGAGAGACACTTCCAAAGTGGTCAAATGTTGCCCCCCCCCCCCCTGTAACTACTAAAATAAGAGAGTGATAAAACTAAAAAATATATATGATGTACATTACCATGCAAACTTCCAACGAAAATTGGTTTGAACGAGATCTAGTAGGTACTTTTTTTTTAAATACGTCACAAATCATTAACCGCAATTTACAGTTCTTTCAATCAAAACACTATTAATAAAACATTGATGAAAGTTACAACGAACTACAAAATCTTTTATATGATGCTACGGAACCCTTCATGGGCTAGTCCGACTAGCACTTGGCCAATTTTGAATTTCTTTTACAATGTAAGGACAATGTATTCCCAAGTTCGATTCTTTGTAAGCCATATTTGTTTAAAAAGGTTATATTATAGTATTATACACTCACGACTGTTTCTCTTCAAAAGTTTCGATCAGAGTATGGAAGCGATGTTTGACGCACGAATTTTTCGAAAATGCGTTAAGCTGTCGGTCCCGATTGTCATGAACATATATGGGAATCGTTATTTAGAAGTCGGTGCCTTCAGATATACTGACAACTATTTGAATCTTCGAATTTCGGTTCGCCCTCAGGGTTGCGGAGGCCCGATGCATTTCGCGGAAAAAAAACTAATATTCAGGTAAAGGTTGAGGACTTCAAATTGTCTTGAAAATAAAAAGATTAAGAAGAAGAAGAACTATCTATATTAGTACTATTATGTATTCTGTGCTATAGATAAACAATTTGACTACCTTGATGGTCTAGTAGTTTTCGTATGCGGCTGCTGATCATGAGGTCTCGGGTTCCGTTACCGGTTCGGACCAAATATTTGTGTGATCCACAACTATTTGTTTCGGAGCCTGGGTGTTTTCTATGTTTAATATGTATGTATTTACAAAATAATTACAGTCAGTCGTCTAGTACCCATACTACAAGCTCTGCTTGGTTTGAGACTAGATGACGTTGTGTGTAAGATGTCCGAAATATTTATGATTATTTAGTTTTTTTTTATTAATATTATGATGTTCCAACTACACTGTTTGTATTTGCGAAGGAATTTTGATATAAAGCTAGCTCATCCTGATTGTAGTAACTATAAAGTTTTTTAAGAACTTAGTTGTCCCCTAAAAGTTGATTCAAAATGAAAGTATCACTAAGAGCTACCTAATTGTCTAAGTGGCTCCTTTAACCGGTAGGACGTTGGCGAAATCGCTCCTAAATCTATAACTACATGGATTTGTATGTATGTGTATGATCTATCATGCTGTGCTCCTTTGAATATGACATGTTTAAAATCAAAGCTGTGCTCAACATAATAAATTTTCCTCGTATTTATAAATTTTCCAACGATGCTTGCTTCCTATTAGCAGTAGCGTGATGTTATAATATGTTAGCATCCTTTTTAGGGTTCCGTAGCCAAATGGTTAAAAACGGAACCCTTATAGATTCGTCATGTCTGTCCGTCCGTATGTCACAGCCACTTTTTTCCGAAACCATAATAACTATACTTTTGAAACTTGGTAAGTAGATGTAATCTGTAAACCGCATTAAGATTTTCACATAGAAATAGAAAAAAAAAACTACATTTTAGGGGTACTTACTTGGAACTGAAACTCAAAAATTTTTTTTTCATCAAACCCATACATACTTATGGATAGGTGTTCAAAAATGATGTTCAGGTTTCTAATATCATTTTTTTCTAAACTGAATAGTTTGCGCGAGAGACACATCCAAAGTGGAAAAATGTATGTCACCCCTCCTTTCTAAAATAGGAGAGTGATAAAACTAAAAAAAAAATATGTTGTACATTACCATGCAAACTACCAACGAAAATTGGTTTGAACGAGATCTAGTAGGTAGTCTTTTTTTTAATACGTCATAAATCATAAACCGCAATTTACATTTCCTTCAATCAAAACACTATTATTAAAACATGGATCAAAGTTACAACGAACTACAAGAACTGATACTGATACGGAACCGTTCTTGGGCGAGTCCGACTCGCACTTGGCCGCTTTTTTCTCCCTTGTTTTCTATAAACTTAAGTTTCATTTAAGTGTATCTGTGTACCGTATCTAATGATTAATTTCTATAGTTAAATCTTTCAAGTTCATCGTTACCTATACATTTTTAGTGGACATTTATATATTTAATACGTCAGATGATTTAGGGGCTGAATGTGGTTGATCGTGTCCTACTTTTTAGTGGGTGAAAGGGAGTCCTGATGATTCTTGCGTAAGATCACTAAAATACGCAAAGTATTAACTTGGTATCATCATCAACGGCCTTTAACAGTCCACTGCTGGACATAGGCCTCTCCTTAAAAAGGAGGTTTTGGCCTACTATACCACGCTAGCCAGACGGGTTGGTATAGGGTTGGTTTCAAGTTTTCCTTCTCTTTGCATTGCTGTTGTCTTGCATCTTATCCCTTAGTCGCCTTTTACGACACCCGCGGAATGAATAGGGGTGGTGACACTCTGTATTCTTAACCCGTCACCACATATTAAATACAAATGATGAAATGGTTCCATTCAACTTGTAAACTTTGCTAAAAAAATTAATTAAAAATAAACAAAAAGTATTCTTACGTATAATTTATATCTTTCTTTATTTATGAAAAGAAAGCGGTAAAACTAGAGTAAACTCATCTTACATAGTTAGTGAATGGCCTCATAAGCATAAACCATTTAAAACTTATAATGGAATTATTTCTGAATCTTTCCATTTATCTACCGACAAAGTATTCTTCTTTCCTCTACATTATATAAACATTAGGAGTTCAAGTTGCTTAATAATGATTGCCGCAATTGAAAGAGCGAGAGATGAACATAATGTTAATAGCTTCTACGACCTCTGTCGCCCTAAAAATATCTAATGGGATTTCCCCGAGGCATAGATAAAAGATAACTTTACAATGTTGCCAAGTTTTTATTTTATTTACCGTTAAATGCCATACAATATTATGTTAACTTTGAAAAATAAATCTACAATAAGTTAATTAATGGATAATAAAAACCAACTGATTGATACTTTTAAAATGTAAATTACAAACATAATAATAAGTCTTTTAAAATTCTTTGTTGTTTACATATTGTTGTTCAATTATTTTATTGTGTGTTTTGCCTCTTATTTTTATATTTATGCCTTCCTAAGTGAACTTACTATTCTTGGTGAAATGTATGAACAGACCGGTCTTTTCGGTAACATCGCCTCATAACTTCATGAACTCTCATGAACCGTGATAGTTACACAGTTGAAATATTCACAGATTAAAATCAAATTAACCTAAATACTTAATACTCCCATACAACAAACGTAATCATCAATCATCAACAGCCTTTAACAGTCCACACCTGGACATAGGCCTCTCCTTAGAAAGGAGGTTTTGGCCTACTATTTGCATTGATGTTGCATTGCGTAGTTTAGCCCTTAGTCGCCTTTTACGACACCCGCGGGATGAATAGGGGTACTGACACTCTGTATGCTTAATCTGTCATCTCACGGAGGTCAACAAACGTAATGTATTTGTCGTTTTTTGCTCGATTGTTGGACTCTTGAAATATATAGATCTCTGTGAGAAACAATATAGCTATCATAACATTTAACAATACTAAAAAAACTAGCTTTCGCCTGCTTCTCCGCCCGCGTGTATGCCGTTTTTTGCAGTAAAAAGTGTGTTTATGTCCTTTCTCAGGCCCTAGACTATTTGTGTACCAAATTTCACTTAAATTGGTTAAGTAGTACTCATAAATTACTATAGTTGTTTAGGGTTCTTACGAACGTATTAAAAGGCAGTGGACTGTAATGCTGATATTTTACTCGTCAAGGTATGATACAAAGAATAAAGGGAAGTCGGTCCGTCCACGGTGAATCCAAAAGGCGAGTGTCGGTCGTTGGATGCGATGTCGAACCCGTCGGGGCCGACCCCACCGCTGTCCAGTTAGTTCCGCCGCACGCCGCGGCGCTGATGCTCGCTACAGTCCTCTGTAGATGTCGCAACAATAGTAAAAGGCAACAATTGTAAATAACTCAAAAAAACTTAACTACGCGCAGTGAAAATAGTTCATCAGTGTATTTTACCACAATGCTGTGAGATTATATATACGCCATAACCATCTACACTTGTTACAATAAGATCTGCTAACATTAACAAACGCTCTAGCCGCTGGCTCAACTTCTTTGGCAAGCCAAGTTTCATATGCTTCAAGATGAGTCGAGGCTCTCGATTTTCTTTGAGGTCCTTTTCCATGCCGTTTTGTGGAAATATTCTTCTATTAGGTTAGTTTTGCCATGAAAGCCGAAAAAACAGACAGGCATTTCCGCATTCATTTTTTTTTTTGGGATTTAATGACCTGGTAACTAAGACCTTTAAGTCAAGTCTTATTTTATTTAAACAAACATAGAACTTTCACTTTGCTTTATTTTTAAATTGTTTTGATAGTATTTTTTATATATTTATATATAGGTTTGTAAGTGTTTTTGTCTTTTAATAACTGTTCTAGTGGCGGCGGGCGGGATGAAGAATCACACTTAATTTTCACATCACCGAGTTCACTCACAGCGTTGATGTCCATTTCAGTGACTATTTTCTTACTCAATTACAGCATTGGAGAGGCATAGTTTTATCACACATTTCATATTGTATCAGCAAACATGTAAAGCATTGGCGCTTTTGCGGCCATTAAACAAGTCAAACGTTTCACAGTTTTCCCGCGGTAATGAAAATTATTTTCAAAATGATGGTTTAACTTGTGAGACATTCATGTTATTACTTAACTACGCATTTTTTACTGTTAACACTTAAATTACTAGTCTCTTCTTTTTACACAAAAATCAACAAAATAACTTTTCTAACTTCTATCGAAAAACAATCAATCTCGTTGGTCTAGTGGTTAGCGTATGCGACTGCTAATCAAGAGGTCTCGGGTTCAAATCCCGGGTCGGGCCAAAAAGTGTTTTTAGGATTTTCTTAGGAAATTCCTAATAGCTGCCCGGAGTTTGGAAGTTTGGCGGTGATTCACGCCCGTGCCTCGGAGAGCACGTAAAGCCGTCGGTCCCGGTTGTCATGAACATCTATGACAATCGTTATTGGGAAGTTAGTGCCCTCAAATATACTGACAACTAGTTCAATCTTCGAATTTCAGTTCTCCCTTAGGGTTGCGGAGGTCCGGTGCCAGTCGCTCCGTGGAAAAACTGAAATTCAGGTAAAACCGGTTGAACTAGTAGCCGACCCCAAAATAAACTTGGGAATAAGGCTAAGAAGATGATAGATGCGAAAGTAATTAGGTCTCTTTGTTATGCAGGCACCACACTTCGTTATGCGCTATTCGTTATGTGTCTGCGCCGTATTCGCCCAAATATTAGTTATGCGCGCAAACAACAAACATGCCATCCACACTTCGAACTGTTATGTCAAATAAGCATCAAATAAGGCAAATATGTGTGTTGTAGAGATGTGTCATTGTCATTTTTATGGTGAACGAAACGAATATACTCTTCACACTTCGCCGTATGCGCGCGAATATCCCGCGTAACGAATAGCGCATAGCGAAGTGTGATGCCTGCTTAACACTTTTACGGCTAAACGGCTGCACCGATATTAATGAAATTTGCTATGGAGGTACTTTGATTATTAAGACATTGCATAGGCAACGAATTACCACGATATCCGACAAACACGCGGGCTGAGCCGCAAAAGCTAGTACTATTTATACCATCTTTATTTATTTTAATCTTTAATCACTTAAAAATACATCATCATCATCACTCATCATCAACAGCCATCATTCCCCTTCCCTTCGGACTGCGAAAGCGAACAGACGTGTCCACTTAGTTAAATAAAAAAAAAAAGTAATAACTAACAAATAAACAAGTTTAATTATTTAAATAAACATACTTAGTAGCATAAAGTACTAGGCGTGCATAACATAAGACGGATCACTGCCCCGGGTCAACGCGAGAACAGGATAGCAACACCTGAGACAGCATCATTGGAGTCATAGTGCACTGAGCGTGACGCTTGCCGCAACTCATAAGCGATAGCGAGTATTCAACAACTAAGGTAAATTAATTCTATTAATTATGCCGCTGAAACGCACACCTCCACGTACACCTGTTGCGGAACAAGTTGATAGTGTTGCTGCTGCTTCTTGCTCTTTAAGGTATTTACAAACTGGTTCCTCCCCTGATCTAACTACTGTCGGCCAAGAAGCTAATGTTAATACTCGTATGAAACGTAAACGCGAAGAGTGTGATTGCATGTCACGACTGGATGAAATACGCTCTTTGTTAGCGACATCTACAAACCAAACTGAACATAAGTTTTTGGAATTACAAGCTGCAATTTCTGAAATTAGTAGTCAAAATGCGGAAATAATGAATTCCATTAACTTTATATCTAAAGAATACGATGATATTAAAATTAAAATTTCAAATATGGAATCTGAACGAGATATCGACCGTCGATATATGCGTGAGTTGGAGGAAAAGGTGGACCTTATGGAACGTCAGCTGTACTCCACAAAAATTGAGATAAGGAACGTACCTCAAAATCCAGAAGAGAACAAGCAAGATCTTTGTGCTATTGTGGAAAGAACGGCTGCCGTGATTGGGCATAATTTGAAATCATCAGAAATAAAGGATGTCTATCGATTTAGAAACAAAAATAAATCAACTACGATAAATGTTGATTTCGTAAGCGCAGTAACCAAAGATGCTATTGTAAAAAAGACGCGCAAATTTAATACTAACAATAAAGAAAATAAATTGAATACCACGCATCTTAAGGTGTCAGGTCCGACTAAGCCAATATACCTAACAGAAAAGTTAACGCCAAAAGCTCAACGCTTGTACCATCTGGCTCGTAATTTTGCAAGTAGTAATGGCTTTAAATACTGTTAGACTTCTTACGGCGAAGTCCTTATACGAAAATCAGAAGGAGAACGATACATTACTATAAAAACTGAAACAGATCTTGAAAACCTCTGTACATCTATTTGACTAAGGACCGATAACAGATGCCGAATATTGATCACAAAATTGTTTAATTTGTTATTTTTAGTTTACTGTTTACTTTTCATATTTTGTAAAACTTACATTTACGATCACACACATACAGACAAAGCTCATTTTCACTACACACAAGCATTATTTGATATCGTACTGCCATCCACAAAGCTCAGGTTACAATCACAATATAAACAAATACACAAATACTCGTACCTTACATTCATTTTAAGTATACTGTTCAAAACATTTATTATTTCTATTCCATTATATATTTATAGAACTAATGCTAATTTTCTAAAAGTATGCGGACCAGAAACAATTTACAGAAATAAGTATTCTTTGAGCCAATCAAATTATATTCATGTTTTGATAATATTAAATTACAGATTACACGTAGTGGGTATTCTATCAATTAGTATTGGAATTTTTTCTGATATCTATGATGTTATTACAATTTTCAAACTACCCTACATTTTTTATAATAGTGTCCTAATATTATATAGTAAACAAAATTCAATTCCTTAAACACTACAATAATAAATGACATTGATAGGGAAGGTATTGAATGCAGAAGATTGAGTGAGCCAACTGATTATTCGCAAATGATAGCTTGTTCTAACAAAAACTCACTCTTGGTTTTGACAGTTAATATACGAAGTATTAGAGCTAACTTTGATATTTTTCTCATGTTTCTCTTAAAATTTACTAAACCTGTTGACGTAATTGTTTTAACGGAATGTTGGACAAGTGATCGATTTTCACCACCTAACATTAATAACTACAGAATGTTTAGATCCAACGTATCGTTGAATAAAAACGACGGCGTTGTGGTGTATGTTCGGGAAATATTTAAAGTGTGTTCATTTGAGCCCCAATGTACTGACGGTAATTGTATTGTGGTGAATATTGCCGACGACATGTGCATTATTTGCACATATCGTCCACCTTGCTATAAAAACCCCCTTGGTTACATAAAGTCATTGGACGATATTATAAAAACATGTGTCACGAAGAAAGTGGTTGTATTGACGGGTGATTTGAATTTGGACATTATGTCGGATAATCTTAATTCTAACTCTGCATTATATCTAAATCTAATGGCAAGCCACGGCCTTAAGCAGGGAGTTAAATGCCCTACAAGACAAAATACGTGTCTTGATCATTTCATGGTAAAAGCTACTTCAAAAGTGCAAACGTTTGTTTTTGACGAATTAACGGATCACTCACCTATTCTATTGCATATTGATTACATACCCACTTCTAAGCAGAATATGATTGTTAATAGAACTAAAATTAATTTTGATGCTATAGATAAATGCATGGAGGAGGAGTTGTGGAGTGATTTGTACTCGGTAACTGATGTTAATCAAGCTGCCAAAATATTAACACAAAAATTAGAAAACTTTATAAGCAACCACACCACGCTTCAGAAAGTATCAAAGCGTAACAGTCCCTTAAAACCTTGGATAACTATAGGTGTAATAAAATGTATACATAAACGAGATAAAATGCATAAGAAGATAAAATCAAGTTTAAATAATTTTGATATAAAAAAAGAATACTTAAATTATAGAAATACATTAAAAAGAGTAATAAAAACCCTAAAAACAAATTACTACACAGATAAATTAAACAAAAACAAAAATAATATAAAGGAAACTTGGAACACAATCAAGGAATTATGTAACATGAGACAGAATAAGACAACACCTACAGAATTGCTAAATATTAACACAAATTCAACTAGGTCACTGGATGATGTTAATGAGTTTTTTGCATCGGTTGGTTCAAACCTCGCTAAGCGAATACTGCAAAAGTTGAATACGAATGAGACTGCCTTAGCTCAAAATGCTAAAACCATGAGTACACCTTTACATTCCATGGCATTATACTTAACGAATCCTGCAGAGGTGGTCGATGTGATTACTAGTCTTAAGGCTCATAGTGCTCCAGGTAAAGATAAAATAACATCTTCTTTTGTAAAAAGGTTTCGTTTTCATCTTGCTAAACCTATATCCTACTTGACCAACTTAAGCTTTGAACAGGGAATCTTCCCTGAGATATTTAAGCTTGCTATTATCTGCCCCGTCTATAAATCAGGAGACAAATGTCTCCCCACTAACTATAGACCAATTGCACTGTTGAGTACCCTCTCTAAGATAGTTGAGAAATTGATGAATAAACGTTTGATGAGCTATATGGAGACTAATAGACTTTTAGGGGTAAAACAATACGGTTTTCGAGCCAAGCGTTCTACTGAGGAGGCTGTACTACAATTAACAACTGATATTGCGTCACACATTGACAGGGGCGACAAATGCTTAGCCGTATTCCTCGACTTACAGAAGGCATTCGACACAGTTTCTATACCGATCCTCTTATCTCGGCTCGAGAATCTAGGTATTAGGGGTAACGCACTGACGTGGTTAAGAGATTATCTCACTGAAAGATATCAATGTGTTAGAGTGGAGAATCATATCAGCAACTCCTGTGTGGGATCTTTTGGGGTCCCACAAGGAAGCACCTTGGGTCCTACGTTGTTTCTTGCGTATGTTAATGACCTGTGTAAATTTGAACTTCGAGGGGCTGACATACAAATGTTTGCTGATGACACCGTGTTATTGTTTTATAGTGATACATGGGAGAATGTAAGACAATTGGCCGAAAATGGAATGTCCCATATAACAGCTTGGCTAGAGGATAGTCTTTTGTCTCTTAATGTCGATAAGACCAGATTTCTGTGCTTCAGTAAGACAATGGCTTCCTCTCCTAAATCACTCCATCTTCGCATACATTGTCACCCTTGTAATCGTTTTGATATCAATCCTTCAGCGCATTGTGGTTGTCCAGAGTTGTTGAGAACAACCGAGTTCAAATTTTTAGGAGTGAATTTTGATGAAACATTAAATTGGAAAAAGCACATAAATTCGGTTAGTGGTCGACTGAGGAAACTTATTTATATTTTCAAGGATTTACGTGTAATACCTGACACCAAACTTTTAATACAAACATATAAAGCCTTAGCAGAATGTTTAATTACCTACTGCATATGTTCATGGGGCTCAGCAGCAAAGACACACATGATTGAGGTGGAAAGAGCTCAGCGAGCTGTACTTAAAGTACTCCTTTACTTACCATTCTATCACCCCACTCAAAAAGTGTATGAAAAAGCTGAAGTTTTAACTGTTCGAAAGATGTTTGTCTATCAGTGCATTCGTAGATACCACAAGTATACTGTACCCTTTCTGCAACCTTCGGGTAAAAGAAAAGAGAAATGTCCAATCCCAAGAGTGAGGAGCAAATTTGCTCAGCAACGATATAGTAGCATTGCACCTAGATTATATAATAAACTAGACCACAAGTACAAGACAAGAAATTTATCTAAGTACCAAATGAAAAAAACAATTAAAACATGGCTCAAGAGTTATGACTACGATGATGTGGAAGGTTTACTGTTGGTACCGACGTAGTTCAAATACCAAATTTTGAAGGAAGTTTTAATGTACGTATGTATTTACACTTACGCACACAAACACACACACGCCCACATACACACCACACACATACACACACACACACACACAAACATACACACACAATTAATATAATATTATGTTAATAAGTCTCAACGGTTCTTTGTATGTCTTACTTTATTATTATTGTTTAATAAAAAGGTTATTGTATAATTGATTTTGGGAAGGAACTGATTCCCGACATACAGCTCACGCTAGTTCGGGAATCAGGGCTTGCACTTGATTTGTATTTATTTATTAAGACAATAAAGTTATTATTATTATTATTATTATTATTATTATCAACAGTCCACTGCTGGACATAGGCCTCTCCTTAGAAAGGAGGTATTGGCCTACTATACCACGCTGGCCAGACGGGTTGATATAGGGTTGGTTTTAAGTTTTCCTTCTCTTTGCATCGATGTTGTCTTGCGTAGTTTATCCCTTAGTCGCCTTTTACGACACTCGCAGGATGAATAGGGGTGGTGACACTCTGTGTTCTTAATCCGTCACCACATGGACTTAAAAATACACTTGATGTTTATTTAGCAAGCTTGTTGAATTGTGCTAGGTACAATTATTTCTTATCCATTTTATAAGTTTCTTCTGAGTTTCTGAGTCATACGTCAGGGAGTTCCCAAGACACCCCCTGCTGCTTATACTTTATTGATAAGATGTTTCCTGTTTTCAAGATTAAATAAATACATAACTACTTAGATTAAAACCCTGTTAGATATAAACTTCAAACTTTATTTAATGTGAAGTACATAATGGGTATTTGGTTACGATGCTGTTATTACTGAGTTTAAAACGCCATATTCAGCTTTCTACTATGTAATAAATAATATTTTTATTAAAAATTACATCAAATTATATAAACTACTAGCTGAGCCCCGCGGTGTTACCCGCGTTTTATTGTTGTAACCGCGGGCAACGCCGCGGGGCGAAGCTAGTCTCAAAAAAGTAGCTTAAGTTACTCCTTATATCATCAGCTATCTACCAGTGAAAGTCCTGTCGAAATCGGTCCAGCCGTTCCAGAGATTACCCGGAACAAACACACAAATATAAAATAAAATATTGGCATATGTACCGTGTACCTATACATACATATGCATTTAGTAAAAAGCGGTTATTTTAATATTACCTACATACAGACACTCCAATTTTATTTATTTGTATAGATACCATATACACACCAAGAAACTAGTAAAAACTGTTCATTTGATATTACATACAGACACTCCAATTTTATTTATTTGTATAGATACCATATACACACCAAGAAACTAGTAAAAACTGTTCATTTGATATTACATACAGACACTCCAATTTTATTTATTTGTATTGTATAGATAGAAAGAAAGAAAACGTTTAGTTTAATGAAATTGCGACACAGTTAATAAATATTGAAAGATATTGCATGGCATTATATGCTTTAAATAGTAATTATATAATCAAGTAATTATTTTTACAAATTAATTAACTTCTATGTTCTCAATACTCTTCTTCCTAGCCTTATTCCCAATATTATTTGGGGTCGGCTACTAGTTCAACCGGTTTTACCTGAATATCAGTTTTTCCACGGAGCGACTGGCATCGGACCTCCGCAACCCTAAGGGAGAACTGAAATTCGAAGATTGTGTCTCTGCGTCTGGTGTCTCTGTAGAACGATGTCGTTTGCAAAGCGAAGGTGACTCAAGTACTTTCCATCAACCTTTAAACCCATTCTATCGAAGCACAAAGTCTTTTAGATGTCTTGCAGCGCGCATGTAAATAATTTTGGTGAAATGACGTCACCCTGACGTACTCCTCTTCTAAATAAATAAATATTTTATCATCAACAGCCTTTAACAGTCCACTGCTGGACATAGGCCTCTCCTTTGAAAGGAGGTTTTGGCCTACTATACCACGCTGGTAAAGGGTTTATTTCAAGTTTTCCTTCTCTTGGCAGTGATGTTAGCTGCTTATTTTGTTTCTTTAGTCGCCTCTTACGACACCCATGGAATGAATAGAGGTGGTGACACTTTGTATTCTTAATCCGTCACCACACGGAAATTTTTTATATTAATCAATTATATAGAAAAACCCATCAATAAGAAATACCCCTTTTCCTGTGCTGAAATCCCGTCGGACGTCACCCCATGGAGTGGTTTTATCGTAGTCATGAACAACCCATTATGTCTCACTGCTTACTATTGGTACTACTACTGCTTATTACTTCTATAAATCTACTAAAATAGGGCCAACGAGAAGCGATACAAAAGGTCATTTACCTTAAAAGCAAATGTGGAATGTTAACAATCTGTTAAGTATTTCTTTCCATCTTTTGTATTTGTCGTAATGAGGAGACATTACGACAAATACAAAAGATCTCCCGCCAAAAAAATGTTTTAATCAAGACGGGATCACCAACATTCGGTCAGTTTAGTAAATAAATAAATAAAAAAAAAGAATTATACTAATTTCCATAAATATCTTCTATATCTTCTTCTATCTATATATATAAAAATGAATTGCTGTTCGTTATTCTCGCTAAAACTCGAGAACGGCTGGACCGATTTGGTTAATTTTGGTCTTGAATTATTTGTGGAAGTCCAGAGAAGGTTTAAAAGGTGAATATATAAAAATGAATTACATTTTTCCTTTTGTTTGTTTTAAGTTTATTTCATTCAAAAGTTTAAGTCTTCAATGTATCGATTGAGGCAGTACGAAGTCTGCCGGGTCAGCTAGTAACTGATAAATTTTATAAAAACACTAGTCCCTATATAACAGAGGTCAAACATGTTCCCATACACCGGACACAGATCTATGGGAAGCGATTTTCAGATTTTTTTTTATTATTTTATTTACTTAATTTAAAACTACATTAAACAATAATTCGAATTATAAGAAAATAAATAAAAAGTCTAGTATTTGGTTGATTTATAAACTATATTGTCTATTTTACAACAAAAAGTTACCCACCCCTTCTTGTTTTTATTTTTAGTATCGCTTCTCATTGGCCGTATTTTAGAACTCGGTGTTATCAACGGTTATCGTTGTAGATCGCAAGTAACGCCAGGGAATCAAGATAGTCTAATAATTATCATAAGTTATGTTATTAGCTTGCTGTCAATGAGTCCCGACAAAATCTTAACAAACAGATAGACAAAAGTTTAAAATCTGCTTTTTAGGGTTCCGTAGCCAAATGGCAAAAAACGGAACCCTTATAGATTCATCAAGTCTGTCTGTCTGTCCGTCCGTATGTCACAGCCAATTATTTCCGAAACTATAAGAGCTATACTCTTGAAATTTGGTCAGTCGATGTATTCTGTGAACCGCATTAAGATTTTTACATAAAAATAGAAAAAAAACAATACGTTTTGGGGGTCCCCATACTTGGAACTGAAACTCAAAAAATTTTTTTTCATCAAACCTACACGTGTGGGGTATCTATGGATAGGTGTTCAAAAATGATATTAAGGTTTCTAATATCATTTTTTTCTAAACTGAATAGTTTGCGCGACAGACACTTCCAAAGTGGAAAATGTGTGTCCCCCCTCCTCTAACTTCTAAAATAAGAGAGTGATAAAACTAAAAAAAATATGTTGTACATTACCATGCAAACTACCAACGAAAATTGGTTTGAACGAGATTTAGTGAGTAGTTTTTTTTTAATACGTCATAAATCGTAACACGCAATTTACCTTTCATCCAATCAATACACTAGTTTATAAACAACGATGAAAGTTACAACGAACTACAAGAACTTTTATATGATGTTACTTGCTGGTACGGAACCCTTCATGGGCGAGTCCGACTTGCACTTGGCCGCTTTTTTTTATGAAAGTACCTACCGTATACAACTGCCTCGTTGGTCTAGTGGTTATCGTATGCGACTGCTAATCAAGAGGTCTCAGGTTCGATTTCCGGGTCAGACCAAATATTTGTTTCAAATTCTGGGTGTTTTTCTATGTATAATATAATATGTATGTATTTACAAAAAAAAAGTACGTATGTATCACTTGTACTTGTAGTAACCATAATACAATATCTGCTCAGTTTGCAACTAGATGGCGTTGTGTATAAGATGACGTAAATATTTATTATTATTGTTATTTCATATGCATTTAGTATAAAACTGTTCATTTAATACTACAAACAGACATTACAATTCTATTTATTTGTATATATAGAATAAATGATTACATTGCAATTTTAAGTTATTTTTTGATATCAAATTACAGAAACAAAATTTCCATGTAGCCCAGACGCAGTTAGTTGAGTTTTGAAGAAATGGGACTTCTTTGATAAAATATAAAAAGGTTTGCCATATGAAATAAAAAAGAAAATCAAAGTTGCAATATATCTTTACAGACAAAACAATTTTACAAACTTAGTTTAAATTTAACAAAACATTTGGTATATTTAAAAAGTAATTAAAAATTGTCTATTCAAACTCTTTAACTTATTGATTATGGTTTATATACACTATGGTCGGGGATTCCCCCAAAATTTAGTAATAAAAATAGTAGGCAAGTGTCAGATTGCTTGACGAGCATTCGGATACCAAAAAACTTAATGATTTACTAATTGCATAAAAAATTAGTAAAACGTGTGAAATTTCTATCAATATAACGTTGGATTAATTTAAATATATACAATACATAGACAAAACATCATATAAATCTTTAGTTTTTTAATTTAATGAAAATTTTTATACTTCTGAATAAGGCATTTTGTTTATACATTTAATAAGTATATTATTGAACTATATTATAAAATATAACTATAAATTATACAAGATTTATTTTGTACATGTATTATCTTTATACTATTTTAACTAATACATACAATTAATAACATTCCTATTTTAATGTGAACTTTTCATTTCATTTCCAAAAACTAACTAGAATAACGTGTAAAACGATGTCAACTATAATTATATTTAAACATTATGTCCGTAATATCTATAAATTTCGACATAAACTTATAAATAGGTACATATTACTTTTGAAGTTGCATTCTTTTACGAAAAGTTTGTGCTCTAAATAACTGAAATCAGTTAAAAAATCAATAAATCTATCATAAATAAAGTAATTATAGCACCGTTATCAGTAGAACAGACGTATAGAAACACGTTTTCTTTGAGAATAACCAAAAATTATTACAAGAAAAACGTTCATCAGAAGTACATAACAAAGAGTATGTAACACTACGTATACATAAAACTTTTTTTACAAGCGTCAATTTCTTGTTAACTCATAATGGTTAGTAACAAAAATATTGTTAATAACATATTGTTTAATTGAATTTTGTTAAGCTGTTAAAAAGTTTAAAAATTTAAGTTTACTTTCACCTAAAAACACGAACTTTTTACTTTTAAAATTATGACACTTGAATCTTGATCAAAACAATGTGATTGTTTGTTACACATACTAGATTAGATATTAATAAGGATTGATTGATTAAAAAAATAACTACTTAAAGACACATAAAAATATATTATTTAAGTATGAATTTATAAAATAAACACTCATCTTAAAACAATATTATTATTTTGAAATAATGAGTAGTTTTTTAAGTTTTTAAAATATTATGTAAAAAGTGACAGATTAAAGAAAAATATATTAAGACATTCGGAATGCACTTCTCCCGTTTCATTTTACCGAATGTTGGAATCAAATGTTTGATTTAAATTTATAATAAATTTTCAATCTAAATATAAATGTTCATTATATAATTATTATTTAATATCATTGTTTCATTTCACTAAAAAACTAACAATTTGTTACTATAAATTAAATATTTTATCAAAACAGGTCAAGGCTAAATGGAACTCTGTAGAACGAAACGTAGTAACGGGGGGAATGCCTCGGTGTAACTATCAAAAAACCCTTTACACTCCACGAGAAAAATAATACTCTGATCCCATTTATCGTACGAGAACCATTAACTTCTAAACTGATGTTAGTATTTAAATATTGATCAGCTATCACTAGGCCGTTTTTGCTAATTGTGATTTAAGAAAGTTATAATTTCTAACTCTAAGTCTTTTTTTTCCAAGATAATTCAGGATTGGCTACTAGTTCTATCAGTTTTTGTACACAGAGCGACTGGCATCGAACCTCTACAACCCTGACGGTGAATTGAATTCGAGGGTTGATCTAGTTGCCTATACCCATGCCATAGATGTTAATGACAACCAGGACCAAAACCGTTAAAGCAAAATGCGGCGTGAAACATTATTATTGACTTTGTGATGGAAACGATCATTAATAAGTTAAAACATATTACGTGAATGTGCCATAAAAAATATATTAACATACTTCGTATGTACTATACTTAGCATTCACTTGTACCTACACAGAATCAAAGCATTAAATAATATATTTAGCAATAGTTAAATTGCATAATGCAATAGTATTCTAGTAAATATACTAGAATACTATTGCATTATTCAATAGTATTCTATTCAGTTTTAAGCAGTCTGCAATTTCCATATCCTTTTTCTTCGGTAAGCCTAGTGACAGACAGACGGATTGTGAAATCTTAGGAATATGGTTCCGTTTTGCCCTATGGGTAACTAACCCTAAAAGCTACAACATGATAAATGGCAATCTAAGAAATTATTTTTGTGAAGCAACGTCATGAGGTCACGACACGATCACGTTCCGACTAAATTAAAATCGGTCACCATAAAGAACATCTAACCATAAACACGAAACGTAATTCTTATTTCATAAACGTTGGTCGGGATTGTAGTTGTAGGGGGTTACCCCAAAAATATTGACATCGAAACATGTAAAAGACCCGAAGACCGTCAGTTCTTGTTGTGTACGATGTGAGTGTCAAGCGTAAATTAATAATAATAAGAAATAACAAACCTACTTTGTGATTAAAAACTAATTAAATCTTATAAAAATGTCACACGATATCAAAGCTATTACGATAAAAAACCCCAACAAGAAACTACCTGTGTTAATAAACAACAAAATTGTGTTCAAAAAAGACATTTTCAAGGGCAACGTGAAAGTAGTTAAATCATTACAAATACAAGAGGACGTGCTTTATGAATCGAAGCCCGGGGATTTTTTGTCCGGGGATGCCCGTGAGATTACTATAGTGAATAGGTTATACAAAAATGATAATTCTTCGCGTACTATAGCCAAGTGCAGGTTGCTTACTGGTGAAGTGTTGGAAAAAACATCGGAAAATATCACGAAGATTATTGGACAGAAGAATTACGATATATTATTTAGTGCGTTATGTTCAGTTATTAATCAAGAATTGAGAATACGTGGTATTTATTCCCTTCTTACGGTTCCTAAGACTACTAATAATATCAGCTGTAGTGCTACCGATAAAATTTGTAAAAAAATGGAAGTGTATTGTCAGACTGACGAGTCGTATCTAGAAACATATAAGAAGTCAACTCCGAAACGCAGAGCGAAGAGAACCCATTTAACACCTTATGTTATAAGAGATGTTTCAGACCCTAAAATACCAAAACGTCTCGTGATACCACCAAGTAATTTCAGTACAATATTAAAGAACGTTGACAACATGAAACAAGAATGTCCGAAAGAAGAATTTCCAGACCTCGGCAACGGTACCTTGATTGATGAAGATTCGAACCACAGCAACAGCAGTATATCAGGGTTCTCTATTAAAACATCACAGCAATTACTCCATAACCCGTATGGTTTGATTATAGCTAATGTTGATAAAGTTACACGGGATCCCGATGTGACTAAAAAAGAAGATAGTTATAAGCTCCACAATTTAGATTCCGGAAAACTTAGTCACATGGAAGAGAAATGTCCACCTGTAAAGAAACCACTGCCCGATATACCACCGCATCAATGGCAGAATTTGATATTGGAACAAGGTCTGCGCGATTATAACAACTGCTTGCAGTACGATGAAAGCGGTCACTTGTAAGTATTTTTTTTATTTGATTTATTTTAATCTAGTCTTAAGAATAAAAATGACATTTGTGCTGTCGTAATTCGTTGGTGAGACCGGAGGCCCAATAATGCAGTAGTGTGGGTCACCATACTGCATTGTCTTTAGGTTACTTTGGTAGGCTTGAATTTAAAAAAAAACCACCAGGACAAAATCAATGCGAAGATATCACGTGAAATAACCAACCTACTCATCAGGCCAGCATGGTATTAAATCCAAACCACCATGCTAGAGAATAGCCTATATCCAGCAGTGAACCGTTAATGGCTGTATAACGTCTCATGTGATAAATACTACCTAAGTCCCGAGGTGCTGTCCAATGATGGAGAGCATTAGGCG
Organism: Phragmatobia fuliginosa; assembly: GCA_932526445.1. NCBI lineage: Eukaryota > Metazoa > Arthropoda > Insecta > Lepidoptera > Erebidae > Phragmatobia > Phragmatobia fuliginosa. The sequence continues at coordinate 1,046,784 of OW052083.1, read as the reverse complement.
CTCATAGTGTGGGTCACTGTGCTGCATTGAAAATCAATAAATATGTTGACCTCTTCTCCTGGATTCTACTCATGCTTTCCATTAGGCAGAGTCACTTTGGTAGGCCTAAATATGCAAATAAAATAATTATTATATAAAGAAAAAACTTGACTGCGTAAAAGTAATGAACTGAAAAGCGAAAAATCTCTTGTTTAGTAACTAAGTTTTGATTACTCTTCGGAAAGATTGTATCTATTTGTATAATATTTGTGTGCAAATCGGGTAGGTATGAGAATCGGTCAACATCTATTTTTCATACCCCTAGGACATGAGCAGAGCCGCGGGCATCAGCTAGTATCCATAAAAAATTTGGATTGATTATTGTATTGTTATGTAAGTTTACTAAATTAATGCTAAAACAGAATAAAATAAATACATAGACCTACCACGCATGGCCATCTGTGCTGAATCTGGTGAACAGATTACTGATAAATCCATATCCATTATTAATACTATTAATACTATATAATGGTCTCGGGTTCGATTCCCGGGTCGGACTAAATGTTTGTGTGATCCAAATTTCATTCAAATCATTTCAGCGGTTTGGTTTGAATTTGAATGAAAGAAAAAAAACATGGTCCACACAGTAAAGCAATAGAAACAAATTTAGGTGTACATCACTAGGATCTGCATCAAATGTGCGAACCAGAATGGATTGCCATCTCAGCTGAAAATTAGGCGGTGACGCTAAAATCACTCGAATTTTCGAAGTATCCATGTTTCTTTTCTAAGCTGAATAAAAAGAACATCTGAAAGTCGTTAATCGAATGTTGCAATTTTTAAAAGAAGAACCTCATAGGTACGATTTGAAAAAAGTTTCACTCAAAATTCTCAAACCATGAAGGTTGTATGTATAAAATGGTAATTTCATACTTTAACCCCTATTATTATACATAGAAAACACCCAGACTCCGAAACAAATGTTTGTGGATCACACAAACATTTGATCCGACCAGGAATCGATCGAACCGTCCAATCGCTAACCACTAGACCAACAAGGCAGTCAAAAATGGCAACACAATCGTGCGCGCACAGCAGAAATAAAGAAAGATTAATTGAATAAATTATACCTACGAGTAAATACAAAAAAAATATTGAACCCAGTACATTTGCGAAACAGTAACCATTGTACCAAAAGGGTGCATACATTTTTGACGTTAAATTATTTAGGGAGAGGGAGGTCGACCGTGTCTTATTTTTTCTTACAAAAAGATTACTTATTAAATAATAAACAGGGGGGGACTACAACTCTTATGTTTCTTATTTAGGAGAGGGAAGGGTTAATTCCAGAGATTTCCTTTCGAAGCTATACCTGGGTCCTTGACTCATAGTACCGGAGACGGTGTTCCGTTTTAGTCGGTTCGAGTCCGATATAGCCACTAACTGGTGGTATTCTTGGGGATTTCTGCACGTATAAAAAAAATAGAAAAAAACAGGCAGGAAGGAGTCAAAGACCACCAAAAATCAAAAGGCAGGCACTTCAGTAAGACTTAGAGCGCCTTCACACTAGCGTTTGTCCAGCGTAGGCGTTCGATAAACGTATGCGCAGCGCAAACGCCGCGACGACGAGGCGCAGGCGTCGCGTTGTCGCAGCGTTGCGGAAGGATAAATGAATACGCTGCGTTAGCGCCGCAGGTGCGCGACGCATGCGCCGCGTTACTGCGGAGTCATGTACATTCCTGTTCACATTAGACATCGCCCAAATGAGGCGATACACAAAGCCTCAAATGTGTATCCTGATATTGTATATCACTGTGTATTTTTTGCAACAGTTCATCGAATATAGGCTTCGCCATTCGAAAGTAAGAATAAAAATATTTTGAATCATTTTTTATGTGTTTACAATAAAGTACAAAATAATCACTTTCACTTAACCGTGCACTCCTTAATGGGCTCTCCCACATCCTTTTATTTTTTTTTGCACGTTTTCGTAATTTTTTTTTTTAACAGCAAAGTCAACAATAGAGTTTCCTCGTCAGAATCCATTTTGTTAATGATATTCCCGAAACGACAACGCAATTGTGTGATGTCTGCGCCGCGTTAGCGCAGCGTTCAATTGACTACAGAAGAAATGCCGCGACAACGCGACGCCTGCGCCTCGTCGTCGCGGCGTCTGCGCTGCGCATACGTTTATCGAACGCCTACGCTGGACAAACGCTAGTGTGAAGGCGCTCTTAAGGCATTCTTTAAATGAGATGATGGATTTCGTCACTTAATATAGACGATAACTAATGACTAGAAATATTTTTTGTACTGTTATCAGTTATCACTATTCATCGTAACTACTGCAGGGATTTCCAATATTTGCAGAGTACCTAGCAGGCCTCTCGTATTCAATGTGCTTGAGTTTAATTTCCGTATGTTGACAGGTTAAGAATACAGAGTGTCACCACGTAGGTAGTAAAGCCAAGCTGATTTCAGTACGAATGGGTCGACTCAACCGGGGCAGTACTACCCTCACATAGAAGACCAACCTAATGCAGGCACCACACTTCGTTATGCGGGTTATTCGCGCGCATACGGCGAAGTGTGGAGAGTATATTCGTTTCGTTCACCATAAATGACAATGACACATCTCTATAACACACATATTTGCCTTATTTGATGCTTATTTGGCATACTAGTTCGAAGTGTGGATGGCATGTTTGTTGTTTGCGCGCATAACTAATATTTGGGCGAATACGGCGTAGATACATAACGAATAGCGCATAACGAAGTGTAGTGCCTGCATAATAATGACAGCGTTAGTATTTCGTTCGTGAGTGTGAGACCAGAGGCCCAGTCAAAATCTTAAATTACTTCTTATGTTATTAGCTAACTTCAAATGAATGCCCCTTCAAAATATGTTCAGCCATTACATAAATAGCCGGAGTAAATTAAAAAAAATGCTTATTTGATGTAAGCACCGTATATACTACTGTACCATGTATAATGTATGTTTGTAAAGTCTTCCCTGACACAGAATGATCCTAATAATAAATAAATAAATAATAAATAAATAAATATTTGGACAACTGACACACAACATCATCTAGTCCCAAAGTAAGCAGAGCTTGTGTTATGGGTACTAAACAACTGATATAAATACATAAACATACTTTTTTTTTTTGTAAATATGTACATACATATTAAACATAGTTCGGGAGTATAATGCGGGAGTTCTTTGTAAAAAAAGATCGAATACTTTTAAATGTATTTATTTAAAGAACTTATCAACTGCCTCGTTGGTCTAGTGGTTAGCGTATGCGACTGCTAATCAAGAGGTCTCGGTTTCGAATCCGGGGTCGGGCCAAAAAGTGTTTTTGGGATTTTCTTAGGAAATTCCTTTTGGATGTTTGGCGGTGATTCGGGCCCGTGCCTCGGAGAGTACGTAAAGCCGTCGGTCCCGGTTGTCATGAACATCTATGGCAATCGTTATTGGGAAGTCAGTGTCCTCAAATATACTGACAACTAGTTCAATCTTCGAATTTCAGTTCTCCTTTAGGGTTGCGGAGGTCCGATGCCAGTCGCTCCGTGGAAAAACTGATATTCAGGTAAAACCGGTTGAACTAGTAGCCGGCCCCAAATAAACTTGGGAATAATGGCTAGGAGGATGATATAAAGAACTTATCATGATATAACAAAAACGCATTTAGATTTTTAACCGACTTCAAAAAAGGAGAAGGTTCTCATTCGACTGTATTTTTTATTTTATATGTTCGTTACCTCAGAACTTTTGATTGGGTGAACAGATTTTGATAATAATTCTTTATTTATTTGAAAGCTGGTGCCTCCTACGTGGTCCTATTATAAGGAAAACAGGATCTGATTGTAGGATTCTGGAGAAATCGAAGGAACTCCTCAAATATCATAGGCGTGCCTGTCGCGATTTGGGTACTCGGAATAGTTTTTCTATGAAGTCGGTTTTTTTTTGTTAAAATTACATTTATTTGTATATATTAAATATCATTTTACAATTTAGATATTTATTATCGAGATAAGCGCCGCGCCACTAGATGCACATAATGCAAGCACAATTGTATTGTTTGTACCATGACGCTGCGCTGAGATAAGAACGACACGTGCACAACATATACAATTAAATGCACAATATATTGTAATTCCCCGGTTTGTGTGCTTGCTCTTAATTCCTGCCTCGTTGGTCTAGTGGTTAGCGAATGCAACTGCTAATCAATAGGTCTCGAGTTCAATTCCCGGGTCGGACCAAATGTTTGTGTGATCCACAAATATTTGTTTCGGAGTTTGGGTGTATTCTATGTATAATATGTATGTATTTACAAAAAAAATGTATGTTTATGTATTTATATCAGTTGTTTAGTACCCATAATACAAGCTCTGCTTAGTTTGGGACTAGATGGCGTTGTGTGTAAAAAAATGTCCGAAAGATTTATTTATTGACCGCCTTGGTGGCGCAGAGGTAACGTATGCGACTTATGTGCTCAAGGTTCATAAGTTAGCAGTAGGTACATATAATAAGAATATATAAATATTTCGGACATCTACAACGCCACCTAGTCCCAAACTAAGCAGAGCTTGTATTATGGGTACTAAACAACTGATATAAATACATAAACATACTTTTTTGTAAATACAGACATACTAGTTTTCGCCCGTTTATCTCGATTATTTCAGTAAAAAGTAGCCTATGTGTTATTCTGATATATAAGCTATATTACTGTAAAGTTTCATCCAAAACAGTTCAGTAGTTTTTGCGTTAAAGAGCAACAAATACATACTCACAAACTTTCACGTTTATAATATTCGTAACTATTATACATATTAACACCCAATCTCCGAAACAAATATCTGTAGATCCTATAAACACTTGGTTCGATCCGGGATTTGAATCCGAGACCTCAAGCACAGCGTCTACTAATGCGCTACTGATGGAGGCAGTTCAACTAGGTCGATAGCTTAATCTAAGTATACAAATAAATAAAATTGGAATGTCTGTTTGTAATATTAAATTAAAGGATTTTTACGAAATGCATGAAAGTGTATAATGTAAACTTACACAGAAATGCAAGTTTTAACATTTTTGTCCGTCCCTCTGGAACGGCTGGGTCGATTTTGATGAGACTTCCACTCGCAGATAGCTGATGATATAAGGAGTAACTTAGGCTTCTTTTTTTAGACTAGCTTAACCCCGCGGCGTTGCCCGCTGTTACAACAACAAACGCGGGTAACACCGCGGGGCTAGCTGAGTATACAATAATGATGCGAGACAACTAGTTCCATCTTTTAGGTCACCGTTCAAAGTACAAAGAATGAACGTGTAAATATCGCGCTACGATTACTACATTAAAATAGGGCAAGTGCGTGTCAGACCACGCATAGAATAAGGTTCCGTAGTCATATACAATGACAAGTGTAATTAAAATCACGCCCAATAGATAATTGTTATGTTTATTTATTATTTCGTTGCTTTTATACGAAGTTTTTCAAGTAAGCGTATTTCACAAGTTATGCCTCAATAACTGCTGAACTAACAAAGCTATCTAAACCGTTATAGTTTCCCTTTATCACATGGACTACCATACTGGTTTTTTTTAGATTTCTCGAGCCAGCCGTTTAGCTTTTAGAGGGGTGGGGGGGACGCTTAATTTTAACAAAAAAAAAATGTCCCTTTAAGTGAAATAACTCGCAAACCGATACCTAAATGAAAAAATCTTCGCAACCTCTCAAATGTTTTTAAAAGACCTATCTAACGATAACCCACACTATGGATTAGATGCGAGAAAAAAACATCACCCTACTTTAGGTGTAGGGGGCCTCCCCTTTATGTAAAGTTATTATCTCCAGAAAAAAAATGCTAGGAAAATATTACTAATTTCTTTATTATTTTTTTCATATCAGACCAATCCACGCGGCTGTTTTGACGAGTAATCTGAACCTATTAAAACGACAATGCCTGGTCCTGAAGATGAGGGGCATATCAGTGGATCTGCCAGCAGATAATATGGTAAGTTTTTTAAAAATAAATAAATTAATATTTCGGACATCTTACACACAACGTCATCTAGTCCCAAACTAAGCAGAGCTTGTATTATGGGTACTAGACAACTGATATAAATACATAAACATACTTTCTTTTGTAAATACTTACATGTGATACATAGAAAACACCCAGACTCCGAAACAAATACATATTTGTGGTTCACATAAACATTTGTGTGATCAACAAATTTTAATGTAATCTATACTTTTAATAAAGCCAAAGTGTTTGGTTGAAAACGCTATTCACTCAAGAAATGCTGATACCTATTTGAAAAAAATCTTTCACTGTTAGATAGTTCATTTATCGAGGAAGGCGATAGGTTATATATTATCACGTTTTTAATACGTCATAAATCATAAGCCATAATTTACATTTCTTACAGTCAAAACACTATTATAAAACATCGATAAAAGTTACAACGAAAAACAAAAACTTTTATATGATGTTACTTGCTGCTACGGAACCCTTCATGGGCGAGTCCGACTCGCACTTGGCCGCTTTTTTTCGTTTCTAAGGCTTCAATTGCGTGCGCTACCTAAACGGTTGAAGTTTCACAAAAAACAATGTATGCAGGAAATGTCCCCCTTTAAAAGTTCTAATAATAAAATCTGCTTCAGCATATGTCTATCTTTTAAGGTTGGCTGACTAGAACCAACCAGCCAATACCGTGTGGTGACGAATTAAGAATACAGAGTGTCACCCCTATTCATCCCGTGGGTGTAGTAAGAGTCAACAGCACTGCACAGAGAAGGAAAACTTGACACAAACCCTTTTTTTTCTTTTTTCGTGTGGAAAATCCTCACGGTCCGTCACCCCGCCGGGGTTTTCGATTCGGCGGGGCGGTGTGTCGAACTCGAACCGACTAAAAACCACACGGCGTGCCTCTTTGCGCTTCTATTTAAGGAGGAGGAGTGGTCCAAGGTGAGATCTCCTTCTGGACTCTTCTTGACGCAAACCCTATACCAACCCGTCTGGCCAGCGTGGTAGTAGACCATTACCTCCTTTCTGAGGAGAAGCATATGTCCATCGGTGACCTTGCACAAGCTATAGATGTGAATTATGAAATATATACAAATAAATAAAATTTGGAGTGTCTGTATAATATAATCCTATTAATATTATAAACGCGAAAGTTTGTGAGTATGTATATGTGTATGTATGTTTGTTGCTCTTTCACGCAAAAAGTACTGAACGGATTTGCATGAAACTTCACAGTAATATAGCTTATATATCAGGACAACACATAGGCTACTTTTTACTGCAATAATCGAGATACACGGGCGAAAGCTAGGTGATTATAAAAATATCACTGTTAATCTCCTGTCAAAACTTCACAGGTTGCTATGCATAACGCACTTGCATAGCAACCATAATGATAGTAAATGGCTAATTTAGAAATGAGTTCTGGATAATCATACATGTAGGGTACTTTTTATAACGAAAATACGCGGGTATCAAGTAGTATCAAAAAATAATAATCCTGTAAGAGATTGCCGTAATGCGATAAGGCCGCCACTTGTACTGACCTAGCATTAAGTTCCTTGTTATCTGTTGTACAATAAAGTGATTTATTATTATTATCAAATGATCAGTTTTTTAGTAAGGGCCACAGCACACTAGCTACTTTTAGCATCGGCGATCGGCAACTAGTCGCTTTTTAGAAGCTAAATACGGCGACCGAACGCTCTACACCGCACACTTAAAAAATTCCAAACGCGGAGATTGAGTCTCTTTTTAGAAGCGCGACACAGCAGCTGAACGCTACTCTCCGCACACATTCGGATGCCGGTAGCATCGATTTGGCATCTGAGCAGTCGCTAAAACGCGCGTTTCCGATACCGCGATCGAACGCAGGAAGTCGTTAAAACGCGATGCAGCATCGATGCAGTCGCCAAATCGCCGATCGCCGATGCTAAAAGTAGCTAGTGTGCGGTGGCCCTAAATGCATATCAAAGTATATATGGTACTTACTACAAAGTACTTTTTTTTATCTGTATGTTTGAACCGGCTTGTTCTGGAACGACTGGAGCGATTTTCAAAGGATTTTCACTTGCAGATAGCTGATAAAATAAGGAGTAACTTAGGCATTTTTAAACTAGTTTTTCTCTGCAGCGTTACTCGAGATTTACAAAAATAACCTTGGGTAACGCCACGGGAATCAGCTAGTATTATAAGGCTTTATTGTTATGACTACGGAACCTTAAAAATCAGCACATAAAGTAGTTTTAACAGTAACTTGACACTTAAATATAACGGTTACGTCGTCGCTTAGTTTGTTTTCGGGGAATTCCCGCGCTAGTATTTGTGTAAACGTTCATGTTATTATAAATGGCGCGTATATTATAAATTATTGTTTACATAATATGATACTTATCTATAGATACCAATAAGCAAAATGACTGCACGGTTGGCCTAGTGGTTTATGCGGTCGCCACGTCGCTTCCTACTGCGCCAAGTGTCGTGGGTTCAAATCCCAGGTGGGATAACACTTTGTGTGATTCACAATTTGTTGTTCCGAGTCTGGGTGTTCTTTGTGTCCGTTTCATATATGTTTGTAAAGTCCCCCGCGACACAGGAATTTATTTCCCTAATATTAAATGAAGAGTTACGGTAGTATACGATACTTTAAAAAAAGATTTTTTTTTCTGTCTATCTGTTTGTTCCGGCTAATCTATGGGACGGCTGGACCGATTTTAATGGAACTTTCACTGGCGGATAGTTGGATATACATAATAGTTAACTTACTTTGCTCCGCGGTATTACTCGCGATTTTCAACATTAATCGCAGGTCTCAGTTGGTCTCTTATACATTTATAAGAGGTCGATATCTGTATATTAAAGATATCGAAAAAAACGAATAAAAGAGTTTTTATTTAAATTTAAATCAAATCAAACCATTTTTATTTCAAATAAACCAATACAACGGCACTTTTGAAACGTCAAGTAGTCAGTCAGTAGTCAGTCGTGAAGCTAATTGTCTGTTCCAATTCGTAGATCCTATGGAGAAGAACAGACAAGAAACTCCATGGACACTCAAGGTTAAGTAAAAGGACTCAAACCAACAGTTTTTACAATTATTTGTCTATGTTTTTGTGCGCACTAATCTCAGAAGTGGCTTAACCGAATTGGATGCGATTTGTATTTTGTTAAACTTCAAGTAACATTTCGTGTTTATGTGATAAATAAAAAATAAAATTACTAAAAGAAGACACCACGATAACCAATATTTACGCGAGTAGAACCAGAAATTGTTGTACCGAGTCTCGGCGTTCTTTGAGTTTGTACCGTGCTTGTAGTCCCACGCGACACAGAGTTTGTTCTCAACTCTTTGTTCTGCATAGTTTGCTTCAGAACTCGGCTTTTTCAACACTAATCACCACCATTTTTGATTCATCACTATCGACATTCATCATTAACAATAGATAAGGTCACATTCATCCCGCGGGTGTCGTAAAAGTCGACTAAGGGATTAACTGCGCAATATAACATCAATGCAAAGAGAAGGAAAACTTGAAACCAACCCGTCTGGCCAGCGTGGTATAGTAGGCCAATACCTCCTAAGGAGAGGCCTATGTCCAGATGTGGACTGTTCAAGGCTGTTGATGATGATGATGATGAAGGTCCACTGCTGGACTTAGGTGGCCTTCCAGGAGATGGTTAAGGCCATACGTCTTCGGGCCGAGTTCGGGTCGGAGACTGGCAAGACACGTTGTATCTTGCCGTTGGATCTCCAACTGTTTCGTTACTTACTGACTGACCGACAGACAATGCACAGCCGAAGCTACTGCACCAGGAAGCCGAAATTTGGAATGTGTGTTCCTTGAGGAGCGTAGGCAACCACTAAGATAGGATTTTGGAAAAACCCACCCTTAAGGATGTGACGTAATACGTAGGCGAAAACGTGGGGAAAAGCTTACGATAATAACAGAGATCGACTGCTTAACATGACCTCTGAATCACGGAAAAGCTTATAAAATATCATGCCACCAACGATCACCCATCTAAGTACTGACCGCGCCTTCGTTGCTTACCCTCGGTGACTATTTCAAATCACCTAAGCTTTGAGTGCGTCACTATCGTCAAAAACCAGGAAAAAATATGTTCAAAATAAAAATTTTATGACATTTATTTGGAATTTTGAGTTCTTAAAACTCGTGAAAGTATGTAAGATGACACATTGATGATAAGAAAATATCATAAGTCATAAATGTTGTGAAATTTATCATAAATTAATGACTCATGACCTTATTGGACTTGATATATAATAATTGACCTGTTGGTGTCGTAAGAGGTGACTAAGGGTAGAAACCTACGCAGGACAACGGCACTGCTAAGAGAAGGAAAACTTAAAAATAAATATTTCGGACATTTCACACACAACGTCATCTAGTCCCAAACTAAGCAGAGCTTGTATTATGGTTACTAAACAACTGATATAAATACATAAACAATCATTTTTTTTAGTAAATACATAGAAATCACCCAGACTCCGAAACAAATGTTTTGCGGCTTAGAAGTTTGCGGATCACACAAACATTTGGTCCGACCCGGGAATCGAAACCGAGATCTCAAGCAGAGTCAAACCTCGGCCTCCTCTCAAGAGAGGATTAAGGCCATACGTCCCCACGCTGGCCGAGTGCGGGTTGGGGACTGGTAAGACAACGTTGTGACTACGTTACCTTGCCGTTGGATGTTTTTAAGCCGCCCGAAAGCCTCCAACTAAGGTTCACGACTGTTATCTTAATTCATTTAATTTATTACTTTATGGAGCCTCCCCTCTGTCTAGTATTTTTATGTAAAAATAACATTTAAACTACCCCTCTAAATCATCTTACAGCCCCCGCACATTGAGCCACTAGTGGCGACCACATTACAACGACTAGTGGCGGCCACAAGTTGCGGACGCGTTTCTCCATACATTCTGTATAGCATCAGCGCACACCGAGCGTTTGAGTGGCCGCACTCGCAACTTGTGGCCGCGTTTTGTCGTTCGACTCGCGCACACACGGCCACAGTTGCTGGCTTCTCCCCGCTCCCTCTTAAACTGAACAAGACAACTTGAACAACTGCCGCAAGTGGCAGGCACTGAAGGCCGCATCAAGCCACAAGTGGCTGCCACTACCTGAACCACAGGTTGTGGCGTTTAGTAGCGGCGACTGGTGGCCATAATGTGCGGAGGCTCTTACGAAAAAAATTAGACTCTAAGACTCTTTCTACTTTATATACAAATTATCTCCTCTTTTCCACTGTATATTTCGTAGTTCTTAGTTACCAAAATAATTATTTATATAAGAGGGTACTTATACTCAAACTTCGATTCAGTTCGCACTCATCTTTATGAAGGTCCGATGCCAGTCGCTCCGTGTAAAAACTGATATTCAGGTAAAACCAGTTGAATTAGAAGCCGACCCCAAACACTAGTTCAGAATTATTTATATTTATTTCTTAAACGCATTGGTCTAATTTGATCAATGCGTCACTATTTGCTTAACGCGAATAGGCTAGAGCTATTGATTATATATGATTCAGCTGTACAAAGTGTACAGAATATGAAGTCATACCGAAGGTGATTCCCCCTAACCCCTCACCATATTAGGTCTACATGCATTCCTTGATAACGTTTTCCTCAATCACACATGCGATCACATAAATTGCTGATGCCCGCGGCTCTGCTCACGTCCTTGAAAAATAGATGTTAGCCGATTCTCAGACCTGTCCGATATGCACACAAAATTTTATATAAATCGGTCCAGCCGTTTCGGAGAAGTATGGTTACTGACATTGTGACACGAGATTTTTATATATAAGATATTAAAATTATTGACGAAATACGGACAAAGTCACGAGCAAATGCTAATAATATGATATATATTTTAAATATACAGGTAACGCCCTTTCCAATGATACCAAACTGGGATTATTTATCTAATTTTTTTTAACACAGTACTTTATGATCGCTAGTGGGCGCACCATTAGATACAGCGACACGTCATAGCCAGCCGACGACCAAGACGCTTCTAACGATACCTTTATCCAGTTCTTATGAGTAGTTGAGGAGCTATGCGGGAACAGACGAATATATATACATAACCTGTATGTATATTCGTCTCATAACATACATAACAACAAAAAATAACTATAATAACTAGTTCATCATCATCAACAGCCTTTAACAGTCCACTGCTGGACATAGGCCTCTCCTTAGAAATGAGGTTTTGGCCTACTATACCACGCTGGCCAGACGGGTTGATATAGGGTTAGTTTCAAGTTTTTCTTCTCTTTGCATTGATGTTTTCTTGCATAGTTTATCCCTTAGTCGCCTTTTACGACACCCGCGGAACTAGGAGTGGTGACACTCTGTATTCTTAATCCGTCACCACACGGAGAATAACTATTTATAATAACGAAATTCGTTTCACGTTATCGCTACCGGAATGAAATGCAAAAATATTAGGACTTCCTGTTCATCTCTGTATATTCTCGTGGGGGAAATACAACTTTCGGAAAACCTATATAATAATATGGTATATGTTTTGTTGCGGTTTTCCTTACAAACAATACCTGCTGGAGAGTTTTTTTTTTTTTTTTTATTTTTTTTTAAAAAGACAACTCCCGCAATAAGAATATAAATTCCTGTGTCGCGGGGGACTTTACAAACATACATGAAACGGACACAAAGAACACCCAGACTCAGAACAACAAATTGTGAATCACACAAAGTGTTATCCCACGTGGGATTTGAACCCACGACACTTGGCGCAGTAGGAAGCGGCGTGGCGACCGCTTAAACCACTAGGCCAACCGTGCAGCCGATGCAATATTGTAATAACTAAACTACCATGTTTTAGGAATATCAACAACCCATAATGTCCTAGTACCACTTTTGTACACAGTACCCGAGTACAGAGTACAGAGTGCACACACAGTACAGTACCCAAGTACCACTGCTGGGCCCGGGTCTACTCTCAAGAGAGGGTTAAGGCCATACGTCTCCACGCTGGCCGAGTGCGGGTTGGGGACTGGCAAGACACGTTGTGGCTACGTAATCTTGCCCTTGGATGTGGATTAAGGTAGATTAAGCTACCCGAATGCCTCCAACTAAGATTCACGACTGTTATAACAGTCGGGACTTCGTAACGTGACCGCCGAATCACAGAGATGCTCCTGCTATCATACCAGTAACGGTCACCTATCTAGGTACTGACCGTGTGGTTGTTGCTTACCCTCAGTGACTGTTTTTAATCATCTAGGCGCCCTGGTCGGACCAAATGTTTGAGTGATTCGCAAATGTTTGATATGGAGTCTGTGTGCATTTACAAAAAAGTATGTTTATGTATTTATATAACTTGTTTAGTACCCACAATACAAGCTCTGCTTAGTTTAGGACTAGATGGCGTTGTATGTAAGATGTCTGAAATATTTATTATTATTATTATGATATTTTATTCCAGACACCTCTAAGAATGTCACTATATCAAGACAGGGTGGACATGACCTCATTGCTGCTCCAGTACAACGCTGATATCCTGGACAGCGATGCCCAGGATAGGACCAACTTCCATATAGCTGCTGAAATGTCTACCGACCATCTGCAAGTCCTCATCAACCATTGTCGGCTGAATGCCAAGTGAGTTCTGATGTCTTAGAGGCTTCTTCTTTCAGCATACTGCCATCTACTGCTGAATGAAGACTTCTCCCAAAAGCCTACCCTCCCGGCTTACAGGCTTCAGTTTTTATATGTATATGTTACGGCTAATACCCGAAGTGCGGCTACACCTAGTTCTAGCCGGCTATGACTAGGTGTAGCCGGTAGCCGTTGATTAGATCCCCACTGTACGTGTAGGGGAGGTACCCCAAATAAAATTATTTTTCATAATTTTATTGTAGCACTTTGTCGACGTAATTACAACACATATTCATGCAAAGTTTCATCTTTGTAGCACTTACCGTTTGGATGGTAAATCGAGGAAGGACGGACGGACATGACGAATCTATAAGGGTTCCTAGTCATAAACATCGAAACCCTAAAAAACTATTCTCGTGATATATACAAACAGACACTCCAAATTATTTTTATTTTATAGACTAGCCTCGTTTTGTAAACGTACGATGACAATTGCGGGTAACACCGCGGCTCTCAACTAGTTTTGTGACATTTTCTTGACAACAGTATCTAAGAACACTGTGTCCTGTACGACTTTGGTGCGATATCAGTAATTTTAGATAAGGCCTTGGAATCCCCAGGAAATACCTACCTTATTATCATTGAGATAAGATTTAAACTAGATTGATTGTTTTGTCATCACCTGGACTTTACAGAATTTTGTGATCAGCACAACGTCATCATCAGCAATCTCTTTTAATATTATAAATTCAAAAGTAACTCTGTCTGTAGTGTATGTGTCACTCAGTCATTCATTCACTCGCTCACTGTACTATCTGTGAATGAATGAGAAGGAAGCATTATGACATCTCCGGCTCACGTGCGGTCGTGACACAGTTCTGTCAACATTTAGCGACTATAGCGAGTGGGCGCGTGCGTCTGTGAGCCGACAATATAGAAGGATATATTACAGTCTGTCTGTTACGTTTTCATATCTCAACCGGTGAACTGATTTTGATGAATTTTTCTATAGAGTTAGATGGAAATTTGAGAAAGGATTTAGGCTACTTTTTTCCGCGATAACCGGCATAGACGCGCGACATAGTCTTTAATAGAAGAACTCTTCTTAAGAGGTCTTGGTCTACTATACCACACTGACCAGACGGGTTAGTATAGGATTGGGCCAAGTTTTCCTTCCCTTTGAAGTGATGTTGTCCAGCGTATTTTGTTCCCTTAGTTGACTCTTACGACACCCACGGGATGAATAGGGTTGGTGACACTCCGTATATAAAAATCCAAATAATTTTCTAGAAGTAATAAATATAAGAATACAAAGTGTCACCACCCCTATTCATTCCATGGGTGTCGTAAGAGGCGACTAAAAGAACAAAATAAGCAGCCAACATCACTGCCAAGAGAAGGAAAACTTGAAACAAACCCTTTACCAACCCGTCTGGCCAGGGTGGTATAGTAGGCCAAAACCTCCTTTCCAAGGAGAGGCCTATGTCCAGCCGTGGACTGTTAAAGGCTGTTGATGAATAAATATAAAGGGATGGGTGACACATCATTGCATTTTAACGTGGCGACGCATGCCGTGGTGACACGTCGCTACGTTTACAGTCTGGCTTTCTCTTTATATTAAATGTTTCACATCTATATTAGAAGTAAGCTTTCAATTGATTTGGTAAAGAACCTAATAATTATATAAAAATATATATTATTTTAACTTTTCAGAAAAATTCTCGAAGACAGCGTTTTATGGAAAGCGGAATACGCGAAGGAGTCGGATAAAGAGTTAATAAAAATATTATTTAGGCATATAAATGGGATATCTAACGAACAAGGTGAGAATCTTACGACGGTGGTAAGCGCTTTACATGAAATATACATCACCTAGATGCTCCAACAAAGCTAGAAACTTTAAATCCATCAAAAAAAGGTTGCTCAACTAAATAACGGGAAAACTTTTATTGTGCGATGTAGGATTAATACTAAATAGTTCGACATATCGTCACTTGATGGCTAAGTAGGTGACTAGAAATCATGCCGTTGGATGTGCCTCCAACTAAGCTTCACGACTGCTATCTTATGATAACAACCGGAACCGACTGCTTAAGGTGACCTCCGAATCACGAAAACGCTCAGTGTTATGAGCGTTTTCGTGAACACATCGTGAATACATCACACCACAAACGGTCACCCATCTAGGCCTGACCGCACCTTAGTTGCTTACCCTCGGTGATAGTTTCCAATAGCTATGAGCCCTTATTATTACATACTATTTATTTTTCCAGGGTATACTCCTCTAATGTCAGCAGCTAAATTGGGTTTATATGAAAATGTTAAGCTTTTGGTTGAAACTGCCCCGGATATGGTGAATGTAAAGATGCCCAGCAGTGGGAACACTGCACTGTATCTAGCTGTGGGAGCAGCTTGTATGGACTGCACAGGTAATTACATATTTATATACTTATTTTGTCCCGCTTTTGTTGGCAAACGCGAGTAACGACGTGGAGCAAAGTTAGCCTAAAATTTTTTGCTAAAGTTACTTTTTATGTCATCGGCCATCTGTTAGTTAAAGTTTCATCAAATTCGGTCCAGCCGTTGAAGAGATTAGTCGGAACAAGCAGACAGACAGACTTTTTTTTTAATTGCGATTTTTGACATAAGTACTGTAATATATTTTCATATGCATTCAGTAACTAAAAGACCTATCTAACGATACCCCACACAATGGGGTAGGTACGTGTAGGGGAGATACCCCAAATAAAAATATTTTTCTTGTTTTTATTGTAGCACTTTGTCGACGTAAATACAACACATATTCATGCAAAGTTGCATTTTACTAGCACTTACCGTTTGGACGGTAAGTCGAGGACGGACGCAAATATTTCGGACATCTCACACACAACGTCATCTAGTCCCAAACTAAGCAGAGCTTTTATTATAGTTACTAGAAAACTGATATAAATACATAAACATAGTTTTTTTTTGTTAATACATGCGTATATTATGCCTATACATGCCTATATAATATTTGTTTCGAAGTCTGGGTGTTTTTGTATGTATAATATTTATATACATAGAATAACACCCAGACTTCGAAACAAATATTTGTGAATCAAACCCGAGACCTCTTGATGAGCCGCTGCATACGCTAACCACTAGACAAACAAGGCAGTAAAATGTGTTGTAAATAACGACCCCTACTCCTGGATTCTACTCATGCTTTCCATCAGGCAGAGTAGAGTCACTTTGGTAGGCTTAAATATAAAAAGATAAAATGCACGTGTTTAGAGAAGTTTTGAATATAATCTTATCATAGTCATGTACTCGTATTTGAAACTGATAATCATTATCTATACAAATAAATATAATGGAGTGTCTGTATGTAATATCAAATTAACAGTTTTTTTTACTAAATTCGTATCAATGTATAAAAGCATTTCGTTTGTCTGTCTGTCTGTTTGTTCTGGCTAATCTCTGGAACGGCTGGAACGAATTTGACGAGACTTACACTGGTACAAAGCTGATGACTCAAGGAGTAACTTGGGCTTTTTTTAAAACTAGTTGTGCTTTGCGGTGTTACTCGCGATTCACAACAAGTCATATTCATAGTCATATTATAAACTAATACTACAAAACTGAAGGTTTTGTTTGTAGTTATTCATTCACTCGTTCACTATGAATGAATGAGGTGTCACTAAGTAATTAATTCGCTCGTTCACTATGAATGAATGATAAGGAAGTATTATGTCATCTCGAGACGCTACGATAGAGCGACGATAGCGAGTGGGCGCGTGTGTCTGCTATTCCCCTTTAAAAGTTCTTGAAAAAGAGTTTGTTAGGATACTTACAACAAAAAAGCAAATATAAAAATTTGTCTTCTGGCTCTCTGTCCGTCTGTATGTCTATTTGTTTCGGCTAATCTCTGGAACTCAGATCCGCGGGTCCTAGCTAGTAGACAACTAAATTCTGTTCATGCTGTATAGCATCACACTATGAGCGAGTGTGTATAATCTTGTGCGTATGTGCGTGAGTAACTTGAAAACAGCTGGGCTATTACGGAAGTAATATTATATAAACAATAATCTAATTAGATAAGATACGATTTTTAATTGGCTTTGTGTTATTGTCACTTAGATGATAAAATATACGAAATAGATTAATAGGACGATTTTGAAATTTTATTGTTAGTTTTTTTTTTTGTATTTGTGTTCTTGCCAAAGGACTATACTCTGCTTGAAGGAAAGCATTAACAGAATCCAAGAATGGTCCTCATTGCCAGTGCACAAAATGCAGTATGGTGACCCTCATTATGGCGGCCTAGTGAGATGCTTCTTGGGCCTCGATCTCACACTCAGCAAAGAAACACGACACCACGAATGTATGCCATAATGTCTGCCACCATGGTGCATTTTGTGCACTGGCAATGACTATGCTGACCACCACATTAGGATTCTGTTCATGCTTTCCATCAGTCAGAGCAGAGACACTTTGGAAAAAAGTAAGTGGAGATCAATTGTCTTCCTATCAATCAACAACCCAAAACATTCCACTGCTTGGCTAGAGTCTCCTCTCAGGAGAGGGATAAGTCCATACGTCCCCACGCTGGCCGAGTGCGGGTTGGGGACTGATTGTCTCCCTACCCCATGGGATATAGGCGTGACATTATCTTTATGAACATTACATTGTTTCAGAACGCGGCAACAAGGCGAAAGTGGTCGACCATTTTAGGAAAACGATAGAAATTCTAGTGGAGAATGGCGCAGATCCTAATCTGAAGAATTTCGACGGCACCAATGTCAACGATCTTCTAACGGAGTACAACATTGGTGATCTATCAATGCTCATAGCCAACAAGATGACCTGCAGGAACTTCGGCGCCCTGGGAGACGGGAAAGTCCCCCCTGACGCAAAATCATGCGAATCTTTCATGTTGGTAAAGGACAAAACAGGCAAAGTCGATATAAAAGTAATAGAAAAAACCAGAAAAAGACCTGTCAAAAATGCTAGGGTTGTCAAAAAAAGTCCCGTAGTCCAAAAAGTCGCTTACATCCCACCTATGAATAGTCCGAAATCACTTATAATTAAATCTGAAGTTATTAATAGTGACAACCCTAATTCTGATTGTATTAGTAATAGTTATAATGTTGACGTGACTAAAGTTCAAAATTTTAAATTGAATAAGCCTTTGATTTTGAAATCTGTGCCTTCGAAGAATAAAAAGAAATTAGAACTTAGCATTGAACAGATTAATAAATCAAATACGAACGATTAAGTTGTCTACACCCTGTGGGAGCACCTGGAACATATTCTTACAATATTTTTGTTTTGACTAATGATTTTGGATCTGACTAATCATTTTGAATTTGACTAATCATTTTAAAGGACATAAAGATGAGTTATTTTTAATAAATTATATTTTTTTCTATATCGAATACAGGTAATAAGTTTTTTGTTTTAGATTATTTTTTTCTCTTTTTACCGGGTCAAGCAGTTTATTATTAGGGTTACTCCTAGCAGTTTATTATTAGGGTTACTTCTAGCAGCAATTAGTCACAACTAACAGGACTGATAAGCTAGAGATCGTGAGTTCGATTCTCACCCAAGACAAATAATTGTGTGAACTCTATCATTGGTTTTGTGTTTGAATGTAATTTATTTAATACAAGCGCCTGACCCGGCTTCACATGAAAGTGTTTTGTTTTTTTTTAATTGTCATTAGGGGTCATTCATTTATTACGTAAGACTAGATTTTGTTCCCCACCCTCTCGTTTATAAAAAAATAAGCATAGGCGGGCCCCTCTCCAATGTTTAATATTATATTTTGGCGAAATCTACCATTTCTACTGTACGGTTGTCGTTCACGAATGAATAGGAACGAACCGGTCCATCCTACCAAATTTAATTCAATTTTTCGTTGGTAGAATTTTTTTTGACAGTCGTTATATTTATTTATAAAAGTATATAATATATTTTTAGCAAAGTTTACAATCATGATTAATGGAATCATTTGAAAACAGTATGTCTGTGTATTTTCTTGTAAGAAAAATAAAACACGGTCACCCCTCCACCACTAAATCGTCTTGCGTAATATATGAATGAGCCCTTATCTATGAGTTAAAAAATGATTTTTATTGTGTTTAAAGATACAAATCTAGTAAATGAATTGTTGGAATGAAAATGTGGTTCCTTGAGCAGGTGTTCCCGCCGGGTTTAGACACAAATTTATTGAAAAATACAAGTCGTTTGGTGAAACGATGACTGGAAAGGTACTGAGATTTCAGGAAGACTATTAAGTCGCATAGTTTTGGGTATTTAATATCTTTAATTAGTTTACTCTGCGAGCTTTTCTTACCGCTATATATAAAATTATCGTGTCCCGCTGTTTATAATTACACTCCTCCGAAATAGCTCGACCGATTTACATGAAATTTTGTGTGCATATCGATAAGGTCTGCGAATCGGTCAACATCTCTTTTTCATCCCCCTTAGATGCGAGCGGAGCCGCGGGCATCAGCTAATATGTAGATATTTATTTATTTTTATTTTATAAACAAATTTATTTTGGTATCTATCTCCGCCTCAGCGTCCAAAAATATAAAACTTGCCTTTTTTGCAATTTTCTTCTAAAAAAATTTTGTGCTGACAATAATAAACACATAAAAAAAGAATTATCCAAATACATGTAATCGATCGGCAGTTATCCCCGTTCATACATTTATTTATTTATATAGATTAACAACTAAAAACCAATAACAAGAAAACTTATGTTGTCAAAAAATTCGGTCCAAATTCAGTTCCGATCATACAAGGTACTGAACTGTCGGTCATAAAATCGGTCCAGCCGTGTCAGATATTAGTAATAACAAACAGACGGACAGACAGAACGATTGTCAAAAATTACAAAATAAAAAAAAAAAGATGTATTTTTAATGTTAGTACCGTAAATAATTTTTACCGTAACTGTAAAAATTTATAAAACCGTATAAATTTACTTATTTTATAATATACTTTGATATGCATTTAGTAAAAAATACTATTCATTTAATATTATGTACAGACACGGCAGTTATATTTATTAGTAAAGATTTAAATAAAACAATAATTTGATTTAAATGGCCGTGTCTTTTCAAATATATCTTTCAAATGAAATGTCAAATTAATATTTGAAATGTGTAACGTCACTGTCAAAACACTTAGGTTAGGTTTGTCAATTCTTCAAATGGACTTTATTTCAATACATTTTGTATAAAAGATATTAAATACCCAAAAATGCGAACTGAAGAAAACTTGGAGATAAGATTTTGAGATAGAAACGAGAAATGAAGTTCTTTCCAGTAAATCCTAGTAAGAACTCTGCTGAGTGCCTTTTAACATATGTCACATGTTGTTGAGGTGTTAATATTCGGTTATAAAATAAATAGTAATAAATAGAATCATTTGATTGATTTGCAGAAAAGCAATATTGATGTAATAATGTTGCCATTTATAAAACCAATAAAATAAGTTTAAATATGAAAATTACGTTGATGGTTTTTGTAATAAAATTAATTTTCGATTAATTGAAAAACATCTCAAGTTCAAAGTCAAATAATTGTTGAACACAGCGAGGAGTCCTCCCCTCCTTCTAGATTAGAAGGTAGGTCCATGTTAAGACATCTAGATTCAATTTCTGTCCAATAAATAAAATCAAAATACCCTACTTTAACCTATATATATAAGTACATATATCTCTATATCTGTTACACTTCTCATTAAATAGCAAAAAATATATTTAAAAGCAGCCAAGTGTGAGTCGTTCCACTAGGTTCCGTACCATTATCATTTCAAGCGTCGACCAGTTGTCGATAATAAAATCGAACAAAGAACTTCTATAAAATCACATTTGTTTTATGGCAGCGCACTTAAATATTTGTAATTTTGTTTTTAGCATTTGTTTTTATAGCGGTAACAGAAAACAATAATCTCTGAAAATGACAACTATCTAACTAACAGACAGACGGACAGACTTTGGTCAAGGAACCCTAAAAAAAAGCAAAACAACATGTATTATGTGTCTAAAGGTTTCTTCAAAGGTTGAGAAAGTATTCTCTGGAAGGTAGTGAGTTATGAGAAGGAGACTATTCAAAATATTTTGAACTTTAGCTAATGAATAATAAGAGGTGATTTCGGATAAAACGGTTGTTACCTTACGTCCTTTTAAAATTGGCGATAACATATCCATGTTATTTTGTTATTTATATACATTGTGAGTTGTCAATGTTTTTAGGTTAAATTTTGTTTATTTATCAATTGAAAAGGCCCTGATAATTTAAATTAGTTTTTTAAGGCATTTGTCAAGGTATTTTTCTGTTTTCTGTAGGTAAAAGAAAATTGTAGCTACAAAAAAATTGTAGTATTTTACTGGTCTCTGTATGTTTGTTCGAATGGTTAGGTTTGAACCCGTAACCAAGGAATACAGGGTTACATAGAAGCACAGTTCTTGCGGTCGCTCTGAAGACAAATTTTCTACGACCGAAATTGCCGCTTGGCGGCGTAGCAGTCGCGCTATTACAGCTGTCTCTCTCTTACGCATTGCAAAGCGAATAGTAAACGACGCTAGCGCCGCCAACTACGAACTAGTCTGGGGGCAGACCCCATTTGGATTCTGCACACGAAATCCCTTAGATCTGTGCTTCTGCGTACCCTGTATTCATTGCCGTAATTACACGATAAGATTTTTAATATCTTTATTATATCTCCATAAAGCAACACAGGCCGACCTGAGGGTAGTCATAACGTCTTTGTCCAAAACAAATCAGTCCGTCATTTATTGCGGGGAAAATCCACACACTCACACATTTAGACTCACAAACAACAACAATCGCTTATCAGTATGAACTCACACATAACAAAGAGATCAATTTTTTTTAATTTTAACAAAAAGAAACCAACTTCAAAGAAAAACTATTCCGAGTACCCAAATCGCGACAATATCAAAAGCACAAGCCTATGATATTTGAGGAGTTCCCTCGATTTCCTTGGGATCATCAGATCCCGATATGGTGACGATGGTGGACCATCTGTAAGTTACGCCCATTCCAATGCAAAAATAATTTTTGAAATCGGTTCATAAACGACGAAATTATCGCTGAATATACATAAAAAAAAGATTGTAAATTACGCACACACAGACACATTCTTTGTTATAACAGTGTAATGTATAGGCCCATTTGGGCTTATACTTTAACGGGGGGGGAACAGTTGTGACTACTCGTGTTGATCTATGGTTATTGCAGTTTACTTTAAAAAAAATGATCTGATGATTCACAAGACATATTTCATTGTAAGATTTTTTTTAATTTTTTTTTCATGTAATTTATTATATTTTACTAAAATGGTCATATTTGAAATGTATATTGGGCCAAAAGTTGATTAAGTTTTATTTCAAAGTTAGGAAAAATATTTTTTTTCCGATAGATTTTTATGATTTTCTATAATTTTTTGACAGATCATAAATAAATTTGGACATTTTAAGTTCATTGGTATCAAAAAAACTGTTATTCCTGTGAGCCCTCTCTAATACATTCTGTATTATTTTTTAAGCAAGTTTTCAAATTAATTTTGTCACTTATTGCCACGTATTTGCCAAGTCAAGTATTTTTATTTAATATAAAGACACGGTGTTTCTAAAATTATTAACACTATTTACGTCACAGAATATAATTATTAATAATTTATTTTATTTTTTTATAAATATATAAAAGTGTGACAGAATCAATACCAGATGATTTTAAAAACTTTTTGGAAAATTGACCTTTAGGAGAACTTATATTATAAACAGTTCGTATAAGCGGACATTTTAATTATATGCACTGATTTATTATATACTTTGATTATTAATACTAGGTTGTCTGAAAAGTTTCCGATCTCAACGTGAAGATGGCAGCACTCGTTAACAAAAACTAATGATTTTCTGTAAAATCGGTTTACGGATGATAATTTTACGTGATAACGTCTTAAAAAAATCATTGACTTTTCACTTCACTTTATAAACAGTTGACAAAACAGTTCACGTGTAGCTTATGTGCTGCCGATGTCTCTCTTCTACCCGGACTCGTCGATGGAGTAGAAGAGAGATAGATGCGTCACAAACCGAACGCTTAGGTCGATAGTGGTACTCTATCGCTTGTTCCGCGAACGCACGCAAGCCTCAGGCGAAACGTGACAATGAGTCATGCCTTTAAGTGCGTGCAGCCGGCGTTCATCAATAAAAAAAAATAAAAAAATGTCTTGTGTTAGGTCGTTAGGTCGGAAATTTTTCAAACTACCTACATAAAAGTTAGAAGAAACATACATACATTAACTTATTGCATTGTATACTTTAATTTTATTCAAGAGTAATAATTTAGTTTAATGTATATAATTATCTAATAAAATGTAGTCGTTATAACTATAATTTAAGGTTTTATTAGCGTTTTCACCGACGTGCTTTAAGATGCCACTTAGAGAGAGGTAACCACCAAGCTTTCTTTGAAAATTTAGGGGCTACCTACGTTAGAGGGCTCCTAGTAAAGAGACGGTGTAGTTAGTGAAAATGGGCAAGTCTCAGCTATTATTATAATAAATATACATTTTATTATTATTATATTTTTAAGTGTGTACATTAAAAGAATAATATACAGCATAAAATAAATTTGTTTTCATTTATATTTCCTTGAAAACAAAGTCAAAATTAAATAATTTGTTTTTTTCACGAGTAATTAGGCGAATGAATTTGTGCGTTAGAACGATATTTTTTGTTAGTTCATGATTTTTCCTATACTATAAAATAAATAGTTAAAAATTTCATTCAATTTAAATAATTTACTTCAGTATGTCCAGTTATGTATATGTTAGAGTTAAGAAGTATAAACTATGTGTTTATTCATTTTTTTTTTATAAAATGTACTTGTATTACACCAGTATTAGGGAACATACCCATACTACGTGACCCGTTTTTACAAGTTTTAAAGCTCCGGTGACCACCCGTAGTATTTACTGTTAGCTTAATTATGTAAACTAGACTGTACCCAATGTTTTTTGAGTAATTAAAATCTACAGTTCAGACACTTGTTCAGACCCGTTTCGAATACTCGCGTAGTGATTCAGAAATATCGCAAATCAGTGCAGGTTTTTTTAAATCAGCTAACGTCCTGGTATATGTGAGTCAGTATTGCCATTTGTTAATTTTTAAACTCCACATTTAAATATAGTTTAAAAAAGTGTGAAAATTTTCTATAGTTTATTGACTACGAAGCGAAAATCTAAACCCCCTCCGCCTTGTGACCCAGAGTGGCATTTGTTAAGAAACCCCCTACCACTCTCCGGAACGGGTTACGTAGTATAGGTATGTTCCCTTAGTACATCTATAGTAATACAATTTTCCTCATTACAATAAGAACTTGTACAATTGATATATCTATAGATTACATACTGTTTTTAATAACATTAATATCTGTATAAGTTAAATTCACAATTGGCTGTAAATGGTTTCAAAAATAAAATACATATTTGTATCTGTGATTCAGTAATATGTGTACTACATAGTTAATATGTATTAATGTGTGTTCATATAATTATAACTTAATTAGCAAAAAACTCAGGTACTTATTAAATAAAAACTTAACAATATGCATTGGTTTTAATTATGTGATAATATTCTCCTACTCATTTTCCGTGAGGTGGCAGATTAAGAATACAAAGTAGTACCACTCCTATTCATCCCGTGGGTGTCGTAGGAGTCGACTAAGGGGCAAACTACGCAGACCACCAGCACTGCACAGAGAAGGAAAACTTAAAACAAATCCAAATCCTAACCCAACTCCTTTTTAAAGTGAGAATCCTAAATGCACCGTTGGTATAAGCGGTTGGCGCCAAGTTTTGTGTGTTCTAATCCCACATAGGACAACACTAATCCATAAATTGTTCTTAATCTGGGAGTTCTTTATTTCCGTTTCATGTATGTTTGTAAAGTATCCCGCGACCCGGGAAGTAAATTCCTAATGCAGTTTTTTTTTTAAATAATAACATAGAGGTATATGTCCAGCAGTGGCCTATTAAAAGTGTGGGATGTGATTTTCCTATAAGATAATTTCTTTTACTAAATGTCCTGTGTTGACAATTTTATAGAACAAGTCTGAGTCGTTTGATGGGTAGCCATCGACGCTCATTTTTTCCTTCAACTTGTGTGTTGCCGTTCTTCAAATCCTTCCCCATAGAGTTGAGGAAGTGGTGTTGACACCAACCCCTTTTTTTTTTAATCAAACCGACTAGAACCACACAGTGTGACCACTCTACCTAATACAGGAGGGGTCAAGGGAACTTGTTATTTTTCCGTCTGGAGCTTGGCACAAACCCTATACCAACCACTCGCCTGATGGCGTAGAGTAGGAGTAGAATTCAAGAGTCACTATCTTCTTTGTCAGTGCAGATAATGACCCACACTATGGCGGCCTAGTGCGATGCTTCTGCATCAGTGGGCCTCCGGTCTCACACTCACCAACGAGACAAGACAGTATGCATGCTGTAATTGTGGGCTGGTCTTCTGTATGAGGGTAATACCACCCCGGTTCCGTCGGCCCGGTCGTATCAACCCCATTCGTCATTCGTCTGAAATCAGCACAAACCCTATACCTACCACAGTAGTGAGCAGCATGGCATATTAGGCCTCCTTTTTAAAGACAGGTATATTGCCAACAGTGGACTTGATGATGACGAAACGAAATAAAACAATTGTAAATCTTACACCTTCATTTATTTACAAATTACAAACAATTTTTAATATTAAAATATAGTAAGTGATGTTCTAAATTATTGAATTTGAGCAACAATCATTTTATAACTTGGCCGCAATGTCAAAGTCTTGCTAGTGTTTATAATATAGGATACATTTGGCCAAGTCCAACAGTATATGTAGGTCTCGTTACATTACAAGAATATGCTTGACCTCAATGGTCTTACGTACATAGGTTTAAAAGCTTGGCTCATTTTCATAAAACTTGGCTTCATTGTTTTGCCAAGTTTTGTAATCATTAAGTAACTAGTGTCTTTAATTATTTCTTTTATTTTTTAATAAAATCTGTTGTATATTAAAGGATGTCGGAAAAGCAGTCTCTGTGTTTTCTATTTATAAAATTGCACCATATACTTTGTTTAAAAATATGTTTTGATAAGGCTTTAAACTATCTAAAGTGATGTCGTTTAGCGGCATCACACTAAAAAAAACATAAAGGACTCTATTGTAAGCAGTTAAGTATCATATTTGAATAATTTTTTAGTTTTATGGATATCTTCTATATCTAAGGAAATTTGTGATTGTCAGGCAGTTCTGGAAGAGGAAAAAGAAAAAACTAATTCAAACGCTTTTGTGAATGTCATGAAAAGGCTTAGATAAAATAATAGAATGTTTAGGTTTAACGCTGACATTTGTAGTATTTTAAAAATACAGATACTTAGATATATAGATTTAGATTTCTTCTAAACTTTAAAATATGGATGTTTACTATGTGAATTAACGGCGGGATAGCTTCCCATTTTCTATGCATTTATTTTCAACAATGAATAAAAATATATCGCACTCTTTATTTTGTAAAATAGTGACCATTAAGCACCTTTTAAATTTTCTTGGCAAAAATTGGAAGACTTAATTCTATTTCTATATTGCCAAGTGAACACTTGACATAATTATTGTGTTATGTTCGTTAGAGTATAAATTTAGCAAATTAAATGTAGTTGTTTTATGAGAGACTTGGCATAATTTTAAAGCAAATATTATTTGTAATTTATTTCTGCTAAAATGCATGTGTATATTAAAAGTAGTGCATGCCCATCACTATGAATTGCCAAAACCTGGATAAAATGTTGCCAAGTTGTTAAATCACATATATTCACATCATCTCGCGTAAAAATTCTTAAAAATACTTAGTAACCGCTCCTTTATAAAACTACAAAACTTTGATAAGTGGTAAAAAAATATATTAAGCTAAGAATCTATGGACGGACCCAGTAATAGACTAGCAACTATCGGTACATAAGATTTTAATTAAAATTATATTTCTTCTAATCTCTACAACACAATCGATGTAACTAAACTATTTAGTCGATTTTTACAACTCTATTATAACAAATAGCGAGAAAAATGACTAAATTATTTAGTATGAAATACCGATCTTATCGCAGTCACAATAATACGTGAGTTTGTCTTATTTTTATAACCGATACATAAAGATTTTAATGGCAACCCGAAGCCCAGAGAATTAAAAATAAAAATAACATTGTCTATGTGCTAGTTATAATTTTGGCTACAAATAGTTTATGCTTCAGGTAAGCCTTAAACCCTTTGTAGACAAAATTATATCTCAAATATACATGTTTAAGAATAAAATATTTACAAATTAAAAAATACAGTCGTGTGATATGTCAGTGTTAAAAGTTTGTCAAATCATTTATGTCAATCTATATTTGTTCAGTATTTTAATATAAAAAATGGAATAAACTATCACATTCAATAAACACACATGGTCATAACAACTTACAGCATTTAACACTTAAAACGTATAAAACAATTAATATAAAGACGAAGCAAAAGAACCGATATTCAAAGAGCCCTAGGGCCCTACACTATAATGGGGCTCCAGCCCCAAGAAACTGGGACTGGGACACCATATATAGTTCATTATTGTATTTAAATTTTGTAGGTTTATTTAAAATATGTCAGAGTTTTAAGTATATAAAACTGTAAGTTTAAAGCTGCTAAGTTTAAATGCTAACCATTAAAATGTCACAATTAAATGTCAATATTCGAAATTCTGTGTTTATTTGCGACATTTTACACAAGTGACAGATTGACAGGTGTCACATATCGGCGCCAAAATCCCAAATAAACATAGACAATAAATTTAAAAACAGAAAATCTGTTTAAATCTTTATTTTTACGATGTTTTAATTACTCCATTACTTAAATTGTGTTTAAATTTACTTTTGTGATGCAAAAATATAAATTTCTATGTTTAATAAGTACACATTTACTTTGTAGCATCTCTCACAATTTGTATGTATTTATATTAGTTTGCATCGCCAAAATCTAACTTATATTAAGTAAAAAGCATTGTGAAAAATACTGCCTTAAGACCCGTCGCCATTTTAACAAAATATTTTTTTGGTCTGGCCACACTGTTGTGTAGTTTAAAAATACTTTGTGACTACAGATAATAAACTGTTTCAGTTAAAGTGCGGCAATGATATTGTCATTGTTACTTTTTAATCACATAGGACATGTTAATGAGTAGTAGGGTAACCTAAAAATGTTTTTTTAGAAATACAACAAAGTCTTAAGACAGTTTTTCTTTTAAAACAATTTCTGAAAAGCTTTTACAAGACAGGGTCAATTTTTATGTCACATTTACTATCTACAAAATTGTCAACTATACACAATCGAATTCAAAAACAAATTATATAACTACAATTTCAAATAAAAAAAAATACATTACAGTTTGAAAATACAAAATAAAAATCAACATCAGGTCATTTTGTGGCAGCAACGCAAGTGAAATGTCATTTTGACCCTTCTCAAGTTGCAATGTCATTATGACCCCGCAATAAAATGTCATTTTGACCCTTCTCAAGTTGCAATTTCATTATGACCCCACAATAAAATGTCATTTTGACCCCGTATTTAGTCGAACAGCTGAACAGAAATAGCTACAGATATGACATTTATGCTCAAGGATATATTATCTTCTGCTGTTGAGCTCGTAGCCGTTCTCCTTGCTCGGGGTTTTGGCGGGGGGTGGTTTCGCCACCACGTGACCCTCGAGTCTTAGGGTGCTTTGGCGGTGGGATGACCTGGAATTAACAACATATTTTATTAAAATTTTACATAAAAGAAGAACAACTTGTGAACTACACGAAATTTGTCTTATGTGGGATATGAACCCACGACACTTGGAGCAGTAGAAAGCTGCGTGGCACCCACTTAAAATACATATTCGAGTGCCTCAGTGCAGCAGTGGTAGTGTATATGACTGCTGTTCTTGAGGTCTCGGGTTTGATTTCCGGATCGGGTAAATAAGTATTTGTTTCGGAGTTTTCTATGTATAGTTTTCTATGTCTAGTTCCATGTATCAAGTGTCACATGAAACTGATGTAATGCTTCTGAGAGGACGTCAGAAGTTTCCACGAGGTCACGAGAACTTAATTTCTATAACATTCTAACGTACCTGATTAGGCAAGTGACAGCCAGAAGAATGAGCAGCAGCCCCAGAGCGGACAACCCCCAGCCGAGGGTGGTGCGAGCTATGGGAGGGACCTTGGTGGCTAGTCGGAGAAGAGAAGTCACCTGTTCAGGAAGCTCGTCGATACCCTGCAAGACGGAGAAAATGGAAGTATTAAACAAAAAATGCGAGTGTACTTCAGTCAGAACACACAAGTGGAGTAAAACTTAAAAAAATACGGAATACAGAAAATAGACCTGCACCAGGTCTTAGGTTTTTTTTTTCATCATTATCAACAGCCTTTAACAGTCCACTGCTGGACATAGGCCTCTCCTTTGAAAGGAGGTATTGGCCTACTATACCACGCTGGCCAGACGGGTTGGTAAAGGGTTTGTTTCAAGTTTTCCTTCTCTTGGCAGTGATGTTAGCTGCTTATTTTGTTCCTTTAGTTGCCTCTTACGACACCCATGGAATGAATAGGGGTGGTGACACTTTGTATTCTTAATCCGTCACCACACGGTAACCGGTCTTTTATTTATTATTAGGAACACAAACAGATTACATGATAGAGAACAATAACAAACAAGTAAATTACACATTATCCAACAGGTTCACATATTCATTTAACATTTGGCGCCAAAAAATGAAAAAAAAAAAGTTTTCCAAAATTATAAAAAACAAAAGAATAAATAAATTAACATGTCTTAACTACTCGTAGTTTAGGGGCCGGACAATCGAGTTTGTTTTTTTAAATTGACGAGACGTAACTCTCTCTTTCTATCTTCACTAATCTATATCTCCGTCTCAACGACCGTTCGCCTCGCACGATCACACTTTTCGTAACGCTCGCGTAACGCATTCATCAGCTAACACCGGACGTATTTGCGTCAGGTATTCCTTCTCTTTGCAGTGCGAAAGTGCTGTGTTTGTCTTGCGTAGTTTGCTCCCTTAGGGCCACAGCACACTAGCTACTTTTAGCATCGGCGATCGGCAACTAGTCGCTTTTTAGAAGCTAAATACGGCGACCGAACGCTCTACACCGCACACTTAAAAACGCCAAACGCGGAGAATAGGGGTGAATAGGGATGTGATACTCAATAGAGGCGCTCATAATTAGAAATAATCACCGAGGGCAAGCAACGACGACGCCCAGTACTAGTATCCACTACTTGGAAGCATCTTCGTGATTAGGAGG
Organism: Phragmatobia fuliginosa; assembly: GCA_932526445.1. Classification (NCBI taxonomy): domain Eukaryota; kingdom Metazoa; phylum Arthropoda; class Insecta; order Lepidoptera; family Erebidae; genus Phragmatobia; species Phragmatobia fuliginosa. The sequence goes on along the minus strand of OW052083.1, from coordinate 1,015,711 downwards.
TCAGGTTCAGCAGTCGGTCCCGGTTGTTGTCATAGGATAACAGTCGTAAAGTTTAATTTCCGGCGGCTTAAAAACATCCAACGTCAAGATTACGTAGCCAAAACGTGTCTTGCCAGTGCTCCCGAGTGGGTACGTATGGCATTAACCATCTCCTGAGACGAGACCCGATATCAGAAGTGGGATATTTTAGAATGTTGATGATATGGTATCAGTTCCAAGTGTGTAAGCTTACCTCTTCAAACCAGAGAATGGGGAATACAATGTCGGGGAAGTTGGCCACCTGCTTGATGTCCACAACCTGGGAGACGGCCAGGTTGATCTGGATACGGGCGCGAGCTCGCATGGCTATACCCATCTCCTGGAAACAAAATCATATTTTTAAATATCTATATATAAATAAATAACATTGAAGTGTCTGTGTCTAATATCTAATAAACAGTTTTTTACTAAATGCATTTATCAAAGCACATTAAAAAAAAGGCATTTTTTTAAATTTTGTCTGTCTGTCTGTTTGTTAATGGTAATGACTGATAGAATACTTATATACCTTTTTTGTACAAAATAAAAATCTCATTTCATTGTCTCGAGTTCGATTCCGGGGTCGGCCCAAATATTTGTGTGATCCATAAGTATTAGTTTCGGAGTTTGGGTGTTTTCTATGTATAATATGTATGTATTTACAAAAAAAGCGAGTCCGAATCGCACTTGACCAAGTGCGATTCGGACTCACCCATGAAGGGTTCCGTATCATCAAGTAACATCATATAAAAGTTGTTGTAGTTCGTTGTAACTTTGATCGATGTTTTTATAATAGTGTATATCTCGTTCAAACCAATTTTCGTTGGTAGTTTGCATGGTAATGTACAACATATTTTTGTTTTAGTTTTATCACTCTCTTATTTTAGAAGTTACAGGGGGGGACACTCATTTTTCAACTTTGGAAGTGTCTCTCACGCAAACTATTCAGTTTAGAAAAAAATGATATCAGAAACCTCAACATCATTTTTAAAGACCTGTTCATAGATACCTCACACGTATGGGTTTGATGAAAAAAAATTTTTTGAGTTTCAGTTCCAAGTATGGGGACCCCTAAAATGTATTGTTTTTTTTCTATTTTTATGTGAAAATCTTAATGCGGTTCACAGATTACATCTTCTTACCCAGTTTCAAAAGTATAGCTCTTATGGTTTCGGAAAAAAGTGGCTGTGACATACGGACGGACAGACAGACAGACAGACATGACGAATCTATAAGGGTTCCGTTTTTTGCCATTTGGCTACGGAACCCTAAAAAGTATGTTTATGTATTTATATCAGTTGTTTAGTACCCATAATACAAGCTGCGCTTAGTTTTGGACTAGATGGCGTTGTGTGTAAGATGTCCGAAATATTTAGAGGCAGTACAAGATACTGACCGGCTGCACGTCGATGAACAGTCTGTGGTCTTCCGCAACGGGCTCTGATATACCTTCGACCCTCTCTCTTAGGCTAGGGTCCGCCAAGTAGAAGTGAGGGAAGGACAGCATTATTGGAGAGTCTGAAACAATACATTTGTTTATGAATAGAAACTGTTGTTGTATTTCGTTGGTGAGTGTGAGACCGGAGGCCAACTGATGAAGAAGCATCTCACTAAGCCGCCATGGTGTGGGTCACCATGCTGCACTCACAATGAGGATGGTGACCTCTTGGATTCTGCTCACGTTTTCCATCACGCAAATAGAGTCACTTCAGTAAGCTTTTTTTTTATTTAGCCTACAAAAGTGACTCTACCCTGCCTGATGGAAAGCACGAGCAGAATCCAAGAGTGGGGGAAACCACACATCGTTGCTGCAAATGCAGACAGTAAAGTATGGCGGCCTAGACTATGGCGGCTTAGTGAAATGCTTTTTCACGCCCCGCTTAGAGGACCCGGGATCATAGTGGGAAGGAAACACGTGAGCTGGTAGTGAGTTCCAGCTTTTGACTGCTCGGCACAAAAAGGAAGAGCCGAACAGTTTCGTTAAAGAAAGTGTCGATTTTTGGAAAAAATCCTCTATGATAGCAAAATATGAGTTCAAAGCAGTAAGCAGAAAGTAATTTATATCCAAGAAAGTTACGAGCATTAGGCAGCTTGCAAGCGTCTGTGTCTGTTCAGTCCTGTTCGGCTCCTATTAATCTAAGCTTGATGTTATATCTAACGCTACGACCAGTAGGAGCGGAATATCAATGAAAAATGTCTCAAAAAAACGAGGGAAAATATTCCATTCCCAATGGTTAAAGATTCGCGAAAATGTATGTAATGTATGAGAGAATTATTCCTCTTGAAATGTTCCATAAAAAGTCCGCAACAGCATATGTCTACATTTTAAGGTTAGCTAACAAGGCAATAGAAAACGCAAACGGAGCTGCGTGTGTCATCTAGTCAGAAATATTAACTGTTAGACCAACTTACCGTACTGGCAAAGGGAGACGTTGAAGAGTCCGTTGGGGGAGCAGGGAGGTCCTGCAGGGCAGAAGCACTTGTTGTGCTCATCGTTAGCGAACACGTCCTCTGGTGGTGTGAAGCGGTAACCATCTATACCAGCTGAGGTAACTTCCTCGAGGAATCTGGAATGATAGAGTTGTTTAGTTATTTTTGAACACTACCTGTGTAAATATCAGCACAGTTTTCTTAATAAAACAATGTAACCAAAAAAATTTAAAAACTATGTTGGAAAAGAGTGTCCATGGAGTTTCTTGTCTGTTCTTCTCCATAGGATCTACGAATTGGAATAGTTAGTGGAACAGTATACTCACTTCAGGGGCAGCAGTCTGCAGAGATCCTTGTCGTAAACAGCCAGGGTATCATTCTTGGTGATGTGAGGGGGGAAGATGGAGCCGTCCGAGCCGGCGAGGCTGTTGCACTGGTCCGTGGTCCAATGCTGCAGCTTGTCCTTCATGTTGTAATGGCTGATGATGCCATATGTGGTCATGTCGGTCGCGCCGGTGAACATTGTGACTACATCGTTGGAGGTGCCGTTTTTCTGATGAAGAATAGATGAGTTAAGAATATGAAGAGGATATTATGATCAGTACTAAGTTCTAAAGATAGACCAGGGGATCTGTTCTATTCTTGTTCTTCTATTCTAATATTTAATAAACCTAAAAACTTTTACATGACTTTTTTATTTTTGACTTCCTCTTTTCTTTCTTTTCTTTGATTTTGCCTTATGACATTCTCAAAAGTTAGATCTGTTCCGTATTCTCCTAACTATCATTTTTATAGAAAATTTATGAAAATATTATAATTAGCCAAACGGATAAAATCAAAATCAAAATCAAAGCATTTATTTCAAGTAGGCCAGTTACAGGCACTTTTGAATTGTCGAAACAAAAATGTAGCTACAGTCCCAGTCACAAGACACAAAAACTGTGAAAGTACTGTAGTTGCCCATTCCCTAGCGTAGATCTCTATGGAGAAGAACGGGCAAGAAACTCCATGGACACTCTTTTAAATCAAAATGTTTTTACAAAATCATGGTTACATCATTCATGTTGAGATGGTACATTATGTGAGAACGATGTAGCAAGACGTGCACGTTAAAAGTGTCCATAGTACAACAAAAATACAATTGAAAAATAAAATAATTAATTCAAATAAGCCGTGGCAACTAAGAGATGACCAGTCACAACTGACAGCGCCCGTTCACGAACATGACGCATGGATCCGCACCATTCAACTCAACCATTTTGAAGGGAATCAAATGATCAGACACACGCGCCACCATCAGCGTGACATTTGAGTGAGCATGACATACTCTCAACCGCCAGGGCAGATTCAGGTCAAGAAAAGACGTAGGTTTCCAGTGAATGATAGCTTGAATAGCTTCCTAGTACATAGTACTCACACAATATGGGCTATGCGATTATATAACACTAAAGAGATTGAATCTATACAATGCAAAGAAAGTTGCAATCTTCAGCAGCTCCAACAATACCATTCAATGCTATCAATGTATGCGCCCCTGTCCTTGTGAAGCAGGACCAGCATTGAGCCAAGCATTTTTATCAGCGATATAATCGCTCAACTTGTAATATGCTTGCTTACATAGTGTGCGTTTAATGCATGTTTTAAATTTTGTCTCATTCAGTTCAAGAATACTTTGTGGAATTTTATTATAGCATCTCAAACAGTACCCCATAAAAGAAGAGTCTACTTTAGCGAGTCTAAAGCCTGGCTGAACTAGTTGGTCCCTATTTCTAGTACTGTAATTATGTTTGTCACCTCTTTTGCCAAAAAGATGAAGATTTTTCCTAACGTACATTATGTTTTCGTAGATGTATTGACTATGTACCGTCATGATGCCAATATTCTTAAACAGTTCCCTTAGAGAATCGCGCCTACGAAGATTATATATGGCTCTGATGGCTCTTTTTTGCAGAATAAATATAGACTCAATATCTGCAGCCCGTCCCCATAACAAGATGCCGTAAGACATTATACTATGAAAGTAACTGAAATAGACCAGTCTAGCGGTATCTGCATCAGTAAATTGACGGATTTTTCTAATAGCATATGCTGCTGAACTTAGCCGCCCCGCAAGAGATGTTAAATGAGAACCCCATTGTAGCCCTGCATCAAGCGTAATCCCCAGGAAAACAGTTTTATCTACGAATTCAAGTTTCTCTTTATTCAAAATTATATCACAATCACTACTCTTAACATTCGGTAAAGCAAATCTTATGCATTTGGTTTTTTTTTCATTTAATACCAAATTGTTTGCTGTGAACCAATTCTGGACTTGAACTAGGGCATTATTCACGTCATCTAGATTTTGGGCCCGTCTTTTTATCTTAAAAATTAAGGAAGTGTCATCAGCAAATAACACCATATTTTGAGGTTGATTTTTTAATAAATATGGTAGATCATTTATATATACTAGAAAGAGGAAAGGACCCAATATTGAGCCTTGAGGAACCCCCATTTTTACTTTTAAACCCTGTGAATTAACACCATTTATTTGTACATATTGTTGTCTATCACTCAAATAAGATTTAACCAAATTCAGTGCAAGTTTTCCTAGTCCGTAATGCTCAAGTTTCAAAAGTAATGTGTCGTGATTTACGCAATCAAATGCTTTGGAGAGGTCACAAAAAATTCCTATGGCGTCTTGGGACTCTTCCCACGCAGTAAATATATGCTTTAATAAGGTTACACCGGCGTCAGTTGTACAACGTCCCTTGGTGAAACCATACTGTTGATCATGTATGATTCTGTTGGTGTTAAAATGATCGAGCATTTGATTAAGCATTACCTTTTCAAAAACTTTGCTAAAAACTGGTAACACGGATACAGGTCTATAATTATTAGTATCTTTACTGTCCCCGGATTTGAAAAGAGGTATTACTTTACTGTATTTCATTAAATCAGGGAAAACTCCTTGGTCAACACATAAATTAAAAATTAAAGCTAAGTATGGGGCTATAGTCTCAAGTATGGATGTACAAACTTTGATAGACATTCCCCATAGATCTTCGGTCAGTTTGATTTTTATTTGCCGGAAAGCCTTAATAACTATCTTAGGGTTAATGTGTTTAAATTTAAATTCAGCCAGGCAGCTAGACACATTCGCCTTTAATAAATCAATTGAGACATCAGGTGAGGAATTAAGAGCCTCTGTAGTTTTTGATGGTATATTGGTAAAGAAATTTACAAATTCTTCAGCTACTTCCTGATTTGAGCTTTTAGGACCACATGCTGTATCTAATGTGTAGCTAGTGTTACGTATTTTCTTCCTGTTAGTCTCGTTATTTATGACTTTCCAAACTGTCTTTATTTTATTTTCTGCTGATTTGATCTTGTTGCTAATGTGCAGGGCTTTAGCAACCTTGCATGTATTTCTAAAAGTTTTTGAATACTTAGCAACATACTTGTTAAAAGTTTCAGAGTTTATAAAAGGCTTAAGGCCATAAAGCTCAAATAGTCTTTCCCTACTTATTCTGATACCTTTAGTTGCCCAATCACTAAATATAAATTTAGGGCAAATACTTTTTGTCTTCTTTTCAAAAGTTTTGTTGAATTCCGTGTGAACTATTGAAAAGAAACGCTCATACAATTGATTTATATTAATATCGTCAAGGCTCATAAGACTTAATTTGTTTTGTAGGGAATTATTATACCTATCTAATTTGCTGGAAGTTATAGGTCTAAATTTAATCTGAACTTTTTGCAATGGCGTGTTACACCTAAAAGTTACTGTTTGTCCACTATGGTCAGACGGTAGACAATTTACTATGGCTTTATCTAAGTAATTACAATTGCAGAAAACATTATCTATACAAGTAGCAGAAGATGGAGTGACTCTAGTAGGTTCTATAAAAGTGTTGGTCAAGTCAAATGACTTAAAAAGATTTATTAACCGACTACTATTTGAATTTTCTTCTAAAATATTGATATTAAAATCACCACAAATAATTGTATATTTATTACTGGCTGCAAGTTTTGCCAGGACATCTTCCATTATCGATTCAAATAAGGTAAAGTTTTGATAGTTTGGGGGTCTGTACACACACACAATTACATGCTTATCTAGCTCAACACAGGACAGTTCGACACAATGTTCAACCGAAAGATCCACTATGTCAATACGTTGCTTAAATTTAAAACTATTTTTTATTAAAATTAGGGAACCTCCACGAAGCATAGTTTTACGGTTAAAGCAGCTACCCACCATATAGATCTCAAAGTTAATAAGCATTTGGTAATCCTGTAGCCAATGCTCAGTAAAACAAATAATATCAAACTTACTATTTTCTAAAAACAATTCAATTTCTAATAATTTGGAAGAAATGCCTTGGATATTTTGGTGGAATAATTTTAAGGTGTTCTGATGAGGCCCCTTTTTGCTAACTAATTGAGTGCAAGAAGGTACCTTACTGTTGGTAGGATTAACAATATTGTTAATGGTACCTTCCATTGTCTCACTTTCTAGTTTAAATTAATATTAATATTTGGAGTGAGGCTGGAGACTCCCGTGCCATCCTCAGACAAAAAGACCCTATTACTAATAGATACTAATTGAGGATTTTCCACGGTGACACATGGATTCTCCTCAGTACAATGTTTGTAAACATTTATAGCACTAATGCTATATTCATTTAAAGTCACCTGTACATTACTATTATTACTAATAGTCGCCGTGTTAATAATATAACTAAACTTAGACATACTACTTATGTCTGTGTGAATATTAAAAGCTAATAGCCTAGCTATTTTGTGTCTACAACTAATAGGTAGATGCACTTTACCCCGAGTTGATCTAAGTTTATCAACAAAAGTGTTGATATCAAGATATATAAGTTTATCACTATAGTGACCTACTAAAAAATGTATATGATTATTTAACATGTGAATGTAATTGTTTTTACTATTACTTAAATTTTCAAAATATGGAAAAGCACACAATATGATTTTCTTACAATTCAAGTTCAACAACTCTGAAACACAGTCAGTGATGTCTTCCTTTTTAATCTTAGAACTATTGCCAATACATATACTAATGGTGGTACTAGGATCACAAACAGTTTTTGTTACTGATGCCATAATCTGTTTGTAGGTTGACCCGGGCATACAATTGTTTTGGGTACAATAACTCAGGTTATTACTAATTAATTTACCTAGCCCCCTACCTATACTGTCAGAGAACATAACTGAATGATTACAATCATGACTATTAGGTGAGACAAAATTATCAATCTCAGGCAGACTATCATATAACTCAGGCTGTACCATGTGTGAATCTTGTGTCATATTAGTTGATTCTTGGTTCAGTATACTGTCCTGAGACAAATTCTCAACCTGGGACGGGTACTCCATTACCTCAGGCTGGACAGTATCATGGTTGGTAACTGTCTGACAAAAACATTGACACATTACCAACTCCTTTGCTGCAAAAATATGTTCTTTAATTTCGTTCTGAGAAATTTCATACCTACTAGAAAGGGAACGTAGTGAGTCCTGAAGTACCTGTATTTCAGACTGCAAATACTGAGTATCAATTTCATATATTTTTATACTGTCTTCTAACTTTATTTGGTAATTATTTAACTTATTAACTAATTTAACACGCTCTTTCCTCAGTGGAATATATTTGGAAAAGTGTTTGTGTTGTTTCCTAAATTGATAACATTTTTTAATTAATCTATTCAGTTTTGCATACTTTTTTATTTTCTTATTGCTAACTGAATAATTCTGTTTCAGTAAGGAATCTTCAGTCAGATCAATAGTTATTAAGGAAGGGGGGTTACAATCACTATTTAATAATTCATTGTATAAGAGGTTTGTTTCTTTAACCTGATTACATGCTTTTTCTTTCTCTAACTTTATTATACAACTATTGGCATGAACTAACTCATCTTCCAAGTCCCTAATTTTAAATAAAGCCTGATCATATAAAATACTACAATTACTGAAACCATCCGTGACCACCTTCAGCTGGTCCCGTTCATCAACAACGTCCAAGTATTGCTGATGTAGGTCTACTAGCTGCCGTTTTAAGCTTGAGTTTTTGCTATTAACTTTATCAACCTCCACCTCACTCTCTTCTCTCTCCTGTAACAATTGTTGGACTTGGAGGTTTGATTCTTTGAGCTCTTGGAGGGCCGTTCTCAATTTTAGCTCCATAGCCTGGGCAGCAGCCTTTCGGGTCATCACAGGCATGGTTTAAGAATTGGTTACTGAAAATTTAAAGTAAAGAAACGGTGAGAACTGATAGAATAGAACACTAAAGGAAAGTTAGCGAAGAAAGGGGTAAAAAGACAGATGAAGCTTTCAGTTCCATGAAACTAAATGAAGTATATTAGCTTTAAAAGATTAATTAGTCCAATGTATCTAAGTAATTGAATAAATATTCAAGTTCAAAGGTTTTATTCTCTTAAGGATTAACTTTTTTATAAGTGGGTATGTTGCACTATAAAATAAAAATTTAAACTTAACTAATTAAGATATCAATTAAAGACAATAATGCACAACAAACGATCTAAACGTATCTAAATCACTAAAGAATAGATCGATTTGGAAATAACAACAGGAATTTCTATATTTCAACTATGTTTAGTTGTATAATGACCGGTTCTCAACAAAAAAAATTTTTAGGTAATAAATCAGCAAAAAAACTATACTAGAAATTGGCATGGATGTTTATGAGAGTTAAAGTGACGATTGTGTGCTGTTATTAATTAAAAGTAAACAATACTTCCCTGAATTATCCGTCTATGTCCGTAGTTAGAACGTCAGCTGATGTTTCTAGGTTACCGGTATTGTTGTTTTACCGAAAAATTTTAATAATTCTAAGGATAACAATTTTATTATGAGTATTTACGCATTTATGATACGTTTACACAAATAATTACACCATAATCTAACTTATTTACTAATTAAAATTAATTTTAAAATACGGAACAAAATTTTTACATGTCACTCGGGCAGTGTTGCCACTTCAATTCCTAAGTTAATTCCTAAGATAAGTTTCCATCAGCCTATCACAGTTCACTGCTGGACATAGGCCTCTCCAATTGCACGCCACTTAGTTCGATCCCCGGCTACTCGCATCCAGCCGCTGCCAGCCGTCTTGCGCAAATCATCACTCCACCTGGCCTGTAGACGTCCTACACTACGTTTGCCGAGACGCGGTCTTCACTTAAGAACACGTTTACCCCACCGGTTATAATTACTTACCCCATAGAAAAGACCAAACTCTTCATAAGGCAGCTTCTGTTCCTTAGGCACGACGTCCTTGGCGAGCTTCAGGAGGGGATCTTCGTACCCCCACAGGAGTTGTCCGACAGACACTTCCACGAATGGCTTGATCTTCAATATGTCCATGATGGATGCCATAGCCAGCCTGAGGAACCGGGCGGCGTGTTTGGATTGTGATGTTGCACTCTGAAAAGAGAGAAAGAGAATGTTAAGCAATGTTGACTGCTGCAACGGCCTTGTTGGTCTAGTGACTTTAGTGATTAGCATATGCGGCTGCTGATCAAGAGGTCTCGGGTTCGATTCCCGGGTCGGACCGAATGTTTGTATGATCTACAAATATTTGTTTCAGAGTTTGGGTGTTTTCTATGTATATTAAGTATGTATTTGCACAAAAAAGTATGTTTATGTATTTATATCAGTTGTCTAGTACCCATAATACAAGCTCTGCTTAGTTTGGATCCTGAAGGCGTTGTGTGTTAGATGTCCGAAATATTTTATTTATTTGGTAATTTAATCCATCCATCTCCATTAGAAGAAGCTAGCGTAATTATGAGGCGGAAGAATGCAATTGCAATTTTTACTTTTACGAACATACGTGAAACGGACACAAAGAACACCCAGACTCAGAACAACAATTTGTGTGATGACACACAAATCCATCGTGGGACGATTTGAACCCACAACACTTGGCGCAGAAGCAATGGCGCTTAAATCATTGTGCCAACCGTGCAGTCAAGTCAATTAGGTAGTAGGTATAAAAAAATTGGTCAAAACGACAGGGTGTCGATTATAATACACCATTATTGAATTAAGTTAGAAATTTGACCTTAAATTGTCATTTGACGTGTACATCTACGTCAGATATCAACTATTTGATTAATATGTAAGACATGTAAGTTGAAGCCGAGAATAGCTTGTCGCTTGCTGTTTTGCAATCCTGTGGCGAGTGTTGTGATGAAACATTACTAAACATACATACATGGGAAAATTACCGGTGGTCTTTTAGGAAATTAGGTCTCAAGTGTATTAAGATACGGTTGAACTTTGACTGGTTATGTGGAGCGACCGTTTTGTAGAAATAGTATTTTCGTCTTCAAATACCCATAATGTGACAAACAGGAACCCCTGGTTCCTGTTAGTAGTGCGAGATATATAAAAACTGACACCTAACCTCAAAGTTCTAAAGTGACAATAGTGACATGTGTCAAACTGAACTTATAATTACTTTTGTTTTATAAAAACTCGACCCAAAATATAACCAAAATATCAAGAACATTTCCGTGTGACATTTCCCGGATAAATTCAAGTACCTATTTCCTTATAATTTTATATTACATACCAGGGTCGTATGTATGCTGTACAATTTCCTCATATACTTGGTCGTTTTGTTAAGATTGACCTACAATAATAAAAGTTCACGGTTAAAATCGCTACTCGTTATTTAATAGGGATAAAGTGCAAGGTTTGATAATGATGCAGACACATTTTACTAAGCCGCCAGGGTCACCATGCTGCATTGTATGTACTCACAATGTCGATGGAGGGTCACCATCTCTTGGATTCTACTCATGCTTACCATCAGGCGGAGTAGATTTGTTAGGCTTATCACCCATTGAATCCCTGACTAATTTCAAGAAAATTGAAATAACAGCGCCATCTATCGAAGGAACACTGAACCACGAAGAAACACGGAATGAACTAGACGGAGTAACTACTAATCCTGAATCGCGATAGAGAAATTCTTGCGCCAATTAGCATTTTAGAGTCAAATGTGGGCCGTTGCCCTCACCTCGCCTGATCGGAGGATCATCCCTTTGTATTGGCGGAACACGATACCCGTTCCTCTACAAGGCAACTCTTAGTGATATTTTGTTTCCACCAAACTTTAGGCGACACTTAAGTGTTTAGATGTCTCTTAAAATTAAGGGGCTAACTACGTTAAGGTTATCCGTGTGGTGACGGATTAAGAATACAGAGTGTCACCACCACTATTCATCACACGCGGGTATCGTAAAAGGCGACTAAGGGATAAACTACGCAAGACAACATCAATGCAAAGAGAAGGAAAACTTGAAACCAACGCTATACCAACCCGTCTGGCCAGCGTGGTATAGTAGGCCAAAACCTCCTTTCTAAGGAGAGGCCTATGTCCAGTAGTGGATTGTTGAAGGCTGTTGATGATGATGATAATGACTACGTTAAGGTTTAAGTATAGTCAGTGGAAACGGGCATTAGATTCTACTCATGCTTTCCATCAGGCAGTGTGGAGGTTCTATAATACGTTCATATGTAAAAGAAAAAACCAAAGAGTCCATAATCACGCTATCACTCTGTAATCATCACCAATTCTTATCACGAACACGTCGTCATGTTTCAATGACGTATTTCTATAAACATCTACTTAATATGTAACATTCATTTCTAATATCGACATCACAATACATACATACGTGGAGTGACGTGGTATATGACTAATCATAAATTGGTTAAAAACGAGTGTCTGTAATTTTCGACTATCTTGTTGCTCTAGTGGTTAGCGTATGCGGCTGCTGATCAAGAGGTTTTTGGAAAAAGTAATAGTCGGTAGGTGCAAGGTCTGGTGAGTATGGCGGATGAGGGAGAGCTTCTAACCCGTGCTTTTGCAGCTTGGAGACTGTCTGTTGCGCAGTATGGGGTCGCGCGTTGTCGTGAAGGATTAGTGGGGACGACCGATTGACTATAGCTGGTTGCAGATGTGCAAGCTTCTCCATCATTCTCTCCAGCTCTTCACAGTTCACATCTGCATTAATGCTCATGCCGTTTTGTAAAAAGCTGTGGTGAATCACACCCGCACTAGACCACCAAACAGTGACCGTCACCTTTTTAGTGGTCATTTTTAGTTTAGGGCATTGCTTTGGTGCTGAACCAGGGTCTAACCAACTTGCTGAGCGCTTTCGATTGTCGAACATTATCCATTTCTCGTCGCACGTAACAATTTTTAGTTTTAGACAACTTTTTAGTGGGTAAAAAATTCAATTCCCGAGAGGCAGTACAAAATGCCTTTGAAGAGTTTGTTGCCTCCCGTCCAGCTGATTTTTACAAGAAGGGCATCAATAAACCGCCAATGCGTTGGCAAAGATGCGTCGATTGCATGGGTGATTACTTCGAATAACAGTAATAAAAAAGTTTGCAAAATAAGTACTTTCACTTATTGCATACAAAACGACAATTTCATAGGTAAAGACCTATTATTATAAACTAACAGCTCGTTACTAATTGTATATGAAAATGTATATACGGTATTAACATTAAAAAAATGTTTTTGTTTCTATGTTTGTTCTAGCTGTTCTCTTTCCAGATGGACTTATTTTCGCAGTCTCTATAGTCGTGTAATTCAAGAGTGTCACTTGGTATAAACCTTCAAAGGTTGTGCGGTACTCCAAGGTCTTGGCAGCAGGAAGATCGTTAAGGTGTTGACCTCAGACGTGCTTGCCTTTTAGGGACCAGTAAACACAATGACAAAACCTTTAGCTAAAGTAAGGAAAAGTAATTATTTTTATTTCTTAAAGATACTTTTAAATCGACTTCTCTGTCTTTGTGCTTCCGTTATCGTTTTAGTAGTTTTTTTTTTTATTTTTGGGACTGTCTGGTTTTGTTTTACAGTAAAACTCAAGAACGGCTGAACCGAATAGGATAATTTTGGTTGGCTTTTAAATATAATAAATACTTCGCACATCTTACATACAACGCCATCTAGTACCAATCAAAACAAAGCTTGTACTATGGGTATTAGACAACTGATATTTATAAATACAGAAATACTAAATTTTTTTTTCATACTTCGGGCTGCAATTAATAATTTTTGGTAAGAAAAACCTAACCCCAGCTCCACCCAAAATTCGAACCCGAGACCTGTCGATCAGTAGTCACACAGTTACGCTAAAATGATTGAAAATGTAACCAATGCCTTGTTGGTCTAGTGGTTTGCGTATGCGGCTGCTGATCAAGAGGTCTCGGGTTCGATTCCCGGGTCCGACCAAATATTTATGTGATCCACAAATATTTGTTTCGGAGTCTGGGTGTTTTCTATGTATAATATGTATGTATTTATAAAAGAAAAAGTATGTTTATGTATTTATAACAGTTGTTTAGTACCCATAACACAAGCTCTGCTTAGTTTGGGACTAGATGATGTTGTGTGTGAGTTGTCCGAAAAAAATAAATAAAGTAATAACATATGTGTTTATAGAATATACAAATTCAGTTAACGGTAAAATATGGTAATTTTACCGTTTAAATCTAACGCGTGGGCAGTTCGCATATTGACCGATAGGTCAACGACTATATCTTTTGGTATTTCTTCTAATTTTGGCTAAAGTTTATTGGCACATTTATAAAATGTCAACATACAAAGATAATTGACAGACCGTGTGGTGACGGATTAAGAATACACAGTGTCTAAGATTGCGGTAGTAGAACAATGCTAATTTCAGCACGAATGGGCCGGCTCGACCGGGGCAGTACTACCCTCATACAGGAGACCATCCTAATACTGACAGCATTCGTGTTGTCGTATTTCATTGGTGAGTGTGAGACCGGAGGGTCAATCATTGTGCATTATTCTTCCCGCTACAAGAGGCCGGGAGAAAAAGCAGAAACATCTGACCAGGCCGCCATGGAATGAGTCACCATTCTGCATTGTTTACCCTCACAATAAGGATAGTAACCCCTACTCCTGGATTCTACTCATGCTTTCCATCAGGCAGAGTAGAGTCACTTTGGTAGGCTTAAATATATAAAAAAAAGACAACCCGTATTTATCCCGTGGGTGTCGTAAAAGTCGTCTAAGGGGGCAAACTACGCAACATAGCAGCACTGCAATGATAGGTCAAAATCTCCTTTCTAATGACCTACGTCCAGCAGTGGAGTGGTAATCATCATCAACAGCCTTTAACAGTCCACTGCTGGACATAGGCCTCTCCTTTAAAAGGAGATTTTGGCCTACTATACCACGCTGGCCAGACGGGTTGGTAAAGGGTTTCTTTCAAGTTTTCCTTCTCTTGGCAGTGATGTTAGTTGCTTGTTTTGTTCCTTTAGTCACCTCTTACGACACCCATGGAATGAATAATGGTGGTGACACTTTGTATTCTTAATCCGTCACCACACGGATATTGGACGGACAGTGGAGTGGTAAAGGATGATAATGCGCAGACATCACCGGCCCAAGTACTAGACCGGCCTAGTATAGGATCAAACGCAACTGTGTAAGTTTGTTGGTTACTAGCTTAGTCCCGCGGTGTTACCCGCGGGTGTTTTTGTAAATCGCGAGTGACGTAAGCCTAAATTACTCCTTAGATCAGTAGCTTTCCGCCAGTGAAAGTCCCATTAAAATTGGCGCAGCCGTTACAGAGATTACCCGATTTATTGTATAGATGTATATTGTAGATTAGCTGAGCACAGCATTGTCCATGGGTGTAGATAGGGGCAAGATGGGGCACTGCCGTCCCTATCTCTCTCACTGCCCCCTCTCCCTTTCCTCCTGGAAAAGGCCAGTTTGGCAGCAGTACTAAATACGACAGATATTTGAAAGCTGCCCTCCCCTAGCTACGCTACAGACACAGGTAAAGACGTGGGGTAAAGCTATGATTTGACTGCCATAGAAGTATCCGTTAATTAGTAAAAGGCGGAACTACAAACGATAGAAATCGCTCACACTTGACCAACCATAAGCCCCATTTCTTAGTGATTACTGGGTCTGGTGAAATGGTTATAATAGTACCAAGTACTACAATAAGTGGGATTTTGGGTTTATGGGTTCAAGTGTTTTAACTTCATTGATATTAAGTAGCCATTATACCCGCCTCGTTGACGCAGTGGTTAGCGTATGCGGCTGCTGATCAAGCGGTCTCGGCTTCAATATCCGGGTGGACCAAATGTTTGTGTGTTCCGAAAATATTTGTTACGGTGTTTAAGTGTTTTATGATATGTATGTATTTACATAAAAAAACGTTATTATGTCAGTTGTCTAATACCCATAACACAAGCTCTGCTTAGTTTGGGACTAGATGGTGTTTAAGATGTTCGAAATATTTTATTTATATTCCTCACGATTCAATACCAGCCGTGATGAGCCGTCTGCATAACAAATGACATCAACTGATACGGAGCTAACTATTGCATTGTTGGAATCAACCGTTAACTGCCTCGGTTTGCGTGCATACTGTCTGCGCTGTACTGCACTTACTTAACTTAGCAATAAACCCCATTAGTTGCACAGATGAGCTATAGACAATACATTTTTAATCCTACTAAAGTGACTACTCTGCCCGATAGAAATGTGCGGGTGTCACTCCGCAGTTTAGGTATAGCCGGCCGCCTGCCTACCCGGACAGGCAAGCCAGCGGGGCTGTCGCTTTCGCACGATACGTGTCACATTTGAAACTTTTGTTATACTTTTCCATACCCACAATGGCTTCTAATCACCTCGATCTTCTCTAATCCATGTAAAAGATATTGTTCTGTTACGGATGTCTGAATAAAAGGTTTTAGGTAGGAAAAGTACCAACAGTAATTATAGTAAGGCGGCGTGATACGATATCTTTGAGTAATATCAGGCCTGTCTCACTTCATGTGGGGTATCGAAAACGGAAGTAGGTATGCGCGAATATATTATAATTAAAGTACCTACTACTATCAACTACCTTATGTTTATTTGCAAAGTAATTTGTTCACTAAAGTGTGGTGACTTCCACATACAGCGCGACGAAAACATACGACAGCGACATCAAGCGAAGAAACACGGAACTACAAAGAAAAGCAAGTAACGATCTATACTGAGTAATTACTAATCCTGAATCGCGAAAGTGACATTCTCGCGCTGATTAGCATTTATACAACATCCCAACATCAACTGTTGGGCAGTGGCCCACCAGGCATGATCACCTCGCCTGGTCGGAGGATCCTCCCTTTGTGTTGGAGGAACACGACACCCGTTCCTCCACAAAAGCTAAATACTACAGCAAAAGTAGTTTATAAAGATTTAAATTATTTTTAAGAGGAGACAACCGTAATATTGTCAGAACAGATAAGAGTTACAGGATAGAAAGAGACGCAATTGTGATTCGGCGCTGTGCGATGTGTATGAATTAAACTTAATTATTATGACACCAAGGGTCTCTATTTCTTTTCGAAGTGAGTCTTCTGTACTAGTACTATTACTGTGGTATTATATAAATACGTACGGCTCATTGCAAACAAAAACTGCACGAGATTCGGTGGCTCACAATTATGTAGATCAATGACACACTTTCACTGAGGCAAGTTATTTTAAATGCTTGACGTATTTTACGAGACTTAAAGCGTACGAAAGAAACCGAGAGTATATCTCGGAGGTAATAAGGCCTCCCTTTATGGTGAAACCGGTTTAATATATGTGCGGAGTGAAGGACAATATGTAGGCGATACAATTTAATTGAATATTTGCTGAATCCCGTTGTAAATAGCTGGTATTGCTTAGGATTCAAGTTAGTCTAAATAAAATTAGTCTATGTAACTCCTTATAACATAAGCTATCTGCTAGTGAAAGTCACGTCGAAATCGGTGCAGCCGTTTCGTGAATATTCTGAACAAACTGCCTGAAAAAAAAAAAAAAAAAAAAAAAAAAAAAAAAAAAAAAAAAAAAACATGTCACTGCCGATACTTTGCATTTCGCGGAACATTCATTTTTAGGGTTCCGTAGCAAAATGGAAAAAAACGGAACCCTTTTAGATACGTCATGTCTGTCTGTCTGTCAGTCCGTCCGTATGTGGCTGTGAAGCCACTTTTTTATTTATTGGTGATCTAGTGTCGGTATTTGACATTTGACATAATGTAATACCTATTTAAGCCCGCCAAAAGTGACTCTACTCTGCCTGATGGAAAGCATGAGTGGAATCCATGCGAGGGTAGTACTGCCCCGGTCAAACTGGCCTATTCGTGTTGAAATCAGTGTGGCTTTATTACAACACCATCAACGTCTATAAAACCGTTCGTCCCATATTTCTTATAATAACAACCGGGACCGACTGCTTAACGTGACCTCGGAATAACGGAAACACACATAACATATCATGCCACAAACGTTCACCCATCCAGTTACTGACCGCGCCGTCGTTGCTTACCCTCGGTGATTGTTTCCAATCACCTAAGGCCAGTTAGCTATAAACGCTTCATAGTAGCGCGGAGTAAACTTATGCTGACAAAATAATAAATAAATATTTCGGACATCTTACACACAACATAATCTAGTCCCAAACTAAGCAGAGCTTGTAATAAGGGTACTATACAGTGTTGGGCAAAAATTAAATTGCAGGAACAATTAACAATTGATTAATTGTTAATTGTAAAATATCAACTAACAATTAATTAATTGTTAACTGTTAGTTTTGCAATTAACAATTAATTAATTGTTAACTGTTAGTTTTGCAATTAACAATTAATCAATTGTTAATTGTTCCTGCAATTAAACTTTAATTTAATTTAAATAAAGTAAATAAAAGAAGTAGAAGATGGAGGAGTGGCACAGGGTAGGGCTCTCACTTGACTGATAACCTTGCAGTCAGCAGGACTGACTAAACTGAACTGACAGGACTGACTGAACTGACAGGACTGACTGAACTGACAGGACTGACTCAACTGACAGGACTGAATGAACTGAAGTGACTCACTGAACTGACAGGACTGACTGAATTGAACTGACTGAACTGATAGGGCTGACTGACATGAACTGACAGGACTGACTAAACATACTGAACTGACAGGACTGACTAAACTGACAGGACTGACTGAACAGACTGATTGGCAGGAGTTAAGTAGATGACCTTAAGTCTGAGTGAGAGCTTATAACTTTGACAAACGATCTTGACTTTTCGCTTACCTGCGCCCGCGCGAAGGAAAAAGGTTTGTATTATTAACTGTTAGTTTTAATTGTTTGTTGCAACAATTAAAAATATTAGTTGCATATTTTAATTATATCTTGCAATTAACATAACTTAATTTAAAGAAATTAATTGCAATATGCAACTAACAGTGCAATATTGCAATTGCAATTAAATACATTGTGATTAAATCAATTGCAATTAATTTTTCAATCAATTACTACGATGATTAAAATATTAATTAATTAATGCCCAACACTGTATACAACTGATATAAATACATAAACATCCTTTTTTGTAAATACATACTTAATACATAAAAAACACCCAGACTCCGAAACAAATATTTGCGGATCACACAAACATTTGGACCAACTCAGAAATCGAAGCCGAGACCTCTTGAACAGCAGCCGCATACGCTAACCACTAGACAACCAAATATCAAGTTTGTAGACCCAGCGGTTTAGGATCAGCTTTGATACATCAGTCGGTCAGGTCAAGTCATAGTGAACATTAAAATGCCACTATGACTGCCTCGTTGGTCTAGTGGTCAGCGTATGCGGCTGCTGATCAAGAGGTCTCGGGTTCGATTCCCGGGTCGGACCAAATATTATTTGTGTGATTCACAAATATTTGTTTCGGAGTCTGGGTGTTTTCTATGTATAATATGTATGTATTTATAAAAAAAAAGTATGTTTATGTATTTGTATCAGTTGTCTAGTACCCATAACACAAGCTCTGCTTAGCTTGGGACTAGATGATGTTGTGTGTAAGATGTCCAAAAATATTTATTATTATTATTATTATTATTTACTATATGCTAGAAAGCCGTCACCAACATCTATGTATATACAATCAAATAATTAGCATCTTACAATTTCACATTAAAAAAGAACTTTATGGTTTAACAGTTAAAGTACATTTTACACTGTCATGTTGGCTTCGAGAGTTGAATGGCCGGTCATATGCCTGTGTTTCTCTATATAATACTAGTTGAGTATAGTGGTTTTTGTTGTAAAACGCAAGCAATGATACGGAGCGACGCTATTCTAAAGAAACAGCCTAAGTTACCTCTTATATTATCAACTATCTTTCAGTGAAAGTTCTGTTTAAATCGATACAGCGGTTACGGAGATTAGCCTGAACAAAATAAAAAAAAAAATTCTGTTTTTCATATAGGTACCGTATATTCTTCGTATAGGGTTCCGTGTGGTGACGGATTAAGAATACAGAGTGTCACCACTCCTATTCATCCCGCGGGTGTCGTAAAAGGTGACTAAAACTACGCAAGACAACATCAATGCAAAGAGAAGGAAAACTTAAAACCAACCTTATATATATACCAACCCGTCTGGCCAGCGTGGTATAGTAGACGAAAACTTCCTTTCTAAGGAGAGGCCTATGTCCAGCAGTTGACTGTTGAAGGCTGTTGATGAGGGTTCCGTAGACATGGACATCGCTTGGCATTGTAAATGTACAATGCCAAGCAAGGTCCAACAGATAATTGTTATGTTTACTTATTGTTTCGTTATTTTTGTACGAAGTTTTCCAAGTTAAGCATATTTCACAAGTTAGGCCTTTATAACTCCTTTTTTTTTTTTTTTTTTTTTTTTTTTTTTTTTTTTTTTTTTTTTTTTTTTTTTTTTTTTTTTTAACGTGTGGAAATCCCCACGGACCGTCACCCCACCGGGGCTCTCGGCGGGGCAGTGTGTCGGACTCGAACCGACTAAAACCACACGGTGTGACCTCTCTGCGCCTGTACTTGGAAGGGATCCAGGTAACTGTTTTCCTTCTGGACCCCTCCCGGCGCCTGCCCGCACTGTTGCGGGCGCCATCTCCATATCCTCTCAAATTGGGCGACGTCCGGTCACACGCGGACGCCACCCCCTCGCGGCTGGCCACTACAGCGGATGGACGGGGAAACCCGTCCCGTCCACCCGCGGCCACTCTCAGGGCGGCATGAGACGCAGGTATGCGCGCCTCCGCCGCCCAGGGCGCCGGCGGCGGATCGGGTCCGAGTGGAGGTCATCCTCCCGGGCCTTCTCCGCCGCCTCCTTCTGCGAGATTACGTCCTCGCAGAAGGTTGCGACCGCGGTGAAACAACTGTCGCTACCGGCCATGGAGCGGACTACGACCGGCAGCGAGAGTTCCTCTCCGATTACTGCAGTGAGGGCCCGGCGCTGCGCCGCCCATGCGGGGCAGACCGCCAGCGTGTGCTGGGCCGAGTCCTCACTGCAGTCGCAGTGGTGGCAGGCGGGACTCGGTTCCCTCCTTGCGACCGAGTGCAGATACTTTCCGAAGCAACCGTGCCCGGAAAGCACCTGCGTCAGCCGGAAGGAAAGGGTCCCGTGCTGCCGCCCTGCCCACTCGGCGATGACCGGCTGGAGAGCCTCCACGGTGGCGAAGCCAGCGCGTGGAGTCTCCAGCCGGAAAGACCATCTAGCCAAGGTGGCTCGACGAGCGGCTTCGCGCCACTCGCGTACGTCCTCGGGCGGAGGGCGAATGCCCCTCTCCGCCCGGAATTCAGCCACTCGTCGATAAACTTCGGCGAGCACTTCCGCCTCCAAATCCCACGGGGGTGTTCCGGCCAAGGCGCAGGCCGCTTCGGTCGACACCGTGCGGTATCCGCGTATGGCTCTGACCGCCAATATCCTCTGAGGGCGCCAAAGGCGCGCCCTATTCTGGGCGGACAGAGCCGCCGCCCACACCGGTGCACCGTACAGTGCCATCGACCGGACCACCCCCGTGTACAGCCGCCTAGTGGGAACACTGGCCCCGCCCAAATTGGGCAAAAGTCGGCCGAGGGCGGAGGCAGTGCCCACCAACTTTGGAGCCAGCTGTCTGAAGTGCTCGTCGAAGAGCCACCTTCCGTCTAGGACCAGACCCAGATACCTCATCTGGGCCCGGACCGGTACGAGGACCGAGTTGACCTCGATCGAGGCGCCGGCGGGTGGACCACGACGGGGCCCATGAAAGAGTAGGGCCTCCGTCTTATCCAGGGCCACCCGCAGACCCAGCGCCTCGATGCGCCCGACCACCATGGACACTCCTGTGGTGGCCAGGCGCGCCGCCTCCTGGAAGTTAGCCCCCCGGGCCGTGACTAAGGTGTCATCCGCGTAGCAGATTACACCCAGCCCGGGAGGGAGACGCCCTCGTAGGGCCCAGTCGTATCCCATGTTCCACAGGAGTGGTCCTAGGACTGACCCCTGTGGAACACCGCACGACATGGCCCTGCGTCTCAAGACGCCATCTCGGTCCTCGTACATGACGGTACGCTCCTCAAGATAGTCTGCCACCAGCCGCCTCAGGTACTCTGGCACTCCGTGGTAGCGGAGTGCTTCCCCGATGCAGCCGAATGGCAGACTGTTGAAGGCGTTGGCGATGTCTAAGGACACCGCCAACACCACTCCGCCGCAGCTCACGGCCTCCTCGGTCACGGCCCTAAGGCGCATTACGGCATCGATCGTCGAACGCCCCTCTCGGAAACCGAATTGGGCGTCCGACAGGTCGGGGCCAACCTCGCAGAGGTGCCGGACGATGCGGGCAGAGAGTATCCTCTCGAAGAGTTTACCCGCCTCGTCCAGCAACACGATAGGCCTATAGGCCGTGACCGAATCGGCAGGCCGTCCCGGCTTCCTCAGCAGGACCAGCTTCCCGCATTTCCAGCGCTCAGGGAAGCGTCCGGACGCCAGGCTAGCGTCCAACACTTCCCTGAGGCGGTCCGACATGTGATCGAGGGCTCGGGCCATCACTCGGGCTGGAACCCCGTCCGGCCCGGGGGCGGTGTTCTTGGATCGAATCCGTAGAACAGCCGCCCCTACCTCCGATTCCCTGACGGGCGGAACTTCAACCTCGCTACCCCCGTCGTCTTCGGCTGATGCAGCCATCGACGGGGGTGTGTGTTCCGCCCGCTGCGGGAATAGGCCCTCGACCACTTCCTGCAGGAAGCTGGGCTGAAGAGTCTCCGTAAGGGGGGGGCCCGACGTGCGGAGCTTTTCACGCACCGCACGATAAGGGCGACCCCAGGGGTCACGCTCGAGACTCTCCAGCATCTCCTCTCTACTGACATCCTTGGCGCGGCAGATGGCCAGCCTCAGAGTTTTCCGAGCTTCTCGGTACTCCTCGTGAAGCCGGTCCACCTCCTCACCGACCCCGCGGTGACGTCGCCTGCTACTAGTTAGGGACCTCCGGGCACGAACGCACGCCGCACGGAGGTCCGCCAACTCCTGGGACCACCAGTAGACCTCCTTCCTCGGAGGCCGACACCCACGAACGCGGGGCATGGCCGCATCGCAGACCCGCGTTAGCGCGTCAGCGAAGCGGCCAGCTCCCACGTCGACCCCCTCGGTCGGGGCCCGCGGAGACAGCCAAGCGTTGAGAATGGCCGCCTCCTCCAGTAGGTCCCTGTCGAGCTTGGCGACAGCCCACCGCGGGAAGCGGGAAGGGCGCCGCGCCGCGTGACCCCTACTGGGGTCCTGGGACCGGGAGAGCTCCAATCGGATATACAGGTGATCCGAGAGCGTCTCAACCTCTTCCAGGACACACCAGTTCCTTACTCGTGCGGCGACTGCAGGGGTAGCGAACGAAAGGTCCACTATCGACCCCCCCTGCTGTCGCACGCACGTGTTGATGGAGCCCCTGTTTAGTAAACAGAGGCCCACCGAAGCCGCCCACTCCATAACGGCTACGCCCCTGGCGTCCGTCGCCGGGGAACCCCACGCAATGGACTTTGCGTTGAAGTCCCCCAGCACGAGGACGTGCCCAGACGCTAGTCGCCGCATCGAGGTCTCCAAGTTGTTAAGGAAGACCTCGAAGTCGCTCAGACTCCGGTTGGGGGAGAAATATACACCATAAATGGTGACTCCCCCCCACTCAGCGGCAACATATCCCGTACCCTTGTCTCTTAGCGACAAGGGCGGGGAATGGGCCGCCGTGGAGCCGACGACTGCCACGGAGCCGTCCCAGTCACCCATCCAGTTTGGACGGGGAGGAACGTAGTAAGGCTCCGCAACTACGGCGAGACCTACCGACCACTGTGCCATAGTTTGCAGGAGGAGGTCCTGCGCCGCGGCACAGTGGTTGAGGTTCGTCTGGAGCAGGAGGCTGGAGACTTGATCCATTATTGGACCGTGTCTCCAACCCCCTCCATGGGCGTCGGCGTCGACGCACGATTAACGTCGGAGGCAGCCCGGGTCGTTAGGCTGGCCTCCGGCGTTTGCGGAGAAGCACGGGGTGGCTTGCAGCCCCCCTGCCCCATCTGGTGATTAGCGGGTTTATTGCCCGCCGCACACACGGGGCAGTGAGGAGCGGCAGAGCATTCCGCCGCCTTGTGCCCCGGTTGACCGCAGCGGAAACATAATCCGCTGCAGTCAAAACACCTGTCACACCTGGCGCGTGTGTGCCCCGATACAAGGCATTTGTAACACCTCATCGGTCTCGCCGCCAGTACCGTAATCCTAGCGTTGACGAAACCGATGAGAATCTTGCCAGCATCGCCCAATAATTTGGCCGACACTACGGGGCAGCTGATCCACACAGCGCCAAGTCCTCCTGGTCCGGGGCGGATGGTGCCGACCCTGACGTTCTCCGCGCTGCAGCCCGTCTTCTCCAAGACTGCAACGCGGACATCCTCCACCGTCACTGAGTCGTCCAGGCCCGAAATGCGCAACTCGGCACACTTCGTAGGCCTGGCGACTCTGACACCATCCTCGGCTGCGAACATAACCCGCAGCTTCTCCGCAAAGGCGTCCGCCGACTTTGCGCCTTCAGCCCCCGGGAACTCCAGCACTCGAGCTCCCGTCTGGGACTTGCGCAGGCTCATGCCTGCCGTCCCGAACTCAGTGGCGAGACTGCGGGCCCTTTGAAAAAGAGTCGCGTACGTCAGTCCGCCACTGACCGCCTCCGGCGACACGGTTACCACCACAGCCGCTGTTTTGGGCGGCTGCAGTTTCCGCGCCTTCTTCTTGGTTACCGTTACCACCGGTGGCGAAGGCGGGCCTTGGGCTGCCTTTTGTGCTGCCTTTTTCGCCCGCCTTCGGGACGACTTTGACCCTTCCACTACCTGCCAACGGTCATCGGAGGCAGATGTGGAGGGGCCCGGCTGAGATGGTGGAGTGGGGAGTGGAGGGAACTCCGCTCCGGACTTCGCCGCCGTTTCAGGCACCGCCTTGGCCGGCGCCTTTGCCGGTGTCTGGGCCGGCGCCTTAGCCGGGGCCTTCGCCGGCGCCTTGGCCCCCTTTCCCGCTCTTTTGGGAGCAACAGGGGCCGGAGCCGAAGCCGCCGCCGCCGCATACGACACAGCGGGTGCCGTCGGCGCTGTCGCAGCCTTCGGTCGCTGCGACGCGAGCGGGGGGCGCACGACCGGCGCAGGGGGCAGTCTCGCCTCCAGACCGGCCAGACGCCCATCCAGCATATGCTCTACTGCGAGGAGGACCTGGCGCAGCTGGGCGTCAGGTACCTCGACGCTGGCAGGAGCCGGCTGCGACGGACCAGGCAAGGCCTCGCTTTGAGGCCGCTCAGCCCGAAATTGGGCGAACTGAGCCCTGAGCTCAGCCACCTGGCCCGTCAGACGGTCGTTGGCCGCCTGGAGCCGAGCTACGTCTCCACAGAGGGTGTCGACGACCCCTCCAATAGCGGAGGAGGAGTCCTTCAGGGCTCTTACAAAAGAGCCCTTCAGGTTCACCGACTTGGTGGCCACTTTGTGGATTATATCCACGGCCACCTTCGCCCTTTCTTGCAAGGACAAGGGATCCTGTGGGGCATCTCCCTCCACCGGCTCCCTTATCCTTGGTAGGAGATCCGAGATCTCCTCCTCCGCTGCAACCTCGCAATCCGCTCGCTTCCTCTTGTAGGATTCCGCTTTTGAAAAGGCGGAGCCTGAACGAGCCGAGGCTGGGGTTCGCGACTTACGGATGAATTTCAGAGCTGGCGTCTCCTGGGATGTATCGCTTTCGCCATCCCCGGAGAGCCCACCCTTTTGGCTACCGCTCGCCTCCGTCTCCATCGCCTCTGGTGCGATCGTGGTTGTGCTGGCCCCACGGCTCGTGTCTGCCGTGGCGGACCTGGAGCGTGAACGCTCCGATGATCTTTGGCTCCCAGTAGTCGGTTTGACTCCTGGGAGCCCCGCCGAGATGGGCGGCCCGAGTACGACAGCAGCCTCCTTGGACGCTGTGTCGTCCACTCCCGAAGAAGTGCCCCCCTTGAGGGTGCCCTTCTTCTCCTTCCTTCCAATTGCTTCGTTGTCCGTTGTGTTCGCCGTATTCGTTTTATTTTTGTCCTGTCCTTTACTTTTTGGGTTTGATTTATTAGATTCCATGAGATTCCCACGAGTGGGGGAGAACTAAAGGTCGACCCGGGCAGAGATCCCCCAATACCCGGGCAAGCGTACATTTTTAACCCAACCGAGGGGTCCGCAGGTACCTCGGCTTGGGGTGCGCTCGCAACTGAACTTCCCATCAGCCATGCATCCCCTGGCCACGCACCAGAACTTGGGATTCGGGGTAATTTTTTATAGAGGTTTTCTTCCTCGCGGTCCGGGCGGTTAAGCCAAGACCCACGCCCCCGGACAGCGCCGGGATTACGTTATGCCGACGGTGGCAGAAAGACTACGTCCCCCTGCCTGCTCGGTGGTAGTGTAAGTACACGCCGAGCCCGTCCTCCTCTCTCCACCGCTAGCAGCGGAGAAACTGTGGCCCCTACAGAGCCCCACCTTCAGGTTTTTTACCGAGGTTTCCTCCTCCATGCTCCGAAGAGCGAAGAGCCAGCAGGGCAACCGGCAGACACGCCCAACCTGCTGGATCAGGCCTTGCCCGAGAGCCGATGGAATGGCTTCCTCTCCTGCTAGAATATTAGCCGCTGGCGATAATCCTCTCCTCCAGATGACACGGAGGAAATGAGGAGGAACAGTGCAGGCCTTTATAACTCCTGAACTAACAAAGCTATGTAAGTCGTTATAGTTGTTCTTTAAAGTATGGATTACTATCATGGTGTTTTTCAGATTTTTTGAGTCAGCCGTTTAGCTTTTAGAGGACGCCCTTGCTTTAAAGTTGAATAACTCGCAAACGGATACCTAAATCGAAAAATAGTTTTAGCAACCTAGCAATGTTTTAAAAGACCTATCTAATGATACCCAACACGACGGGGAGGACGCGAGAAAAAAAAAACATCCAACTTTACGTGTAGGGGAGGTACCCCAAATAAAAATATTTTTCATAATTTATTGTAGCACTTTGTCGACGTAATTATAACACATATTCATGCAAAGTTTCATATTTCCAGCGTTAAACGTTTTGGCAGTAGGTCGAGGACGGACGGACGGATATAACGAATCTATAAGGATTTCTAGTCATTACCCTAAAACACTGTTAATTTGAGATTATAAACAGAATTTAAACATTTACATTTACAGATTCTAAATTTATTTATAGATGTATTTTTTTCAAGGAAAATTTATTCATTCGGCCATTAGAACCGCGATTTATATAAACACATACCTTAGTTGCAGACTTTTATTTAAAAAAATGCAATAAATTATTAATTAATGACAAAAATTGCGGCTTAACCAATCAGAGCGTATCCATTTCTCTGCGTAAGCATTCAAATGACGTATGTTATTATAGGAGGTATGGTCTCACTGCTGGCGAAGAAGCGATTAGTTTTAGAAAGTGATGGTCTCACTGTTGGCTAAGGAGCGACTTGTTTTGGAAAGTAATGTCCAAGAAGATTTAGGTCACGACGGCCAATATCAACGGTAGTAAAACCTACTACGGATGATATGATAGTACGCCGGTGTGTGCTTTAATATAGGTGCACTGTCTGTTCTCTATGATAGACGGGTGATAAGCCGTTAAATATTCAAACTCCGGGTTGTTGTTTAATATTTTTATGTTCGGAGGTAATTCTCAGCCTTTTAGAAAGCAGTGGTTAGTTTTTTTCTGACTGCCACAGAAAAGGCCGTAGGATTGATATCCTTACTAATAATATAAACGCGAAAGTTTGTGAGTATGTATGTTTGTTGCCCTTTCACACAAAAACTACTGAATGGATTTTGATGAAACTTCACAATAATATAGCTTACATATCGGAATAACACATAAGTTATTATTTACCGCCGTGACGGTATTGCGCGCAGTCTGGTATTGCGAGTAACATAGTGTGAAGCAAAATGAACTCTGCATCACGGTGATTAAGTATAAATTCTATTGACAACTTACCAACATGGGAATATTGGGGACCACTACAGCATCGTCGTCGAGACCCTTACTCAGCTCCGGCTGGAAGGTGTACGTCCTCCTGTAGTTGAACGACAGAGTGCCGTTCTCGTTGTCTGTGATGTTCACCTTCTCCCATTCCTCTCTGGGGGACAAGAATTGATATTTTAATATTGTTTCAATCGCCCAAGTCAGGCAACGAATAGAATAGGGTTCCGTAGTTACCCAGAATGGCTTTCGTCGTGTCCAATAGATAATTGATATGTAAAAATAATAATATTATCTTTATTTATTTCTTATACATATTACAACCTAGTGGTTGGGGTCTCCTGTTAACCAGTGAAAACCCTGTGACTCCGCTCCTCTTAGGGCCACAGCACACTAGCTACTTGTAGCATCGGCGATCGGCAACTAGTCGCTTTTTAGAAGCTAAATACGGCGACCGAACGCTCTACACCGCATACTTAAAAACGCCAAACGCGGAGATTGAGTCGCTTTTTAGAAGCGCGACACAGCAGCTGAACGCTACTCTCCGCACACATTCGGATGCCGGTAGCATCGATTTAACATCTGAGCAGTCACTAAAACGCGCGTTTCCGATACCGCAATCGAACGCAGGAAGTCGCTAAAACGCGATGCAGCATCGATGCAGTCGCCAAATCGCCGATGCTAAAAGTATCTAGTGTGCTGTGGCCCATAATGTTACCACAGTAGTGAAAAAGAAATTGAAGAAACACAAAAAACAAAAATGTAAATTAACCATATGAACCAAATCAAAGAAAGACCATTAAGCTATAGTTTTGACCCGCATTGCACATGTTTACTTAATATTACGTTTATTTTTGTACGAAGATTTCCAAGTTAGCATATTTTACAAGTAAGGCCTCTTTAACTTCTTAGCTAAAAAGTCACGTAAGCCGTTATACTTTCCCTTTAAAGTTCAACATATGGACTAGCATCACGAGATTTTTCGAGCTAGCCGTTTTACTTTTAAACGCGAAAAAATGCCCTTAAAAGTTGAATAACTCGCAAACGGATTTCCAAATCAAAAAATGTTCTCATATACCCCTTAATATTTTTAAAATACCTATCTAATGATACCCCACATGAGGGGATACACGCAAAAAAAAAACATGCCCACTTTACTTGTAGGGGAGCTACCCCTAATAAAAATATTTTTCATAATTTTATTATAGCACTTTGTCGGCGTGATAGAAACACATATTCATGCAAAGTTTCATCTTTCTAGCACTAACCGTTTGGACGGTAAGTCAAGGACGGACGGACGGACGGGTTTACCGAATCTATAAGGGTTCCGAGTCATGAACTACAGAACCCTAAAAGGTGCTGTTGTCCTGTGTAGTTGAGCTGGGCTGGACTGGTGACACTCCGTTATCATAACCCATCACCAGATTGAAATCAACTAAGTATTGTCTGTGTGGTGACGGATTAAGAATACAGTGTCATCACCCCTGTTCATCCCGCGGGTGTCGTAAAAGGCGACTAAGAGATAAAAACAACATCAATGCAAAGAGAAGGAAAACTTGAAACCAACCCTTTACCAACCCGTCTCGCCATCGTGGTATAGTAGGCCAAAACCTCCTTTCTAAGAAGAGGACTATGTCCAGCAGTAGACTGTTAGAGGCTCTTGATGAAGTATAACTTAATACTCACGAGTACACATAGGGTCCCAACTCATCCAGGATGGGCTTGGAGCCGTTGTTTAAGAACTCATCAGCGTTTGTGACGTTGTACACGTAGACCTTGACGAAGGGCCTCACCGGGGGGCGGGCCCACCACTCGAAGGTCATGGAACCTTGCCGGAGAACCAGCTCCTGTGGACAAATATAGAAGATAGATTAGTAAAAGAATTTTTTTGAAAGGAGTCGGCGATTTTATGGGTTGTTGATATTTTTTTTAAGTCTACGAAAGTGACCACTTTAGTCTTCGCGGGAAAGCAACGGCGGCGAGGTCAGTACCTAGATAGGCGACCATTTGTGGTGACGGATTAAGAAAAACAAAATGTCACCACCCTTATTCATTCCATGAGTGTCGCAAGAGGCGACTAAAGGAACAAAATAAGCAGCTAACATCACTGCCAAGAGAAGGAAAACTTGAAACAAACCCTTTAACAACCCGTCTGGCCAGCGTGGTATAGTAGGCCAATACCTCCTTTCAAAGGAGAAGTATATGTCCAGCAGTGGACTGTTAAAGGCTGTTGATGATTGATGATGATGTAAGGAGCGATTCCGTGATTCAGAGATCACGTTAAGCAGTCGGTACCAGTTGTTATCGTAAGATAAGAGTCGTGAAGCTTAATATGAGGCCTTCGGGCGGCTTAAGAACATTCAAAGCGAGATTACGTAGCCACAACGTGTGTTGCCAGTCCCCAACCAGCAATCGCCTAGAGTTGGGACTTATGGCTTTAACCCTCTCCTGAAAGGAGACCGAGCCCAGCAGTGGGACATTATGGGTTGTTTATTAACAACCCATAATTGTTGGCTATCTCTCAAGGCGGCAATATTTTACTGAGCAATATAGACAAATATTTACAAGTTATACAAATAATACTATCTAAACATCCTTTAGAGAAACAAACTTCCTACATTTGTACATAATCCGGTTTCAAACGTAGAAATTACTTCATATGTATACCTGATATCATTACGACTGTCATCATCAACAGCTTTTAACAGTCCACTGCTGGACATAGGCCTATCCTTTGAAAGGAGGTTTTAGTCTACTATACCACGCTGGCCAGACGGGTTGGTAAAGGGTTTGTTTCAAGTTTTCCTTCTCTTGGCAGTGATGTTAGCTGCTTATTTTGTTCCTTTTGTCGCCTCTTACGACACCCATGGAATGTATAGGGGTGGTGACACTGTGTATTCTTAATCCGTCACCACACGGACATTACGACTGTACCTCTTTCAAAGTAAGGCAGAAGAGTAAACAATCTGTTTTTTCCTTTCTAGGGTATAAACGTACCGTATTACTAAGAATACGCTGTCTGTCTGTCCGATTAACCGTGATAGTTACGTGGCAACTTCCACATACAGCGCAAGCGAATAAAATACAACAGCGCCATCTACCGAAGAAACATTGAACTACGAAGAAAACACGTGACGATCTATCTGAGTAACTACTAATCCTGAATCGCGAAAGAGACATTCTCGCACCGATTAGCATATATACAACATCCCAACATCAACTGTTGGGCAGTGGCCCACCAGGCATGATCACCTCGCCTGGTCGGAGGATCCTCCCTTTGTGTTGGAGGAACACGATTCCTGTTCCTCCACAGTTAGACAGTAGAAATTGTCACAGATAATGTATTTCTGTTGCCTCTATAACAACAAATATTATTGACATCTTATATATAAAATTCTCGTGTCACAGTTTTCGTTGCCATACTCCTCCGAAACGGCTTGAACGAGTCTTATGAAATTTTTTATGCATATTCTGTAAGTCTGAGAATCGGCTATCTATTTTTCAAACCTCTAAATGATAAGAGGTGTTCACCTCATTTTTTTTAGTTTTTTTTTATTTCTTTCGCCCGCGGCTCCGCCCGCGTGTATGTTGGTTATCGCGGTAAAAAGTAGCCTATGTCCTTTCCCAAGTTCAGTTCTATCTTCATACCAAATATCATCAAAATCGGTTCAGTGGTTTAGGCGTGAAAGCGTAACAGACAGACAGAGTTACTTTCGCATTTATAATATTAATAGGGATTAAAAATACATACAGCCCTAAATTTTCAACCCTCTACGATCAACTCCTATTTTTTAGGGCGGTACGAAGTTCGCCGGGTCAGCTAGTATACATATAAATATTTATGGCGGCTCCCATATAAAATAAAAACGTATTATTTATATCGTTTTGCTTAATACGATGATATTAATAACTACAACAGATGGACTTTGAAACGAATAGACGCAATCCATTCTGCGCGCGTTTGACTCGCACTTGGTCGAGTTATTGGATACTGTGCGTAAATACTGCTAAGCTGGAAGGTTGGATTCCATTCGAGAACTAAATTAACCTCTGAAGGTAGAAAAAAAGGCTTCGGTTTCCAAACTTAGTCGCAGGGACGGTCCTACATAAGCATAGATAAACACAGTAGGGAGAAGACCTCCCCTTATTCACCTCTAAGTATAAGAGACCTCAAGCACAGCAGATGCATACACTACCACCGCGCCACCAATGCAGTCAAAATTGAAGAAAGTGAGTGTACTCATTCTCCCGGGATAACGATGCTGAATGGTTGGGCCTCCGGTCTCACACTCACCAACGAAATACGACAGCAAGAATGCTGTCATTATTAGGATGGTCTTCGCTGATTTCAGGGAGATGTATATCAATCAATCTCTATCTATTGGTGTGCAGTTGGAGAGGCCTATGTCCAGCAGTGGACTTCGATAGAATAATAGTCACACTTATTAAATCTGTATAAAAAGATATTTTTTTCGACGTTGGATTAAAATGTATAAGTTTGAATACATTTCTTAATAATAATAGACATCATTATTGCATACAGTTGGCGCAATATAATTTTTACGACATATATAATAAATTTATATAATAAATTATTATTTAATTAGCTTAATAAATAATATACTCGAATATACCTGTACGTTACATTATGGATGACCTGGTTCAATTCCCGTTTAGTGCAAATATTTATATTTAAATATTTGTCTGAGTATTATGCATTTTTTTTATATTTAGCCATAAAAAGTGACCCTGCCTGATGGAAAGCATGAACAGAATCCAAGAGTTGGGGCTACCGCACTTACTGCGAATGCCGACAATAATGTATGGCGGCCCACACTATGGCAGCTTAGTGAGATGATTTTTCACACCCCGCTTAAAGGACCCGGGATCATAGTGGGAAGGAAACACGTGAGCTGGTAGTGAGTTCCAGTCTTTGAGTGCTCGGCATAGGAAAGAAGAGCCGAACCGTTTTGTTCTGGTGCGTATTTCTTCCACTCTAAAGCGGTGACTTCTGAGTGTTGTCCTGCAGAGGAAGGGAGAAGGAGGGATCAGTTGGAAGAGCTCTTCAGAGCACTCTCCATGGTAAAGGCGATAGAGGACCGCCATAGAGGCGATGTCTCTCCGTAAGTGCAGAGGCTCAAGGAACTCGGTGGTTTTGGGACTATTTATAATGCGGACTGCTCGCCGCTGCAACCAGTGGAGAGCGTCAAGCAAGTACTGCGCAGATCCATCGCAGAGGTGAGAACAATACTCCACGCAGGAACGAACTTGGGTCTTGTAGAGAAGACACAGATGCTCCGGCGCGAAGAACCGTCTCACCTTGTTAAGCACACCTAGCTTCCGCGAGGTCGCCTTGGTGACGCTCTCAATCTCAATTTACATTAGATTGCATTGGAGTACATAGGTATAGGTAGTAGGTTTATAAAATGTATGTATGTGGTTAATTTTGGAAACGAAAACTTTATACATTCATGAGTTTTGAAATAATAAAATTTTCATTTAGGTAGCTGTTTGCCATTCAACTTTAAGAGCAATTTTTTATAACACCCCGCGGCGCGGGACTTTGCTTCGTAGTAGTCATCTTAGTAGTCATCTTCATCATCTGCCTGCCCTTATCCCAATTTTATTTGGGGTCCGCGCAGTATGTTTTATCCTTCCATTCTACTCTATCACTCGTCACTTCACTGTTAACTCCCTTCTTATCTTCTTTCACACAATCCATCCACCTTTTCTTGGGTCTTCCTCTTGAAATGTAACATTCAATTTCCATACCCAACAATTTCTTTGCCACATTTTCCTCATCCCTCCGCTTATTATGATAGCTAGTAGTATCATTATACTAATATTATAAACGCGAAAGTTTGTATGTATGTTTGTTGCTCTTTCACGCAAAAACTACTGAATGGATTTGAATGAATCTTTAAAGTAAAATAGCTTAAATATCAGAATAACACATAGGTTTTTACTGCAATTATCGAGATACACGCGAGCTTAGCCGCCAGCAAAAGCTAGCGATTTATGTATTTTTATAATCACAAAAATACATAAATCGTAGATGTTAAAATGTATCACTGTTTATTTCCTGTCAAAACTTTACAGTTGCTATGCATAACACACTTGCATAGCAACCATAATGATAGTTTGTAAATGGCTAATTTAAAAATAAGTTCCGGATGTAGACTACTTTTGATTCCGAGAATACGCGGGGAACACCGCACAGCTAGTATAATATACAAACGAGATTCTTCAACTTGTGTAACACTCACTGAAACTAATTCTCACGGAGTGCTGTTCGTCTGAGTTTATATGTTCGTAATGTTTTGTGTCACGAACGTCGAAACTTACTAGTAAGGTTGTACAAGAGGTTCATCTGCTAAGAGCTTTATTTTATGGTAGACTTTACAAGAAGCTGTACAGTTCGTCAAGGGCTTTATTTTAATGGTAGACTAGGTGACCGACGCAGCCCCGTTTGGCGTCTTTCATTTTGTTTCCCATAAAAAAAGGTTATAGTGAGCCAACTTTAAAAGATAGACATATGTTGTTACTGACTTTTTTTAGAACTTTTAAGGGAAAAAAAATTGTCATACATAATTTTTGCGAAACTTTAACCCTCTAAACAGCGCACGCAGCGGAATGTCTCAAGAGGAAAAAACCCCGATTACGAAACATTCTTCATTGATACTCCGCTCCTTTTGGTCGCAGCGTGATGATAAATATCTTAAAGCCTTCCCCGATAACTGGGCTATCATACACTGAAATCATTTTCCAAATCAACTCAGTAATTCCTAAGATTAACGCGTTAAAACAAACTAACAAATTCTGATATAACTTTCTAAATCGGATCATCACTTCCTGAGATTAAAGCGTTCAAACAAACAAAGAAATTATTTAGATTTATTTACATATATCGTCCCCGTAGTGGGAAAATTAAATATCTCTGATTTGATGGTTCTGAGATAAACGCGATTTGGTGTTTTGTGAGAAAAATTTTAAGTTGAGGTAAAATTCAACAACTCATGTTATTTACATTATTAGACATTTAACTTATCATTGACCACAGTTATTGATTTATTTACTGAGTTATTTATTTTTCCTTCCAAAAATAGTGTTAGTCTGAAAGTATTTATTATTTCATCTGTCCGACAAAAATGGCTATATTTTTGGAACGGAATACGATACGAAAATGCCTGTAATGCTCAAATATGCGGCATGTTTTAGGTGTTTTGAAAATAAGGAAAAGTCAATTTCGCCAAAACCGGACTTCATTTTCCCACTACGGGGACTATATATATATGTTCCGAGCCTTCAACCATATCTCACAATTAATATCGCAGCTAGTTTTAGTAAGTAACTGTGAGCCAGCATTGTCTATAAGTTTCATTTCGTAAGATCGTGCGAGACTCGCTCGCTTTGAGCCTTGACCGGGTTTTGTTTGCTGTCCATTAGCTAACAGTGCTCAGGTTTGACTAATTTTATCGTTAAAGAAAGAATGATTCAGATATGTTTATTAGGAAAGAATGTTTACAGGAAATCTACTTAAAAAAATTGTTTAAAAAAACTAATTTGCTTAACATTTTTTTTTTCTTTTAGTTTTTTTTTTCTAATTAGTGTATTGGCCCACCTTTGTTATATCAGAAAGCACCCCACCACGCTTTGTTATATTAAAATTATTTTCTACTTTTTAGTTTATAAGCGTGTTTGTTTAGTTGTTTTAAACTAATTTTTTTTCTAGACTATAAAAGGCTAATTTTTTTAAACATTTTTTTTTCGAATCAGTGTATTGTCATCGGTCCTCGATAAATCTACAAAGTTTGAACGAAATCTGGCCGTTTAAAGTGAGTCAAAAGGAGTTGGTTACAAGCATACAAACATGCAGGTGAAGCTACGAGAGTGTAAAAATGAATTCCTATTTCCCTATTCCTCATCACGCCGTGAACGGCTGGACCGATTTCGATAATTCTTTTTTTAGAATATATCTTGAAGTACGAGGATGGTTTTAAGTTAAAAATTTATCTGTTAAGTTTTATTGGAGGGGTTCCGAGAATGCAAAACAATTGAGTGACGTTGAATTAGCTGTAAGAAGTTCGCGGGGTCAGCTAGTAATTATACAAATATTTCGGACCACACATATTGTCACTCAGTCACGCGATCTAAACAAAATATATGCCAACGAAACAAGAAAATGGAGAAACGAAGACTGCACGGTTGGCCTAGTGGTTTAAGCGGTCGCCACGCCACTCTCTACTGCGCCAAGTGTCGTGGGTTCAAATCCCACGTGGGATAACACTTTGTGTGATTCACAAATTGTTGTCCTGAGTCTGGGTGTTCTTTGTGTCCGTTTCATGTATGTTAGTAAAGTCCCCCGCGACACAGGAATTCATATTCCTAATGCGGGAGTTGTCTTTTTAAAGAGACAAAGGGAAAAAGAAGAGACAAATAAAATGGAATATAGAATAGAAAACGATAAATGTTTGCAAACTTGGCTAGCCTGTTTAGAAATACAGATAGACGTATCAATAGTACCCAGTCTAGTCTCAGAGTGTGTCATGCGTGAATGTGTGCCGCAGATACGCTTCAAAGATTTGAACGCACGACTGGGCCGGCGCTTTCCACCACACACTATATTCTGCAGTAGTGTATTGTTATGTTAATGGCCGATAAATCCACCTTGATTACATATATCATGAGAATACTGTTACAGTACAAGTTACCTCGTTAGTTAGTTACCCAAGTAGTTAGCGTATGGTATTGCCGATCAAGAGGTCTCGGGTTCAATTACAGGTAATCGAGTGATTCTAAGTATAGAAATTCTAAGTAGACTTGCTGTTTAAAGTCCTAAGGAGGGTACGAGATCACGGGGTTGGTTCCCAACCAACCAACTGTGCCCGTAAAAGGCCTTCTGTAGGGTCGGAACCAACCGCAGACTAACAAACCGCTCGCGTTGGCCCACAGCGTTCCAGACGGTTGGGGCCGGTCGCGAAGGATGCGCTCGCGACCAAGGCCGTTGACAGCAACCAACCATCGGTAGGGTCAACCATTTTTTAAATCAACCCGACCAAGGGCAGGATGGTCAGTTGGTTCCGACTGTGTATAAGGTCTTTAATGTAGCAAATCGACAAAGGTGGAGGGACATCGCAAGACGTGCCCTGAAATTGAGCGGCGATGGCGAGTCGCAACACTGCCTATCAACTGCCACGACCACTCTGTCAAGAGTGTTCGACTAAGAAGAAGAAGAAGTATAGAAATGATAATATTTATTGGCAGGCCTACCAAAGTGACTCTACTCTGCCTGATGGAAAGCATGAGTAGAATCCAGGAGTAGGGGTCACCATCCTCATTGTGAGCAATGCAGCATGG
Organism: Phragmatobia fuliginosa; assembly: GCA_932526445.1. Lineage (NCBI taxonomy): Eukaryota > Metazoa > Arthropoda > Insecta > Lepidoptera > Erebidae > Phragmatobia > Phragmatobia fuliginosa. Next base: position 978,549 of record OW052083.1, on the reverse strand, counting down.
TGACTCATACCATGGTGGCCTTGTCAGATGTTTCTGTATCATTCTCCCGGCCTCCGGAGATGGAAGAATGATGCAGAATGATTGGGCCTACGGTCTCACACTCACCAACGAAATACGACAGCAAGAATGCTGTCATTATTAGGATGTTCTTCTGTGTGAGGGTAATCAGCATGGCTCTACTACCTCTAGAATACTAGAGACCTCTAGAATAAAAGCCTTAAGTTTGGAAGTTGGGATATTAACCCCATGTCTCTAGGAGCACGTCAAGGCGATTGCAAAGGATTACGTAAACATGATCAGGTCTCCGATTATCGTAACAGAACGTGTATATTCTTTCTCTTTTTTACAACATTCTGTTAAATCCTATCACTCCACACTATCTTAAATCACGGTTTACCTTCCAGCATGATTGCACCACAATTTTTTGAGAGATACAGATAACCTGAAATTGGGAACGCTGGGACATAAAACTAGATTCCTCGATGACTCCTTCTCTGTCTAAGCAGTTCTATTGTGGAACGCCTTACCAGTCGCAATCAGACGTGCGCAGACATTAGCTGCTTTCAAGAGACTGGTAAAGGATATTACTTGGGAGACTTTAATTACATGTAACCTGTTACTTCTCAAAATCCACTTGAGCATGGAATACATATTTTATTTAATTTGATATACACTGACTTAATTTCTATTAATTCACTTAAGTTCTTAATTTCTTAATATACAAGGAATCAACAACCCTATACATACTATGTCTTTCTTTCCATCCCATGGTTGCCTGGAAGAGATTGCCTCCGAGCGATAAGGCCGCCACTTGTACCTCCTTGTTTAAGCTACCGTTGTATGTAATTATTTTGGTAGTACATCAAAATAAAGCCATATTATTATTATTAAGATAGTCGGTCCTGTTTGACGGTCGTGAAGTGCCAAAGTGTAACGTATAACCTGGCTTCCGTGCAGTCATCAGTAAAGGTTTCATCTTCATCTTATCATCTTATTGTTATAGAACTAGAAAGATACATATTGTGTCGCGGAGACTTTACAAACATACATAAAACGGACTAAGAACATCCAAACTCAGAACAACAATTTCTGGATGGCACAAAGTGTTGTCCCACGTGGAAGTTGAACACTTGGCGAAGAAAAAAAGTGGCGCGTGGCGACCACAAGGTCAAACCTGCAGTCGACCTGGTATAAAGGAAGAACAGCAAGTGAAATAGAAGGTCAAATAAAATGTTGTACTTACATGATCGATGAATAGGCGGACCCAGGATCCGAAGAATATGGCACAGACAATGCCGCATAGGAGCAGCACCACCGCCGACGCTAACACGAACCCTGGAAGCCAAGAAAATCAAGGATAAGGATTTTGTTCAAAGACCTTACTATGACAGGTTACGAATATTCCTGATATGATGATAACTTCCCCAATATTCATGTAACCCCTAATTCCTTGATTATTTATATATACCAGCAGACCTTATTATTGCCGTTTTATATTTATTACCGTATCGTGATGATATACAGCGGTAAGAAATATATTTCCCATAAAACGGGTCCGTGTGGTGACTGATTAAGAATACAAAGTGTCACCACCCCTATTCATTCCATGTGTGTCGTAAGAGGCGACTAAAGGAACAAAATAAGCAGCTAACATCACTGCCAAGAGAAGAAAAATTTGAAACAAACCCTTTACCAACCCATCTCGCCAGCGTGGTATAGTAGGCCAAAACCTCCTTTCTAAGGAGAGGCCTATGTCCAGCAGTGGACTGTTCAATGCTGTTGAGTTGAGAGTTGAGAGGGGAACCGGGCTATCAGCTATTGATGTTATAATAATTATAGGTGGTGCATTCATTATACAGTTAATGAGAAACCATAACTCTGGGATTTATTTTTATCCGTTCTTATTGATATTCATAGTATAAAAGTGTATTGATATATTGATATATAAATATTATTCGATATATGTATTCTTGATCATTATTCCAAACTGGATTATTATTCCAAATATTTATTGGATCCATCAGAAGGTAAAAACAGAATTCGGAAAACTTTCAGTCAAATTTTTTATACTCGGTTTTTTTTCTTTTTATATATAAACCTACCTAAGTGATTCCACTCTCCCTGATGGAAAGCATGAGTAGAATCTAAGAATAGTGGTCATTATACTGTTTGTGAGTGCACACAATGCAGCATGGTGACCCATACTATGGCGGCCTAATTAGATGCTTTTGCATCATCGGTTCTCCGGTCTCACCAACGAAATACGACAACATGAATCCTGTCATTTTTAGGTTGGTCTTCTTTGGGTAGTACCGCCCATGTTGAGCCGAAACCACCTCGAGACCTCAATCCAGCGTCATGAGGAATCATGGAGAATATTTTATAGTTAGCGTATGCGGCTACTGATCAAGAGGTCTCGGATTCGATTCACGGGTCGGATCAAATGTTTGTGTGATCCGTAAATATTTGTTTCGGAGTCCGGGTGTTTTCTATGTATTACGTATGTATGTAGGTATTTACCAAAATAATTTATGTTTATGTATTAATATCAGTTGTCTAGTACCCATAATACAAGCTCTGCTTAGTTTAGAACAAGATGGCGTTGTGTGTAAAAGATTTCTGATATAATTATAACTTAGCTTTCGCCCGTGTCTCGGTATATCTTAAAAAGTAACCTATATCCTTCCTCAGACGCTTCATCAACTTCAGTTCAGCGGATCAGCGGAAAACGTTACAGAGTTATTACCACATTTATAATATTAGTAGGAATATTCAAGGATGTGTATTATTTTCTCATATTGATTGTTAAGCGTTGTTTTGTCGAGACGGTACCAGGAAATCAACAATACCAGTAAGTTGATATTATTTTGAAAATATATGGCTTGTTGTCGGCCATGTTTGTTATGACAATCGCGTATGTTTTTGAAAGGTGATAAGCAGTGAAGCAATTGCCGGAAGATGTTCGTTTTCATCGTGTGAATCGTGCGTGTGGTCTTATAATTTTATACTTGCAGAATCCCGTGGTGTTACGCGCGGTTTTTACACGCTTTATATTAGCTTCACCTGTATGTCTGTAACCGACTCCTTTGGGCGCGATTTTGAGCCACTTTAAACGGCCAGATATCGTTCAAACATTGTAGATTTATCGAGGACCGATGACAATACTCTAGTTTGAAAAATGAAAATAAAAAAAATGTTTAAACTAATTAGTCTTTTTTAGTCTAGAAAAAAATAGTTTTAAAAAACTAAAAAATCACGCTTTTAAACTAAAAAGTAGAAAATAATTTTAATATAACAAAGCGTGGGGTGCTTTCTGGAAATATTTCAATAACGTCGCCAACAACACGCTTTGTTACATTAAAATTATTTTCTACTTTGTTTAGTTTTTTTAAAACTATATTTTTTTGCAGTAAATCGCGAGTAACGATGCGAGGCGAAGTTGGTCTGAAAAAACAGTAGTAAAGTTACTCATTGTATTATCAGCTACCGTCTAGTGAAAGTCCCGTCAAATTCGGTCTAGCCGTTACATAGAGATCAACCGACCCAAACAGATAGACATTTTTTTTAATAGCTTTTTTACTGCTGCCCGGGTCCAACCGACGCATTCATGCAGAAATCAGCATTTCTCTACTATCATTGAAACAGTTTTTAACTAAACAATTAGCTAACATATGCCGTCAGCTCATTTTGTGTCAATGCGACATTTCGTTTCTTTGATTCCTGCAAGAGGAAACCAAATGAGAGGTCAGGGTCAAATGATTTTTGTTTGGTTTGTAAACGGTTGACATTGACTTTGAGTACTTGGTACACATAGAATACATTATAGTAAATTATGTTCGTGCTATGGAAAGGGCTATGCTCAGCGTTTCTCTGAGAGATCGTATCAGGAATGAGTTGATCCGTCAGAGAACTAAGGTCATCGACATAGTCCACCGGCTTAGCAAGCTGAAGTGGCAGTGGGCTGGCCATATTAGCCGCAGAACTGATGACCGTCGGGGCAGAAGAGTTATGGAGTGGAGACCGCGTTTCGGTAAACCTAGTGTAGGACGCCCACAGGCAAGGTGGAGTGACGACCTGCGTAAGATGGCTGGCAGGATCTGGATGCGAGAAGCCCAAAATCGATCAGAGTGGTGTGCAATGGGAGAGGCCTATGTCCAGCAGTGGACTGCGATAGAAGACTGATGATGATGATGATGTTCGTTCAAGTATTTATTTTTTAAAGACATATCCCGCATTAGGGTATACACCCTGTGTCGCAAGGAACTTTACAGACATACCTGAAACAGACACAATGAACACTCAGACTCAGGAGAATAATTTGTGTATCACACAAACTTTGCAATGTGCAATAAAAAGCGGCGTGGCGACCACTTAAACCACTAGGCCAACGGTGCAGTCAATATTGAATGGTTTTCTTTAAGGATGTCGTATTTTTTCCTATTGATCGTCTACCAAAGTGACTCAACTTTGCCTGATGGAAAGCATGAGTAGAATCTAAGAAAGACTAGAGGTTGTGGTGGAAAGGAAATGGAGTTCCTCCAACACAAGGAGAGGATCTTCCGACCAGGCCAGGCGATCAATCCTCTCGGGCTACGGCCCAACGGTTGATGTTGGGCAGTTGTGTTTATGATAATAGGCGCGAGAATTTATATATCGCGATTCAGGATTAGTAGAAATAAATTTTCTGATGTAAGTACCGTGTATACTTTCAAATGCATTTAGTAAAATAGTGTTCATTTGATATTACAAACAGACCCTCCAATATTATTTATTTGCATAGATGTGGACAAAAAGCCTAGGTACCTAAATAAGTACCTGATAATAATAAAAAAATAAATAATAAATATTTCGGACATCTTACACACAACGTCATCTAGTCCCAAACTAAGCAGAGCTTGTAAACAAGTGATATAAATACATAAACATACTTTTTTTTTGTTAATACATACATAATATACATAGAAAACACCAAAATTCCGAAACAAATATTTGGTCCGACCGAATCGAACCCAAGACCTCTTAATCAGCAGCCTCATACGCTAACCATTAGACCAACAAGGCTATCAAAATGATAATATCATGTCGTGATTTTAAAAAGTAATAAGTTATTGAATCGTCAGAACATGTTAGAAAAGGCGTGCAACCTTGAATGAGTGTTAGTCATTATAGGTAAGTCAAAACAATCGCATAATAAAGCATATATTTATTATTTCATCACGAACGCAGGTTTTAATGAAGACTATCCAAGTGCCGCAGTGTTGCCCGCGGTTTGATGTAAATCGAGACCAGAGCGATGCTAACCTACAAAAACGTCATGTGGCACTCGGGGACTGCCGCGGTAAAGCTATTGAATAGCATTTCTCATCAACTTATGCAAGAAAAGTAAGGAAGAAGAATCTAGAATGACTGTGTTGTCAAGGCAACGGATAACGGCCGGTGGCGGCAGCACGCATGCGCTAATCTGCCTATAGAGCACATCCTTGTCGCACTGCAGTTACAATCATAATTATTCTCTATCCTTTTTTAGGGTGTTAGGTTTTTCGTTGCGGAATTTCTTGATTCGGTCGCCGCGCTCAATGCCCGCGATAAAAGCTAAACAATAGCTTAAAAAAATAGTTTAAAAAACTAAACAAACACGCTTTTAAACTAAAAAGTAGAAAATAATTTTAATGTAACAAAGCGTGGGGCGACGTTATTGAAATATTTTCAGAAAGCACCCCACGCTTTGTTACATTAAAATTATTTTCTACTTTTAAGTTTAAAATCTTTTTTTTTAAACTCTTTTTCTTATAAAAAAGACTAATTTGTTTAAACGTATTTTTTTTCAAATTAGTGTATTATCATCGGTCCTCGATAAATGTACAAAGTTTGAACGAAATCTGGCCGTTTATAGTGGGTCAAAATCGCACCCAAAGGAGTCGGTTACAAACATACAAACAAACAGACAGGTGAAGCTAATAAAAAGTGTGTAAAAAAATAGCCCGAGTTGCTCCTTTTAACATCAGCTATATGTCAGTGAAAAGTGTTTGTTTGTATGTATGTATGTTTGTTACTCTTTCACGTAAAGATTACTGAACGAACTTCGATGAAACTTTTCAATAATATGGCTTACATATATATTCTACTATTTACCGCAATAAAATAGCAATACGCGGACGTAGCCGCGGGCAAAAGCTAATCGTTAGTAGAGATTAGACGGAACTAATAGACAGACAGACTAAAAATTAAAAAATTGCTTTTTTTATGTAAGTAGCCTATACAACTTTTCATATGTATTTAATAAAAAAACAATTTATTTGATATTACAACCAGACATCAATTTTATTTATTTATATATATATATATATAATGGTAGATCACGAACGTAGGTTTTAATGAAGGTGATAACCACTTACCATGAGGTGCAACGCGTTTTTAACACCTCAGTAATTGAAAAAAATCAATGAGTTTTTAAAAGACTTTAAAAATAAAGGAAGATTTTCGTTCGGTTGTATTTTCGTTTGTTTTTAACCGACTTCAAAAAAAAGGAGGAGGTTCTCAATTCATCGGATTTTTTTTTTTTTTTTTATGTATGTTCAGCTATAATTTCGTCGTTTATGAACCGATTTCAAAAATTCTTATTGCATTGGAATGGGCGTAGCTTACAGGTGGTCCCATCGTCACCATATCGGGATCTGATGATGGGATCCCAAGGAAATCGAGAGAACTCCTCAAATATCATAGGCACAATGTCGCGATTTGGGTACTCGGAATAGTTTTTCATTGAAGTCGGTTCCTTTTTGTTAAAATTATGTAATCACAGAACTCTGTAATTTACAACCGGATTTGGGAGGTTCCCGTTTATGTTTTTACTGCCTTGCTGGTCTAGTGGTAAGCGTATGCGGCTGCTGATCAAGAAGTCTCGGGTTCGATTCCCGGGTCGTGCCAAATGTATGTATGAACTTCAAATATTTGTTTCGGAGTCTGGGTGTTTTCAATGTATAATATGTATGTATTTACAAAAAAAAGTATGTTTATGTACATATTTATATCAGTTGTCTAGTACCCATAATACAAGTTCTGCTTAGTTTGGGAGTAGATGATATTGTGTGTTAGATGTCCGAAATATTTATTATTATTATATGTTTTATATACCTATCCAATTAAAAATATATAAATATCAAGCCACTTAATAGGCATATTAAAAAAAAAACATTCAACCATGAAATCTATGATCCAAATGATACGATAACTTTTAAAATTGCCATTGTTAAAAATAAATTAGTACAATTTCTCTTTTTTATACTAGCAACACTTACCTAATAGACCGGGACAAATGAGGAACTCATTAAAATATCATTATTATTACGGCATTGTAACAAAATAGAAGAAAACTTCTTCTAGACGAGGTCTTGTTTACGAGTGAATTCCCTTCTTGTAAGCTAAGCACTCATTTTCTTCTATTTATCGATTGAGGCAGTACGGTTCAGCCGTTCCAAATACTTGCCGGAACAAACAGACGAGACATAAATTTAGCAAAAATAACGAAGTCTCAGTACCTGTACCTATCATTCCAGCTGTCCAAGGTGTATGCTTAACCTCACTACTATTTTTCCTGGTTTCCTGTGCTATCAACAGCAAGGGGCCGTCCAATAATCTCGTGATGATTTTTTAGCCCTTTTTTAACCCCTCCCTCCCCCCTGGTGATACGTCATGAGTTTTAGGACAAACCCCCCTCAACTACCAAAATCACATGTAGTTTTTACTACCTTTAAAAAATCTTAAAATTTAGCTTAGAAACGGCGAGTCAAGGGGACACAGCACGCCGTTTTCGGTTTACAAATCGCGGTTTACAAATTCGATTAACAATATTTGGTCCGACCCGGGAATCTAACCCGAGACCTCTTGATCAGCAGCCGCATACGCTAACCACTAGACCAACATGGCAGTCAAAAAGGACAGAAGGATCCGTACGCCACCATAGATCATCTCCCCATGGATATGAAGCGCCCCCAGGTTGTGCAAAGGAAGTGAAGTCATTAGCATTAAAATTCCTACTGATGTTTTAAATGCGAATGTAACTCTGTCTGTGTTACGTATTCACACCTAAACCGCTAAACAGATTTAAATGAATTTCGGTATAGAAATAGATGGAACCATCGGAAAGTACATAGGCTACTTTTCACCGCGATAGCCGACATACAAAAGTTATAATGAACTTTTACATGAATTTAGTAAAAAGCTGTTATTTAGATATTACATAGACATTTTTAATTTAAGGGCCACAGCACACTAGCTACTTTTAGCATCGGCGATCGGCAACTAGTCGCTTTTTAGAAGCTAAATACGGCGACCGAACGCTCTACACCGCACACTTAAAAACGCCAAACGCGGAGATTGAGTCGCTTTTTAGAAGCGCGACACAGCAGCTGAACGCTACTCTCCGCACACATTCGGATGCCGGTAGCATCGATTTGGCATCTGAGTAGTCGCTAAAACGCGCGTTTCCGATACCGCGATCGAACGCAGGAAGTCGCTAAAACGCGATGCAGTATCGATGCAGTCGCCAAGTCGCCGATCGCCGATGCTAAAAGTAGCTAGTGTGCTGTGGCCCTAATTCATTTGTATAGATAAGTTACACGTTCAGTCAGCTCTCAACTACATGTTACTAAACAGTGAATGGTTGAGATGTCCTAGATTCAGTCCAGTATTTGTGTTAGATCCAAACGAGTTGTTACTGTACTTGTTTGAAGTTGTACGAATTGTATTGTAACTAACTTTTACTATTGATCTAGCAACAGGTCATTTTTTTTTTTAATATTAGCCTTCGCGGAAGCAAATTTCCCATAAAAAAGGTTATAGTGAGCCAACCTTAAAAGATAGACATGCTGTCGAGGACTTTCTTTTAGAACTTTTAAAGGGGAACAATTCTGTCATACATGATTTTTGCGAAACTATCACCGTTTACGCAGCGCTCGCAGTGGAAGCTCTCGATAAGGAAAAAAACCCCGATTTTGAAACATTTTTCATTAGTGCTCCGCTCCTAATGATCTTAGCGTGATGATATGTAGCCTATAACCTTCCTCGATAAATGGTCTATCCAACATTGAAAGAATTTTTCAAATCGGATCAGTAGTTCCTGAGATTACCGCATTCAACCAAACAAACAAATCTACTCTCCATTTTTATAATATTATTATATGGTATAATATTTTATCATCATCATCATCAACAGCCTTCAACAGTCCACTGCTGGACATAGGCCTCTCCTTAGGAAGGAGGTTTTGGCCTAATATACCACGCTGGCCAGACGGGTTGGTATAGGGTTGGTTTCAAGTTTTCCTTCTCTTTGAATCGATGTTGTCTTGCGTAGTTTATCCCTTAGTCGCCTTTTACGACACCCGCGGGATGCATAGGAGTGGTGACACTCTGCATTCTTAATCCGTCACCACACGACATAATATAATATAATATTTTATATAACATTCTAATTGTCAGTTATACAATTTGGTTAATTAGTTTAATTTTACGCATAATACGTAATAAGTTGCGTAATTTGAGAGTTTTTGAAATTGTGCTTTGGTATGTTCTAGGCATTTCCCTCCTACCAGAGTGACATCGAGGGATACGCTTACTACATAATTTTTTGAAGACATTTTTACGCTTACGATTATACTTTATTTCTTTTATGACCTACCAAAGAGACTACTCTGCCTGATGGAAAGCATGAGTAGAATCAAGGGAGCCTCCATTCCCATTGTGAGTACAGATAATGGTGACCCACACTAAGGCGGCTTAGTGAGATGTTTGAGTATGATTGGGCCTCCGGTCTCACACTCACCAACGAAATACGACCTCAAGAATGCTCTCATTATTAGGTTGGTCTTCTGTGTGAGGGTAGTACTGCTGAGGTCGAGTCGGACCATTCGTGCTGAAATCAGCGTGGTTCTACTACCTTACGGATTGTAACAAACAGGTAAAAATAATACGGTATAAAATGCCTGCCTCGGTGCGTATGCGACTGTTGGGTTCGATCGGTCTAGGGTTTGATTCCCCGGTCGGACCAAATGTTTGTGAGTTCCGCAAATATTAATTTCGGGATTTGGATGTTTTCTATGTTTAATGTGTGTGTATTTACAAAAAAAAGTATGTTTATGTATTTATATCAGTTGTCTAGTACCCATAATACAAGCTCTGCTTAGTTTGGGACTAGTCCCAAATATTTAAATATTAAAATCCCTTAAAAGGTTTGCTTCTTTAATATGTTTTAGTGTCATGAAAAACAGACTGACATAACATTTCTATTTACCGTGTACGTTAATGTGTTTTTAAGCAGCTAGTGTTATGGTTTCATTTTCATTTCAATGTGAGAAACGACAGTGAAAGTATAAGATTATATCTTGACACCACTCTCAGTTTTGAAGGTATTGTTTAAATCTAATATATAAAATTCTCGTGTCACAGTTTTCGGTGCCATACTCCTCCGAAACGGCTTGACCGATCTTTATGAAACTTTATATGCATATTCAGTAGGTCTGAGAATCGGCCAACATCTATTTTTCAAACCCCTAGGACGCGAGCGGAGCCGCGGGCATCAGCTAGTCTTATATATATTAATATACTTACATATCATGTAAGTTGTTTTATATACGATTCAAAAACTCAAGAATTACACCGAATTAGCTGAAATTTTGACATGACATACAACACGCTTCAAATATTGTTTTCATCTATTTTTACAAAACTATGTTAAAGACAATCGGTCAAGTGCGTGTCAGGCCACACACAGGAAAGGGTTCCTCAGTCACTTATAATGGTACGTGGACTTGAAATCGTATCCAATAGATAATTGTTATGTTTACGTATTAATGCGTTAATTTTGTATGACGTTATCCAAGTGAGTGGATTTTACAAGTTAAGCCTCTATAAATCCTGAACTAACAAAGTCATCTAATCCGTTATAGTTTTCCTTCAAAGTTCAATAAATGGACCATCATTACGATTAATTTTTTGAGCCAGCCATTAAGCTTTTAGAGGGGCCCCCCCTCTAAAAGCTTAATGACCTCTTTTTACAAAAAAGGCATATACTTCGGAAGTTTCTTATCTATGTTTGATAGGAATCGATCCAAACAGTTGGGGTTTTTTTTTAATTTTACTTGTAACTAGAAAAAAGCCGAAAGCATAACTATTTTCTGTTTATATACAATTATCATAATAAATATATATTATATGTTTACAAAGTGTGTCGGCAACAAAGATGCTGTAACGAGCAATAAGTGTGTTGCCAAAATAACTACATTAATTAAAAAGTATACGTAATTAGTGAAATTATTGTTATGTAAGAGCAATTTTAACTTAACATTATTGAACTAAAGAGCTTGTTTGAATGTGGCATCTTAGAAATAGTTAGATAGAATTGTCTTGAGATATAATTTTAACAAAAAGGAACCGACTTCAAAGAAAAACTATTCCGAGTCCCCAAATCGCGACAATTGTGCCTATGATATTTGAGGAGTTCTCTCGATTTCCTTGGTATCCCATCATCAGATCCCGATATGGTGACTATGGGACCACCTGTAAGCTACGCCTATTCCAATGCGTAGCTTACAGGTGGCTTACAACCGATGTCAAAAATAATTTTTGAAATCGGTTCATAAACGACGAAACTATAGCTGAACATGCATAAAGAAAAATAAAAAAAGATACCGACGAATTGAGAACCTCCTCCTTTTTATTGAAGTCGTTTAAAAATATATCGGACATCTGACACACAACATTATCTAGTCCCATCCGGCCATCGCAAACTGGACGACTTGTCGCCGAGACAAGACGATTCATCGGGCGTCTCTGACGCCTAGTGTGCGGAGCTTAGAGCAAATTATATGAAGTTTGTCGGCCGCAGCCTGTCGTCGCGTCAAGTCCCTGGTACCCACGAAAAGAAGTCCCTGGAACCCCGACGCTCCTCGGGCCACCTACCGCTTGTAGATTATGGCCCCCTTCTGTGTGGGGGCACCACTCAAAAATTTAACGGCACGCGCTTTATGGCGCTCGCGCCTCCACCCCGGCCTGCTTCTGCTAGGCCTCATCTGCCACCCCCAGGCCTGCGCTTATGGAGGACGGAGATCATTTATCGATCTCCGGCACCCGAGTTGCCTGCGGTACATGGCCCGGTCTCGCTCTGCCATCTCTCACAAGCATGACTTGCTCACAGAAAGAGACGGCGGAGTTCCACGCGCTTCCGCTCCGTATCATGGCCACAATCATGTTATGGAGCAAGAGACTCCCCACCCCGATGGCCGCCACGAGGTCACGTCTCGGCTCCTCCCACGCCGGACATTCTACCAGCGTGTGAAGTGCCGTGTCCACAGTCCGGCCACCGCAGTGGTGGCACTCAGGCGTTGGCTCTTTGTGGATCAGACACAGATGATCTCCAAAGCACCCCTTCGTCATATCCCCTTTAAATTCATAATTCCACCAGGCAGTGTAACTTCAAGCAGGTACATAATATGAAAAATATGTACCAAAAACGAGGAGAAATTTATTCCTTTTAAGAAACGCAATGTTTTCAGGTCAGTTGGCATAATATGTTGGGTCACCTTGATTTAAATGCATACAAAAGGTTATATTGTTGAAATGTATAACATTTAATGCAATTATATTATAATATTACCGTCTGCTGTTTGGCATTGAGTTAATGTGGTGTTTTTAAATATTGCTTATCAGTTCAATCGATTCAAATGCCTCGTTGGTCTAAAAGAGGTTTCAGGTTCAAATAACGTGTCGAACCAAAAAGTATTTTGTTTTTTTTTAGCAAATTCTTAATAGCAGTCCGGAGTTTGGAAGTTTGGTGTTTAACGCGCCTCGGAGAGCACGTAAAGAAGTCGGTCCCGGTTGTCATGAACATCTATAGCAATTGTTATTGGGAAGTCAGTGCCCTCAAATATACTGACAACTAGTTCAATCTTCGAATTTCAGTTCTCACTTAGGGTTGCGGAGGTCCGATGCCAGTCGCTCCGTGGAAAAACTGAAATTCAGGTAAAACCGGTTGAACTAGTACCCGACCCCAAATAAACTTGGGAATTAAAGGCTAGGAAGATGATGGTGCCTTCTAAAGTCCATACTCTACGTGAAAGAAAGCTTATGTAAAATCCAGGAGTATGGGCTACCATCTTATTTGTAACCTACAATGCAGTAATGTGACCTACACCATGGCGGCTTAGTGATACGGTCTCCGGTCTCACACTCACCAACGAAATACGACAGCAAGAATGCTGTCATTATTAGGATGGTCTTCTGTGTAAGGGTTCGGTTCGAGCCGGCCCATTCGTGCTGAAATCAGCGTGGCTCCGCTACCAGAAAACGTAGTATAAATACTCCAAAATGGCCGCCAAATTTGCGTGACGTAAATTTCTGTCGTGTGTCGTAAACAAACACTTTTTTTCTCTGTACTTATTTATACAAATAAATAAAATTTGAGTGTCTGCATGTAATATCAACAGTATTTTACTAAATGCATATTCTTCCTAGCCTTATTCCCAATATGATTTGGGGTCGGCTACTAGTTCAACCGGTTTTACATGAATATCAGTTTTTCCACGGAGCGACTGGCATCGGACCTACGCAACCCTAAGGGAGAACTGAAATTCGAAGGTTGAATTAGTTGTCAGTAAATTTGAGGGCACTGACTTCCCAATAACGATTGACATAGATGTTCATGACAACCGGGACCGACGGCTTTACGTGCGAGAACCACCGCCAAACTAAATGCATATCAAAATATATAGAAAAATTGCAATTTTTAAAATTTTTGTCTGTCTGTCAGTTTGTTTATTACGGGTAATTCTTGGAACGGCTGGATTGATTTTGAAGGGACTTTCACTGACAATTGGCTGATGACACAAGGAGTAACTTAGGTAATTTTTTTAGACTAGGTTCGTTCCGCGGCGTTACTCAAGATTTACATCAATCATCAACAGCCTTTAACAGTCCACTGCTGGACATAGGCCTCTCCTTGAAAAGGTGGTTTTGGCCTACTATACCACGCTGGCCAGACGTGTTGGTGTAGGGTTGGTTTCAAGTTTTCCTTCCCTTTGCATTGATGTTGTCTTGCGTAGTTTATACCTTAGTCGCGTTTTACGACACCCGCGGGATGAATAGGGGTGGTGACACTCTGTATTCTTAATCCGTTACCACACGGATAACCGCGGGACACAGCTAGTTCACAATGAGATATACCGTGATATACACATACAACAATATCACGTTTTCTTATAAACACAATGACAGCTAAGAACGACATTTCTTAGAACCATATGTTTTTGCTTCAGTGTAAAAAGCACTTTACTACCTACGATATAAAGATGGTTGTTTTAAGAGAAAGCCTATGCAGTGGAAAACTACTGAAGGATGTTGACAATGATGATGACGGTCTGAGTTCAATCAATACAAATAAATATAATTGTCTTGTTTGTATGTAACATCAAATGAACAGTTTTTTTATTAAATGCATATCAAAGTATATACGGTGCTCACTTCAAAAAGGCACATTTATTTTTTTTATCTGTCTAGGACAAACTATCACTACATATCATAAAAAAAAGTTCTCTGCCGCGTGTCTGTCTGTTTACGATAAACGACGACTGCCTTGTTGGTCTAGGGTTGGGTTCGATTCCCGGGTCGGACCAAATATTATTTGTGTGATTCACAAATATTTGTTTCGGAGTCTGGGTGTTTTCTATTTAAAATGTATTTACAAAAAAATATTATGTTTATGTATTTATATCAGTTGTTTAGTACCCATAATACAAGCTCTGCTTAGTTTGAGACTAGATGATGTTGTGTGTAAGATGTCCGAAATATTTATTTATTTACTGCACCGATTTTCATGCTGTTTCAGCAATGGATTGATTGATTCTCGAGGAAAGTTTAAATATATGATTTGTTAAGTTTAAAATTGTTTTTGTAAATACCTATATGTACCCGTGCAAAGCCGGGGCGGGCCGCTAGAAATAAAGGGTGAAACGGTCGCGAGCGTTGCCAGTACGGAGTTAGCTGACTGATTCATCAACATAAAGCCTGCTGAAAACTTGACTCAAATTGTAATTATCGCTTTTATATTGAAATAATGTCTTTTGCACTTAAGAATATTGTCTGGACTTTAAAAGAGACTGTGATCCCTGAGTTTGTTTCGTCCTTTCTTCTCAGGGCTAGTCCAGTTAGGAAAGGCCGAATTCATGTGCTCAAAAAAAAAAGTTTTACTTGCAAAAGTGTTCATGTAACCTAATTGCAGAATAAATGATTTGATTTGATTTGACATTTTCACACCTGATGACCGGAACCCTTATAGATTCGTCATGTCCGTTTTTTGTTTTAGGTTTATAGGGGCCTAACTTGCAAAATGCTCTCACTTGGAAAACTTTGTGCAATAATAAAGTAAACATAACAATTATCTATTGGAAATCCACCTACCATTATAGGTGACTACTGACTACTCTATGCGTGGACTGACACGCACTTGGTTTATTATTTAGAAACGTGACAATGCTTTTAAATCTGAAGGTCAATAAATTTCTCGATAACAATCGCATCGTCGCCGTGTCGTACGATAAAAAACACTCTGTTTGTTTATACAATTATATAATTCATACTTATTTAAGCACGTCCGTGATCAGTTCATTGTGACAGGGGTGTAAACGGCTTCCTGCATTATCAGATTTTCTACCTTTCTTTAATAAATATAAAAGTAATAAATATTCCGGACATCTTACACACAATACCCTGTAGTTTCAAACTAAGCAGAGAAATAAGAAGCCCGTTTTGACATTAAATAGGATTATGACATTGTAAATATCAAATTCATAATCCTATTTAATTACTATGTTACCCATACACTATCACAACGAGTATCATATTTTTTTTTTCTTTTTTCTTTTAAAAAAGACAACTCCCGCATTAGGAATATGAATTCCTGTGTCGCGGGGTACTTTACAAACATACATGAAACGGACACAAAGAACACCCAGACTCAGAACAACAATTTGTGAATCACACAAAGTGTTATCCCACGTGGGATTCGAACCCACGACACTTAGCGCAGTAGAGAGCGGCGTGGCGACCGCTTAAACCACTAGGCCAACCGTGCAGTCAGCATCAAGTTTAACTTTATATTGAAAAATTACACTCAAAAACATGAATTAATCGTTGATTAAAACGATGACATATGTCAAAACGGGCTTCATATTTTGTGACGACTTTAGACAACTGATATAAATACATAAACACACTTTTTTTGTAAATACATACATATTAAACATAGAAAAGACCCAAACTCCGAAACAAATATTTTAAGATCACACAAATATTTGGTCCGACCCGGGAATCGAACCCGAAATCTCTTGATCAGCAGCCACATACGCTAACCACTAGACCAACAAGGCAAAGTTATTGTTTTGAATCGCAAGTAAGCAAGTCTAAAAAGCCTAAGTGACTCTAAAGGCTTTCTACCAGTGGAAGTCCCATCAAAATCGGACCATCCGTTTCAAAGAACCCGGAACAAACATACAGATAGACAAAATTATCGTATCATTTAGTAAAACACTTATACATTTCATTTGACAGTTCGACTGCTCGGTTAGCCTAGTGGTTAAAGCGGTCGCCACGCGAGTTTCTACTTCGCCAAGTGTCGTGGGTTCAAATCCTATGTGGGACAACACTTTGTGTGACTTAGAGTGGTAGCAATACGCACTAGAACTAAACGGTTTAGCTCTTCTTTCCTGTGCCGAGCGGTTAAAAACTGGAACTCGCTACCATCACACGTGTTTCCTTCCCATTATGATCCCGGGTCCTTTAGAGGGGTGTGAAAAAGCATCTCACAAAGCCGCCATAGTTTGGTCGCCATACTTCCTGCATCGCAGGCAGTGTGGTTGCCCCCACTCTTGGATTCTATTCATACTTACCATCAGGCAGAGTGGAGTCACATTGGTAGGGATCAAAAAAAAATAAAAAAAATGTTGTTCTGAGTCTGGATGTTCTTTGTGTCCGTTTCATGTATGTTTGTAAAGTCCCCCGCGATGTATATTCCTAATTCCGGAGTTGTCTTTTTTGAAGAAGAAGAAGAAGAAATTTGACATTTCAGACAGACTTCAATTGTATTTATCCCTACTAATATTATAAATGCGAAAGTAACTCTGTCTGTCTGTCTGAACCGCTGAAACGATTTTGATGAAATTTGATATGAAGATAGAACTGAACTTGGGAAAGGACATAGGCTACATTTTACCACGATATTTTTTTTTTTTTTTTTTTATATTTAAGCCTACCAAAGTAACTCTACTCTGCCTGATGGAAAGCATGAGTAGAATCCAGAAGTAGGGGTCACCATGCTTATTGTGAGGGTTGGCAATGTAGCATGTTGACCCTTACCATGGCAGCCTGGTTAGATTATTCTGCATCATTCTCCCGGCCTTCGAAGGCTGGGAGAATGATGCAGAATGATTGGGCCTCCGGTCTCACACTCACCAACGAAATACGACAGCAAGAATGCTGTCATTATTAGGATGGTCTTCTGTGTGATAACCGACATACACGCGGGCGGAGACGGAGCGAAAGCTAGTTTTGTATATATTTATTTGTATATATATATATATAGATGTTATATTTCGTCTGTATTACACTTGTTGTGCCGGTCGGTTGAACAAGTTCGTGGTCTGACCGCCTTTTACTTTTAAAGTGTGACTCGCGACGGAAATATTTGTGTTTTGTTGTCCACTGTTGGATAAATGGGTATACAATATACACTAATATTCTAATATCATCATCATCATCATCATCAGCAGCCTATTGTAGTTTTTCTATGTATAATATGTATGTATTTACAAAAGAAAAAGTATGTTTATGTATTTATATCAGTTGTTTAGTACCCATAATACAAGCTCTGCTTAGTTTGGGACTAGATGACGTTGTGTGTCAGATGTCCGAAATATTTATTTATTATTGCAGTCTACTGCTGGACATAGGACACACCATTCTAATATGATCCCTACTATTATTTATAAATGCGAGTAAGTCTGGCTGTTACGTTTTCACGCCTAAACCGTTAAACCGATTTTGTTGACGTTTAGTATCGAGATAAATGGAACATTGGGAAAGGACATAAGCTACTTTTTACTGCGATAACTGGTGCGATACTAGCTGAAGCAGGCAGCCCCGTCTGACGTCTTTTGTTGCCGGTATTCACCATCCTCATTGTGAGGTTAGGCAATGCAGCATGGTGTCCCGACCCATATCATGGCGGCCTGGTCAGATGTTTCTGTGTCACTCACCCGGCCTCCGAAGACCGGGAGAATGATGCATTATGATTGGGCCTCCGGTCTCACACTCACCAACGAAATACGACAACAAGAACGCTGTCATTATTAGGATGGTCTTCTGTGTGAGGGTAGTACTGCCCTGGTCGAGCTGGACCAGTCGTGATGAAATCAGCCTGACTCTACTACCTTTTTAAGAACTTTTCAAGAGGAACATTTTTTTCACACATTGTCATCAAGAATCTTTAATCATTTGCGCAGACCACGCAATTGAAGCTCTCGAAAAAAATTTTTTTTCCCCATTTCTAAAACATTTTTCGTCGTAGCGTGATGATATATAGCCTATAGCCTTCCCCGTTAAACTGACTATCTAACAGTGAAAGAATTATTCAAATCGGACCAGAAGTTTCTGAGATTCTATACATTATAAGCGTCAACTTGTTGTCGTTTTCAATTTCGAGGAAAAACGAGGAAACAAAAATAAAGCTTGTTCAATGGAAACTCCCTATAAATATTTATTTTATTCTGTTTTTTAATATTTGTGGTTATAGCGACGACAGAAATACATCAACTGTTTAATTATTATCGTTCGTGAGACATATCCTGGTGATAGACGGACAGCGGAGTCTTAGTAATAGGATCCCGTTTTAGACAATTTGGTTACGGAACCTTAAAAAAATATCTAAAATATTCTTTTTTAACACTTAGAATAAATCGAGTGCGCATAGCAACAACAGTTGTATACGGTGTTTATGAGTTGAAAGTAAAATAAATACATACATTTTAATATTATGTTTTCTTAGATAACAATCGATAAAGATAAAAATAATGTACTGTCTGAATGTAATATCAAATTAACAGTTTTTAACTAAATGCATATGAAAGTAAATACGCTACTTACATAAAAAAAAGCAATTTGAAAAAAAAACTGTCTCTCTGTTCGTTTCGTGTAGTCTCTGGAACGGCTTGACCGATTTTGACGGATTTTGACGATTTTCACTGGCAGAAATGAAAACAGTAACTTAAACTATTATTATACCGCGGCGTTACTCGCAATTTAATACAATAACCGCTGGTAACACCGCGGAAGTTAGCTAGTATATAATACGCGTTGATTAGAGACAGAACATTCCACAAGCGCATAGCTTCATCGACGACCGATGGGTTCATAAAATTTGTGGAATGCCTTGGCATTTTTGTTCGTAACCGTTATTCGAGATAACACTGTAATGTATTATAAAAAATCGGCCAAATTATCTTTACATTTTAAGCTTCTACCTGTTGCCGCTATCGAGGAAAAAAACAGCAAAAAAAAAACACGTTTGTTGTTTAGGAGCACCCCTTCAATATTATGTTTCTAACCGACTTCAAAAACGAAGGAGGTTCGCAATTCACCTGAATCTTTTTTTTATGTTTGTTCAGCGATAATTTCGTCGTTAATGAAACGATTTATAAAAATATTTTTACATTGGATTTGGCATAGCTCACAGGTGGTCCCATCGTCACCATGTCGGGATCTGGTGATGGGATTCCAAGGAAATCGAGAGAACTCCTCAAATATCATAAGTACAACTGTCGCGATTTGGGTACTCGGAATAGTTTTTCTTTGAGGTAGGTTTTTTTTTTGTAAAATTTATTAGTATTTATTGTTATAACGGCAACAGAAATACATTATCTGTGAAAATTTCAACTATCTAACTATCACGGTTTATGAGATACAGACTGGTGACAGACGGACAGCAAAGTCTTAGTAATAGGGTCCTGTTTTTCCTCTTTTTAAGCGTAACCCTAATAATTTTAAGAAAAAAAAAGACTTCGAAAAAAACCTATTGCGATTACCCAAATTGCGACTGTTGTGCCTATGATATTTGAAGAGTTTCCTCAACTTCTCCAAGATCCTATCATCAGATCCTGGTTTTCTTATCATGGGACCACATGGGAATTACCAGCTTTCAAATATATATTTTTTATCCAAATCGGTTCACCCAATCAAAAGTTCTGATCTAACAAACATTATAAACAAAAGTCGAATTGAGAACCTCCTCTTTTTTGAAGTCGGTCAAAAACTATTTCATTTCTTAACGACTTGACTATTCGACTTTTTAAGATTATATGAAACCGCGTGTTTGTCAGTTATCGTAGTAAAAAGTAGTCGATCTATATCTCATCTTCCGAGCCTTTATTCCCAAGTTTATTTGTGGTCGGCTACTAGTTCAACCGGTTTTACCTGAATATCAGTTTTTCCACGGAGCGACTGGCATCGGACCTCCACAACCCTAAGGGAGAACTGAAATTCGAAGATTGAACTAGTTGTCAGTATATTTGAGGTCGAACTATATCTATGTAAAAAAAAACATACAAATCTGTTGAGCGGTATAGGCGTGAAATCGTAATAGACAGAGATACTTTCGCATGGATAATATTAGTAGGGATAGACTAATTAGTCAAATAGCATAGATTAATATTCTTTTTTAAACTGTACAGCATTTTATATCAATTCGTTTTCGACGTGAAAGTCTATTAATAGACAAGAACGCCAAAGGAACTGGTTTCAAACGCAGTTAAAAAGCGCCGGACCGTTATTCGCTCGGTTTCAGACTACGAAATTCTTAAAAGAATGTTTTTATCCGCGGCAGTATATTAAAAAGGATAGGCAGAGTGATTGTTCATGGTGTAAGTAAAAAATTTTGAGGAGGCACTCAAAGCAAAGTTGCCCCCTAGGTGATTAGATAATATCACTGATGGTAAGCAACGACGGCGCGGTCTGTTCTTGGATGGGTGACCGTTTGTGGCATGATACCATAAGCGTCTATGTGGTTCGGAGGTCACGTTAAGCAGTCGGTCCCGTATGTTATCATCAAATAGCAGTTGTGTAGTTTAATTGAAGTACTTCGGGCGCTTAAAAACATCCAACGTCAAGATTTACGTAGCTACAACGTGTCTTGCCAATCCCCAACCCGCACTCGGCCAGCGTGGGGACGTATGGCCTTAACCCTCTCCTCAGAGGAGACCAGATCCCAGCAGTGGTGTTATGGGTTGTTGATTTTGATGATGATTTGCAAGAACTAGGTCATGTAGACGTCGATTTTCTAATTATTGTTTTATCCTTACCAGTAATACCTACGAGTGTTATAATGTGAAAGTAACACTGTCTGTAGCGCTTTCACGTTAAAACTACTGAACCCATTTCAATAAAACTTCGTACACAGATATTTAAGAACTTAAGAAAGGACATAGGCTACTCTTTACCGAGATAACAAACATACACGTGGGCAGAACCGCGAGCAATTGCAAGTATTGATATAAGTATAGTTTAGTCACGTGGAATAAATAGTTTTATTATATTTTAGACGTGATCAAGTAATTATATCAAACACGTAGGTACACGGCATTACCATTAACTATAACACAAAAGGTTGACATTTTAATGTAACATATAATTCTACTAATATTATAAACGCGAAAGTTTGTTGCTCTTTCACGCAAAAACTACTGAACGGATTTGAATGAAACTACAGTAATATAGCTTATATATCAGAATAACACATAGGCTACTATTTACCGCCGTGACGGACCTACACGCGGGCAGAGCCGCGGGCAAATGCTAGTCTTATATATAAAATTCTCATGTCACAATGTTCGTTCCCATACTCCTTCGAAACGGCTCGACCGATCTTTATCAAACTTTATATGCATATTCAGTAGGTCTGAGAATCCGCCAACATCTATTTTTCAAACTTCTTGAACGCGAGCGGAGCCGCGGGCATCAGCTAGTTAATATACATATAAAATGCTCGTGTCCCGGTGTTTTTACCAAACTCCTCCGAAACCGTTGGACCGATTTGTATGAAATTTTGTCCGAGGATCGGCCAAAATCTATTTTCCATATCCCTAGGACGCGAGCGGAGCCGCGGGCATCAGCTAGTTATATGTTTTGTGTCATATCAAAGTATAAACGGTAGGTAATCATCAAAAAAATCTTTAAAACATTTGTCTGTCTGTAATAACTGGAACGGCTGTACCAATTTTGATAAGACTTTCACTGGCAGTTGGCTTATAACATATGGAGTAACTTGTGCAATTTATTTAAACTAGTTTCGGTCTGCGGCGTTACCCGCGATTTACAACAATATTAACAGAGGAACACCGAAGGACTCAGCAAATTATTGACGATAAAATTCTTCATTGTTCCGTAAGTAAATTAAAAAAGAAAATGGCCATTACATAAGTTATAATAATAAAAAGTGAAATATAAAACTTTGATATTATTAACATAGTTACATCACATTTTTATAAGAAACCGCACTGTTTCGTAAACATTCATTACATATTCTATCTAAATTTGCTCATTTCTTTAAAATAATTTCACATATTAACAGAAACGCAGAGAAGACCATCCTAAAAACGACAACATTCGTGCTGTTTTGAGTGCGAGACCCATCGAGACCGGAGGCCCAATAATGCAGGAGCATCTCACGAAGCCGCTATAGTGATGGTCACCATGTTACATTGAACTCAAATGCTTTCTATCCGGCAGAGTAGTCACTTTGGCATGCTCATCATCATCATCATTATCATCAACAGCCTTTAACAGTCCACTGCTGGACATAGGCCTCTCCTAAGAAAGAAGGCTTTGGCCTACTATACCACCCTGGCCAGACGGATTGGTATAGGATTGGTTTCAAATTTTCCTTCTCTTTGCATTGATGATGTTGGCATGCTCATATAAATATAATTTAAAAAAAAACTTCAATTCTCAAACCCAGGGTTCTCGACCTACAATGAATGCCACCACTCTAGCGAAACAGAACACCAATCTACCAGAACAAATAAAAAAAAAACAAATCTTAATCTCGGCTGCAAGACATCGTAAAAACTGTTGCAATTTCTCAATAAACCAAACCGCCAAGGTTTAAGCAACACAAACTACGTGAAAAACACGCAAATCCATCGGAAACCCGCACTATTATTAAAGGTCACGAAATTACTCAAACACACACGCAACACAATGCAAAAAAAAATCACAATACGACCTATATTTTTGTTGTAAAAGTAAAACACTCACTTATCTTTCTATTAGACTTCACATAATCGACCATACGTCCGATCGATCTCCTCGCCATTGTTGAAATGCGCTTTTGTTTTCAAAAATTTCGAATTTAGAATCGTACGCGATTGGTCAGTACCGCATCTCGGGCGAATGCGCGGGAGTGACTGGACGGTGTCGAGCGAAACGGTAAGTTTTACGTTGTGCACGCCGTTTTTTAGAGTTCCGTATGTGTTCTGTTAATGTTTTTCGTTAACGTGGTTTTCTTTTGTGCTCGTTTTTAGTAGACGCGTAGCGATGCTAGTTCGTTAATGTGTGTAGTTAGTGTAATGTTAAATACAGTAATAACACTTAAATAAAAATTATTACTAACATCAATTACAGATAATTACTACTCTGTCTAGAATCGGTTTAATTTTCTCAAGAATGAAGAGCACAGACATCATATATAAACAGCCTTTAATTGTCCACTGCTGGACACATAGTTCTCTACTTAGAAAGAAGGTTTTGACCTATTATACTGGAGTGGCGAATATTTTAAAACCAGCTAAACACTGGTTAAGTATATGTATACTTAAAAATAATGTAGTATGATGCATTTAGTATGATGAATCACTTTATTTAAAGTTAAAAACATTCTCTTGTGCAAATATTATTCGCTAAAAGGTACTGTTTGTTATGTGAACGTAAAACCAAGACCATCTTTGGAGCAACTTCAAGGTCATATAAGCTGTCGTACTTTGAAGCAATAACTTACAGTGGAATGACAATTTATTGACGCCAGCGAGTGTGCGCTCAAATATCATATTTTAACCCTCTCTTTTTCTCTAATGGATATAATTTTTAACATAAACCAAGACCAATCATTGTAGGTCATAGTTTTACTGGCAAATTTCAATATTCACGTTTTAAATACAATTACAAGTCATTATAAGGAAAATCAATACACGAAAGAAGATGCTACAATGAAAAATATGCTAAACTTGCAACAGGCGACTAAACATAAAAATAAAACCTAACCTAATCTTCTTTTTTTTAACGTTTGGAAATCCCCTAGCTAAGGAAGACATTATAACTGCAAGCTTATAACAACTAGTCTGTCCAACGTAGTATCTTCTTCTTCCTAGCCTTATTCCCAACATTATTTAGGGTCGGCTACTAGTAGCTAGTCTGAAAACCTCTTTTCTAAAGAGAGGCCTATGTCCAGCAGTGGACTATTGAAGGCTGTTGATAAACCATGTGTTAAAATTTAAGGAAATGCCGTCATTATAATGATATTCACAACACACAGCTCAAGTATCTTAGGTAAGCACAATATTTAGATTTTACAAAGAACACGCGTTGGTTTCTAATTGTTTTCATAAATCCAATACCTGCTAATAACTGTGATTTAGTTCAATTAGAACCAAATCTGGGTGATTACCCTAGGTTGAGCTACTAGTAGGTTCGTAAAATGAAACAACACTGCAATTTGATCTATGGTGTATTATCCATTTCTTCATTCACCCTCTGGTTCACTCAGTCACAAATAAATATTTACATCGGCCTTTTACACGATGCGCGGCAACAAAACGATAGCGCGATTCAGTCAAAAGGAACAACGCCATCTATGCCTGTTTTGAACAGACTACAAATGAAAATACATTAATAATATTCGCTAAAGTACTGTAAGCTAAAGCGTAAAGTATTAAAGAACTACTGTACATCATGAACAAATTGATTTATGGGATTGCAAACAACCAGACTTGTCCTTTGATGATTAGTATTGTAAACCTTGTGAGTTGATTCTCTAGTCCTCGTAACTAAGACAGGAGTATCAACTAGCTACCTAACATAGATAATCATGGGACATTCTCCACTTCTTCTTACATTTGGAAACCCCACGGTCAGTCACCCCATCGGGCGGCAGAGTGGTGTGACGGAATCGGATCAAAACCACACAATGTGCAATTATACGACTGAAATAAGAGAGATTCATTAACATCTGTTATGATGACAACCGGACTCCTCCTAGAGGACATACTACACCATCCTAAGGTTGGCTGGAAGTGAATGCCTTGGGAATTAAGTCCCACCGACCGAACGACTGGCAGGAGCTAAATGCGAGTAGTCGATGATGGAACTAAGTGGCGTGCAATAGGCCTATGTCCAGCAGTGGAATGCGATAGGCTGGTGATGATGATGTATGATGATGACCGACCCGAAATTGACTTTACTCTGCCTGATGGAAACCATAAGTATAATCTAAAATCACTCTATGACATCTAGAAATGGAGTCACTGGTGGCGGTATTTATTAATTTAATCGACCCGAATAGGAAAACAATTAATGAAGTTAATGGATTTCTATAACAAGTGTCCTTACTGATTTTTTTTTCTATTTCTCGCACTAGGAAGATATCCTACGTCACGGATAATTTTACATAACACGGAGACCAAGAATTTGTAGCTCACTCAGCGTTGTTCCATTTAGAAATCAAATCTACCACACTCACAGATAAAAAAATACATACAGAACCCATTATATTCTGACCAACTCAACGATCAAAAACCGCTGCGCAATCGCAGTTTACCGAACTACTAGAGTGCTAAATCATAGTGAATGGTATTGAACGTTTGGACACGTAGTGGGGGGTTGTGCAAGATACCCTGAAGAAGCGTGCTGTTACCACATAAGGGGACATTAATGAACTTGGCTGACCGAATGCATCATTATGGTGGAAAAACGAGAGTTATAATGTAGTAGTTGACCAACACTGCCCCGCCTGCGTATTCTATTGCCAGTAGCGTGATGTTATACTGTGAAGCAAATTAGTTTCACATAAAAAAGGTTATAGTGAGCCAACCTTAAAAGATAGACATATGCTGTCGTGGACTTTTTTTTAGAAATTTTAAATGGGATCAATTCATAAATCGTTTACGCAGCAGAAGCTCTTTGTAGAGGAACGGGTGTCGTGTTCCTCCATCACAAAGGGAGGATCCTCCGACCAGGCGAGGTGATCATGCCTGGCGGGCACTGCCCAAAAGTTGATTTTGGGATGTTGTATATATGTTATGAATGCGAGAAGCCCAAAATCGATTAAACGAATCGATCACAAATAAATTGCCTCGTTGGACTAGCGGTTAGTGTATGCGACTGCTGATCGAGAGGTCTCGGGTTCGATTCCCGGGTCGGACCAAATGTTTGTGTGATCCGCAAATATTTGTTTCGGACTTTGGGTATTTCCTATGTATATTATGTAAGTATTTATTTACAAAAAAAAAAGATGTTTATGTATTTATATCAGTTGTCTAGTTACCCACAATACAAGCTATGCTTAGTTTGGAAACTAGATGGCGAAGTGTAAAAAAAAAAAAGTGGTGTGCAATGGGAGAGGCCTATGTCCAGCAGTGGACTGAGATAGGCTGATGATGATGTATATATGCTAATCGGCGCGAGAATGTCACTTTCGCGATTCAGGATTAGTAATTACTCCGATAATCCTGAATCGCTCTATAGATCTTTACTTGATTTTCTTTGTAGTTCCATGTTTCTTCGCTAGGTGGCGCTGTCGTATATTTTCGTCGCGCTGTATGTGGAAGTCGCCACACTCTCAAGAGAAAATAAACTATTTTGAAACATTATTTTTGGTGCTCCGCTCCTATTGGTCTTAGCATGATGATATATAGCCTTTTATATATTTTATATAGCCTTTATCGATAAATGGGCTATCTAACAGTAAAATAGTTTTTCAAACCAGACCTGTCCTCACACTTAATAAAATGCCTAAAACAATGTAACTAAAAATTGTAAAAGCAATGTTGGAAAAGAGTGTCCATGGAGTTTCTTGTCTGTTCTTCTCCATAGGATCTACGAATTGGAACAGACAATTAGCTTCACGACTGACTACTGACTGACTACTTGAAGTTTCAAAAGTGCCGTTGTATTGGTTTATTTGAAATAAAAATGGTTTGATTTGATTTGATTTGGACCAGTAGTTCCTGAGATTAGTACGTTCAGCAAAACAATGAAACAAACTCTCTAGATTTATATTAATTGTTGGTATAGATTTTATTAGACGATTTTTTAAAGATAGCTCCGCATTAGGAATATAAATCCTGAGTAGCGGGGGACTTTACAAACATACATGAAACGGACACAAACAACACCCAGATTTAGAACAACAATTTGTGAATAACACAAAGTGTTATAGAGAGATTTATAATAGTAAATAATATTATAAACCCAAAAGTTTGTAAGTGTGTATGTATGTTTGTTTGTTACTCTTTCACGCAAAAACTACCGAACGGATTTCGATGAAACTTTACAGTAATATAGCTTATATATTAGAATAACACATAGGCTACTTTTTACTGCAATAATCGAGATACACGCGGGCGGAGCCGCGGGCGAAAGCTATTGACAAATACATAAAAAATTCGGACATCTTACACACAACATCATTTAGTCCCAAACTAAGCAGAGCTTGTATTATGGGTACTAGACAACTGATATTACATAATCATACTTTTTTTTTTGCAAAAAACATACATTCATATTTTATATAGAAAACACTCAGACTCCGAAATATATGTTTGCAGATCACACAAACATTTTGGTCCGACCCGGGAATCGAACCCAAGACCCAGCAGTCACATACGCTACCACTGCGCCATCGAGGCAGTCAAATTTCAACCCACGACACTTGGCGCAGTAGAAAGAAGAAGAAGAGGTCCGTGTGGTGATGGATTAAGAATACAGAGTGTCACCACCCCTATTAATCCCACGGGTGTAGTAAAAGGCGAATAAGGGATAAACTACGCAAGACAACATCACTGCCAAAAGAAGGAAAACTTGAAACCAACCCTATATCAACCCGTCTGGCCAGCGTGGTATAGTAGGCCAAAACCTCCTTTCTAATGCAGGCACTACACTTCGTTATGCGCTATTCGTTATGTGTCTACGCCGTATTCGCCCAAATATTAGTTATGCGCGCAAACAACAAACATGCCATCCACACTTCGAACTGGTATGTCAAATAAGGCAAATATGTGTGTTGTAGAGATGTGTCATTGTCATTTTTATGGTGAACGAAACGAATATTCTCTCCACACTTCGCCGTATGCGCGCGAATAACCCGCATAACGAATAGCGCATAGCGAAGTGTGGTGCCTGCTTAAGGAGAGGCCTATGTGCAGCAGTGGACTGTTAAAGGCTGGCTGGATGATGTGGTATGTAATAACGCGTAATAAAGTTCACGGTATGTTATTTAGAAATCGTTTTGTTATTTAACCAAGTGAGTATAACTAATACATGTATTTATTATTATGTAATAACTCGCTTATATTTGCACAGCTAAAGACATAGTGGATTATTTCACACAGGATACGCCAATTTACTATAGTAAATAAGTATTTATAAAGGTGTGTTTTTTTTTTAATATTTAAAATATCAAAGTGACTACTCTGTCTGATGGAAAGCATGAGTAAAGTAGGTCTAGTGGTTGGCGTATGCGGCTGCTGATCAAGAGGTCTCGGGTTCGATTCCCGGGTCGGACTAAATGTTTGTATGATATGCAAAAAATTGTTTAGGAGTTTGGGTATGTATGTATTAACAAAAAATGTTTATGTATTTATATCAGTTGTTTAGTACCCATAATACAAGTTCTGCTTAGTTTGGGACTAAACGGCGTTCTGTGTAAGATGTTCAAAACATTTATTTTACCATCCCCTTGTGAGACAATGCAGCATGTTGACCCATACCATGGCGGCCTGGTCAAATGTTTTTGTATCATCCTCCCGGAGAATGATGAAGAATGATTGGGCCTCCGGTCTCACACTCACCAACAAAATACGACAACAAGAATGCTGTCATTATTAGGATGGTCTTCTGTGTGAGGGTAGTACTCCCCCGGTCGAGCTGAACCATTCCTGCTGAAATCAGCGTATCTCTGCTACCTCCTAATCTATCTTAGGTACATTAAGTGTAAGCGAAGCCGCGGTTAAAACTTGGTCAATTATGAAACTGTTTTGATGGAGTTAAATTACCGTAAAATATTGGTCAATATTTATTTAGATTATTTTTTTGTTGGCCGCTGTGACATAGTTTGGATTCGAACCGGCGACCTTTAGGGTAAATTGTATTGTACCATGACGACTTTTAGAGGCCTATTTGGAAGGAAAACAAAGCCAATGACATTATGTTCATCATCAACAAACCCATAACGTCCCACTGCTCCTCTTAGGAGAGGGTTAAGGTCATACCTCCTCACGCTGGCCCAGTGTGAGTTAGGGACTGGCAAGAGACATTGTGGCTACGTAATTCTTACCGTTGGATTTTTAAGGCCTCCAAACTAAGCTTCACGACTGTTATCTTATGATAACAACCGGGACCGACTGCTTAACTTGACCTCCGAATCACAGAAGCTCATGATATCATGCCAATAACGGTCACTCATCCAGTTACTGACCGCGCCATCGTTGCTTACCCTCGGTGATTGTTTCCAATCACCTAAGGCTATGAGCGCTCCTGTATGCGATCTTAATGAAACGGGGGATGAAGGGGTGTCGTGTTCCCCCAACACATAGGGAGTATCCTCCCACCCGGCGAGGTGATCATGCCTGGCGAGTCACGGCCCAATGGTTGTTATTGAAAATTGTATATACGCTAATCAACGCGAGAATTTCCATATCGCGATACAGGATTTGTTACACTTACTAAGTAGTTGAGCGCTTTTCGGTACGAGATGGCGCTGCAGTGTCTTTGTTTGCTGTATGTGGAAATCGACAGAAACCTCTGTTATCGTCAGACAAAAGCATATGCAGATATATGACAATAAGAGTCACCTTTTATAATTATTAAAGAGACGCAATTGTAGGTAAATGTAATAGTAGGTGTGTGCTGTGCAATCTGAATTGAACTTAATGTTATGACACCAAGGGTCCCTATTTCTTTAATTTACTTTTCGCAGTGAGTCTTCTGTACTGGTACTATTATGTATTATGTGCCCAAACTAAGCAGAGATTGTACTCTGGGTATTAGACAACCAAACTCCGAAACAAATGTTTGCTGATAATACAAACATTTGGTCTGAGCCGGGAAACGAACTCGAAATCTCTTTATCAGCATCCGCATACCCTAACCACTAGACCAACAATACAGTCACTGCTTTTTTCTTTCTAACCTTATTCTCAATATTATTTAGTGTCGGCTACTAGTTCAACCGGTTTTACCTGAAAAATCATTTATTCCACGGAGCGACTGACATCGGACCTCTGCAACCCCGAGGGAGAACTGAACTGACTGTTAAGATGCCGGTGATTGATGAAACATTTCAAAGTTCAAAAATGTGGCTTATGGTCGCAGCTTGACCTCCAAATGATCTTTGGAAATAACTTCGCCTTGACGAGTTCAATGGCACAAGACATTTTAAAATTAAACAAAATGGCCGTTAATAAGGAAAAAGTAAGTCAAATTAGATTTTGTTTTTCATTATAACCGACTTCAAAAAAGGAGGAGGTACTCAATTCGACTGTTTGTTAACTCAGAACTTTTACCGATTGTGATAATTATTTTTTTCATTTGAAAGCTGGTGCTTCCCACGTGGTCCTATAAAAAGACAACCAGAATCTGATGATAAGATATTGGAGAAATCGGGGTAACTCCCCAAATATCATAGGCACACCTGTCGCGATTTGGGTACTCAGATAGTTTTTCTAAGTCGATGTTTTTTTTGTTTGATTAATTATTTTGAACTAGTTTTTACCCATAGCTCCGCCCGTATGTTTATCGGTTATCGTGACAAATAGTAGCCTATGTGTTATTTTAACATATAAACTACATAACGTAGTGTTTGTGTAAAATTCTGTTAATATAATAATACATACAGACTCGTCAATTTTAGTATTTATTATAATTGATAAAAACGCCTACACAAATTATATTAGCATAATGCATGAATGAAATATAATAAACATAACGCTGTTAAAAACAAGGCGTCAGAGCGTGAAATCTACTGACAAAATCTATACTTAGCGGGTTTTTCAACAAAAACCTTTGTTTTCTAAAACAAAATAATTTTTACAAAAAGGAACAGACTTCATGGAAAAACTATTCTGAGTACCCAAATCGCGACAATTGTGCCTGATATTTGAGGAGTTCCCACGATTTCCTTGAGATCCCATCATCAGATCCCGATATGGTGACGATGGGACCACCTGTAAGCTACGCCCATTCCAATGCAAAAAGAAGTTTTTAAATCGGTTCATAAACGACGAAATTATCGCTGAACATACATAAAAAAAGAAAAAACTATTCCGACAAATTGAGAACCTCCTCCTTTTTTTCGAAGTCGGTTAATAAAACAAAGATTGTTTATGAAGATGATTACAATTTTTTATTGTATTACGAAGAGAAATTTTGGACATTATTAACTAAAAATTATATATCTGATAAATGCATAGGGGCCTGACTTCTAAAATACGCTTACTTGGAAACCTTCCTTGATAAGTGCTATTATGTAAAGTGCATTTCATTTTATTCTACTCATGAGAATGTTGTTAGCACATTGTTTAAGAGCATGATTTTACTTTTGTAAGTAAAGATTCTACGTGACGAATAAAGGCCATTCTTCTCTTTCTTTTGATCTTATAATTAATATTTTATATTTAATCTTTCGTTACCAGTAATTTGGCCAATATTTGAGCACATATAGTTTTTACCCTTGTTGTAAGTAGATGCTTTAAATTAGCTTATGTTCTAATTTTTAATCACTATAATTTGCATCAGTCCTCTAACATGGTGTATAGTATATTAGTGGCAGCACCTAACCCCATATCAGGTTTATAAACATTAAAACTATGTAAACATTGGCGATTTAAAAAGAGTGGCCGCGAGTTTTTATTGCCATGTTCTTTTCTCCGGCTTTACCTATTGTTTGCGAACATGGCATAAATGTACATGTAGAATCTTGTCACAAGAGATGTATTGCATCCTAAGTGAATAAAGAATTTTGAATTTGAATTTGAATAAACATAATAATTATACATTGGATACGATTTTTAATGCACTTACTATAATTTATATATAATTTGTGTGTGTGGTAAAAAAGCGAGATATATTATATTAATTTATCTTTGTTCCGTGGAGCAGCGGTTCATGTTTTATCTATGGCCCGCTCTTGCTCTCTTGTTAGGTAAGATGGCGGCCAACAGGCTTTTGGGCTTTTCAAGTCAATAATTTTAAGTTGCTAAGTGCTAATAAATAAATTACATTGAATCAAGAACTAAGTTTAATTTTAAGTTACAGGTACCTTATTATATTATATGCGTGGCTTAACGCGCTCTTGGCCGATTTTTTAGATTAGCTCCATCCTGAGGCGTTACTTGAGATTGTTATTGTAAAGGTAAAAGACCACCCCAGTGGTAATAGCGGAGTTGAACTAACTACCACTACCTCAGTATTCTAAAGAATAACGCTTTTAACATTAATACCAATAGAGCTACTCTTATTGGTACAAAAATATCAAAATTAAAAATCAAAAGCCCATAAAATCCCAGTGCTGGGCACAGGTCTCCTCTCAAGAGAGAGTTAAGGCCATACGTCCCCACGCTGGCCGAGTGCGGGTTGGGGACTGGCAAGACACGCCATACCGCTGAATCTAATCCGCCGGAAGGCCTCCAACTAAGCTTCACGACTGTAATGATATCAACTAGGACCGACTGCCTAACGTGACCTCCGAATCACGGAAACGCTCATAACACATCATGCCACAAACGGGCACCCATCTGACCGCAACGTCGTTGTTTACCTTCGACGATTGTTTCCTTCACCTAAGGTCAGTTAGCTTATTGGCTATGAACGCTTTAGAATATAATGTGCAAAGATATGCTGTGTCATCATCTTCCTAGCCTTATTCCCAATATTATTTGTGGTCGGCTACTAGTTCAACCGGTTTTACCTGAATATAAGTTTTTCCACGGAGCGACTGGCATCGGACCTCCGCAACCCTAAGGGAGAACTGAAATTCGAAGATTGAATTAGTTGTCAGTAAATTTGAGGGCACTGACTTCCCAATAACGATTGCCATAGATGTTCATGACAACCGGGACGGCTTTACGTGCTCTCCGAGGCACGGGCGTGAATCGCCACCAAACTTCCAAACTCCGGGCTGCTATTAGGAATTTCCTAAGAAAAACCTAAAAAAACTTTTTGGCCCGACCCGGGATTTGAACCCGAGACCTCTTGATTAACAGTCACATACGCTATCCACTAGACCCACGAGCCATTAAAAAAATATGCTGTGTATTAATGGTTTAAATGTTAAATTAAACAATTCGTTTCTCATTAACGCAGTGAAGAGTATACACTTTCTAAGCTTCAAGGTCGTCGATTCGATTCTCGGGTAGTGACGAAAGTCAGTGTTTTATAACTTTCGATGTTGTTGTAAGGTGTTTAAGAATTATTTAGCCATGGTGAAGACGGCAACGCCATCTAGATAACGCAAGCTAAACTATTTCGTAATAATCTAATGCCGACGTCGGCGATCATAGTCAAGTTGCTAGTGATTGGAAATAAACATCAACAAGCGCGGTCGGTACCTAGATGATTCAGAGGTCGCGTGAAGTTCAGGGAATGGGCCACAGCACACTAGCTACTTTTAGCATCAGCGATCGGCGATTTGGCGACTGCATCGATGCTACATCGCGTTTTAGCGACTTCCTGCTTTCGATCGCGGTATCGGAAACACGCGTTTTAGCGACTGCTCAGATGCCAAATCGATGCTACCGGCATCTGAATGTGTGCGGAGAGTAGCGTTCAACTGCTGTGTCGCGCTTCTAAAAAGCGACTCAATCTCCGCGTTTGGC
This sequence comes from Phragmatobia fuliginosa, assembly GCA_932526445.1. Classification (NCBI taxonomy): domain Eukaryota; kingdom Metazoa; phylum Arthropoda; class Insecta; order Lepidoptera; family Erebidae; genus Phragmatobia; species Phragmatobia fuliginosa. Next base: position 944,374 of record OW052083.1, on the reverse strand, counting down.
GTTTTTAAGTGTGCGGTGTAGAGCGTTCGGTCGCCGTATTTAGCTTCTAAAAAGCGTTTAGTTGCCGATCGCCCATGCTAAAGTAGCTAGTGTGCTGTGGCCCTAAGTAAAGGTACACCAACCGTGGGTAACACCGCGGGGCGAAGTTAGTCTAAAAATAGTTGCCTAAGTTACTTCTTGTGTTACCAGTTATCTGTCAGGGAAAATTCCTCAGTCGAGACGTTCTAGAGATTAGCCAAAACAAACATACAGACAGACAGACAGAGATTTTAAAATAGATTAGACGGATCACTTGATGGTAGGTGATTGCCGCCGCCCATGGACACCCGGAACACCAGAGGAGTCACAGGGGCGTTGCCGTTATTAAATGCATTTAGTGAAAAGCTATCAATTGGAAATAAATAAAAATAAATATTTCGAACATCTTACTCACAACGCCATCTAGTCCCAAACTAATCAGATATTGTATTATGGGTACTAGACAACTGATATAAATATATAAACATACTTTTTTTTTGTAAATACATGCTACATATTATACATAGAAAACACACAAACTCCGAAACAAATATTTACAGATCATACAAACATTTGGTTCGACCTGGAAATCGAACAAGGCAAGGCATCAAGGCAGTCAAAAACATATTAATTTATATAGATGTTATCTAGCACTCAAAACCACATTTTTCGGGCAATTTCGTAAATTTCCTCTCGATTCAAACCGCAAGTTATTATACTTGTGGTCTGAACTATCTATAATGATATTTAATCATTATTTAATGATTTAATTGTTTCGTTTTTATCATTATCCTCAATTAATGGAACTATCATTAATTCGATACATTTGATGGAACGTTTTTGTCAATTAATTAATTGGTTTGGAGTTACATATTGGCTCTTAACGATAGTCTCAAACTACTGTCATTGAAATTTAAATAAACCTTGAAACCATAATAATCACAACATATTATAAAATAAAGTCCTCCGCCGCATCTGTCCGTCTGTCTGTTCGCGATAAACTCAAAAACCAGAAACCACTACAACTAAGCGGTTCGTCTCTTCCTTCCTGTGCCGAGCAGTCAAAAACTCACTACCAGCTCATGTGTTTCCTTCCTACTATGATCCCGTCCGTGTGGTGACGGATTAAGAATACAGAGTGTCACCACTCCTATTCATCCCGCGGGTGTCGTAAAAGGCGACTAAGGGATAAACTACGCAAGACAACATCAATGCAAAGAGAAGAAAAACTTGAAACCAACTCTATACCAACCCGTCTGGCCAGCGTGGTATAGTAGGCCAATACCTCCTTTCTAAGGGGAGGCCTATGTCCAGCAGTGGACTCTTAGAGGCTGTTGATGATGATGATCCCGGGTCCTTCGAGCGGGGCGTGAAGAAGTATCTGACTAGGCCGCCATAGTATGGGTCACCGTGTTGCATTGTCCACATTGGTAATGAGGACGGTGGCCAAGATTCTCGGATTCTGCTCATGCTTTCCATCAGGCTGAGCAGTCATTTTGGCAGCATTATATCAAAAAAAGCACTTCACCGATTTAAACGAAATTTTGTACCCTGATAGGCTAAAGCCTGAGAAAGTATTTTGGAAAAGAGTGTCCATGGAGTTGCTTGTCTGTTCTTCTCCATAGGATCTACGAATTGGAACAGACGATTAGCTTCACGACTGACTACTGACTACTTGACGTTTCAAAAGTGCCGTTGTATGGTTTATTCGAAATAAAAATGGTTTGATTTGATTTGATTTGAAAGGTCATAGGCTACTTTACAGCGATAACCGACATAAACGCGGGCGAAAGCTAGTTATACATTTAGATCTTCTGTTAGTGTGTTTGTAATTGAACTCTTGCTAAACGGCTTCACCGAATTTGATGAAATTTTTTGTGTGAGTTCAAGTGGGTAGGTTTCGCTGGGATCAAGTTCTGGTATTTCAAAATTAGGCGGTACGAAGTTTGCCGGGTCAGCCAGTATGTATATAAAACTGTTCCGTTATTGACTGACAGACAACTCAGAAGCCGAAACTCTTGGACGGAGGAAGCTAAAATTTGGCATTGTGTGTTCCTTGAGGAGCGTAAGAAAATACCACTACATGAAAAAGACTATCACAGTTATACATCACACTAACACGTAGGCGAAACCGCGAGGAAAAGCCAGTATTTATATAAAAGGTAATTGAGCCACACTGACTTCAGCACGAACGAGCTGGTTGGCAGGGGAGGTACTTCCCTCTCACCCTCTCATTACCCTATATAGAAGCATTTCAATAGTGTGGGTAACCATACTGCATTCACAATGAGGATGGGTGACCATAATGGAAGAGTTCTTTCTATTTTTTTGTGTGTGATCCGCAAACATTTCCTTCGGAGTTTGGGTATTTTCTATATAAAATATTTATGTATGTATTTACAAAAAAAAAATATTTTTATGTATTTATATCAGTTGTCTAGTACCCATAATACAAGCTCTGCTTTGTTTAGGACTAGATGGCGTTGCGTGAAACAAAAAACAAAAATAATATTACATAACATTTATTAGACATTCATATATAACATGCTAATATAGGTATTTAAATATATTCGTGTTAGACGTATTATGCAGGCACCACACTTCGTTATGCGCTATTCGTTATGTGTCTACGCCGTATTCGCCCAAATATTAGTTATGCGCGCAAACAACAAACATGCCATCCACACTTCGAACTGGTACGCCAAATAAGCATCAAATAAGGCATATATGTGTCTTGTAGAGATGTGTCATTGTCATTTTTATGGAGAACGAAACGAATATACTCTCCACACTTCGCCGTATGCGCGCGAATAACCCGCTTATCGAATAGCGCATAACGAAGTGTGGTGCCTGCATTAGGTAGGAATTGTTATCTAACAGCTTACGTGTAGAGGTCAGAAGTCGTAACTAAGCGCTAATGCTTAATTTTGATTCATGTTTCTACTGCGTTGTCCTACTGGCAATACCACGATTCTCAGCGAAAGTATGGCAAACGAGAAGTGATACAAAAGTTTATTTACCCTAAAAGCGACTATAGAGTTGACAACCTATCTATTTTAATCTTTTGTATTTTTATTTTGACTGCTTTGTTGGTCTAGTGGTTAGCATATGCGGCTGCTGAACAAGGAGGTCTCGGGTTCAATTAACGGGTCGTACTAAATATTTGTGTGAGATATGTATGTACATATTTACAAAACAAAAAGTATATTTATGTATTTATATCAGTTGTTTAGTACCCATAATACAAGCTTTGCTTAGTTTGGGACTAGATGGCGTTGTGTGTAAGATGTCCGAAATATTTATTTATTTATATTTAAAAAAGAAACTTATATATGCTTCGAAGACAGCACATGGGTACATAGGCGAGAGTGTATACATAATCTCAGTTCTGCTTGTGTTTTTATATGATAATAGTAATTTTATGTAAGATTCCCATAAAAGACAAAGGCACGAATTGGCTATATAATTACCAAAATGGTTGCAAGATAACGGTGTAATGACATTTAATGTGAACTTAGTGTGTTGCTTTTAGAAACTAAAATTAATACTTTTTAATCCACTAGCTTTTCCCGCGGTTCCGCTCGCGTGTATGTCGGTTATCGTGGTGTAGCCTATGGGTTCCATCTATCGTTATACCAAAATTTATTGAAAACGGTTCAGCGTTTTAGGCGTGAAAACGTAATAGACAGACAGAGTTACTTTCGCTTTATAAAAGCGAAAGTAACTCTGTCTGTCTGTAGTATATTAGTAGGTAAGTAGAGATTTAAGAAATATCGTGTAACAGTTCTGATAGATTGAAGCTTAGGGGTAGCCAACCCCTCCAGCGTAGTTGCAAACGCTTTTAATTTTCTATTCTATTCTCTATTCTGCCTCGTTGGTCTAGTGGTTAGCGTATGCGACCGCTAATCAAGAGGTCTCGGCTTCAAATCCCGGGTCATGCCAAAAAGTGTTTTTTGGTTCTTTTAGGAAATTCCTAATAGCAGACTGAGTTTGGAAGTTTGGCGGTAATTTCACGCCCGTGCCTCGGAGAGCACATAAAGCCGTCGGTCCCGGTTGTCATGAACATCTATGGCAATCGTTATTGGGAAGTCAGTGCCCTCAAATATACTGACTACTAGTTCAATCTTCGAATTTAAGTTCTCCCTTAGGGTTGCGGAGGTCCGATGCCAGTCGCTCCGTGGAAAAACTGAAACTCAGGTAAAACGTGTAAAAAGATGACGTTGTGTGTAAGATGTCGGATATAAAAAGGGCGGAGCAGCGGGGAGCGGGGAGGGAGGGTGATGCGTCTACATTATGACTAGCCGAGACACACGGTGTTACTCGCGTCTATGTTGGTTATCGGGGTAAAGAGTAGCCAATGTCCTATCTCAGGCTTAAGCATATCATCATCATCATCATCAGCCTATCGCAGTCCACTGCTGGACATAGGCCTCTCCAATTGCACGCCACTCAGTTCGATCCTCGGCTACTTGCATCCAGCTCCTGCCAGCCGTCTTGCGCAAATCATCACTCCACCTGGCCTGTGGACTAAAGACTATCTGGGGAATATCTGGGTATAGCTTTCACCCGCGGCTCCGCCTGCGCGTATGTTGATTATCGCGGTAAAAAGTAGCCTATGTCCTTTCCCAAGTTCAATTCTATCTTCATACCAAATTTCATCAAAATCGGTTCAGTGGTTTAGGCGTGAAAGCGTAACAGACAGACACAGAGTTATTTTGCATTTATAATATTAGTAGGGATTATTTATAATTGTGTTATCCCCATTAAATACTAGGTATTTAATCGCCATTAATCAAACCAAAGTATTTGAGAAGAATTCGCTAAGACAATTTATATTTTTGTTTTTCATACACAAAATAAAATACAACAATTTATCCACAAAGCTATACATATCATTTAAGTACGTGGTTTTACAAAAACATGCAAAAAAATGTACAAAACTTTACATCAAAGGTATTTGAAGGCAAAAAAAAACCGAGTTTTTATTTGTAATTCCGTAGGTTCCGTATATGAATCTATACAAAAAATAAAACTGTGACGTTTCTGTTTGTATTTTCTAATTAACAGTTTCTCATTAATGTACGTGGAAGTATATACGATACTTATATCAAAAAGCATTTTATTTTTTGTCGGTGTGTTTCGGCTGATCTCTAGAACATCGGACCAATTTTTAACAGGGCTTTCACTGACAGATTGCTGAATGACTGCTGTTGCAAAAGTACGACCAAAACTGGGGTAACATGGACGTAATTTACACAAATTGTCCGTGTGGTGACGGATTAAGAATACAAAGTGTCACCACCCCTATTCATTCCATGGGTGTCGTAAGATGAGACTAAAGGAACAAAATAAGCAGCTAACATCACTGCCAAGAGAAGGAAAACTTGAAACAAACCCTTTATCAACCCGTCTGGCCAGCGTGGTATAGTAGGCCAAAACCTCCTTTCAAAGGAGAGGCCTATGTCCAGCAGTGGACTGTTAAAGGCTGTTGATGATGATGAATTTACACAAATAAATTAATTAATATGTAATACAACGAACAACGAACAAACGAACAGTTTTTCACTAAATGCAATATTAAAGTATTTACGATACTGACATTAGTGACATCCAAACTGCAGTTTTTTTTTATTTTGATCTGTCTTTTTGCTTCGGGGCATTTTCTGGAACAGGTGGACCGATTTTGACGTTACTTTCACTGGCATATGGCTGATGACACAAGGAGTAATAATAAGCTTACTAGTTTTAGACTAGTTGCAGAATGATTGGGCCTCCGGTCTCACACTCACCAACGAAATACGACAACAAGAACGCTGTCATTATTAAGATGGTCTTCTGTGTGAGGGTAGTACTGGCGCGGTCGAGCCGGACCATTCGTGATGAAATCAGCGTGACTCTACTACCTGTTAATGTCCAAAGGTGGACATCTATCGGTTGAGGTGAAATGGGGCTAATAACCTAACGCCAATTCCCTGTAAGACCACCGTGGTAGCACTCCGGTAGAGCGGGCAATTTTAATCCCATAGCATGGTTTTAATACAACTTTGATGAAGCAGGTTCTATTCTCCGTGTACGGAACCCTAAAAATAAAGTAAAAACAAAGTAACGTGTAATGTTTAGGAATTCTCGGCTCAGGCTTCTGAGAAACAATGATATTATTATATATACAAGGTATATGTACGTATGTATGTTTAAACGAATGTTTTGATGACAATCGCGACTAATATATTATCCAGAACTCACTGCTGGACATGGAAGAATCCCAATCCAAAAGACTGCCTCTGTGGCGCAGTGGTAGCGTATGCTGTGTTTGAGTTCTCAGGTTCGATTCCCGGGTCGGACCAAATGTTTGTGTGATCCGCAAATATTTGTTTCGGAGTGTGGGTGTTTTTAAAAATTTATGTATTTACAAAAAAGGATTGTTTATATATTTATATCAGTTGTCTAGTACCCATAATACAAGGTCTGCTTAGTTTGGGACTAGATGGCGTTGTGTGAAGATGTCGGAAATATTTATTTATTACTAGCTGACCCTGCGAACTTCGTACCGCCTAACAGTCGATTCAACGTCACTCATTGTTTTGTATTCTCGGAACCCCTCCAATAAAATTTATCAGATAATATTTAAAAAAAAATTCCGTAAGAACCATCCTCGTACAACCATACTTCAAGTTATAATATAAGAATTATCGAAATCGGTCCAGCCGTTCACGCGTGATGGCGTGACCAAGGGAAATGGGAATTCATTTTTAGGGTTCCGTAGCCAAATGGCAAAAAACGGAACCCTTATAGATTCGTCAAGTCTGTCTGTCTGTCTGTCTGTCCGTCGGTATGTCACAGCTAATTATTTCCGAAACTATAAGAGCTATACTGTTGAAATTTGGTCAGTCGATGTATTCTGTGAACCGCTTTAATATTTTTACACAAAAATAGAACAAAAGCAATAAATTTTGGGGGTCCCCATACTTAGAACCGAAACTCAAAAAAATTTTTTTCATCAACACCATACGTGTGGGATATCTATGGATAGGTCTTCAAAAATGATGTTGAGGTTTCTAATATAATATTTTTCGAAACTGAATAGTTTGCGCGAGAGACACTTCCAAAGAGGTAAAATGTTGGTCCCCCCCTTGTAACTTCTAAAATAAGGGAGTGATAAAACAAAAAAATATATATGTTGTACATTACCATGCAAACTACCAACGAAAATTGGTTTGAACGAGATCTAGTGAGTAGTTTTTTTAAATACGTCATAAATCGTAACACGCAATTTACCTTTCATCCAATCAATACACTAGTATAAAAACATCGATGAAAGTTACAACGAACTACAAGAACTTATATATGATGTTACTTGCTGATACGGAACCCTTCATGGGCGAGTCCGACTCGCACTTGGCCGCTTTTTTTATATATATAGATTTATGTGGTGGTACTTTTCCCAAAACTACTAAAGTCATTTTCTATGAATCCGATAGCTGCGGGTACAGCAAAATCTTTGATGTTTTTTGTTTTATTGCTGATAGTAATCTTTCAGAAATGTCATTGTTGATATAATCTACACCTCGTAAAATGTTAAACATTTTTTTTACAACTTTGTTATGATGTATTTGAGACAATCGACACATCCGATCTGTAAAAATAAATAAATAAATATTTTCGGACATCTTACGTAACATCATCTAGTACCAAACTAAGCAGAGCTTGTATTATGGGTACTAAACAACTGATATAAATACATATACATGACTTTTTTTTTGTAAATACATACATATTATATAAAGAAAAACACCCAAACTCCGAAACAAATATTTGTGAATCACACAAATATTTAGTCCGACCCAGAATCGAATCCGAGACCTCTTGATCAGCAGCCGCATACGCTAACCACTAGACCAACAAGGCAGTCAATAAATAAATAAATAATAACTGTAAATAATATCAAATGTATATGTATATCAAAGTATATACGATACTGACATTTAAAATTGTTTTTGTCTGTCTGTTCCAGCTTATCTTTGGAAAGGCTGGATCGATTTTGACGGGTCTTTCACTGGCAGAAGGCTGAGGACATTAACTTGAGCATTTTTTTTGACTAGCTTCGTTCCGTGGCACTACTCGCGTTTTAAAACAATAATCGTGGGTGACACCGCTAGTCAGCAATAAAACTAAAAAAAAACAAATTAATAAAAACTCGTTTGATACAACTATACCTCAAACCACGCCCATTTCTTTAGTTAGAAGTTTTTTGAAATTCAGAGCCCATCTAAAACCGAGCAAACAACCGAATAACAGACAATAAACACGAAAATTTTAATAGCACGATCTAGAATCAATTTTTACTACGTAGTTCACCTACTCTTCGCTAGATGGCGCTGAGCAATTATCTTTACAATTGCAAGTTTTTAATAAGTAGTTTACTCCGACAGTGAAACAAGTTTTTTTTTACATAATTATTATGCGATTGCTTGCCCTTGAGTTCTCTATATATCTGATTAATTGCTTTTAAATATTTATTGAGTTGATAATTTCCTTCTATACAATCTCTTGTAACATTAACTTGTATAAAAAGTAGCTTAAGTATTATATAGAAATAAACAAAATGTCCATGTCCGTGTGGTGACGGATTAAGAATACAGAGTGTCACCACCCCTATTCATCCCGCGGGTGTCGTAAAAGGCGAATAGGGGATTAACAACGCAAGACAACATCGATGCAAAGAGAAGGAAAACTTGAAACCAACCCTTTACCAACTCGTCTGGCCAGCGTGGTATAGTAGACCAAAACCTCCTTTCTAAGGAGAGGCCTATGTCCAGCAGTGGACTGTTAAAGGCTTTGATGATGATGATGACGATACAGACCTATGAGATTGTAGGAAATTTTTTCCTACAATCTCATAGGTCTCATTTGTTCAATATTTCAAAATCTTGTCTCAAGAATTTGGCGCTCCCATGAAACTGTCACCCGCAGCAAGTGCCCGGTTTCCCCCCCCCCCCCTCTTAGATCGGGGGCAGCTTGCGGGTGAAAACCTCGTCCAAGACATTCGACATATTCGTCATTCCTCAATAGTGTATTCTCGTATCGTTTTCACAAGTTAGGCTTTTATAACTTCTGAACTAATGGTGTGTCTTCATCATCATCATCATCAACAACCTTTAACAGTCCACTGCTGGACATAGGCCTCTCCTTAGAAAGGAGGTATTGGCCTACTATACCACGCTGGCATGACGGGTTGGTATAGGGTGCACCGGTGTGGGCGGCGGCTCTGACCGAGCAGAATAGGGCGCGCCTCAGGCAGCCGCAGAGAACTCTGGCGGTCAGAGCCATACGGGGTTACCGCACCGTATCGACGGAGGCGGCGTGCGCCCTGGCCGGAACACCCCCGTGGGATTTGGAGGCGGAAGTGCTCGCCGACGTTTATCGGCGAGTGGCTAACTACCGGGCGGAGAGTGGTGGAGTTGGACCTCCGCCCGAGGACGTGCGCGAGTGGCGCGAAGCCGCTCACCGAGCCACGATGGATCGCTGGTCGGTCCGGCTGGAGACTCCACGTGCTGGCTTCGCCACCGTAGAGGCGCTTCAGCCGGTCATCGGCGAATGGGCAGTGCGGCAGCACGGGACCCTTACCTTCCGACTGACGCAGGTTCTTTCCGGGCATGGTTGCTTCGGAAAGTACCTGCACTCGGTCGCCAGGAGGGAATTGAGTCCCGCCTGCCACCACTGCGACTGCAGTGAGGATTCGGCTCATCACACGCTGGCGGTCTGCCCCGCATGGGAGACGCAGCGCCGGGTCCTCACTGCAGTCATCGGAGGAGATCTCTCACTGCCGGCCGTCGTTCGTTCCATGGTCGGCAGCGAGAGCGCATTCACCGCGGTCGCAACCTTCTGCGAGGACGTAATCACGCAGAAGGAGGCGGCGGAGAAGGTCCGGGAGGACGACATCCAATCAGACCAGATTCGCCGCCGGCGACTCGGGCGGCGGAGGCGCGAACATCTGCGCCTCATGCCGCCTTGAGTGTGGCCGCGGGTGGACGGGACGGGTTTTCCCTCCACCCGCACTATGTGGCCAGCCGCGAGGGGGCGGCGTCGGTGTGTGCCGGACGCCGCCTAAGAGAGGGTCGTCATCCGAGACGGTGCCCGCATCAGGAGCGGGCAGGCGCTGGAGAAGTTCAGAAGGAGATCCCACCCTGGACTTCTCCTCCTCCTAAACGGAGAAGCGCGGAGAGGGCACACTGTGTGTTTTTTAGTCGGTTCAAGTCCGACACACCACCCCGCCGTAACCCCCGGTGGGGTGACGGTCCATGATGATTTTTCACACATTAAAAAAAAAAAAAAAATAAGGGTTGGTTTCAAGTTTTCCTTCTCTTTGCATTGATGTTGTCTTGCGTATAGTTTATCCCTTAGTAGCCTTTTACGACACCCGCGGGATGAATAGGGGTGGTGACATTCTGTATTCTTAATCCGTCACCACACGGAGGTTTGTATCAAGTAATGGAATCTTAATATAATATGTTTGAAAAACAAACTTTTCTATTTCCAAACGCCCAGTTAGTTTTTGAACACATGCTAAGTTATTTACGAACGCAAAACGTAGTAGTATCACTAAAATGCTACTCATTAGCAGTTTTTCTCATACTAAAGGGAGGGGGCGCCACTTTCAAGGTTTTACCCCGGTTCGAAACAATAATAGATCCGGGGCTGTCGCGAGGGGTTCACACGAAAATATTTTATTTCATCATCAGCTCATCTCAGTCCACAGCTGGACATAGGCCTCTCCCATTGCACACCACTCTGATCGATTTTGGGCTTCTCGTATCCAGCTCCTGCCAGCCATCTTGCGCAAATCGTCACTTCACCTCGCCTGTGGGCGTCCTACACTACGTAAACTATTTATATAATAAATAAATATTTCGGACATCTTACATACAACGCCATCTAGTCCCAAACTAAGCAGAGCTTGTATTATGGGTACTAAATAACTGATATAAATTCATTTATAATTTTATTTTGTAAATACATACATATTATACATAGAAAACACCCAAACACCGAAACAAATATTTGCAGGTCATACAAACATTTGATCGGACCCGGGAATCGAACCCGAGACCTCTTAATCAGCAGCCGCATACGCTAACCACTAGACCAACTAGGCAGTCAAGAAATTTTGTAGTTGGATTTCTCAAGCCGCCGGAAGGCTTCACAACTGTTATCCCATGCCAACAACCGGGACCTCCTGTTTAACGTAACCTCTGAATGGGATGTTAATACCCCTAACGGTCACCCATCCAGTTACTGACCGGGCCGTCGTCGCTTACCCTCGGAGATTTTTTGCTATGAACGTCTTATATTCAAATACTCCAAGGTAAATACCAAGATGTTGAGCAGCTCACCTCAAAAGCAAGGCCACTATCGATATCAAAACTTGTCAAACGTGTGGGTGACGTAATTTCTCAGTACTCGGTGAACAAATTAAGCAAATTATCGCCAAAAAATTTCCATTACTAATTGGTTTGATTGTATATGGGACAGATGAGCGAAGTAATTACTTGATGGAAAGTGGTTACCGTCTCACATGGGCACCTACTATTGCTATAAAGCATAGTGTGCCAGACGCCAAAAAAACGCCGCACAATTCAGAAAATAATGTCTAAATGTTTGTGCCGGGCTAATCTCTTGAAAGCTTGACCGATTTTGACGTAACTTTCACTGACAGAAAGCTGATGATAGAACGAGTATTTTATGATATCTCTACTAATATTACAAAGCTGAAGAGTTTGTTTGTTTGTTTGTTTGAACGCGCTAATCTCAGGAACTACTGATTCGAATTGAAAAATTATTTTACTGTTGGATAGTTCATTTATCGACGAGTGCTATAGGGTATATAACATCACGCTATGACCAATAGGAGCGGAACAGTAATGAGAAATGTAGCGAAAACGGGGAAAATTTATTCCCTTTGAGAGCTTCCGTGACGTGCGATGTGTAAACGCTTAAAGTTACACAAAAATAATGTATGACGGAATTGTTCTTCTTAAAACGCTCTACAAAAAAGTCCGCGATAGCATATGTCTATCTTTTAAGGTTGACTCGCTATAAACTTTTTAATGGTAATCAAATGTATTCTAATATATAATGAACACGAGAACGCAGGCGACGAGCGTGCACGGCGGTTCCGGGCGGGTGCAGTAGCCAAATTACTAGTCAAAGGGGGTGAAATAGGGGATGACTTTTTTATGGGAATCTTTTAAGGGCAGGACGACGTCTGCCGGGACAGCTAGTTTTACACTAGTTTCGCGGGGCGGCGTCACTCCTGATTTAGAACAATAGCCGTGGGTAACAACGCAAAACTCAGCTATTCTAGTTCTTAATTATAAATCTTGTAGAAGTTGTTATAGGCAGTAGATCTACGCTGATTTCAGCACGAATGGGTCAGCTCGTCCGGGGCAGTACTACCCTCACACAGAAGACCAACCTAATAATGACAGCACCCTAGCTGTCGAATTTCGTTGGTGAGTGTAAGACCGGAGGCCCAATCATTCTGCATCATTCATTGCATTGAAGCAGAAATATCTGACCAGATCGCCATGGTATGCCTACCTTCACAATGAGGATAGTGACTCCTACTATTAGATTCTACTCATGCTTTCCATCAGGCAGAGTAAAGGCACTTTGGTAGGCTTACATTTAAAAAAACTTATTTGTAAATCCGCGAAACTTAATTGATTATAATTATCATTTTAGTTTATTTGACCTCCGATTGAAGGATTTGACCTTAAAAATACATTTCGTGAGAGTAATTTAATCTAATTACAGTAATATAAATAATACTAGATGATGCCCGCGGCTCCGCTCTAGTTCTAGGCGTATGAATGATGGCCGCTTCTCAAACTTATATCAAATCAAATTTTATTTCAAATAAACCAATACAAGGGCACTTTTGAAACGTCAAGTACCTAGTCAGTCAGTAGTCAGTCGTGAAGCTAATTGTCTGTTCCAATTCGTAGATCCTATGGAGAAGAACAGACAAGAAACTCCATGGACACTCTTTTCCAACATAGTTTTTACAATTTTTGGTTACATTGTTTTAAGCATTTTATTAAATGTGAGGACAATGTATCGATGCTGATATTTACACATGTAGTGTCCAAAAATAATTAGACAATAATATAATAATATATAATATAGCAGTTGTAAGATGAACAAAATAAGGAACAAAATAAGCAGCTAACATCACTGCCAAGAGAAGGAAAACTTGAAACAAACCCTTTACCAACTCGTCTGGCCAGCGTGGTATAGTAGGTCAAAACCTCCTTTCAAAGGAGAGGCCTATGTCCAGCAGTGGACTGTTAAAGGCTGTTGATGATGATGATGAGACTGCCGACTGGCGGCGTCCGTATTACTCGATACCCGTATTATCCTTATTACCCGATATGTAGACAAAATTTCATGTAAATCGGTCAAGCCGTTTCGGAGGAGTTTGGTCACTAACATTGTGATACGAGAATTTTATTTATAAGACTAGCTGAATCGGTTATTGTTCTAAATTGCGAGTAATGTCGCGGAGCGAAGCTAGTGTACAAAAGCCTAAGTTATTCCTTTTATTATCAGTTATCTGCCAGTGAAATTCAGCGAATGTCCAATCAAAATTGGTCCAGCCGTCTAGAAATTGGCCGGAAATAACCGACAGACGGACACACAGACAAAAAATTGCTTTTTTTTGTATGAGTAATGTATATATGACTGCCTTGTTGGTCTAGTGGTTAGCGTATGCGGCTGCTGATCAAGAGGTCTCGGGTTCGATTCCCGGGTCAGACCAAATATTTGTGTGATCCACAAATATTTGTTTCGGAGTCTGGGTGTTTTTCTATGTATAATATGTATGTATTTACAAAAAAAAAGTATGTTTATGTATTTATATCAGTTGTCTAGTACCCATAACACAAGCTCTGCTTAGTTTGGGACTGGATGATGTTGTGATTTATTTATTTATTATTATTTATATACTTTGATACGCATTTAATAAAAACCTGTTCATTTGATATTACATACAGACAAGACAATTTAATTTATTTGTATAAATAGATTATATGTATTTTAAGATCTTAATAAATGGCCGACGAACCTAACCAAATCATGACATTTTTAAAAATCAATAACTACTGATAGGAACCTTCGTTTGCTTATAACGCTTTCACGGCTATAACGCTGTAACGATTTTCATGAAATATGACATGGAGATATTATAATTATTACAGAAGGATATAGGCTACTCTTTACCACGATAACAGACATAAACGCAAGCAGAGACGGTAGCAAAAGTTAGTGAATGATAATTCTAGAACATTTTCTTGTTTAAAGACAATAACTTCCTTGATAATGTGTATTTAATTAAAATAATAAACTTAATAGTTTCCGACTACATATTAATGAAATAGCTTAGATCCGCGGTGTCACTCGCAATTGTTGTTGCAATCCGCGAGTAACACCGCGAAGCGAAGCTAGTCGGTAACAAGCCTAAGTAACTCGTTATGTTATGAGCTTTTCAACAATGACTGTCTTCTCAAAAATGGTGCAGTCGTTTTAGAGATTAGAATAAACGGACAGAGAGACAGACAAAATTAAGAAAAAAATATATTTTCGATTCAATTTTATTAATTTGTATAGTTTTTTTTTTTTTTATATTTCGGACATCATACACACAACATCATCTAGTCCCAAACTAAGCTGAGCTTGTGTTATGGGTACTAAACAACTGATATAAATACATAAACATACTTTTTATTGTAAATACATACATATTATACATAGAAAAACACCCAGCCTTTGTGGATCACACAAATATTTGGTTAGACCCGGGAATCAAACCCGAGACTTCTTGATCAGCAGCCGCATACGCTATAACCACTAGACCAACAAGGCAGTTTAAATAGATTTATTAATTTGTCACCTTTAGGGCAGCTATTTTCTTTACAATTTGACTTGGACTAAACGGAAAATAAGTAGGCATTATATTGTTAAGATGCCTCAGTGGCGCAGTGGTTAGCGTATGCGACTGCTGTTCTTAAGGTCTCGGGTTCGATTCCCGGGTCGGATCAAATTTTGGTATGATCTGCAAAAAATTAGTTTCGGAGACTGGGTATTTTCATGCATTATGTTTTTGTATTTACTAGCTGTGCCCGCGGCTCCGCTCGCGTCCTAGGGGTATGAAAAATAGATGTTGTCCGATTCTCAGACCTACCCAATATGCACACAAAATTTCATGAGAATCGGTCAAGCCGTTTTGGAGGAGTATGGGAACGAACATTGTGACACGAGAATTTTTTATATAAGACTAGCTGATGCCCGCGGCTCCGCTCGCGTTTTAGAGGTATCAAAAATAGATGTTGGCCGATTCTCAGACCTACTGAATATGCATATAAAGTTTCATAAAGATCGGTCAAGCCGTTTCGGAGGAGTATGGCAACGAAAACTGTGACACGAGAATTTTATATATTAGAAAATATCAGTTGGCTAGTACCCATAATACCAGCTCTGCTTGGTTTGGGACTAGATGATGTTGTATGTAATGTTAATATATAATCATTAAATGACAAATATTACTTGAAATTTGTCCATAATTCACGGAAGTAACGCACCAATGATAATTTCAAAAACATAATTTGTTCAAATCAGGAAGTTAATTTATATTTGCAGGAAAACCTTCTAATTAATATAAAAATATTTCAAGAAAATATATAATGAGAACTAATTTAATTTTTATTTATATTTCAACAAAAGGCTTCCTTAATCCTTGCTAATATCATTAATGCGTAGAACTCTGTCTGTTTTGAATGAATTGAATGAAATTTAGTACACAGATAGTTTAGAACCTAAGAAAGGATATAAGCTACTTTTTACCTCGATAACGGACATACCAGCGGGCGGAGACGCGGGCGAAAGTTACATTTCCTAATAATGACAGCATTCTTGCTGTCGTATTTCGTGGGTGAGTGTGAGACCGGAGGCCCAATCATTCTGCATCATTCTCCCGGCCTTATCTGAATAGGCCACTTTGGTATGAGTTACCATACTGCATTGCTTACCCTCACAATGAGGATGGTGACCCCTACAAGTGGATTCTACTCATGCTTCCTACTACGCAGGCTTAAATATAGAAAATAAAAAAATATCAAAATAATACATTTTCTGGGTGGTGACGGATTAAGAATACAGAGTGTCACCACCCCTATTCATCCCGTGGGTATCTTTAGAGTCAAAGAGAAGGAAATCTTGACACAAACCCTGGTCTGTCGAAGCAGGCATCCCATCTTCCTAGCACTTATTATTCCCAATATTATTTGTGGTCGGCTACTAGTTCAACCGGTTTTACCTGAATATCAGTTTTTCCAAGGAGCGACTGGCATCGAACCTCCGCAACCCTAAGGGAGAACTGAAAGTAGTTGTCAGTATATTTGAGGGCACTGACTTACCAATAACGATTGCTATGACATGACAACCGGGAGCCTTGTTTAACGTGCTCTCCGTGGCGCAGGAGTGAAACTCCACCATTTTCTATTATCATCATCATCATCAACAGCCTTTAACAGTCCACTGCTGGACATAGGCCTCTCCTTAGAAAGCAGGTTTTGACCTACTATACCACGCTGGGCAAACGGGTTGGTAAAGGGTTTGTTTCAAGTTTTTCTTCTCTTGGCAGTGATGTTAGCTGCTTATTTTGTTCCTTTAGTCGCCTCTTACGACACCCATGGAAAGAATAGGGGTGGTGACACTTTGTATTGACGACGATGTTATTAATAAGTACATATACATATAGTTTTTCTTTCACGTAGCCAAGTGGGTTTACTCGATTGGAAACAATCAAGAAACAGTCGTGAAGCTCAATTAGAGACCTTCGCGCGGCTCAAGAACACAAACGTGTCTTGCCAGTCGCCAACCCGAACTCGGCCAGCGTGGAGACGTATGGCCTTAACCCTCTCTTGAGAGGAGACCTGAACCCAACAGTGGGACATCACGATGAAGTTTCCTTTGAGGCGATATAGTAAGACAGACATACAGATTCTAACTTGAAGCCTGATTGATTTTTATTACGTATTTTACCTTTGAATATTAATTGGATATTTATTAAAGTTTAGCACGTTTCTTTTATGTTTGAAACTAGTTTTTGTGACAGGTTTGCAGGTTGAATTTTAATTGTACGAAAGACTAGATGAGTCCCAAGGCGTTATCCGCGATTACTTATGTAAATCATAAAAATATTAGCCCAAGTAAATTCTTGTGTTATTCAGCTTTCTGCCAGAATAATCCTGTCCAATTGATATTAGATACAGACATTCATTTTTGTAGATAAACGTATTCTAACAATGATTTTTGCAGTTTGTAGTTCACTGCTCAGTTCCTAATCATTACAGCTTGATGTTCAATCATCATCCGCAATAACCCGTCACCAAACCTACGATAGATATACATATATATAAAGTAATATGCTAAGTACTTACACCATTTCCTCAAGAATGCGCTCGTGAGCTTCGCACATAGCTTATCACGACCTTGCATCTTAACGAATTTGAAAACAACAATTTAAAACTGGAAAAACTAAACAAATAATACCAAAAAAATAACACTTAACACACTCGCATTTCACAAAATTTCACTGCACTTTAATTTTATCCATTTAATGGTGTTTAAATTGTTCTTTTAGCACACGTCCGCCCCGCTCCGCAGTCCGATGTCAACTGGGCTCTACGTCTGTAGAGCGTAGTGACTATTGCGTACGCGCAACCTGTAATACAAACATTGATATTAGAAAAAAATCGGCCAAGTGCCTGTCGGGCCACGCACAGGAAAGGGTTCCTCAGTCACCCATAATGGTACGAGAATTTAAAATCGTATCCAATACGTAACTGTTAAGTTTACGTATTAATGCGTTAATTTTGTATGGCCTTTTCCAAGGAAACGCATTTAACAAGTTAAGCCTCTATAACTCCTAAACTAAAAAAGTCATCTAATCCGTTATAATTTTCCTTTAAAGTTCATTATATGGACCACCATCACGAATTTTTCCAGATTATTGGAGAAAGCTGTATAGCTTCTAGAGGAGAGGGGGTCTCCCAGTTATTACAAAAAAATACCCTTTAAGGTGGAATTTCTCGCAAACGGATACCTAAATAAAAAAATGGTCTTTGAAACCCTTTAATGTTTATAAAAGACCTATCTAATGATATCCCACACGATGGGGTAGACTTTACGTATACTCCAAATAAAATATTTTTCATAATTTTATTGTAGCACTTTGTCGACGTAATTACAACACATAGGTATTCATGCAAAGTTTCATCTTTCTAGCGCTTACAGTTTGGACGGTAAGTAGATACCGGACGGGCGGACGGACGGACATGACGAATCTATAAGGGTTCTGAGCCATAAAATTCGGAACCTTAAAAATATTTGAACACTAGCTGAGGCCGAGCGTATTTATATCAGTTGTCTAGTACCCATAATACAAGCGCTGCTTAGTTTGGGACTAGATGGCGTTGTGTGTAAGATGTCCGAAATATTTATATATTTATTATTTTCGAGGTAAATCATACTGTATTTATTACTACAAGCAAGGAAATGACTCAACAAGGATGATCACGCAATCCTATTAAATATAAATAATTGTAATTATTATAACGCTGTCATTAAATATGGTGAATCAGGATTCTTCTGTGTTCAGGTCAGCAAGTTGTTCAGAAAAGAGAAGCAATAATTATAAATGAACGATATTTAATAATAATAATAACAGTTTGATAGCCAAAAACCTCGACCAATACCTTAAGAGGCTTACGTTAGATGGCTGGATCAAGGGTCTGATGCAGAAGGCACAGGTCCCCCTTAGCACGGCACGTATAGTGAGGAGGTTCCTGTCTTTGGAGCCCTAACCACCGGTTTCTTAGTTCCTGTACCCGAAGTCGGTGGTCTACTATTTTTTATATTTTTAAATATATTTTTTATATTTATATTTAAAATGTGATTTATATGTCAATAATATCAAATAAAGAGAATAATAATAATTATCGTGTGGTGACGGATTAAGTATACAGAGTGTCACCACTCCTATTCATCCCGCGGGTGTCGTAAAAGTCGACTAAGGGATAAACTACGCAAGACAACATCGATGCAAAGAGAAGGAAAACTTGAAACCAACCCGTCTGGCCAGCGTGGTATAGTAGGCCAAAACCTCCTTTCTAAGGAGAGGCCTATGTCCAGCATTGGACTATTGATGATGATTGATGAATAATAAATATTTCGGACACCTTACACACAACATCATCATCAAGTCCCAAACTCAGCAGAGCTTGTATTATGGGTACTAAACAACTGATATAAATACATAAACGTACTTTTTCCTTTGTTAATACATATTATACACAGAAAACACACCCAAACTTGGAAACAAATATTTGCAGATCATATAAACATTTGTTTCGACCACAACGAATCCAACCCGAGACTTCTTGATCAGCAGCCGCATTCGCTAACCACTAGACCAACGATTGATCATTTGATATTACAGAATTTTATTGATTTATAAAACATATATATGTATAAACATATGTATATGTAACATATAACCTCCAATCAAAGACTGGCTGGCATATTTGACTAATTTATTCAAATATCAACTTTCGCTTTATATGAATAAAGTTGAATATCAATCACGCTCGCCAAAGGACACCACTTGGTAACTCAGAAGTTAAGTGAAACTAAAATATATATTTTTCACACTTAAAAAAAAAATTAAGACTAGGTATATACTGTTAGACCAGTGCCGATAATGTTTGCTGCTGCTCTGCCCTGGCGGTTGAGAGTATGTCATGCTCACTCAAATGTCACGCTGATGGTGGCGCGTGTGTCGGATCATTTAATTCCCTTCAAAATGGTTGAGTTGAATGGTGCGGATCCATGCGTCATGTTCGTGAAGGGGCGCTGTCAGTTGTGACTGGTCATCTCTTAGTTGCCACGGCTTATTTGAATTAATTATTTTAATTTTCAATTGTATTTTTGTTGTACTATGGACACTTTTAACGTGCACGTCTTGCTACATCGTTCTCACATAATGTACCATCTCAACATGAATGATGTAACCAAGATTTTGTAAAAAAACATTTTGATTTAAAAGAGTGTCCATGGAGTTTCTTGCCCGTTCTTCTCCATAGAGATCTACGCTAGGGAATGGGCAACTACAGTACTTTCACAGTTTTTATGTCTTGTGACTGAGACTGTAGCTACATTTTTGTTTCGACAATTCAAAAGTGCCTGTAACTGGCCTACTTGAAATAAATGCTTTGATTTTGATTTTGATTTTGATAACAAAAAAAATAACAAAAAAAAGTAGGATGAAACCTATTGTAAAACGAGTTTCATCCTACTATAATTTATGTTCACTTTTTATTATTTTATGAGGCTTCTACCCTGGTTTATGTGTCGCATGTGACTTTAACAACATACATGAAACGAACAAAAAGAACACCCAGACTCGGAACAACAATTTGTGGATCACACAACGTGTTTGAAGCGTTCATAGCCGAGTGGCCTTAGGTGACTGGAAACAATCATCGAGGGTAAGCAATGATGGCGCGGTCAGAACTAGATGGGTGAACGTTTGTCACATTATATTTTATGAGCGTTTCTCTGATTTGGAGGTCACTTTAAGCCATCGATCCCGGTTGTTACCATAAGATAACAGTTATGAAGCTTAGTTGGAGGCCTTCAAGCGGCTTAAAAACATCCAACGGCAAGACTTACGTAGCCACAACGTGTCTTGCTAGACCCCAATCCGCACTGACCGGATGTGACCTCCGAATCAAGGAAACGCTCAACCTAAAACGGTCACCCATCTAGGTACTAACCGCGCCGTCGTTGCTTACCATCAGTGTTTCAATCACCTACGGCAAGCGCTTCGAGCGAGTTGTTATTGTACAAGTACCAAACCAAGTAACAACACAGGGCGTGGCTAGTTAAGAGAAATAACTTGCCTCTTCAAACCACATTATCTTGTTTTGACAACCGGTTATATCTATAGCACCTGACAACTAGTAATATGGCCACCAACATTAACATAGTCTCTTGAACATAACGATCTTCAACTTTATCGTGTATACAAAGTTCTTTTTAGGGTTCCGTATCCAAAGAAAACGGGCCCCAATTAGAATAAATATTTCGGACATCTTACACACAACGTCATCTAGTTCCAAACTAAGCAGAGCTTATATTATGGGTACTAAACAACTGATATAAATAAATAAATGTTCTATTATACATGAAAAACACACAAACCTCGAAACAAATATTTGCAGATCACACAAACATTTGTCCGTGTGGTGACGGATTAAGAATACAGAGTGTCACCACCCCTATTCATCCCGCGGGTGTCGTAAAAGGCGACTAAGGGATAAACTACGCAAGACAACATCAATGCAAAGAGAAGGAAAACTTGAAACCAACCCTATACCAACCCGTCTGGCCAGCGTGGTATAGTAGGCCAAAACCTCCTTTCTAAGGAGAGGCCTATGTCAGCAGTGGACTGTTAAAGGCTGTTGATGATAATGACACAAACATTTGGTCCGACCCGGGATTTGAACGGTCGCATAAGCTACCACTGTGGCACCAAGGTGAATTATTCATTACTAGCGGTGTTTGTTACCCTGCGGTTATCGTTGTAAAACGAGAGAAATGCCGCGGAGCGAAGCTAGTCAAAAATAAAAATTGGCCAAGTACGTGTCAGGCCTCGCATAGTAAAGGGTTTCGTAGTCACCCATAATGGTAGGTAGATTTAAAATTGTTTCCAATAGATAATTGTTATTTTTACTAATTATTTCTTTATTTTTGTACGAAGTTTTCAAAGTGAGTGCATTTTACAAGTTAGATTCCTACAATTCATGAAATACAAAAGTTATCTAAACCGCTATAGTTTTCCTTGAAAGTTCAATATATGGACTACGATCTTGTATTTTTTATAATTTTTTGAGCTAGCCGTTTGCCTTTTAGAGGGGGGACGCCCTTCCCACAGAGAAGGGGGTCATCTAGAAGCAGTAGGTGGCCCGCGATACGTCGGGGTTCCAGGGACTTCCTCTATAGGGTATACCGTAAATATATAAGAGACGCCGTGCGGTTTTAGTCGGTTCGAGTCCGACATAGCCACGAACGTGTGGCACCCGTTTGGATTTCCGAACGAACAAAAAAAAAAGGGGGGGGGGGCAGTTTTTTTACAAAAAAAGGCGCTTTAAAGTTGAATAACTCGCAAACGGATAACTAAATCGAAAAGTGGTTTTAGCAACTTCGCAATGTTTTTAAAAGGCCTATCTAATGATACCCCACACCATGGGGTTGACGCGAGAAAAAAAACATCTCACTTTACGTGTAGGGGGGGAGTTCCTCCTCCCAAATAAAAATGATTTAATGATTTTCCAAAGTTTATTGTAGCACTTTGTCAACTTAATTACGACACGTATTCATGCAAAGTTTCCGAGTCATAAACTACGGAACCCAAAAAGTTATCAGCTTTCTGCCATTGAAAGTTCAGTCAAGAACGATTGAGCCGTTAATTCAAATTCAAATTCAAAATTCTTGATTCACTTAGGATGCAATACATCTCTTGTGACAGGTCAAGATTCTACATGTACATTTATGCCATGGTCGCAAACAATAGGTAGAGCCGGAGAAAAGAACATGGCAACTCGCGGCCACTCTTTTCAAATCGCCAATGTTTACATAGTTTTAATGTTTATAAACCTGATATGGGGGTAAGGTGCTGCCACTAATATACTATACACCATGTTCGAGTTGCTAGAGTTGAAACAAACAAAGTTATTTTGAATTTAGTACAGTATAACTTTGATATGCATTCAGGAAAAAACATTTGCTAATATAGTCGTCACAAAATAAGAAGCCCGTTTTGACATTTGTCATTTGACATGGCGCATGTAAGAAATTGAAAAATCAAATTCATAATCCTATTTAATTACTATGTTACCCATACACTATCACAACACGTATCATAAATAAGCATCAAGTTTAACTTTATATTGAAAAAATACACTCAAAAACACGAATTAATCGATAATTAAAAAACACGATGACAAATGTCAAAATGGGCTTCTTATTTTGTGACGACTTTACAGACAGACACTCCAATTTTATTTATTTATATAGATGTATGATTGAGGTGAGGATATCTAATATAAGATAATTCATATAAAGTCGAGGTTTGAAACGGAGGAGTTTTTTTTTTATAATTATATGTGTTTATGTTGCTAGTTGTAATCTCGAGACCTTCAAACAGGGTAGGGTCAAAGTTGATTGTTTAATATGTATGTATGTGGTATTTTATATGACCATAAAATAATTGGAATGAATTATTTATTGCCACAAAGTATGTTTTCTATGTATGTATTTACAAAAGAAAAGTATGTTTATGTATTTATATCAGTTGTCTAGTACCCATAATACAAGCTCTGCTTAGTTTGGGACTAGATGGAGTTGTGTGTAAGATAGCTAAAATATTTATTTATTTATTCCTTACTAATAATTCATTGCGACAGTAACTCTGTCTGTCTGTCGCGCTATTGCCAGAACTACTAAGCTGATTTAAATGAAATTTGGTACACAGAAGCCTCGTTGGTCTAGTGGTTAGCGTATGCGACTGCTAATCAAGAGGTCTCTGGTTCAAATCACGGGTCGGGTCCGCCAAAAAGTGTTTTATAGTATTTCTTAGGAAATTACTAATAGCAGCCCGGAGTTTGGAAGTTTGGCGGTTATTCACGCCCGTGCCTCGGAGAGCACGTAAAGCCGTCGGTCCCAGAGGTCATGAACATCTATGGCAATCGTTATTGCCCTCGAATATACTGACAACTAGTTCAACCTTCGAATTTCAATTCTCCCTTAGGGTTGCGGAGGTCCGATGCCAGTCGCTCCGTGGAAAAACTGATATTCTTGAAAATCCGGTTGAACTAGTAGCCGACCCCAAATAATATCTAGAATAAGGCTAGGAAGTAGGACATAGGATACTTTTAAGCGGGATAACTGTATTTTGGTTATCCGGGCATACCCGGGCGGAGTGGCAAGCAACAGCTAGTATTTTACAAGTGTAGCTTTAAATCACGTACCTACAAATAGAATCTTGTTTTTACATAATATAAATACACGAATACTATTTAAAAACTTAACAAAAACTAAATTAACGTCAAAATCTTGCAAATTAAAATGAGGTTTGTCTTGTTTTTCTTTGACGAGCGTGTTATATTACACACTAGCTGATCCCCGCGGTGTTACCCGGCAGTTGTTATTGTATAGGTAATAATTTTAACAAAATGGAACCGACTTCAATGAAAAACTATTCCGAGTACCCAAATAGCGACAATTGTGCCTATGATATTTGAGGAGTTCCCTCGATTTCCTTGGGATCCCATCATCAGATCCCGATATGGTGACGATGGGACCACCTGTAAGCTACGCCCATTCCAATGCAAAAAGAATTTTTGAAGTCGGCTAATAAACGAAGAAATTATCGCTGAACATACATAAAAAAAAAAAGATTCCGACGAATTGAGAACCTCCTCCTTTTTTTTTGAAGTCGGTTAAAAAGGTACAAGTGACGCCGCGGAACGAAGCTAGTCTAAAACAAAAATATCCAAAGTTATTTATGGGGCCGTTCATTAATCCGTAATGTTTTTTAGCGCTTTTTTAACCCCTCCCGGGGAGGGTGATACGAGGTGATGTTTAGGAGCCTCCCCCCCTTCCAAGATAACATGATCTTTTTAGTACCTTCGAAAAATCTTAAAATATAACGAAAAAATAAACACGTGATATCTGCCTTGTTGGTCTAGTGGTTAGCGTATGCGGCTGCTGATCAAGAAGTCTCGGGTCCAACACAGTTACAAAACAAACAGTTACAACACAATGTAAAAAAAATGATAAAAAAGTAAAATAAAATTGCGCATCACACCTCATAATTTTAGTTTAACATAATAGTTTGTATTTATTAATCTTAATTAAACTTAATTATTCTGTCTAAAATAAGAAACTAACATAATACTAATCTATTTGACTGCCTTCTTGGTCTAGTGGTTAGCGTATGCGGCTGAGGGTTCGATTCCCGGGTTGGACCAAATATTTGTGTGATCTACAAATATTTGTTTCGGAGTCTGTGTGTTTTCTATGGATAATATGTATGTATTTACAATAAAAAAAAAGTACGTATATGTATTTATCAGTTGTTTAGTACATAAATACAAGCTCTGCTTAGTTTGGAACTAGATGACGTTGTGTAAGATGTCCGAAAAAAATATTATTTATTATCATATACTATACCCCGTCCCCCCTTGTGATGTTTCGTAATTTTTGACGAACCCCTTCCACCCCCTTTCGAGGCTCACGTGATTAATGGCCCCCCTATGCTACAGGAAAAATCCGTCCAACGGTTCCAGAAATTAGCCGGAACAAACAGACAGACAGACAAAATAGCTTTTTTGATGTAAGTACCTTTTATATTTTTTACTATACAGTCGGCCAACTGGCTTAAGCGATCGCCGCGTCGCTCTCTACTGCGCTAAGTTTTGTAGGTTCAAATTTCAAGAAAACACTACTCACTACTTGCTTGCATTTGCAGTGAGTATGGCGACCCCCACTTTTGGATTTTACTTATGCTTTCCATCAGGCATAGTAAAGTCACCTTGGCAGGCGTTAAATAAAAAAAAACAGTGATCTACAAATTGTTATTCTGAATCTGGGTGTTCTTTGTGTCCGTTTCTTGTATGTTTGTAAAGTCAGACACAGGAATATATTCCTAATTCGGGTAGGTTTTTAACAAAAAAAAAGCATATTAATTAAAAAGCTATTAATCTTCAATTACAAACAGATGATTCAATTTTATTTCTTTTGTATAGATGTCGGTCGAGTCGTACCGGTTTTGAAGGTTGATCATAAGTAATTGGGATTTCTAAAAATACCAAAAATTTTCCAAACTTAATAATACGTTTAGAAGTTTTTTTTACTGCCTCGGTGAAGCAGTGCTAGGTTATGCGATTGCTGTGCTTGGGGCAACAGGTTCGATCTTTGTATCGGATCAAATAAATAATAAATAAATATTTCGGACATTTTACGCACAACGCCACCTAGTCCCACACTGAGCAGAGCTTGTATTAGGGGTACTAGACAGCGGGCAGGCGCTGGGAGGAGTCCAGTAGGAGATCTTTTGGCTAAGTAATCTAACCGTTGGATGTTTTTAAGCCGCCAGAAGCGGTCCAACTAAGTTTAACAACTGTTATGTTTTAATAACAACCGGGACTGACAGCTTAATGTGACCTTCAAATCACGGAAACGCTCATAACATATCATGCCACAAACGGTCACCCATCCAGGTACTGACCGCACCGACGTTGCTTACCCTCAGTGATTGTTTCTAATCACCTAGGGTCTAATCTTGATGTGTCATACGTATATTACAGTCAGTCAGTCGGTCTGCTTGTCCTCGTCCGAACCAACAATAGCTACGCACTTTCTATATGCACATTAATATTCTAATATCGGACATGGCGTATTCGCAAAACTTTCTACGTAATGCAATGTATAAATGAATTGATAAAAAAAAATAACTTTAACAAAAAGGAACCGACTTCAATGAAAAACTATTGCGAGTACCCAAATCGCGACATTGTGCCTATGATATTTGAGGAGTTCCCTCGATTTCCTTGGGATCCAGTCATCAGATCCCGATACGGTTACAATGGGACCACCTGTAAGCTACGCCCATTCCAATGCAAAAAGAATTTTTGAAATCGGTTCATAAATGACGAAATTATCGCTGAACATAAATAAAAAAAAAAAAAAAAAAAAAAAAGATTCCGACGAATTGAGAACCTCCTCCTTTTTTTTGAAGTCGGTTAAAAACTAACTGAGTCCCGTGGTGTTACTCGCAGTTGGTATAAGTTACCCTTTATGTGATCATCTTTCTGCCAGTAATAGTGTGGCGACTTCCACATACAGCGCCAGCGAATAACATACAACAGCGCCATCTACCAAGGAAGCATTGAACTACGAAGAAAACACGTAATGATCTTAAACTGAGTAACTACTAATCCTGAATCGCGAAAAAGAAATTCTCGCGAGGATTAATATTTACAGCATCCCAACATCAACCGTCGGGCATGATCATCTCGTCTGGTTGGAAGATCCTCGCTTTGTGTAGGAGGAACACGATTCCCGTTCCTCCACACATACAGAACCATCTACCATAGGAACACTGAACCACAAAGAAACATGGTATAAAGTAATCCTGAATCGCGATAGAGAAATTCTCGCGCCGATTAACATATATACAACATCCCAACATCAACTGTCGGACAGTGGCCCGCCAGGCATGATCACCTCGCGTGGTCGGAGGATCCTCCCTTTGTGTTGGAGGAACACGATTCCCGTTTCTCCACACATACAACAGCACCATCTACCATAGGAACACTGAACCGCAAGGAAACACGGCATGAACTAATCCTGAATCGCGATAGAGAAATTCTCGCACCATCAACCGTCCCACCATCAGGCATGATCACCTCGCCTGGTCGGAGAATCCTGTCTTTTAGTTGGAGAAACATGATACCCGTTCCTCCACAATAGATTAAGCAACTTCAAAGAATATTCTTACGTTCGTAATATGCTATAATAACTTCATTCTTATTGAACAGCATAATGATGGTAACAATAGGCAATCAGATTTGCGTCATTTGAAATCATCGAGGTTGATGCTACGCGACAGTTGAATGAGTAGACGAATCTGTACCTCCTTTTTAGGGTTCCGTAGTTTATAACTCGGAACCCTTATAGTATCATCGTGTCCGTCCTCGACTTACCATGTGTTTTTATTACGTCGATAAAATACTATTGTTATGTTTACTTATTATTTTTTTATTTCCAAGTGAGTACATTTTAAAAGTTAGGCCCCTATAACTCCTGAAATAAAAAAAGTCACCAATACCGCTATAGTTTTCCTTCAAAGTTCAATGTATGGACTACTATTTTTTAACATTTTTTGAGCCAGCCGTTTTCTTTTATAAGGGAAAGACGACCTGTTTATGCAAAAAATTGCGCTTTGAAGTTAAATAACTTACAAACGGATACCTTTATCAAAAAATGGTTTTAGAAACCTCACAATACTTCTAAAAGACCTATCTAATGATACCCCACACGATAGGGTAGACGCGAGAAAAGAAAATCATCCCCACTTTACGTGTACGGAAGGTACCCCAAACCAAAATATTTTTTATAATTTTATTGTAGCACTTTGTCGACGTCATTAAAACACATATCCGTGCAGTTTCATCTTTTTAGCACTTACCGTTTGGACGGTAGGTCGAGGACGGACGGATGGACATGGCGAATCTATAAGGGTTCCGAGTCATGAACTACGGAACCCTAAAAAGGTATGGTGACACTCAGTATTCTAAATCCGTCACCAAGTGACCACACCGACATATATCAGCAAATATGCTGGATAAACATAATAAGAGAAAAAACCGGTTCGAAAAACTAGCCACTAAACCTATTCTCACCTCTCTTTCTTCCTCACACGTTTCATATATTTCCTTCTCTCTCTAACCACGTAATAATTAAATCAATGTATAGTGACTACAAGTTGTAGTCTACGTCACAAGAACATTTCTGTTCCATATACTTAAAACTTTAAAAAGTAAACTTTATGTTTTGCAGCTTAAAGTTCATTTTTGCACAGGATGTCAAACATATTTTTCTTGATACTTTAATACTATCAAAAACGAATGCTAACGCGGTAAAAATAAAGTTCATTTTCGCATAAATGTGTAATATATATTTACCTACTTTCTAGGTTATGTAATAATAATACATGTCGTGTTATGTGTTTGTACGTATCTGGGTCGAGACTTCGAGAGATTACGGAGGTTCCGGTGTATGTGTTGGTTGATTGAATCTGTGATCGAGGATTCTGACAACTCTGCCTGAAGGGAAGCATGACCCTAAAAGAAGGGGTCACCATCCTCACTGTGAGTACAGTCAATGCGGCATAGTGACCTATATTATGGAAGTTTACTAATAAACTTCTGTATCATTTATAATAGCTTACGCCCGCGGCTAAGCCCGCGTGTATCTCGATTCTTACAGTAAAAAGTAGCCTATGTGTAATTCTGATATATAAGCTATATTACTGCAAAGTTTCATCCAAATCCGTTCAGTGGTTTTTGCGTGAAAGAGCAACAAACATACATACTACTAGTAGGATACATTCTGTGTCCCGGGGGACTTTACAAACATACATGAAACGGACACAAAGAACACTCAGATTAGAAACAACAATTTGTTATTCACACTAAGTATTGTCCCGTGTGGAATATGAACCCACAACTATTGGCACACTACAACTACACTATAGGTACTTATTCATTGTGTAGTTTCACTGCTGGACATAGGCTTCTCCTCAGAAAGGAGGTATTGGCCTACTATACTACGCTGACCAGACGGGTTGGTATAGGGTTTTATCAAGTCCTTCTGCGAAGAAATAATCTCGCAGAAAGAGGCGGCGGAGAAGGTCCGTGAGGACGACCTCCACTCGCACCCGATACGCCGCCGGCGAACCGTGTGTTCCGAACGCCGCCTAAGAGAGGGTCGTCGTACAAAGACGTTGCTCGCATCAGGAGCGGGCAGGTGCTGGGAGGAGTCCAGAAGGAGATCTCACTCTGGACTTCGCCTCCTCCTAAAACAGAAGCGCAAAGAGGGCACTCCGTGTGGTATTTAGTTGGTTCGAGTCCGACACACCGTCCCGCCGCATATAAAATCCCGGCGGGGTGACGGTCCGTGCGATTTCAATATTATAAATATTTCGGACATCTGACACACAACGCCATCTAGTCCCAAACTAAGCAGAGCTTGTATTATGGGTACTAGACAACTGATATAAATACATAAACATACTTTTTTTTATTGTAAATACATACATATTATCCATAGAAAACACACAGACTCCGAAACAAATATTTGTGAATCACACAAATATTTAGACCAACCCGGGAATCGAACCCGCAGCCGCATACTCTAACCACTAGACCAAGAAGGCAGTCAAATAGATTAGTATGTTAGTTTCTTATTTTAGACAGAATAATTAAGTTTAATTAAGATTAATAAATACAAACTATTATGTTAAACTAAAATTATGAGGTGTGATGCGCAATTTTATTTTACTTTTTTATCATTTTTTGTTACATTGTGTTGTAACTGTTTAGATACAAGTAATTACATATTTTTACAAGATGCTGTTATATAACTGTAGTGTTGATTATATACAGTTTATATAACCATTTGTAAGAGCATATATGTATATAGTGGTCTCAAGGTCTCAAGAGGTCTCGGGTTCAAATCCCGGGTCGGGCCAAAAAGTGTTTTTGGGTTTTTCTTAGGAAATTCCTAATAGCAGCCCGGAGTTTGGAAGTTTGGCGATGATTCACGCCCGTGCCTCGGAGAGCACGTTAAGCCGTCGGTCCCGGTTGTCATGAACATCTATGGCAATCGTTACTGGGAAAGTCAGTGCCCTCAAATATACTGAAAAACTAGTTCAATCTTCGAATTTCAGTTCTCCCTTAGGGTTGCGGAGGTCCGATGCCAGTCGCTCTGTGGAAAAACTGATATTTAGGTAAAACCGGTTGCACTAGTAGCCGACCCCAAATAATATTGGGAATAAAGGCTCGGAAGAAGATGATATGTATATATATAATCTATTGAAATACAATATGATATATATGTAACTACTATAACTAACTTCATCATTGGGTCTCCGGTCTCACACTCACCAACGAAACAAAACAGTACGAAAACTGTCATGTTCAGGTTGGTCTTCTAGGGTAGTACCAGACCGGTTGAGTTCGCCCATCATCATCATCAACAGCCTATAACAGTCCACTGCTGGACATAGGCCTCTCCTTTGAAAGGAGGTTTTGGCCTACTATACCACGCAGGCCAGACGGGTCGGTAAAGGGTTTGTTTCAAGTTTTCCTTCTCTTGGCAGTGATGTTAGCTGCTTATTTTGTTCCTTTAGTCGCCTCTTACGACACCCATGGAATGAATAGGGGTGGTGACACTTTGTATTCTTAATCCGTCACCACACGGACGGAGCTCGCCCATTCGTGCTGAAACTAGCGTGGCTCTACTGCCACTGGAGTTATTGGCTCAGCGACCCAAAGTGAGTCTTGGCATCCGACACAAGAGAACGCCACTCCATTCGATCCTGGGCTGCCTGTCGCTAGTTGTCGGCTTGTAGCTCCCCAAGGTCCGGACGTCGTCTGATTGGACGACCCAGATAGACTCTTTACACTCCTCGATCTTCTCCTATTCTTTCAACGTGTCCAAGCCACTGGAGTCTATGTGCTT
Source organism: Phragmatobia fuliginosa (assembly GCA_932526445.1). Lineage (NCBI taxonomy): Eukaryota > Metazoa > Arthropoda > Insecta > Lepidoptera > Erebidae > Phragmatobia > Phragmatobia fuliginosa. The sequence continues at coordinate 912,931 of OW052083.1, read as the reverse complement.
TGGTTTGTTTCACAGCATCCTCAATTCCCACTTTATTCCTTATTTTCCATCGTCCATCAGGTCTCCGCACAGGGCCCAAGATTATTAACAAGACTTTCCTTTCTGCAATGACGAGGTTGTTCTCCTCTTTTTGTGTCAGCGTTATCTTCTGTATTCAAGTTATCTTCTGGAGTTAATATTTAAAATCCGTCGCCACGCGTAACAACCAATACACGTTGCTACAGACGGGAACATAACCCCAATACGAACCGGATAGTCAGCGTGAGTAATCAATATATAATTATGGATTTATTGCATGCAATGTTTCGCCATATTACTGAGGGCACAAGGTCCACTTTCGTCTGTTACGACATACGCATTTGAATGAAGACTTTATTGAAATGGCAACCTCGATGTGTAAAGTAGACGCTGGCAACACCTTCGATTATAGTTTTGAGGCATAGATGATAGGAAGTAGACTGCCTGGTTGGTCTAGTGGTTAGGGTATGCGGCTGCTGATCAAGAGGTCTCGGGTTCGATTCCAGGGTCAGACCAAACATTTGTGTGAACCACAAATATTTGTTTCGAAGTCTGGGTGTTTTTCTATGCGTAAAATGTTTGTATTTAAAAAAAATGCTTCCTGCACTCCTCCACATAAATTACACATGTGCGTAATTTCATACTTTTCCGTCCACGCAATTTTCGAAAAAAGAGCTATTTACGTTTTTTTTTGTGATATCTACACATTTAAAAATGAATAACATTATAAATTTGTTTTTCCTGTTAAAAACATTTTGATATGTTTAATGTAAGACAAAAAGAAGCGGCAAAATTGTATAATTAAAATAATTGGTTTTTAAATATTTATTTTAATTGGCAATTAGACTGATATAACAATATATTATTACTAGCTAAGTTACGCGGTGTTACCCGTAGTTGTTTTTGTAAATCACGAGTAAGGCCGCAGAGCGAACCTTGTCCAAACAAGAATTAGCCTAACTAACTTATTATGCCATATGCCAGTGAAAGTTTCACCAAAATCGGCCTAGCCGTTCCAGAGATTACCCGGAACAAAAAGACTGACAGATATATGTAAAAAATAATGACATGCATTTATTAAAAAACCTTTTAATTGATATAAGGTACATACAGATTAATCATGACTTTGACTGCCTTGTTGGTCTAGTGGTTAGCGTATGCGGCTGCTGATCAAGAGGTCTCGGGTTCGAGTCCCGGGTCGGATCAAACGTTTGTATGATTTGTAAATATTTCGTAGTCTGAGTGTTTTTTATGTATAATATTTATGTATTTACAAAAAAAAAGTATGTTTATGTATTTATATCAGTTGTCTAGTACCCATAATACAAGCTCTGCTTAGTTTGGGACTAGATGACGTTGTGTGTAGGATGTCCGAAAAAAATAAATTTATTTGTTTAAATGAATAGATCTATACAGCTACAGTTTTGCAATTAAGTACTTAATCAATGTGTTCATAATCAATATTATGGAAGCTCTCAATATAAATAATTTTCCCCCGTTTTTAGGGTTCCGTAGTTCATGACTCGGAACCCCTATAGATTCGCCATGTCTGTCCGTCCTCGACATACCGCCCAAACGGATGGTGCTTTAAAGATGAAACTTTGCATAAATATGTGTTCTAATTGACTGGACAAAGTGCTACAATAAAATTATGAAAAATATTTTTGTTTAGGACCTTTCATACATGTAAAGTGGGGATGACATTTTTTTCGCGTCTACCCCATCGTGCGGGGTATCATTAGATAGGTCTTTTAAAAACATTATGAGATTTCTAACACCATGTTTCGATTTGGATATCCATCATCATCATCAGCCTATCTCAGTCCACTGCTGGACATAGGCCTCTCCCATTGCACACCACTTATGAGTTATTCAATTAATCAAAAAATAGTTTCAGCAACCTCGAAACGGTTTTTAAAAGACGAACGGACGGACATCGACAACGGAAACGATAAGGGTCCCAAACTACGGAACCCTACAAAGATGTCCGATGCACGCGGGCAAAACCGTGAGTAACAGTTAGTGTGTAATAATAAGCGTATGTTGCTTTATGTTTTTGTTAACATCCTTATCTTTGTATATATCTATTTTGAATTTTTAATAAACCTCTATTCGGTTATTTAATTTCCTAGTTCATATAAAAAACTAATATCAAAATCAGTTTAAACTTAAGCATATTCAATCCTACTAATATTATAAACGCGAAAATTTGTGAGTATGTATGTATGTTTGTTGCTTTTTCACGCAAAAACTACTGAACGGATTTGGATGAAACTTTACACTAATATAGCTTATATATCAGAATAACACATAGGCTCCTTTTGTTATATTATAAACGCGAAAGTTTGTGAGTATGTATGTATGTTTGTTGTTGTTGTTGTTGTTTGTTGCTCTTTCACGCAAAGACTACTGAACGGATTTGGATGAAACTTTACAGTAATATAGCATAAATATGAAAATAATACGTAGGTATTTGACAAGTAAATCAAATCAAATCAAACCATTTTATTTCAAATAAACCAATACAACGGCACCTTTGAAACGTCAAGTAGTCAGTCAGTAGACATTCGTGAAGCTAATTGTCTGTTCCAATTCGTAGATCCTATGGAGAAGAACAGACAAGAAACTCCAAGTACAGTACATGTTTCATGTTGTGAATAACTATTCATCGTGTAAAAAGTAACATGGTGACCTCTATTAAAGCTTAAGCCCAAATGGGCATATAAATTTCAGTGTTATGGTCGGATGTATTGATTTTGATGGGACTTCCACTGGCAGACAGCTGATGGCATAAAGATTAACTATGTTTTTTTATGGCATGCTTTTGACATAAGGAATAACTTGAGCTAGCAAAAGATTTGTAGTTTTTCTTTTTAAAAAAGACAGTTTTTAAGGAAATAACAATTTTAGGAATAAAAATCCTGTGTCTCAGTGGACTTTACAAACACACTTTTTTTTGCACCATACACTTCTTGGGGAGAACGAAGGGTGTGTGTGGGACTCCCAGGCAAACGGTCTACCCACTAAACCCCGCGGCGGCCTACCTCGACAGTCGGAAGGAACACCAGGATCGCAACAGTGGCTTCTGGTGTCCCCCCTGCCGTACCCCACAATTGGGGTACATCCCGGGGTGACTGGACTCACCTCCGGGGAGTGGCTCTACTACCTACCTATATATTATTGGGTCTGCGAACAACCTTGAACAGAGTCACAGCACGATGTGCCAGATATGTCACAGTCAGCCAATCAAGTGAACCAGCTGACCCTGACACAGATCTCATTGCCCTTATACACTTACTTTAGATGTTATATAAGACTAGCAGAGTTCCGCAGTGTTACTCGCGGTTATTGTTGTAAATTTATGTCATTTGTAAAGTATAAGATCCGTCAAAATCGGTAAATACATTCCAGAGATTCTGAACAAACAGATAGAACGACAGACAAAAAAATAAAAGCGGCCAAGTGCGAGTCGGACTCGCTCATGAAGGGTTCCGTAGAAGCAAGTAACATCATATTAAAGTTCTTGTAGTGTATTGATTGAATGTAAGGGAAATTGCCGTTAACGATTTATGACGTATTAAAAAACTACTTACTAGGTCTCGTTCAAACAAATTTTCGGTAATGTAAACCATTTAGTTTTATGACTCCTGTATTTTAGAAGTTACAGGGGGGGGGACACATTCAACCAATTTGGAAGTGTCTCTCGCGCTCTGTTCAGTATAGAAAAGTATTGTTATATTGTTTTTTTTTTCTATTTTAATGAGAAAATCTTAATGCGGTTCACAGAATACATCTACTTACATAGTTTCAACAGTTATAGTTCTTATAGTATCGGAAAAAAGTGGCTGTGACATACGGCCGGACGGACAGACATGACGAATCCATAAGGGTTCCGTTTTGTCATTTGGCTACGGAACCCTAAAAACTGCCTTTTAAATGTGGATATGTGTCATATAAAAAACTGTTAATTTGATGTTACATACAGACAAATCAATTTTATTTATTTGTATCATTTGTATAGATTTTATACACTAATAATAAAACTTCAAAAGACATTTTGTTTGTTCCAAATACCATACAATGAACAAACGAACACCAACCGAACTAGGAAGTGCCTGTAAATCCTGAAACGCGCTATGAAAGTTTCCAATCCTTGGCGCAATAGAAACCGCTTAAACCACTACCACTACCTACCTATCGATTTGATTTCCGCGATCGATAATCTTTTTTCTTTTTGTTATATTGAAGCCAACCAAAGTGACTCTACTTTGCCTGATGGAAGTAGCATGAGTAGAATCCAGGAGTAGGGGTCACCAACCTCATTGTGAGGGTAGCTAATGCAGCATGGTGACCCCTATCAAGGCGGCCTGGTCAGATAATTCTGCATCATTCTCCCGACCACCGGAGGCCGCGAGAATGATTGGGCCTCCGGTCTCACACTCACCAACTAAATACGACAGCAAGGATGCTGTCATTATTATGATGGTCTTCTGTGTGAGGGTAGTATTGCCCCGGTTGAGCAGGCCCATTCGTGGTGAAATCAGCGTGGCTTTACTACCTACTGTATTCTGGAAAGCTGATTTGATTTCCAGATTATTGACCGCGGAATGCAAATCAATATATCAGATAATTAAAGAGTATCTTTTCGGGCGCTCTTTGTTTAAATATCAAGAAATTATTCAAGTGTATATTAAATTATAAGTCTTACCGAGGTCGTTCAAAGTTCAAAGTTCCTTTAGCACAACGAGCGCGCGTGGAATTTTAATGTTGTCTTAATACCGGTAATACGGACACGAGATAATTATAATATACACTCATATGTATCACACACACAGGCCTGTACTGTGTTAACTTTTTTAGAGTTCCGTAGTTCAAGACTCGGAACCCTTATAACGGACACAAATAACAGAATTGTTTCACATAAGATTTGAACCAGCTGGTGCCAGCCCCGGATATATGTTTTTTTCAATCTGAGGCAAACCCTTGATAGTGGCGCCCCCTCCCTTCAGTGTTTGAGATAAACTGTTAAAACTGCCAATATGTAGCATTTTTGTGATAATACTACGTTTTGCGTTTGTAAATAACTTAGTATGTGTTCAGAAACGAACTGGGCGTATGGAGACAGAAAAGTTAGTATTTCAAACAAACATTATATTATGATTCCATTACTAGATAACAACCTATGAGATTGTAGGAAAAGAGGATTCATTTTTTCGATATTTCGGTATCTTTCCTCGAGGATTTGGCGCCCACATGAAACTGCTGACCGGGGCAAATGCCCCGGTTTGATCCCCCTTAGATTCGAGGCTGCTTGGTGCAAGCACAACACTTGGTGCAGAAGAAAGCGGTGAGGCGACCAATTAAACCATTGAGCCACTAGTCAAACTGGCACGCTGTAAATTCGTAAGAGTTGAATCGGATCCTGTCCGATGTCGCGTATTATCGCGAAAATTCGACTTTTATTAATTTCATTTTTATTATCATACTTTTTGATCGATGGGCAACATGTAACTTACACGTTACTGCACTAGATGGCGTTAAAATAGATTAATCTGTGTATAGAAGTCGCTATTACTATGTTAGGGCCACTAGCTACTCTTAGCATTGGCGATCGGTGATTTGGCGACTGCATCGATGCTGCATCGCGTTTTAGCGACTTCCTGCGTTCGATCGCGGTATCGGAAACGCGCGTTTTAGCGACTGCTCAGATGCCAAATCGATGCTACCGGCATCCGAATGTGTACGGAGAGTGTTCTTCTAAAAAGCGACTCAATCTCCGCGTTTGGCGTTTGTGTGTGCGGTGTGGAGCTTTCGGTCGCCGTATTTAGCTTCTAAAAAGCGACTAGTTGCCGATCGCCGATGCTAAAAGTAGCTAGTGTGCGGTGGCCCTTAAGTCGCGATTATCTATAGTTACCTGAAGATCAATTCTGACACAACAAACGCGGGTAAAACTGCGGGAGTCAACTAGTGCTTAATATGGATAAAATACATCCAGACGTAGAAAAATGATCGTGTTCATAATACAAAAATTTGCACTGGTTGGCAATCAAACTCACGACCTCTGCTCAGCAATCAGGATCACTAACCACCTAATGTCGTGACTATTCGACCTTCTTTGACTGCCTTGTTGGTCTAGTGGTTAGCGTAAATGCGGCTGCTGATTAAAAGGTCTCGGGTTCGCTTCGATTCCGATTCCGACCAAATATTTGTGTGATCTGCAAATATTTGCTTCGGAGTTTGGGTGTTTTCTATGTATAATATTTACGTAGGTATTTAAAAAAAGAAATGTTTATGTATTTATATTCACCAAAAAAATCCCTTATCGGTCAGAAAATTATATTTCACTTTGTAAGCGATTCCATCTGTTGCCTCTTGCAAATCGTCGTATGATAGCTGACTCACTGTTGTTAATGAAAATTCTTGATGGCAGTATCGACTGCCCGGAACTTCTAGAAAAAATTAACTTTCAAATTCCCAGCAGACCGCTCCGTTACAACCCTCTTTTAAGCGTACCTAGGGCATCTACAAATTATCGGCAGAACAGCTATATTGTGCGTGTGAGTAGGGCTTTCAATGAGCTTTGTAAGCATGACAATATAGATCCATTCTCTATGAGTGTCTCAAAGGTGCAAAAATGTCAGAGCCTTAAGTTTTTCTTAAGTTAAAGTAATAACAATAAGACAAGAATTGTTTTTTTTCTGTCGCTCACAGCTTTATGTTTAGTATATCACTATAGGTGAGGACTTGTAATTGGCTCACTGTTATCTACTAGATTGCAAATGTTATTATGTTAGCTGTAAGTCCTCCATAATATAAATAAATAAATAAAAAAAAAATAAAAAAAATATCAGTTGTCTAGTACTACCCATAATACAAGCTGTGGTTAGTTTGGGACTAGATGGCGTTGTGTGTAAGATGTCCGAAATATTTATTATTTGACTGACAGATAGCTGATGCTATAAAGTTACTTCAACTTAGATAACTTTTAATTTAGAAAAAAGTAGGGTTACACGAAACCATAATTAAAACCAACAACTTTTTGAAGGATAGGTGATATGTATATTTTTCCGCTAGATTGCGTTGGAGTATGTTTGCCTGTGTATAGAAGTCGCAAGCATTATATTAAGTTGTGATTATCTATAGTTATCTAAAATCGATTTTTGCGCGCTCCTTGTTCCAAAGAAATTAACTAAGTTTCATTTGAACAAGGAGTGCTGGTACAATTTGAATAACAAATCTCAATATCAGGAAACACGACGAGATAATTATGAAAAATAAATAAATATTTCAGACAATTTACACACGACACGACGTCACCTAGTCCCAAACTAAGCAGAGTTTGTAATATGGGTACTAGACAACTGATAAAAATACCTAGACACATTTAAACACATTTTTTTTTGTAAATACATACTTAATATACACAGAAAAACACCCAAACTCTGAAACAAATATTTGCGTATCACACAAACATTTGGTCCGTCCCGGGAATCGAACCCGAGACCCATTGATCAGCAGCCGCATACGCTAACCACTAGACCAACAAGACAATCAAATGAATGTTTGTAAGTCCCCCATGATATTCCTAATGCGGGAGTAGTCTTTTATCCTTACTAATATTTGTAAGTATGTATGTTTATTGCTCTTTCACGCAAAAACTACTGAGAAATGCAATCTATCTACTTTTTAATGCAATAATCGAGATACACGCGGGCGGAGCCACGGGCAAAGCTAGTATGTATAACTATAAATACGTATCCACAATCGTTAATCGACTTTTTCATAAGAGCTTTCATAAGAAGGTTCCGAAAAAATCTTTTAGTTAAACTTTCTAAATACCTCGGTGTCAATCATGCATTTAAAAAAAAAAAAAATTTTGTATGTAGCCGCCATGTCCCTAAATATGTTATACTATTAATAATATATTGAGGGGCACGGCAGCATACAGATTCTGTATGAGCAATGATATTCAAGTATAGTTATCCGTTAATAGCGACTTCTTAAAACAGTGATAAATAGTCCAACGCCATCTAGCGGAGAAACATTGAACTTGATAGTAATTGTTGATTCTCTGAAAGTTCTTGAGACAATTAATATACATAATCTCGTGTTAAGATTTTAGATTGACGTTTTATTATAAGTAAAGATTCTACGTGACGAATAAAGGCCATTCTTCTCTTTCTTTTGATCTTAAAATTAATATTTTATATTTAATCTTTCGTTACCAGTAATTAGGCCAATATTTGAGCACATATAGTTTTTACCTTTGTTGTAAGTAGATGCTCCTACTATGTTGTACCCACTGAGGCTGTTGTTTTTTTTTTTTTTAATTAGCTTAAGTTCTAATTTTTAATCACTATAATTTGCATCAGTCCTCTAACATGGTGTATAGTATATTAGTGGCAGCACCTTACCCCCATATCACGTTTATAAACATTAAAACTATGTAAACATTGGCGATTTGAAAGGAGTGGCCGCGAGTTTTTATTGCCATGTTCTTTTCTCCGGCTTTACCTATTGTTTGCGAACATGGCATAAATGTACATGTAGAATCTTGACCTGTCACAAGAGATGTATTGCATCCTAAGTGAATAAAGAATTTTGAATTTGAATTGAATTTGAATTTGAACTAATCTGTACAAGTAAAGTTTAAAGTACAGTTTTTATAGGGCATTGACATGAAAAAAGCAATTTATTAAATATTTATTTTGACAGGACTTTCACTGTCTGATGTCTGTTGATATAAAGAATACGTTTTTTTTGCCACACGGGCGCTTCACTTGCTAGATATGCCTCTGCGTAACACTGCGGGTCTCAGCTAGTATTATAAATGAATTATGTAGTAACTACAAAACAGTCTCTAGCACACACGATCGCACACGGCACGCTCAATTAATATTTATCCACGGCGGTCAACGAACCTGGGACCCAGCGATCAGCCGCAATGAGCTTTATAACTATTCGACGTATTGATATGCATGTACGCAACTTGCTTGTCAATATGTCGTGAATACGCTGCTTAGAAGAATTTCTTGGATTAGATAAAGATTATAGAAAAACGTGTTCTTGAGTGGAGAACGCGCCTCGGGAAACGTGGTGTAGGACGTCCACAGGCCAGGTGGAGTGATGATTTGTGCAAGACGGTTGGCAGGAGCTGGATGCGAGTAGCCAAGGGTCGAACTAAGTGCGATTGGAGAGGCCTATGTCCAGCTGTGGAGGCGATACGCTGATGATGATGATGATGATGAGATAAAGAGACTGATACATAAATCTATATAAATATAATAACATAAAAATGAATTGCTGTTCGTTAGTCTCGCTAAAACTCGAGAACGGCTGGACCGATTTGGCTAATTTTGGTCTTGAATTATTTATGGAAGTCCAGAGAAGGTGTAAAAGGTATTCATCTTTTAAACCTTCTCTTCTCTTCTTTATATAAAAATAAATTGCATTTTTTTATATTAAATTATGGACTCCTTTTGTTTGTTTTAAGTTTATTTTATACAAAAGTTTAGGTCTTCTATTTATAGATTCCAAGTTTTCCTTCTCTTTGCATAGTAGGCTTAAACCTCCATTCTAAGGAGAGGCCTATGTCCTATAGAAGGCTGTTGATGATGATGATTTTGATGATTTATCGATTGAGGCAGAACGAAGTCTGCCGGGTCAGCTAGTAAATAATTAAAATTGGAGTGCCTGTATATACATATATAATGTCTACATTCACAACTTGTATCACTGCTCTCAGATTTTACTCGTGCTTTCCATCAGGCAGGGTCATCACTTTAGCAGGCTCACATTCTCACACAAACAGACATTCATATGTATATATAGTAAATTCTTTAGTTAAAATATGCGGCTTACAGATAAGCTAATTAGGATGAGGAATTGACCGTAATTATTTTTTAATTACCGTGCACATGTTGACAAAAGACATAGTAAGTAAGGTTTGTATAAAAGTAAGGTATGTTATTAGCCTTGAAGTCATACAATACATCCTTTTTGGGGTTCCGTACTCAAAGGGTGAAATGGGAACCTATTACTGAGACTACGCTGTCTGTCAGGAGGCTGTATCTCATGAACCGTGATAGTTAGATAGTTGAAATTTTCACAAATAATGTATTTCTGTTGCCGTTATAACAACAAATACTAATAATTTTAACAAAAAGGAACCGACTTCAATGAAAAACTATTCCGAGTACCCAAATCGCGACAATTGTGCCTATGATATTTGAGGAGTTCCCTCGATTTCCTTGGGATCCCATCACCAGATCCCGACATGGTGACGATGGGACCACATGTGCGCTATGCCAAATCCAATGTAAAAAGAATTTTTGAAATCGGTTCATAAACGACGAAATTATCACAGAACAGACATACATAAAAAAAAAGATTCCGACGAATTGCGAACCTCCTCCTTTTTTGAAGTCGGTTAATTACAGAATAGACAACGCCATCTAGTCCTAAACTTAGCAGAGCTTGTATTATGGGTACTAGACAAATGATATAAATACATAAACATACTTTTTTTTGTAAATACATACATATTATACCTACATAGAAAACAACCAAACTCTGAAACAAATATTCACGGTTCACACAAATATTTGGTATGACCCGGGAATTAAACCCGAGACCTCAAACACAGCAGTCACATACGCAACCACTGCTCCATCGAGGCAGTTGTACACCTAACATACATATATGTACATACATAGCCTGTCAAAATCATAACCTTACTTTGGGTATACCGTAGTCGGGTAAAAAGTCCTCGACAGCATATGTCTATCTTTTAAGGTTGGCTCACTATAACCTTTTTTTTTGCAGCGGAGGCACGTTTACCTTCGCCTCATGCCGCTCTGAGTGTAGCCGCGGATGGTCGGGAGGGGTCCCCGTCCATCCGCTGTAGTGGCCAGTCGCGAGGGAGCGAAGTCCGCGTGTGACCGGTCGCCGCCCAAACGAAGAATATAAAATCGAGACGGCGCCCGCAACAGTGTGGGCTGGCGCTGGGAGGGGTCCAGAAGGAGATAACACCCTGGCCCCCTCCCTAAACACAGGCGCAGAGAGGTCACACCGTGTGGTTTTAGTCGGTTCGAGTACGACACATCACCTCGCCGTAAACCCCAGGCGGGGTGACGGTCCGCAGGGATTTCCACACGTTAAAAAAAAACTGTATAGGCCAAAACCTCCTTTCAAAGGAGAGGCCTATGTCCAGCAGTGGACTGTTGGAGGCTGTTGATGAATGATGAAACTTATTAATGGTAAACAATTTATTTCTGCGGTATAACATCAAGCTATTTGCAATAGAACACGCAGACGAGGTCGCGTGGGTCAACTAGTATATTACTCTTGTAAATTGATGATCTATTTCGCAACCTCACAGCGATTGCTTAACCTCACGTCTGACTATAACACAATCATTGATAGCAAAAAGCCTGAGAACACCCATTGTTACGTTAATTATTGGCCGTCATTGTTTTAGATATCTGTCTGTTTGTATGTTCTCACATAACTCTGAAACTGGATTAATAAACTGCCTGCCTTGTTGGTCTAGTGGTTTGCGTATGCGGCTGCTGATCAAGAAGTCTCGGGTTCGATTTCCGGGTTGGACAAAATATTTATGTGATCCACACATATTTGTTTCGGAGTCTGGATGTTTTCTATGTATAATATGTATGTATTTACAGAGGAAAATATGTTTATGTATTTATAACAGTTGTTTGGTACGAATAATACAAGCTCTGCTTAGTTTGGGACTGGATGACGTTATGTGTAAGATGTCCGAAATATTTATTTCCAAAATATTTATTTATTTATTAAATAGAATTATGTATTTATACGGTGATAATATTTTTTTCAAAAGTCGGTCTCTTTTTTCCGAAAAATCTCTGGAACGCCTGGACCGATTTCGACCAGACTTTCAGTGGCAGATAGCTGACGATATAAGGAGTAACTTGGGTTACTTTTATTTTAGACTAGCTGATCCCCGCGGCGTTGGTCGCGGTAGTTTATTGGTTGAAATCCTACTAATATTATAAACGCGAAAGTTTGTGAGTATGTATGTGTGTATATATGTTTGTTGCTCTTTTACGCAAAAACTACTGAACGGATTTGGATGAAACTTTACAGTTATATAGCTTATATATCAGAATAACACATAGGCTACTTTTTACTGCAATAATCGAGATACACGAGCGAAAACTAGGTGATTATAAAAATACATAAATCGTAGATGTCAAAATGTATCACTGTTTATCTCCTGTCAAAACTTCACAGGTTGCTATGCATAACACACTTGCATAGCAACCATAATGATAGTTTGTAAATGTCTAAAATACGCGGGTAACACCGCGGGGCGCAGCTAGTAACAAAAAAAACTCATTACCCGTGTTATGTATCTTAATATAAATTATTTCAATTATTCAAAACATTTTTGTTTAACATATTATATTATATCACTCATCATCATGAATTATGGCTTCTAATTACATATGTACATATTTATGCAAAAATTTTATGGTAAGTTGCGCATTGTATATAAAAAAACATTTAAAAATAATTTCAATGTAACTTCTAGCAAAGTGACTCTACTCTGCCTGATGGAAAGCATGAGTAGAATCCAGGAATAGGGGTCATCATCATCATCAACAGCTTTTAACAGTCCACTGCTGGACATAGGCCTCTCCTTTGAAAGGAGGTTTTGGCCTACTATACCACGCTGGCCAGACGGGTTGGTAAAGGGTTTGTTTCAAGTTTTCCTTCTCTTGGCAGTGATGTTAGCTGCTTATTTTGTTTCTTTAGTCGCCTCTTACGACACCCATGGAATGAATAGGAGTGGTGACTCTTTGTATTCTTAATCCGTTACCACATGGACATACATACTCATTGTGAGGGTAGGCAATGTAGCATGGTGGCCCATACCATGGCAGCCTGGTCAGATGTTTCTTGTCTTGTGAATGATTGGTCATCCGGTCTCACACTCACCAACGAAATACGACAGCAAGAATCCTGTCATTATTAGGATGGTCTTCTGTGTGAGGGTAGTACTGCACCAGTCGAGCCAACCAGTCGTGCTGAATTCAGCGTTGCTCTGCTACCTTTTTTTTTTTTACGCGTGGCATGCTTTTCGCACCATACCCTTGGTGTGGTAAACGAAGGGCGTGTGTGGGACTCCCGGAGGAATCGGTTTACCCACTAAACCCCGAGGCGGCCTACCTCGGCAGTTGGGAGAACACCAGGAACACATCAGCGGCTTCTGGAGTCCCCCCTGCCTTACCCCAAGACTGGGGTACATCCCGTGGTGATTATTCTCACGCTCAAAGCAGGACGCTGTCAGGCCTCTCACCACTTCACGCAATAAGAGGCGCAACACCGAACCGCCTTAGACGACACCCCCCGGCCGCACCGGGGGTGTCACCTATCTCGGGTCCTTTGCAGCAGTCACATCTACCCAAGATATGGCTGCAACGACCCTTTAAGCGGCGACTGGGGGGCTATCTACCTCTGCCACGTCCCCTTCGCCGCCTCCTTCGAGCGGGATCGGCCCTTTACCGATCCCGCTCAGCGGACTCCTTCTGGAGCATAACGTTCTCACAGAAGGAGACCGCGGCTTCCCATCCTTCGCCACTAGCCAGCTTTGCTCTGCTACCTACTACACCTACTTATTGTTTTTCGTTTTCCGCAAATCTGAGGGATGGAAGTGTGTTACAGGAAAATCAGCAAAGAATACATAGTCCACTGGTGCTCATAAATCCTTAATAATCCTAACTTTCGCATTTATAATAACTTTTTTTATGACAACACTTTGTGTGATTCACAAATTGTTGTTCCGAGTCTGGGTGTTCTTTGTGTCCGTTTCATGTATGTCTGTATAGTTGCCACACAGGATTTGTATTGTTGTCTTTTGACTGATATTTACTGTCATACACGTAGTCGAAGCTGCTAACAAAAGCTTGTAAGTAATTCATCTATAAAGTTGTAACCTATATGTACCAATAGTTATTATGAAGTTCGTTTGTTTGTTTGTTTGATCGTACTAATCTCAGGAAGTACTGGTCCGATTTTAAAAATTCTTTCAGTGTTAGATAGCTCAGTTATCGAGGAAGGCTATAGACTTTATATCATAACGCTAAGACCTAAAGGAGCGGAGTAACAATAGGAAATGTTGCAAAAACATTTGAGAGCTTCCATCGCGTGCGCTGCGTACTGTTATAGTTTCACGAAACCAATGCATATTAATTGGTCACCTTTAAAAATTGGATGGATAGCAGGAGCTGGATGCGAGTAGCCGAGGATCGAACAAAGTGGCGTCCGTGTGGTGACGGATTAAGAATACAAAGTGTCACCACCCCTATTCATTCCATGGGTGTCGTAAGAGGCGACTAAAGGAACAAAATAAGCAGCTAACATCACTGCCAAGAGAAGGAAATCTTGAAACAAACCCTTTACCAACCCGTCTGGCCAGCGTGGTATAGTAGGCCAAAACCTCCTTTCAAAGGAGAGGTCTATGTCCAGCAGTGGACTGTGTGTTGATGATTGATGATGATGATGTCCAGCAGTGGACTACGGTAGGCTGATGATGACGTTTAAAAGTTTAGAATCTTTTAAGGTTGACTGACAATATCTTTTATACTACACCTGATCGGAACAGTATTCATTATTCCCTGAAAATGAAAAGAGAAAGTTAGTCTTTTCCTTGACCTAAATAAGCGGGAGGAAAAAATGTATGAAAATCCATTTCTAACGTGTTTTAGCGGGAGAGAAAGTTGTATGAATTTTCATTTCTCATGTGTTATCTGATCTATGGCGCGCGCCTGCCCACAGAGTTTTCATATAATTTAAATATGGAATCTCCGTGCCACTGACATTTTTTTGTGAAGAATAAAAAAAAACAAAAGAAGCGCGAAATATTTATAAATATTATGTCAAATTCTAAGCTAAATGGTGTCTTACGTTTTGATTTGTTTTATAAATACTTTAATTGTTCCTCACAGGTGTAGTATAAAGCACTGTGTAGCACTCGGGTGAAAGTCCCATTCCTACCTCGGAAGTATTGTGGCCCTAGGCTGCGCCTTCGGGCCACAAACTGCTCCCTCGCTAGTAATCGGTTCCTTTCCTCCCTCGGTGAACAATGTACTATTTTTATGAAAAAACAATTAACTTTCTTCTACGGAATAACATCATGCTACTACTAATAGAAGACCAGACGGGGCTGCGTGCGTGAGCTGGTATAATATAACAATATAATAATCATGTTTAGTATAACTAGCGACTACCTTGAGCAGATTACGAGACAATGGGCCGTCAGAAGCCGAGATAATATGTTCAACAAACCGTTCCTAGCATTGTTACATTTACTATTATTTTATGGAAAAATTACTGCTTTGTTAGATTAGCGGTTAGTGTGGACTCTGTCTGATGGAAAGCATGAGTAGAATCCAAGAGTCACCATCCTAATTGTGAAGGTAAGCAATGCAGCATGATGATTCATACCATGGTGGCCTGGTCGCATGTCCAAAGATTGATGCAGAATGATTGGGCCCCCGGTCTCACACTCACCAACGGAATACGACATCAAGAGTGTGGAATCAATGAAAAATGTTACAAAAGCGGGGAGAAATTATTTCTTTTGATACATTGTCCTCACATTTAATAAAATGCCTTAAACAATGTAACCAAAAATTGTAAAAACTATGTTGGAAAAGAGTGTTCATGGAGTTTCTTGTCTGTTCTTCTCCATAGGATCTACGAATTGGAACAGACGATTAGCTTCACGACTGACTACTGACTGACTACTTGACGTTTCAAAAGTGCCGTTGTATTTATTTGAAATAAAATGGATTGATTTGATATGTTCCATTGCGTGCGTTGTGTAAACGTTTAAAGTTTCACGAAAACAAAGTTTTAAAGAATTGTTTCCCTTTAAAAGTTCTTAAAAATAGTCCACGACAACATATGTCTATCTTGTACGGTTGGCTCACTATAACCTTTTTTATGGGCAACAGAAGATGACACTTAATCGACTGCCTTGTTGGTCTAGTGGTTAGCGTATGCGGCTGCTGATCAAGAGGTCTCGGGTTCGATTCCCGGGTCGGACCAAATTTTATTTGTGTTATTCACAAATATTTGTTTCGGAGACTAGGTGTTTTCTGTAATAATATGTATGTATTACAAAAAAAAAGTATGTTTATGTATTTATATCAGTTGTTTAGTACACATAATACAAGCTCTGCTTAATTTGGAACTGGATAATGTTGTGTGTAAGATGTCCGAATTATTTACTTATTTATTTGACACGATTTTAAATCTGCCTTACAGTATGGATGACTACGGAATCCTATTCTTTGAGTGGCCTGACACGCACTTGGCCAATTTTTAATTTAAGTGTTTCAACTCAAAGCGGTTGAATTGTCCTCTAATATAGCTATTACGCGTTATATCTTCTGAAGTCACTACAATTGTGCATTGTAAATTATTTCAGCAAATAATATTGTTCAACGTATTTTGCATGTCCAAAACAATTGTAGCAGTATGTATAAAGCCATGTATGTATTTATAATTTGAAACGTAAACATGATCGGTAATATTGTGTACAATAGATTGGTTTGACTAAATAAATACAATTGTATGACTAATACTGTATAATAATTAGTTATGGATGTTTTAAGCGGTGATTGTCTGAAGTCAAAGCCGTAATATTATAATTTAACATTTAGATACAAAGGCATATCCAGATTTTGGGCCAGGGGAATAAATCGGATTCCCAGGGATTTCCTTGCGGGGGTACTCCTGGTTCCTCGGCTTCTAGTAAAAAAGGGGGAATAAATCGGATGCTTTCGTCATGTTCATCCTTTCGTCCGTAGGCGGACGGGGGTATAGTATAAGATATCAAGTGTATTAATTTTTTCGTCAAGCGCGCGATTTGTAAACCGAAAACGGCGTGTCCCATTGACTCGTCCTTTTCAGGCAAAATTTTAAGATTCTTTGAATATACTTAAACTACATGCGATTTTGGTAGGGGGGAGGGTTGTCCTAAACCTCACCACAGAGGGAGGGGTGACAAAAGCGCTAAAAAAACATTACGTGATTAATTGACGGTCCCTAAAGTGGGAATGATTTTTTTACCCTCCCTGAGGAAAAAAAATATTGTCTAATGTCACCCAGTCACGTGATCAAAACAAAATATTAGCCAATCTAACAAGAGAATAGAGAAATGGAATAGAAAACCAAAAACGTTGCACTACTTAGTTAAGGGGCTGGTGTTACTGGTGTACAAATAAGGTAATTAAAGGTATTATTGTTAAGTTGCGCCCCGCGGTGTTACCCGCGTATTTTTGTGATAAAAAGTAGCCTACATATGTGATCATACAGAACTCATTTTAAATTAGCCATTTACAAACTATCATTATGGTTGCTATGCAAGTGTGCTATGCCTAGCAACCTGTGAAGTTTTGACAGGAGATAAACAGTGATACATTTTGACATCTACGATTTAATGTATCTCGATTATTGCAGTAGCCTATATGTTATACTGATATATAAGTTATATTACTGTAAAATTTCATCCAAATCCGTTCAGTAGTTTTTGCGTGAAAGAGCAACAAACATACATACTCACAAACTTTCGCGTTTATAATATTAGTAGGATAGATAACTTTATGTTGAAAGTCGTCATTCTCTAAACAAACCGTTTACGCTAATGTCAATAACGGAATATTCCCCGCATCGTTGTTTGTTTCAATGTTCACAAATCATCTACCTGCGATATTACTCATCCTACTATAGTTTGTGACTATGTATGTATGTTTATTGCTCTTTCACGCAAAAACTACTCAACGGATTTGATTGAAACTTCACAGTAATATAGCTTATATTTCAGAATAACACACAGACTTTTTACTGCAATAATCGAGATGCACGGACGAAAGCTAGGTGATTATAAATATACATAAATCGTAGATGTCAAAATGTATCACTGTTTAGCTCCTGTCAAAACTTCACAGGTTGCTATGCATAACACACTTGCATAGCAACCATAATGATAGTTTGTAAATGGCTAATTTAAAAATTAGTTATGGATAATCATTGTAGGATACTTTTTATCCCGAAAATACCCGGGGAACACTGCGGGGCGCAGCTAGTACATAAATACTTGTAACCATACTGAGTCACATCTCAGCCATTCATAGACTTTTTATTCTTTCTTTCTTTTAAAAGATAACTCCTGCATTAGGAATACACATCCTGTCGCGATGGAGATTGCAAAAATGCACGTAACTGACACAAGGAACACCCAGACTCAGAACAACAATTTCTGGATCACACATAGTGTTGTCCCACGTGGGATTTGATCCCACAGCGGCCACGACTATATATCTCATGAATTGTCTTGTATCTCATAAACCGCGATAGTTCAGTTGAAATTTTCACAGATAATGTTTTTCTATAACAACAACAATTGCTATAACAACAAATAATTAAAAACAGAATAATATAAATATTTAAGAGGCTGTCATTCAACGAACGTGAACGTTGTTTTTACACGCTTTTATTAGCTTCATCTGTATGTTTGTAACAGACTCCTTTGGGTGCGATTTTGACCCACTTTATACGGCCAGATTTTGTTTAAACTTTGTAGATTTAAAGAAGACCGATAACAATACACTAATTTGAAAAAAAAAGTAAAAAAAAAAGTTTAGTCTCAAAAAATAAACCACACAAACACGCTTTTAAACTAAAAAGTAGAAAATAATTTTAATATAACAAAGCGTGGGGTGCTTTCTGAAAATATTTCAATAACATCGCCCAAAGCG
Organism: Phragmatobia fuliginosa; assembly: GCA_932526445.1. NCBI lineage: Eukaryota > Metazoa > Arthropoda > Insecta > Lepidoptera > Erebidae > Phragmatobia > Phragmatobia fuliginosa. The sequence goes on along the minus strand of OW052083.1, from coordinate 894,104 downwards.
ACTCCACCTGGCTTCTACTTTGACGTTACAAACAGACACCTACATTTCATTTATTTATATATATTTAGACAGACGGAAGTCAGTTGACCTGACAGTGGCACACGAGTAGATAGCTAAATATTGTTCACAAGTGATTCTCGTACAAATACCAGTGAAAGCTGACAAAGTGTATGGTATAAGGAGAAAGAGATAGCGTCTGTATACCACACAGGTGCCATTTTTATTGAAGCCTACCAAAATAATAAATATTTCGGACATCTTGTACAACGCCATTTAGTCCCAAACTAAACAGAGCTTGTACTATGGGTACTAGACAACTGATGTAAATACATAAACATACTTTTTTTTTGTAAATACATACATATTATACATAATAATAATAATAAAAGTCTAAAGTGACTCTAATCTGCCTGATGGAAAGCATGAGTAGAATCCAGAAGGATTGGTCACCAAATTCTTTGTATACAATGTAGCATAGTGACCAACACTATGGCGGCTTATTGAGATGCATCTGCATATTGGACCTCCGGTGTCGCACTTTTGAGGTTACGGCCAAGAGATTCGCCGAATATTTGTTAATTGGTTTTCGGCCTTATTATTCGTTGCGTAAATACAAATAAATAAAATTGGAGCGTCTGTTTGTAATATCAAATGAAAAGGTTTTTTCTAAATACATGTTAAAGTGTATACGGTACAAAAAAATATATTATTCTGTTAGAAAACCAATTTTTGAAATTTTTATCTTTACGTTGGTTTGTTCCGGGTAATCTCTGGATGGTCTGGACCGATTTTAACATTACTTTCACTAGTAGGAAGCTGGTAACTTAAGTTTTTTTTTTAGACAAACTGCTGCTCGGCGTTACTCGCTATTCATTACAATAACCGTGGGTTTCTAGAACAAAATTCTTTCCTCGTTAAAGTTCCCGCCGCAAGCCTCATCTCATGACTTATACCACAAACAACAGCGTTTAACCACAATGTCCATTTTATTATTCTGGTGATGATCCGACGTGAACTTCAACAACATGTTACTGCTCGCCCCACAAACTCGTTTGCAAGTAAAATAACGAGACCACCGACATCTTATATATTGACAAGTAAAAAGCTAAGTACAATTTCTAGAATACATTTTGAACCGACTTCAAAAAAGCATAGGAGGTTATCAATTCATCGAAATCTTTTTTTTCTATGTACTTTTGAACCGATTTTAAAAATTGTAGGATTTTACAATAACATACCTACATACATTATTGGCTTCCTAACGACTTCCAACAGATTTTGGGTACGTTTTTTTACGCGGGGAATACTTTTCGCACTATACCCTTCTCGGGGAAAACGAAGGGTGTGTGTGGGACTCCTGGGCAACCGGTCTACCCATTAAACCCTGCGGCGGCCTACCTCAGCAGTCGGGATGGAACTGGACTCACCTCCCGAGCAGAACATAGAGTACCTAACACACGGTAAATTAAACCAGAAACCGTCACTCATCTACCTCTGCCTTCTTGGTCCAGTGGTCAACTTATGCGGCTGCTGATCAAGAGCACTGTCTCGGTTTCGATTATCGGGTCGGATCAAATATTTGTTTTAGAGTCTGGGTGTTTTCTATGTATAATATGTATATGTTTACAAAAAAAACTATGTTTATGTATTTATATCAGTTGTCTAGTACCCATAATACAAGCTCTGCTTAGTTCGGGACTAGATGGCGTTGTGTGTAAGATGTCCGAAATAGTACATTGTTCACCGAGGGAGGAAAGGGACCGATTACTAGCGAGGGAGCAGTTTGTGGCCCGAAGGCGCAGCCTAGGGCCACAATACTCCCGAGGTAGGAATGGGACTTTCACCCGAGTGCTACACAGTGCTTTGTACTACACCTGTGAGGAACATTAAAAGTATTTTTAAAATAAAATCAAAACGTAAGACACAATTTAGCTTAGAATTTGACCAATATTTCGCGCTTCTTTTGTTTTTTTTTATTCTTCACAAAAGGATGTCAGTGGCACGGAGATTCCTTATTTAAATTATATGAAAACTCCTTGGGCAGACGCGCGCCATAGATAAGATAACACATGAGAAATGAAAATTCATACAACTTTCTCTCCCGCTAGAACCCGTTGGAAATGGATTTTCATACATTTTTTCCTCCCGCTTTTTCAGGTCAAGGAAAAGACTAACGTTCTCTTTTCATTTTCAGGGAATATTGACTACTGTTCCGATCAGGTGTAGTATAATATTTATTTATTTATCTAGGTACTAACCGCGCCGTTATTGCTTATTCTTGGTGATCATTTCCAATCACCTATAGCCACCTGGCAATGAACGCTTCTTTGTGATTAATACAGTGTAAAAACAATAATTAATATTCTGCAACTATAAACAAGAAATATTCTTCGCGTAATGATTCACTACGATAATATTTGTTTATGTATATTTCATTGTTTCGCTCACTTCCTCGGAAACTTGTTAAGCGTACTCATCCCGCATTGTAAGCAGTCTTGAGTCATATTTTCACTGGTAACACTGGGCTCCTTGACCTGTGTCACCTAAGGTAGATGTAGATAATAATAAATTATTTGAAACTCATCTATAGGAATAATCTGTCCGTCTGGTGACGGATTAGGAATACAGAGTGTCACCACTCCTATTCATTCCGCGGGTGTCGTAAAAGGCGACTAAGGGATAAACTACGCAAGACAACATCAATGCAAAGAGAAAGAAAACTTGAAACCAACCTTTTTTTTTTTTTTTTTTAATGTGTGAAAAATCATCATGGACCGTCACCCCACCGGGGGTTACGGCGGGGTGGTGTGTCGGACTTGAACCGACTAAAAAACACACAGTGTGCCCTCTCCGCGCTTCTCCGTTTAGGAGGGGGAGAAGTCCAGGGTGGGATCTCCTTCTGAACTTCTCCAGCGCCTGCCCGCTCCTGATGCGGGCACCGTCTCTATTTGACGACCCTCTCTTAGGCGGCGTCCGGCACACACCGACGCCGCCCCCTCGCGGCTGGCCACATAATGCGGGTGGAGGGAAAACCCGTCCCGTCCACCCGCGGCCACACTCAAGGCGGCATGAGGTGCAGATGTTCGCGCCTCCGCCGCCCGAGTCGCCGGCGGCGAATCTGGTCCGATTGGATGTCGTCCTCCCGGGCCTTCTCCGCCGCCTCCTTCTGCGTGATTACGTCCTCGCAGAAGGTTGCGACCGCGGTGAATGCGCTCTCGCTGCCGACCATGGAACGAACGACGGCCGGCAGCGAGAGATCCCCTCCGATGACTGCAGTGAGGACCCGGCGCTGCGTCTCCCATGCGGGGCAGACCGCCAGCGTGTGATGAGCCGAATCCTCACTGCAGTCGCAGTGGTGGCAGGCAGGACTCAATTCCCTCCTGGCGACCGAGTGCAGGTACTTTCCGAAGCAACCATGCCCGGAAAGAACCTGCATCAGTCGGAAGGTAAGGGTCCCGTGCTGCCGCACTGCCCATTCGCCGATGACCGGCTGAAGCGCCTCTACGGTGGCGAAGCCAGCACGTGGAGTCTCCAGCCGGACCGACCAGCGATCCATCGTGGCTCGGTGAGCGGCTTCGCGCCACTCGCGCACGTCCTCGGGCGGAGGTCCAACTCCACCACTTGAAACCAACCCTATACCAACCCGTCTGGCCAGCGTGGTACAGTAGGCCAAAACCTCCTTCTAAGGAGAGGCCTGTTGAGCAGTGGACTGTTGGAGGCTGTTGATGATGATATAGGAATAAATAAAAACTAAGTATCTATATCTAATAAAACTGAAATGAAGGAGGTTCTTTATTGGACACGTATTTTTTTAACTTACTTTTACACAGTAGTCCGATTTTGATAATTAGTTTTTTGTTTGAAAGGGTATACTCCGAAGTTGGTCCCATGTGAATGAGAAAAAAGAATTCAAACCCTAAGCGTAGCAAAAGCAGTAATATATGACCACGCATAACTTTTTATAGAGTAGTTAGCTTTCATTAATTCTTTTTTTATTAAAAGGGCAGACCTAGAGGTTAGTCGCATATAAAATAATCTAACCTTAAGGGTGAGAAAATAAGGGGTTATTGATCATTGACTCACTTAACACAATTGACACAAAATGCTAAAGTAAAGTAGGTAGCTTAGTAGACATATAGCTGTCGCGAACTTTTATTAGAACTTTTCAAGAGGAACAATTAGCTAATATATTATTTTCAAAAATCGGTTGTCTTTAAGTCGGTTTACTGACGATAGTTGTACGTGACAACGTCATAAGAAAGACAGATGTCGAATGAGCCCTGTAAACGATCAAACTTGTTTGACAAACGCGTAAAAACACAGCAGCATGCTATCAAATAATTTGACAAACAAATTGAACCAACCACCCTGAACGCTGCCGAACGCGGAGGCCGATTGTGCCCCTTTGGCGCTCACTTGCACTTCAAGCCTTAAATAAAACGCCTCAGAGCGAGGTAACGCCGCACGAGTCATGTTTTTAGTGCGTGCAGCCGGCTCCATCGAATTATAAGTCGTTGTCATCTTGTAAGACGTTGTTATCTTTAACCATTTACTCAGCGCTCGCAATGGAAGCGCTCAAAAGAAATAATTTTCACCCGGTTTTGAAACATTTTTCATTGCTACCCCCGCTCCTACTGGTCGTAGCTTGATGATATATAGGCTATAGCCTTCCTAAATAACTGTGCAATCTCATAGTACAAAGAATGTTTGAAATTGGATTACTAGTTTCTGAGATCAACGCGTTCAAACAAACATAAAAACACTTCATCTTTTTTTCTAAAAAATACAACTCCCGCATTAGGAATATACACCCTGTGTCGCTGGGGACCCTAAAAACATACATGTAACGGACCCAAAGAACACCCAGACTCAGAACAACAATTTATGAATTACACAAAGTGTTGTCCACGACGGGATTTGATCATACAACACTTGGCGCAGTAGAAAGGTGACCCGCTTAAACCACTGGGCCAACCGTGGAGTCAACATTAGTATATTATATTGTTTCATTAAATCAATCATTTTCTTGTGACTAAAGATTTCTGAATGATGACTCAAGAATAATGACACACTCGTACTTATAAATTAAATAAATTCACTGAGTCTGGTTAACCAAAAAGTACCAAAGTCCGTGTGGTGACGAATTAACAATACGTAGTGTCACCACCCCTATTTATCGCGTGGGAGTCGTCTCACTCTCACCAACAAAATACTGTCATTATTAGGATGGTCTTCTGTGTGAGGGTAGTACTGCCCCGGTCTAGCCGGCACATTCGTGCTGAAATCAGCCTGGCTCTACTACCTAATTAGATACACATTTAAATTTATGATATCATAAACGATATCCTCGTAACCACCTAATTTAATGACAAAAATATTTTGACGTTCCGGCCCAAGACAGTTTTTAAAATTATTAAATTACGGCCCAGCGACCTAAAATTATGACATGATCAAAAATTTACTAAATTTGATTTTTTCGAACAATTATATTTAAAACTATGACCCAGTAACCTAAAAAAAGGACAAATTATTTCAACATATTTTTTGCATGGAATAGTTAACTTTCGGTATAGGAAATACCAATAAAAAAGTGTTAAAATAATATAGTTTTAACACTTTTTTACTAAACCAAAGTTCTGGGCCGCAACTACTTGCGCCTATTTTTAGTACATTGGGTCGGAGTGTATATCGTCCTAAATTTAGGGTGGGCCTTACGAGGTTAAATACGTTTATATTACCCAAACAGTCCAATTACGCGGACCACCATGTTTCCTAACCTCTAAATCTAGAATTATTCGCCCCACAGTGGTATTAGGATTCCGGTCACGTAGGTACCCGCTGTACCGAGGTCAAGCGACGCAATAGTGACCTCTGGACACCGTATGCGTGAACTGATGAAATGATCAGAGAAGGTCGTTTTGTGATCCGGGAATCAAGGACTTTGAAATTAATCGCTACAAGTGATGTTATGGTAAGATTAGCTTTTGACTGCGACTCCTCAGTCTTGTATGTAGACTATCGCTGTAAATCATAATATATATGTTATGTTGTCTTCTAACTGCCTTGTTGGTTTATTGGTTAGCGTATGTGGCTGCTGATCAAGACGTCTCGAGTTCGATTTCCGGGTCGGACTTCAAATATTTGTTTCGGAGTTTGGCTGTTTTCTATGTATAATATGTATGTGTATACAAAAAAAGTATGTTTATGTATTTATATCAGTTGTTTAGTACCCATAATACAAGCTTTGCTTAGTTTCGAATTAGATGACGTTGTGTGTAAGATGTTCGAAATATTTATTAAATTATTTTCATCTAAATTCGTTAAGTAGTTTTTGCGTGCTAGGGTAACGAACATACTGGCCTTGAATGCATTCGTCCAATAAAATCCCTGACTCTAAATACTTAAAAATACATTAATATATATATATTTTAAATATATTACGAAATGTTATATTAAATATAAATACTGAAATAAGTTACTTAAGTATTGTGTATTATGATATTCATAATTATCAAAAACGGACTTCGCACGGAAGTTTCAAATTATTTCTACACTTAAATAGCAGCCATGAAGCCTAGTTAGAGGCCTTCGGGCGGCTTCCAAGGGCAAGCCCGCACTCACACACAAGGTCACGTTAAGCAGTCGGTACCGGTTGTTATCAAAAGATAGCAGTTGGAGACCTTTGGGCGGCTTAAAAACTTCCAACGGAAAGATTACGTAGCCACACACCCCGTCCCTATACTGCACTCAGCCAGCGTGACGGGCCTTAACCCTCTCCTGAGAGTATACCCAAGTTCAGCATTGGGACGTTATGGGTTGTTAATGATGATGAGTTGAGTCACTTTGAAAGGCATAAATATAAAAGTTCAAAATTGCGACCGATTCTTTGCAAACGAGTGCCCACAGGCCAGGTGGTGACCCCTTGATGTTTTTTATTTATATGGTAGGAAGGAGATTGAAAACTATTAAAATTCGACTTAAGTAAACAAATAATGCCGCTGATGATGATTATCCAACGTTCTAAACAAGACAGGTGATGAGTCTAGCATTGATAAAATAAATATAATAAATCTTTATATATAATTCTTGTGTGAGTGTGTATGTCACTGAACTTCTCTCAAACGACTGGACCGATTTTGATAAAAAATTTTGTGTGTGTTCAAGGGGATCTGGGAATGGTTTAGATTCGCAATTGGACCCGATAGGTGGCGCTGCGATCAGGTTCTGGAATTTTAAAGTTGGGCGGTACGAAGTTCGCTGGGTCAATTAGTATATATATATAAATCAATTGCTGTTCGTTAGTCTCACTAAAACTCGAGAACGGCTGGACCGATTTGGCTAATTTTGGTCTTGAATTATTTGTGGAAGTCCAGAGAAGGTTGAAAAGGTATAAAAATGAATTGCATTTTTTATTAATTATTGATTCCTTTTGTTTTAAGTTTATTTTATACAAATGTTTAGGTCTTATATTTGTAGATTGAGGCAGTACGAAGTCTTCCGGGTGAGCTAGTAAATAAATAAATATTTCGGACATCTGACACACAACGCCATCTAGTCCCAAACTAAGCAGAGCTTGTATTATGGGTACTAGACAACTGATATAAATACATTAACATACTTTTCTTTTTGTAAATACATAACATACTCCGAAACAAATATTTGTGGATCAACAAATATTTGGTCCGACCCGGGAATCGAACTACCGGGGATCAGCAGCCGCATACGCTGACCACTGGACCAACAAGGTAGTCAATAACCGCAGTTTCTGATGTCGAAAATATCGTGTAATATAATTAAACTAATAACATTACAAATGTCCATCCACAAGTTCCTAAGAGATAGCTTGCGTGTATTCACGCTACTTAATTATAAGGGTAAGCAGAGCGGATCGTTGTCGAAGCGTTTCCATAACAAACGTAACGCTTTTCTTTATAATTCTTCGAGTGATAGACCTTGACTGAAGTAATTTGCTACCTGAATATGGTGAACCTATCAATCAAAGGGTATGGATGGGTAACCATTCTTAGTACGTTATTAGTCATTTACTTAGAGAGAGTTAGGCTTAATGATATTTTAGTTTTCACCGACCTTTAGGAGACACCTAAGTTTTTAGAGTTCTCTTAAAATTGGGACTATCTATGTCAGGTGGTTTTAGTTTAATAAATAAATATTTCGGACATCTTACACACACATCATCTAGTCCCAAACTAAGCAGGGCTTGTATTATGGGTACTAGACAACTGATATAAATACATAAACAAACTTTTTTTGTAAATACATACATATTATACATAGAAAACACCCAGACTCCGGAAAAAATATTTGTGGATCACACAAATATTTAGTCCGACCCGGGAATCAAACCCGAGACCTCTTGATCAGCAGCCGTATACGCTAACCACTAGACCAACAAGGCTGTCAATAATGGTTTAGTTAAGTTTAACGTAAGGAGATGCTTTTAGTTTAGTGAAAACTGGCATAAGACCACTATATATCATTATCTTCTAACCCTGTTCCCAACTTTTTCCATTCTTCTCTCATCAGCAGCCTATAACAGTCTACTGCTGGACATAGGCCTCTCCTTGAAAAGGAGGTATTGGCCTACTATACTACGCTGGCCAGACGGGTTGGTAAAGGGTTTGTTTCAAGTTTTCCTTCTTTCTGCATTAATGTTGTCTTGCGTAGTTTATCCCTTAGTCGCCTTTTACGACACCCGCGGGATGAATAGGGGTGGTGACACTCTGTATTCTTAATGCGTCACCACACGGACATCATCACGGATTCATCAAGTACTATACTAAAACTTTTAAAGTATTTGTGTGTTCGAAAGTTGATCAAAAATAGTTTTTTTCAACGTATTTTTACAACTAGCCTTCGGTTTGCCACACGCTAACGGCTAGTGCAGTCATAAAACGAAGATAATTATGTGTTACAAAGTTTCCCATTTCATAGTAAAACGCTATATCTTATAACATTGTATATACGTAACAACCTTCTATTATAAACACGCGAGATCTTGAGGAAAAACCGTATTATAACAATCGCAGTCTTTTCTGCGTAGTCAGTCGTGTACTGACTGCGCCAGAAGAAGAATACTTAATGTTTTTTGAGCGTATGTATGTATGTATGTGTCCGTGTGGTGACGGATTAAGAATACAGAGTGAGAGTACACCACCCCTATTCATCCCGCGGGTGTCGTAAAAGGACTAAGGGATAAACTACGCAAGACAACATCAATGCAGAAAGAAGGAAAACTTGAAACAAACCCTTTACCAACCCGTCTGGCCAGCGTGGTATAGTAGGACAACACCTCCTTTCTAAGGAGAGGCCTATGTCCAACAGTGGCCTGTTGAAGGCTGTTGATGATGATGATTGATGATGAGGCCGGGAACTTACGAGTACTCTTTGCTTTTGAGTTGTAAATTGAAATCTGATAGGATTTTATCTAGTAACTCGAGGTTATTGTTATAAATCGTATGTATGCATGTCCGTTTCTTAGGCACGTCCTACAGTTCAAACGGTTGGAGGAAATTTTGACATATGAGTTGTCGTAGTGATATAGACCATAACACCCACTTAAAATAATTGCAAGTGTGGTATGATATGTATAAAGACATATTTTTTTTGTGGCCAAATAGTACATTAAGGGCATTATTCATCATTGGAATTCTTTGATAAACTCTTTTTCTTATTCATGTAGGTGCTAATAGGCCATGCACAATGTATCAACTACCGAGAACAACTTTTTATGTGTTGTTATTTACATTTCTATAAGTCACATAGAAGCATTTGTTATTTAATATTGAAATCTATTAATATATTACGATAATGACAATAGCTCTATCATCAAATCACAGATTACAAAACGGCTATTAGTCTTGACTTAAATAAACTGACATCTGTAGGCAATTTGTAGAAACGCCGTGAAATTGGTTATCAAAATTATTGTCTATGTAGGGGTGGTGACACTCTGTATTCTTAATCCATCACATCAAGATCACATCATATCCACATAGAATTTACTACATTATCAATACGATATCTATAGGTACAAATAAATAAAATTGGTGTGTCTGTCTGTAATATTAAAATAAACGCATTTTACTAACTGCATATACGAGTATGTATGTTTACACGGTACCCAAATTTTCTTTTTCAATTTTTGTCTATCAGTTTGCTGCGGCTGGACCGATTTCGACGGCACTTTCACTGGCAGATAGCTGATGATATAAAGAGTAACTTAGGCTATTTTTTTAGACTAGTTTCGCCCCGCGGCGTTGCTCGCGGTTACAACAACAAACGCGGGGCTCAGCTAGTTATAAAATAAAGTCCTCCGCCGCATCTGTATGTCTGTTCGAGATAAACTTAAAAACCACTGCACCGATTTAAATACAGTTTTGTACCTATATAGATTAATAAAGCCTGCCTAGGATACTTCTTACCGCGATAGCCAACATAAACGCGGGCGGAGCCGAGGGCTAATCTTTAAGACGAATGTAATATAAAATCTATACCTACTAATATTATAAAGAAGTAAAGTTTGTGTGTTTGTTAAATTGTAAGGGGTAATCTCGGGATCTACTGAACCGATTTAAAAAATTCTTTAACCAATAGAAAGCCACATTATTGCCGAGTGTCATAGGTTATATAAAAATCAAAAAATAAAAAAGCTTTTACGTGGTAGTCCGTTTTGCAAAGTGAATCGGAGAAAAAACGGTCGAATGAAAGCGTTTCTTACGAACGCTGCCTTAACTATGAAAGATATATTTTTGAGTTCTAGAGAAAAGATGTGGAGCTTGAAAATGCCTACAAAAAAGTCAACGACAGCATATGTCTAACTTTTATATTTAAGTAAGTTATGCCCAACGAAGTGGGCACGGGCCAGGTAGTATTATACATATAATTATAACAAAAAGGAACCGACTTCAATTAAAACAATTGTGCCAATGATATTTGAGGAGTTCCCTCGATTTCCTTGGGATCCCATCATCAGATCTCGATATGTTGCGAATGGGACCACCTGTAAGCTACGACCATTCCAATTCAAAAAGAATTTTTGAAATCGGTTCATAAACGACGAAATTATCGCTAGGCTGAACATACATAAAAAAATAAACCTCCTCCTTTTTTTGAAGTCGGTCAAAAACAGAGTCAACAACAAAAATATATGTTTTCATTAAACAAATCTCGTCATACAAAGTCAAAACAGGAAAATGTCGTCACTAGCGCCATTATCATTACGTGAGCATTACGTACGCTCACTGATGCAACACATACCTATCTGGGGTACGGTTTACATCACCGCGATCATCGGAGGGGGAGGTGATGATATTTATAATCACATTGATTATCGATTGATTATGCGTTCATAGTCAAGTTGCCTAAAGTGATTGGAAACAGTCACAGAGGGTAGGCAATGACGGCGGGGTCAGTACTTTAATGGGTCGCCCGTTTGTGTATTTTTGCAATTCTAAAAAATAATCTATAATTTAAGATTTGCTCACAATAGTGTAAATATCAGCATCGTTACATTGGAAATGTTGGTCTAATGGTTAGCGTATGCGGCTGCTGATCAAGAGGGTTCGATTCCCGGGTCGTTGTGTGAACCACAAATATTTGTTTCGGGGTCTGGGTGTTTTCTATGTACAATATGTATGTATTTACAAAACAAAAAGTATGTTTATGTATTTATATCAGTTGTTTAGTACCCATAACACAAGCTCTGCTTACTTTGGGACTAGATGATGTTGTGTGTAAGATGTCCAAAATATTTATTTATTTTTTATTTATATATTTTTATTATTTATTTAATTTTAATGTAACAAAGCGTGGGGCGACGTTATTGAAATATTTTCAGAATGCACCCCACGCTTTGTTACATTAAAATTATTCGATAAATCTACAAAGTTTGAACGAAATCTGGCCGTTAAAAGTCGGTCAAAATCGCACCCAAAGGATTCGGTTACAAACATACAAACAAACATACAGGTGAAGCTAATAAAAAGCGTATAAAAAAACACAAACATTCATTTTTTTTTAAAACTAGCTTCGGTAACGCCGTGGGACTCAGCTAGTGTTCAATAAATGCAGAACATTTGAGTTTTATTCAAGGTATTATGTGCTTACATTCCTCATACAGGTTTAACTGCGTCTATTGAGCTTGTTGGACTGTTTATAGACCTAAAAATAACCCTACTATGGGGCAAAAACCTCGAGGTTGTTAAGCCCTAAGGACAAAGTGTTGTGAATGTTTTTTTTTTAAACTCTTTTTCCCACAATCTGTCTGAATTACATTTAGTTAGATATTATGAATTTAGATGACGGCGGTTTTTATTAAAATCCAGTGATCTGGCCAAATGCGACACAACATTTTGTATGCTCCACAAATTGTTGTTCTGAGTGTGGGTGTTACATATAAATTTTATAAATATTTCGGACATCATACACACAACGTCATCTAGTCCCAAACTAAGCAGAGCTTATATTATGGGTACTAGACAACTGATATAAATACATATACATACATAGTAAACACCCAAACTCCGAAACAAATATTTGCGGAAAACACAAACATTTGATCCGACCGGGGAATCAAACCCCAGACCTGAAGCACAGCAGTCGCATAAGCTATCATTTCGCTACCGAGGCAGTCAACATAACCTCATGATACGTTTTTCTTCTTTTCTCATCTTCTTTTCTTTTTTGTCTTGAACTAGACTTGTCTATTTTTATTTGTATGTTCTCTTTTTCTTGTATGTCTTGTTTTATTCTTGTTTATGACTATTAATGCGGTCAGCACGCCGATTTCTACTGCGCCAAGTTTTGTGGGTTCAAATACGACATGGGACAACACGTTGTGTGGCCCACAAATTGTTGTATTGAGTCTGCGTGTTCATTGTGTACGTTTCATGTATGTTTGTAAGGTCCTCTGCATCACACGACGTATGTACCTAATGCGGATGTCTTTTTTAAGAAAAAGTAATAAAAAGAAAAGGAATATACAAATTTTGTTCTTGATAACATAAGATAACAGTACAAATTTTCTAAGATTGCCAAATTGAATTATGACCTTAAGAACTATAAAAATGGTTCACTCACTTGAATGGTACTCAAAATGTGAAGCAATCAACCAACACCTTGGCCTTTTACAACAATTAAACGAAATACATTGAAACTTTTACCAAAATTTAGTTCACACCTTTTGTTCTGAAAACAATAAGTGTCTTGGACACTTACTGGTATTAAAAGTATGTTCTGGTCACATAAATTTATAAGTCCGACTCTACCGAGGCAGTAGTACCCTCATACAGAAGAACAACCTAATAAGGGGCTGTCCATTAATGGTGAGGCTCAAAAGGGGGTCAGAGATATCACAAGGGCTAGGGGGGGGGGGGTGTAGTAATATGGGGTTCTAACCAGTTCAGTCGTCGGGGTAACACACAGAGTTCATGTAACGCAGTGACCCTGTGGAAAGTCCCCGGAGATAGGACGGAAAGCGTCACACCGTAAAGGTGGAGGCTGGGTAGGCACGGTAGGGGAGGTAACCTGCACTATGTCGCACCCGTAGCATTGCTCAGAGCACAGTTAATACTAACAAGGGAGAAAATGTTTCTAACCAAATGGGGCTTACTCGGTTTGGAACTCTTTTTTGGGTGTAGTAATATATCAAGTGTATTAATTTTTCTTCCAATTTTCGCATTTCTTTCATCAATTTTATGTCAGTCAAAACAACCTGCAACCTTTCTACTCTATGTACCTTTGAACGTAATTATTGTACCTAGTTGATACTTATACCTGTATTTTATTAATATGTATAAAAAAAAGTACAGTCACAAAGTGTCACCACTCCTATTCAGTCCATGGGTGTCGTAAGAGGCGACTAAAGTAACAAAATAAGCAGCTAACATCACTGCCAAGAGAAGGAAAACTTGAAACAAACCCAACCGTCTGGCCAGCCTTAGTAGGCCAAAACCTCCTTTCAAAGGAGAGGCCTATGTCCAGCAGTGGATTGTTGAAGGCTGTTGATGATGATGATTCTTTGTAGATACAAAAAAATACGTGATATAGGGGGGGGGGGGGTAGTCTTAAACCTCACCATGTATCACCGAGGGGGGGGGTTTAAAAATGCCAAAAAAAAGATCACGTGATTAATGGACGGCCCCCCTAATGGGAGCATTCGTGATGTCGTATTTCGTTGGTGAGTGTAAGACTTGAGGCATAATAATGCAGTTGCATCTCACTAAGCCACCATAGCGTGGGTCACCATGCTTTATTGTCCCATTCACAATGAGAAATATACCAACAACAACCCATAACGTCCCACTGCTGGGTTCGGCTCTCCTCTCAAGAGAGGGTAAAGGCCATACGTACCCACGCTGGCCGAGTGCAGGTTGGGGACTGGCTAGACACGTCGTGACTACGTTAATCTTGCCTTTGGATGTTTTTAAGCTGTCCAAAAACCACCAACTAAGCTTCCCGACTGTTATCTTATGATAACAACCGGGACCGACTGCTTAACGTGGTCATCTACCTAAATAGTACCTAGATGAGATACTGACCGTTTCCAATCACCTAAGGCCTCTTGGAAACCGTATCTCGGCAGGCGTAGTGTAGGACTTCCACAGACCAGATGGCCTGGCAGGAGCTGGATGCGAGAAGCCCTAAATCGATCAGGGTGGTGTGCATTTTGAGATACCTATCTCCAGTCTTGGACTGCGATAGGCTGGTGATGATGACGATGAAGGCCACTAGTCTATAAACGCTACAATGTGAGACGTATTCTCGAAAACTTAAAACTAAACGTATCCGGGTTATAACTCTGATATCCAGGGAATTGGCACTTTTGGTCCTGGTTTTAAAATTTTAGAGATAGCAGCCCTACTCTATGAACTATAATAATATACAATTACATGTACTATTATGTTCGGTCATTTGCATAGCCAACGGAACGGACAGACAATACGAGAAAGTGGAGAAAACATATAAAATTATTCATAAAAAATTCAAATACTTTTTGTTACTTTACATGTTAATTATAATTATTATAATATATACATAATTATATATTATGGTGTAACATACATACATTAATTTAGCCACACAAAATATTACATAAATTTGTTATATATTTTGCATATTTTAGTATAATATTTCGTCTCACGGGGTACTCACACACGTACATGAAACAGACACAAAGTACGCTCAGACTCAGAACAACAATTTGTGGATCACACATGTATTAATCAAACCCAAAGCAATCAGATCATTGTGAAACTTATGGTGACCGCTCGAATTAACTGACTTGACTGCACGGTTGGCCTAGTGGTTTAAGCGGTCGCCACGCCGCTTTCACTTCACCAAGTTTCGTGGGTTCAAATCCTGGTGTGATTCGGCAAATTTTTGTTCAGAGTCTGGGTGTTCTTTGTGTCCGTTTCATGTATGTTTGTAAAGTCCCCCACGACACAGGATTTATATTCCTAATGCGGGAATTGTCTTTTTAAAAGAAACTAACAAACAGTATGAGACAGCTATGCTCGAAGTCTCGGGTTTGATTCCCAGCTAGGACGTATGTACGATAATGCGGTACAATGAATAAAAGAAAAAATATATTTGTGCGGGTTAATCTCTGGAAGGGCTGGATAGATTTAGACTGGACATTCACTGGCAGATCATCAACAGCCTTCAACAGAATCACAATTTGTTAAACACACAGTGTTATCCCGCGTAGGCATTGAACACACTAGGGATGTTATGGATATATTTCGGATCTGGATATGGATATAGTAATAAAATTATATCGGTTTCGTATACGGTTACGAATATCTAATTATTTTGGATTATCCGTTAGTTTCGGTTACGGATATTAAATTGAAGTAAAACATAAACACAGATAGTATCTAATAATTTTGATTTATTTATAGATTTAATATTAACTTAAATTTAGTATTGACTGGTGAATAAAAAAGTAATTAGTTAAGTAAGAGGTTATGTTATGACTAGAAATAACAAACAAACTGCAAGATTCACGTGCTGCGCGGGCGGTTATACAAAACTGTCGAAAGATGTCGTTTTATTAAGAGTCCACCCTAATATGAAATTATCCGAAACTATTTGAAACTTCAAAAGTTTCGGTTCAACGGATACGGTTACGGATATATTTTTATTTCGGATATCTGATAGTTTCGGTTACGGAGCTCCTTAACATCCCCGGAACACACAACACTTGTCGCAGTAGCAATCGTCGTGGCGACCGCTTAAACCATTAAGCGGTCGCCATATACATAAATGTCGGTGTGACCACACAAAAAATATGAACGGTCATCAGCTTACGCAAATTTTATGTGTTGCATAACTCGGCCAGTGTGTCGAATAGATCTCGCAGGCACTATTAACAAACTTTAGCATGCGAACTTTCTCAGAGCTGTGCGAAAGTCGACTGACTTTTTGGTGTAATGGTCAGCTTATGCAGCTGCTGTGCAAGAGGTCTCGGGTACGATTCGCGGGCCGGACCAAATATTTGTGTTGTATGTAACAGTATGTATTTACAAAAAAAAAAGAATGTTTATGTATTTATATCAGTTGTTTAATACCCATAATACCAGCTCTGCTTAGTTTGGGACTAGATGACGTTGTGTGTAAGATGTCCGAAAAATAAAATAGTTTTAAAAAAAGCTGCCAATTGCGAGTAGAACTCGCCCATGAAGGGTTCCGTATCAGCAAGTAACATCATATAAAAGTTATTGTAGTTCGTTGTAACTTTGATCGATGTTTTTATAATAGGTGTTGTTACCCGTGGATATTGTTGTTAATCGCGAGAAACGTCGCGGAGAGAAGCTGGTCTAAAACAATTAGCCTAAGTTACAGCTTTCTGACAATGATATTCCCGTCCCGACGTTCAAGAGATTTGCCTTAAAAAACAAACATACAAATTTCTTTGGAATCAATGCCGCAATTTAGCCGTGAAATCGGTAAACAGAGTAATAAGGGGTGTGCAGAATCTGAATGCGTAAACATAATTCTTTTATCGTCTTATGTTGCGAATAGTCACGGTTCGATTCCCGTTCAGGTAAATTATTCGTATGCATGAGTATGTTCATTTGAATTGTTCTGCATATTTCTATTGTACAATGTATGTATGTATTTGCATAGAAACATATCTAATTATGTACATACTAGCTGCGCCCCGCAGTGTTACCCGCGTATTTTCGGGATAAAAAGTTGCCTACTTAAGTGATTTTTCAGAACTCATTTTTAAATTATATTATACTAGATTTCGCCCTCGGTTCCGCCCGCGTGTATGCCGGTTATCGCGGTAAAAAGTAGCCTATGTCCTTTCCCAAGTTCAGTTCTATCTTCATACCAAATTTCATCTAAATCGATTCAGTGTTTTAGGCGTGAAAGCGTAACAGACAGACAGAGTTACTTTCGCATTTATAATATTAGTAGGGATGTATATATCTATACAAAAAAAATAAAATTGTAGTGTATGTTTGCTAATTTTAACTTAGGGCCACAGCACACTAGCTACTTTTAGCATCGGCGATCGGCGATTTGGCGACTGCATCGATGCTGCATCGCGTTTTAGCGACTTCCTGCGTTCGATCGCAGTATCGGAAACGCGCGTTTTAGCGACTGCTCAGATGCCAAATGGATGCTACCGGCATCCGAATGTGTGCGGAGAGTAGCGTTCAGCTGCTGTGTCGCGCTTCTAAAAAGCGACTCAATCTCCGCGTTTGGCGTTTTTAAGTGTGCGGTGTAGAGCGTTCGGTCGCCGTATTTAGCTTCTAAAAAGCGACTAGTTGCCGATCGCCGATGCTAAAAGTAGCTAGTCTGCGGTGGCCCTTAGCGACTTCCTGAGTTCGATCACGGTACCGGGAACGCGCGTTTTAGCGACTGCTCAGATGCCAAATCGATGCTACCGGCATCCGAATGTATGCGGAGAGTAGCGTTCAGCTGCTGTGTCGCGCTTCTAAAAAGCGACTCAATCTCCGCGTTTGGCGTGTTTAAGTGTGCGGTGTAGAGCGTTCGGTCGCCGTATTTAGCTTCTAAAAAGCGACTAGTTGCCGATCGCCGATGCTAAAAGTAGCTAGTGTGCTGTGGCCCTCAATGCAGATGAAAGTATAAACGGTATTTACATCAAGAACTTTGTTCCGTCTAATAATTGGAACGGCTGGACCACATTTGATGGGACTTTCACTAACAGAAAAAGCAGAGCCTGCAATGTTACCAAGCTGCTGATAACTTAATATATACATTTGTAGATAGCCTTCCTCGTTGTTTTGATGTACGCGACTGCCTATAAAAAGAGGTCTCGGGTTCGATTCCCGATTCGGGTACAAAAGTGTTGTTGCGTTTTTGATCGATAGTGTACACGGTGCATCATTAAACAAACGTTTTCAAAAATTTTGACAGTTTTTGCAGGCTAATCGGCTAGGCCGGCTTTGAGCGAAAGATAGCCAATGACTGCCTTGTTGGTCTAGTGGTTAACGTATGCGGCTGCTGGTCAAGAGGTCACGGTTTGGATTATTTGTTACGGAGTCTGGGTGTTTTCTATGTATAATATGTATGTATTTACAACAAAAAAGTATGTTAATGTATTTTTATTCAGTTGTTTAGTACCCATAATACAAGCTATGCTTAGTTTGGGACTAGATCACGTTGTCAAGTGTCGGAAACATTTATAAATATAAAATATATTTGTACTGTCTTGGTGTAATTTTACTATTTTAGTCACACCAGAAAACACACATTTGAAAAACATGCAAATCGATTAGATTGTTTTGAAGTTCATCGTGAGCAACAATATTACACGAGAATTAAATATAATAGATATATTAAAGTTATCAAGGCTTCATAACGGTATAGACAATATTAGCGACTTATTCACGCCTATACCGCTAGCCCGATTTGAATAAAACTTATAATAATCGACAGATTATTTAATCTTTTAATTTTAGTTAATACAGTCGCAGATTTTAGTTTAAAATTAAACGCATTTCTTTATGGTTGAATCAGGTAGGCCATGGTGAAAGTAGTGCCTACCTATTGAGTAATACGTCAATATGATTCATGTATGACCATATCTTCTCAACAAGCAAAGTCAATAATAAATAACGGACCTTACATCTAACTAAAAACCGGTACCACTTAAGTATTTCGCAGTACATAATACAAAGATTCTACTCTCATAGATAAAAAATATACAAACTTACCGTATTATATCTAAATTGAATGGACTCCAATCCTATAAATACAACAGATTATCACGTTTTTTTATGTATTTTCACAATCACAGCAACAAACACGCATTCAATTTTGACATCTGTCAAATACACTGGCGTTTATTTGTTTTTTTTATTCGCGAGGCGGTGTACGTGCATTCAAGGCCCGCTTGCCGGACTAACTAAACCGCTTGTCCACTTTCGAATCTTACGCCGATGCCACACCAAACATTATTTTCTTTTCTAACTTACCTCCTTTCTATCTTATCTTAAAGGAATACAGTCTATAATATAATTGTTTAACTATTTTGGAACGGAACAATTAAAAAAGTTTAGTTTTAATAACTACTTTCATTAGTCATTTGAAATGGTGCTTCATGCAGTTGTCTTAGAGTTACTTTTAGATAGTTCTCGTATGTAGGTGGAACATCCGCAAAGGTTGTAACACAGATATTTTTAATTTATGTGTATTATTCAAGATTATAAAAAGCCTACAGTGTCAAACATGTGTAGTATTGAAGCTGTCCACATAGGAATACTAGTGGCGGTACAACCCCATTTTATTTCTGTGCGGAAATTCCCTCGAATACCACCAGTTGGTGGTTATGTCGGACTCGAACCGACCAAAACCGCACACCGTCTCAGGTCCCAATGGCCGGGGAACCAGGTGTACCCTAGGCAGGAAATCCCTGGAACCCCGAATTACCTCGGACCGTCTACCTACGGCTTGTAGATGACCCTCTTCATAATAAAAGCGCATAGCGCATCCACCCCGGCCTGCTTCGGCTAGGGTGACAGATTCTGCGACCTCCGTCGACCGAGTCGTCTTGGCGGTACAACCCTCACACAGAAGATCAATCTAAAATGGCACCATTTGTGCTGTCCTCTTTTGTTGGTGAGTGTGAGAGTGAAGGCCCAATCATCCTGTATCATTCTCCCGGCTTCCAGAGGCCGGGAGTATGATGCAGAATCATCTCACTAAGCCGTCATGATATGGGTCACCATGCTGCATTGTATGCACTCACATTGAGATTGGTGGCCCCTACTCAGAGTTGCCACCCGTCCCGAATTTCCCGGGACAGTCCCGAATTCGATGATATCGTCCCGCGTCCCGAAGGCCTATTGATTTTGTCCCGATTTTTCACAAATGTAACAATTGCTCAATTTGAACTCACCTTCTCCGAGCAGTGTACATAAAAAGAAAACAGCTATTGGGTGCCAAATGGAACTAATGACAACCTTTTCATCAACCCATTGCAGTTGCGAAGAGATGTCACCTCTATGGCAGTCCTCTATCGCCTTTACCATGGGGAGTGTTCTGAAGAGCTCCTCCAACTCATCCCACCCTCTCCCTTCCTCTACAGAACAACACGATCTGGCCAGGGAAGTCACCCCTTCAGAGTGGAAGACATACGCTCCAGAACTAAACGGTTCGGGTCTTCCTTCTTGTGCCGAGCAGTTAAAAGCTGGAACTCATTGCCAGCTCATATTTTTCCTTCCTACTGTGATCCCGGGTCCTTTAAGCGGGACGTGAAAAAGCATCTCACTAAGCCGCCATAATGTGGTTCGCCATATTGCTTGGATTTGCAGTGAGTATCGCAACCCCCACTTGTGGATTTTACTCATGCTTTCCATCAGGCATAGAAAAGTCACCTTGGCAGGAGTTTTATAAAAAAAAAACACTTTTAAAGTTGAATATCTCTCAAACGCATATCGAAATCAAAAAATTGTCAGTGCAACTTTCTTAATGTTTAGAAATGACCGATCTAATGATACCCCAAACACATGTCCATGCAGTTACACCTTTTTAGCACCAACCGTTTCGACGGATTTAAATTAGAGGACGGACAAACGGACGTATCGAATCTATAAGGGTTATGACTAATAAGCTATGGAACCCTAAAAATGATATAAAATAAGTGATCGCGCCCCGTAGCAATAAAAAAAATATGCATGGAAAAATATTTGAAAAATAAATACGTAAATGTTTATACAAAACTTTTATCCTTTCAAAAAAACTGCTTTTTTATCATGATCTGAATTAGACTGAAATTTGACCGACTGTCTTTAATAAGTATCATGTCCCGATTTTTTTTTCGAAAAGGTGGCAACCCTGCCCCTACTCCTGGATTCTACTCATATTTTCTATCAGGCAGAGTAGAATCACTTTGGTAGGCTTAAATATATATAAAAAAATAGTTTTAAAAATCTAAGCAAACACGCTTTTAAACTAAAAACTAGAAAATAATTTTAATGTTACAATGCGTGGGGCGACGTTATTGAAATATTTTCAGAAAGCACCCCGAGCTTTGCAACATTAAAATTATTTTCAACTTTTTGGTTTATAAGCGTGTTTGTTTAGTTTTTGAAAACAATTTTTTTTTAGGAAAAGCACTAAAAATACTAATTTGTTTGAACATTCTCTTCTTTATTTTTTTTTTCAAATTAGTGTATTGTCATCGGTCCTCAATAAATCTACAAAGTTTAAACGAAATTTTGCCGTATATAGTGGGTCAAAATCGCACCCAAAGGAGTCGGTTACAAACATACAAATAAACTAACATACTGGTGGAGCTAATAAAAAGCGTGTAAAAAAAGTATAACTTGAATATTCTCCAGTTTTTTCTTTAAATGAAGTACTCGACGGTTATGGCGGTATAAGGTACGCGTCCGTTGGCCCGCGCCGGACACACCGCACGCAACTGATTTTATTTTGCTCTGTATGATTTCACATAGTGCTGCGTCGACTATCCTCGCCGCCCGCACCGAACACCGGCATTTCTGAGCAAGGCAAATCCTTTCAATCCGTTGCGTGCCGTGCGTCCGGCGCGGGCCAATGGACGCGCACCTATAAAGTACTCTAAGTTCTTTCTCTAGAATCAAAGTATGTCTATGCTTAATTTCATGGATCGAACCCTAGACCTCAGCACTCCAACGAAGAAGCTTAGAGATAAATTATACGAACAGAATAGAATAATAACTTTGACTGCCTTGTTGGTCTAGTGGCCAACGTATGCGGCTGCTGATCAAGAAGCCTCGGGTTCAATTCTCGATACTTTTTTTGTGTATACATAGAAAACACCCAAACTTTGCAACAAATATTTGCAGATTATACTAACTTTTTTGATCTGACCGGGGAAACGAACCCGCGACTTCTTAATCAGCAGCCTTAATCAATTGACCTACAAGTTTCAATGCAACCAACTTTTTTAGTATGTACCTAATTTTGTATTTTTAGATCACATGAAGTAGATATTCGTTAGCACTAGCACAAAAAGACCAAAATTATTCTCAGTAATTAAGATTATTTTTGTATTTTTATATTCGTTTTATTTCTTGGAATGAAGTGCGACTTGGCACACATTTGGAATTAAAATCTTTATAAATAAATTAAATTGAGGTGTCTCTTTATAATATCAAAGGTTTTGTTTTTATTGAATGCATCATCATCATCAATCATCATCAACAGCCTTTAACAGTCCACTGCTGGACATAGGCCTCTCCTTAGAAGGAGGTTTTGGCCTACTATACCACGCTGGCCAGAAGGGTTGTTATAGGGTTGGTTTCTTGTCTTGCGTAGTTTATCCCATAGTCGCCTTTTACGACACCCGCGGGATGAATAGGGGTGGTGACACTCTGTATTCTTAATCCGTCACCACACGGACAATTAAATGCATATGAAAGTATATACGATACTTATATCAAAAAACTCAAATTTTAAAATCTGGACCGATTTCCACGACACTTTCACTGGCATATAGTTAATGATTTAAGGAATAAATTAGGCTAATTTTGTTAGAATTGCTTCGCATTGAATTTTTTTTTTTTACTTTTCTGTTTTTTCTTTGTAATCTCTGGAACGGCTGGACCCATTTCGATGAGACTTTAACTGTGAGATCGCTGATGATATGAGGAATAACTTATGCTATTTTTTTCAGTCTTGCTTCGCTCTGAGGCGTTACTCGTGATTAACAACAATTAACGCGGGCAACACCGCGGTATTTAACTAGTTTAGACCATGGCTATTTATTTTTTATGTTGTACTAGCTTTTGCCTGCGGCTCTGCCCGCGTGTATGTCGGTTATCGCGGTAAAAAGTAGCCTCTGTCCTTCTCCAAGGTCCGTCCGTCTATATCTATGCCAAAATTCATCAAAATCGGTTCAGCGATTTAGGCGTGAAAACGTAACAGACAGACAGAATTACTTTCGCATTTATAATATTAGTAGGATTGTTATTTTTTTATTTGTTTCCGTTCGTGTAATCATTGGAGAAGTGTTCATAGGCTAGTGGCCTTAGGTGGAAAACCTAGATGGGTGAGCGTTTGTGGCATGATTCGGAGTTGACGTTAACCCAGGGCCGGATTTAGGGGTGAGGCAACCAGCCCCGGGCCCTCCACAAAAGAGGGGCCCCCACAATAGAGACATCGGAAAAATAATTAAAATTCAGACTAGTAAACACTAGTAAACAACTTTTCCTTTCATATTTTTATTCGCGTTGTACCTTTAATTACAGTACTTTTCACAAACATGATTAATTAAAGTTTAATTTTGGATAATTCATGTTTCCGATTATATTTATATGTTCGTTAAATAACAAAATAGTCCATACTTGGTTTCACAATAAATTATTAATTGGAAAACTTGATAAAATTTTTTTTTTTCATTTTATTTGGAATATAATTTGGGACCAAGGGGCCTCCACTCCTTTGTTGCCCCAGGTCTCCACACCTTTAAATCCGGGCCTGCGTTAAACAGTCGGTCCCGATTGCTATCATAGGGTAGCAGTCGTAAAGCTAAGTTGGAGACCCTCGGGCAGCATCAGTAAGAGACCGGGGCGGACTCCCCTTACATAGAAGACCAGACTAAAATGACAGCATTCTTAATGTCATATTTCGTTGGTGAATGTAAGATTGGAGGCCCATTCATTCTGCATCATTCTCCCGGCCTCCGGAGGTTGGGAGAATGATGCAGAATTATCTGACCTGGCCGCCATAATATGGGTCACCATGTTGTATTGCCTACTCACACAATGAGCATGGTGACCCTTACTCTTGGATTCTACTCATGCTTTCCATCAGGAAGAGTAGAGTCACTTTGGTAGGCTTAAATATAAAAAAAGCGGCCAAGTGCGAGTCGGACTCGCCCATGAAGGGTTCCGTATCAGCAAGTAACATGATATAAAAGTTCTTGTAGTTCGTTGTAACTTTTATCGATGTTTTTATACTAGTGTATTGACTGGATGAAAGGTAAATTGCGTGTTACGATTTTTGACGTATTAAAAAAACTACTCACTAGATCTTGTTCAAACCAATTTTCGTTGATAGTATGGTAATGTATAACATATATTTTTTTTAGTTTGATCACTCTCTTATTTTAGAAGTTAGAGGGGGGGGGACACACATTTTTCCACTTTGGAAGTGTCTCTCGCGCAAACTATTCAGTTTAGAAAAAAATGATATTAGAAACCTCAACATCATTTTTGAATACCTATCCATAGATACCCCAAAAATATTTTTTGAGTTTCAGTTCCAAGTATGGGGACCCGCAAAATGTATTGTTTTTTTTATATTTTTGTGTAAAAGTATTAATGCGGTTCACAGAATACATCTACTGACCAAGTTTCAACAGTATATCTCTTATAGTATCGGAAAAAAGTGGCTGTGACATACGGACGGACAGACAGACAGACAAACATAACGAATCTATAAGGGTTCCGTTTTTTGCCATTTGGCTACGGTACCCTAAAAAGCCGGTATGAGATGCTGCCGTGATTCCTCTGGACTCAATTCTCCATAACGGTCTGGACCCCTCCCATCGCGTAAGGTATTAAGCCCACTTCACACTTCAATATACATAGTTTGAACGGTACAAGCGAGAAATATTAAAGTGTTAATTAAGTTCAAACAAAGCGTCTAATGACCTTTAAAGAACAGCAAGTTATGACTCACTGCACATTTGGTTTTGGGCCTTAAGTGGTCGCCACGCCACTTTCTACTACGCCAAATGTCGTGAGTTCAAATTTCACGTGGGACAACACTTTGTGCGATCCACAAATTGTTGTTCTAAGTCTGGGTGTTCTTTCTGTCCGTTTCATATATGTTTGTAAAGTCCCCCGGGACATAGTGTATTTTTTTATAAGAGACAACTTCCCCATTACGAAGATACATCACCACATCAGGGAATCGAACCCGAGACGTGTTTGATTCCCGGTCGGATCAAATGTTTATATGATCTACAAATATTTGTTTCGGAGTTTTATGTTTTTCAATGTCTATTAATGTTTTTACAAAAATACATGTACACTAGCTGCGCCCCGCGGTGTTACCCGCGTATATCATTATGGTTGCTATGCGAGTGTATTATGCATAGCAACCTGTGAAGTTTTGACAGGAGATAAACAGTGATACATTTCGACATCTACGATTTATGTATTTTTATAATCACCTAACTTTCGCCCGTGTATCTCGATTATTGCAGTAAAAAGTAGCCTATGTGTTATTCTGATATATAAGTTATATTACTGTAAAGTTGCACCCAAATCCGTTCAGTAGTTTTTGCGTGAAAGAGCAACAAACATACATACACACATACATGCTCACAAACTTTCGCGTTTATAATATTAGTAGGATGTATATCAGTTGTCTAGTACACATAGTACAAGCTCTGCTTAGTTTGGGACTAAATAATGTTGCGTGTAAGATGTCCAAAAATATACCCAAATATTTATTTCATCATCATCATCATCATCATCAGCCTATCGCAGTCCACTGCTTAAAATAGGCCTCTCACATTGCACACCACTCTGATCGATTTAAATGTTAATTTATTAAGCTACATATTGTATAGCTTTTAACGTTATTGAGAAGTCAGAGTCCCTCAAATATACTGACAACTAGTTCAATCTTCGAATTTCAGTTCTCCCTTAGGGTTGCGGTTGCGGAGGTCCGATGCCATTCGCTCCGTGAACAACTGAAAAACTGAAATTCAGGTAAAACCGGTTGAACTAGTAGCCGACCCCAAATTAACTTGGGAATAAAGGCTCGGAAGATGTATAGCTTTTAGAATCAAGAAATTCCGTAACGAAAAACCTAACACCTTATAAAAGGATAGAGAATATGATTGTAACTGCAGTGCGACAAGGATGTGGCGGCTCCGTGTTCTATAAGCAGATTAGCGCATGCCTGCTGCCGCCACCGGCCGTTATCCGTTGCCTTGACAACACAGTCATTCTAGATTCCTCTTCCTTGCTTTTCTATAATCTAATTCTAAAAAACTAATTACAAAATATATAATTGTTATCTACTTTACACAATACATAGCAGTGCTGGATTTACACATTTGCCGCCCCAAAGCTTTAAAATTTTTGCCGCCCCTACCGACTCCTAAAATTAGATACACTGTTCACAATAAAGTTAATTCCTTTCTTTAGGAAATAATCTAGTAACTAGATTACTTTTAAAACATTTGTTGTTTTTTAAGCTTGGTTTCTACTGTGAGTAAGGCCCGATACTGCTAACCATGCATCTTTTTTTTATGTCGGCAAACCGGTCTACCTAATAAGCCCCGCGGCGGCCTACCTCGGCAGTATACCTTCTCCCAGCATTGCCGCGATTAACGCTGGTGGTGACAGGGTTCGTCCATTCTGACCGACCAGGTCTCGACACTTGGACTCCCACGCAGGGCAATCCTCCAGCGTGTGCTGGGCGGAGTCTCGGTTAGATCCGCAGTCGTGGCATTGTGCTGTAACCTCACGTCCGATTCTATTCTGATACTCACCAAAACAACTATGTCCGATGAGTATCTGAGTAGGTGACACAGTCGGTCCTCTCTATCCAAGCTTCGAAGCTTGGCAGAACGGCTCCAACAGTACGTTGGCTGGCACAGCCCTGTGTTTCAAGCCGTGTCCTCCAAGCCCGTAGGGCTTGCGTGTGTGCGTTCTGGCGTAGCATTTCAGGCTCATGATCCGGCGCTGTCTCTCCGCGATTCCAACCGACGGAACGAATTTGGTTGTAGACCATCGTATCCATGTCGGCCAGAATGTCGAAGGGTTAGTTACCGCAGACTCTTATGTTGAGCCTTACAGCGGGAGGAACTCGCCAGGTCTTTAGGCTAGACGGGTGCCCCATAGAGGACCATGTAACACACGACGCCCCTGTAGAGGCAGCGAACTTCTTCCCTTGGTCCCCCGAGATTGGTCAGCAGACGATGTAACGCCCCTGCTACCCATCGAACCCGGCGGATTAATCTAAATCGAAGCTCCACCGACTGTCCAGGATGAGGCTAGGTACTTCATGTACTGGCCCACCCGGACTTCAATGTCACCCACTCGGAGGCGCGGGCTGGGTGGTTTCTGGCGCTTACGTAGGCCATGGAACCAAATAGCCTCAGTTTTCTGAGGCGCCACCTTTAGGCCGAGCTTACGAATCTTTTCCACAACACAAGCCACTCCCTGCTCGGCGAGCTGAAGCACTTCGTCGAAGCGTGACCCTCTGGCCAGTGTTAGGGTCCGCATAGCAGGCGACACTTAGGCCAGAGGGCAGACTGGTGCGAAAGACCGTATCCTATGCGAGGTTCCATAATAATGGGCCCAATACAGAGCCCTGAGGAACCCCGCAACACACTTCCCTTCGATTCTCCACCCCGTTCTGATCCATAAACTTTATCGTCCTGATGTCTCGCAGATAGGCTTCTATGATCTAACTATGCACCTGTCAAGGTCAATATATCCAAAAGTTGGCAGTACTTGGTCGGCGGCAGCGGGGTGTGGGGGAGGTACGCGAGAGAGTGAATAAAATTCAAATTCTGCCAACCGGCACGACCTAGACAGCTCCAGGTGAACAGTTACCAATGTCAAATTATAGCCTTAAAACTGCTAAATCAAAATATTGCACATTCGATAAACGTTATTAACTGATTTTAATTGAACTCCATTTAACAAAAATTTAAAAACAATATCGCATTGAAGTTAATAATAATAAATAAATATTTCAGACATCTTACACACAACGCCATCTAATCCCAAACAAACCCGCCTCAGGGAGGCTAGCATTGGATGCTAGCATGCCGTCCGGACGCTTTCTGAGAACTGGAAAAGCGGAAAGCTGGTCAAACTCCAGAAGACAGGACGGTCTGCCGATTCAGTCACGGCCTATAGGTCCATCGTGTTGCTGGACGAGTTGAGTTAGCTGTTTGAGAGAGTGCTCTCTGCCCGCATCGTCCCGCACTTATGCGAGGT
Source organism: Phragmatobia fuliginosa (assembly GCA_932526445.1). Taxonomy (NCBI): domain Eukaryota; kingdom Metazoa; phylum Arthropoda; class Insecta; order Lepidoptera; family Erebidae; genus Phragmatobia; species Phragmatobia fuliginosa. Next base: position 865,650 of record OW052083.1, on the reverse strand, counting down.
GGGCCATGATCTGTCGGACACCCAATTCTGATTTTGGAAAGGGTGTTCGACGGTCGGAGCGCCGTGACTGAACAGGCAGTAAGCAGTAGGGGCGTGCTGTGTCTATGGACATCGCCAATGCATTTGATATTCTGCTATTTAGCTGCAACAGGGAAACACTCCTCTATCACGGAGTGCCCGAGTACCTGAGGCGCTAGTGGCAGACTATTTAGACGTGCGTACCGTCATGTACGAGGGCCAAGATGGTGTTTTGAGACGTCGGGCCTTCATGGCTACAGCCAGGGGGGTGAACTTTCAGGCTGGCCATATTAGCCACAACAGGAGTCTCTCTGGTGGTTGGGCGCATTGAGGCGTTGGGCTTACTGGTGGCCCTGGATAAGACGGAGGCCCTACTATTTCATGGGCCCCATCGTAGTCCACCCGCCGGCGCTTCCATTGAGGTCAACTTGGTCCTCGTACCGGTCCAGATGAGGTATCTGGGCCTGGTCCTTGACGGTAGGTGGCTCTTCGACGATCACTTCCGACAGCTTGCTTCGAAGCTGGTCGACACTGCTTCCGCACTTGGACGACTTTTGCCCAATTTGGGTGGAGCCAATGTCGCGACGAGACAACTGTACACGGGAGTTATCTGGTCTATGGCACTGTACGGTGCACCGGTGTGGGCAGTGGCTCTGACCGCCCAAAATAGGACACGCCTCTGGTGACCCCAGAGGATATTGGTGATTAGAGCCATTCACGGTTACCGCGGTCGCAACCTTCTGCAAAGACATCATCTATGCCATGGTCATGTTGCCCTCAGTGTGGCCGTAAATGGACGGAACGGGTTTTCCCCTCCATCCGCTTCAGTGGCCTTCAGGCTTCAGAGGAGGCAATGTTCGCCTGTACCGTACGTCTCCGCTTTAGTGAGAGGAGGCACTGGGAGGGGTTCAGGGGGTGTAATAACAGGTTCCTCGGACCTCTCCGGTTTTTAGTGGCACACCATGTGGTTTTAGTGGGTTCGATGCCGACATACAGCCCCGTTGCAAGCTCCGGTAGAGTGACGGCCCGAAGGGGTATCCACTCGTCAAAAAAAAGTGTTTTAAGTGGTCGCCACGCTGCATTCTACTGCGCCAAGTGTCGTTGGTTCCTACGTGGGAAAACACTTTGTGCTATTCAAAAATTGTTGTCTTAAGTCTTGGTATTCTGTGTGTTCCTATAAGTATGTTTGTAAATCCCCCCGCAACTCAGGATTTATACTCCTAATGCGAGTACGGTCTTTTAAAAAAATAAAAACAGTTGTGTCCACAACCTTACTTTGTTTCTGAACCAATTAATTTTTTGGGCCATTTTGCCGCCCCCCTAATTTTGCCGCCCCAAGCTTCAGCTTTTTCAGCTTATATGGTAAATCCGGCCCTAATACATAGCGTCCACGTCCTCCAGTACCGTCTATTGAATCTTGACCACGCTGCATTCTACTGCGCCAAGTGTCGTTGGTTCCTACGTGGGAAAACACTTTGTGCGATTCAAAAATTGTTGTCTTAAGTCTTGGTATTCTCTGTGTTCCTATAAGTATGTTTGTAAATCCCCCCGCAACTCAGGATTTATACTCCTAATGCGAGTACGGTCTTTTAAAAAAATAAAAACAGTTGTGTCCACAACCTTACTTTGTTTCTGAACCAATTAATTTTTTGGGCCATTTTGCCGCCCCCCTAATTTTGCCGCCCCAAGCTTCAGCTTTTTCAGCTTATATGGTAAATCCGGCCCTAATACATAGCGTCCACGTCCTCCAGTACCGTCTATTGAATCTTGACCACGCTGCATTCTACTGCGCCAAGTGTCGTTGGTTCCTACGTGGGAAAACACTTTGTGCGATTCAAAAATTGTTGTCTTAAGTCTTGGTATTCTCTGTGTGGTAACGCCACCTGTCCATGGTGACAGGAACACTGTTAGGTTCTTTATATATCCGCTAGGCGGGGCTGTCGGCATCCATTCCTACCCACATCCAAATCATATTTCCCGCATCGCACGCTAACCGCAAGAGAAGAGAAGAGAGGGAGTACAGTTGCTATCGAAGCGTCCCTGCAGCTCGTCGTTGCTCGCCGCCCGCACCGCTGTTGAGTCCTTAAATTGTGGACTCCACCACCGCGTCTTAAATAGACAATAGATAAATCGTTTTGTTCGCTAAGTGGCCCTGAGGCTTGTCGCGTTATCGGAGCGACGCCCGGACCCACCCGCACCGCGAGTTGCCCGCGCCGCGGACCTGCAGCTCAAGATCACCAGAAGGTAAGCGTGCTTTCCATATTCCGAACCTATCCGCAGCCGCACAGTACACCGCCCACACAGGTTTCAGGCAGCGCTAAGTCGCTGAAGTCATACCCGCTCCCGCCTTTATATGTTGGCGTCAATAATTTCTTTAGCCCAGTAGGTTGGCGCTAACATATAGATGTGGTCCTTCGAGCCGGATCTCGGCTAACCTAGGGTCCCTTTGACCCACCGCTTATCAAGTCTAGATTAGTCTAGTACTTCATTACCGCCCGCTTATTCTAATACTTATACCTCTTAGTCTAGATCCATCTAGAACATAATCCCGCTAAACTTCACTTCCCATTTCCGCTTCGATCTAGATTTATCTAGATGACGCCCGCTTATTTATAATCTAATTAAACATAATTTCCTACCTAGGTAAATATTACCTACGTACAAACTTCGCTTTCAGTTCTTCCGCGCCTTAAAAGAGTTACCTACTTACTTGAATTATTTAATTTAACGTCATACGATAACTTGATTCATTACTAAATTACGTGTAGCTAACTTACTTAAAAAACATTTATTTCAACCGCAAAAGTTAACAAATAGATATCTCGTTTATAAAAATCTGCCAAGTGCATGTCAGGCCACGCACAGTAAAGGGTTCCTCAGTCACGTGGATTTAAAATCGTATTAAATAGATAATTATTATACTCCAAGATCCCAGAGCCGCCAGACCTACGTCATTTGTCCAAAGCTGAAATTTTCAGGATTATTAGTACAATGTCTTGTTAAGATGTATGCGTACCCATTAGCTTGAAAGCGGGGCCGTTTGTGAGATAGCGCGAAGTACAGATGGTAAAAATCCTTACTTACCTACGTTAAAGGTGCAAAGCTAGTATTTACAATTTTTTTAAGAATATTATTTAAAATTAAAATTCATTACTGCCAGACACATTCCGTGGGCCATTACTTCTGCCAGACGTCTTGAAAGTTGTGAAAAAATTACGTAAACTACGTTATAGTAGCAAACCTAAATTTTATAACTATATTATATAACTATATTTTATATAACTATATTTTATAACTAAAAAATGTATACATATTATCTAAGGTAGGTACTATTTTAAGACCCTTTGTATACGGCCAGACCAGTCCGAAGGGCCAATCATCCCCCCAGATACCTTTAAATATTTGTAGTAATTAGGAAGCTGAGGTATATCATCTTTGGTATTATTTCAAGAATAGAATTGTAAATTATTAAATGGGCCGTTTAAAGTGGATCAAAATCGCACCCATAGGAGTTGGTTACAAACAAACAAACATACATAGGTGAAGCTAATAAATGAGCGTGTAAAAACCATTTAATATTTTACTTACTATTTTACGTACTTCGCGCTACCTCAGAAACGGCCCCGCTTTCAAGCTAATGGGTACGCATACATCATAACAAGACATTGTACTAATAATCCTGAAAATTTCAGCTTTGCACAAATGACGTAGGTCCGGCGGCTCTGGGATCTTGCTCTATTATGTTTACGTATTAATGTGTTAATTTTGTATGACGTTTTCCAAGTGAGCGCATTTTACAAGTTAAGTCTCCATAACTCCTTAATTAATAAAGTCATCTAATCCGTTATAGTTTTCCTTGAAAGTTCATTATGTTTACCACCATCACGAATTTTTCCAGATTTTTTGATCCAGCCGTTTAGCTTTTAGAGGGGGGGGGACGCCCTGTTTTTACAAAAAAGTGCCCTTTAAAGTGGAATTTCTCGCAAACGGATACCTGAATCAAAAAATCGTCTTAGAAACCCTGTATTGTTTTTAAAATACCTATCTAATGATACCCCACACGATGGGGTAGCCGCGAGAAAAAATTTACATCCCCACTTTACGTGTAGGGGAGGTACCCCAAATAAAAATATTTTTCAAAATGTTATTATAGCACTTTGTCGGCGTAATAACAATACATATTCATGCAAAGTTTCATCTTTCTGCCACTTACCGTTTGGACGGTAAGTCGAGGACGGACGGACGGACGGACGGACGGACGGACGGACGGACGGACGGACGGACGGACGGACAGACGGACATGACGAATCTATAAGGGTTCCGAGTGATATACTTCGGAACCCTAAAAATAATACCCACATTTGTATTATTAATATCACGCCGCTGCATCGTTCGCCCGGCTAGTGAATGTAAACTTATAGTTACATATAATATAATTTGATTACGGCGCCGACAATGCCCAAGAAAGGGGATCCTGAGTCTTTCGAGACTAAACAAGACAATGAGATTATTCTCTTAGAATGTAGACGAGATACGCTATTTGAGTTTGTTCAAATTATTTACGACAATTCAAAAAATGTTCATGAGAGTGTGGAATGTATGGAGGAGTTCCTTAGTTCTGTAGGAACTATTGAAGATATTCGTTCTGAGTTTAGGGAAATAGTCAATGAGCACAATCGCGCTTCACTTAAAAATAATCCCGCATATAAACCTAGTTATAAGTCTTTAAACTCGTTCGAACAGCTGTATTGTCATATAAAACGCGTATTGAAAAGTGTTGAACCACAACCGTCCACAAAGGACACTGAACGTTGTCAGGATGTTCCGACCGACCGCTTAAGTTTAAAGTATAGATTGCCTTCCTTGCCGCCGATCGAGTTAATGTGTTTTGACGGCGACATTCGAAACTGGCCGCTTTTTTACGCTGGGTTCAAGTCAACCGTACACGATAATCCTAGGCTGACTAACTCTGAGAGGTTGTACTATTTAATAGGGAAGCTCTCAAGTAACGCTCAGACTGTCTTCTCAGGCATCACGCCGTCTGCTGAAAATTATGACACCATATTACGATGTCTTATAGACAGGTATGAAGACAAACGCACGCTCGGATATACCTACATAGATCAGATGTTAAATGTTAAGTTGAACGGCCCCGCTTCTGCGTCCAAATTCCAGGCATTCATTGATCAGTTTATCACTGCCGCAAACGCATTAAAAAATTTAAAAATCGATAATTTAAGTGATTTCATACTGCTTAATCTCGCTTTAAAGAAGTTGGACGAGGAAACTATCCGCGCATTCGAGTCTCAGTACCGCGATACGAAAATACCTACTTTCGGTCAGCTGACGGAATTTATTAAAGGACTGTACAAAATATATAATAACATACACCCCACCACAAATACTTCTGCTTCTCGTTCTACACAAAATAAATCGCGACGTCATGTACCTAACCCGCACGCTTATGTAGCAGTGTCTACGCTGCACCAGAAATGTCTCTGTGACAACTTCGTACATGACCACTTATTTAAATGTCCATCATTTAATCATTTAACGCCCTCCGCACGATTTAATTGCGTTAAAGAACGCAACGCTTGCATTAATTGCCTTAGTTTGAAACACAAAGCACGCGATTGTCATTCGAACATGAACTGCCGCAGCTGTGGTCAGAGGCATCACACGCTGCTGCACTTCGATAACGCTCGCAGTCGGGTTTCACAGCAAAACCCTGACAACCGAATGGCCGCCCCGGGAATCGAACCGGGGAACGTAGCCGCCGCGCGCACTACGCGCCCCACTCAATCGTCTCCGCCGCCACCGGCGCAGCCGCCGTCTGCTACACAAATTCACTCGACGCGCGATGTGAACGTATCAGCGCTGCATGCGTCCATTGCCGCGCCCGCACCGAACGCCGCGAATAATAATGTTCAGAGTGCGCAATGTATGCAACCCATAACGGTACTGCTGTCTACCGCTCAGGTTGTTGTTTACGATAGAACTGGACACGCCCATGTCATTAGAGTTCTTGTAGACACGGGATCACAAGTTAGTTTTATTACAAGTGAATGTTGCGCTCGTTTGGGTTTGGATTGCAATAGAAATACGAGGACGATTGTTCGAGGTTTTGGTGGTTCCGAAAAATCTATTAGAGGTTCCACGGAGTTTCAAATATTTTCACGTTTCTCTAATAACGTTCATTTTGACGTATCGGCATTTATTGTCGACCGCATAACGGATAACCTGCCTTCGGTGCCCGTTGATTTATCAGCGTTTACTCACTTGAACTCGCTACCGCTCGCGGACAGTATGTTCGCTACGCCCGCCGAGGTGCATGTGCTCCTCGGCGCGAATTATTTTCCACACTTACTGCTACCAGGCGTGGTACATAGTAATGTTGTAGGAATACCGCCCGCCATAGAAAGTGTTCTAGGATATATAATCATGGGTTCCGCTCCCGTATTATTGTCTAAACACGAAATTAAAAATACAACCGCTTGTTGTACTGTTCTCGAACAGTCGCTGGACCGCATTCTAAAAAAGTTTTGGGAACTTGAAGAGGTCTCCGCTCCGCCCGCCCACAGTCAAGATGACCTTGAATGTGAGAATCATTTCCGCACCACCACTACGCGCGATGCTAGTGGTAGGTATACCGTTTCGTTACCGTTTAGGGACGATGTTTATAAATTAGGGGATTCCCTCGCCGCCGCTAAAAGACGCTTCATGTGTTTGGAACGAAAATTGGAGTCATCAACTACGTTGCGCACGGCCTATAATGATATAATACGCGAGTACATTAATAAGGGCTACATTACCGAGATAGGATCTATTGATAAAATAACTCCCGCCGATTCTTATTTCGTGCCGCATTTTTAGGGTTCCGTAGCCAAATGGCAAAAAACGGAACCCTTATAGATTCGTCAAGTCTGTCTGTCTGTCTGTCTGTCTGTCTGTCTGTCTGTCTGTCTGTCCGTCCGTATGTCACAGCCAATTATTTCCGAAACTATAAGAGCTATACTGTTGAAATTTGATCAGTCGATGTATTCTGTGAACCGCATTAAGATTTTTACATAAAAAAAGAAAAAAAACAATACATTTTGGGGGTCTCCATACTTGGAACTGAAACTCAAAAAATTTTTTTTCATCAAACCTATACGTGTGGGGTATCTATGGATAGGTGTTCAAAAATGATGTTGAGGTTTCTAATATCATTTTTTTCTAAACTGAATAGTTTGCGCGAGAGACACTTCCAAAGTGGAAAAATGTGTGTCCCCCCCCCCTCTAACTTCTAAAATAAGAGAGTGATAAAACTAAAAAAAATATATGTTGTACATTAACATGCAAACTACCAACGAAAATTGGTTTGAACGAGATCTAGTGAGTAGTTTTTTTTTTAATCCCTACTTAATATTATAAATGCGAAAGTACCTCTGTCTGTCTGTATGTTACGCTTTCACGCCTAAACCACTGTATCGATTTTGATGAAATTCGGTATGATGATAGAACTGAACTTGGGAAAGGACATAGGCTACTTTTTACTGCAATAATCGAGATACAAAGACCAAAGCTAGGTGATTATAAAAATACATAAATCGAAGATGTCAAAATGTATCACTGTTTACCTCCTGTCAAAACTTCACAGGTTGCTAGGAATAACACACTTGCATGGCAACCATAATGATAGTTTGTAAATGACATATAGACCAGTAGACCAGAGTAGATAATTTTTGAAAACAAATAAAATTATAGTAGGATGAAACCTATTGGAAAAGGAGGAGAATATTATAAAAATGAAAGGAAACATAATTTACGGGCGATCTGAGGTCGGGAAGGGGTAGGGAGGGAGGTTTTCGGGTCCTTTAACCGGGGCGTGAAAAAGCATCTCACTAAGCCGCCATAGTGTGGGCCGCCATACAATGACCGCATTCGCAGCAAGTGTGGTAGCCCCGACCCTTGGATTCTGCTCATGCTTTCCATCAGGCAGGGTAGAGTCAGATTGGATGGCTAAATATATACAACAAAGGGTAAAAAACGGTTTATCTCGATTTCCAGCAAAACTACAAGGAAAATAGTTAGATGGCAAAGTTGTAGGTAATTAAAAGATCTACAACTTTTTAGGGTTCCGAAGTTTATGACTTCGAACCCTTATAGATATGTCATGTCCGTCTGTCCATCCGTCCGTCCGTCCGTCCTCGACTTGTCGTCCAAACAGTAAGTGCTAGAAAGATGAAACTTTGCATGAATATGTATTGTAATTACGTCGACAAAGTGCTACAATAAAATTATGAAATATATTTTCTATTTAGGGTACCTCCCCTACACGTAAAGTGGGGATGTTTTTTTTTCTCACGGCTACCCCATCATGTAGGGTATCATTATATAGGTCTTTTAAAAACATTACAGGTTTGTTAAGACGATTTTTTGATTTAGGTATCCGTTTGCGAGAAATTCCACTTTAAAGGCAAACTTTTTGTAAAAACAGGCCGTCCCGCCCGCCGAAAAATTTGTGATAGTGGTCCATATAATGAACTTTAAATGAAAACTATAACGAATTAGATGACTTTGTTAGTTCAGGAGTTATAGAGGCTTAACTTTTACAATGCGCTTACTTGGAAAAGTCATACAAAATCAACGCATTAATACGTAAACATAACAATTATCACACACTTGGCCGATTTTTTATAATATCATTGATCAAAACACTATTATTAAAACATCAATCAAAGTTACAACTAACTACAAGAAATTTTATATGATGTTACCTGCTGATACGGAACCCTTCATGGGCGAGTCCGACTCGCACTTGGCCGCTTTTTGTGTGCAACGTTTTGATAAAACGACTACCAAAGTTCGAATGGTTCTAGATGCCTGTTGTAAAACCAGCACAGGGTTGTCACTTAACGAAGTTTTACACTCCGGCCCTAACCTACAGGGTGATTTAAATAGCATACTTTTAAATTTCCGCTTATTTAAAATCGCTATATCCGCTGATTGTCGTCAAATGTTTTTGCAGATTGGTATGCACGAAGCCGATCGCAAATTTCAACGAATTCTTTTTAGATTTTCGCCGCAAGACCGATTAGTAATACTTGAATTTAATCGAGTTTGTTTCGGGATGAAGTCTAGCGTATATCACGCTGTACGCGTCGTTCAGCAGCTAATCGCTGATGAAAAACATAAGTTTCCTACCGCCGCCGCTATCGCATCCAGTTCCACATACATGGATGACGTATGTTTCAGCATAATGTCAAATGACTCATCGCGCTCTGATGAAGCCGCTGCTGTTGCCGCTTGTACGGAACTCATTGACATGTTCAAGTGTGGTCAGTTTGACCTTGTGAAGTGGACTAGTAACTCCCCCGCTGTTCTGCGTGCCATTCCCGCATCGCACCGCGCCTCCTCAGATCTTGAACTAGACAGGGGTGGCACACCACATAAAATATTAGGCACGCATTGGGATAGGTCCTACGATGAATTTAATTTTAAGGTCACCACACCTGAGTCAGGATGTACAAAACGAATTATTCTGTCCGTCATCGCACGCTTATGGGATAATTTGGGCTTAGTGGCTCCCGTCATTTTGCACGCCAAGCTCCTCATTCAGGAGCTATGGCTATTGAAATGTGACTGGGATGACACGCCTCCTCAACGCATTGTGACCCTCTGGTCTCAATTTTGTAGTGAGTTACCTGCGCTCAACACTATCCGCATTCCTCGACATTTAGGAGTGGTTCAGGGGTGCATAGCTAACCTCTTGGGCTTTGCTGATGCAAGCGAACGCGCCTACGGTTGTGTGATTTACCTACAGGTCGCCGTTGGTGCTGTTAGGTCCGTTAGGCTCGTGTGCTCGAAGTCTAAGGTGTCGCCGCTCAAAACCGTTTCTATCGCTAGGTTGGAGCTATGTGCCGCAGTACTTCTGTCGAAGTTGATGCGTAGGGTACTTGACGTTTTTGAGCCGCGCTACAAAATCTCAAACGCATTCGCCTTCACCGACTCAAAAGTCGTTCTTTGTTGGATCAACTCGTCCCCGCACCGCTGGCAAACGTTTGTCGCGAACAGGGTTGTCCAAGTCGTTGATAACTTGCCTGCCAGCTGTTTCCATCATATACCGGGTGTTGAAAACCCCGCTGATTGTCTATCGCGCGGCCTCTCTCCCGCTTCGCTAATAAACCATCCTCTGTGGTTTGAGGGACCGCCGTGGGCATCTGAGGATCCATCAGAGTGGCCAATCGCCGAGTTTAATGGTGATGCCGTCGGTGAGGTTCCGGACATGAAACCGCTCGCGCATACTGTGACCGTACCCGCTAATGAATCGCTTATCTACACGCTCGCTCAACGTATATCCTCGTGGTCGAAGGTATTACGTATTGTTGTTTTCATTTTCCGATTCTCGAAATTGCTACCGCGCAGACCTTCAGTCACCCGCTCAGATCTCGAATTCGCGGAAACTAAAATATTACTCGCAATACAACAGGTTCACTTCCGCGACGACATTCATAAAATAAGAGAAGGTCAAATCTGCTCGCCCGCCTTACAGAGATTGAAACCATTTCTAGATGAAAATGGTCTTCTTCGCGTCGGTGGCCGGCTGTCGAACGCCGACATCGACTATTCGCAAATGCATCCGTGTGTGCTCCCGCGCCACGATCATGTGGTCGATATATTAATCGATTATTATCATAGAAAGCATTTACACGCCGGTCCCGAACATCTGATGTCCTTACTCAGGCATCATTATTGGATACTCTCCGCACGACGTGTTATCCGTCACCGCATACATAAGTGCAATACGTGTTTCAGAGCAAGGCCGCGTCCATCGTTTCCGATGATGTCGGACTTGCAGCGCTCCCGCGTAAACCCGTCTGTAAAGGCATACGCCCACTGTGGGTGTGACTATGCTGGTCCTATACAGTTCACTCCCATGAGGGGTAGAGGCGTTAAGAGCCGTAAAGCATGGCTATGCATCTTTACGTGCCTTACTACCCGCTGTATACACATAGAAGTGGCTACGGAGCTGAGTACAGTCAGTTTTCTCGCCGCGCTCAAGCGTTTTCTTTCTCGCCGCGGACCGGTGCAGTGCCTTTATACTGACAATGGAACCAATTTTGTTGGTTGCCGCTCATACTTACGCGACGTTTATAAATTTCTTGACGAATATCGCCCGCACCTCGAACACGAGCTGACAGAGAGTCGCATCGATTTCAAACACATCCCGCCTGCTAGCCCTCATTGGGGTGGATGCTGGGAGTCGATGGTGAAGGTCGTTAAGACTCATCTCTTCAAGGTGATAGGTCAACAGCTACTCACCTACGAAGAGCTCTTAACTGTGCTTGCTCAGGTCGAGGCACTTATTAACTCACGCCCGCTTACCGCTTTAAGCAGCGATCCCGCTGAGCCATCGGCGCTGACGCCGGCTCATTTTCTTCACACTGCACCGCTATTCTCGCTACCCGCACCGCACGTAGAATCAGCTAACCTTCTCGAGAGACACTCTCTCCTAGACAAGCTGGTTCAATCGTTTTGGCAGCGATGGAGAGTCGAGTACTTGCATAAGTTGCAGGCTCGAGCCAAGTGGACCACGCCCACTACACCGATCCAGCTGGGATCAGTGGTGGTCATCATCGTCGATAACGCACCGCCGCTATCGTGGCCGCTCGGGGTTGTAGAAGCCGTCCATCCTTCGAAAGATGGAACAACGCGAGTAGTCACCGTTAGAACTAGTAAAGGGAGCTTCGTGCGCCCAGTGGTCCGATTGTGCCCATTGCCAAGTCAGTAGTATATTGTTTAAATTCGCACAAATAGTTTTAAGTAGGCTTAAAAGTAAGTTAGAGACATGTATATTATAAACATTTACCGCAACTTTATCCTCATATATTCCGCACTTTTCATGTTTTCCGCAATATTACCGCGTTTTATTATTGTTTTTTTTAAAGGTAACCCTTTAAGGGCGGGGGGAATGGTAACGCCACCTGTCCATGGTGACAGGAACACTGTTAGGTTCTTTATATATCCGCTAGGCGGGGCTGTCGGCATCCATTCCTACCCACATCCAAATCATATTTCCCGCATCGCACGCTAACCGCAAGAGAAGAGAAGAGAGGGAGTACAGTTGCTATCGAAGCGTCCCTGCAGCTCGTCGTTGCTCGCCGCCCGCACCGCTGTTGAGTCCTTAAATTGTGGACTCCACCACCGCGTCTTAAATAGACAATAGATAAATCGTTTTGTTCGCTAAGTGGCCCTGAGGCTTGTCGCGTTATCGGAGCGACGCCCGGACCCACCCGCACCGCGAGTTGCCCGCGCCGCGGACCTGCAGCTCAAGATCACCAGAAGGTAAGCGTGCTTTCCATATTCCGAACCTATCCGCAGCCGCACAGTACACCGCCCACACAGGTTTCAGGCAGCGCTAAGTCGCTGAAGTCATACCCGCTCCCGCCTTTATATGTTGGCGTCAATAATTTCTTTAGCCCAGTAGGTTGGCGCTAACACTGTGTTCCTATAAGTATGTTTGTAAATCCCCCCGCAACTCAGGATTTATACTCCTAATGCGAGTACGGTCTTTTAAAAAAATAAAAACAGTTGTGTCCACAACCTTACTTTGTTTCTGAACCAATTAATTTTTTGGGCCATTTTGCCGCCCCCCTAATTTTGCCGCCCCAAGCTTCAGCTTTTTCAGCTTATATGGTAAATCCGGCCCTAATACATAGCGTCCACGTCCTCCAGTACCGTCTATTGAATCTTAGTGCTTTTTTATTTAATATAGGGTAAACTATACTATTGTTGGCATCTCATCAGTCATTGGCACTTTGCATTTTAAATACAAATATTAAGAATTGCTCTAACAAAAAATACATGGAAATCTGTTTTTCAAATTCTACCACGTCGACATTATGAGAGTTCAACTGAATCTTTTTAAAATGTATCCTGTCAACACGTAAAAAGAAATCATAACGCGAACTACTCGCACCGGTGATTGTCACCGCCGCTTTCTAATATGATCCAAGAAGGCATAAGGTAAGATTATATTATATTATCTTTTATTTCGAGTTTATCATGAATTTGATGTTGTGAATAGTGTTAATATGTTTTGTTTTGGGTTAAATTATTGTTTTGAGTGTATTTTTTCACATTATATCCATTATAAGCCAATGACTGATTGCTATCTGATAATAACTGTACTTTTGATGCCAATTACTGTACTTTTCGGAACATTTTTAAATTTCATAAATTTTTATTTATTAAACTGTGTTTATCTAAATGAATGTGTTTTTATTTCTAAATTAATAAATTATTAAAACGTTTTATGAAGATTAAATTAGAATCTGACATCTAGTTTAATTTTTAAAAACAAATCTTGGCTAAATAGCCTTAAGGTGCCAATCATTATACAGTTTACCCTATATGCTCATATTACTATTATATTCTTGTACATTGTCTTTCGGTTAATATGATGATTATATTATTTGGCAATAATATTGTTAGAAATCATGTTGGTAAAAAGACAGTATGGTTTTGTAAACTTGAATTAATATCAATGAAAAAAAAATACTGCATAAATTAAAAATATTAAATAATTATAATTGCTTATGTTCATAAAAATGCTATGCTTTACCGCGGCAGTCCCCGAGTGCCACATCACTTTTTATTTATTTCGTCAAGGCCACTCAGCCATTAGCGCACGTTTACTTATTACTTAAGTAGCCGTTGTGCTAGTTAAAGTGTAAATGGGGCTTCACTATGATCAGTTTTATATAAATAATAAATATTTTGGACATCTTACACACAACGCCATCTAGTCCCAAAAGCAGAGCTTGTACTATGGCAAGACAACTGATATGAATACATAAACATACTTTTATTTTGTAAATACATACATATATGTATTAATAGAAAAACACCCACAAATATTTGTAGATTATACAAACTTTTTGACCTGACAACGTCTGATAATTCGGTGCACGGCTGCACGCACAAAAAAACATTGACTCATACGGCGTTACCTCGCTCTGAGGCGTTCCATTTAAGGCTTGAAGTGCAAGCGAGAGCGCGGAACGAGCGACAAAGAGGCACAATCAGTATTTTCTTATGACGTTGTCACATTCAACTATCGTCAGGAAACCGAATTTACAGACAACCGATTTTTTTTTTGGTCCTATCGGGGAATCGATCCAGAGCCCTCTTGATCAGCAGCCACATACGCTAACCACTAGACCAAAAAGGCCGTAAATATGGAAAAAGAATAAGGGTACAATGGGAGACCCATGCGAGACGATTCGACCGCAGTGATTTTACAACTTAACTGAAATCCTGAAACTGGAACTGATTTTAACCAAAGCTGTGAGATCAAAATTATCATCCTCATCATTAGCAGTATATTCAGTCTACTACTTGACATAGGGCTATCCCATTACTCACCACTCCTATTGATTTTGGGCCTCTCGCATCCAGCTCCTGCCAGATATCCTGCGCAAGTCGTCTTTCCACCGGGCCTGTGATGGCATGAGTAGAATCCAGGAAAGCATGAGTAGAATCCAGGAGTCGGGTCACCTTGCTCATTGTGAGGGTAGGCATTGTAGCATGGTAACCCATACCATGGCGGTCTGGTTAGATAATTCTGCATCGTTCCCTTGGCCTTCTGAGGCCGAGAGAATGATGCAGAATGATTGTGCCTCCGGTCTCACACTCACCAACGAAATACGACAGCAAGAGTGCTGTCATTATTAGGATGGCCAATATGGCCAGCCCACTGCAACTTCAACAACAAGAAAAAAAAAACACTAACAATAACAATAATATTTTAAATTTATTTCATAACATTATTATTATATTTTTATTTTTTTATCAAAAAAAATAACTACATTATTGAGTTCTCACTAAAACTCCTTAAAAAAATATTATATAGGCGAAAGTAAATCTGTCTGTCTGTCCCGCTTTCACGCTAAAATCACGGAACCGATTTAATTGTAATTTGATACTCAGATAGTCCAGAGCCTAAGATTAGACCGTGATAACAGGCATACACGCGGGTGAAGCCACAGGCGACAGCTAGTAGATAATAAAATTAACACACAAAAGTACCTAAGCAACAAAATTGGCATATAAAAAGTGTGTATTTCAATTCCAACACACCGATGGAATTCACGTCACAAGTGCTTTTATTCGTTGTATTCGTGTGAAATTCACGCTTACGATATTTTGGTCGAGATAAAACTATCCCTAACAACAAGCGTTCCAGCCCTGTTTGTTGTAATAGCTTATAAGATAATAACTAATGACAAAGCGCTGAAGCGTTACGTCTCATTTTTAATTAACACTCGATTTTATTCTTAATCTCAAAAACTCGCGTTTTCCCAAACATAAGACTAATCGAGATCAATTTTCCAGCCCCGAAAACTCCCAAATACCAAATTTCAGCGAAATCGTTAGAGCAGTTTCCGAAATCACAAGTATTAGTAACATTTAAGTAGATGTGAACGATCACGTCACTAATCGATTCAATTCTAAATTTTGTACAGTAGCAACACTATCTAAGATTTCTTTTTTAATTTTATGAACTTTCATTTTATGAGTTTTCAAACTACCCTTTTTTATATACTGTTTGCCACAGATATCACAGTCGTAAGACACACCATAGTGTTTCTGCTGTTTGTGGCGATTCAAAGAATTATTCGTCGGATAATTTTTACCGCACATATCACAAAAATACTTCCTCATATCCGCATCATGGACCTCCATATGTTTATCAAGGTCCTTCACTAATTTTTTACACAGGTCACACTTAACTTTCTCTATTTTGCGGCTGGAGTCATGTATTCTCAACTGGTGTCGTTTCACGAGAGCTTTTTGGGTGAATTTTATGCCACAAATATTGCATTCAAATCTTTTAATACCAATATGGATTTCTAAATGACGGTTTAATGTATATTTTGACAGAAGGACTTTCCCACAGATATGACAAGAAAACAAACTACTCAATACATTCTGTTCTGCATGTGCTTTCGTATGAATGTCTAAATCATTTTTGCTATTTAAAACTGAAGAGCAATATCTACAAGAAAAACGATTTTCGTGTCTTAATCTGTGGATTTTAAAAAACTTCGGACATGCAAATGATTTTGTGCACATGTCACACTGATACGGTTTAGGGTTGCCACTGTGTGCTAATTTAATATGATTTTTTAAATGTTTTTTTGCTGTATACGTTTTATTACAGATAGAACATGAAAACGGTCTCATTTTTAAGTGAACGGACTTGACATGAGAATCTAAGTTGGATTTTTGTGTAAAGGACTTTCCACAGAAGTCACAGAGCATGCCTCTATTGTAACCATTGTGTTGTAAGATATGTTTTCTGAGTGTACATTTATATCTAAGTACTTTTTGACATATATCACACTGATACATTTGGTGTACGTGCGTTTTCTCATGTGCTCTCATTCTGTATTTATTGTCAAATTTCTTTCCACAATGTTGACAGGCGTGAGTTTTGCCGTGAATAGTTTTGACATGTAACTGTAGTTGTCTTTCATATTTAAAAGGTTTGCCACACTGTTCACATTTGCATCGGGTGTAATGTTGCTCTTTAATGTGTTTGAAAATATCTTTTTTCTTCTTGTATTTCTCATCGCAACTCTTGCATGAATATATCATTTCGTTCTTTTTTCTTTCTTTTATTATGTACGTTTCGTATATTTTGTGGCAGGCTTCTGTAAAAAGAGAAATTAATAATAATTTGGACATCAAACACAGATGGTAATGGGAATTCTGGGACTGACACACAGTCACTCCGAGATGTACGGCAGGGAGGACACTCCAGAAGCCACTAATGAGATCCTGGAGCTCCTCCCGACTGCCGATGTAGGATGCCAAGGGGTTTAGTGGGTAGATTGGTTGCCCGGGAGTCCCACACACGCTCTTCGTTTACCCCACGAAGGATATAGTGCGAAAAGCATTACCCGCTTAAACAAAGGACTGAAATAGAGGTGTCACTAGTCCCATGGGACTATTGAGACGAAAAAGCTTCACTTGTCCCATCATGGAACAACTCAATGGAATTAGTGCTATAGACTCCTTATTTCTTATCTTTATCATACGAAATATATTTATTAATATTTTTTTATTTAAGCCTACCAAAGTGATCCTTCTCTGCCTGATGGAAAGCATGAGTAGAACTCTCCACCGGAATTGGGCCTCCGGTTTCACACTCACTAACTATACGACAGCAAGAGTGCTGTCATTGTTAAGATGGTCTTCTGTGTGGGGTAGTACTGCCCCGGTCAAGCTGGCCCATTCGTGCTGAAATAAACGTGACTTATAATCAACAGCCTTTATCATTCCCCAGCTGGACACAGGCCTCTCCTAACATGTAGGGTTCGTTTCCAGTTTTCCTTCTCTTTGCAGTGCTGTTGTCCTGTGTAGTTTGCTCAACCTGTCCTTAGTCAACTCTTACGACACGCACGGGATCAATATGTGAAAAAAACAATAAACTTACTCATTTTTTTGCGCTTAAGTACAGCAGAGAGTCGCAATTTATCTTCAGGAGGTTCTGGTTGATTCTCTGTCTCTTTGATATTCTTTTCTACCGTCTTTTCTTTGTCCACGTTTTCTGAAAGGAGAAATAAAGAAATCTATAAAATCAGTGGGATTTGCGCCGAACTAATACTAAATCGAATCAAATCAAATCAAACCATTTTATTTCAAATAAACCATACAACGGCACTTTTGAAACGTCAAGTAGTCAGTCAGTAGTCAGTCGTGAAGCTAATCGTCTGTTCCAATTCGTAGATCCTATGGAGAAGAACAGACAAGAAACTCCATGGACACTCTTTTCCAACATTGTTTTTACAATTTTTGGTTACATTGTTTAAGGCATTTTATTGATATGTGAGGACAATGTAACGATTCTGATATTTACACATGTAGTGTCCAAAAATAATTAAACAATAAATAGAAGTTGTGATATGACCAGCCCCGACTGGCGGCGCCCGTATCACGAGCATGACCCATGCACCAGCCATCGTCCAGTTCAACCATATCGTAGGGAGCCGAACGACCCGCTACACACGCCACCGCCAGCAGGACTTTCGAGCGAGCATGACATACTCACAACCGCCAGTCAACAAACTTATGCTACCAGTGACTACAAAGTGCTCACATGTACAATTCAAAATGTTCGCAGTTATACAATAATAAAAACCATTTATAATTATGCTACTCTCTACTCTAAGAATGCGATAAATATTTGGATCATGTCAATAAAAAGTAATTTAATATGCAATAATGATATTACAAAAAAATAATAATAATATAATGTCAAACAACAAGATACAATTAAAATAGCAATAATCCATGTCAGAAATATGGATATCCAATGTCAAAAAAAAAAATAGAAATATAAAAATGTCAATTATTATGATAAAATTAACATATGTCAGAAATACAAACTAACTTCTAAATAATTTGAGAATTAATCACTACACATGATAAGAGTTGAAAACAATTAATATTGACTATCTCAGTGACGCAGTGGTAGCTTAAGAGACCGCTGTGTCGGTCACCTAAGTCATCATCTCAACCAAGATGCCTACTTCTGTATATGGGTCACCCAGGCTCCCCACGAAAAACGGATCTGTGCTGTCGGGATGCAATAGTTTCCCTCAACTTTCACCAGGACGTAAGATCACCTTGTGGAGGCCTACCCACGCTGTGTCTTCCAATAAGCAATCAGTCCTATATTTTTTTTGGAGGCCGCCCATTTTAATCAATCTTTGATCTTTAGAACATCATACAAATCTCGTTTTTTAGAATAGTGAAATTTCTAATTGGTCACTATTAAGTTGTTCAAAAACTCTATACAAAAGTTCAAAGACAGTTTACAATAGAATAAAAGGCAAGAACAAAACAGAGGCGATCATTCCAAGTTGCCCTAGGCGACTATAAACAATCACCGAGGGTAAGCAATGACGCCGTGGTGAGTACCTGGAGGGGTACAGACGAGGTCCAGCGCAGAAGTGGGATATTATGGGTTGTTAATGAGAACAGTATCATCAAAACAAAAGCTTACCTTCGCTTTTGACATCAGATTTTTCAATTTCCACTTCAACGGGGTCCACTTTAATAATTGTAACTTCTGAAACAAAAACATTTTTTTATTTACTTAATCTACCAGCTTTGCCTGCACTTCCGCCCGCGTTCATGCCATTTATGCCTCATGTAAAATCTATATTACTGTAAAGTTTCGTTTAAATCAACCTAGAAAAATCAGTTGGTGAGTGAGAGATCGGAGGCCCACTGATTCAGAAGCGTCTCAGTAAGCCGCCGTAGTGTGGGTCACCATTCTGTATTGTCTGTACTCACAATGAGGATGGTGACCCCTGTGACGACTTACCACATACGGCGCAAGCGAAAAACATACAACAGCGCAATCTATCGAAAGAGCACTGAACCACGAAGAAACACGGATTAAACTATAGAATAACTACTAAACCTGAATCGCGATATAGAAATTCTCGCGTCGATTAGCATATATATAACACCCCAACCTTTGAGCCGTGGCCGCCAGGCATGATCACCTCGCTTGGTAACAGGATCCTCCCCTTGTGATGGAGGAACACGACGCCTGAGCCTCCACAACGCCTACTCTTAGATTCTGCTCATGCTTTCCATCAGGCAGAGTAGTCACTTTGGTAGGCCTAATTATAAAAGAGAAAATAAAATAGTTTTAGCTGTCTATGTATGTATTTATGATCTACTATAGCACGTTTTACTTCTTTCACTACCAATTTTAATGAATGAGGTGTCAATACATACTTGTAACGGCTTTTTTCGCGGGCGAACGACGACGGCGAAGAGGGGTGTGTGTGGGACTCAGGGCAAAACAGTCTACCCACTAATTCCCGCGACGGCCTACCTCAGCAGTCAGGAGGAACTCCAGTAACGCCTCAGCGGCTTCTGGAGTCCTTCCTGCCGTAACCCATGATTGAGGTAGGTATATCCCATAAAGGACGATTTCACGTCTCTCACCGTTTTACAGAGTAATAGGCGGAACACCGACCCGCCTTAGACAACACCCCCGGCTGCACTGGGGTGTCACCTGTCTCGGGTCGTTTTGCTGCGGTCACATCTTCCCTAAATGTGACCGCAACGGCAATTCAAAATTTTAACATTACATACATATTCGGGTTATTGTTTTAAAACTGACTTTTAAACTGCACGGTTGACTTAGTGGTTTAAGCGGACGCCACGACGCTTTCTACTGCGCCAAGTGTTGTTGATTCAAATCCCACATGGGACAACTGGGATTGTTTGTGTGATCGTGAAGCTTAGTTGGAGGCCTTCGGGCGGCTTAAAAACACGCAAGGTAACGTAGTCACAATTTGTCTTGCCAATTCCCAACCGGCACTCGGCCAGCGTGGAGACGTGTGGCGATAACCCTCTCCGAGCTCAGCAGTGGAATATTATGGGTTGATGATTGATTGATTGAAGCACAGTTCCCACACTGGTGTTGGGTGGTAACTATTATCAGAGCAGTATGATATATGACATTGTTCTTTTCTTTCCTACAATGTCAGAGTATTGCGTAACAGAAAGCCGGATCAATGATCCCGCGGTGCTACAATTGTTCTTTAAATTGAAAATGCTCGTTTAAGAGAAGCGAGACAACTTAGGCAAGGCAACAGTACTGAAAAGAGAAGGAAAACTTGAAACAAACCCTGTACCGACTCGTCTTTAGACCGTGTATAGGATATATCCTAATTTTCAAAGAGAGGCCTGCTTCTAGAATTAGGCTCTCCTATGACTCTACTCTGCCTGGTGTAAAGCATAAGTAGAATCCAGAAGTGAGGGCTACCACACGGTCTGCGAATGCAGGCTGTGTGGCGATGCCGACCCACACTATTACGTTTGAAAATACACATATTATAATTTGCAATATTGTGGAAGACTGGTGCCTAAGCTAAGCTCGATGCTTGTGTTTCAGGACACCAGTATGATTTCACATAGTGCTGCGTCCACTATCCACGCCGCCCGCATCAAACGCATCTTATCAGTCAGGATTTCGCACAGGACACGGAACTATAAAAGCTTTAGCTTAAGCTGCAGATGATATACTGTCAGAGTTGGTAACAGTTCGATTTTGGTGCTGTTGGACTTTTCCAGAGCTTTCGATTCTTTAAATATAGAACGGTTATTAGCCAAGCTAATTCATTATGGAATCTCCTCAGGAAGCTCCTGTTAGTTCAGATCTTATCTTACAAATAGATACCAACAGGTAGTTACAGTTGATGGCAAGGGCAATAATGTGAAATCGAAAATGCCCACTGTAAGAGGAGTCCCGCAGGGCTCTATTTTGAGTCCTTTGCTCTTTGTAGTTTTTACAGCCGACCTGCCTCACATCCTACAATATTCTAAAGTACACCTGTATGCAGATGACACGCAAATTCATATATCAATTAGACCAACAGATACCTGTCAGGCCACAAGCCATATATTAAATGACTTGGAGCGCCTCCTTGATTGATCTAAGAAAAACACTGCTTCAAAAATAAAATGGATGTTGACGGGTACTAAGCATCAAATAAAAACCGCAGGCCAATTATCACTAAAGTTTAATGGGGGACACTTGAAAGAGTTAAGGCTGCAAGGAATTTGGGACTTGTGATGGATGATGAGTTGCGTTTTTCGGAGCATATTAATGGACTGATGAGGAATTTCATAGGTTAAAAGTTTTATATGGTATTCGAGAATTTCTCTTTGAGGACGTTAGGAGGTTGCTTTCGGATCTATTGGTTCTCTTATTTTTTAACTATTGCAACGTCGTTTATGGACCCCGACTTCATCAAAATACAAAAAAAAATACTATCCACATGTCCAAAACACCTGTATACGTTTTTATTATGAAGTTCTAAAACGGTCACAAATCTCTCCAATAATAAACGAGAAGAGACATCTAAATATGGAAGCGCGACGTCTTTTACATCTATTTTGCTTCACACTATCCCTGTGGTAAGGGATTAAGAAAACAGAGTGTCATCACCTCTATTCATCCCGTGGGTGTCGTAAAAGGCGACTAAGGGATAAACTACGCAAGACAAAATCAATGCAAAGAGAAGGAAAACTTGAAACCAACCCTATACCAACCCGTCTGGCCAACGTGGTTTAGCAGGCCAAAACCTCCTTTCTAAGGAGAGGCCAATGTCCAGCAGTGGACTGTTGAAGGCTGTTGATGATGCTTCACACATAAGATCATCAATACAAAGGTCCTTTGAATTTATACGATATTGAATACTAGGTCCAAAGTTATTTTGAAACTTGTTATACAAAGACAGGACACAGGGCCATAACGGCTGTTTCAAATACGCTGCATCAAAAGATTTGGAACATCATACCACCAGTTAAGAGTTATAAAAAAACACAGTTATATTTAAAAATAAATGAAAACAATTTTTTCGTTAGTCATGTATTAAATGAACTTTCCATACCTGAAATCTACTTTCAGTGTGTGTCGCACACATACTCATTATCGTTTTATTATTACCTTTTGTAATGTATGATCATGAAATAATTTTATATAATATTATAATATTTTAAGATAAGTTAGTTAGCTAGTTATAAACCTTCAGAAATGGAGGCAGGCTCTTGAAAGCAATGGCCTCCGCATCAGTAGAAGCAAGATCGAGTACATGGGATGCAGCGAGTGGGATCCACAGAGTTAACGAGGGATGGCTTAAATGGAGAACTCTCTCTGGAGTGTTGTGTGATTCCAAAATGCCGAGTGATAGCCTGCGATAATGTACGAAGTCGAGTGCTGGGCCACAAAAAAAAACAGCATGAACAGAAGATGCACATAATGAGTATATCAGAGGATTATTCGAAGTCGCTCCTATTGCTGAAAAGATGGCTGAAAGTTGAATGCGTTGGTATGACCATGTGATGAGATGTGATGAAGAACACGTCGTAAGAAAGGCCTTAGCTATCTCAGATAAGAAGAAAGGTAAGGGAGGACCACAAGCCACGTGGTGGACAACCGTTACCATGGGACATGGGACGAGTTCAGGTGGTGGAACAGACAACCCAAGACCGAATATCTTGGCGCCTTAAAACGAGGAGGGTCGACTCCAAATAAAAAGGGAGAAGGCAAAGCAAAAGAAGAAGAAGAATATTTTAAAATAAGTTACATTTGTAAACGGGAGGCAAAGGTTTAAACTAAAAACCCTGGTAATCCATGAGAAATCCAAGCATAAGCTGACGCTTGGATAATTTGCTTTCGATATTATAGTTTTTGTGTATTTTTTTTTTCAATTCTGTAATACTGAAACCAATTAACCCTTATTATATTCTTATATATCAACATAACTGAGAATACTCTTTTCGTTAAATCTATTCCAATCGACTAAACCTCAATACTTCTTCAAGTGAACAGAAAAAAAAAACAAGTAAAAATAATAATGATTTATTCAAAGTTTATCTTAAAATACTAAAAACATGACAACTATGATTGATCAGCGAATAACTGGGCCCACATAGGAGGTATTACATTTTTATATATTTCTGACATAACTGCCACGGTGGCGTATACGGCTGCGGTGCTTGAGGTTTCGGATCGATTCCTCGGTCGGACCAAATGTTTGAGTGATCCGTTAACACTTGTTTCGGAATTTGGGTGTTTTCTATGTATAAAATAAATGTATTTACAAAAAAACAATTTTTATGTATTTATTTCAGTTGTCTAGTACGCATAGTAGAAGTTCTGCTTAGTTTGGGACTATATGACGCTGCGTGGAAGATGTCCAAAATATATTTAGTTATTTCGAGAACAGGGCATTCGCTATAAGAATAAAGTGACCTCATCGATCGAGCCCCGCCCTCTCCACTGATAAAGCTTCTTCTTCAAAGCTTTCGTACGAAACTATAATTTGTGGGTAGATTTAGACCCCAATTTAGACTCGCAAATAAAAATAATCGCATGTCACTACGAACTCACACATGACAGTTAAACACAATTGTACACACACATAAACACATTCTGTGTCATAACAGTATAATGTGTGTACCTACTTTAGATTAAGCTTTGACAGAGAGTAACGTCTGCATAGGCCTACCAAAATGACTCTACCCTGCCTGATGCACCACACTTATACTATAGCAGACAATAAAATATGGCAGCCTACACGATGGCGGCTTAGTGAGATGCTTTTTCACGCCCCGCTTGAAGGACCCGGGATCGTAGTGGGAATAAAACACGTGAGCTCGAAGTGAGTTCCAGTCTTTGACTGACAGGAAGGAAGAGCCGAGCGAATATAATGTGCTAGTCACAAACCTGATCACCTAAATTAACTTTGAGCACAAGTCTTTCCTGCCAAATTTCAGACACATCGTCTACTTTCATGAAGTCCATCATTGTATTAGAAAACATCCGCGGTGCAGACGCCGACGAGAGTAACGGGGTGTTGTATTTTATGAAAAGTTTTTTGATCTCCACATGATTGTTGAGCATACTCAACTCTGAACTATTCTCAGAAAAATAATTATATACAATATGCTCAGCTTTTGACGACGGATCGTTTGTAATTTGCTCGGAATCAAATTCAAAGAAGTCGTCTTTCTTTGATTCGAACAATGGTTTTAGGTTATCTGTGGTTTTAGGTATATTACTTGCTACTTCACTAATAAGTAGGTTTTTAATTCTCAGAAATTGCGATTCTTCAATTAAAGATGACCATTTCAATTTTTTGTATTTCGGATGCGTTATTGCAGCTAATGCAGCATTTTCTGCATTTTCACCAGAAATGTTCAGATAGTCCTTGAACTGATATTCAACAGAATTCAGATAAGCTTGGACTAATTTTTTATAGTACGAATACGTATCTCCTTCTGCGAGCAATTGATCTAACTTCTTTTTTAATGTTAGTATTGTTGGGAATAAATTGCCGTAATAATTGTCATTTTCACCTTGGAGAATATCTAGAGCATCTGCTATAGGTTGTGTGCTCGTCAAATATTCATTTATATAGTGGAATTCCGTTTCAGAAATAGTTGTATTTAACCTTAAAGCTACCCGCAATGAATTATACTTGTCTCTTATATTATAAATTTCTTTTAAGGCTTTGTATATACTGTTCCATTTTGTGATATTTGGTTTTGTTAGTCCGTGACCCAAGACACTAAAAATAATACGACCGGATTTGTGTGTATTTGTAGCCTTCCATAATATGTTACATTTCTTTAAAGTTTGTTTGTGAATTACTGTTTTTTCAACTACCTTACTAGCATTGATAGCACATTGGTTCAGAATATCAGTTGCACATTTTAATTGATACGGCAAATGTTGTTTTAAGAAGTCTTCAGTTGAAATTTTATTATCGTTGCAATTACGATCCGATTCTTTAGTATATAATTGAGATTCAGCACAAGACTGGCTTTCTTCGCCACAGAAAATGTTACTAGAATGAACACCGAAACTCTCAAAAGCTTTTATAATCTTGTTTTCCTCAGTTAACACAAGAGTATTAAATTTTTTATTGTGAAACAAATTAAATTTATTAATTATTTGACGAATCACAATAAACAATGTTTTCAGACTGTAAGTATTTTTGAACGAATGACACGTCAAAGCTTTAGATGTGCGTTTTAACGTATGTTCATCGAGCCAATGAGCTATTACACCTATGAAGCCTGTTCGAGATCTAGACCAAATATCAAATGTCACAAAAACATTCTTTGTTTCTGCCAGTTCTTGCTTTACTATTTTACGTTCGTCACTAAAGCACTGAATTATTTTTTTCCCTAGGGCTTGCTTATTCATTATTTTTAAATCAGGATTGGAACGTTGGATTAACCGTCGAAAGTAAGGATCTTTGACCGAAGATAAAGACACCATCGAACTTATGAAATATTTTACGAAATCTTGATCGAAATCACTTTGAGAATATGGAATTAAATTTGTCAAACATTGTCCCTGAGGCCTCATTGGAGATTCTTTATTCGTCAAAGATCCTTCACAATTGGGTACTGAAGAACTAACAATTTTACACCTTTTGCTTTTCACATACGCTTCAAATTCGCGTGGAGTTTCGTTACCATGTTTCGTTATCAACTGTGTCTGGTAAATTGATTTACGCTTCCTGTTTGCTCTAATTTTCACATGATCAGGTAAACGTTTTTTGCATGAAGCCGAAACTTGACTGGTTTGGGATAGATGAGGAATTATTTCAGAGAATCTGACGTCAAGTAAAGTTGAGTGTGTATCACTATTCGACGATGTGCTCGGCATATCTTCTTTAACCGTACTATCATCTTCGTACGAAGTTGGGTTCATTCTTATATCTATTTAAATAGAACAAAGGATTAGTAGGCAAGCTTGACGTGTATTAAAGTTTCAAGATGGCGGTCACAAAAATAATTCAGCAAGTTTTTTGTATACCTACCCGCATTTTTTAAATCATAATGAATCCAAAAATGTGTTATAGGTTTTTTTTGCTTTAGGGATATTTTCGCCTACGCGAAATTATACTAAAAGCGATTACTATTTTTTTTTATTCGGGCCTACTGTTTAGTGACTACTCTGTCTGGTGGTAAACATGAGTAGAATCCAGGAGTAATAGATCCTAATTTCTTTAAGACTAGCATCGCTTAATATAATATCTCACCTTCTTTTACAGGAACTGTATGCCATTTTTCACTATCTTGTTCTGAATAATCAGCATCTGAAAATAATAATTTATTTATTTACTACATGGAAGACCAACAGCTATTTATATCTGAATATATCGTCATAACCGTCTCTAGAAAGCCAATTACAAGTCTGCACTGATAGAAATATATATAGATACAGTTTGAGTGTCATTATCATCATCATCAACAGCCTTTAACAGTCCACTGCTAGACATAGGCCTCTCCTTAGAAAGGAGGTTTTGGCCTTCTACTATACCACGATGGCCAGACGGGTTGGTATAGGGTTGGTTTCAAGTTTTCCTTCTCTTTGCATTGATGTTGTTTTGCGTAGTTTATCCCTTAGTCGCCTTTGAGTGTGATCGAGCACAATATAATAAATAATATTGAGTTCGAAACCTATCTAAACCTGTGCACGTACTCAACAACTTACAATTTCAAGTGAAAATATATATATTCGTGCGTGTCTGTGGCAGCGACAACCATTTTAATATTTTTAAAATAGATAAAATAGTAATTTACCCATAAGCAAAGTGAATTCGTGTTAAAATACCATTATACTTGAGTGAAAACGTTATCTAGCATTTACAATAAGATCTTATTAACTCATATAAAAATAATCAGCGGAGAGTCTGATTGAGAGCTTCCAAGTGCATAAAATCAACTATGCATAGTGTTTTTACTGTATACGGGACTTGCTTTTTAGGGTTCCGAAGTTTATGACTCGGAACCCTTAGAGATTCGTCATGTCCGTCTGTCCGTCCGTCCGTCCTCGACTTACCGTCCAAACGGTAAGTGCTAGAAAGATGAAACTTAGCATGAATGTGTGTTGTAATTACGTCGACAAAGTGCTACAATAAAATGTTGAAAAAAAAAATTATTTGGGGTACTTCCCCTACACGTAAAGAGGGGATGCTTTTTTTTTCTCGCGGCTACCCCATCGGGTGGGGTATCATAAGATAGGTGTTTTAAAAATAATTAAGGGTTTTTAAGACGATTTTTTTAATAAGTATCGGTTTGCGAGCTATTTCACTTTAAAGGGCACTTTTTTGTAAAAACAGGGCGTCCCCCCTCTAAAAGCTAAACGGCTTGCTTAAAAATTTTAAAAAATTCGGGATGAAGGTCCATATAATGAACTTTGAAGGAAAACTATAACAGATTAGATGACTTTGTTAGTTCAGGAGTTATAGAGGTTTAACTTGTAAAATGCGATCACTTAGAAAACGTCATAAAAAATTAACGCATTAATACGTAAACATAACAATTATCTATTGGATACGATTTTAAATTCATGTACCATTATGGGTAACTGAGGAACCCTTGCAAAGAGCAGGAAAAGTTGAAACCAACCCGTCTGGCCAGCGTGGCATAGTAGGCCAATACCTCCTTTTCAAAGAGAGGCCTATGTCCAGCAGTGGACTGTTAAAGGCTGTGTTGATGATGATGATGACGAACCCTTTCTGTGCGTGGCCTGACACACACTTGGCCAATTTTTAATATTATCGCGAATAAGTCCCGTATGCAATAAAAATATGAGTATGTATAAAAAACGCGAAACTCTAAAAACTCTACATAGTGTATTAATAAACAATGCAAACAGTGATAAACATAGTGATTTCATTTTATATTCTTAGCTAAATAAATATGGCCAATTTAAGTAACAACTTAGTACCGTGAAAGTGATTAAAAACGATAAAAATATTCAACAGTTACAAACTCAAGAACAGACGACTCAAACCCCTAACGGTTAAATCTGCACAACAGATGTCCAACAGATGTGGACACTTCGACAAGGGACAAAGGATCTAAACTTGGGATAGACATCAAACTTGCGTCAGGATCTTTTTGTGATTATATAATTTTAAATGAAGTATCCGGAAGACAATGTAACACTGAGAAGGAGGCGAACAGCAATAAATCACTCAAATGTGTCACTCAACAATTTTAATATAGGTATAATAACTACTTTTTCCCTAGCACTTTAGTGAAATATTAACTGTAGGTACTTTTGTCAACATATTATTACGTTTTAAATAGTATCACATCGAAATATGTGTTCGCGTCGTATAATTTACGTACGACACGAACAGATTAGTTCCTACCCAACACCTAAAATCTTTTATTCAGACATCCGTAAACAGAACTAGATCTTTTTCATAAATTAGAAGATCGAGGTTGTTGTTGTTTGTAAAAAGAAAAGAAATAGGTAAATAAATAGATAGAGCATTTTTAAAAACTGTGAGGAAACATTATCAGGTCCTGCTCCTTTGGTATCCAATACTAAGTATTTTAGTAACGTCATTTTTTTGACTATAATTTGGCAATAATAAATAATTTAATTCTTGTAGTGGTTATAATTAAATACAATAAATAATGTACGCGTACTGTGGCAACATCAGTAGTGACTTCTTCTTTTTCTAAAATAGCGAAATAGTACTTCATTTAAAAAAACTAAAACATCAAAAAATTAAAATTTGTATCTATATAGTCAGATTTATGCTGTTGATATTTACGATAACCTCCGCATATACTTTCGCAGGGGACTTAACATTCATAAAACTGACCCAAAAAAAACCCCGACTCGGTATAACAATTTGTGGATCACAAAGTGTTGTCCCATGTGGAATTTAAACTCACAACACATGGCGCAATTGAAAACGGCGTGGCGACCACTAAATCATTAGGCCCACCGTGCCGTTTTGTACAAAGCATGAAGCAACCCTAATTGATACTTTACCATCTTCCCTTACGAATTCATAGGTAGTAGAGCCACGCTGATTTCAGCACGAATGGGCCGACTTGACCGGGGCAGTACTATCCTCACACAGAAGACCACCCTAATAATGAGAGCACCTTGCTGTCGTATTTCGTTGGTAAGAGTGAGACATGACAGCATGCAGAAGCATCTCCCTAAGCCGCCATAGTGTGGGTCACGGTGCTGCATTGTCTGTGGATTCTACTAATGCTTTCCATCAGGCGGAGTAGAGTCACTTTAGTGCCTAATAAATAAATAAAAACATACCTCTGTGCGAAACTCCTTCTACATTCATATTATTAATCTCAGCGTCATTCAATTCAACTTCAGTTTTAACTTGAAATTGTTCATCTGAAATACAATAAATAAATATTTCGGACATCTTTCACCCAACGTCATACAGTCCCAAACTAAGCAAAGCTTGTATTATGGGTACTAAACAACTGATATTAATACATAAACATACTTTTATAAATTGTATAAATAAATAAATACATATTAAACACATTACATAGATATTTGTGGATCACACATGGTCAGACCCAGGTATCGAACCCGAGACCTCCCCAATCAGCAGCCGTATACACTAATGACTAGACCAATAAGGCAGTCAATAATATAACACAATATAATAGCATCATCATCAACAGCCTTCAACAGTCCACTGCTGGACATAGGCCTCTTCTTAGAAAGGGGGTTTTGGCCTACTATACCACGCTGGCCAGATGGGTTGGTTTAGGGTTAGTTTCAAGTTTTCCTTCTCTTTGCATTGATGTTATCTTACGTAGTTTATACCTTAGTCGCCTTTTACGACACCAGCAGGATGAATAGAGGTGGTGACACTCTGTATTCTTAATCCGTCACCACACGGACAAAAGTATATTTTAATTAGGGGGATTAGGGTATAACTCAGCTAAATAATACATAAATCACACTTACTAGTACAATATACTTTAAACTTCTGCTCACAAGCTAAAACTTGTTGTCGAAACTGAAATGCTTCTCTAAGCCTCTTTATACAATCATCACATATCATATACGAGGCTTGCTCCATAGCCGGTTGAAACACCTATTAGAGAAATAACAAAATTAGATTCAAAACTGTCCTATACTACCATGCGAAGCGCAAAAGCGGTTTCTCAAAAAAAAACGTAAATTAGATTTTTATGTGATCAAATAGGTAAGAAAAATATGCATAGTCATCTATAAAGCTGAGCTTAAAATATTGCTTGACTGGGTTCTGTGTGTGTGTGTTCAAAAATATTATATTACATTGAAATCGGTGTACAGTTTAGCTTCAGAAGTGTAACAGACAGAAAAAGTTAATTTCTAATATTAGTATGGTTTAATATGACAGCCTCATTGATATAGTGGTAAGCTTCTGCAACTGTTGATCAAGGTTCGAATACCAGGTTCGAATTTCACTTTGTATCAGCTGTATTTTAAAACACTTAATAAATATAAAAATTTCACTAAACTTCCTTACTCCTGGCTCTTATTAAGAATTTATTTTAAGAAAATTCCAATAACACTCTCGGCTCCAACTGGTATAAGCTCTTGATCAGAAATCCCATACGCTAACCACTAGACCAATGAGGTAGTCTTAACTGCAGCACAAACTTCCAAGGATATGTAACATAGAGATACTTGATAGATAGATTATTGAGGATGGATATAGGTTTAATAGACAAAATCTTGTTACTTTAATACTATTCTATGCTAAAATAATCATTCTATCAAACAGTAAGCAATGATTTATATTTCTCTAGAAAAAAAAACATTAAGTTTTGATGATGCTGTCAATCTCATATTTGTTAGGTTTTTATTCTGATAAAACTTAGTTACAACTTAGATTAGACAGAATATTGGCTCTTGCTAATATAAGGCACATAAACCGTTCGAAATTATTTATGATTTCAGTACATATAAGTTTAATTTGCTTACTTCAATTCCTAGAGTCTCCTGCAACATTGTTTCGTAGATTTCTTCACTGTTTTCGCTTTGATATGCTAGGTTAAGTTTCTTGAAACAACCGTCGGCATGACAGCAACGACACAGTGTACTCAAATTGAATATTTCGCTCATGTTTATTTAATATTTGAGGGATATTTTAACAATAAACAATACTCGCGAACCATCATCTGCGTAAAGCATAGAGTATAGTAATATAGGTGGAATAGAGAGCCCACTCACAAGAATTTTTGACACCTATATTTGAAGTGTCGCCACCTGGTATCATATCCGCCGAACTAACGGCAATAGCTATATGCAGTGTCTCCATATGTAAATCAAGAGTTACCGTGTTGCCAGGGTAAAAATACGGTGTTTCTTGAAAAAAATACGGTGAATATGCAAAAATTGTACCGTGTAAATTACCGTGTAATTTTTCAAAGGAAAAAACAATATTATGAACTAATCAAGTCTGAATATTTTGTTATTATTCTGAATCAGACTCTCCTAGCACGACAGGGTCTCTTTCATAAATGGATTTATTCATTTTTGACAACATTTCGTTAGTTGGCCTGAAATCCACACAGTTTTTGCATTACTTCTAATTGATTGCTGGGTGAAATGTTTCGCTTTTTTTTTTTGTTCGAAGTTTGTTTCTTTTTTTCGTTTTGATTTCATTGACTTGGCTGAAAATGCGCTCGCAAATTCCTTTCTTTCTCATATAGAAATAACGACGAGAATAGATTGTGTAGCAAGTTGAGATAAACTTCTAGATATTGGGGATACCCCTTGGGATTTTGCAGTGCTGCCATTACAAAACTTGTTAAATTGATAGACTGAGATTTGCTTTACACAGTAAATGATAAAATATTTACAACAACGTTATTTCTAATGGTAATACGGTGATATTTGACACGGTAATACACTTATTACCTTGACGGTAGATAGATACCAAATTACGGTGCATCTACGGTAATTACCGTGTATATGGAGACACTGGCTATATGTATATATATACCTATTTATTAATTATAGGTATAGCTATGGGGTTTAAATGTAGTAGTAGGAAGTAGGTAATTTAGTACATGCATTATAAAAAAAGCAGTTTTGCAAACATTTTGTATTTGTTTGTGCAGTAGTTAGCGCTTGATTCTTGATGACAATGAAATAAGTAAAATGAAATTTCATGAGGAAAAATAACCTGAATGTTTGCAAAACCGAAAATTTTATAATACAAACAAAATCAAACTTTAATGTAAATATTAAAGTCATTTATTCACTTGTATGTTTTATATAATAATGCTTAATATAATAATTTTGAGCACATATCTTCATTTCATCCTCACCATCGTAGGAAAGCTTCCCTGATAAAATCCGATTTATTGACTTACACCAATGTTTATGTTTATTGTCACATCTGTGAACTATGTTTTTAATTTTTCTTTATGCGTTTCACATTTAAAAGGATAATCTACAAAGATTTCTATTACTGTTTCTTCTTTCTGAAGCTTTATCAAAAGCTTTACACCACAATAATCACTGATAATCACACAAAATAGAAAAAAAACTACAAATACGCATATACGCCGAAAGTAGATAGAAACCATTTTGTTTTTTTACCGGATTATTGCCATACCCAAAAAAATTGTATAAAAGAATTTAGAAATTTAAAATATTGTCGAAATTAATTAAAAATGTTGAAATAAATGTGTTACATATATTTAGAGAGTAATTTTTTTAACGATTTATGAAGCAGGTCTTTTTGAAATTAAAATTATATTGCAATTTTATTGATATTGACCTAAGCGCCATCTATGATATTTTTAGACACTAGTTGCTTGTAAGTTTAAGCGGATCTTATACGAGATCGCGGTACTGTCTAAGCAGAAAAGTGGAGACCTACATCAAGTACGACAGTGTCCCCCCCCTGGCGTAAAGCCATGATTAACTGATTAGTGATTTGATTGATAGCACTCAAGTGCTACCAACTCTCAAAATTTTATCTCCCTAAAATCTCAATCAAAAACCCCTAAAATCCCCACAATTACTAGGGATTCCCCCATTTTATTTAATAATTATAAAATAAATAATTAAATATTTTTAAATACTATACTAAAAATATTTAAAGAGTAATATAATATCATTAAACAAATAATAAATTTCAAACAATCAATAAATAATTTCATTTAGCAACATCATATTTCGAAATTCTTTATTTATTTATGGATTTATTTCAGATCACCAACAAATGATACACACATCAAATATGAATATAAAGAAAAAAAAAACAACCCTGTGCTCATGCAGTTATAGGTCATCAAAAGCCTTTAACAGTCCACTGCTGGACACAGGCCTCTCCTTGAAAAGGAGGTATTGGCCTACTATACCACGCTGGCCAAATGGGTTGATATAGGGTTGGTTTCAAGTTTTCCGTCTCTTTGCATTGATGTTGTCTTGCGTAGTTTATCCCTTAGTCGCCTCTTACAACACCCTCGTGGGATGAATGGGGTGGTGACACTCTGTGTTCATAATCCGTCACCACACGGACAATTAGGTAATAGGCAATCACAGCTAATAAAGGATAATTATTAGTACCATCTAAATTAAAATGAAATTAAAAAATATATTAATAATAAAGAAGAGAGCCACTAGTTGAAAGAGCCATAAACAACCCAAAACAGCAATTCAATCAGAACCTAAATTCTGACGAGTTCAAACGAGTTTTAAATAACCCACACATGTTCTCTGAGGCACGGGGGTTAAAACCCCCAACTTCTTAACTCCGGGATGTTCTTAACCATTAATATAATCGAAAAACTCAACAACACTATTCGGCCTGCCCCGGGAATCGCACCAGAGATCTCTTGATCGGCAGTTACATACGCTCACTGCTAGGTTGAGGCTGCTACTGTACCCCTTCTCTTAGATGGCACACACAGTGATAACGTAGGGGACACAAAACACGTCATCTCCTATATCTAAGGCTCTCAAACTTTATAATTTTGGGGAAAATGTATAACTTTGTCAAATTTATTTTCGTCTATTACTTAAATAATTAAGTTATAAAAGTGATAACTTTTACATCACCACCGTGCCTCGGAGTGTCATACCTACCTTGTTTCATGGATCTGACTAGCAAGGGAAGGCGAAGGCGCTATGTTTATATGTACAGGGTGTCCCAGAAAGAATGGATAATCCTGGAGTGCTTAGTAGTACAGCTATCTGGCAATGGTATAATACATAATTTTATCTAAAGAGAGAAAATTAAAGCTTCCTTTTTAGTGTAAAGGTCGTGTGATATTTGTCTTTCGTTATTTACTACTTGAGTGTGGCCGAAGTAATTTTTTTTTTTTTTCAGTTTCTGGAAGTACCCTTATGCAAGACGACTACTGTCACCAAGTCGAGGGGCGTAGCTTTGAATAGACTATAAATTTTGGTCATATAAATCTAAATTAACAATTATTTCGGACATCTGGATGATTTCATTACGATAAGCATAGTTCTCATAATGCTCTCAAAGACGAGTGGCTTTAGGTGATTGGAAAACGATCACCGAGGGTAGGCAACTATTGCGCGATCAGACCTAGATAGGTGACCATTTGTGGCATGATATGAGCGTTTCCGTGATTCGGAGGTCACGTTATGCAGTCGGTCCTGGTTGTTATCATAAGACAGCAGTCGTGGAGCTTAGTTAGAGGTCTTCGGGCAGCCAAAACATCCAACGGCAAGATTACGTAGCCACAACGTGCCTTGCCAGTCCCCAACCCGCACTCGGCCAGCGTGGGGACGTATGGCCTTGACCCTCTCCTGAGAGGAGACTCGAACCCAGCAGTACGACATTATGGGTTGTTGATTGATTGAAGCATTGGTGGTGTTGGGTAGTAACTGTTATCAGAGCAGTATAACTTTCTTGTATAATATTATTATTTTCTTTCCTGCTATCTCTTGAGTGTTGCGTAACAGGAAGCTGAACCAAAGAGCTTGCGGTGCTAGAATTGTCCTTTAGATTGCACATGCTCGAAGCGAGGCCACTTAGGCAAGGAGACAGTACGGTAAAGAGAAGGAAAACTTGAAACAAACCCTGTACCAACTGTCTTTAGACCGTGATATAGGTTTAAAACTAATTTTCAAAAAGAGACCAGCATCTAGAATTAGGCTCTCCTATGGTCGTAATGACTAATGTTTTTTTTTTCATTTGATGCCTGCCAAAATGACACTACTCTGCCTGGCGTCTCTGTCATTTTGGCAAGCATCAAATAATAATAAAAATACTCATGAGTCATTGCGACCATAGGAAAGCCTAATTCTAGATGGAGACCGTGTCAACTGTCTAAGATGTCTGAAATATTTATCTATTATTTATTCGTCTGAAAGTATTATTTTATTGGGAAGGAAACACGTCAGCTGATAGTGAGTTCCGAAAGAACAGCCAAACCGTTTAGTTCTAGTAGCGGAGACTTCCAAGGCCAGCACGTGTTGTCCTGTTTGACAAATATTTAAGCCTACCAAAGTGACTCCACTCTACTTCTACTCTACCTGAAGGAAAGCATGAGTATAATGTAAGAGAAGGGGTCACCATCCTTATTGTGAGGGTAAGCAATGCAGCATGGTGACCCATACCATGGCCGCCTGGTCTTCTGTTTCTGCATCATTCTCCCGGCCTCTGAAGACCGGGAGAATGCTCCGGTAGAGGCGAACCATTCGTGCTGAAATCAGCGTGGCTTTACTACCTTTTGAAATTAATTTATTATGAACTAGCTTTTTCCAGCTGTTCCGCCCGCGTATGTCTGTTATCACAGTAGAGTAGCCCATGTCCTTCCTCACGAATCAAAGTATCTCAGTGTCTAATTTTATTGAAATCGATGCAGCGTTTTAGACGTGAAAGCGTAACAGAGAGTTAATAACGAATAAATAATAATAGTATGGATTTCCATCTTAAATGTCAATACTTTACAAAAGACATTCTTTTCTATTCTAATTGACTAAACCTCAATACTTCTTCAAGGGGACAGAAAAAAAGTTAAAATATCAAATAGTAATGATTTATTCAAAGTTTATCTTAAAATACTAAAAATATGACAAATATGACAATTATGATGGATCAGCAATTAACCGCCCAATATAAGAGGTATTACTTTTTATAAGTTGTCTGACATAACTGCCTCGGTCGCGTATGCGAGTGCTGTGTATACATGGTGTCCCGAAATTCAACGTCCAAAGGCAAGTGGAGGATAGGTGACTGAATGACATCTTTAAATAAAGAATTTAAAAAATCCCTTTCAATTTTTTTTAGATACGAGTATTTTGCTTAAAATGGTGATAAATACCGAACTTGATATTTTTAGGCACCATAACGACAAATCTGCAAGTTTCGGCAACATTTCTGTATCACTCTTACTTATGTAAACGGTATCACACCTGCCTCGCTCTTACATAAACTTGTGGCGTCACTTTCTATCTCGCTCAGACCCATGCCCTGGGCATTTTTTTTAGTAAAACTAGTAAAATAGAACGTAAAGTCATTTTTGGTACAAAAAAAAAATCTTGTAAATTAGACGTCTTTCTCGAAAACATTTTTTTTTGGAAAAGTTAGTTTTAAATGTACTAAGTATTACCATTTCGAATTTATGAATACTAGCGCCATTACTTGCTACTATGGATACTACAATTTTTTTTGTAGCATGATGTGTAAAAGTAAGGTGAAAAACTATTTCTTTTATAAAATTGATTCTGGTAGTAATTATAATATTGGTCGATAAAGCAGTTAACTACACTATGAATAAAAAAAACCCGTCGCCGAAACTTGTAGATTTGTCGTTATGGTGCATAAAAATGTCATCAAGTTCGGAATTTTTCACTATTCTAAGCATACAGTCACCTACCCCCCACTTGCCGTTGGACGTTTCAGGACACCTGTATATGTGGGTATTTACAAAAATCAAAAAGTATGTTTATTTTTTCATAATAACTGTTGTCTAGTACCCATAGTAGTCTTTGACTGACAGAAAGGAAAAGCCGAACCGAATTATATGTGTTTTTCTATGACAAGTAACACATTATGTGCTAATCACAATGCTGATCACCTAAATTGACCTTGAGCACAAGTCTTTTCTGCAACATTTCAGACACATCGTCTAGTTTCATACAGTCCATCATTATATTAGAAAACATCCGCGGTGCAGACGCCGACGAGAGTAACGGGGTGTTGTATTTTATAAAAAGTTTTTTGATCTCCACATGATTGTTGAGCATACTCAACTCTGAACTATTCTCAGAAAAGTAATTATAGACAATATGCTCAGCTTTTGACAACGGATCGTTTGTAATTTGCTCGGAATCAAATTCAAAGAATTCCTTTTCTTTTGATTCGGACAATGGTTTTAAGTTATCTGCGGGTATATTACTTGCTACTTCACTAATAAGTAGGTATTTAATTCTTAGAATTTGCGATTGTTCAAGTAAAGATGACCATTTCAATTTTTTATATTTCGGATGCGTTATTGCAGCTAATGCAGCATTTTCTGCCTTTTTACCAGAAACGTTCAGATAGTCCTTTAACTGATATTCAACAGAATTCAGATAAGCTTGTACTAATTTTTTACAGTACGAATACGTATCTCCTTGTGCGAGCAATTGATTTAACTTCTTTTTTAATGTTAGTATTGTTGGGAATAAAATGCCGTAATAATTGTCATTTTCGCCTTGGAGAATATCTAGAGCATCTGCTATAGGTTGTGTGCACGTCAAATATTCATTTATATAGTGGAATTCCGTTTCAGAAATAGGTGTTTTAAACTTTATAGAATTCTGCAAGGAATTATACTTGTCTTTTATATTGTAAATTTCTTTTAAAGATTGGTATATACTGTTCCATTTTGTGCTATTTGGTTTTGTTAATCCGTGACCCAAGACAGTGAAAATAATTTGACCGGTTGAGGGTCTTCTTGAAACTTTCCATAATGTATTACATTTATTTAAAGTTTGATTGTGAATTTCTGTATTTTCAACTACCTTATTAGCATCGATAGCACATTGGTTCAGAATATCAGTTGCACATTTTAATTGATACGGCAAATGTTGTTTTAAGAAGTCTTCAGTTGAAATTTCATTATCATTGCAATTACGATCCGATTCTTTAGTATGTAATTGAGATTCAGCACAAGACTGGCTTTCTTCGCCACAGAAAATGTTACTAGAATGAACACCAAAACTCTCAAAAGCTTTCATAATCTTGTTTTCCTCTGTTAACACAAGAGTATTAACATTTTTATTTTTAAACAAATGAAATTTTATAATTGTTTCATATAACATTGTATACACTGTTTCACGACTGTCAGTATTTTTAAACGATTGACACGCAAAAGCTTTAGATGTGCGTTTTAACGTGTGCTCATCCAGCCAATGAGCTATTACACCGATGAAACCTGTTCGAGATCTCGACCAAATATCAATTGTCATAAAAACATGCTTTGTTGCTGCCAGTTCTTGCTTTACTATTTTATGATCGTCACAAAAGCAATGACTTATTTTTTTACCTAGGTCTTGCTTCTCCATTAATTTTAAATTAGGATTCGAACGTTGGAGTAACCGTCGAAAGTAAGGATCTTTGACCGAAGATA
This sequence comes from Phragmatobia fuliginosa, assembly GCA_932526445.1. Lineage (NCBI taxonomy): Eukaryota > Metazoa > Arthropoda > Insecta > Lepidoptera > Erebidae > Phragmatobia > Phragmatobia fuliginosa. Next base: position 826,647 of record OW052083.1, on the reverse strand, counting down.
AAGACACCAAGGAACTTACAAAATATTTTACTAAATCTTGATTCAAATCACTTTGAGAATACGAAGATAAATTTTTCGTATATTGTCCCTGAGGTGATGATTCAACTGACTGCCTCATTTGAGATTCTTTATTCAGCAAAAATCCTTCACAATCGGGTACAGAAGAACTAACAATTTTACACCTTTTGCTTTTCACATACGCTTGAAATTCGAGTAGAGTTTCGTTACCATGTTTCGTTATCAAATGTGTCTCGAAAGTCGATGTACGCTTTCTCTTTGCTCTAATTTCCACTTGATTGGGTAAACATTTTTTGCATAGAGCTACAACTTGATTGGTTTGGGATAAATTAGGGATTATTTCAAAGAATCTGCCGTCAAGTAAAGTTGAGTGGGTATCACTATTCGACGATGTGCTCGGCATATCTTCTTCAACCGTACTATCATCTTCGTACGAAGTTGGGTTCATTCTTATATCTATTTAAAAAGAACAAAGGATTACGTTAGGTAGGCAAGCTTGACGTGTAATAAAGTTTCAAGATGGCGGTCACAAAAATAATTCAGCAAGTTTTTTGTATACCTACCCGCATTTTTTCAATCATAATAAATCGAAAAATGTGTCAATTTTTTTTTGCTTTAGGGATATTTTCGCCTACGCGAAATTACACTAAAAGCGATTATATTATTTATTTGGGCCTACCAAAGTGACTATTCTGTCTGGTGGTAAACATGAGTAGATCCAGGAGTAATGGATCCTAATTTCTTTAAGACTAGCTTCGCTTAATCTCACCTTCTTTTACTGGAACTTTATGCCATTTTTCATGTGTGAATGTGCCGACTCGACCGGGGCAGTAATACCCTTACACAGAAGACCTTATAAGTGGGTAGTAAACCAAAATAGAAGTTTAGTTTGTTGCTCTGCTTAGTAAATTAATATTAAATAAATTGAATACATATTTGTGGACTTACATGTCACTAATTCTGTGGTAAACCATCCAGCTGCCGGATACATTAAAATTCCTTCCAGCAAATCAACCATTTAATAATCTCATATCACTATATTTCCTGTATCACAATGACCACTGTGCAGGCTACTATTAACACCCTAACAAACACCTTCAATAAAAGGATGGAGGACTTCGAAGCCCAACTCTCCAAATCATCTAGCTCCTCGGGAAGTTGTACTAGCTTAGCCAGCGAATTTGAGGCTTTTAAAGTCTTCATGACGCAGGCCATAGAACTCCTGCAGCAGAAAGTGGAAGCTCTGTCCAGCACAGTAGATAAATTAGAAATGCAAGGGCGACGGAAGATTCTACTCCTGCATGGTATTGAAGAGACTAAGGATGAAAATGTGGCCAACACTGTCGCAACAACACTTAGACAATGCTTCGACGGTCGGGACCTTGTGACTGATGACATTAAGCGCTGTCAGAGGCTGGGCCGAGCCACTTCTAACAAAAAAATTAGACCCATACTTATAAAGTTTACTGATGTGACCATTCGTGACAGTGTATGGTTTGGTAAAACGAAGCTGAAGGGCTCTGGTACCACCCTGTCCGAGTTCCTGACTAAGCCACGACATGAGTTATTCATGTCAGCTCGTGAGAGAGCAGGGATTACCAGATGCTGGACAAAAGAAGGCACTGTGTACGTCTTGGGTCAAGATGATGCTCGTTATCCTGTAAGGTCGTCGGCTGAGCTCGACAAGGTTCTCGCCCTACCACCGAGGCCCGCTATCGTGGTGCCTAAAGCTGCAGCGACGAAGACTAAGCGTACAGCTGCCGCAAGCAAAAAGTAGGTAATCCATGAATGACTCGTCGGGGTATTCGGGGACATTTTGTTTATATATTTTTGTTACTTTACCTTCTCTAAGCTAATGTATAAATAATAACCCACTTATCCTGCATTAATTATAACTATAAATAATGTTGGTAAAACACAAACAAGGTGACAAGTGACAATGATGTAAGCGGAATGTGACATATGTCACTCCCTGCTATCATACGTTTCGTTCAACGTACTCAATGTCTGGACCCAAGGCTTTTGGATTTTGATTGCCTCGACAGTGAATCTTTTTAACTCACTTTTTTTCTTTTTCTGTTTATTATTCTTTTTTTGTTATGCTCTACAGTTGTTGATTTCACTTTATAATGTAAACTCTGAACATAATATAAATATATCACTGGTTGTTTTTGTGACTAGCAACCGGCAGATGGAGCTAATGCCAACTGTTATTTATTTTATACATTTTTTTTTCTTAATAATCTTTATAATTCACTACTTAGTATATATTATTGTTAAATCTAAGTACTAATATTGTTATAAATATACGAACCTTCCACCTTTATGACCGAAAATATGTCGTTACTTTACAACAGCGACGATAGCGACGACTTCTTGTCGGCGTGCAGCAGTTTCAGCTCCCAGGGTGAGCCGACTGTTGTCGATACTCTTTCCTCTCAATTCTCTGACGTCCCTAGAAACCTCAATATTGTTCACATCAATGCTCAAAGTATTCCGGCTCACTTTCCCGATATGCTGGCTTGTTTCGACTGTACGAACTTACATGCTATCCTTGTCTCTGAATCCTGGCTCAAGCCCTGTTTACCAACTTCTGCTTACTCTCTGCCCGGGTTCAACCTCATCAGGAACGATCGCGCTGTGGGTGGTGGCGGTGGTGTTGCAATTTATCTACGCTCTCATATTCCTTACACTGTTATTAGTTTGTCGCCGCAACCTCCCCCAACTCACGCGGGTGAACATCTTTTCCTGGAAGTTGAACTCCTTCATTTTAAAATTCTTCTCGGCGTCTACTATTGCCCCTCCTTGCGCATCGATTTCTTCTCATCGTTTGAGCTTCTCCTAGAACAATTCACTCCCTCGTACAGTCATACCATAATCATGGGTGATTTCAACACCTGCCTCCTTAAAAATGATCTTCGCTCTAGTACTCTCCGGTCCATAATCCAATCTTGCAACCTTTCTATTCTTCCTTCCAATGCTACTCACTACTTTCCACACTCCGCTCCTTCTCTGCTGGACCTTATTCTTGTTTCCTCCCCTCACCTCGCAGCTAAGCACGGTCAGAGTTCAGCTAGCGGGTTTTCCTATCACGACTTACTATACCTATCCTATCGTATCCGACCTCCTAAACCTAAATCTAAAATCATTTTGCAGCGGAATTTCAAGGCTATGAACATTGACGCCCTTACAGGAGATGCCAACGACATTGACTGGACACCTCTCTACAATGCAGATAGCATTGACGATAAAGTTAGTTTTTTCAATGCTAAAATATTGTCTCTTTACGATAAACACGCGCCTATAAAGGAGATGAAAGTCAAACGTCTCCCGTCACCATGGCTAACTTCAGAAATCGAAGCACTTATCCACAAGAAAGCGATAGCTAAGTCAAGGTTTAAAAAGAATCCAAGTGATCATAACCGGGTTAAATACGTATCCATTAGGAATCAATGCAGCAAGGTGTGTAGGAACGCTCAACGCCGATACATTCACAGCTCTGTTGAAAACGGAGATCCAGCTAAAGTCTGGAAATTCTTAAAGTCTTTGGGAATAGGCAAATCTGCTCATGACTCTTCTCCAAAAAATATAGACTTAGATCTACTTAACCAACATTTTTCTGCTCCAATTTTTTTTAATAAAGTTACAAAAGATGCTACCCTGAAACATCTTACTTCCGCCTCGACCCCTGACTGTTCTCCCTTTTTCTTTGATCAATTTTCAGATTGTGATGTTAAAAAGAGCATAATATCCATTACTTCGAATGCAGTGGGCTCTGACTGTTTAAGCCGTAATATGATCCTCCCAATCCTTAACGAAATCCTACCTGCCATCTGCCATATTTTAAATTACTCGATCTCCTATAGCGTATTTCCAAAGGCTTGGAAGAACGCAGATATAATACCTATCCCGAAAAAGAAAAACCCTGGATCCTTTACCGATTACCGCCCTATCTCTATCCTCCCTTTCCTCTCCAAGGTCCTCGAACGTCTCATTCATACCCAATTTTCGAAATTCCTTTCCGTAAATCAGCTCTTAAATCCTCTCCAGTCTGGCTTTCGTCCCGGCCACAGCACTACCACTGCTCTAGTCCACATTACGGAGGACATCAGATCCGCTATGGAAAACGGTGAGCTGACAATCCTAACACTTTTGGACTTCAGCAATGCCTTTAATACTGTCGATTTTGACATATTGTTATGTATATTGCGCTCTCTTAACATATCTCCAACTGCAATTGAATGGTTTCATAATTACCTGTTTGGTCGCCGGCAACGCATTAGCCTGGATAACACTGTCTCTTCTTGGTGTAGTACTAATGCTGGTGTACCTCAGGGCGGCGTGCTATCTCCTCTACTTTTTTCTGTTTTTATTAACACCATCACTCATGATCTTACTTCCTCCTACCACCTTTACGCGGATGATCTCCAGATATACACCAGTGCACCACTGGCTAATCTGGCCAGTGCAGTAAACACCATTAATGCTGATATGGAAAAAATATGTAAGTGGAGTAATTCCCACGGCTTGAAGATCAACCCGTCAAAAACTCAAGCCATTGTCGTTGGCAGTTCGAGAATGATTTCCAAAATCGAATGGTCGTCACTGCCTCAGGTCTCTTGCGACGGCACACTTATTTCGTATAGTGACAACGTAAAGAACTTGGGGATCTATGTCGACAGCACCTTTTCGTGGGGCCCTCAGCTGCAGGAGCTGAGTCGCAAAATGTTTGGCACTGCGGGATCATTGCGTAGACTACGCAATTTCCTGCCCACCTCTACGAAGATTGCTCTTACACAATCCCTTCTTTTCCCTATCCTTGATTATGCAGATGCCAGCTATCTAGATCTTACTGAAGACCAATTAAATAAGCTCGAAAGACTCCAAAACCTCTGTATAAGATTCATATTTGGATTAAGGAAATATGATCATGTCTCCGATTATCGTGTAAAGCTTAAGTGGTTGCCCATCCGCCTTCGCCGGAATGCACACATTCTTTCTCTTCTTTATAACATTCTCTTTAATCCTCTTACCCCGCGTTACCTTAAAACTCGCTTCACCTTTTTACATGACTCACATAACAAATCACTGAGGTCGTCAGAGAACCTGAGGTTAAAAATGCCAGGGCATTCCACCAAATTTCTTGACCATTCCTTCACTGTCCAGGCTGTTCGGTTGTGGAATGCCCTACCAGTTACGATAAGACGTGCACAAACACCATCTACTTTCAAGAAACTTGTAAAGGAGCATTACCTGGGAGCCACCAAGGTCCCTTAACGTACTTTCTCTTCTCAAACAATTAAGTCGCATTCCTTCATTTAAGCATTTCATTCCATGTTTGTATTTATGTAATAATCCACACTATATACCACTTTATAACCATATTATAGTCTCTTAATACTGTAATTTATTTACTTTTTTCTTCGATCACCTACATTTAACACACCGGACACTACCCTATACTTTCTCCTGTGTTTATTCTCCATCCCATGGTTGCCTGTAAGAGATTGCCTACGAGCGATAAGGCCGCCACTTGTACCAACATAATGTAACTAGTCCTAAGCCCTAACTGTATTTTTTTTTCTGGTGTAAGTACAATAAAGACATTATTATTATTATTATTATTATTACCATCCTAATAATGACAGCACTCTTGCTGACGTATTTCGTTGGTAAGTCTAAGACATGACGTGATGCAGTAGCATCTCACTAAGCCGCCATAGTGTGGGTCACCATGCTCCATTGTCTTTACTCAAAATGAAGATGGTGACCGCTACTCTTGAATTCTACTCATGCTTTCCATCAGGCGAAGTAGGGTCACTTTGCTGCCTACCTAATAAAACAAAACATACCTCTGTGCGAAACTCCTTTTTCTACATCCATATTATTATTCTCAGCATTACTCAATTCAACTTCAGTTTTAACTTGAAATTGTTCATCTGAAATGTATATGTATCTTACACACAACGTCATCCAGTCTCAAACTAAGTAGAGCTTGTATTATGGGTACGAAACAACTGATATAAATACATATAAGCATCCTTTTTTTTTGAAAATACATACATATTATACATAGAAACACCCAGACTACGAAACAAATATATGTGGATCACACAAATATCTGGTCCAACCCGAAGTTGAGCCCAAGACCTCCCCGATCAACAGCCATATACACTAACCACTAGACCAACAAAGCAGTCAACAATATAACACGTTATAATAGCATTGTCTATGTCATCAACATCCCATAATGTCCCACTGCTGGGCTTGGCCAGCTCGGTTCTCCTTTCAGGACAGAGAGAAGGATTAGGGGATCATCATGATCATCATTATCGTCATCATCAACAGTCCACTGCTGGACATAGGCCCCTCCCTAGAAAGGAGGTTATGACCTACTATACCAAGCTGGCCAGATGGATTGGTATAGGGTTGGTTTCAAGTTTTCCTTCTCTTTGCATTGATGTTATCTTGCATAGTTTATACCTTAGTCACCATTTACGATACCCGCGGGATGAATAGGGGTGGTGACACTCTGTATTCTTAATCCATTACCACACGGACAAAAGTATATTTTAATTAGGTGGATTAGGGGATAACTCAGCTAAATTATACATAAATCACACTTACTAGTACAATATACTCTAAACTTCTGCTCACAAGCTAAGACTTGTTGTCGAAACTGAAATGCTTCTCTAAGCCTCTTTATACAATCATCACAAATCATATACGAGGCTTGCTCCATAGCTGGTTGAAACACCTATTAAAGAAAAAACAAAATTACTGCAACAAAACTGCCGTGCTAAGTGCAAAAGCGGTTTCTCAAAAAAAAAATGAAAATTAGATTTTGATGCCATCATATAGGTTAGAAAAATACACTTGGCAATGGCAGTCCGCATTGTTGACAGTTCTGTAGTCATCTATACTGCTGAGCTTAAAATATTGCTTGACTGGGTACTGTCTGTGTGTATAAATAAAAAAAAAAATATAAATGTTTTGGACATCTTACACACAACATCATCTAGTCCCAAAGTAAGCAGAGCTTGTGTTATGGGTACTAAACAACTGATATAAATACATAAACATACTTTTTTTTTGTAAATACATACATATTATACATATAAAGAATTGAGAATTGAGAAAAACACCCAGACTCCGAAACAAATATTTGTGGATTACACAAATATTTGGTCTGACCCGGGAATCGAACCCGAGACCTGTTGATCAGCAGCCGCATACGCTAACCACTAGACCAACAAGGCAGTCATGTATGTCCAAAAATATTTTTTTCTTTGAAATCGGTGTACAGTTTAGCTTCGGAAGTGTAACAGACAGAAAAAGTTACTTTCGAATTTCTAATATTAGTGTGGTTTAATATGACAGCCTCATTGATATAGTGGTAAGCGTCTGCAACTGATGATCAAGATTCGAATACGGGGTTCGAATTTCGAATTTCACTTTGTATCAGCTGTATTTTCATTCTTTACGTGCCAGATTAAAACACTTAATAAATATAAAAATTTAACTAAACTTCCTTACACCTGGCTCTTATTAAGAATTTAAGAAAATTCCAATAACACTCTCGGCCCCAACTGGTATAAGCTCTTGATCAGAAATCCCATACGCTAACCACTAGACCAACGAGGTAGTCTTAACTGCAGCACAAATTTCAAGGATATGTGGCATAGAGATACTTGATAGATAGATTCTTCAGGATGGATATAGGTTTAATAAGCAAAATCTTGTTACTTTAATACTATTCTATGCTAAAATAATCAATCTATCAAACAGTGAGCAATAATTTATATTTGTCTAGAAAAAAAACAATAAGTTTTGATGATGCTGTCAATCTCATGTTTGTTGGGTTTTTAATCGGATAAAACTTAGTTACAAGTCTTGCTAATTTATGGCACATAAACCGTTCGAAATTATTTATGATTTCAGTACATTTAAGTTTAATTTGCTTACTTCAATTCCTAGAGTCTCCTGCAACATTGTTTCGTAGATTTCTTCACTGTTTTCGCTTCGATATGCTAGGTTAAGTTTCTTGAAACAACCGTCGGCATGACAACAACGACACAGTGTACTCAAATTGAATATTTCGCTCATGTTTATTTAATATTTGAGGGATTTTTTTAACAATAAACAATACTCGACAACCATCATCTGCGTAAAGCCATGATTGATTGATTTGATTGATAGCACTCAAGTATTACCAACTCTCAAAAATTTATCTCCCTAAAATCTCAATCAAAAACCCCTAAAATCCCCACAATTACTAGGGATTCCCCCATTTTTTTTAAGATTTATAAAATAAGTAATTAAATGTTTTTTAAAACATAATATACTAAAAATATTTAAAAAGTAATATAATATCATTAAAGTAATAATAAATTTCAAACAATCAGTAAATAATTTCATTCGGCAACATCATTTTTCGAAATTCTTTATTTATTTATGTATTTATTTCAGATCACCAACAAATGATACACACATCAAATATGAATATAAAGAAAAAAAACCCTAAAAACAACCCTGTGCTCATGCAGTTATAGGTCATCAACAGCCTTTAACAGTCCACTGCTGGACACAGGCCTCTACTTGGAAAGGAGGTATTGGCCTACTATACCACGCTGGCCAGACTGGTTGGTATAGGGTTGGTTTTAAGTTTTCCGTCTCTTTGCATTGATGTTGTCTTGCGTAGTTTATCCCTTAGTCGCCTCTTACGACACCCGCGTGGGATGAATAGGGGTGGTGACACTCTGTATTCTTAATACGTTAATAGGTAATCACAGCTAATAAAGGATAATTATTAGTACCAACTAAATTAAAATTAAATTAAAAAAATATATTAATAATAAAGAAGAAAGCCACTAGTTGAAAGAGCCATAAACAACCCAAAACAGCAATTCAATCAGAACCTTAATTCTGACGAGATCAAACGAGTTTTAAATAACCCACAGCAAACTGTCGGAACGTAGACCAGCCCATTACACGGAAAATATTAATATGCACAAATATGAGCGCAGTCATAGGCAGTCTCTGTACCCTCTCTCTCACAAATTGATGAGACGACTATCCGACACGATCAACTGCAGGACCGACAAATTAAGTGTTCTCTGAGGCACAGGGGTTAAAACCCCCAACTTCTTAACTCCGGGCTGTTCTTAACCATTTATATAATCTAAAAACTCAACAACACTATTCGGCCCGCCCCGGGAATCGCACCAGAGATCTCTTGATCGGCAGTCGCATACGCTCACTGCCAAGTTGAAGCTGGTACTTTACCCCTTCTCTTAGATGGCACACACGGTGATGACGTAGGTGACACAAAACACGTCATTTCCTATATCGAAGGCTCTCAATCTTTATAATTTTGGGGAAAATATATCACTTTGTCAAAATTTTTTTTAGTCCATTACTTTTTGTATTATAAGTGATAATTTTTACATCACCACCGTGCCTCGGAGTGCCATACCTTGTTTCATGGATCTGACTAGCAAGGGAAAGCGAAGGCGCTATGTTTATATGTACAGGATGTCCCAGAAAGAATAGATAATCCTGGAGTGCTTAGTAGTGCAGCTATCTGGCAATGGTATAATACATAATTTTATCTAAAGATAGAAAATTAAAGCTTCCTTTTTAGTGTAAAGGTCGTGTGATATTTTTATTTCGTTATTTACTACCTGAGTGTGGCCGAAGTAATTTTTCTTTTCTCGAAGTGCGGGTACATATTCAAGACGACTACCGTCACATTTATCTAATGTTTCATTTGTACCGTCATACCCATAATACAAGCTCTACTTAGTTTGGGACAAGATGGCGTCGTGTGTAAGTAACTACTAAGTACTAGGTTATTCCCGCAGCTTAGCCGATGTCCTTTTTCAAGATTCAATTTGTCTTAATACCGCTGTCTTCACGCTTGAGACATTTTGACTCTTAAGGCCAAGGATCCTCTAACAGATGTGGCCAACCCATAGAAAGTTCAGCAACTATATCAGTAACTATAGTCCATTCAAGTTAAGTAAATAGTGACGCGTCGATCAACCTATCAGGTCCCAAGCTTTCATAAAAAACGATCATTTATTGCAATGACTGCACGGTTGGCCTAGTGGCTCAAGCGGTCGCCACACCGCTTCCTACTGCGCCAAGTGTCGCGGGTTCAAATCCCACGTAGGATAACACTTTGTGTGATTTACAATTTGTTGTTCTCAGTCTGGGTGTTATTTGTGTCCGTTTCATGTATGTTTGTAAAGCCCCCCGCGACACAGGAATTTATATTCCTAAAATGGAGCAAAAAAAAAAAATTTGATTGGTCGAGGGGCGTAGCTTTGAATGGACTATAATTTTTTGGTCAGATAAATCTAAATAAACAATTATTTCGGACATCTGGATGATTTCATTACGTTAAGCATAGTTCTCATAATGCTCTCAAAGACGAGTGGCTTTAGGTGATTGGAAAACAATCACCGAGGGTAGGCAACGATTGCGCGATCAGACCTAGATAGGTGACCATTTGTGGCATGATATGAGCGTTTCCGTGATTCGAAGGTCACGTTATGCAGACGGTCCTGGTTGTTATTATAAGTCAGCAGTCGTGGAGCTTAGTTAGTTAGTAGTTCGGGCAGCCAAAACATCCAACGGCAAGATTACGTAGCCACAATGTGCCTTGCCAGTCCCCAACCCGCACTCGGCCAGCGTGGGGACGTATGGCCTTAACCCTCTTTGAGAGGAGACCCGACCCCAGCAGTACGACATTATGGGTTGTTGATTGATTGAAGCATTGGTGGTGTTGGGTAGTAACTGTTATCAGAGCAGTATGACTTTCTTGTGTAATATTTTTGATTTCTTTCCTGCAATCTCTTGAGTGTTGCGTTTTGCGTAACAGGAAGCTGGACCAAAGAGCTCGCGGTGCTAGAATTGTCCTTCAGATTGCACATGCTCGTTAAAGAGAAGTGAGACAACTTAGGCAAGGAGACAGTACGGTAAAGAGAAGGAAAACTTGAAACAAACCCTGTACCAACTGTCTTTAGACCGTGATATAGGTTTAAACCTAATTTTCAAAAAGAGACCATCATCTAGAATTAGGCTCTCCTATGGTCGTAATGACTAATGTTTTTTTTTTTTCATTTGATGCCTGCCAAAATGACACTACCTGCCTGGCGGAAAGCCTAAATGGAACCCAGAAGGGAACCCCCGGAACAGAGTAGTGTCATTTTGGCAAGCATCAAATAATAATAAAAATACTCATAAGTCATTGCGACCATAGGAAAGCCTAATTCTAGATGCTGACCATGTCAACTGTCTAAGATGTCTGAAATGGTTATTTATTATTTATTCGTCTGAAAGTATTATTAAAATGGGAAGGAAACACGTCAGCTAGTAGTGAGTTCCGAAAGAATAGCCAAACCGTTTAGTTCTAGTAACAGAGACTTCAAAGGCCAGCACGTGTTGTCCTGTTTGACAGTGGTGATCTTTGAGTGAAAAGTGACTCCACTCTACTTCTACTCTACCTGAAGGAAAGCATGAGTATAATGTAAGAGAAGGGGTCACCATCCTTATTGTGAGGGTAAGCAATGCAGCATGGTGACCCATACCATGGCCGCCTGGTCTTCTGTTTCTGCATCATTCTCCCAGCCTCTGGAGACCGGGAGAACCGGTCGAGGCGAACCATTCGTGCTGAAATCAGCGTGGCTTTACTACCTTTGAAATTAATTTATTATGAACTAGTTTTATCCAGCTGTTCCGCCCGCGTATGTCTGTTATCGCAGTAGAGTAGCCCATGTCCTTCCTCACGAATCAAAGTATCTAAGTGTCTAATTTTATTGAAATCGATGCAGCGGTTTAGACGTGAAAGCGTAACAGAGAGTTAATAACGAATAAATAATAATAGTAATACTTTACAAAAGATATTCTTTTCGTTAAATCTATTCTAATCGACTAAACCTCACTTCTTCAAGGGGACAGAAAAAAAAGTTAAAATAACAAATAGTAATGATTTATTGAAAGTTTATCTTAAAATACTAAAAATATGACAACTATGATTGATCAACAATTATCTACCTCATTTATGAGGTATTACTTTTTTTAAGTTGTCTGACATAACTGCCTCGGTGGCGTATGCGAGTGCAGTTTGTCTATGTATACATGGTGTCCCGAAATTCAACGACCAACGGCAAGTGGGGGATAGGTGACTGTATGACATTTTTAAATAAAGAATTTAAAAAATCCCTTTCAATATTTTTTATATACGAGTATTTTGCTTAAAATGGTGATAAATACCGAACTTGACATTTTTCTGCATCATGACGACAAATCTGAAAGTTTCGGCAACATTTCTGTATCACTCTTACTTAGGTAAACGGTATCACACCTGTCTCGCTCTTACTTAAACTTGTGGCGTCACTTTCTATGCCCTGGGCATTTTTTTTAGTAAAACTAGTAAAATAGAACGTAAAGCCATTTTTAGTCCAAAAAAAATTCTTGTAAATTTGACGTCTTTCTCGAAAACAATTTTTTTTTTGAAAAGTTAGTTTTAAATGTACTAAGTATAATACCATATCGGATTTATGAATACTAGCGCCATCTTTTAAAATTACTTGCCACTATGGATACTACATTTTTTTGTAGCATGATGTGTAAAAGTAAGGTGAAAAATAATTTCTTTCATAAAATTGAAGTTAAATTAAAAACTTTTTGTTTCTTTTTTTTGTGTTGGATCTGGTCGATAAAGCAGTTAACTACGCTGTGAATAAAACCTGTAGTTAATAGAATAAAAATTGTAGATTTGTCGTTATGGTGCATAAAAATGTCATCAAGTTCGGAATTTTTCACCATTCTAAGCATACAGTCACCTACCCCCCACTTGCCGTTAGACGTTGAATTTCAGGACACCTGTATATGTGGGTATTTACAAAAAGCAAAAAGTATGTTAATGTTTTTATAATAACAGTTGTCTAGTACCCATAGTAGTCTTTGACTGACAGAAAGGAAAAGTCGAACCGAATTATATGTGTTTTTCTATGACAAGTAACACATTATGTGCTAATCACAATGCTGATCACCTAAATTAACCTTGAGCACAAGTCTTTTCTGCAACATTTCAGACACATTGTCTAGTTTCATACAGTCCATCATTATATTAGAAAACATCCGCGGTGCAGACGCCGACGAGAGTAACGGGGTGTTGTATTTTATAAAAAGTTTTTTGATCTCCACATGATTGTTGAGCATACTCAACTCTGAACTATTCTCAGAAAAGTAATTATAGACAATATGCTCAGCTTTTGACAACGGATCGTTTGTAATTTGCTCGGAATCAAATTCAAAGAATTCCTTTTCTTTTGATTTGGACAATGGTTTTAGGTTATCTGTGGGTATATAACTTGCTACTTCACTAATAAGTAGGTATTTAATTCTTAGAATTTGCGATTGTTCAAGTAAAGATGACCATTTCAATTTTTTATATTTCGGATGCGTTATTGCAGCTAATGCAGCATTTTCTGCATTTTTACCAGATATGTTCAGATAGTCCTTTAACTGATATTCAACAGAATTCAGATAAGCTTGTACCAAATTTTTACAGTACGAATACGTATCTGCTAGTGCGAGCAATTGATCTAACTTCTTTTTTAATGTTAGTATTGTTGGGAATAAAATGCCGTAATAATTATTATTTTCACCTTGGAGAATATCTAGAGCATCTGCTATAGGTTGTGTGCACGTCAAATATTCATTTATATAGTGGAATTCCGTTTCCGAAATAGGTGTTTTAAACTTTATAGAGTTCTGCAAGGAATTATACTTGTCTTTTATATTGTAAATTTCTTTTAAAGATTGGTATATACTGTTCCATTTTGTGCTATTTGGTTTTGTTAATCCGTGACCCAAGACAGTGAAAATAATTTGACCGGTTGAGGGTCTTCTTGAAACTTTCCATAATGTATTACATTTATTTAAAGTTTGATTGTGAATTTCTGTATTTTCAACTACCTTATTAGCATCGATAGCACATTGGTTCAGAATATCAGTTGCACATTTTAATTGATACGGCAAATGTTGTTTTAAGAAGTCTTCAGTTGAAATTTCATTATCATTGCAATTACGATCCGATTCTTTAGTATGTAATTGAGATTCAGCACAAGACTGGCTTTCTTCGCCACAGAAAATGTTACTAGAATGAACACCAAAACTCTCAAAAGCTTTCATAATCTTGTTTTCCTCTGTTAACACAAGAGTATTAACATTATTATTGTTAAACAAATGAAATTTTATCATTGTTACATATAACATTGTAGACACTGTTTCAAGACTGTCAGTATTTTTAAACGATTGACAAATCAAAGCTTTAGATGTGCGTTTTAACGTGTGCTCATCTAGCCAATGAGCTATTACACCGATGAAACCTGTTCGACATCTCGACCAAATATCAAATGTCACAAAAACATGCTTTGTTTCTGCCAGTTTTTGCTTTACTATTTTACGTTCGTCACTAAAGCACTGAGTTATCTTTATCCCCAGGTCTCGCGTGTTCATTATTTCCAGATCAGGATTCAAACGTTGGAGTAACCTTCGAAAATAAGGATCTTTGATCGAAGATAAAGACACCATGGAACTTACAAAATATTTTACTAAATCTTGATTCAAATCACTTTGAGAATACGAAGTTAAATTTTTCGTATATTGTTCCTGAGGTGATGATTCAACTGACTGCCTCATTTGAGATTCTTTATTCAGCAAAGGTCCTGCACAATCGGGTACAGAAGAACTAACAATTTTACACCTTTTGCTTTTCACATACGCTTGAAATTCGAGTAGAGTTTCGTTACCATGTTTCGTTAACAAATGTGTCTCGAAAGTCGATGTACGCTTTCTGTTTGCTCTAATTTCCACTTGATTGGGTAAACATTTTTTGCATAGACCTACAACTTGATTGGTTTGGGATAAATTAGGGATTATTTCAAAGAATCTGCCGTCAAGTAAAGTTGAGTGGGTATCACTATTCGACGATGTGCTCGGCATATCTTCTTCAACCGTACTATCATCTTCGTACGAAGTTGGGTTCATTCTTATATCTATTTAAATAGAACAAAGGATTATATTAGGTAGGCAAGCTCGACGTGTATTAAAGTTTCAACATGGCGGTCACAAAAATAATTCAGCAAGTTTTTTGTATACCTACCCGCATTTTTTAAATCGTAATAAATGAAAAATGTGTCAATTTTTTTTGCTGATATTTTCGCCTACGCGAAATTACACTAAAAGCGATTATAAATTTATTTTATTTATTTGGGCCTACCAAAGTGACGACTCTGTCTGGTGGTAAACATGAGTAGATCCAGGAGTAATGGATCCTAATGTCTTTAAGACTAGCTTCGCTTAATCTCACCTTCTTTTACTGGAACTGTATGCCATTTTTCATGTGTGAATGTGCCGGCTCGACCGGGGTAGTACTACCCTCACACAGAAGACCATCCTAATAATGACAGCACTCTTGCTGTCGTATTTCCTTGGTAAGTGTAAGACATGACGTGATGCAGTAGCATCTCACTAAGCCATAGTGTGGGTCACGATGCTCCATTGTTTTTACTCAAAATGAAGATGGTGACCGCTACTCTTGAATTCTACTCATGCTTTCCATCAGGCGAAGTAGGGTCACTTTGGTGCCTACCTAATAAAACAAAACATACCTCTGTGCAAAACTCCTTTTTCTACATCCATATTATTATTCTCAGCGTTACTCAATTCAACTTCAGTTTCAACTTGAAATTGTTCATCTGAAATGTATATATGTATCTTACACACAACGTCATCCAGTTCCAAACTAAGCAGAGCTTGTATTATGGGTACTAAACAACTGATATAGATACATAAAGATCCTTTTTTTGTAAATACATAGATGTTATACATAGAAACACCCAGACTCCGAAACAAATGGATATGGATCACATGAATATCTGGTCCGACCCGGGAGTTGAGCCCGAGACCTCCCCGATCAGCAGCCGTATACACTAACCACTAGACCAACAAGGCAGTCAACAATATAACACATTATAATAGCATTGTCGATGTCGATTCGATTGATCGATGGGCTCAGGTCTCCTCTGAGGACAGAGTTAAGCGAGCCACCCTGGCGGAGTGTGGTTTGGAGGCTGGCTAGATAATATTGTGCCTATGTAATTTTGCATTATTATTATATAGACACTCAGTCACGAAATCAAAACAAAATATTAGCCCATAATACAATAGAATAGAGAAACAGAATAAAAATAGGATAGTAAATGAAAAAAAATTGCAACGTGACCAGGAGGGCAAATTTGAAGTCCATATTTTGTAAAGAACTACTTTCAATGATCTTGGTATGTAAGTAAAACTGGGTTGTGCCCTGCCTTCACAAAATATGAACTCCAGATCTGGAATGCATACTCTAACATGGGTCTATCAAATGTCTTGCAAATCCAAAGCATCAATTCTAGTGTCAGTACTCCTAGGCAATTAACAGAATGCTTGTCTGTCTGTATGTTTATTCCGTATAATCTCTATAACGATTAGGGGATAACTCAGCTAAATAATACATAAATCACACTTACTAGTGCAATATACTCTAAACTTCTGCTCACAAGCTAAGACTTGTTGTCGAAACTGAAATGCTTCTCGAAGCCTCTTTATACAATCATCACATATCATATACGAGGCTTGATCCATAGCTGGCTGAAACACCTATTAGAGAAATAACAAAATTAGATTCAAAATTTCCTATACTGCCGTGCGAAGCGCAAGAGCGGTTTCCAAAAAAAAAATCGTGAATTTGATTTTTATGCCATCGGATAGGATAGAAAAATACGCATGGCAATGGCAGTCCGTATTGTCGACAGTTCAGTAGTCACAGAGTCCCTTGAGCCTCTGCAGCTGCGAAGAAATGTCGCCTCCCTAGCAGTCCTCTATCGCTTCTCCCTTCCTCTACAGGACAACATACTGGTCTCAGAAGCCACCGTTTCAGAGTGGTTGACATACAGTCTCGAACTAAACGGTTCGGCTCGTCTATTCTGTGCAGCAGTTAAAACCTGGAACACTACCAGTGCACGTGTTTCCCTCTTTCTATGACCCCGGGCTCTTCAAGCGGGCCGTGAAAAAGCATATTGTACTTTTACATAACTTGAATTGTTTTGAATTTGTTGTCACTGAGATGCCGCTTTTGCGCTTAGCACAGCAGTTTGGTACATACTTAAATTATTGCTTGACTGGGTTCTGCCTGCAACTCTGCCTGCGTGTATGTCCGTTATCGCAGTAGCCTATTTCCTTTCTCAAGAATGAAAGTACTTGATATTTCATTGAAATCGGTGTACAGTTTATCTATGGAAGGGTAACAGACGGAAAAAATTACTTTCGCATTTCTAATACTTGTATGGATTAATATGAACTGCCTCGTTGGTCTAGTGGTTAGCGTATGCAACTGCCAAAAAAGAGGTCTCGGGTTCAAATCCCGGGTCGGGACAAAAAGTGTTTTGGGGGTTTTCTTAGGAATTTCCTAATAGTTTCCCGGAGTTTGGAAGTTTGGCGGTGATTCACGCCCGTGCCTCGGAGAGCACGTAAAGCCGTCGGTCCCGGTTGTCATGAACATCTATGACAATCGTTATTGGGAAGTCAGTGCCCTCTAATATATTGACATCTAGTTTAATCTTCGAATTTCAGTTCTCCCTTAGGGTTGCGGAGGTCCGATGCCAGTCGCTTCGTGGAAAAACTGAAATTCAGGTAAAACTGGTTGAACTAGTAGCCGACCCCAAATAAACTTGGGAATAAGGCTCGGAAGAAAGTTAGAGAAAGGTGAAACATAAGGGAGGTGGGCTGGCTGGAGTGATGGCCGCCCTCACGTACAATGGTCCACTTAAAGGACTAAGTGCAGAAACTGACCTAAATAACATAGAACATAGAAGGTGAGGTGAAACATATCGATGCAGCCATCACGGTGATAAATGTGGATGATAAAATTAGTGTGGGGATCTACAGCAAAAACGCATCTCAAGAAACTACAAAGTGCCCAAAATAAAATTGTTAAAGTTCTTTTACATTTCAATTATTTAACACAGACACAGAAAATATACCAGGATACAAAATTACTTAACATAAAACAAATTTATCATTTTAAGACATGTATTTTAATTCGTAAAATTTTAACTGGTGACGTACACTCACACATCATTTCCAAAAACTCCCAGACCCAAAATCGTATTACAAGACGAACACATCACCTTGTTCTAACAAAGCCGAGGACAAATTACGGAAAAAAAGACATTAAATACGAAGGAGCGGAAATTTATATTTCATTACCTAAAAAATTAAAGATACAGAAACTCTAAATTTATTTAAAAAAAAATTAAAATGCCACATCTTAAAAGACTAAAATTTTAGATAAGGAATAATTGGTAAAACACAGTGTGAATGGTCCCTAACTAACTTTGTGCCACAATTTTGTTACCTACCTACAATGTATTTTAATAGTTTCAACGAGCTCTAAACTCTTTTGTAATGTACCTACATTTTACAATTATGTATATTTCTTTGGTGTAATCTTTGAGAAATAAATAATTCTAACCTTAAATAAATGAGGTCTTTCTGTAATTAGTTCTAGTACAGGGAACAAGGAACCATATATTAAGCAATTATTTATATTTCTCTAGAAAAAATAAATGATGTTTTGATGATGCTGTCCATCTCATATTTGTTAGCTTTTTATTCGGATAAAACTTAGTTACAAGTTAGACTAGACGAAACATTGGCTCTATAATTTAAGGCACATAAACCAATCGAAATTATTTATGATTTCGGTACATTTAAGTATAATTTGCTTACTTCAATTCGTAAAGTCTCCTGCAACATTGTGTCGTAGATTTCTTCACAGTTTTCATTTTGATATGCTACGTTAAGTTTCTTGAAACAACCGTCGGCATGACAGCAACGACACAGTGTACTCAAATTGAATATTTCGCTCATGTTTATTAATTATTTGAGATATTTTTTAACAATAAACAACACTCGCGAACCATCTGCGTAAAGCTATGATTGTTGTTGATAAAATTCTACCTTGAATTGATAGCACGCAGTGTTCCCAACTCTCAAAAATTTTTCTCCCTAAAACCTCAATCAAAAGCCCCTAAAATCCCCACAATTACTAGGGATTCCCATATATTTTTTTATTATTTATAAAACAAATAATGAATAATTTTTAAATAAATTGTATATTAAAATAATTAATAAAAAATATAATATCATTAAACAAATTATAAATTTCAAACAATCAATAAATAATTTCATTCAGCAACATTTTTTTTAATTCTTTATTCTTCAAGTAACAAATCATATTCTCCAGATTCTGACTTTTTAAAATCATACATATTGACATTAAATAATTTCAACATTTTTGCGGATGGTTGAAATATTGTGCACATAGATCAGATATTGAATATCATCAAAGATTGTGCATGATCCACCATTCCGTTGCAGTGTGAATCGAACCATCATAATATTAAGCAACATTTCAAGCGATATTCTATTACGCAACTTATTCTTTACAATGTTATATTTGTAATAAATATAAGCGCAGTTTAACCTTAACTACGAATTCTTAAGAATATGTTCATAATTGTGTTAGACAACATGCCGTAGCGTTTTATTTAACTCTGCTCTCTTAGTAACAATCAATCGCACTAGATGTCAATAAATAAGGCGCTATGTATAAAAATGAAAATGATTCGCTAGATAGGATTATCCCTGGGCCTTTACCATACACGTTTATTTTGCTTATTTTGAAATAATAATAAAATATTTGACGTTATAAAAATCCCTAAAAATACTACTATAAATATGACGCCCCTAAAAAAAAAAACCATCCTACTTTCCCCCCCTAAATTTAGGGGGAAAACCCCTAAGTTGGGCCTGTTAGCACGATTTGACAGCATGATTTACAAATTATACGGGATCAGTGTTGCAACTTAATAAACTAAGTCTGCCTATTACCAAAAAGGAAATGTTCCCTAAATTGACAAAGAAAACCTGTAACTATCTCAATACGTGGTATACAAAATAAGTGGTTTGTTTTAAATAAATTTTACCTGATAAATAAAGTAGCTTGAAGGTACACCTAAGATACATGGTGATATGGTTCGAATGCTATTAAACCGACATTATTTGAATGAAACACAATCTACTTTAGTGCCACCCATAGATAATGCACTATATCTGATATAGATAAGCAACACTGAATTATTTTTTTAAGCTTCCCTCCACATCCAAAATATCGCATTAAGTATTGTAAAGATGGTTCCACGAATTCCGCTAGATGGTGCTGTGCAGACTTTCATATACATTTTTATCTTACTCATATATTTATTTACTCGTCTATTAAAACATTATTTATTAAGTTGCTATTTAAATAATCCGTTTCTATTCGAATTGATTTACTTTAAAAAATTCGGAAAATATAATTAAAGACGGATTATTTAAATTGAATAATATAAAATAAAACACAAGTACTTTATTTAGTTTTATATTTTGAACGAGTTTTGTAATACTGTTACGAGCTGGGTATTAAATACATTAAAGTAGTCGATTGATTACCAAAAAAATAACACAATATTTATTAACAACACTTTTTACAATTACAAATCAATAAATCACTCGTTAGTCGCACTAGAAGATCGCTTCGATGTTCATTCACTGTATCTTGAAACCAGCAAAGAGTATGTAACACAGTAACACTACGTATACCTTAGGGCTTTCACACACTGGCCACGCGCTCACGCGCGTGGGCGCGTGGCAGCAGATCACGCGCGCGGCGACGGTGGAGCAGATCTGCTAGAGATGTGTCGTTGACGTTTTTAAAGATAACGAAACGAAACCGTTGAAAGTCGACAATCAACTAGTCACATAACTAGTTAAATTTTTCAACTAGTTACTTTTTCAACTACTAGTCGTCTTGAACTACTCGACGTTGAAACGTTTTAAGTCGAAGCCGTTAACAGTATTTAGTACATCTTGATGCGTTTCGTTGGACGAGTTGACGACTTAATTGGCCGTCGCTCATGGAGTTTTTGACTGTTTGCGGGTTCAATGCCTGCTCAATCCACATATTTATGAGCGTGAATTTAGTTTTTTTTTAAATAAATAAATATTAAATATTTTTTTTTAATATGTTTGGCCAGCTGACACACAACATCATCTAGTCCCAAGCTAAGCAGAGCTTGTGTTATGGGTACTAGACAACTGATATAAATACATAAACATACTTTTTTTTTGTAAATACATACTTAATATACATAGAAAACACCCAGACTCCGAAACAAATATTTGTAAATCACACAAATAATATTTGGTCCGACCCGGGAATCGAACCCGAGACCTCTTGATCAGCAACCGCATACGCTAACCACTAGACCAACGAGCCAGTCCAACGAGAATTCAAGGTGTAACATATTAATTCTGTTTATTATTAATTGTATCTTTTATTTACCTAAAAGAATAATACACAATTTGAAGTTGTTGAAATAATTATAACATCGATCGATCATGTTATGTTAGGGACTAGTAATTACAGACTGTCATAAATTCAATTCAAATTATTAAAAATCGCATCTAAAGAAATAATAATAATAATAAAAAGACCACCCAGCGCGTTCAACGCCGGTGGTCGGCGAGCTATCTCTTTCACACTTTCTAAAGTAATATATCGTCATCTTCTTCTACCATAGTAATAAGTTTGTGCACGTTGCTTATTGATGCATTTAAATTTCAACGTTGTGGCAATAGAGATAAAGGTTTATATAGATTGACTACTAAGTCATTGCAACGAGGTTATTATACGGCAATTTAAAAGCGTTGTTGAAGAGTTGAACTTTTATGTGAATTCAACTAGTCGATCAAAGAATGATGAACAGTTGAAGCGTTGATTGTACGCAGACGGCAATGAATTCAAGACTCTTCACACGTACTCTCAAGGTATTCTCACTAGATGGCGTTCGCATATAGTCGTAACGAAATCATAAGTTGCATTGATTCAAAAAATTGGCATAACGCCATCTATCGATTGTCATTGTGACTTTTTTTTTTTAATTTATTTGATCATCTTTATAGGCTTCTAATTAAAATAAAAACGTGTTCAATTGACAATTGTTTGATTTTATTTTTAAAATTTTACATGTTTACTTATTAGTTCACTATTTTCATACGACATTATCCAAATAAGCCTATTTTAGGGCTTTCACACACTGGCCACGCGCTCACGCGCGTGGGCGCGTGGCAGCAGATCACGCGCGCGGCGACGGTGGAGCAGATCTGCCCGTTCGAGCAGATTTTACCGCGCCTACGCGCCTGTCGGCTTTGTCGCCAAATTGCTGGGCGTTGTTCAATTTCGAATATAAATGTATCCGTGTCCAGATTCAGTCCAGATTCGCGGCACGCGCTCACGCGCCTGGGCGCGTGGCCAGTGTGTGAATTCCCATAGGCGCGTGAGCGCGTCCCGCGTCGTGCCGCTAGCAGATTCTGCCACCGCGCGCTTGGTCGGGGCGGGCCGCAGCAGTAAAAACATTTATATACGAAATTGAACGAAGTATCGCGCCTGTTTTCGTGCTATAAGGACTTGTTCACGATGGATCTGGACACGGATACATTTATATTCGAAATTGAACAACGCCCAGCAATTTGGCGACAAAGCCGGCAGGCGCGTAGGCGCGGTAGAATCTGCTCGAACGGGCAGATCTGCTCCACCGTCGCCGCGCGCGTGATCTGCTGCCACGCGCCCACGCGCGTGAGCGCGTGGTCAGTGTGTGAAAGCCCTAACTGTAAGGGCTTTCACACACTGGCAGAATCTGCCCGCGGCACGCGCTCACGCGCCTGGCCGCGTGGCCAGTGTGTGAAGTCCCTTAGGCGCGTGAGCGCGTGCCGCGGGCAGATTCTGCCCCCGCGCGCTTAGGCGTGGCGGGCCGCAGCAGTAAACACATTTATATACGAAATTGAACGAAGTATCGCGCCTGTTTTCGTGCTATAAGGACTTGTTCACGATGGATCTGGACACGGATACATTTATATTCGAAATTGAACAACGCCCAGCAATTTGGCGACAAAGCCGGCAGGCGCGTAGGCGCGGTAGAATCTGCTCGAACGGGCAGATCTGCTCCACCGTCGCCGCGCGCGTGATCTGCTGCCACGCGCCCACGCGCGTGAGCGCGTGGCCAGTGTGTGAAAGCCCTTAGGCCCCTATAACTCCTGAAATAAAAAAGTTATCAAAACCGCTATATTTTTCCTTGAAAATTCAGTAGGTAAATGGACTACTATCTTGAATTTTTCTCATCTTTTTTGAGTATGCCGTTTGGCTTTTAGAGGGGGGGGGGGGGGGCGTGATTGATTACGTGATTTTCGATCTTATAAGTTTAGTGAAAAAAGAAACAGACAGATATCAACTTAAAAAAAATATATAGACATTTACTAAAATACTGTTAATTTGAAATTACAAACATTCTGTTCAATTTTATTTATTTGTCTAATACGAAAGTCGAAACAAAATATAAATTTAACTTAACTCATTTTACGAGTTCATTCGAACTCAATAGACCACACACATGGCTCACGAAGTCCACCCAGAGTGCTATTTCTTTCACATACTTTAAATTAATGTATTGATATCTTCTTCTAAAACAACAATAAGTTATAAGGCATATGCCGCTTAATAAAAATTTATTCAAATATCAACGCTATAACTATTGATATAGAGATTAAAATAGATTAACTGTTCATCCGATTTATCAGCGGCCAAGTGTATGCGGACTGAAGCGTTGATTCTACGATTCTACTACATCGTTACTACGGACTAGTTAGTTTTTTCAACTGATTCAACGCGTCAGTTGAAATCAACGGCTGTCTACGACTCTACGAAACCTACGAATTCAACTGTCAACTAGTTAATCATAGAACCGTTAACAGTTGAAGCAGTTGATTCTACGTAAACGGTTGATTTAACTAGTTCGTTACTTTAACGCCCATCGCTAAGATCTGCCCGTTCGAGCAGATTTTACCGCGCCTACGCGCCTGTCGGCTTTGTCGCCAAATTGCTGGGCGTTGTTCAATTTCGAATATAAAATGTATCCGTGTCCAGATCCATCGTGAACAAGTCCTTATAGCACGAAAACAGGCGCGATACTTCGTTCAATTTCGTATATAAATGTGTTTACTGCTGCGGCCCGCCCCGACCAAGCGCGCGGTGGCAGAATCTGCTAGCGGCACGACGCGGGACGCGCTCACGCGCCTATGGGAATTCACACACTGGCCACGCGCCCAGGCGCGTGAGCGCATGCCGCGGGCAGATTCTGCCACCGCGCGCTTAGGCGTGGCGGGACGCAGCAGTAAACACATTTATATACGAAATTGAACGAAGTATCGCGCCTGTTTTCGTGCTATAAGGACTTGTTCACGATGAATCTGGACACGGATACATTTATATTCGAAATTGAACAACGCCCAGCAATTTGGCGACAAAGCCGACAGGCGCGTAGGCGCGGTAAAATCTGCTCGAACGGGCAGATCTGCTCCACCGTCGCCGCGCGCGTGATCTGCTGCCACGCGCCTGAGCGCGTGGCCAGTGTGTGAAAGCCCTTATGGCGCAACAATACCAAATAGCATTGTATTTATTTTGTCGTTTCTAATAAATTTTGTGATTTTGCCTTTTAAAATCTTATTGACCCCTGTACACCAACTGTAAAGAATTATTTTTATTGTAAGTCTTAATTTCGCAGTTTGTTTGAAATAACTAGAGTTGAAAATGTACAAAATCTAACTTACCATCAACGATGCACCCAAAATAACATTTCAATTCAGATTTTTTAGAGATTTTGTTGAAATAAGCAGAATCCGAAGACGAACCAGGTACATCCTAAGAAACAGGAAACAGTATCCAATTTGAGAAGCCGGGTAAATTCGTTGCAGAAGAAATTATAGAGTCCATAAACAGTCCAAGTCGTCGTTTTAAAAAGAAATCAATAATATAATAAAACACAAAAACTTTTAAAACACGCAACCGCCGAAAAAGTTTTCGAATGTCAATTTCAAAAGTTTTTCCTTTGACATATCCAAATGTTGCAATATAAATATTTTCTTGAATATAAAGCAATAAATTATATTTTATATTCTTTTAAATATGAAATATTTAAAACCATATAAAATATAATAGTCAATAAAATAATAAAGTTTTTAAAACTAAATATCAAGTATAATTATAGAAACAAAAATCAATATATCATAGTTTAATGGGACTATAATTTTGCGATTAAATTTCAGTTGTTTTATTGGTACTATATTCGACGTTTCATTGTATGCAGAAAATCATAATTAGAATTTAGTGAAATAATTAGAAAACCATATTTATACGTCATTGTCATTATTTAAATAATCCAAAATTAGGAATTTGGTGTCCCATTTAACTCCGAAATATTTTTGAAGTACTTCACTCATAGAGCTATAATCCTGCCATCTAGTTAATTCTTTTAACAATTCCGTAAAAATTGTAACACCACAGCCACCAGGTGGCATTGGTTTACAACGAATTTTTGTGTTCGGAATTTATAAGGCAGTTTTAATGCCATGGTGCCACCTAAGATAGGTTAAACTACAGAATACAGGTACTACAGATATGCCCTAATCTTCGCACATATACACATTATAGACTCACATCCACAAACAATCGCAAGTCACTATGAACTCAGACATAACAACCAATATAGAAAAATCAAAATATCACACACACAAACACATTCCGTATAATAACATTCTACTCATGCTTTCCATCAGGCAGAGTAGAGTCACTTTGGCAGGCTTAAATATAAAAAAAAAAAAAAAAAAAAAAAAAAATGTATTTACTCACTTTCACACCATTAGCACAACTGACAGTCCCTTATGCAAAGCATGCTTAGGGGCAGAGGAAACGGTGTCGCATGTCCTCTTTGAGTGTACAGATGCCACCGAAACACGTAAAAACACCCTTGTATCTCCCAAAACTGTTGCAGAATGTCTGGACAGACTCGGAGACCTTATTCGCTTCTGGGAGTTATGGCCGCCCTCACGTACAATGGTCCACCCAAAGGACTAAGTGCGGAAACCGACCTACTTAACATCATCAGCCTCTCCTTGAAAAGGAGGTATTGGCCTACTATACCACGCTGGCCAGACGGGTTGGTATAGGGTTGGTTTCAAGTTTTCCTTCTCTTTGCATTGATGTTGTCTTGCGTAGTTTATCCCTTATTCGCCTTTGTACGACACCCGCGTGGGATGAATAGGGGTGGTGACACTGTATTCTTAATCCGTCACCAAACAGACATTGTAATGTATACTTAACATAGAACATGTATATACTCATTTGGGCTTATGCCTTGACAGAGGGGGGACGCCTGCGTATAGCTACTCCCTACTGTGGTGCTCTATGACCTCGCCAGTGCAAGGAATATTCTCTTTGTGTTGGAAGGTAACATTTGTTCCACCACCAATTTAGTGTGATGTTCTCCGAAACGATTTCGACCACAGCAAACTGTCTGAATGTAGACCAGACAACTACGTGCCACAGTGTCACGCCAGGTCAAGTATGTGCACAAAGTCAGATGCAGTCTCTGTACCCTTACTCTCACAAATTAATGAGACGACACGACTAGGAGCAGGACCGACAAATTTATTGTTCTCTCTCTCTCTCTCTCTCTCACTAGGTACGGGGGTATAGACTCCTAACAAGATACCTCTAGATCGGCAGTCTCATACGCTCACTGCCAGGTCGAGGCAGCAACCCCTTTCTGTGATTGATGCAAAGATATCGACTACGAACTAACTGGTAGTGTAGTATATCTTTCTATTGTGTCGGCTCACCGACGCACGCGCCTACTCGCTATCGTCGCTAACAGTCGACTGAACTGTGTCATGGCCGCACGTGAGCTGAATATGACATAATGATTTTTTCTCATTCATTCACAGATAGTACAGTAGGCGAATGAAGGAATGACTGAGTGACACATACACTACAGAGAATTGCAAAAAAAACCTCAATACAAAACTATTTCAATTTATTTCATTTCAGCATATTTAAGTACAAAATCATTGAATAAATAATATAATTAAGTTCTGGGGCTACTTAGCGTATGTATAATACTTAGCTTATTAATTAATAAAAAATAAATTAAATTTTTTGTTTCGTTATTTTCAATCGTATTATTGTTCATGTTTTTATTATAAATTATAACAACATAATATTATAAATGCGAAGGTGTATTTGTATGTTTATTACCTCTTGGATTAATCGTTTTTCAGAAATGTCAGAGGTAAAAAAACAATTAGCCACAAATTTAAGATAAGTGATAATGAGAGAGCCTTATGTTTAGAAATTTGTCACTAAATACCAGTCTACTAATATATAACGTGCAAGTCTTACGAATCAACAAGAAAATTCCAGAATGCGAATCGGATAGGACAAATTCTAGATAAGTTCTAATAATAAAGCATTGTGGCACCGGACAATGAACCTTACTTCAATAAACGTAAGGTCGAATATGGATCGATTGTTTCGCGTTTGGCTTCTTTACTTTTCTTTACGATTATTGTGTGGTGTGCGTTTAGTTGTTACTACACTTATTTTTGTGTGTAGTTTGTAAGAAGTTACTAATAAATATCTAAAATAGGGGTAAAATGATAGTGATACACTTATATGATAAAAGTTAACTAAGTATATCACCAGTCTTATCCACTTTAACTATCACTTTTACCACCATGAACACACCGGTGTCTCTTCAAACCACTACTTTGTGTAAACTGGCTACTGCACAAGTCGCAACTGAACGGTCTTTCGCCAGTGTGTACCCTCATATGCAATTTCAAATTACCATTTATAGAAAACTGCTTATTACATACAGTACAACTAAAAGGTCTCTGTTCAGAATGTACCCTCATATGTTTAGATAAATTACCTATTTGCTTATTACAGATTTTACACGTGTAAGGTTTTACACCCGTGTGTACGCGCTTAAGTCTCTTCAACTGACCAGTCTCCCTAAAACATCTCTTGCAAATCTCGCAAGAAAACGGCTTCTCCCCAGAATGTACACGCATATGAATCTTCAAATACCCATTATCAGAGAAAGGTTTCTTGCAAATTTTGCAGGAAAACGGCCTTTCGCCCGTATGTGTCCTTTGATGTAATTTAAAACTGGCCATTTGGGCGAATTGTCTATCGCAAAAGCTGCAAGTGTACGGCTTAAAACCTGTGTGTACCCTCATGTGGACTTTCAAAGTTGTGTATGCAGTAAAATCTTTTTTACAGACTTCGCAAGAATATGGTCTTTCCCCAGTATGTTGTCTCTCATGTATTGCCAGATAACTTTTGCTGGAGAATTGTTTTTTGCAGACGTTACAACTGTGAGGTTTTATTCCAGCGTGGATTATGAATATGTGTCTTTTGAG
The DNA here is from genome assembly GCA_932526445.1 of Phragmatobia fuliginosa. NCBI lineage: Eukaryota > Metazoa > Arthropoda > Insecta > Lepidoptera > Erebidae > Phragmatobia > Phragmatobia fuliginosa. The sequence continues at coordinate 798,156 of OW052083.1, read as the reverse complement.
ATGTGTTCTTTGGGGGAATCTTCTACCGCAGACATCACATACGTAAGGTCTTTCTCCTGTGTGCGTGAACATATGAGATTTTAACGTCTGGTTATGTCCGAATGATTTATTACAAACATCGCAAGTATACTTCCTCTCCCCAGTGTGTGTTTTCATGTGCTCTTTCAAGCCCTTTTTTCGTTGGAATTCTTTTTGACATTCAGTACACTTGAATTTTTCGCTATAATGTGTTTTTATGTGTTTCTTGAGCAGTCTGGCTTTTTCGAAGATCTTTTCACATTGGGTGCAGGGATATTGGTTGTCGACTATGTGCATTATCGTAATATGTTTGGTTAATTCTTTGTTGTCTGTATGCGAACTGTTACATAGGTGACACGTGAACGATTTCTCCCCACTGTGGACCTTCATGTGAACTTCTAAAGAACCGTTGTAGGAGAATTTCTTTTGGCAAATTTCACAGGAATATTTTTTTAATTTTTTTGGCTTTTTTTCTTTGAGGTCGTCCTCTGAAAATATAATGATGGTATTAGATGTCACTGACAAAGATTTCAATCATCATTACCATCATCAACGTCTTTAAGTCTACTGCTGGACGAAGCCCTCTCCGTAGAAGGGAGGTTTCGGTCTACTATAGGCTGGTATAGGATTTTTTAGCAGTTTTCCTTTTCTTTGCATGTTTTTCTGGTTAGTTTGTCCCTTTGTCGACTCTTACGACTCCCACGAGATAAGTAGGGGTGGATGGTGATTATCTGTATTTTTAATAGGTAACCACACGGACAAAGATTTCATTAGAGTAAAGAAATAAAGTAATGAATAGTACATTGTTCACCGAGGAAGGAAAGGAACCGATTACTAGCGAGGTAGGAATGGGAACTTTCACCCGAGTGCTACACAGTGCTTTATACTACACCTGTGAGGAACATTTAAAGTATTTATAAAATAAAATAAAAACGTAAGACACCATGTAAGACACAATTTAGCTTAGAATTTGACATATTATTTATAAATATTTCGCGCTTCTTTTGTTTTTTTTTTATTCTTCACAAAAGGATGTCAGTGGCACGGAGATTCCATATTTAAATTATATGAAAACTCCTTGGGCAGGCGCGCGCCATAGATAAGATAACACATGAGAAATGAAAATTCATACAACTTTCTCTCCCGCTAAAACACGTTAGAAATGGATTTTCATACATTTTTTCCTCCCGCTTATTTAGGTCAAGGTAAAGACTAACTTTCTCTTTTCATTTTCAGGGAATATTGAATACTGTTCCGATCAGGTGTAGTATAAATATTTTTTTTTTAAATAAATAATACACAACGCCATCTATCTTTAAACTAAGTAGAGGTTGTACTATGACAGCTACAATAACTGATAGAATACGTATATACTGTTCGTTTTGTAAATAAATACATATTTGATACATATAAAACACCCAGACTGCGAAACAAAAATTTGCGAGACCTCAAACACAGCAATCGAATACGCTACTACTGCGGCAACGAACATATGAACCTTACCATCACTTAAATCTGGTGTCCTCCAATCCTCATCGTCCACAGCAGGATCATCATGTATCTCCAACTGTTCATACTCCAAGACCTTTGAGCTACGTAATGTAGACAGTGGCTGGTCGTCATCCTCAAATTGGAGCTTGTTGAAGTGTTGAACTTTAACGTCTGCAATCATATATCATCATCATCATCAAACACCGCGGGGCGTTTCTAGTAGTACTTACTACCCGGACACAATTTCTGTGGATCTCGTCTCGTGACATCATATTGACGCTTTGTGTGTGTGTGTGTGTGTGTGTGTGTGTGTGTGTGTGTGTGCGTGTGTGTGTGTGTGTGTGCAAAGAATAATTGGTTTTAAAAAAAATATACAATACATATTTGGAGTTCACTATTTCGAATTATTTCTTTTCAGTAATTTTAATGATTCTGTTAATAATGAATTAATGTACTCGTTTATTTACGGTACAAATTATTTTAATTCATAATTTACTTTACCGTTTAGAGTGTCTGTATGTAAAATCAAATGAAAAGTTTTTTTTCTAAATGTATATGAAAATGTATAATAAGTATTTTATATATATGTGACGATAATTTATAGTTAAATTTACATTACATATTTAAAAAAAAAAAAAAAAATTTGTTACTATTGTTGACATTTTTTAAATTATTATAGTTGTGACATAATTGTAATTATCGCTTTTATATATGTCTTTTGCATTTAAGAATATTGTTTGGACTTTAAAAGAGACTGTGATCCCTGAGTTTGTTTCGTCCTTTCTTCTCAGGGCTAGTCCAGTTAGGAAAGGCCGAACTCATCTGCTCAAAAAAAGTTTTACTTGCAAAAGTGTTCATGTAACCTAATTGCAGAATAAATGATTTGATTTGATTTATATAAATTATTTGAATTTTTCTCCGTCTGTTTGTTTCGGCTAATCTCTGGAAAGGCTGGACAGATTTTGACGAATTTTTTCGTACTAGATTCGCTCCTTGGCGTTATTAACGATTTACAACTCTAACAGCGGGTACCATCGCGGGACTCAGCTATTATTTAATAAAATACAGCTTTCTATTTTGTTGAAAATATGAATTTGTTATTGTTTTCAGAAACATAAATAAGAATTAATGTCAAAAAATAAAACAATGACTACACGAAAATATTTAATTATCGAAACGTGTATCGGCAGGGGGGTGTCACTCCGCAGTTTAGGTATAGTCTGCCGGTTGCCTGCCGGGTCAGACACGCCGGTCGAACAGACATCGTCAGAACAGTTCAGAGTTACACGATAGAAAGAGACGCAATTGTAGGTAAATATAATCGTAGTGATTCGGCGCTGTGCGATCTGAATTGAACTTAATCTTTTGACACCGAGGGTATCTATAACTTTAATTTACTTTTCGGAGTGAGTCTTCTGTGCTGGTACTATTATCTATTCTGTGGTATCGGTAACGACATCGCTAACCGTACTGACGGCTTACGACGAGAGCGGAGAGGTGAGAGGGACAGCGGAGCGGAGTTGCATTCCAGCAAGGTTCACAGATTGTGTGGGGGGTCTCCCCAGCCAAGATTCAAACGATTCGTTCCGTAATCGCTGACACATCTGTTCTCTTATTTGATTGGCTAATATTTAGTTAAGATCCTGTGACTGAGTGGCATTAGCCAATGAAACAAGATAATACAGGCGTGAGCGACTGCAGAACATAAAATATTTACAACTTGGCTATGGTTGTAAATATGAAAGAGCATACTCACCGCTACATTGTGACTTCAACTTTGCTTCCGATTGATTTTGTGTTTCTATTTTAAAATCTACAAAAAAAAAAAAAAAATTATTTATAAAAGATCACTTCAAAATCTTTTTTTTAAAAACTGTATTTTAAGTTAGATCAAATTAGAGTGCCAATCTCCGTGTAGTGAGAGATTTATGGCAAACAGCAAACTACGCAGGTAAGTATACATTACAATGTCTGTGTGGTGACGGATTAAGAATACATAGTGTCACCACCCCTATTCATTCCATGGGTGTCGTAAGAGGCGACTAAGGGATAAACTACGCAAGACAACATCGATGCAAAGAGAAGGAAAACTTGAAACCAACCCGTCTGGTCAGCGTGGTATAGTAGACCAAAACCTTCTTTGTAAGGAGAGGCCTATGTCCAGCAGTGGACTGTTTAAGGTTGTTAATGTGATGATTTTAAATAAATAAAAAATTCGGACATCTTACATACAACACCATCTAGTCCCAAAGTAATTATGGGTATTAGACAACTGATATAAATACATCAACATACTATTTTTTATTTTGTAAATAGGTACATCGAAAATACCCAAACTTCAAGGGCCAAGCTTTTGGCCCTTAAATTAAGATAGACGCATATGACGGCACGGTTGGCCTAGAGCTTTTTAGCGAAGTGGAAAGCTGTGTGGTCGCCACACCGCTTTCCTTTTCGCTAAGTTTCGTGGGTTCAAATTTCATATGGGACAACACTTTGTGTGAACCAGAAATTGTTGTTCCGAGTCTGTGTGACCTTTGTGTCTTTTAAGAAAGATTAAATTTGTTACAGGAGTTTCTTAGTTTATACCAAACATACATTTTGACATAAGATTTATATTATACTAGCTAGCTACATTACATGAGCTTGAGATGTACTCACCATCTTGTCCTAATTCCTTTTTAACTTCTTTCTCCGAAGCCACTACATCTGAAATAATGATATAATATTTATGTCCGTGTGGTGACGGATTAAAAATTCCGCGGGTGTCGTAAAAGGCGACTAAGGGATAAACTACGCAAGACAACATCAATGCAAAGTATGCAAAGTAGGCCAATACCTCCTTTTCAAGGAGAGGCCTATGTATAGCAGTGGACTGTTAAAGGCTGTTGATGATTATGAGATTGTGATTATTATCGAACATACAATGGTTTCAACATTATCTTTGTAGCCTTTATTATTTCCAAGTTTATTTTGGTCGGCTATTAGTTCAACCGGTTTTACCTGAATACTAGATTTTCCAAGGAGTGACCTGCATCGGACCTCCGCAACCCTGAGGGTGAACTGAATTCGAAAATTTAAGTAGTTGTCAAACTAAGCAGAGCTTGTATTATGGTTACAAGACAACTGATATAAATACATAAACATACTTTTTTTCAAAATACATACTTAATATAATAGAAAACATCCAAACTCCAAAACAAATAATTGTGGATCACACAAACATTTGGTCTGACCCGGGAATTGAACCCGGGACCTCTTGATCAGCAGCCGCATACGCTAACCACTAAACCAACGGAGCAGAACGGAAATGAAATAGTTCCTTCAAAAAATTACCTTTGAACTGGTAATTGTCGTACAGATACTGTTTCAACTTGTCCTCACATGACAACACTTGTTTTTTAAATAGTGCAGCATCTCTGAGTCTTGGCTCACATATTTCACATATACTGTAAGATACATCAACATCTAGGGGTACCGGGGAGATCTGGAAAATAAGAGGAGAAATGTAAATGCCTAACATCTCAAAAACTTCTGTGTATTGTGGGTTCAAATCCCACTTTGTGTGTTCCACAAATTGTTGCTAAGAGTCTTGGTGTACCTTGTGTACATTTAATGTATTTTTGTATTTGGATGTTATCCTTTTTACAAGTTTTCAAAAAACTTTTCAGTAATTAAGTACCTATACAATTTTCTATCACTTAACCCTTTTTAAGGTAGAGGCGATATTTTCACCACCATGTCTTTTATTTTTTTTCGCCGAAATTTTGCCTTCTGGCCGAATTTTTACATTCAGGCAACTTTTAAGATAGTCAACAGACAGTATAACAATAACAAGTTTGACACATGACATAAATATTTTTTTCATGGCAGCATAGAGAAGTTGTGAAAGTGCACTTTTTTGTTTGACTTATTTGAAGCAGGGTCTATCTGGAAGATCTTCAAATTTTATAAGGTAATTTTATTTATTATTAGTTTATGTGAGTTTATTCTAAGGATAAATGTAAATATTTGCATTACAGCTAGTTGCACTTTTGGACAATTTAGATTTTTTGTGGTGGGTTGTATATTCCCTCTGTCTGTCTGGGGCATTTTTATGGTCGGTTGCATTTTTCACTTGTCTGTGCCGCACTGGTTTTTGTTTCGCTTGATGCTATTCTTTTTTTGCTTTATTTCAGAGATGAATCGACACTTGAAAGCTTTCGAAGTAGAGGAGGCCCTTCAAGACATGTTTGGCTTACCAGATGATCCTGATCAATCAGACGATTATTTAGAATCTGAAGACGAATGCCCAAATTTCAGTAAAAACCGCCTTCAGCAAATCCTGGAAGATTTAGATGAACCTCGTCCCGTAAATTTACTACTTGATGACGTTGCATTTGTAGTCTGGCAGGATAGCAAAGAAGTTCTCCTTATGAGTAACGCGTTTCACCCTAAAACTGGTCAAAGTCAAGTCAAGAATGTGCCATGCCCACTTGTTGTAAAAGAATACAACAAGCGAATGGGTGGTGTTGATCATTTTGATCACCTGAAGGGCACGTATTCAGTCGGCAGACGAAGTAAAAGATGGTGGCTGCGGCTTTTCTATTTCCTTATTGACACGAGCATAACTAATGCTTTCTTGCTGTACAAAAGCAATAAAAATGTATCTCTTTCCCATCTCGAGTTTCGAGTTGGTTTAGCACGAGGACTGATAGGTGGTTTTAGCAGCAGAAAACGACGCTCGACCGGCAGTCTGCCATCATATACTTATTTGTAGACGAAAGCTCACGGAAAATGAAAATCGTCAAAAAACAATCAACGCTGTAGCCGATGAAATAAGAATCACCAACGTCGGCGATCACATGCCATGTCCTTTGCCATTGTCATTACAAACGATGCAGAATGTGTAGCACTAAAACAAATGACAAAAGATCGAAAATAATGTGTGCGAAATGCCATGTCGCACTTTGCATCATCCCATGTTTTTATGATTTTCATAAGAAATAGTTATGTAAAGTTTACTATCTACTAAATAAATAAATAAATGAATAAATAACTTGATTTTTATACATTTGTTTATTTGTAATAGTAGGTACCTAAAGTAAAATAAAGTATTTATATTTAATTACTGTAAACAATGAAAAGTTATTGTGTAATAGGCCTAGAGAGTGAAATGAGCATGCAATAGAGGGTAATAACGAAAGAATCTGACCGGCATAGGGAAAATATTTCCCACCATAGAAATATTTAAAAAAAAAATATAATTTCGTTTTTAACTCCATTATATAGCCCTAACCACTACTGGTTTTCATTTTCCACTGTCCACTCCTTATGACCGTTAAAGGGTTAACTAAATTTATTTTCTTACTAGAAATTTACTAGAAATATAGCAAGCATGGCATTATTTTACTAAAACGTATGCAATTATTATTCTATGTTTTTAAAACAAAATTAATTTCAATTAAAAAAAAATAGATTAAGAGTACATTCTAGTCCTATATGTCCTACACATTTTTTTTTTATATGTTATCGTTTAAACTTACCTATGAATTCACAAATACTTACAATAACATTAAATGTATCTTTCAGCAATAAACAATAGTCATCTTGAATGTTTTCAGACGTCCATCCATTGATGCTTTTAAAATTCCCTTGTGCATGACAACACCGGCATAAGTTATTTACATCAAATATAAAAGACATTTCAGTATTAATATTTAATTCATTATTATATAAATTACTAGGCCCGATCTTAATCTTTCCAAGCCAAACGTTTCAACAAACGAAACAAAAGGGTGTTCACTACTATTGTAATATGTTTTCCACGTATCACGATTAATATTCATGTCTGTGAGTGAGAATGTATTGATTTATTGAACAAATTTTCTTGATAACTCACTAAGGTGGTAAAGTGCAATCATTCGAGATTCAGTTCAGACAAATAGTACCTAATTTCGTCTCGTCGTCACTTTCTGTGACGTTGACAGTTCTAGTCAGTTCGGAATTGGTACTTTTGAAATAAAATTATTCGTGTGAAAATTATGAAGAAAATGAACAAAAGTGTATTTAGGAGTGTAAATTTATGTAAAGTAAACACATAAATTATTTGGCAATTCTGTTCAATTCATTTACAGAATAATATACATTTTTATAAAAAAAAATAACTGAAAATGTTGGGGTGTCTTTGTTAAGATTAGAAAGCGGCTTGTAAAGTCTCAGTTGAAATAAAAATACCTTCCTATCCCAGTTGTCTAGTTCACAGTTTTGTATGTAAACGAAAACACATTTTGATCTTATTTTTCATTTTTGACATTTACAATGACATATATTTTTGAAAAGGCAACAGTATTCGTGATTTGACGTAAATATGGCGCTCTGGAACTTTGAGCGCGCAGTGTACGGGAATCGATTTTTGCTCAATAAAATATATAAGTAATATATAAGTGAAACTATTGAACACCAAAATGCCAGATACAATAATAGAAAGTGTCCTTACAGGCAAACTAGATGCTACATTAATAATAAAGTGGCTTAATAATGAATCTTTGGAGGTGAAAGTATAACCAATATAAAAAAATATAATTTTTAGCCAATCTGTGCGTAATAATAATCTTAAATAATATTTTTAGGATACTCCTGAAGATTGTATATTGCATTGCTGTAACAGGAATGAGTTTGTGACCTGTTTTTTGTCGTTTTTAAGGAACCAAACCGACAGGTGAGTGACAGAAAAAATTGTAAACATTGCAATCTCTTGGACGATTTATACCCTTGTGAATTATTTTAGATATTTTCGCAATTTGATCTACATAAAATTAGGTATATTTATTTCTTTAAGGGTGTGTTTAAAAAGCTGTATGTGAAAATTTACTAGTGTTTTTTTATCTTTGTGTTTTATCATAATTAACTCTTTATTATTGCTTTTGTCGACCTGTATCGTTAAACAGCATTTCGTAAGCTTACAAAGTTGCTAAAAATACAATATAATAATGTATTTTTTTAATTTTAACAATTTAACTGAGACAAAAGTACTATTGCAGTGTGTGCGGTTGCCCAGATGAAATTTCCTCCAAGCTATAGGGCCACTATTTGAACTTTCTTAGTTTTCAGTCATAATGATGCATATGGAATTCCATTCAATCATATGGAATGCCAGTTGCTCTGTGGAAAAACTGATATTCAGGTTAAACCGGTTTAACTAGTAGCCGAACCGTAATAATATTGGGAATAAGGCTAGGAAGATTTCTTCTATATACTTATATAGAGAGATATATTATTGTAATTACATTTAAACTTTCTTGTAAATATTTTAATTATGAATGTTATTATTGAAACTTAATGCACATGCTGTATAAAGGCAAACTTAATGCCATCAGGCATTCTCTACCAATCAACCATTAATGCGGTAGGTATAAAATAGTATATAGAATTGGACATACTTATTGAAAAATCCATGGTGCTTACCCATGGTTATTTTTGTAAAATTCTAGTAATGCCAGCCAAAGGCAAACAGGTTTTAGTATTTTTCACTCCCTTAGGGGTCTTCCATTCCATTTTCCAAAATCCTGCCTACTGGTCATCTATACTCCTCAAGGAACACTCATACTAAATTTAAGTTTCTTGGGGCCTAGTTGTTTCGGCTGTGTATTGTCTGTCTGTAAGTCAGTAACTGTCAATTTAAATATATTGAGCAGCTGAGTACCGCAGTGCTACCTGCGCTTATTGTCGTAAATCGTGAGTGCAACAGCGGATCGCAGCTAGTCAAAAGAAATACAGTGAAAGTCCAGTCAGTCCAGCCGTTTCAAAAATTACCTGCAATAAACAGACAGACAGACAAAATTTAAAAAAATGCATTAAATGACTCTGCATTCGCAATCATCAAATTTTACGTCTTTGAAGTACCAGATGATCGTTTCAAGAGGCAATTGAAGCCATTGTCATTCGCAACTACATGATTGAAGGTGAATGATGGAAGATTTGATTGAAGCCCATTGACAACCGCAAATAAAGTAACAAGTTGAACGTCTAGTTTTGCGACTGTCAGTCACGCTCCCGACAAGATTCCCGAGCGATACGATTCGTATGAAGCTCTATCATTCGCACAGTGTTGCCAACACTTAAAATTTTATCCCCTTAAGAGTAAACTCAAAAACCCCTAAAACACCCTAACTGACAATTTGAAAAATGTAGGTTCTTATCTAATATTAAAACGTTTAATTTTTTAATTATTATTTAATTTCAAATAATTACAAGTAGTGTAAAAAAACTTATTTATGGTTATTAACATAAGCTCGTTTTTCAATATAAAGATTATGTCAGAGAGGGTACAGTCGCCTTAACGTACAACTCCAACAATTTTTAGGCTACTATGGTCACCCAGACGTTAGTGGTTAAGCGATTCACCACTAGATATTTAATGATCTAAAAGATTTAAAAGATATGATTTTTCCAAGTCTTTAAACAAAATTTTATAAATCTCTAATAAAATCCCTAAACATTTTTTTCCCCCTAAAAAAAAACCCTAAAAAAATTTTCCCTCTTAAAAAACCCCTGTGCAATTTTTTTACCCCTAAATTTTGGGGGAAAACCCCTTAGTTGGCAACACTGCATTCACACCTTCAATTCAAACATTCAATGACGTTCAAATCAAAATTCACAATTGCTAATGACTTTCTCCGGGGCACTTTACATACAGACACTTTAATTTTATTTATTTGTAGTATTGTATTATTTACTTGTATAGATAAACGTAGCGTTAATGTTATACTTTCTACACATCTAGGCTGAGCTAGTTTAATTACTTTCTAGATCTCTAGACTGAACTTGTTATTTCTTTTTCAGATTTTAATTAAAATTATAAGTAAATTATACATTATGCAGTTAATTTAACCGACGTCAAAAGGAGGTGTTTCTCAATATGACAGTTTTTTTATGGTTGTTTTCTCAGATCTTTCGATTGGGTGAACCGATTTTGATAATTCTTTTTTTATTTAAAAACTAGTCCCTTACATGTGGTCTCATGATAAGGAAATTCTGGAGAAATCGAGGCAACTCCTCAAATATCATAGGCATACCTGTTCAATATATAAACAATATATAGTAGTTTCCTTTGAGCTCGATAGATGGTGTGATAAAAAATTATAGATTTTTTTTTAGAATGCCGTATTTTACGCAAAATATATCGTGCAATAAGATCATGTTCCGAGACAAAACTGATATTCAGACGAAACCGCTTGATCTAGTAGTTGACCCCAAATAATCTTGCGAATAGTAAAGGCCAGGAAAATTATTTAAATAATATATTGATTTTTGTTAAAACATATCTAAACGCTCGTTTCCAAATATGTCAAGAGCTCATTCATTAACCGGTTCCAAAAAAGGAGGAGGTTCTCAATTCGTCGGAATCTTTTTTTTATTTGTAATATTCATTTAATCTATTTCAGTATATTGCAAACCAATAGCAATGCCGTCCAAATTCTCCAGCACAGTACACCTGAGAAACTCCTCAGCACTCGACGGAAGCATCACAGGTCAGTCTCAGACCCAACAAGCGAAGACCGCACCATGGACAGTCTCTCCGTCAAGACAGACCGTCAGCGTTCACACGAATCACCAAGTAAAGACCGCAAAAGAACCGGTAGAAGAGTCAAAACGAAGCTTTTTACGGAAGAGAAGTCCAATCAATCGATATCCTCAGATGAATCAAGAATTAGCGTTGGTATAGACAGGATGGCTGTATCCAGCACACCCTTGAAGAATGGTGTTAAACCATCTGAATACCCTAACTTATCTCTAAGCAGCCCAGTTACTCCGAGAAGCTTTATCAAAGAGCAATATGAGAGATGTGACACTCCAAGATTGAGTCACCGTCTCTCCAGGACCCAGGAGAAGAACTGCCTCGGTGATTATATAATTAATGTCCCCAAAAGCACAAAAAAGAGGAGAGAGAAAAGAATTTCATCAGACAATGATGATAGTAAATTGGAATTAGATTTAACAAATTCTGAGATGTTTCCAGAGATTGGGGCGAGGAAATCCAGTTCTTTACGGTCAGAGAAACGGAGAATCAAACCTACTAATATTGATAAATCACAGAAGAGTTTATCCCTGAACAGTTTTAGTGCTGAATCTATACATACCTCATCTTTGCTGTTAGAAGAGAACTCAGCGTTTAAACAGCAGAAGATTCAGTTGAAGGAATCTAATAGCTTCGAAGTGGAGAGAAATATATTGAAACAAGAGAGACACAAGTTGATGGAGAAATTTAATATTTTAAATACATCTTTACCTCAAAAGCCTAAAATGTCTCCTCAAATTACAATAACTCAAAAGAATTCCCTTGAAAAGAATCAAAGTTTCATCAAAACTGATGCTTCCAAAGTACTTTTTAAGGAAAAACTTGATTTACTTGTTGATATTTATGAAATTTTATTAAAGAATAATTTGATAATGAGTGTGAATACTGAAATTTATTTTCTGATATCTATTTTGATATCGAAGCAGTACGAAAGTGATTATTTAACAGCGGAGAGTAAGCTAAGCGAGGGTGAAATGGACTATTTGTTGAAGACCATACACAACAGCACGTATTTTGCTGTTAAATCACTCTGGCATCAAAGAATGATCCTAGAAGTTACCCTGGATAAAGCTTCTTTGAAGACTCTAGGTAAGTCCTCAAGTTTTATAAGATTTCGAACAAAATATGAGGTTAAATATATATGGTCTGCATGAATCAGGTTTTTGAATATGGCATGCAGATACCTCGATTCTTGAGAACTGACTTAGGTCAATTTTTACCGCGATAAGCGTTCTAAATAAATAACTAGTTCAATTAGGTACTATGATGCTTTATTTTATTTGTTTTCTTCTTTCTTGTAACAGGTGAAAACAAAAAAGTCCGTTCCTTCTACCCAGCATTAGCCAAGTTCCTCCTAAACTGTTACGGCCTCAGATGTGAGGCAGAAAACATCCAGGATAGATCCAGGCCTTCAGAACATCCGCAATCCAACGGCGTCATATGCTTCAACCTGGAGACAGACAACGCTGAGAATTTCCCCACAATGCTCAGCTTCCAAAACTTTAAAAAGCAAAGGGATATGTTTTATGAAATTCAAAGGTAAGTTGCCTTCTTTCTGAAGAGCCACAATCTCCTTTCTAAAGAAAGGATTATATTCAGCAGTTCATGTTTAGTTGGTTCATATCTGGCTCGAAGGACCAATCATTGTAATTTCAAAATTACAATCGTTAATATACAATGAAATAATTTATCATGTGATTAAATATTTTTATTTGTCTGAGCGGTATGAATTACAGCTTTCTTAATTCTTCTCTCACTATCAAAATGAAATGCAATGTAAATTTTTTAACAAACTTACACAGAGCATACATTTGTGGCTTTAAAAACTGTCAGTCATGGCTGTCAACATAAATTAAAAAATAAAAGAAATAAAAAAAAATGCCAGTTACAAAATATTCTTCAGTATATTCTGAACAGAGCTATCATGGTATAGTAGACCAAAACTTTCTGAGGAGAGGTCTATGTTCAGCGGTAGACCGGCAGGTTGTTGATGTTGATAACAATATTTCTGATCCAACTGAGTATTTAAATGTAACATATATCAAGTGTACCCTTAGAAAGAAGCATCCACAAAATAAATCCTCCTCCCAACAGATGGTACGTGGACACGTGTAGTTCGGGAGGGTCCGTGTCCTCCCTCCGACAGAGGGCCAAGGCGCTAGTGGCGGGCGGCGCCGCCCCGGCCAACCACGCGCACCTCGCCGGTCTGCTCGTGCAACATATGCTGCAACACTGCCTGCCCACCTCACAGGTGAGCTCGCACGTACACATCGACACACGACATACATACAGACATACAATGCGCACCTCGCCGCTCTGCTCGTGCAACACATGCTGCAACACTGCCTGCCCACCTCACAGGTGAGCTCGCACGTACACACCGACACACGACATACATACAGACATACAACCACGCGCACCTCGCCGCTCTGCTCGTGCAACACATGCTGCAACACTGCCTGCCCACCTCACAGGTGAGCTCGCACGTACACACCGACACACGACATACATACAGACATACAACCACACGCACCTCGCCGCTCTGCTCGTGCAACACATGCTGCAACACTGCCTGCCCACCTCACAGGTGAGCTCGCACGTACACACCGACACACGACATACATACAGACATACAACCACGCGCACCTCGCCGCTCTGCTCGTGCAACACATGCTGCAACACTGCCTGCCCACCTCACAGGTGAGCTCGCACGTACACACCGACACACGACATACATACAGACATACAACCACGCGCACCTCGCCGCTCTGCTCGTGCAACACATGCTGCAACACTGCCTGCCCACCTCACAGGTGAGCTCGCACGTACACACAGACACATGACAAAGCGCCAAAGCTAGGTTTTGGGGTTCCGTACCCATAAGGTAAAATAGAACCCTATTACTAAGACTCCGCTGTCCGGCTGTCCCCAGGTATCTCATGATCCGTGATAGATTGATGTTGGATGTTGATAACGGCAACAGGTAAGAGTTAAAAATATATAAATGCTGGTACGGAACCCTTCCTGCGCGAGTCCAACTGGCATATAACCGATATTTTAAATAATACTTTTTTTTTGCCACCAGCAAGAATCGAAGCTAAGTAAGCTCCAACGTCGCTTGACGTGCCCCACTGCACCAGAATCCCACCGACTGCCACACTTTACTGCCACCGAAATATTTTACAAGTGAGTCTACCAATATTTTGTTATATGAGCCTGCTTCTAAAAGTGACTCTACTCTGCCTGATGGAAAGCATGAGTAGAATCCAGGAGAAGGGGTCACTATTCTCATTGTGAACCAGCATGGTGACCCCGCATGGTGACCCACACTTCAGTAGGCATATAGGCCGTGATTATGTTGTTAACATCACCAAATTTGAGTTTACTAAAAATTTGTTGTTGCATTATGTACTTTAAGCTTATTGGCTTACAGTACATTTTTCAGTATCGATGTTTAGTTCAGAACCAACTAATAGTTCATCTTTTGTTTATTGGTCATCGTTATCGAAGATTGCACCTTATTAACAAAACAATTGTAGCTATAGAATACCACATAAGACATGATCTATACCTGCTTAAATTATAAAGAAGAAAGATTTGATTGTTTGTTTGTTTAAAATGAATATACTCCAAAACTACTGGACGGATTTGAAAGATTCTTTCACTATTAGAACCGTTAAAAAAGTTAGGGATCCGTATGAAAACTTCGATAATGTAACCCAAGGTATCTATCAAGGCAAAACTATCCAATAAAATTACAATTTTGCATACGCTGCGAAAACTATTGACAATGCAAAGCAAAGTGATGTACTACATTTTTATAGAAAAAGACTTCGATTTGTGAAGTAATATCGAAAAATGGACTGTAAACCAATGCACTTAAAGTATATAATCCAACAACAAATTCTCAGTTTAGTTAAGTTTGGTGATGCTAACATCAAAATAGAGAGCTAATATTACTCTTTTTAGAGTTCCGAAGTTTATGATTCGGAACCCTTATAGATTGGTCATGTCTGGCCGTCCGTCCGTCTTCGACTTACCGTCCAAACTGTAAGAGCTAGAAAGATGAAACTTTGCATGAATATGTGTTGAAATTACGTCGACAAAGTACTAAAATAAAATTATGAAAAATATTTCACTTTTTTTTAAAAACAGGGCGTCCCCCCACCCCCCCTCTAAAAGCTAAACGGCTGACTCAAAATTTCTGGAAAAAATCGTGATGGTGGTCCATATACTGAACTTTAAAAGAAAACTATAGCGGATTAGATGACTTTTTTAATTCAGGAGTTATAGAAGCTTAGCTTGTAAAATGCGCTCACTTGGAAAACGTCATACAAAATTAACAATTATCTATTGGATACGATTTTAAATCCACGTACCATTATGGGTGACTGAGGAACCCTTTCCTGTGCGGTGCCTGACACGCTCTTGGCCGATTTTTTTTTACCTCCTCGTAGTCGGGTAATAAAGACTAATTAATGTATATTATTTTCAGGGAATTCATAATTAACACAGAATCAGATTCGTTCAGATCTCATCTCAGAGACACATTGGCTTCAGAAGTGACAGTGCTTGATGCTGCACATATAGCACCGGAGGACAGAGGAAATTGTAAGTAAATAAATTATAGCATTAATCATCAATATAACGTCCCACTGCTGGACTCCTCTCAGGAGAGGGTTAAGGCCACACGTTCCCACGCTGGCCGAGTGCGGGTTGATGACTGGCTAGACAATGTTGTGGCTACGTAATCTTGCCGTTGGATGTTTTTAAGCCGCCTGAAGGCCTCTAACAAAGCTTCTCGTACCGACTGCTTAACGTGAACTCCGAATCTCGGAGACGCATAAGATATCATGCAACTAACGGCCACCCATCCAGATGCTGACCGCGCCGTCATCTTATTAGGCTGCCATAGTGTGGGCCATCATGCTCCATTGTAGGCATTTACAATGAGTGACCACTTCTCTTGTATTCTACTCATGCTTTCCATCAGGTCAGAGTCACTTTGGTAGGCTTCATTACATCATCAACAGCCTTTAACAGTCCACTGCATGACATAGGCCTCTCCTTTGAAAGGAGGTTTTGGCTTACTATACCACGCTGGCCAGACGGGTTGGTATAGGGTTTGTTTCAAGTTTTCCTTCTCTTTGCATCGATGTTGTCTTGCGTAGTTTATCCCTTAGTCGCCTTTTACGACACCCGCGGGATGAATAGGGGTGGTGACACTTATATTCTTAATCCGTCACCAAAAATTAAAAATATTTTTATTTCAGCTAACGTAGACATCACAAAGGAATACGTTCTCCTGTCCAAAAAGCTGGCCCTTCTATCAAAGTTTCTTGGTTTCCTGACTTCTCTGCCGTACTCCCAAGTGATAGACCTCAGCAGCAACAAGGGTACCATCACCAAGACTGTGCAGAGAGACTTGAGCTACGCACCCCCCAAGGAGAAGGTACATGAGTACGACCTGGCTTTGAGGAATCATGTAAGTATAGGGTAGTTATACCCTTATTTGTCACTAGCTTAGTCCCGCGGCGTCACCCGCAGTTATTGTTATGAATCTCGTTACTTTCTCCTTTTGATGTGAAACATCTATAGCCGCACGTAAAACGGATTTCTGGCGTGGCGACGCATGCCGTGGCGACGAGTGTGTACGGTGTGGCGACGCGTCGCCACACCGTACACACTACTGCGTACCACTACTACGTAATATTTTATTTTATCATTATGACATATTTAGTTTCTATTACAATATGTTCTTTTCTGCATATTACTTTTACAAAATAATGGCGATGTTTCACATCTGCCAGGCGTCCCGTGACGGCTCACATTTTTTTTATACGACAACTCCTGCATTAAAAATATAAAAACGAACACAAAGAACACCGAGACTCATAGCAACAATTTGTGAATAACACAAAGTGTTGTTACGACACTTGGCGTAGTAGAAAGCGGCAGTCAAAACTTCTGACGACATCAGCTATCTAACCGCGAGTAACGAGCGAAGCTAGACTAAAAAATAGCACAGTTAATAATATTAATTATTATTGAAATGCCAACTCAAATATTGACTACCAAATAATGTCTAAGGTATTAAATTCGCTTCTCTACTTTGATTAAACTAAACTTAAAATAAAAAAAATATTGTCTATTTTCAGAGTCAACCCACCATAGATTTACAAGGAATGTTAAGAAACGCCATAGAGAATGGTCGCCTCTCTATCACACTTCCATGGATAGCCCACTATTTGTCTATGCTAGACTACACAACACTAAGGATCAAATACTACCAAAATCTACTAAAAACCATATTCGATATATACACGAATCGACTAAAAATCACCGACTCATACTTCAAAAAGAATACAATAATATATTTAAAATCAATGCTAGGCTGGCTATTCGATTTACCGCACTTCCCTCAAGAATTATTTTATGAAAATCGACTAAGCAATGGCGTTGTGACAGATATGAGTATCGATAGTTATGATTTAGTCGATGAATCGATTTTAATCGAGTTGTGTCCGCATTTGAAGGATTTGAATGTGTTGTTGTCTACGTGTAGAGTTTCTCAAGAACAGAAGGAAATTGGTAGCTATAGGCATATCACGCCGGTTAGCTTGACTTTGAACAACGAAGACCGAATAAAGAATAAAGAGAAGGAATTGCAGGTAAATAAAATACATCACATTACAAGCCTTTAATAGTCCACTGCTGGACATATGATTGTGGCGACTTCCACATACAGCGCAGGCGGAAATATACGACAGCTACCAAATGAACACTAAACAACGAAGAAACACAAAATATGAACTATACGGAGTAACTACTAATCCTGAATCGCGGTAGAGAAATTCTGCGCCGATTAGCATATAAACAACATCCCAACATTAACTGTTGGGCAGTGGCCCGCCAGGCACCATCACCTCGCCTGGTCGGAGGATCATCCCTTTGTGTTGGAGGAACACGATTCCCGTTCCTTCACATGCCTCTCCTTAGAAAATAAGTTTTCATCTACTACACCACGCTGACCAGACGGGTTGGTATAGGGTTTGTGTCAAGTTTTCCTTCTCTTTGCATTGCTGTTGTCCTGCATAGTTTGGTCCCTTAGTCGACTCTTACGACACCCTCGAGATGAACAGGGGTGGTCATACTCCGATAGGTACAATATGTGTATTTGGAATAAGTTAGAATGATGTACTCCATCTGCGGCTAGTCTCAACGGAGGCCAGCCAACTACGTATGAGGTGCACATCCGATGGGGGGCTATCCGACACGACCAGGGAGGGATCAGGCGAAGGATTAACAGCTTTATGTTGTGGAGGTATCGTGTTCCTCCAACATAAAGGGAGGATCCTCCGACCAGGCTAGGGGATCATGCCTGGGAAGCCACTGCCCGCACAGTTGATGTTGGGATGTTGTATATATGCTCTGAGATGAGAATGTCACATTCGCGATTCAGGATTAGTAGTTATTCCATATAGATCGTTACGTGTTTTCTTCGTAGTTCAATGTTTCTTCGGTAGATGGCGCTGTTGTATGTTTACGTCGCGCTGTATGTGGAAGTCACCACAATGTGCTCTCTGAGGGTCGGGGGTTAAGACCCCAAACTTTCAAACTCCAGGCTATTATTAAATATTTTCATATTTTTTTTTTCGCACCCTGAATTCGTACCCGAGACCTCTGGATGTCAGGCTCATACGCTAACTGCTAGACCAACGAAGCAATAAGTTAAACTATGAATATTATAATTTTAGGCCCGCTTGGAAGAAGAGTTTCTGAAGAGTCAGCCATCTTCCACCCGGAGAGTGTTGGAACTTGTGATCGAACGCGTGACCTCGGCTGTGGTCCGGGAGCTCAGCGCTAGAGTTCTCCTGGCGGCCAGAGACAGCGCCCGGGAACGTGCTATCAGCAGGACTAGGGGACACTTTGGAGATCAGGTAACTGGGAAAGTTTCTCAAAATGTATAAATGTTTTTTAATCTCTTACGCAAAAACTACTGAACAGATTCAGGTGTAACTTTACAGTAATGCAGCTTATACATCAAAATAACACATAGGCTACTGTTACGAGCTGGGTATTAAATAAATTAAAGTTGTCGATTGATTGCCAAAAAAATAAAACAATATTTATTCACAACACTTTTTACAATAACAATTCACTAAATCACTGGTTAGTCGCACAAGATCGCTTCGATGTTTATTCGCTGTATCTTGAAACAATACTGCCTGTACGGCTAAGACGTCTCGCTTTTATATGGCTGTCCAGATAACTGGAATGTAAGATAATATTCGATCGATGTTTCTAGACTGCCTCGTTGGTCTAGTGGTTAGCGTATGCGACTGCTAATCAAGAGTTCAAATCCCGGGTCGGGCCAAAAAGTGTTTATGAGATTTTCTTAGGAAATTCCTAATAGCTGCCCGGAGTTTGGAAGTTTGGCGGTGATTCACGCCCGTGCCTCGGAGAGCACGTAAAGCCGTCGGTCCCGGTTCTCATGAACTTCCTATGGCAATCGTTATTGGGAAGTCAGTGCCCTCAAATATACTGACAACCTTCGAATTTTTAATCGAACCCATACGTGTGTGGTATCTATGGATAGGTCTTCCAAAATGATGTTGAGGTTTCTAATATCATTTTTTTCTAAACTGAATAGTTTGCGCTAGAGACACTTCCAAAGTGAAAAAATGTTGGTCCCCCCCTGTAACTTCTAAAATAAGAGAGTGATAAAACTAAAAAAAATATATGATGAACATTACCATGCAAACTTCCAACGAAAATTGGTTTGAACGAGATCTAGTAAGTAGTTTTTTTTCAATACGTCATAAATCATAAACCGCAATTTACATTTCTTTCAATCAAAACACTATTACTAAAACATTGATGAAAGTTACAACGAACTAAAAAAACTTTTATATGATGCTACGGAACCCTTCATGGGCGAGTCCGACTCGCACTTGGCCGCTTTTTTCTAACTTACTGTTATCAATTTTGAAGAAGGAAAAGAAAAGAGAAATATATGTATATTATAAATCGATGAACGCCGGCTGCACGCACGATAAAGCATGACGCACTGTCACGTTCTGCCTGAGCCGAGCGTGCAAGCGAGAGCACAGAACAAGCGAAAGAGAGGCACTATCGGCTTAAGCGTTCGGTTTGTGACGCATCTATCTCTCTTCTACTCCATCGACGCGTCCGGGTAGAAGAGAGACAGCGGTATCACACAAGCTACACGTGAAGTGTTTATAAAGTGAAAAGTTAATGTTCTTATGCTAAAATTATTGTCCATAAACTGACTTTACAGACAACTATTGTGTCAGGTAACAAAGTGTCCATGGAGTTTCTTGTCTGTTCTTCTCCATAGGATCTACGAATTGGAACAGACAATTAGCTTCACGACTGACTACTGACTGACTACTTGACGTTTCAAAAGTACCGTTGTTTTGGTTTATTTGAAATAAAAATGGTTTGATTTGATTTGAAAAAAAAACTATTTTTTTTTTATATTTCATCTTGGCAAGTGACTACTCTACGTGATGGAAAGCATGAGTAGAATCCAAGAGAAATGGTGACCACACTTATTCAGTTAAGATACATCATTACATAGTTCACTCTTAAATCCATAGGTAGCGTTGAAAGTTTTTTTTTTTTGTATTTAAGCCTATCAAAGATGGAAAGCATGAGAAGAATCCAGGAGTAGAGGTCACCATTCTCATTGTGAGGGTAGGCAATGCAGCATGGTGACTCATAACATGGCGGCCTGGTCAAATAATTCTGCATCATTCTCCCCTATCTTAGGGAGAATTATGGCCTCCGGTCTCACACTCACCAACGAAATATGACAACAAGAATGCACGGTTGGCCTACGACTGCACGGCTGGCCTAGTGGTTTAAGCGGTCGCCACGCCGCTCTCTACGGCGCCAAGTGTCGTGGGTTCGAATCCCACGTGGGATAACACTTTGTGTGATTCACAAATTGTTGTTCTGAGTCTGGGTGTTCTTTGTGTCCGTTTCATGTATGTTTGTAAAGTCCCCCGCGACACAGGAATTCATATTCCTAATGCGGGAGTTGTCTTTTAAAAAGAGAAAAGAGAAGAGAATGCTGTCATTATTAGGATGGTCTTCTGTGTGAGGGTAGTACTACCCCGGTCGAGTTGAAATCAGCCTGGCTCTACTACCTACAGTTATATTATACATATGTGTCTAAGGTAATCTGTTCTATTCCAGACGGCGTTACTGGTATCCCTGCAGCAGCTATACCATGAGCAGTTACAGCAGCTTCGTACCCTCGCACTGTCATCAGCTCGCACCAACATACAAGTTAGTATTCGGATTTCATCATCAACAAACCAGAATGTCCCACTGCTGGGCTCTGGTCTTTTCGGATTTAGCTACAGCAGTGCTACTTGCAGTTATTTTTATACCTTAATAACCGCGGGTAACAACGCGGGATGAAGCTAGTTCTAAGTTACTGCTATAAGCTGATGAAACTTTACAGTAATATAACTTATATATCAGAATAACACATAGGCTACTTTTTACTGCAATAATTAAGACACACGCGGGTGGAGCCGTGGGTGGGTGAGCAGTTGTTTAGTACCCATAATACAAGCTCTGCTTAGTTTGGGATTAGACAGCACGGTTGGCCTAGTGGTTTAAGTGGTCGCTTCGCCGCTTTCTACTTCGCCAAGTGTCGTGGGTTCAAATCCTACGTGGGACTACTACTTTGTGTAATTCGCAAATTGTTGTTCTGAGTCTGGATGTTATTTGTGTCCGTTTCATGTATGTTTGTAAAGTTCATCGCGACACAGGATGCGGGAGTTGTCTTTTTTAAAACAAACAGTTAAAGAAAACAAAGATGGCGTTGTGTGTAAGATGTCCGAAATATTTATTATTATGACTTTTGTATTCAGGGTCGAGCAGAAAGCGCGGTGACGTCCCTGCTGGCGTCAGCTCCCCCTCCCCTCGTGTCGCTGGTGGTGAAGGCTTCCCTCAGCAGACTCACCAAGTGGGTCAACGACAACTGGAACAGCACTGGTCAGTTGGTCATCATGTATTGTCTTCTATTATTGTCAAATAGACTCTGCTCTTGAACTCTTATTGAACTGCACGGTTGGCCCAGTGGTTTAAGCGGTCGCCACGCCGCTTCTTACTACGCCAAGTGTCGTGGGTTCAAATTCCACGTAGGACAATACTTTGTGTGATTCACAATTTGTTGTTCTGAGTCTGGGTATTCTTTGTGTCCGTTTCATGTATGTTTGTAAAGTCCCCGCGACACAGGAATTTATATTCCTAATGATTGGGAGTTGTCTTTAATAAGAAGAAGAAAAGAAAGAACTCTGCCTGATGGAAAGCATGAGTAGAATCCAGGAGTAGGGGTCACCACCCTCATTGTGAGGGTAAGCAATGCAGTATAGTGACCCACACTGTGACGGCTTAGTGTGATGCTTGTCCTTCATTGGGCTTCCGGACTCACACTCACCAATAGCTGAAGGTATAAAAAGTGATATAGGCTAATTCTACACGCTTTATATTAGCTTCACCTGTATGTTTGTTTGTATGTTTGTAACCGACTCCTTTGGGTGCGATTTGACCCACTTTAAACGGCCAGATTTCGTTCAAACTTTGTAGATTTATCAAGGACTGATTACAATACACTAATTTGAAAAAAAAAATGTATAAACAAATATTAGTCCCCGACGGAATGCCGAGGTAAAGCTATTGCATAGCATTTTTTTATTAACTTATGCAATTATAATTATTTACATCTCTCATGTTCGGTAAGTAGGTTCTTATTACCTCCAAATGGGGCTTGTAGGTGACTAATTAGCGCTCTAGGGTAATAATGTAGCTAGAAAAGCCCTAGGGCGGTAAGTAATTAAAAAAAAAAACACTTCTTTCTTTCAAACAGTTCGCGTACATCTAACCATCATACTGGCAAAGACATCATGCATTCAGCCCAATGACCAAAGAGGTCGCTTTGCTTTTCAGCCTTGTCTTCGTCATTTTAAATATCGAAAGGCGAAGCTCAATTTCGTTCTTGAAATTAAAAAATTAAAAGTTCTTTACTTGATTCTTTTTAATGAAAAGAGGCGGGAATAGAAAATTTTACTTTAAATATTGTTTGTTTTAGGGATTTTTTTATAATTACGTGCTAATTTGGAAAAAACATGAGTTCTTCAAGTGATGAAGATATAAGCTGCACTCCCGATTCAATGAAAATGGAAGCTGAAGCAGCAATTAACAATATTGTTTTATTCTTATAATGCCGGTTTTTTTCTACTTACCTCACAATCGAGATGTAAAGCAGAATAGTTAGCTCGGGTGTAAGCGCCTCGGGCTGCAATTGATGCCTTACAGCCCTTGGCTACTAATCTACTATTATTTATGCAGTATTTTTTTTTCCTTGATATTAATTCAAGTTTACAAAACAATATACACTGTCTTTTTACCAACATACATTCTAACAATATTATTGCCAAATAATATAATCATCCTATCAACCGAAAGACAATGACAACTAAACAGGGAACATAATAGTAATATGAGCATATCTATGGAATAAGTCCTTGTCGCACTGTAGTTACAATCATATTCTCTATCCTTTTTTTAACACGGGGTGTTAGGTTTTTTCGTTATGGAATTTATTGATTCGGTCGCCGCGCTCAAAGCCCGCGATAAAAGCTATGCAATAGCTTAAAAATATAGTTTTAAAAACTAAACAAACACGCTTTTAAACTAAAAAGTAGAAAATAATTTTAATGTAACAAAGCGTGGGGTGCATCCAGAAAATATATCAATAACGTCGCCCCACGCTTTGTTACATTAAAATCATTTTCTACTTTTTAGTTTAAAAGCGTGTTTGTTTAGTTTTTTTAAACTGTATTTTTTAGACTAGCTTTACATCGCGGCGTCGCTTGCCATTTACAATATTAACCACAGTTTACATTACAAGACTCAACTAATGTTATATATAGGCTCTGTTATATAGGCAGTTTAATTCCGCGGTTCCGCTCGTTATTGCGGTAAAAGTCGACTATATCCTTTCTCTGACTACCTGTGTACTACAATTCATCAAAAGCGGTATAAGCTTGAAAACGTAACAGACAGACATAGTTACTTCCGCATATATAATACTAGCTTTCGCCCGCGGCTCCGCCCGCGTGTGTGTCGGTTATCGCAGTAAAAAGTAGCATATGTCCTTTCCCAAGTTCAGTTCTATCTTCGTACCAAATTTCATCAAAATCGGTTCAGTGGTTTAGGCGTGAAAGCGTATCAGACAGACAGATAGACAGAGTTACTTTCGCATTTATAATATTAGTAGGTATTAGTAGCAATTAGTAGAAGAATAAAGGTAATTATTTACCTATTATAATTTGTTTCCAATCTCCCAGCGGTCCTGTGCAAGGACATAGAGAGTGAGATGAAGACCCTCCTGGCGCTGGGTCCTCTCGCCACGGTCGCGGCACTCAAGCCGGCGAGTGACGTCACCGCCATGACGTCACCACATGACCTCTTCCAAGCTCACAACGTTAGTCCCGCCTCTTGTATGCTGCGTTTGAAGGTATGTATATATTGTGAAGACAAGGAAATATGAACTTTATTCGTGTAGTACTAAAGTTGAAAATATATATCGCATAAAATACTGACTAAAACCTGAATATGAACTTTATGTGAATAAGTTTAAGGTTTAAAATAGAATGTCACGTAAATATCAGTATTTATACAATAATATATCGGGACTTGAGCGTTATTTGCACAAATCTTCTTCTTCCTAGCCTTATTTCCAAATTTATTTGATCATCCCCATCATAAACATATAACAGCGCCATCTTCCGTAGAAACACTGCACCACAAAGAAAAACAGAACAATTTATACGGAGTGAGTAACTACTAATCCTGAATGGCGATAGCGAAATTATGGCACCGATATATACAACATTCCAACATCAACCGGTGGGCATGATCACCAACTCGCCTGGTCAGTGGATCCTCCCTTTGTGATGAAGGAACCCGACACCTGTTCCTCCACATGGCAATATACGATTAATAGGCTTCGGTTTGGTCAGACACTAATTAAAATATGGATGTTATAGTATATCCTTCTATATTGTCGAGTCACAGACGCACGCGCCCACTCGCTATCGTCGCTAACAGTCGACTCTACTGTGTCGCGACCGTACGTACTCTGGAAAGGACATAATGCTGCCTTCTCGTTCATTCATAGTGAACGAGTGAATGAATAACTTAGTGACAACTCATTCATTCACAATGAATGAGGTAATGAAGAACTTAGTGACACATACACTACAGATGTTATAAGCAAAAATGTGTTTTCTATTCCCAGGAGCAGATCTGTCTCCTCCTGGACGGCGAAGACCCTGGGGAGCTGTCGCCAATGATATCCAAGTGCGTGGTGGCTTGCTCACCCAACAACATCTTCAACCGAGCCCCAACACAGAGGGCGCTGTTACAACTCTCTGTAGACTTGTGTGTTGTCTATGGTAAGTGTTTACTATAACTTAGCCTTTTATAAAAGACTAGCTCACCCACGCAGGTCTGTCTGCGTGTTCTATTGACCGTAGCGTGACTTGAAACCGAGGAAACGTGGTCCCATCCGGGAATCGAACCCGAAACCTCAAGTACAGCAGACGCATACGCTACCTATTTGACAGCACGGTTAGCCTAGTGGCTTAAGCGGTCGCCACGCCGCTTCCTACTGCGCCAAGTGTCGTGGGTTCAAATCCCACGGGGGACAACACTTCGTGTGATTCACAATTTGTTGTTCTGAGTCTGGGTGTTTTCTAATGTATAATATGTATGTATTTACAAAAAAAGTATGTTTACTTATTTATATCAGTTGTTTAGTACCCATAATGTGACTGCCTTGTTGGTCTAGTGGTTAGCGTATGCGGCTGCTGATCAAGAGGTCTCAGGTTCGATTCCCGGGTCGGACCAAATATTATTTGTGTGATTCACAAATATTTGTTTCGGAGTCTGGGTGTTTTCTATGTATAATATGTATGTATTTACAAAAAAAGTATGTTTATGTATTTATATCAGTTGTCTAGTACCCATAATACAAGCTCTGCTTAGTTTGAGACTAGATGATGTTGTGTGTAAATTGTCTGAAATATTTATTTATTGAAATACTAGCTGCGACGCGGGGTGTTACCCGCGTATTTTCGTGATATAAAGTAGCCCACAGTACTATCCAGAATTCACTTTTAAAATAGCCATTTACAAACTATCATGATGGTTGCTATGCAAGTGTGTTATGCATAGCAACCTGTGAAGTTTCGACAGGAGATAAACAGTGATACATTTTGACATCTACGATTTATGTATTTTTATAATCACCTAGCTTTCTCGATTATTGCAGTAAAAAGTAGCCTATGTGTTATTCTGATATATAAGCTATATTACTGTAGAGTTTCATCCAAATCCGTTCAGTAGTTTTGCGTGAAAGAGCAACAAACATACATACACACATACATACATATACTCACAAACTTTCGCCTTTATAATATTAGTAACATTTATACAATGCAGCACGGTGACCCACACTATGTCTGCCTATACTTGGGCCATTACAAAGGTGCGAACTGGGTCATAAATCATTTTTATCAGACTTCTCGCTCACATTTATAGGCATATCTGATCTCTCGCTCTCACTTAAAGGCATATCGGATCTCTCGCTCTCACTTAAAGGCATATCGTATCTCTCGCTCATACTTATAGGCTTATCGGATCTCTCGCTCACACCTATAGGCATATGGGATCTCTCGCTCACACTTGTAGGCATTACGGATCTCTCGCTCACACTTATAGGCATATCTGATCTCTCGCACACACTTATAAGTATATCGGATCTCTTGCTCACAATTTTAGGCATATCGGATCTCTGGCTCACACTTATAGGCATATTGGATCTCTCGCTCACACTTATAGGCATATCGGATCTTTTGCTCACACTTATAGGCATATCGGATCTCTCGCTCACACTTATAGTATTATGTGAGCGAGAGATTCGAAAACGATTTATGACTCAGTTCGTTTCGTACAGACGTTTGTAATGGCCCAAGTATAGTTAGATGTTTCTGCATCTTTGGGCCTCCGGTCTCACACACACCAACGAATATTTTATTTTATTTCCAGTATCACGCAAACCCTTAGAGGTTACAGAAGCGTTCCTCTCCATCTTCCACACGCTATGGAACGTGTGCTGTCCAGACCGCAAGCGTTCGCCCTCCCAAGACCTCTCGATCCCAGAGAGGAGGGACATATCACCGGACTACAGGAACTTTGACAGCGATGACAGAGCTATCACACCTGTTAGTGATGAGGAACAAGAGCCGCCGAAGGTCCTTAAGGTAAGGAGCTTTTTACTGTTTTGTGGGTTCAAATCTCACATGGCACAACACTTTGTTCTGTGTCTGGGTGTTCTTTGTGTCCGTTTGAAATGGATTCCTAATGTGGGGGCTATATTCTAAAGGATACCATCAGAACTATTTATTTATTTACTAGCTAACCCTGCGGTGTTACCGAAAAGTAGTCGAAGGTTTTGTTTATTACATTAGCTATCAACCAGTGATAGATTCATTAAAATCAGTTTAGCCGTTTCAGGGATTAGCAGGAACAAACAGACAAAATTTTAATTTATTAAGTGGTTTAAGATGTAAATACGCTATATCCTATGCGTAAGAAAAGCTGTTAATCTGAAACACACAGCAATTTTATTTATTAGTATAGATCGTTTGATTAATTACGAGAACTTGTATTACGCGATGCAGAATCAATAGTTACTATGTAAGTACGACTGTTCTTCTCTAGATGGCGTTATAGTAAAAAGTTTTTAACAGATCACTGCTGGACATAGGAGATGAAATGACGTTGGTATAGGGTTTGTGTCAAGTTTTCCTTCTCTTCGCAGTGCTGTTGTCCAGCGTAGCTTCCTTAGTCGACTCTTACGACATCCTCGAGATGAATAGGGGTTGGTCACACTCTGTGTTCTCAATCCTTAATAAATATATAATATAGATTTTAATGCAGCTATATGTTATGAGCGTTTCCGTGATTCGGAGGTCTCGTTAAGCAGTCGGTCCCGATTGTTATCATAAAGATAGCAGTCGTGAAGCTTAGTTGGAGGCCTTCGAGTGGCTTAAAATCATCCAACGGCAATATAACGTAGCCACAACGTGTCTGGCCAGTCCCCAACCCACACTCGGCCAGCGTGGGGACGTATGGCCTTAGCCCTCTCTTGAGAGGAGACCGAAGCCCAGCAGTGGGACGTTATGGGTTGTTGATATTGATGTTTATTGCAGCTTCAAGACCTGAAAATTACGAATCAGTCACCGAGATCACCAAAGACACCTTTATCACCAAAATCACCACATTTCTTCGGACCAGCTCCGAGATCACCAAATTCTCTATCACAAGGCCCAAGATCACCGAATGCTTTCACCCAGAGGTCAAGGTCACCGATCATGTTCAACCAAGGGCCGAGGTCTCCTGTCTCTTATCAATCGCCGAGGTCACCTATCTCTTGTCACCCACCGAGATCTCCGATATCGTTCCAGCCGCCAAGGTCTCCGAATTCTTACCATCCTCCAAGGTCTCCGAAGTTTTTTAACTCCAGTACTCCGTACTCCAAGGTATGTATCATTTTTAATTAATTGCTGAGTCCCTCAGTTCTTTTCCGAAATTCCGTAGCGAAAAAACCTAACACCTCGTGTTAACTAAGGATAGAGAATAATATTGTAAGTGCAGTGCGACAAGGACAAATAACGGGCGCCTGGCATGCGTCATAGATTAATCAAATAGGATAGATATGCTCATATTACTATTATGTTTCCTGTTTAGTTGTAATTGATTTTCGGTTAATAGGATGATTATATTGTTTGGCAATAATATTGTTAGGATGTATGTTGGTAAAAAGACATTGTATATTGTTTTGTAAACTAAATTAATATCAAAGAATAAAAAATGCTGCATAAATAAATAATTATAATTGCATAAGTTGATAAAAATGCTATTCAATAGATTTACCGCGGCAGTTCACGAGTGCCACATGTAATTTTTTACTCTGCTCTGTCTGATGGAACGCATGAGTAGAATACACAAAGGGAAGCAACCACCTTCTCCCTTTCTATATAAGACAACACGTGCTAACCTTGGAAGTCACCGCTTTAGAGTGGTAGAAATATGCACTAAACGGTTTAGCTCTTCTTTCCTGTGCCGATCAGTTAAAAACTGGAACTAACTACCAGCTCACGTGTTTCCTTCCCACTATGATCCTGGGTCCTTTAAGAGGGGCGTAAAAAAACAGGAAATATGGAAGCCTAGTAACAACGTGACGCTTGTCTGAAAAAGTAACTAAAGCCCACTTAAATTATATTATCTGCCGGTTAAAGTCCCTTCAAAATCGGTTTAGCTGTTCAAGAGATAAGCAGTCAGAGAGATAGACAAACTAAAATTTGTTTTCAAACTCATTGTAGTATATCCTTGTAAATTGTCGGCTCACAGACGTACGCACCCACTCGCTATCGTCGCTAACAGTCGACTGAACTGTGTCACGACCGCACGTGAGCTGGAGATGACATAATGCTTCCTTCTCATTCATTCATAGTGAACGAGTGAATGAATAACTTAGTGACACATACACTACACTCATCTTTGAGTAGTACAGATTATTTGTAAACCATTCTCAAAGTCTTCATATAAAATGTACCATATTCTATTCCTTACCTCCTCAGATCTCCAAACCAGTCAACCTACCAGCCACGGAAACCGAAGACAACGTATGCTTGGAGTTCTTCAACCGGATCCTCTGCCCCCGCAACATTATGCTCCTCAGCAGCTCCAAGATCCCTGGAGTGTGGGAAGCCATGGCCAATTTGCTGGTCTTCCTTCTCCAGAACGACTATTTAAGCGAGGATTCCTTGACGGAACAGTGCTTGGCAGTTTATAGGCAGGATTGGGCTCAGGTATGTCCTAGATAGTAGAAGTTGTCCGGCTTGACCGGGGCTGTACTACCCTCACACAGAAGACCAACTAGTGCTAGATTTTTTCGTTGGTCTAGTGGATAGCGTATGCGACTGCTAATTAAGAGGTCTCGGGTTCAAATCCCGAGTCGAGCCTAAAAGTAATTTTGGGTTTTTCTTAGGAAATTCCTAATAGCAGCCCGGGATTTTAAGTTTGGCGGTGAATCACGCCCGCGCTTCGGAGAGCACGTAAAGCCGTCGGTCCCGGTTGTCATGAACATCTATGGCAATCGTTATTGGGAAGTCAGTGCCCTCAAATATACTGACAACTAGTTCAACCTGCGAATTTCAGTTCTCCTTTAGGGTTGCGAAGGTCTGATGCCAGTCGCTTCGTGGAAAAACTGACATTCAGGTAAAACCGGTTGAACTAGTAGCCGACCACAAATAATATTGGGAATAAGGCTAGCAAAAAGAACAAGAGTGCAAGACCGGAGTTCCAATGATAAAAGCATCTCACTAGACCGCCATGGGTTGGGTCACTATGTTGCATTGTGCACTCACAATGAGTATGCTGACGCTGACGCAACTGGATTCTGCTCATGCTTTCCATCAGGCAGAGCACTTACTTTGGCAAACTCATATAATAAATAAATATTTCCTACATCTGACACACAACATCATCTAGTCCCAAACTAAGCAGAGCTTGTATGATGGGTACTAGACAACTGATATAAATACATAAACATACTGTTTTTTTTGTGCGACCCGGGAATCGAACCCGAGACAATCTTGATCAGCAGCTGCATACGCTAACCACTAGACAAACAAGGCATATAAAAATACTATATTTTTTGTCCTCAGAATGTTCTAGAAAGCCTTTCAACGTGTATGAAGACTGTATCAGCACGCTGGTCAAGATCTTCAACGGGCAAATTCACGCTATTCTTGGACTTCCTGGCAGAGTACTGCGGCAACATGGACTATGAGCCTATAGACTAATAAAAGTACAATAAATTAGTATAAATTCAACTGTTATTCGTCCTAAATGTGTTAGTTTTCGACAATATTGAACTACTTTCGTCAGAATAATGTGTATAAGAAAATACTGCATAAAAATGATGAATTACTTTCGTCAAGATAACATATTTAGTGTATAAAATATATGCTATTATTCTTCAATATTATGTCACTATTCGACAATATTGAACTACTATTGTCAGTGTAACAGTCTCCATTTAATCGGCCCCCTAGCCCATTTGACTTTCTACAAACGTAAACGATAATAGAACGTACGGAAAGATGTCATCTTAATACTAATTCACGTCGTCAAAACAAAATATTAGCCAATAATACAAGTTATAAAGGCGTTAGCGATTGTAGAAAGGGAATCGATTCTAAAGACCTTTAAACTCTGTTCTGAATGCCTTTTTAATTACTCATAAGTAAAAAAGAAACGGAAAATGCTAGAAGGAATTAATAAAAACTTAATTTACTTCATTAAAAGCTTAAAAACATAAGCTTTTTTTAAGATACTGATTGATTTTTCGTCCATTTTACACTAGCTGTTGTTGTGACTAGACTTGCAACGATATATCGGAAAACCGATTAATATCGATATATCGTTGCCAAAAAATATCGATATCGATATATCAATATCGAAAAACTCGTTTTTTTGCATTTGATAAAGAAAATAAACTTATTCTTACTTTTTTATTCGATTAATAAAACAAACTTCTTGAAACTAGAAGTGCTCTAAGCTGTCGATAGTGTCATCCACGAAGCTGCGCCCGACTATTCGTAATAATTGTTTATAATTTATGTGTATAAGCTGTTGCTAATGTTTAAGTTGTATCGGTACATACTAATTAAATTTGAGTTCACGTGCACATTATAATAAATAGACCAATATTGATTTGTCTAGTTACACAAAAACTATAAACGATAAGGAGGTAGTGAGGGAGGGGGACGATATATTTCAGTTAAAATATCGATATATCGGCCTACTAGACCGATATATCGATATCAACATAATTCGATAAATATTGAAATCGATATATCGATATTTTTTTTAAAACCTTGCATCCTTAGTTGTGGCTGACTAATGTAGTCCACCTTAATTTTTTTAGTTTCCCAAGTAGATGTTTCTCTACTTGTAGAACCTCCAGATCTTCAAACCATATTGAGTTAATTTATACTAATACTCGACTGCACGGTTGGTTTAAGCGGTTACCTTGCCTACTGCGCAAGTATTGTGGGTTCATATCTGATAACACTTTGTTTGATCCTCAAATTGTTATTCCGAGTTTGGATGTTCTTTGTGTCCGTTTCATGTATGTTTGTAAAGTCCCCGCGACCTATTATATTCCTAATGCAGGAGTTGTTTCTTTAAAAAAAGAAAAGAATTACTTTCTTTCGCCCGCGACTCCTACCCCGTATCTCGGTTATCGCGATAGAAAGTAGCCTATGCCCTTTCTCAGGATCCTACACTATCTGTGTAATAAATTTCATTTAAATTGGTTCAGTACTTTAGTTGTGACAGGGCGACAGACACAGAATTACTTTAGCATTTATAGCATTTATGATATTAGTAAGGATTCAAAATTTGGAAGTAAATTACGCTGACACGACGAAACTGCTGCATAGATTTTAATGAAATAATTAGATTCTTGAGGAAGGACCTAGGCTACCCTTTACTGCAATGACCAGACGTACCAGACATATTAATAATAAATATTTCTGACATCTTACAACGTCATCTAGTCCCAAACTAAGCAGAGCTTGTATTATGGGTACTAAACAACTGATATATATACATTAACATACTTTTTTTTTTGTAAATACACACATATTATACATAGAAAACACCCAGATTTCGAAACAAATATTTATGAATCACACAAATATTTGGTCCGACCCGGGAATCAATCTCTTGTGATCAAGAGAGCAGCCGCATACGTCATAGACCAACAAGAAGATTAAACGCAGCAAAGTTAAACCATCTCCCGACCAATAGTGACTCATCATCAACAGCATTTAACAGTCCACTGCTGAACATAGGCCTCTCCTTAGAAAGGAGGTTTTGGCCTACTATACCACGCTGACCAGACGGGTTGGTATAGGGTTGGTTTCAAATTTTCCTTCTAATGATGTTAGCTGCTTATTTTGTTCCTTTAGTCGCCTCTTACGACACCCATGGAATGAATAGGGGTGGTGACATTTTGTATTCTTAATCTTAACCAATAATACAATAGTGACTACAACAGGTGTAATTCGGTCGAATTGTCGTCTAATCGAAAAAAAGTTATTGTAATTTTATAAATTTTATAGCTTTTAGGTCCTGATTTACACATTTTATATATATTAAACGATTTTAACAATTTATTATATTCAGTAAGCGTCCATTATTGCGAATATTTAAAACGAAATACGAAAATATGCTTATGAATTGATGTTTTTTGATGTATGTATTGTATAGAATTTTATTGAATGTTGTATAGTGAGGGAAAGGATCAAGGAGGGCTTAGAAACAATACGAGAGGGAAAGAGGGTAGTTGCAAGTAGACATCTTTATGATAAGTCAAATATTGAGTGTCAATTTCTTTGAATGCCATTTTCGTTAACCCAAGTGTCTTAAAATAAAAAAATAAAATTATACTTTTAATAATTGTTTGTGTTTAGTGTTTTAAATAAAATTTAAATATAAATGTATATTTTTATCTCTTAATCAGTTAAATCCTACAATTTTAAATAAATCATTCTCCTAAATTTGTCTTTGTTGGATGTGCACCTATTTATATGCAATTTTTTGAACATATTAGTATTAAAGAGCATTGTAATATTTGAATATGGCAATCATACAAATTGACTAATCAATTTTTTACATTAGGAATTTAGCTAGTCCTAAGATGCATCCTTGTGGTACACCAAACTGATGGATCAGTAACATCTATCTAAAGCTTCGTAAATACGTTTTGATTTCGTTTATTTTCTTTATTAATGTTTATATTTAATATCTTTAAAATCAATCTGGTGTATAAATCACACTATTGAAGAATTATTTGATGGTCAACTGTATCGAAGGCTTAAGTAATGTCGACTATTGTAATTGCTCCGAAATGGTTGGACCGATTTTCTCAAGACTTTATCACAACCGACGTTTTAGTAACTTTAGCGCCTTTTGTTTGTAGGGAAGAATTAGGGATCCGTTCATAAAGTATGAAGCCATTGCAAGGATAGCTACATTATTAAATGTTTATATAGGTTTAGAAGTATTGTGCCCTCAAATTGATCGAATTTCGATGTAAATGTGTATATTTAGCGAGCTGTATAGGCTGTGAGGATGTGAATTAGTGAAATCGAAACACCAGATACATATGTAAGTTAGTAAAATGTCTTAAATTATAGGAATTAATTAAATATTGTCTATAGAAATAAATAAAATTGAAATGTTTGCTTGTAATTTCCAAATTAACAGATCTTCACTAAGTGTATTGAAGTATGTATTTATTTTAAATTGTTTGCTGTCTGTCTGACTGTTTGGTTCGGCTAATCTCAGACAGATTTTGAATAATTTTTTTACTGGTTGTTAATAGATAAAGTAACATATGCCACTTTTTTGAACTAACTTTGACCCGCGACGTTTTTCGCAGGTACACAACAAGTGCTGGTAACAGTAACTTTGGTAGGCTTAAATATAATAAAAAAAATAGCATTAAATAACTAAACAAACACGCTTTTAAACTAAAAAGTAGAACAACATTTTAATGTAAAAAGCGTGTGGTGTGGCGACGTTCATGAAATATTTTCAGAAAGCACCCCACGCTTTGTTACATTAAAATTATTTTCTACTTTTTAGTTTAAAAGCGTGTTTGTTAATTTTTCAGAAAATTCAAAAAAAAAATGTTAAAACAAATTAGTCTTTTAGAAAAAAGACTAATTTGTTTAAACATTTTTTTTTCAAAGTAGTGTATTGTTATCGGTCCTCGATAAATCTACAAAGTTTAAACGAAATCTGGCCGTTTGAAGTGGGCCAAAATCGCACCCAAAGGAGTCGGTTACTAACATCCAAACATACCAACTGTGAAGGTGAAGCTAATAAATTTTCGCTTGAAAGTAGTTAAAATTTGGGAATATACTATTTCATTATTGTATTGGCAACACTACGTAACGAGTTGATTTCATATATAATTATTGTAATCCTCGATGGCATACTATTTATCCGCCTGCGGCGAAGGAAAGTAATCGTTTTGGTAGTCGATCTATGTTTAACTGAAACTGATAAGTCCATGTACTAAATTCGTGTCCACTAGTGCCATTGTGGTAGGATTTTGAACTATTAGTGATTTCTTTGTTGTCACCACAGAGTAGTAGTTGCTCTGTGGTTGTCACTTTCATTTCGGCATGCATTGAAGACGGTCGCCTCTATATTATCGTATAGCCAAATTGAGATAGTCAATAAAATTCGAAAATAAGAAATTTTGATAGGTAATTAAATTATACATAAAATTTGTTTAAGTGCCGAAATTAAATTTCGATGTAGATTTATGATGAATTTATTTTATAACTTATCAGCAAATATGTATTTTATATCGTAATCTATATTAATATTATAAACCTGAAGAGTTTGTTTGTTTCATAAACTAGTTCCTCTTTAAGAATTCTAAAAAAAAAATCGCGATAATATGTTATCTTTATGGTTGGGTCACTATAACCGTATTTTTATGGGAAACAAATTTGCTTCCACGGTATAACATCACGCTACTTGCAATAGAAGATGCAGAGGGCTGCATGGGTCAGCTAGCTATTTAATAGTTAATAAAATGGAGGTAAAAAGCGTTTCGATTCGCTCCCAAATTCGTTTCGTTTCACGGTAATCCTAAATTGCAGATTCATGCGCTTCATAATGTAACAATATTAATGCAATAACGATTTGGAAAGTTAACGATTATCAATAGCATGTATTCAGTGTCATCCATTTTGTGTAACAGTGTTGCCAGCCTATTAATAGAGAATAAATAACAAGATTTAAAAAAAATGAATTTTTTTTGTTTACTTAATTCATAGTGACAGGCGCTTGTTTTTGTGAGTCTAAAATGTATAAAAATAAGTAAATATTTTAGACATCTTTTACACACAACGCCATCTAGTCCCAAACTCAGCAGAGCTAGACAAGTGATATAAATACATAAACATTCTTTATTTGTAAATTATACATAGAAAACACCCAAACTCCGAAACAAATATTTGCGGATCATTTGGTCCGACCCGGGATTCGAACCCGAGAAAGCACAGCAGTCACATACGTTACCACTGCGCCACCGAGGCAGATGTGTAAATATCTCCCACCGCGAAAAAACGAGTGCCTGTTTTGTTGGAAAAGAGGCTTTGGCACCTCCCCTCCGGTTCACTTCACTGAGTTGCTCTATCTAATAATACCCATAAAAACTTGTTGTGAGGTCTGTAAAATAATGAGCAAAATGTAAATTTGTTTTTTTTCAAAAGCTACAAATATAGGTTTCCCATTATTGTATATTCCAGGCAGGTTGAGAATACTATCAATAGTAGCTGGCAGCATGATCTGAGTTTGAGAAAACTGATAAATAAGTGTAAATAGTGTAAAATATATTTATATACTATTACTTTAAAATAAAGTACAATAATAAGTAAAATATTTTTAGTTTTATTGTTACTTATATCCACTCTTAGCTTTTTCTTCTTTTGATGAGATGGCAACCAGCCGAATAATATCAGCTATTTCAATGTCAAGTAATTAACGTCTTCAAGTCGTCTTCGTAATGAATTTAAAGATAAAAAAATGTGAATGAGATGAAATGGGGACCGTCTTCCGAAAAAACAAACTATTCATCTTGTGAAAGGATTTCCAAAGAGAAGGTCCTACTTTGCCACTCGCGGCAGTGACACCAGCGGTCGCGACTTCCATGAAGACATAACGTTGTCTCTTTCTTGCGCAAGTAAAACTGATCAAACAGCAACATTTTGTTTAAAATGTTTTAAATCGGTTGTTTTGCATTTTTAACCTTGGGGGAGGTCTAAGTCCAGTTTGGCCGGAACACCCCCGTGGGATTTGGAGGCGGAAGTGCTCGCCGAAGTTTATCGGCGAGTGGCTGACTTCCGGGCGGAGAGCGGATTTCGCCCTCCGCCCGAGGACGTGCGCGAGTGGCGCGAAGCCGCTCGCCGAGCCACCATGCTGAGATGGTCGTTCCGGCTGGAGACCCCACGCGCTGGCTTCGCCGCCGTGGAGGCTCTTCAGCCGGTCATCGAGGAGTGGGCAGGGCGGCAGCACGGGACCCTTTCCTTCCGGCTGACGCAGGTACTTTCCGGGCACGGTTGCTTCGGAAAGTACCTGCACTCGGTCGCTAGGAGGGAACCGAGTCCCGCCTGCCACCACTGCGACTGCAGTGAGGACACGGCCCAGCACACGCTGGCGGTCTGCCCCGCTTGGGCGGCGCAGCGCCGGGTCCTCACTGCAGTCATCGGAGGGGATCTCTCGCTGCCGGCCGTCATAAGATCGATGGTCGGCAGCGACAGTTGTTTTACCGCGGTCGCAACCTTCTGCGAGGACGTAATCTTG
This sequence comes from Phragmatobia fuliginosa, assembly GCA_932526445.1. Lineage (NCBI taxonomy): Eukaryota > Metazoa > Arthropoda > Insecta > Lepidoptera > Erebidae > Phragmatobia > Phragmatobia fuliginosa. The sequence goes on along the minus strand of OW052083.1, from coordinate 760,520 downwards.
CAGAAGGAGGTGGCGGAGAAGGCCCGGGAGGATGCCATCCAATCGGACCCGATCCGCCGCCGGCGCCCCGGGCGGCGGAGGCGCGCATACCTGCGTCTCATGCCGCCCTGAGAGTGGCCGCGGATGGGCGGGACGGGTTTCCCGTCCGTCCGCAGTAGAGGCCAACCGCGAGGGGGCGACGTCCGCGTGTGACCGGACGTTGCTTAATTAGAGAGTAAATTGTGAGATGGTGCCCGCAACAGTGCGGGCAGGCGCCGGTTGGAGTCCAGAAGGAAATCCCCTCCCTGGACTCCTTCCAATACAAAGGCGCAGAGAGGGTCACACCGTGTGGTTTTAGTCGGTTCGAGTCCGACACACCACCCCGCCGTAACCCCCGACGGGGTGACGGTCCGCGGGGATTTCCACACGTAAAAAAAAAAAAAAAAGGTCTAAGTCCAGTAGTGAAATAATAAAATGATGATGATGACTTACAAATTAATAACGATAGATAGATAGTTTATTAGTAGAAAAGTGCATGAAAAAAGAACTGTTCAGAATTTAAAAAGCTTTAGACCGTGACACCAAAATAAATCATATTGTTTCATTTAAGTTAGTAATGGTAGTAAAGAATTAATATTTTATTAACTATTGCGACTGAGATTTATTAAATTAAGACATTTATTTACTATATAATCTGATTATTTTGGACTTTCGTCTTCTGAACCGCTATAATGCTGGCAATGTTTGCCTAAAACTGTAACAAGCTGGCAACATTATACAACTCGTGTCAAATATGCCAAACAGGTCACAATTTGTGGTCGATTTCAGTGTCGCGTTTTCTAATATTGTTCATTTATTTCCTATGCTCATTTAAAAGATGTATATTAAAGACTAATGGAATGTGAAATTCCTAAAGTAACTATGGAGGGTGTTAGTGTAAAGCAAGAACCGGTAGATCCGCCGCAAGAAGTTGAAAATGAAAGTGAACTGAAGCCGTCGGCCGATCCCGGTGAACCGGAATTTGTTAACATAAAAACAGAAATAGACATACCAAATCTCGATGACAGGTAATATTTATGACAGAAATATTCATTTACTCTACATCAATCGTTTTGATTGTAAAAAACATACATTTCGATTGAATAATGCACGTTTTGTTGTTAAGTTTTGTTCGCCAACTCTATCGTAAACTTGGTTGTATAATATTATGTTTTGACAGCGGATACAGTCTGTTATTTTTACCGATATATCCATGAACCGTTATAATTTTTGAGATAAGTATTTTGAGGTCAGAATTATGTTCAAAGTGTTAAGATAGAAGTTTTAATATGAAGCTGATGACACCAATCTCAAATAACTGTATTTATACTCACTGTTGGTCCCTATTGTCGTACGGACATTTTAAGGCTTGGACTATGATTTCTACAGATGTTTTATCTGTAGAAATCATAGTCACAGCAATAAAATGCCCTACAATAGTGTCAGAAAACTCTGAAATAACCTCGTACTGCACAGTTGCAGAGATTTTATGACAATCAACAGACGAACATCAGAAACGTTGCATCTTGAAATATCCAACTTTACACCATAGCCAAAATAAAACAGACCATTTGACATGATTTTTTCTTATCAAAATTATACCAAAAGTTTGACATATTTTAGAAAATACAACATTTTTGCTTTCTGCCGTGCAGTGCCGTGCTCTCTGCTGATTATGCATACCTTTTCCATGGGGTAAGGATTTAAAATAGAGATTGTCACCACCAGTTTATCCCATAGGTGTTTAAGGAGCCGGCTAAGGCTAACAGTCAATGCAAAATGAAGGAAAACTTGAAATAATTTTGTGGCATGCAGTGGTATAGTAGGTCATAACCTCCTTTTGAATATGAGGCTGAAGTCCTAGAGCTGTTGATAATGGTGATGGTATCCCCAATTTGGTTCAAATAAAAGACCTAGAGAACCAATTTACTTTTCAAAGTTCTTTAGACTTTGATATAGTTAAATTCTTTTTTTAAAAGACGTTAAGAATAAACAACACAAAGAACACCCAGACTCAGAGCAACAAATTGTGAATCACACAAAGTCCCACACAGTCATTGTCCCACATGGAATTTGAACCCACGACACTTGGTGTAGCAGAAGAAAATGTGGCTACCTCTTAGCCAACTGTGCAGTTGGTTGGAAATGATATATCTGAATATATACAAATATTTTATTATTTTGTAAAATAATTTACTACACATTTTTTATTTATCATTCATATTCATACCTAAATTTCTCACTCCACACTATAAGAACACTACGAAAAAAAACAACAAAAGACTTAATTACCGGTATTCTGTGTTAAGTTTGCCAACATGGCTCTACTCGGCTTGACGTAAAGCATGAGTAGAATCCAAGCCTATTGTCACCATCCTCAATGTTAAATGCAGAGAATGCTTCATGGTGACCGGTACTATGGTGGCTTATCGAGATGAAATGAAAATTATAGCAGTCATTTTTGAACGGTGTTTGTGTAATTTTACGGTATTTATTATATGCTTACCTCTATGTGATGTATCTGTACCGTCATATACATACATTATGGGATATATGTATAAAACATATTTATGCACTATTGTACTATATTAAAAGTTATCCATAAATTATATTTAACAAATTCTGACAGAAAACTGCATTCTTTTGAAATTAAAACTACTAAAATTATAGATATTGTTAAATTATATATTCAATAAATAATATATAATTAACTTATACAGTGTATTAACACCTTAAATCATTATATATTGTAATAAACTGTATTCTTAATCCCTTAAGTTCAATCTTCATTTAAATACAGGCGCAGAGTAATTTGCCGTGTGCTTTTAGTGGGTTCAATTCCGATATGCAAACCCTGGTGGAGTGATGGCCCGAAGAGACCCTCCACACGTGAAAAAGAATAGTAAAACATTGTGACCGAAACAAACCATGTAAAATCACAGAGTATGCATTAATTATGATAGATCCAAAAAACTACTTTTATCAAGACTTTCATAGTCCGTTTAATGCCTTTTATCAAAAGCACAGGTACCCTTTGTTTTAATTGTATGGAAATCGTCCGGATACCACCTAGTAGGTGGTAGAGTTATTGTGGACTCGAACCAACCAAAAACTACACGACGTCTTTGGTACCAGTGAACAGATAACCACTTGAACTATAAACCTACAGGGCTGTACTTTCAGCCCCCCTCTCCACGCCCCTTAAAGGAGATTTCCCTTTTATTTTAATTCAGACCAAGCTTGAATACAGCCAATACAATTGTAAAATATTACTACCACTTATTTCACAAATGCCAAACATATTAATAATTTAAACAAATGAAAATATTCAGTCAAATTGAAAAGTTGCTTTTAGGGTCCATCCATATAATATGTTACACTAATCATTCCTTAACTTCACTTACTTACTTACTTTTTTTAATTTAATAATTTTGTTTTTGATTTTATTTTTTCACAAACTGTAATATTTTGTACGTCATTACGTATGTAAACAATACCACGGTTTGTTAGGAAATAAAATCAAACACAGTGAGTTTAATTATAAAAAAAAGATCTTTCAAACCTTATAAGTTATTTTAGCAAAAGAGCAAAATGTAGTTTAAAAAAAAAACATAGATTAGTCAAAAAATGAGAAAGCAGAAGGAAAGTAAGGAAAAATTTAAAGAACAGGAAGAAAATCAAAAGAAATGGAAAATAAGAAACATACAAGCTAACATTACATCTTTACTAATTATAAAATGCCTATGTATAAACAATACTATTATACAACCGTCTCATTTTTTAAAATTAATAAGCATTATAAAAAAAATAACATCACATCACAAAAATATTTTGTAAAGCCTATATAGGTACTCGGGCTATTATTTCAAATATTCATTAAAATTGGTTCTGTGGTTTAAGTGATACGCTCGATTAATTTAATGTCCAAATGGGCAATTAAAAAAAAAGGAGTTTAATTAGAAACACCGTGATACGAGAATTTTATATATAAGACTAGCTGTGCCCGTGGCTTCGCTCGCGTCCTAGGCGTATGAAAAATGGATGTTGACCGATTTTCAGACCTACCCGACATACACAAAATTTCATGCAAATAGGCCAGCCATTTCGGAGGAGTTTAATTAAAAATACCGGACACGAGAATTTTATGTATAAGATGTTATGAACCCTACGGTCACCATCCTCATTGTGAGAACAGACAAAGAGAGTGAGATAGATACTTCTGCAACATTGGAAATTTAATTTTATTCAAACTTTCCCCATAAGAATTGGTCTTCGGGTAGGTATAATGGTATCGTGATTTTGGCACAGGTACAAGTAATGGGATTCTGTTTAATATGTTAGTTTTCGGTTTCTGATAGCGTTGACCACGTGGCACGAGAATATCATGAACACCAGCTGAAAAAAAGAAAAAGAGAATTTCGTTTAAGCTGTGTAATATCTTCGGGTTCTGATAGCATGGACCACGTTGCACGCGAAAATTGTGAACAGCAGCTGGAAGGAAGAGAAAGAGATTGTGTAGAAATTGAAAGAAAGTTTATAAATGATTCCATTGTTATAACTCGAACAAAATTAAAGATTGGCCTTGGAACTTCTAAGAAGTCCAAGCATCCATCATGTTTTCGTCAAGTTAGAAAGGAAGTTTCGGCCTAGCATTGATATCGTGATCGAGAGCCAGAGAGATTCCTATAGGGTTTGTGTCAGATTTTCCTTCTTTATGTAGTGCCGTTGTTCTGCATAGTTTTGCTCTCTTAATCGGCTTTTACGAGCCATGGGATGAATCGTAAAAGGTTGGTAACAAAAGATTCAAGCATTCATTCGCAAAGATGATTATCGTAACTCTATAGTGCTTGGTTCTTTGCATGTACTGTTACCAAGCTCTCCTCTTTTTTTGAGTGTGCGGAAATCCCCACGGATACCATCAGTTGGTGGTTATGTTGGACTCGAACCAATAGCCGGGGAACTTAGAAAGAAGATCCCTGGAACCCCGAATACCAAGTGATCCTGGCATTTTCATGCTAGTCCATGCTCAAGATACTTCAGGATCTTGGCATATAAATGTTAAAAAAACCTACATAACCTATCTCTGAATCAAATCGGATAGTGTATTACCGGGTCGATACGGTAGAAACCGCACACCTCAAATTTTACTTCTTAAAACCTTAAAGGCCGGTAATATGTCTTGTGTCTCTTGAATAGGGTTACAGTAGTCTCCCATGGACACTTGGAAAAAAACTAAAATCACTATGCACAGATATGCATGAAATAATACGACAGAAAAGATCAAACCTAATAATCTTAGTATGCACTTATAAATTTCATACTAAAAACTTTTCAGCTTTATTTAAATATACTCGCCCGCGTGTATGTTAATTATCGCGGTAAAAAGTAGCCTATGTCATCTATCAGACTAGACAATCTGGTACTAAATTTCATTTAAATCAGATCAGAAGATTTGACGTGAAAGCGTCGACAAACAGAATTACTTTCGCGTTTGTAATATTACGTGAGGAGTTCTATCGAACAAATCATCAAAAACCCCTAACGTACCCCTTCTGGAAAATATGATGTATGTATGTACATTTTTCGTATTTACCTCAAATATGATGACACCAATTAAGATTCCGGTGATTGCTCCGCCATACGTGGTAAACCAAGATGAGACGAGGTCTGTGCACCCACCAAATGAATTGCCAGCGAAACATTGGTCTGCGTCGAGTGCGCAACAGCTGGGTGGTATTGGGTTACCACCGTATGAAGTCCACCCAGTTGTACCACAGCAACTGAACTGAAAAAATAAATTTCATTTTTATGAGGGAAGCACTCATAACCAAATGGCCTTAGGGGATTGGAAACAATGACTGAAGGTAAGCAACGATGGCGCGGTCAGTACTTAGATGAGTGACCGTTAGTGGTATGATATGTTATGAGCGTTTCCATTATTCGGAGGTCCCGGTTGTTGTTACAGTCGTGAAGCTTAGTTGGAGGCCTTCAAGCGGCCTTGTGTTGCAAGTCCCCAACCCATACTCGGTCAGCGTAGGGATACATGGCCTTAACCCTCTCCTGAGAGGACACCTGAGCCCAGCAGTGGGATGTTATGGGTTGTTAATGTTTATGTAGGTAGTTGTATTACTTGTGTGGTGACAGATTAAGAATACAGAGTGTCACCACCCTTATTCATGTCTTACCCTTACCCTTAGTCGCCTTTTACGACACCCGCGGGTGTCGTAAAAGGCGACTAAGGGATAAACTACGAAGACAACATCGATGCAAAAAGAAGGAAAACTTGAAACTAACCCTAAACCAACCCGTCTGGCCAGCGTGGTATAGTAGGCCAAAACCTTGAAGGTTGAAGGCTGTTGATGATGATGAAGTGCACAACATATCGTGAAGTATTTGAATGGTAGAGTAGGGAGATGATGAACCTTGGTAGAATAGTCATGCTGATTTCAGATCGAATGGGCTGGCTCGACCGGGTCGGTAATACCCTCACACAGAAAACCAAAGTTACACCGTTCGTCCTGTTATATAGAGACCAAACCAATGATGTAAACCATGCTGAATTGTCTGTACTCACAACGAGGATGGTGACCCCTACTCATGCTTTCCATTAGGAAGAGCAGTCACTTTGGTAGGCTTAAAAAAAATCGGTTGTCTGTAAAGTTTACTGACGATAGTTGAACGTGACAACGTCATAAGAAAATACTGATTGTGCCTCTTTGTCGCTCGTTCCGCGCTCTCGCTTGCACTTCAAGCCTTAAAAGGAACGCCTCAGAGCGAGGTAACGCATGAGTCATGTTTTTTCGTTCGTGCAGCCGACTCCATCGAATTATAAAACGTTGTCACGTCAAAACTTATTAAAAACTAAAATGCACTACTTACCAATCTCTGCATAGCAAGGAACGCTTGACTAGGATTTTCACTGTTGAATCCATTGTTTATCCATCCAGTGACTGTGTTTTCAGCGTGACTTAAAAAGTTGAACATCACCACTGCAATGTATATCTTGATACCTGCCAGTATCAACATACAGACAGCATACTGGAAAAAAGAAATTAGTCATTTGAATCATCCGCGTTTTTGCCGTTTCATCGATCAATCCAGAGACGCTGAGGAAAACTAAAAACGCTATTCAAGTCTATTGATCTACACTAATAATACAATTGAAGTGTCGGTTTGTAATATCATATAAACCGTTTTATTGCCAAATGCATATGCAAGTATATACGATTCTTATATAGGCCATGCACAGGAAAGGGTTCCTCAGTCACCCATAATGGTACGTAGATTAAAATCGTATCCAATAGATAATTGTTATGTGTACGTATTAATGCGTTAATTTTGTATGACGTTTTCCAAGTGAGCTCATTTTACAAGTTAAGCCTCTATAACTCCTGAAGTAACAAAGCCATCTAATCCGTTATAGTTTTCCTTCAAAGTTCATTATATGGACCACCATCACGAATTTTGCAAGATTTTTTTAACCAAACGTTTAGCTTTTAAGGGGGGGGGGGCGACGCCCTGCTTTTACAAAAAAAGTGCCCTTTAAAGTGGAATATCTCACAAACTGATACCTAAATCAAGAAATCGTCTTAGAAACCCTGTATTATTTTTAAAAGATCTATCTAATGATACCCCACATGATGGGGTAGCCGCGAGTAAAAAAAACATCCCCACTTTACGTGTAGGGGAGGTACCCCAAATATAAATATTTTTCATAATTTTAGTGTAGCAATTTGTCGACGTAATTACAACACATATTCATGCAAAGTTTCATCTTTCTAGCACTTACTGTTTGGACGGTAAGTTGAGGACGGACGGACATGACGAATCTACAAGGGTTCCGAGTCATAAACTTCGGAACCCTAAAAAGCTTTATTTGTCGGTCTGTCTCTTTGTTCCGGGTAAATTCGGAAAGACTGGACTAATATTAATGGGACTTACACTAGCACAAAGCTGATGCCATAAGGAGTAACTGAGACTAATTTTTAGACTAGCTTCGCTCCGCGGCATTACTCGCGATTTACACCAATACACGCGCTTGATTTACAACAAAATGTGTTGTTCTACGCGGGTAACACCCCAGAAGTCAATATTTTCTACCCATGGCTGCCTGTAACAGATTGCCTCTGAACGATTTGACCGCTGTTTGCACTGACCTAGCATTCAGTTAAATACTTAGTTATCTATGTGTATAACAAAGCGATTTATTGTTATTTTATTACTGTAGACAGCCTAATGGTATAGAAAAAAAAAACAGTTTTTAAGGCCACAGCACACTAGCTACTTTTAGCATCGGCGATCGGCGATTTTGCGACTGCATCGATGCTGCATCGCGTTTTAGCGACTTCCTGCGTTCGATCGCGGTATCGGAAACGCGCGTTTTATCGACTGCTCAGATGCCAAATCGATCTTCTAAAAAGCAACTAGTTGCCGATCGCCGATGCTAAAAGTAGCTAGTGTGCTGTGGCCCTTAGAGAATAATAAAAATATACTTACAGTTATCAACATCCAAACAGACTTTAAGATGGCCCCGCAACATGCTAGAAAAGCAATGATGAATACGATGCATCCTAAAACTATAATTCCTACTGATATTACATTTAGATTAATAGGAATAAGGTCTGTGATCTCTTGGAGTTGAATGTGGGCTGCTACACCCAGACCTAGGATGACCAAACCGGTGATCTGAAAAAAAAAGGAAAGTTGATTATTTTGTTACATGTAGGTATTAATTAAGTAATTTTTTCAAGATAGGTTACTCAGCAAATCTTAGAGTTAATTCTAGAGACAAGAGACCAAGTCGAAGTATTGCTTGTTTGTAATGCTATGCATTTGAATCTCACGTCTACTACGCATTTGGATCCACCATTTTGATCAACCATTAGGTTCACCAGTCAAGAAAACGATAAACGATTGACGAGCCTTAATTTTTTTACAGTTTGTTTAAATCTTTAATCAGGACTTTTTGACCTATGTAGCTACAGTTCTTTTTACACATATTTTTATAAATCTGTTTATTTATAGGCAAATATGAAGTGATTTGGAGTTTTGGTTTGTTACCGGAATCTGTCAATCCATTTCCTACTCAGATGAGTGTAGTGCTCCCGTTTTCTTAACGATGACAAACAATATACTTCGGGGGACATAAAGCCTAAGATGTTTGTGATCCAGAAACTGTTATCAGTTTGGGTATTTTTTCTGCCAAACTCAGTCTACTATGCCTGATCAAAAAGATGAATAGAATCCAAGAGGGGTCACCACACTCAATGCGACATGGGGACCTCCATTACGGCGACCTAGTGAGATGATTTTTCACGCCCCACTTGGAGCACCCGGCTTTATAGTGGACGAAAACACATGCGCTGGTAGTAAGTTTTAGGTTTAGACTGCTTAGTAGAGAAAAGAAAAGCTGACCCATTTAGTTCTAGAGTATATGTCTACCGTCTAAGTCCGTGTGGTGACTGATTAAGAATACAAATGTCACCACCCCTGTTCATTCCATGGGTGTCGTAAGAGGCGACTAAAGGAACAAAATAAGCAGCTAACATCACTGCCAAGAGAAGGAAAACTTGAAACAAACCCTTTACCAACCCGTCTGGCCGGCGTGGTATAGTAGGCCAAAACCTCCTTTCTAAGGAGAGGCCTATGTCCAGCAGTGGATTGTTAAAGGCTATTGATGATGATGATTATGTCTACAGTTGTAAAACGGTGACAATCAATTCCAAAGCGGTTAGCATGTATTGATGTGTTCTTTGCATCCGTTTCTTGTATGTTTGTAAAATTCCCCATATAAGATACACATAGTGCGGGAGTCTTTTATTACATACTAGCTTTCTCCCGCAGCTCCGCCCGCGTGTATGTCGGTTATCGCGGTAAAAAGTAGCCTATGTCCTTTCTCAAGTTTAGTTCTATCTTCATACCAAATTTCAATAAAATCGGTTCAGTGGTTTAGGCGTGAAAGCGTAACAGACAGACAGAGTTACTTTCGCATTTACAATATTAGTAGGGATATAGAAAAGACATGACAATCCCTGGAAAGATCCTGATCAGACTTGATTCACATGCCAACAACTTGAGCTGGGAAAAGCCAAATTTATTTAATTGCCTTGTGTATTGTTTACGACAACAGGAAATATGTTTTCCTCGTATTTTTATCTATATTATACATTAAATGGTTATCTTGATTTATCTTATCATTTATATCAGTTATATTGTACTGTGGTTCTGTTAAATACCTTTTACGATGGTAGGATCAGTCCGAAATAAATATATTAGGAAAGGGTTGTACTAAATAAAAAACTAAACAAACACGCTTTTAAAATAAAAAGTAGAAAATAATTTTAATGTAACAAAACGTGGGGTGCTTTCTGAAAATATTTCAATAACGTCGCCCCATGCTTTTTACATAAAAATTATTTTCTACTTTTTAGTTTAAAAGCGTGTTTGTTTAGTTTTTTAAAACTATTATTTTTACAATAATGCTTTTCTGCAAAGATCCAAACCATGGCGGGTTTTTCTGAATGTAACAATACTTTGGACACTAGCCAACCATCTGCATTAATCCAAGATATTCTAAGCTCTTTGCAGACATAAGCCTCTTTTTCGAACGGCAGTTTTGGGCTACTATAGCACGCTGGCCGGACCGGGTTGGTATAGGGTTTCTATCAACGTTTTCCTTCTCTTTAAAGTGTTGTTGTTCTGTGTAGCTCCCTTAGTCGACTGTTACGACCCATGGGATTTATAGAGGTGGTGATACTCTGTATCCTTAATCCATCACCACACAAATAATTAGCCTAATTGTCTTAGCCTTAAGACATCCTTTTCTGGCCATAGGCCTTTTTTTAACGTGTGGAAATCCCGTTGGACCATCCCGCCGGGGCTCTCGGTGGGGCGGTGTGTCGGACTCGAACCGACTAAAACCACACGGTGTTACCTCTCTGCGCCTGTATTTGGAAGGGATCCAAGAAACTGTTTTCTCGTTCTGGACCCCTCCCGGCGCCTACCCGCACTGTTGCGGGCGCCGTCTCTGCGTCCTCTCCAAATTGGGCGACGTCCGGTCACACGGGGCGGACGCCGCCCCCTCGCGGGTGGTCTGGCCATAGGCCTCCCCCAAGGATCCACAACTTCCATTGAGCATATCTTTAGACCACATTGTAGGCCCTACGTGGGGGACGGGGCGAACAGAAGCTATGTGCGATAAAATTGGCAAGGAAATAATGATAATAAACTACCTATTCATTTCCTAGCCATCTATCACAGATATCAAATTATATTTTGTGGTTATAGAAATTTATTTTCTCAAAACAAATTAACCTTTAACAAAGAACGAACATTCTTTTAAAATTATCGCCAAATTTTAAGAACTGCAATCGAAAACATCCATATTTTGAACACGTTTAAAAAATAAATAAACATATACTCACAGAAAATATTAAATTGCCTAAAATAAGCACGTATTTGATGATACATTCTCCTACGCAACACATTTTGTTTTTTTTTATTTATTTATTATTTTCTTTTACAAGTGCCTTCAATCCGAAATTCACAAGTACTAACAAAATATCGACCGCTTCGTCCGCGAATGATAGGAGAGTTGATAAGATTGTGTAAAATAACGTCATGCTGATAAACGTTCATAGCTGAATGGCATTCATCATCGTCATCATCATCGACAGCCTTTATCAGTCCGCTGCTGGACATAGGCCTCTCCTTAGACAGGAGGTTTCGGCCTACTATACCACGCTGGCCAGACGGGTTGGTATATCAAAATCAAAGCATTTATTTCAAGTAGGCCAGTTACAGGCACTTTTGAATTGTCGAAACAAAAATGAAAACTAAATGTAGCTACAGTCCCAGTCACAAGACATAAAAACTGTGAAAGTACTGTAGTTGCCCATTCCCTAGCGTAGATCTCTATGGAGAAGAACGGGCAAGAAACTCCATGGACACTCTTTTAAATGAAAATGTTTTTTTTACAAAATCTTGGTTACATCATTCATGTTGAGATGGTATAGGTTTGGTTTCAAGTTTTCCCGCGGGATGAATAGGGGTGGTGACACTCTGTATTCTTAATCCGTCACCACATGGTATTGGCCTTAGGTGATGGTAAACAACGGCAGCACGGTCAGACCTAGATAGGTGACCGTTGGTGGCATGATATGCTATGAGCATTACCGGAGGTCACGTTAAGCAGTCGGTCCCGGTTGTTATCATAAGATAGCAGTCGTGATGTTTAGTTGGAGGCCTACGTCGACTTTAAAATTTCCAACGGTAAGATTACGTAGTCACAACATGTCTTGTCAGTCCACTACCCACACTCGGCCAGCGTGGCGACTTATGGCCTTAACCTTAACTCTCTTGTAAGAGGAGATCGATCCCAGCAGTGGGACATCATGGGATGTAGATGACAAACGATTCAGTTGGTCTTATAACGTAATTTTATTCATTTTTTGGGAAGGCTGGCCTGTGTACTCATATCTGTAGTTTATTTATTTCCTCGACTCTCTTCTTGTGATTGTAAACGTGCTTTGTCTTAAAAAAATTGACGAAGTGCGTGTCAGGCCACGCATAGAATAGGGTTCCGAAGTTATCAATAATGGAACGTGGATTTAAAATCGTATCCTTTTTTTGTGATAATTGTTATGTTTACTTTTTAATGGGTTAATTTTGTATGAAGTTTTCCAAGTAAACTTATTTTACAAGTTAGGCTTCTATAACTCCTGAACCAGCAAAGTCATCTGAGCCGTTATAGCTTTCCTTTAAGTTCCTCATATGGACTACCATCATGAAAATTTTCTGATTTTTGAGCTAGCCGTTTAGCTTTTAGAGGGAGGAAACCCCTGTTTTTACAAAAAAATGCCCTCTAAAATAAGTCGCAAGCGGATTCGTAAATCGAAAAATCTTCTCAGCAATCTCCCAATGGTAGCTGCACGAAAAAAATACCATTTCCAATTTACGTGTAGGGGTGGTGCTCCAAAAATTTTTTTTAATATGATTTTAGTCTAGCACTTTGACGACGTGAAAGAAACACATATCCATGCAGTTTCATATTTCTAGCACTAACCATTTGGATGGTAAGTCGAGGACGGGTGGACGTACGGTACGGAAGGACATGACAAAACTATAAGGGTTTCGAGTCATGAACTTCGGAACAATATCAAAGTGTAAAAACCTCAATAACCCCATAATAGCTAGATTAGCGCGCGGCTCCGGTCGCGTTTATGTCGATTATCGCAGTAAAGAGTATCCTATATCAAATTTCATTGAGGTCAGTGCTGCCGTATAGCCGTGATAGCTTCACAGACACAGCTACTTTCGAATATTAATATGAAATTGTGGATAAGCAGGCGGTCGCCACTCTGCTTTTTATAGCGCTGAGTGTTGAAACTTATTATCGGAGATGACTTTGTGCGATTCACAGTTTGTTGTTCTGAGTCTAGATGTATATTGTGTCCGTTTCATGTATGTTTGTAAAGTCCTTCATGACACAGTATATATTACTAATATCGGTGTAAAAACAACCTGATTTTACTGCGAATTTATAAATTTGTTTAAATAAAAAAATCGCCTATGTTTTTAATTGTTTGATGTTTTTAAAAGCCTTTAACAGTCCACTGCTCGACATAGGCCTCTTCTTAGAAAAGAGGTTTTGGCCTACTATACCACGCTGGCCAGACGGGTTTGTATAGGGTTGGTTTCAAGTTTTCCTTCTCTTTGCATTGATGTTGTCTTGCGTAGTTTATCCCTTAGTCGCCTTTTACGACAATGATACCCTACAACGCGTAAAAAAAGTCATCCCCACTTTAAATTTTAAACACATATCATTGCAAAGTTTCATCTTTCTAGCACTAACCGTTTGGACGGTAAGTCGATTACGGACGGACATGGCGAATCTATAAGACCTCATTCGCATGCATTCCCAAGCATATGTTCACACGACAGCGTTTTTAAAACATGTTGCTTTTTTATCGATTGGTGTTGCATTTTCAATTTTGGGCGTTGGAATAGACCATTATTCCGTGTGAACATATACTTGGAAATGAATTTGTTGTATTTGAATGCTTTTTTAACGTCCGTTAAAAAAACTCTCGTGTGATGAGACCTAAGGTTTCCCAGTCATGAACTACGGAACCCTAAAAAGAAGTCACCTCTGTATTTTGTTTCGGCATTTCTTCCCAGAGTGAGTCTTAAAAAATGTCGGCGCCTTCTAGCTATAAAGTCCGACATGTAAAAATATCTGTTATAGATTTATTTGCACAATAAAATCTGCAATATTTTTTTTCGAAGTTTGTATAATGCCGGAACCACACTTCGTTATTAGCTATTCGTATTATTCGCGCGCATACGGCGAAGTGTGGAGAGTATATTCGCTTTATTCGTAGGCATAACACATAAGCACGAATAGCAAATTTATACGCGTATCCGTCGACTTGTCGTTTTTTTTGACACACTTCAATGGACACGAATAAGGCGAATATACGCATCGACTGCCCACACTTCGGTGAGTCATTCGCTCTATTGCGGCGGTCGTGTATCGACGTGTTCGGTGATAAGAAATTTTTGGCCTTCTCTATTGATTAGCACAACACTAGTAAGTACGCCATCCGCCATTTTTGATAGAATCTCTCGATAAACCACTGTCTATAACCGCAAGTTTACTTTTTATTCAACAGAATGGAGTGGACGAACACAAAATTTTTACGATTTTTGAAGTTGTATAAGATGCAGCTCTGCATCTGGGACCTACAAAATGATTACCACAAGGTAAAAACAAAAATTAACGATGCCTGGGTTGAAATAAAAATTTGTATGAGAGAACCAACATGTACAGTAAAAGAATTAAAAAAGAAGAAAGATTCCCTTATGGCAATGTATCGAGGATATAAAACTAAGGTCAAGAAGTCTCAAGCATCAGGTGCAGGTGCATCTGAAGTTTACAAACCTTCATGGTTTGCCTACGAATTAATGGATACTTTTTTGAGTGGCATTTACAAATGCAATATAACTATAAATACAGAGGTAAATATTCCATTTTGTTTATATTTCTTTATTAACTCACAAATTAATTTATGTTACGCTATGTAATGAATGGTGAAAGTGATTAGCAAACGCATTTCTAATTTGCACTGCCGTCTTCTCAGACCTCCTCGGAACACGACGCATGTTTCTTAAAGCTGGTTTATCAGGAGCATTGTCTCTCCATGATCCATTAGGGCCACCGCAGACTAGCTACTTTTAGCATCGGCGATCGGCAACTAGTCACTTTTTAGAAGCTAAATACGGCGACCGAACGCTCTACACCGCACACTTAAAAACGCCAAACGCGGCGATCGAGTCGCTTTTTAGAAGCGCGACACAGCAGCTGAACGCTACTCTCCGCACTATTTCGGATGCCGGTAGCAGCGACTTGGCATCTGAGCAGTCGAAAAAACGCGCATTTCCGATACCGCGATCGAACGCAGGAAGTCGCTAAAACGCGATACAGCATCGATGCAGTCGCCAAATCGCCGATCGCCGATGCTAAAAGTAGCTAGTCTGCGGTGGCCCTTACTTATCAAAGTATCACCGGAATATGTGTCAAATATACCCGGTGGAGTGTATTTGATGAATATCAATTCACTCTCAAAAAGTTGTGTAAAACAACGCAAGACATAACTATTTTCTTTGCTTGTTCTGGTTGAAGTAGCAAGGGCTTACGAAGCACTCTAAACACAGAAGACATCATCTATACTTTTAAATACAGAAGGCGGAGTGGTGTTGGCGGTGTCCTTGGACATCATCTGAGGTGGCTGGTGGCAGACTATTTAGAGGATCGTACCGTCGTGTACAAAGACTTGAGACGCAGGGCCTTGTCGTGCGGTGTTCCGCAGGGGTCTGTCCTAGGATAACTCCTGTGGAACATGGGATGTGACTGGGCTCCACGAGGGCGTCTCCCCCCGGGCTACGCGTAATTTTTTACGCTGATGACACGTTGGTTACGGCCCGGGGGGCTAACTTTCAGGAGGCGGCGCGCTTGGCCATCACAGGAGTCTCCTTGGTGGTCGGGCGCATCGAGGCGCTGGGTACGGGTGGCCCTGGATAAGACAGAGGCCCTGTTATTTCATGGGCCCCGTTGTGGTCCACCCGCTGGCGCCTCGATCGAGGTCAACTCGGTCCTCGTACCGGTCCGGGCCCAGATGAGGTATCTTGGCCTGGTCCTCGACGGTAGGTGGCTCTTCGACGAGCACTTACGACGCAGTAACCGCACCGTATCGACTGAGGCGGCGTGCACCTTGGCCGGAACACCCCCGTGGGATTTGGAGGCGGAAGTGCTCGCCGAAGTTTATCGGCGAGTGGCTGAATTCCGACCGCAGAATGGATTTCGCCCTCCGCCCGAGGACGTGCGCGAGTGGCGTGAAGCCACTCGCTGAGCCACCATGGTGAGATGGTCGTGCCGACCGGAGACTCCACGCGCTGGCTTCGCTGCCGTGGAGGCTCTCCAGCCGGTCATCGCGGAGTGGGCAGGGCGGCAGCACGGGACCCTTCCGACTGACGCAGGTGCTTTCCGGGCACGGTTGGTCGCTAGGAGGGAATCGACTGCCGCCTGCCACCACTGCGACTGTAGTAACGACTCTCGTCGGGCTCTCACTGCTCCCTAAACACAGGAGCAGAGCGGTCACATCGTGTGGTTTTAGTCGGTTCGAGTCCGACACCACCCCGCCGCAAAATACCCCCGGTGGGGTGACGGTATTTTGCGTCAAATAAAAATAAAAGGTAGTCTCAACAAATTGTTTTTCATTTTATTCCACAAGATAGAATTTTTTAAAACACCACCATCACTTATTCTGCCTTGACATCTGTAAAGGATTATAAATAAGTAAAACACAAAGAAATTTAATTAAGTTTAAAACATTATTTATTACAGGAAAATGTACAGGATGCAGAACTGACAGATGGCATGAACACTACTCATGACACTGAACAAACACTGCATGATGAAATATTAACAGTGGAAGTGGAGTGCCCAGTTCCTTCAGGTTACTCATCATCTCAAGAGAAAGGTTGCTCTCCTATACGCAAAAGAAGGCAGTCTAATCCTCCTGAACTGCAACAGGCCAAAAGACAGATGGACCAAGCATTTAATTTGCTCAAAAATATATCCCAGTCGCAGCGCAAAGAAGAGGAGGACGAGTGTAGTATTTTTGGTAGGCTTGTGGCAAAAAAGATGCGAAAACTTAAAGATGATCACAAAGACTTAATGATGATAAGAATCAATCAATTGTTTTATGAAGAAAATCAGGTGTATGAAGGCAATAGCCCAAATTCTTTATCAACTATAAGATGATACTCCTATACACCATCACCCGTGCCAGAAATCCAAATTCAACATGAAGACATCAAAGCTCAACATGAAGATATTGTAGACGACATGGAATATGAGAACTCTTCTACAGCCACACTAGAATAACCAACCAAAACCTATTTATCGAGGTCCAGCTAAAGAGTTAAATCAATTTGTCATTTTTAATTATAAAAATTAGAAAAATTAGAAATAATTATCAAAAAACAAAGTTAATTTAATTAAAATAAACGTTTATTTTCTTACCCTAAGGGCTGAAACTGCGTTAAGCGGGCGCCCGCGAAACCGAAACGAAACGGGAAACCGTCGCGTGGCTACGGGCGTGGACACGTGGGTGACTCTGGGAACGTTGCGGAGACGGATTATTTTATTTACGCAGCATCACTAGTTCAATTTTAATGATGTGCATGTATAGTTGTGTCGATGGAAAACTTAATATATTATTACGTAGCAAAACGACGACTAGCGTGCCATGAACTAGCATACTAGTAACGAACTAGTTAAATCAACCGTTTACCCACCACATTACACACCCTGTACCCACCACCCCTTTTTTTTTTTTTTTTTTTTTTATATGTGTGGAAAATCATCATGGACCGTCACCCCACCGGGGGTTACGGCGGGGTGGTGTGTCGGACTTGAACCGACTAAAAACCACACAGTGTGCCCTCTCCGCGCTTCTCCGTTTAGGAGTCGGAGAAGTCCAGGGTGGGATCTCCTTCTGAACTTCTCCAGCGCCTGCCCGCTCCTGTTGCGGGCACCGTCTCGATTTGACGACCCTCTCTTAGGCGGCGTCCGGAACACACCGACGCCGCCCCCTCGCGGCTGGCCACATAGTGCGGGTGGAGGGAAAACCCGTCCCGTCCACCCACGGCCACACTCAAGGCGGCATGAGGCGCAGATGTTCGCGCCTCCGCCGCCCGAGTCGCCGGCGGCGAATCTGGTCCGATTGGATGTCGTCCTCCCGGGCCTTCTCCGCCGCCTCCTTCTGCAAGATTACGTCCTCGCAGAAGGTTGCGACCGCGGTAAATGAGCTCTCGCTGCCGACCATGGAACGAACGACGGCCGGCAGCGAGAGATCCCCTCCGATGACTGCAGTGAGGACCCGGCGCTGCGTCTCCCATGCGGGGTGTACCCACCACCCCGCCGTAACCCCCGGTGGGGTGACGGTCCATGATGATTTTCCACACATAAAAAAAAAAGTGTCAGTTACGTTACATGCTCCACGGCTAGGTGAGTACCCTGCTTAAGATGTCCGAAATATATTTACTAAGTATTATTATTTATCAAAAGAATTAGCCTAAATCGATTTGCATATGAAAGAGTGACAAATATAAAGATAGTTTTAAAAGTTGTTATCTCTTTGCCGGAAATTGACAAATATCTAGTAAACAATATCAAAGAACGATTCGACGAATTGTTTTTATCATTTTATGATTATGACTCATTGGGTTAGCTCGTTGTCCGTGTGGTGTCGGATTAAGAATACAGAGTGTCACCACCCCTGTTCATACCGCGGGTGTCGTAAAAGGCGACTAAGGGATAAACTACGCAAGACAACATCGATGCAAAGAGAAGGAAAACTTAAAACCAACCCTTTTTTTTTTTTTTTTTTAGTGTGTGAAAAATCATCATGGACCGTCACCCCACCGGGGGTTACGGCGGGGCGGTGTGTCGGACTTGAACCGACTAAAAAACACACAGTGTGCCCTCTCCGCGCTTCTCCGTTTAGGAGTAGGAGAAGTCCAGGGTGGGATCTCCTTCTGAACTTCTCCAGCGCCTGCCCGCTCCTGATGCGGGCACCGTCTCTGTTTGACGACCCTCTCTTAGGCGGCGTCCGGCACACACCGACGCCGCCCCCTCGCGGCTGGCCACATAATGCGGGTGGAGGGAAAACCCGTCCCGTCCACCCGCGGCCACACTCAAGGCGGCATGAGGCGCAGATGTTCGCGCCTCCGCCGCCCGAGTCGCCGGCGGCGAATCTGGTCCGATTGGATGTCGTCCTCCCGGGCCTTCTCCGCCGCCTCCTTCTGCGTGATTACGTCCTCGCAGAAGGTTGCGACCGCGGTAAATGAGCTCTCGCTGCCGACCATGGAACGAACGACGGCCGGCAGCGAGAGATCCCCTCCGATGACTGCAGTGAGGACCCGGCGCTGCGTCTCCCATGCAGGGCAGACCGCCAGCGTGTGATGAGCCGAATCCTCACTGCAGTCGCAGTGGTGGCAGGCGGGACTCAATTCCCTCCTGGCGACCGAGTGCAGGTACTTTCCGAAGCAACCATGCCCGGAAAGAACCTGCGTCAGTCGGAAGGTAAGGGTCCCGTGCTACCGCACTGCCCATTCGCCGATGACCGGCTGAAGCGCCTCTACGGTGGCGAAGCCAGCACGTGGAGTCTCCAGCCGGACCGACCAGCGATCCATCGTGGCTCGGTGAGCGGCTTCGCGCCACTCGCGCACGTCCTCGGGCGGAGGTCCAACTCCACCACTCTCCGCCCGGTAGTTAGCCACTCGCCGATAAACGTCGGCGAGCACTTCCGCCTCTAAATCCCACGGGGGTGTACTTAAAACCAACCCTATACCAACCCGTCTGGCCAGCGTGGTATAGTAGTAGAGCCACGCTGATTTCAGTACGAATGGGCCGGCTCGACCCGGCCAGTACTACCCTCACACAGAAGACCATCCTAATAATGACAGCATTCGTGATGTCGTTGGTGAGTGTGAGACCGGAGGCCCAATCATTCTGCATCATTCTCCCGCCCTTCGAAGGCCGGGAGAACGATGCAGAATAATCAAACCAGGCTGCCATGGTAGGGGTCACCATGCTACATTGTCTACCCTCACAATAGGCATGGTGACCCCTACTCCTGGATTCTACTCATGCTTTCCATCAGGCAGAGTAGAGTCACTTTGGCAGGCTTAAATATATAAAAAAAAAAAAAAAAAACCTTTCTAAGGAGAGGCCTATGTCCAGCTGTGGACTGTTGAAGGCTGTTGATGATTGATGAATAATAATAACCAATGCTCCATCGTGACTTGAATTTCGGATATGTCGAAAATCTTACACACAACGCCATCTAGTCCCAAACTAAGCAGATCTTGTATTATGGGTACTAGACAACTGATATAAATATATAAACATATTTTTTTTGTAAATACATACATATTATACAACCAGACTCCGAAACAAATATTTGTGAATCACACAAATATTTGGTCCGACCCGGGAATCGAACAGCCGCATACGCAAACCACTGGACCAACAAGACAATCGACTTAAGACTTAAATATTGGTAATTGGTACGGTCCGACACGAAATTTCATAATATCGAAAAAGAAAAGTGGTGGTGGGTGGTGACACTGTATTCTTAACCCGTCACCACACCGACATTTATTATTATTATTCTACGATAACTTCTTAGTAAAAATGTGGGTACACTCGCACTAAATTGTCGTTTAAAATAAACCACAATATCTTTAGTAGATATCTTATAAATGTTATTTAGAAACGATAAGATTAGCCATATTTGAACAGCCATCACTAATTGTTATCCTGTAGATCTATGAAGCTTTTAAATGCAAATTGTACCTACTGAGATAACCACAGTTAATCCGTGGGTTAGAACCATAAAAATGAGGAAAAATGTTGGTGATTCATTCCTAGTAAGGGGCTGTCCATTGATCACGTGAGGCTGGAAGGGGGGGGGCGGTTCACAAAAAATCACGAAACATTAAGGGGGAGGGGGTGTATCATCATCATCAACAGCCTTTAACAGTCCACTGTTGGACATAGGCCTCTCCTATATAGCAACATTTTTTTTTACAACGTCATCTAGTCCCAAAGTAAGCAGAGCTTGTATTATGGGTACTAAACAACTGAAATAAATACATAAACATACTTTTTTGTTGTAAATACATACATATTATACATAGAAAAACACCCAGACTTCGAATATTTGGTCTGACCCGGGAATCGAACCCGAGACCTCTTGATCAGCAGCCGCATATGCTAACCACTAGACCAACAAGGCAGTCTGATATACCTCCCTTAATTATTAATTAGCATTAAGGGGGAGGGGGGTATAAGCCATAACATATCACGTATATTTATTTTTTCTGCAAATTTTCGTAGTTCTTTCATTATTTTTATGTCAGTCAACGTGCAACCTTTCTACTCTACCTCTGAACGTAATTATTGTAGTCTGTTATTTTCTATGATAAAATTAGTTGATACTTATATCTGTATTCATGTATTAATGTTTAAAAAAAATAAAATTCTTTGTAGATACTACAAAATACAAAAGTGATATTGGAGGGGGGGCGGTAGTCTTAAACCTCACCGTGTATCACCAAGGGGTATGGGCGGTTAAAAAATGCCAAAAAAAGATCACGTGATTAATGGACGTCCCCTAATAATATAAATGCAAAAATAACTCTGTCTGTCTGTCTTGATAAATTTTCTAATAAATAAATAAATATTTCGGACATCTTACACAGAACGCCATCTAGTCCCAAATTAAGCATAGCTTGTATTATGGATACTAGACAACTGATATAAATACATAAACATACATTTTTTTTGTAAATGCATACATATTATATAAGAAAACACCCAAACTTCGAAGCAAATATTTGTGCATCACGGGACCCGAACTCGAGACCTTGATCAGCAGCCGCATACGCTAACCACTAGACCAACAAGGCAGTGTCTGAAAATGATCTGTCGATTTTGATAAATTATGGTATAGGTATAGATGGAACTTTTGGAAAGGACATAGGCTATTATTTACCGCGATAACCAACGCGCGGGCGGAGTCGCGGGCACAAGCTAGTTCTAAGTAACTGAAACGTAATAAACAATATTAAATGCTGAGAAATCACATCTACCAAGCCTTTTAATATTTAAATGCCTTGTTGGTCTAGTGGTTAGCGTATGCGGCTGCTGGTTAAGTGGTCTCGGGTTCGATTCCCGGGTCCAACCAAATGATTTGCAAATATTTGTTTCGGATTTTCAGTGTTTTCTATGTATAATATATACTCGTATAATATGTATATATATCAGTTGTCTAGTACCCATAATACAAGCTCTGCTTAGTTTGGGGCTAGATGATGTTGTGTGGTGAGATGTTCGAAATATTTATTATTAATTTATCTTTAACATGCATGCTAATATAATGGTTGTAGCTGATTGCACATATTATTATGATTGTCTCTGCCTAACTTGGGATCAGATTACTATCTTTGGTTGTCTGCACTAACTCACAGTTCAATTAAACTATCAGAATTATCTAAATCCCAGATAAACCTGAACGGTTAACTCCCCCTCTGGTAACTTGAGTCATTTAGTAAAAAGTCACCTACGTCATCACCGACACGTACGTCAAGTCCGTGTGGTGGCGGATTAAGAATACAGTGTCACCACTCCTATTCATCCCGCGGGTGTCGTAAAAGGTGACTAAGGGATAAACTACGCCAGACAACATCAATGCAAAGAGAAGGAAAACTTGAAACCGACCCGTCTGGCCAGCGTGGTATAGTAGGCCAATACCTCCTTTGCAAGGAGAGGCCTATGTCCAGCAGTGGACTGTTAAAGGCTGTTGATGATGATGATTGATGACGTCATCACCGTGCCATACCTTGCTTGTAATGAGTACAGTTATATACTAACATTTTTATTGTTGCAGAGTTGAAACTGAGGCTTCCGATGATGCTGCTTCATCAGAGAACTATGGCACCAAACCTTGGATGGTCCCAATTAAAGATTCAGATGAAATACTGCCCGGGTCTTGTTTAGATGTCGAAATAAAAGTTGAACACAACCAATGTGTACGTAAGATATGTTAATTTAATATTCCTACTAATTTTATCTTTTTTTTTCACAACATCATCTAGTCCCAAGCTAAGCAGAGCTTGTGTTATGGGTACTAGACAACTGATATAAATACATAAACATACTTTTTTTTTAAATACATACATACTATACATAGAAAACACCCAGACTCCGAAACAAATATTTTTGAATAACACAATTATTATTTGGTCCGACCCGGGAATCGAACCCGAGACCTCTTGATCAGCAGCCGCATACGCTAACCACTAGACCAACGAGCCAGTCCAAAGATCTCTCTGTCTGTTAGTTTTCACGCCTAAACCGCTGATCCGATTTTGATGAATTTTGCTATAGAGATAGATGAAACCTTGGGAAAGGACATAGGCTATTTTTTTACCGCAATAACCGACGTACACGTGGGCGGAGCCGCGCGCAAAACATTTATGTACTTAATAATTCTCCTAATGAATGAATTTTATAGATTTTTCGTAGCTACATAGCAAAGTTTCAAACTAAAACTTCTGCATAGGCAGTTGACGTATGCGACTGCCAATCAGGAGCTCGGGTTCGATTCCCGGGTATGGCCAAAAATGTTGTTGTATTTTTCCTACTAGAAATTCTTGAGTACAGCACAGAGTAGGTGAATTTAGCAGGGTTTACAACTGTGCTTCGGAGAGTACAGTAGGTCATCGGATCTGCTCTTCTAGCCAAGTTGCGAGCGTTTTTCGTTTTCGATTCTATTTCTCTATGCTCTTGTTCCATTGGCTAATATTTTGTTTTGATCACGTGACTGAGATTTTAACAAAATGGAACCGACTTCAAAGAAAAACTATTCCGAGTACCCAAATCGCGACAATTGTGCCTATGATATTTGAGGAGTTCCCTCGATTTTCTTGGGATCTTATCATCAGATCCCGATACGGTGACGATGGGACCACCTGTAAGCTACGCCCATTCCAATGCAAAAATAATTTTTGAAATCAGTTCATAAACGACGAAATTATCGCTGAACACACATAAAAAAAAAAACCGACGAATTGAGAACCTCCTCCGTTTTTTGAAGTCGGTTAAAAAGGAAAAACGTTTGCAACTTAGCTAGGGGGGCTGGTTATTTATTTATTTATTAGGTTCACCAACGTTTGCTTACACTAAAACATATTGTGAACATCTATTGCAATCGTTATTTGAAATTCAGTGCTCTTAAATTTACTGAATTCAGAGCGCCCTGAAATGAAATAAAATCATTTATTCTGCAATTAGGTTACATGAACACTTTTGCAAGTTCAACTTTTTTTTGAGCAGATGAGTTCGGCCTTTCCTAACTGGACTAGCCCTGAGAAGAAAGGACGAAACAAACTCAGGGATCACAGTCTCTTTTAAAGTCCAGACAACATTCTTTAATGCAAAAGACATTATTTCTATAAAAAAGCGATAATAACAATTTGAGTCACAATTATAATAATTAAAGATAATAATTTAAGGGCTTGCAGAGGCCCGATACCAGTCGCTCAACAACTGATATTCAAGTAAAACTGTTAGAATAAGTAGCCCTATATTGTTTTAAACTTTCATGGTCAGTAACATTAAAATATAAATTTGCTTGATTGCTACCGGGGGCGATCGTAGTAAAAGACTGCGAAAGAGGGTAGACCGATATATCTGCCAATAACATCCCACCCGCAAGATCTTCAGTTACTCCGTGATCATGGCGCTTGCAACAGCGCCGAAATATCGGATACTCACCAACAAAAAGGTACATGGTAGCAATCCCGCAGATTTATAGTTTAATAAGTTGCCGACCCAAAATAGTTTTGGGTATAATAAAGCCCAAAAAGGTGATAAGTGGGGCATTTCACGTCAAGTGGACAACAAAAAAAGTGAGGTTATGAATTTTGTTTACATTCTGGTTAGTTATACTTCTAGTAGACGTGGATGTGTACACATAATATTTTTTTCGTATGATGCTTTTGTAGGCTCCTTCTTCCACGCATCCACATACATACTCTTTTCTTCCTTCGCCTCATTTTATCTTTATGAAAGTTGGAAGAAAATAAAACGTCATGTGTGACTTTTGTGATTTAAAAATCTAGAGAGACCTCTCTGCTAGCTATGTCTCAGGTACATATTATTTATTGTAATTAAATCGTGTACATAGTCTTTCTTCTTAGCACCTTCTATAAACAATATATTGTAAATAATAAGTGCGCTGTATTATTAAAGTTATTGTACTTAATACTCGTAGTTTTATATACGTAAACCACGGACCATCACGTCGGGGTCACCAATATAAGAGCGATTATATAGATTAATATATATATATATATAATAATTAATATATATAAGTTATGAATATTTAGATGCTTATCAATTAATCTGTATCAATTAATTGGTAAAAAAAAAACTAAAAATATGGTTTCGGCAAGAAAGTTGAAGTTTTTAATTTTTTTGACGAATTCCAAATTTAATTTTTTTTACGTATAGTAAACCGGAAGTGAAAATTTCAAATAGATTTTTCAGCTCCTTAGACCCTTTTTTTTTCACTTGATTTACAGCTATAAATGTACTAATTCTTCACAAAAAACGTGATCGCCAATAGTTTAAGTTGTTTAGTTCCTGGAACGGTAATAGTAGAAGCAATATGGACTCGCAGAAAATCTCGCTGTTGTTGAAAACTTTCCTTGGAGCAGTAGTAAATAGAAGTCTCATCAATGATGACTTGGCCCATTCATGTAATCTTATAGGTTTAGTGATAGCTTTATTGCATTATATTTGTTACCTAGTGAAACTTTTTTAGCTACGAGATGGCGTTACTGGTGTGTTTCACCATAGTATCATAGTTTTAAAATTACTATTTTGTATTAATTTGTCATTACTATAAAAGATATATTTATATTGTTCATTATATTCAATTAAAAAAAAAATGGTATACTATATATTTTTGCATGTTAGAAATAAAGGAATAAAATATTAATAACGTAGTATTTTGGCATTTTATCGCAAAAACCCAATTGCTTAGAGTGTACTCATAGCTTCTTAGGTCTTAAACTATTGGCGATCACGTTTTTTATTTTTTTTTGTGAAGAATTAGTACATTTATAGCTGTAAATCAAGTGAAAAAAAAAGAAAAAAAAAAGGGCCGAAGTTACTGAAAAATAGATTTGAGATTTTCACTTCCGGTTTACTATACGTAAAAAAATTCTAATTTAAAATTCGACAAAAAAATTAAAAACTTCAAATTTCCTACTATAAGAAACCATGCTTTTTAGTTTTTTTAAAAATTAATTGATGCAGATAATAAGCATCTAAAAATTCATGAATTCATTTTTAGTGAATTTTTAAAAGCTCGTAACTCAGCAATAAAGCATCATACGAAAAAAATATTGTGTGTACACATCCACGTCTACTAGAAGTATAACTAACCAGAATATAAACAAAATTCACGACATCACTTTATTTTGGTTGTCCGCTTGACGTGAAATGCTCCTCTCTATAGATTTAAAGCAACGAGGGCGCGGTCAGTACCTAGATGGGTGACCGTTTTGGGCAAGATATGTTATGAGCGTTTCCGTGATTAACGTGATCCTAGGTCACGTTAAGCAGTCGGTCCCGGTTGTTATCATAAGATATCAGTCGTGAAACTTCGTTGTGGAGACATTAACGGCTTAAAAACATTCAACAGTAAGTCCCACTGCTGGCCAAGTGCGGGTCGGAAACTGGCAAGACTCTTTGAGGCACGTAATCTTACTTGAATGTTTTTAAGCCGCCCGAAGGCCTCCAACTAAGCTTCACGACTCCTGTTCTATGATTACAACCGGGACTAACTGCTTAACGTGACCTCCGAATCACGGAAACGTTCATAACATATGATGCCACAAACGGTCACCCATCCAGCTCTGACCGCGCCATCGTTGCTTACCCTCGGTGATTGTTTTAAATCACCTAAGGACTGTCGGCTATGATATAAAATACACAACATAAAGAAAAAACTTTAACCATTAAAATAACATGGCAGTTTCTGGAGCTAGAATCTTAGGTAAGATTAAGATAATAAGAAATTTCCTAGTCACATTAAAAAACCTATAACTTCTTTTTTAGATTGAATATGACACAAACGACGATAGTGGTCTGTTGCCTGAGCCTACTACGTCTCGACGAAAAGGTGAGTTTCTAATGTATTTAAAATAAAACTAAATGAAGCGACAGCAAATTTTCCGATTGTAATGAGATTTTCGCCATTAGTTTTTTCCGTCGGATATTTTGTTTACAATTTTCCGGGTAGCTGTAGTTTTATCTTGTTTAAAGATATATTTTTATCCGGACTTTTGGTTATTATTATATTTAAACATGTTTTCTTATTTCAGGACCTCAGAAATCACGAGGAACAGGCTCTTCCTGCAGTATCTGTTTCAAAAGCTTCGCAAACCCTGGCAACGTTCAACGCCATATGCTACTCCACTCGGAAAGGCAACACCATTGCACCGAATGTCCAAAAGATTTTCTAAAAAAAGAGCAATTAGAGAAACATATGATTAAACATACATACAAACCACCAGAAAAGGTTTTCGAATGCGACGTTTGCAACAAACAGTTTAAGTCCTCATCAAATTTAATGCAACACAAACGAACTCATATGGAAGTAAAACCCTATTACTGCCAACAATGCCACAGGAGTTTCGCGTTCAAAGCTAACCTGACCAAACATCAAGGGAAAAGTAGATGCAAAAGGCCAATAGATGAACCTATTCAATGCCATGTCTGCAACAAAATATTTGAAAAAGAGTTTCTCCTTAAGAGTCATCTTCGTAGACATGACACAGAGCGTCCGTTTTCGTGCGACCAATGCACTATGGCATTTAAGTATAAGAGCACGTTAATTCGTCACATGCAGCTACACGACGGCATAAGACCTTATTCATGTCCTGTTTGTGATAAAACCTTCACGCATTCTGGGCTATTGAAACCACACATGAGAGTCCACACTGGTGAGAAGCCGTACCAATGTCCAATTTGTCAAAAATTATTCGCCCATAAACATAACATGCAACGGCATGCTATTAGACATAATAAAGTTAAGCATTTAGTGTGCGATATATGCCACAAAAAGTTCCCAAAAGAAAGTAGATTAAAGTATCATATGAAAACACATACTAACGAGAAACATTTTGCCTGTCATATTTGTCCGAAGATGTTTTCGCATAAGCAGAACGTCTTAAGGCATTATACAAGAAAGCATCCGAATGCTACGTACGAATGTAAAGAAACTGATGCGTCTGTCGCATTGAAGGTTTGGGATAGTATTAAAAGTAAATACAGTGACGATCCAGAACAAATTTTGGGTTGAACTTATGATTTTCTTTAACTACCCACATTGAATGTATACCACATTCAATGTGGGTAGTCGTTTGTAGTAAGTTACTTAAATAACTTGTTGTTTTGCTATATTTACTAGACAATTATGGCCAAATTTTTACTCTTTGTTATATTTAGAATGCTGTTTGTCTCCTCTATACAATGTATTTGGATGATGTCTAACTATCAACGAGATAATTAAATGGACGTGGATGTCCCTGATTAACAGTAATATAATAATACATCATCAACAGCCTTTAACAGTCCACTGCTGGACATAGACCTCTCCTTAGAAGGAGGTTTTGGCCTACTATACCGCGCTGGCCAGACGGGTTGGTATAGGGTTGGTTTCAAGTTTTCCTTCTCTTTGCATTGATGTTGTCTTGCGTAGTTTATCCCTTAGTCGCCTTTTACGACACCCGCGGGATGAATAGGGGTGGTGACACTCTGTATTCTTAATCCGTCACCACACGGACGGATAATACATAATATATCGAATTCTAGTTTGTAGTCTTATGACTAATATAAGCCAATGAGATAACACCATTTGATATTAGAGAACAAGATTTGATTTTTCATAAATAATCGCTTGAAGATAATAGCTTCAAGGTGGTAGATCCACGCTGATTTCAGTACAAACGGGCCGTCTCGAATTCAGTACTACCCTCACACGGAAGACGAACCTAAAATGATGTGTATTGTTGGTGAGTGTGTGTGAGATCGGAGGCCCAAAGATAAGATACGAAAATATCTTAAATGGCCGCTATAGTGTGACTCACTACGATGTATTGTCTGCATACGATATGAGTATGGTGAGCATTACATGCTTACCATCAGGCAGAGTAGTCCTTCATCATCATGATTATTTAAAATATATCGTATTCACATATAAATAAAAAAATTATGTATCTTCATGGCATTTTCTATAAACTTATTTTGTCACCTAAGGGCTAATAAAAAAATGTATGATGAAAAAAAAACTCAAATACATCGAAAGTTGTCGGTCTTGTTATTTGTACGTATGTACATTATTTGGCAATAAAGTCTCTTAAATCAAATTCATACCATATATTTTATTTATTACTTCAACTTACTCTTAACAAAATAACATTGTTCATCAATATAAATTTTAGAGTCAATGAATGTAGTGCACTTCTTAATTGAGTTCCCTGTTTGCGAATAAATAGGATTGCTCTAATTTCTTTTTGATGGTCGTTAAGGGTAGTTGAAGCTTTCACATCCCAGACAATTATCTTTCAAAAGAAAATTGCTGTTCCTCAGTACCGTATTAGATAAAAGTTGATCCAACAATAAAATAAGGTATGGCACTCCGAGACACGGTGATGACGTAGGTGACACAAGACACGTCATCTCCTCTATAGAAGGCTCTCAAACTTTTTAATTTTGGGGAAAATTTATCACATATTATTAAGTAATGGGATTAACTAAAAATAAATTCCCCAAAGTAATTATACCATATATTGTTTTATTGATTCATGATCAAACCTAGTTAAATCAACAATCTCGGAGGAAGAAGATGCACTATTTATTAAAAAAAAATAAGATATCCTGTAACTTCTTACTATAGTAGAATTTACAAGTTCCTTAATACAATGTTATAAAATTAGGGCTTAAATTATTTGTAATAGTTTTTTATACGGTTAATTATGAACAAATGATAGAAATTTACATGGTAAATCCTAGAGATAATTACAAACTACCCACTTGTTTTATTTTTTTATGGATTATGTAGGGTAGTTTGAGATAATATAATAATTATATAGTTTTACGCTTACATGTAAATAGGCCAATGTATTTTAACAGCAATGTAAAAGTTTAAATTGTAATACGAATAATGATTGTGTCAAGTTTCTATCATTATTACTGCCTCGTTGGTCTAGTGGTTAGCGTATGTGACTGCTGATTAAGAGGTCTCGGGTACGATTCTTGGGTCGGACCAAATTTTTGTGTGATACGCAAATATTTGTTTCGGAGTATGGGTATTTTCTATGTATAATATGTATGTATTTACAAGTTGTCCAGTTACCCATAATACAAGCTCTGCTTAGTTTGTGGACTAGATGGCGTTGTGTGAAAAATGTCCGAAATATTTATTTAATTTTGTTTAATATTCCTATTACAACTTAATAAATAAATAAATATATCTTAATTTATTCAACGCATTACTATTTAATTTATTCAACACGCCGCGACGTGTGAAGTTTCTTTCATTAATCCTATTACAATATAATTTATTCAACAAATTACGATTTCATTACTTAATTTTAGTTTATTCAACGTATTACAATTTAATTTTTCAACACACCGCGGTGTGTCAAGTTTCTATCATTATTCATATTACAATTCAATTAATTCGGATTCACGGTGCATCGACTCAAACCCATGTTATTTATTTGTTTATAAGTTCATGCACTTGTATATATTGCCGGTCTTAATGCCTTAGGTATTCTCTATCAGCCAACCCTTGGGAGGGTAGAGATCTAGTAAGGTAGGTGCATCGAGACTACGCAGTGGTGTACTGTTATTGTGTTGCCACATGCAAAAATGTTTTGTTTGGATTGGACTCTACTTATACTTTCTATCAGGTAGAGTAAAGTCACTGGTTTAAATTTAAAAAAAAGAACTTGCATGGGAAATGTAAGGTTTACTTACGCTGTGTCAGTTTTAAGAAGGTTGATTCTTGAAGGCTTTTAAATTTTATAGGTTAGCATGCTTTATAACTGGTCCGAAATTGGTGCTAATTCTGTTGCTCGAAACCTATCTAAACTATAGGCCGACCATTTATCTGAGTCCTCGCCTGCGCAGTCTGTCAGGGGCGCTGGGGTATGACGACAAAGGGGACTGAGACAGGTGCGGGCGGACATCTCGTGTGTATCTCACTAAGCGCCCCCGCCGCCCGTTACTGTTACTGCGCAGGCGAGGACTCAGATAAACGGTCGGCTTATAAAAATGAATTTTGTTCTAACAAAAGATGTTCTAAATGTCAACTATTGATTAAAAATAAACACACAAAATATTATTTTGGTAAAAATCGCTTCACTATTTTAATTCAGTGCATTAGCGCTAGTAATTTAATTAATTTAAAATTATATCAAAATGTAAAAACCGCAATACCTACAAATTGATGTAATGTATGTTGGAAGTACATTCAATAGATAAATAAACGTAGTACGTAAATAAATAAATTATAATTTTACGGAAACACTTTGATCATGGGCGTAGATAGAAGGGGGCAAGGGGGACCACGGCTCCCCCTAGTTAACTCGTAGACCCCATGGAAAAGGCCATTAAATTTTTACTGTGTTCCGGCTAAACTTCCTAGCTACGTACATGACTTAGATATTATTGAATCTTCTAATACATATTATTTAATAATAATTCTAATGCATAGAATATGTACTTGGAAACTTGTAGTAGAATTGCGGATCTCAACAAAGTAAAATATCTATTTAGCAAAATATTTGTAAATAAACAGCAATATGATTAAAAACGTATGTTTTATAAAATAAGTCGATTCTGTAATGTATGTTAACATATTAAAGACGAGATATTATTGAAACAAGAGTTTTTATTTAATTAGTAAGTATTTTAATAAAAGCGGGTATTTCCATAAGAGGTTTTTCCAACTGGTCCTAACTTACAACACCTGCTGGAAGTGAGACTTGGTGGTTATGTCGGATTCGAACCGACCAAAACGCCGTCCAAGGTACCAATAGTCGCCGAGCCAGGTGTACCCTAGAAAGGAAATCCCTGGAACCCCGTCGTTTGTTTAGTACACTGAAACGGTTCTTCACGACCGAATATCTGTTTTATAGGTCCCAGGATCATTCCTACGTGGAGTAATATAACACCTTTGGTATATTTAGAAAGAAAAACTTTTTATGGCATTAGTGCCACGTTCATTTTCGCACAACCAGGGCCGACTTGACAGGATTCTCGCAGAAAACCAACCTTAAATGACAGAATCCATGCTGTTGTGCTTCATTGGTTTGTGAGACCGGAGGCTCAATTATGGAGAAGCATCTCATTAAGCCGCCCCTACTCCTGGATTCTACTCATGCTTTCCATCAGGCAGAGTAACTTTGGCAAGCTTGAAAATAAAAAAAGGAGTGTGTGCACACACGATAAAAGTGAAACTTTAGTAAATCGACAAAAGAATGAGATGAATATAAAAAGCTGTATTACGCAGTGTACAGTATTAGCTCACGTACTTTTCACTTAAACTAACACACGTTAAATGCTCAAATACAATCAAGTATTAAACAGTGTGCAAAATACACTCACACTCACACCGACATTTGCTCTCTCGCTCTGGCTCACTAATTTTGTATTTGTGTCTCTTACCTGTCGTTTTTCCGTTGCATCCGGTTTGAAATCACAACGATTCTAAAGAAGTTTCACTTCAAAAAGACAGCAATGGCTTGAAATAAAAGACGAGAATGGAAAAAAATAATATATTCTATGATCATATCACAAAACTTCACAATCAACGTACAACAATATACCTACACTAAGAAAACAAGTCTGGAACGAACCTTCTAAATCTCCCTTCTTGATGTAGCAAAATGTATAGGTATTTGGTTGATTTAGCGGTTGCTTCAACATATATGTTAAACATAAAAAAAATTGTACATAAACTTTTCGAATGCCATTATCATATATAGACGACAGAAATACAATGGAGTAATATATAAAGTTAAATATTATATTAAGGGCCACTCGTAAATTTATCAAATTAACCATCATAGCAGTATGTAAGGGTCAATTCAAACTAGCGCAGAGTCGAAGCGTGATCTTCTTTACAAGTAAAACAAATAGGCAGGAATTCGAGTGAATTTGTGCACATTTGAGTGTAATAGTGCACATTTGAGTGTAATAGTGTACATTTGAGTGTAATAGTGCACATTTGAGTGTAATAGTGCACATTTGTGTGAAATAGTGCACATTTGAGTGTAATGGTTCACATTTGTGTAAAATAGTGCACATTTAAATGTAATAGTGCACATTTGAGTGAAATAGTGCACATTTGAGTGAAATAGTGCACATTTGAGTGAAATAGTGCACATTTGAGTGTAATAGTGCACATTTGTGAAATAGTGCACATTTGAGTGTAATAGTGCACATTTGTGAAATAGTTCACATTTGAGTGTAATAGTGCACATTTGTGTGAAATAGTGCACATTTAAGTGTAATAGTGCACATTTGTGTGAAATAGTGCACATTTGAGTGAAATAGTGCACATTTGAGTGAAATAGTGCACATTTGAGTGAAATAGTGCACATTTGAGTGTAATAGTGCACATTTGTGTGAAATAGTGCACATTTGTGTGAAATAGTGCACATTTGAGTGTAATGGTGCACATTTGAGTGTAATAGTGCACATTTGAGTGTAATAGTGCACATTTGAGTGAAATAGTGCACATTTGAGTGAAATAGTGCACATTTGAGTGTAATGGTGCACATTTGTGAAATAGTTCACATTTGAGTGTAATAGTGCACATTTGTGTGAAATAGTGCACATTTAAGTGTAATAGTGCACATTTGTGTGAAATAGTGCACATTTGAGTGAAATAGTGCACATTTGAGTGAAATAGTGCACATTTGAGTGAAATAGTGCACATTTGAGTGTAATAGTGCACATTTGTGTGAAATAGTGCACATTTGAGTGAAATAGTGCACATTTGAGTGTAATGGTGCACATTTGAGTGTAATGGTGCACATTTGAGTGTAATAGTGCACATTTGTGTGAAATAGTGCAATATACACGTGTGTTTGTCAACTGTTTATATAGTGAAGTGAAAAGTTCACGTTCTGACGTTATCACGTAAAATTATCGTCCGTAAACCGACTTTAAAGACCAACTTTTTTAACATGTGTAAATATTACAAATTGCTGAAAATAGACGAGTGGCGATTGCTCCACCGACAAGGGCCCGACCCTTAAATTGAGAAGAACTGTAAATATTATGTCGTTGAGATAATAGTAACATTTCAGATTGAGAGGCTTCGATATGCTTCGATTCTGCTGTAGTAAATAATTGACCCTGACTGTTAAATTATGGGTACTTTAAAGGTTCAACAATAGAAATAGTGAAGAATGGAACATCTGGTACTGAAATATAGGTCCCACTGCTGGGCTCAGGTCTGCTCTCAGGAGGGGGTTAAGGCCATACGTCCCCACTCTGGCCGAGTGCGGGTTGGGATTGTTCAATAGGACTAGCGGGATATACTCAAAAAATTGAGTCACAACACTCAAGGTGACCGGTAAGGTATATCTGTACCCCACAAACTACAAACAGGGAGAGTTTGGCAGCACAGCGACCGGAATGGCGCGAGGTAGTGAAGAAGCGAATCCGCGAATTTGAGGAACAGCGTTTAGCTAACCTCGACGCCAAACGCGATGAGCTTAAATCCCGTCCACTCGTCGCCATTCACTATAATTATGAGAGCGGTAAGCTCATGTGCCCACTTTGTGCAAGGGACTTTGGGAAAATCGGCTATATAAACCATCTCCGGGCACATCAGCGCCAAACCCTATAAGTGGTCGCCATGGCCAAAATCGGTCGGATTATTATTATTATTATATTATAACCCCACAAAAAGGAAGCGACATCGCCGTAAACTCGCAGTAGGAACTCAATTTTGGCTTCAACTCGTTAATTAAGTAAATGTATCAACTTTATAAGCAGTTACAATCCCTAAATCCGTTAGATGCTTACATACATCGTTAGATGCTTACTTACATAAATCGTTGTCAATTAAACCCATAACACGCTTTTTAATAGCTTCACCTGTATGTTTGTCCGACAAGACAGATTTCGTTCAAATTTTGTAGATTTATCAAGGACCGATGATAATACACTAATTTGAAAAAATCAATAAAAAAAATGTTTAAACAAAATGGTCTTCTTGTAGTCTGGAAAAAATAATAGTTTAAAAAAACTAAACAAACACGCTTTTGAACTAAAAAGTAGAAAATAATTTTAATGTAACAAAGCGTGGGGTGTTTTCTGAAAATGTTTCAATAACGTCGCACACACTGTTACATTAAAATTATTTTCTACTTTTTAGTTTAAAAGCGTGTTTGTTTAGTTTTTT
Source organism: Phragmatobia fuliginosa (assembly GCA_932526445.1). NCBI lineage: Eukaryota > Metazoa > Arthropoda > Insecta > Lepidoptera > Erebidae > Phragmatobia > Phragmatobia fuliginosa. Next base: position 724,872 of record OW052083.1, on the reverse strand, counting down.
TGAACTATTATTTTTTTTTCCAATTAATTCAACAAAAAATAATTCATTTTAAATTATTTTAATCGCAATTACTGAAAATACTGGATTGGTTTTGAAAAACTTATCAGAATTCAAGTGGCTCTTGTTTTCAGTAGTAACCATATAATGAAAATAATTAATTAAATTTCTTCAAAGATTCAAGTTATTAGAGGTCCCATTTAATCATCAGTAGTGTTATGCCGGATATCCGTATACGTGTCCGGGTACATCCGCAGAATACAAGGTAATGAATATATCTAATCAAATCATTTATTCGCGAAATTCTCAATTTATTTAGAAATTTTATCTGACCGTATATCCGGATATTTTTAACAATTCGGCACAACACTAGCTCAATCAGTATTTTAATCATCAAAATAGCAACAACTGTTCCCATACATCATCAGACAACTTCCTCGCGACAACTGATGTGATTGCCGCGATTCCTGCAATCACGATCTTTCTTCATCGAAGAAGTTCCTCTTGAGGAGTGGGGGCTCCTGCCTGGGGATCAGCACCTCCCCGTGGGGGTAGCTGGGGTGCCACCAGTCGCAGACCAGGGTGCCAACCACGGCGTCCAGCATTACGAAACACTCTGGTAGTACACCTGGAAACAAATAATGTGTCGGCGTATCGATTATTTTAGCTGGCAACACTGTTAAGTGTATGAAGGTAAGACACTGACGCAACACCGGGCACTGGCGCATCAGACCGCAGGGAGGGGAATCATTGACACTTTAAAATAATAATAATAATGCGATTGAATAAATAAATATTTCGGACATCTTACACAACATCATCTAGTCCCAAACTCAGCAGAGCTTGTATTATGGGTACTAGAAAACTGATATAAATACATAAACATACTTTTTTTTTTGTAAATACATACATATTATACATAGATCACACAAATATTTATTTCGACCCGGGAATCGCACCCAAGACATCTTGATCAGCAGCCGCATACGCTAACCACTAGACCAACAAGGCAGTTAATAATTGATTTTAGTCGATTACTTTCATAGACAAGGATCACAGGAGGCAATGATTTTATCCCATCCCTAGATGATTATTGTTCGTTCATTCGTTCACGAGTTCCTTTAAAAGGGAACGTGGTCGTGGGGCGAGGGGTAATTACCATGGATCATCTCGTGTGAGCACCACGTGTTCGGTAGAGTGTCTTAATTAAATGCGAAAATAACTCTGTTTGGTTGTTTCCCTTTCACGTCAAAAACTACTAAACTGTTTTCAATAGTCTATCAATAACCCATAACGTCCCTCGACGTATCCGTGTGGTGACGGATTAAGAATACAAGTTTCACCACCCCTATTTATTCCATGGGTGTCGTAAGAGGCGACTACAGGAACAAAATAAGCAGCTAACATCACTGCCAAGAGAAGGAAAACTTGAAACAAACCCTTTACCAACCCGTCTGGCCAGTGTAGTATAGTAGGCCAAAACCTCCTTTCAAAGGAGAGGCCTATGTCCAGCAGTGGACTATTAAAGACTGTTGATGATGATTGATGTCCCACGACCTCCGAATCACGGAAATGCTCATAACATATCATGTCACAAACGGTCACCCATCTAAGTACTGACCGCGGCGTCGTTGCTTACCCTAGGTGGTTTTTTCCAATATTATAAATTCGAAAGTAACTATGTCTGTTACGCTTTCACGGTTAAACCGCTGAACAGATTTTAATTAAATCTGGTATGGAGATACTCTGATTCTCGAGGAAGGACAAATGCTACTCCTACTATGTTAAGTGAAATACACGCAGGCGGATCCGTGGGCAAATACTAGTCATTAATTATTTTCAGTTACCTTTAGGGGTGTAAGATGCGCTGTTGAAGCCGAGTGTTAGCCTGTGGTACATGAAGCCATTGGCAAGGTTCTTAGATAGTGATGTCAGAGTCATTCCCATCAGGGGCGGCACTTCTTGGTAACTCTTGCACGTTACCTGGAAATTAAATGATAAATCATCATCATCCTATCGCAGTCCACTGCTGGACATCGGCCTCCCCGATGCCATGCCACTTGGTTAGATGCTTGTAATATAAATATATGTGGTGACAGATTAAGAATACAGTGTCACAACCCCTATTCATCCCACGTGGGTGTCGTAAGAGTCGACTAAGGAATAAACTACGCAAGACAACATCAATGCAAAGAGAAGGAAAACTTGAACCCGTCTGGCCAGCGTGGTATAGTAGGCCAATACCTCCTTTTCAAGGAGAGGCCTATGTCGAGCTGTGGACTGTTGAAGGCTGTTGATGATGATGAGGCGTTAGTAATATTCCAGACACAGAAGAGCAACTTTTTGGGTCGCCGTAGTTCGTTTGAGAGTGAGACTGAAGGCCCAATGATTTAGAAGCATCTAACATAGCGTGGGTCACAATGAAGATGGTGACCCTTACTCTTGGATTCTACTCATGCTTTCCATCAGGCAGAGTAGAGACATACAACAAACAACACCATCTACGCACAGCTTTTACTATGAAAGCTAGATTAATTAATATAATATTTTTAGACTTTTTTGTAGTAAATACATGCATGTATACACATGTAAAACACCCAAACTTCAAAGCAAACATATATTTCTATTTCATACAAACATTTGCTCCAACCTGAGAATCGAACTTTCGTCATTCTGCCTAAGAAACCATCCACGAACCATGTACTGAGTACCGAATGATTAGTATTTCTCCTTTCTGCACGAATGCATCATCTTCTTCCTAGCCTTTATTTCCAATATTATTTGGGGTCGGCTACTCTAGTTCAACCGGCTTTACCTCAATTTCAGTTTTTCTAAGGAGTGACTGGCATCGGATCTCCGCAACCCTAAGGGTGAACTGAAATTCGAAGATTGAACTAGTTGTCAGTATATTTGAGGGCACTGACTTCCCAATAACGATTGCCATAGATGTTCATGACAACCGACGGCTTTATGTGCTCTCCGAGGCACGGGCTTGAATCACTGCCAAACATCCAAACTCTGGGCTGGTATTAGGAATTTCCTAAGAAAAACCCAAAAACACTTTAATGATCGAGCTGGGATTTAAACCCGAGACTTCTTGATTAGCAGTCGCATACGCTAAACATTAGACCAACGAGGCATCAGTTTGTCCATGGAGCGACTGGCATCGGACCTCCGCAACCCTAACGGAGAACTGAAATTCGTAGGTTGAACTAGTTGTCAGTACATTTGAGGGCACTGTCTTCCTAATAATGATTGCCATAGATGTTCATTACAACCGGGACCGACGGCTGTACATGCTCTCCATTAAAAATTATAAACAAACACTTCTAATTTCTTAATTTTTTTAGATTAAAACACCACTTACATGTAGCACTTGGGTATCCTCCTCAGGATTAGCATCAATCCTTCCCAACTCCTCAATAAAGTCTAATCTACTCTCTTCTTTACGCACTTTCATCTTCTTAAACTTAAAATACACAGACCAATACGTTACACCTTTACAATACCACACATTCACACACTTTCGGTTCACTAATTGATGTGGTCTAGAATCTTGAGTTGCCATATGGGCAATACGTTTAACAAAAACATTGTATGTATAGAACAATGCTCTAATAACCGTCTGCCTCAGCCCGTAAGCTTTAAAACTGTCACTTCTCAACTTCTCTGGTAATCTAGGATGATGTTCGCAATGTCTTTTATAAAGTAGCACCCAAAATGATTTATTTTTCGTTGCACGATTTGCAGCTTTGTTGATCCTGGCAAACGAAGAAATGTCTTCTGGTTTAATGTACTTGGATATTAAATACCATACTATTTCTGGGTATTCTAAGCCTGGGCGGTCTTCTATTAGTGCAGGTTGGGCTTTCTTTTGCTTGCATACAAGTGTTGTAGTGCCGTCTGTTTCAATTTCTTCAACGAAATCAATGTCATCTTCTATTTCATCCCAAGACAGTTCAGTTGTGTCTGTTAGTGTGACTGATTTCTTGAGGGTTTTCACTGCTTTTGTGGCGTTTGCACAGTCATCTAAGGTGAAATCTGAAAGAAGTATAAGGAGAATAATATTAATTTTACTGTACAAATGGCATGGTCCAAATCAACTCAAATCAAACCATTTTTATTTCAAATAAACTAATACAACGGCACTTTTGAAATGTCAAGTAGTCAGTCAGTAGTAAGTTGTGAAGCTAATTGTCTGTTCCAATTCGTAGATCCCATGGAGAAGAACAGACAAGAAACTCCATGGACACTCTTTTCTAACAAAGTTTTTACAATTTCTTATTACATTGTTTTAGGCATTTTATTACGAAAACAGTTAAATGTGAGGACTCAATGTTACGATCCTGATATTTACACACATATTTACACATGTAGTGTCCAAAAAATAATTAAACCATATTATAATAAAGCAGTTGTGAGATGACCAGCCCGGACTGGCGGCATGCAACCTATATGCAGAATAATATTAATATGTCCTGATGGCAGTGGGCGTGCACACTGCAAACATGACTAGTTTCTTTTAAAAGGCAATGCCACTGGGTTTAAGGGTATTTAACAAACATACAAGAAACAGAGGCAAAGAATATGCAAACTCAAAAGAAAAATTTGTGGATTACGCAAAAGGATTACTCAGCGCATTAGAGAGTGGTGTGGTTACTGCTTAAACCACTTCCCTATCCCTGCAGTCATTCAGTCACTTGAAGAGAAAGAATGACAGCAGTTTTTCTAATAAGAAAATCTTAATAACAGCTTCGGAGTATGAAAGTTTGGCAGTGTTTCACTCCCCTACCTCGAAAAGCATGTGAGGTCATCGTCCAGTTGTCATGAACATCTATGACAATCTTTATTGGAAGCTTAGGGCCCTTAAATATACTGACAACTAGTTCAAGCTTTGGGTTTCATTTCACCCTCTGTACTTTCATATGTATTTAGTGAAATGATTTATTAATTTGAAATTACAAACAGATTATTCAATTTTATTTATATGTATAAGATAACATAAATGTAATAAATAATTGAAAACTGACAAACAATGGAATCTTATTGTTTTCAAAGAACATTCAAGAACAACAAAAAACTGGGAGTAATGAAATACATACTACAATACAGAGCTTGCGCCAAGGATTACAAGAGGTTAATTTAATAATACAGACACAATTTTTCTTATTCTAAAGACATTTTACACCTCTCAGATAACTTAAATAATCTATACATGCGTTAGGTTAGATTTATACTTAAAAAAAAACAACGCAATGTAAATTTATTTTTTTTATGATTATTAACTGTTGAAATTTCATTTAAGTTAACAATTCATATAAAAGATAAAATATATTCGTATTTTATGTTGTTAGGAAGTTGATTTACCTCGTAATACCGTCTTTTTGTCCTTTTTCTTCGACATATTGTTGATTTGAAATAGATTAGTGAGCAAATCTTTCTCATCGCTTTTGTTGGTTATTTATTAAGAACTGTGGTTATTCCATTCTTATGATCATTTTGCTAAAATTTATTATACTTGGGAAGTATTTTATTGGGTTATTGCTAAAAAATAATGAATTACCCAACTTTTGAAATACCTACAGTTCAACGTTTAACGTCAAATCTGTTTGTTATTTTTATTTTGTGTGACATTCACCATCAATAAATTCATTGGCAAAGTTGCCAAGGTAAGTTTTCAAAACCTACCCCTATTTTGTCAAACCGCATTCCTTTTAAAAAATATTTTTATCAGATTTCGCCCAGAATAAAATATTAGATAAATCTTTTTGCGTAAAAATTCCAGTAAAGATTAAATATCTTTGAAAACATTATCTAATGTAGATATTCATGACTAAATCAATGATTTGATCTGAATCACAATTATTTTAGTTTCCGAGATACGATTTCAATTATCTTTTAAAAGTATAATTTTGTAGGGCTCGTGAGTTAAGTTCACGTTACATTTACGTTAGCTCGTTATGGCGATTTTTACATATTACCCGTAGCTTACGGAATACAGACCCTGATCTACTTGAACAATCCAATGTCACGTTTTTAGAGCTCGTTCACACTTGTCGGGTGTCTGATCCGTATATTAATCGGAGGTTACAGTGGCAGAACATTTTATATGAAGCAACATGCAAAATTTTATATGAAAGTACACAACAAGAACTTCCTTGACGTCCATCGTGCACAGTGGAGTGTTTAAAATTGGCACTAGCTTCGAACGTGGCCGACAACCGATTATTAATCGTTTGTAACAAAGGCCACAACAACCGAAACTTAGGTGCAGGCGACTAGAAGTCGGATTTACTACTAGATATTTAATATTGTTTATTTTAATTACATTATATTTACAATATTCCGTTCACAGTAAAACTATAAATATCCTTTTATTACAGGAAGTTTAAAAAGCAAAGAGAAGATTTTCAAACTGTGTCTCTGTCTGTCTGTCACACTTTTAAAACTACTGAACCGATTTAAATGGAATGATATTTATATTAAATATTTGTTTGTAGCATGAGAAAGGACAAGCTATTTTCTGTCGCTAAAATCGTAGTACACGTGGACGACGGAGAATTCATGTATGTGAGCTCTTAGCAGAGTAAACACATGGTTTGCAAGGGGCGTAGTCATCATAGACAGAAGTCACTTGAAGATGACAAATTGCAAAATACACAGCAGCATTGGTCAGATTGACGTCGTATTATATCCATTACTTTTTATGAATCTAGAGCATTTTTTTACATCGCCTTGTTATAACTTTATGAAATTTTAATTTTTGTTGTGAAACTTACAAATAGTCTTACTCGTCACAGTTTATTTGTTCTGAGCGGGTATCGAACCCACAACCATTGAGTTTTCAGTTAGGACTATAGACCAAAATTGTCAACCATGATTTTTTTTTAGTATATTTGATTAAACTGTTATTTCAAGAGTGTGCGCAATGGAAATTTGTTTAGCTAAGTTCAGAATGACCGTATGCGCCTTAACACCTGCAAGATGGCGTATAAGATGAGTAGGTTCGCACTATTTGCAGTCGTTCGAAAATGTTAGCTACATAAGCTTTTTATCATAACTAGCGCTTACCAGTGACTCCGGCCACATGTATTTAATTTATCGTAAAGCTGAAGAATCCAAACAGGTAGCTATGACAAATATTAAAATTAGTATCTAATAATAAATAATTCGGGCATCTTACACATAACGCCATATTATGGGTACTAAATAACTGATATAAATACATAATTTTTTTTTTGTTATACATATATGTTAATAATACATACATGTATGTATTTACAAAAAAAATATAAGTAGATGCCAAAAAACTGAAAAAAATATATGCGTATCACAAAAACTTATGGACCTACCCGGGAATCGAACCCGAGACCTCAAGCACTTCAGTTGCATGCGCTCCCACTGTGTCGCCGAGGCAGTCAAATGACACTAAAATCAGTTCAGTATGCAGGGTTATATATTTTTATTATTTTTAAAATATAATAATATCCTTACACATCTCACACATGGTCTTTTAGTCCCAAGCTACGTAGAGCCTGCACCATGGCACCAAATATTACAGTTATCATAACATCTTCATAGCCTTATTCCCAAGTTTATTTGTGGTCGGCTACTAGTTCAACCGATTATACCTGAATATCAGTTTTTACACGAAGCAACTGGCATCGGACCTCCGCAACCCTAAAGAAGAACTGAAATTCGAAGGTTGAACTAAACCTTGTCAGTAAATTTGAGGGCACTGACTTCCCAATAACTATTGCCATCGATGTTCATGACAACCAGGACCAACTTCTTAACGTGCTCGTTATTAAAACTCTCTTCTTTGCCTGCCCGATCTAGAATCAAACCCGGGACCTCTGGATTGGTAGTCGCATACGCTAACCGCTACACCAACGAGACAAAAATATGATTATTAGGGTCCTAATAAATTGTTCAAAATAATACAATGAAAAAAATTACACAAATTTATTTTGAAATACACAGTACAGATAATAAGTACGTACCATAGATTCACAAATACATTTATAATATCTTCACTTACATTTATTATCTGTGCAATAAAAAAATGCTTAGTACAGCACCATACCTATTTTACATGGAATAAACTAAAATACTTAGCAAAAGCATTTTACAAGAATATGGTTTTAAGTTCCTATTTGCATTCTTAATAATTCTCTATATTAAGTCACTATTATTATAATAGTAACATATTACTATTAGTAATTTTTATTTACTAATATCGATCAATATAGCGTATATAGAACCGCAAACCGTATGCCGATACCAAGTGGGGTCGGCCCCCAGTTTAGTTCGTCTTTGGTGGCGCTGGCGTCGTTCTCTCTTCACTTTGTAATGCGTAAGAGACAGTAGCCGATAGTCACGCCGCCAAGCGGTAAATTCGGACACAGAAAGTTTGAGAGCGCCTATATTTAAGTTGTATTCATTGCTACCGTATTAATAAAGTTCAAAATAAGGGAATTTAAGGCAATCAAGATTGTAGGGTTTTTGCGACAAATAAAAATATAGTTTACGCCTACCGTAAAGTTCTAAATAAAATTAATGGCATAAATAAAATATACAATCAAGCAGTCATGATATTACTATTATGTATAATAATATAGCAATTTTCATTTATTTAAAAGTCTTTAAAATGATACAACATTAAGTTGTTTAAAAGCTAGTTTAAATCTTGAACTGTTATATTTTCAAATTTCTTATCAGCAATATTTGTGCTTTGACTTAATTTAAAAACTTAAAACCAAACTTTAATTATATTACAAAGGTTAAGTATATTAAATTGAATAACTAAAATTATTAAAAAACTAGCGGACGGATAGTTCAGCCTAGTGGCTTTACAAATACTTTTTAGTTGTTAAATAATGGTGAATGTTCGGACAAGATCATACTTTCTTTCTTTTCTTATTTTAATTATATATTTGATTCATTTCAGGCCTCTAAAAGACACAATAAAACGCCACATCACAATAAAACGTGCACTAAGTCTATCACGAAAAACTTTGACAGTAAAATTCTTTATTTATATATTAATTGTGTTTCATAAGCCTATATATATCTAACTTCAAGCCTCCTTTAGGTGTAATTCATTTTATGATACAGTAGCAACTCGGTTATCCGGACTATCAGCCGCGACCAATATTGTACCTACAAGTAGAATCTATGCAAGCATGAACATGAAGCTCACCAGGCACTGGAAACAACTCTTATGAGGTTTAAACAAAAGCAGTTGTAACGTTCGAGTTTCTAATACATATGCACAAAACCCAATTTTCCTGTTACATTCAATTATCCGAATTATCGACTATCCGGATATCTAACGACAATAATTAATCCGGTTAACCGAGTTTCTACTGTAATTTAGATAAGACTCGTAAGTGTATTTTTATTCCTTTTTAATATCGAGTTCATGTATCTGTTTTAAAAACAAATACTAAGTTACTAAGAAGTCTGAATTCTAGGAATTTCCTTTCTAGGGTGCACCTGGTTCCCCAGCTACTGATATTTGATATGGCGTGCTGGTTTTGGTCGGTTTAAGTCTAAGAGAACCACCAGTGTGGTATCTGGGGTCTACACAGCAAAAAATTCAAAACAAGCAGCCTGAATATGTTATGGTAACTATTACCCTCGTGAACATTCTAAAGGTGTGTCCAAACACGGCGTGCAAGGTGCGCGGCAGCTACGCGTGGCATTCGCGGGACACAAATTTGCTGTGCACTAGTTTGAACTATAACATCTAATGTTTGCGCGGCAGACATCTAAACACAGCGCGGCAAGCTGCCCGCGGCAGCCACCCACGATTGCCGCTCTATGTTTGGACACACCTTAAGAAAGGAAAATTGGGTGACTTCAGGTCGCCAAAAGCAACGGCAAAATTGCATAACACTGGTTTTCTGTTAGGCTGTGGTATCTATCTGGATTCTGGATGAGCCGGTCCATATAAGTGAATATGTGATCTGAGTTCCCCGTTTATTTTTAATGAAAAGTGTACTATTTGTAAGATTTTAAAGATTTTATGAGCTAGCGCAAATTAAAAAGGAATAAGAAATAGAAATGAGTTTCTAATGGAGCTTAAAAAATAATATATAAAATGCTATATATATGATTGGTAATAAAATATTTATACTGATATGGAGTATATGATTTTATTTCTTAAAATCTAGTATTTTAATCAGTGTACACAAAAACTTATATAAAAACTACAGCTAAATAAATTTTGTACGTAATAAAAACTGCGAAAAGCAGATAATATACTTAGTGTTACAAATAAGTGAGAAATTTAAATTAAATAGCACATTTTACTTACATTTCTATATATATATAATAAAAATATTTCTGGAAAACTGCACCGTGAACACGTTTTGCTATTTGATAAGTTCTTTGACTCTAGAAAGTTATTTGTCAATCTACTTTAAAGGTCCTTCTTTACGTTCTATCTAAAGAACAGGACGAGCGCACTAAACTCGAAAAAAAACAAATTGTTTTGTTTGAGATGATATAAAAACTGTTTACTAAACAGTAAAAAAATATGAAGTCTATGGGTTTAATAGTAAAATACACAATATAAAATAATATCAATAAAAACTACAAATTAAAACTAAATAGTTTGAGATTACAGCAACTTGACACATTGCTTACAGTTTTAGAGTAAAATATTGAATTCATAAATACTTTAATTTCCAAAATCTAAAACTTAAAACCGATTTGAACAAGTTAAAATTAATTTACACTAATATCTAAAGTAAAATATTTCATTATATTAAAAGTAGAAAAGGAATAAATATTTATTTAAAGTAAAAACATGAAAATAGTAACTAAATGGTTTTTGGAGTTGGTTTTTAAAAGAACGTGAGCGCTACTACAGATAAACATACATCCCATATGTCTAAATATACTGTCGCAGCTGTCAAAGCGCCAATAAACTTCTCTGTGTTTTTCAGTTAAGTAAAAAAGTGAGCGTTTAAACATTGTATTGTGATATTCTATCTAAACAAATTAAGAATGCAAGATTTCATATTAACAATTAGTTACTAAATTTATGTATATATTTTAATTAAAAGTCATAAAAGTAAAGATTTTCGGTGGATTTCCAATTTTAACAAAAGTGAAAGCATCAAATTAAGTTTATAATTTAATCACAAGGAATCATCTTACCTTTGAAATATTTAAAGTGTGTAGTTTAAGCGATTAAGGTGATGGTTTTTATAGATAGATTCAAACGAAAATACTACGGAAAATGGATGTTATTTTTCATATGGCAACCCCTTGTACTACGTTAGGTACTTTTTTGTGATCCAAAAAAACCTTTATCAGATTTACAATGTGATGCAGTGATAAAGACTTAAATAGTAAAGCGCGTTACACTCGTGTAGAACGAAAATGATGTCTGATGGAATATATTTAGCTTTAAATGTGAGAAAAGTCAGAAATTGAAATAATAATGACTTATGAAAGTCTGTTGATTCAGATGGTGTGTAAAGTCAATAAAATTTATAAGAGCAAATAAAGATCAAAAATTCCAATTGACAGCAATTGTAAAATACTAGATGCTTAAAGAAATACAAGTTTATGCTGTTTTTAAGTTCAAAGAGAATCATTAAAGGACTATTTGAAGGTTCAAAGCAATAAAGCGATGTCACGCATGTAATTGAGATATAAAAGTAGATGATTTCTGTGATTAATGCTAAATATTATGTCACTTAGGTAGAAGGTGTAGAAGATGGTAGAATATTCGTGTTACCAATTCAATAAAACCGTACATATTTGTAAATAAAATCGTAAAAATAAATCCACCCAAAAAGTTAGATTCGGTAACCCGTGGTAAGTGGTGGATATATCTCCTCAATAAAAACCACACAAAACTATCATTTTATACATAAGGTACACATCAATAAAAACTTCTAATACAGTTTTAGATAATATTCTCGTAGTGATTGGTTAATAAGTAACCAGTTTATTCACTACGAGGTGCTTACATTAAACAAAGTTGGTTACAGCAACCGACACTTAACATGCAGTGAGTAGTATGTGGTTATAGTAACCATAACTTTATTCTTTGTTTTCTTTTGGTTGCTCGTTGTAAACGATCTCTGCGTACTCAGTCGAAGGTGGCTGCGGTTTCTCTGTAGATGTCTGGTCTCCAAGCGCCAATTCGGCGTAAACTATGCCTTTTTTCTCTTCGGACTGTAAAACAAATTTAAGAATTCATTTATTTTTAATCATTTATCAATATTATTGCATTAATATATTGACCACTTGTAACATCTTAATATTTCAGTGGAGTCTTTAATCTCAAGACTCGCGGAAGACCGTATTTTCTTCTTGATCCCCGCTAAGAAGCGGGGGTCAAGAAGAAAACATTACAGCTTGTCAGGATATGTATTATGCTGCGTGAACTGGTCCATGGTCAATCCTCCCTAATCTTGTAGTTATTATCAATTGCGGAAGATGAGTCACTACAGATATAGAAAGCATATCTGTAGTGACTCATCTTCCGCAATTGGCATTATGAACTTTTTACCATTAGGCAGCCCCGGATCTACGATTTTGTCAATCCGGGGCAAAACCTTGATAGTGGCGCCCCCTTTCAGTGTTTGAGAAAAACTGTTGAAACTGCCAATACGTAGCATTTTTGTGATACTACTACGTTTTGCAGTCATAAATCACTTAGTATGTGTTCAAAAGTTAACTGGGAGCATGGAAATATAAAAGTTTGTTTTTGAAACATTTCATTACTTGATACAAACCTTTGAGATTGTAGGAAAAGAGGATTCATTTGTTTGATATCTCAAATTCTTGTCTCAAGAATTTGGCGCTCCCATGAAACTGCCACCTTGCTATTAGGTAAGCCGTTGGCTTATCTACTAACTTGTAATATAGAAGTTCAACTATAAAATATTTACCTTATCTTCAGTTTCCATCTGAGTTTCAGTAGCTTGCACCTTATCTTTGGCCTTCGGCAGAACAGACCTCATTCTAGCGCTGATCTGCGCGATACGCGAGCGTTCCCGACCACCAACGGCGCTTTCAGTGTCGCTGCTAAGGAAATGTAATATGTTAGTGGTTGTTGCAACCAATGAAATAAAACTAACATTCTTAACTCAAAAAACGTGGAATTAATGGTTCGTTATGGTGGTGTTGTAGTTACTGGTTGATATTTTCTTTAGTATAATTTTCTACCATTTCTTCTATTTTTTTCGATGCGAGCAACACTATGTAACTTGTTTATTTATTAGAATTTTTAAAGCATGCATTTTAATTTATGTTAATTTGTTAGTAGAAGGGTGTTGTAATGGATTTAGTTGATTGTTTTATTTTGCAATGATTTGCAGGCGGTGAATTAAGTTATTATACATAGTTAAACGTACGTTCTAGGAAGCGGGTTGCCAGGCTCTAAAAGCACAACTCCTGCCGGCGTCCTTGCAAAATAAATAATTTTGTACTGCCATTAATTTTGAAAAGACATTATACAATATTCCAAATACTTGAAAATTCCCAACTGAAAGGGAATTAGTGGTCATGGTTTCACAATAGAGGAGAATCTTTAAATCGTTAAGATTCTACAACTGGCTAGAAAATAGACAAGCACATAAATTATTGGTAATAAAGAAGCTTCAGAAACGAACAAAGCAAAGGAAAAACATAAAATGCAAGGAGATTTAAGTAACATACTACAAACAATACTTGGAAAACAGGACTTGCAAATCATTAGAAACTATATTAGAAACGTCTAAAAAATTAGTACAAAATCGATACAAAATTGAAACAGTCGTATCTTTATATATTATATAAATCTTCTGTTCGTGTGTTTGTAATTGAACTCCATCTAAATGGCTAGACCATTTAGGGCCACAGCACACTAGCTACTTTTAGCATCGACGATCGGCGACTAGTCGCTTTTTAGAAGCGCGACATAGCTGAACGCTACTCTTCGCACACATTCGGTAGCATCGATTTGGCGTCTGCCGAACACGACTCTCATCATTTTTTTAATTTGTAAACAAACCACAGATTACAGAATACTGCAATATCATTGCAATTTACAGACATAAGTGATCAAATTTACAAGAAACAAAGTCGCGCGATTTTGATACCGCTATCGAACGCAGATGCAGCATCGGTGCAGTCGCATAATCGCCGATCGTTAATGCTAAAAGTAGTGCTAGTGTGCTGTGGCCCTTAGACGTAGTTAAAGTGGGTTCGATACCCTACATTATCATTAGGTCTCCAGTCGAACTCACCTACAAAACTAGACTGCACGAATGCTGTCATTGTATGTAATTTAATTTGCATTTAGTAAAATACTGTTCATTTCTTATTACATACAGACACTACCATTTCATTTATTGGTATAGTTTAGTATATCCTTCTATATTGTCGACTCACTGTCGCAAGCATCCACTCGCTATCGTTGCTAACAATCGACTGAATTGTGTCATCTCGAGATGACACAATGCTTCCTTCTCATTCATTCATAGTCAACGAGTGAATGAATAACTTAGTAACACCTCACTCATTCACAGTGAACGATAGAATGAATAACTCAATGACACCTCATTCATTCTCAGTGAACGAGTGAATGAATAACTCACTGACACATACACTACATATAGTATTGCTTAAATATGTACAATGTATTTTAGTCCCTACCAAGCATGTTTGTGATTGAACACCGCCTGGTATAACATCACAATATATTACTATTTTCTACTAAATACGTCTATTAAACTACCAAAAAAATGTTGCAACAAGAAAAAATACTCACGATTCTCCCGAACTCCTAGGGTTATCACGCCTCCTTCCTGGAATTTAATTAAATTATTAATTTTAAATTAAAAAGAAAGAGTTTAAACAATAATCCCACTATGTACAAAAAATATTTATTGTTGATGTATTATTGTTGTAAATCGCAAGTAACGCCGCGGAGCGAAGCTAGACTAAAATATAGCCTAAGTTACTCCTTATGTAACCAGCTTTCTAGCAGTGAGTCCCATCAAAATCCGAAACAAACAGACAGACAGAAAAAAAAATCGTTTCTGATGTAAGTACCTACCCTATTAACTTTCATAATATATGCATTTAGTAAAAAAAACTGTTATTTTTATATTACATACAGACACAAATATTTAAATTTATTTTTTGTATGGATTATTACGAATCTACAGCCACCAATGAGGTGCATGATCTGTTTGTGGCCTGTCTAATAACTCTCACTTTATAATTCTCACTTAACCTGTGTGAGAAGGGCGTGAGTTTGTAGCAGGACGAAAATTTGTTGGCCTTTTCTTTTAATTGATAAAGGTTAGTTGTAGATCGGATTATCTATATACATACGTATTTATTGGTATTTACGTAGCGTTATATTATACATCATCATCATCATCATCAACAGCTTATAACAGTCCACTACTGGACATAGGCCTCTCCTTAAAAAGTAGGTTTTGGCCTACTATACCACGCTGGCCAGACGGGTTGGTAAAGTGTTTGTTTCAAGTTTTCCTCTCTTGGCAGTGATGTTAGCTGCTTATTTTGTTCCTTTAGTCGCCTCTTACGACACCCATGGAGTGAATAGGGGCGGTGACACTTTGTATTCTTAATCAGTCACTACACATACATGTACAGCAGTAACAAATTTGAGCCAATTTGAGTCATAATGAGCCAATCTTAAAATATAGACATAAGACGTCGAGTATTTTTTTTAGATATTTTCAAGAGTAACAAATATTTTATACATTGTTAATGTGACGTTTTAACCGATTACACAGCGCACCCAATGGATATATATATTTAAGCCTACCAAAGTGACTCTACTCTGCTGATGGAAAGCATGAGTAGAATCCAGAAGTAAGTGCAGTCAATGCTGCATGAGGATCCACAATATGGCGGCCTAGTGAGATGTTTCTACATCATTCTCCTGGATGCCATAGGCTGAGCGAATGATGCGCCAAGATTGGGCCTCCGGTCTCACACTCACACACCAAATTCGACGACAAGAATACTGTCATGTTTAGTTTGTTCTTCTGTGTGAAGGTAGTACTGCCTCGGCCAAGTCAAATCAAATCAAACCATTTTATTTCAAATAAACCATACAACGGCACTTTTGAAACGTCAAGTAGTCAGTCAGTAGTCAGTCGTGAAGCTAATTGTCTGTTCCAATTCGTAGATCCTATGGAGAAGAACAGACAACAAACACCATGGACACTCTTTTCGAGCCAGCACATTTGCGCTGAAATTAGCGTGGCTCCTACTGCCTTTGAAATTTTTAGATTTTGTAACATTTTTTTTTGAACAGGAAGTCGAAGTGTTGGTAGACCAGCTACCAGGTGGTCGGATGATATAAAAAAGACGGCAGGGCCGACCTGGACTAGACACGCCGCATCCAGAAGCGAATGGAGAACCATGCAAGAGGCATACATCCAACAGTGGTTGCAAATATGCTGAGGATGATGATGATGAAAATTTCTCGTTGGTATACAGGTCCTTTGGTTCGCAGCGTGATGATATATATACTTCCTCGAAATAGAACTATTAAACAGTGAAAGTTTTTTTCAGATCGAACTAGTTCTTCCTGCGACTAGCACGTTCAACCAATCAAACAAACAGACTTGAGCTTTTTATTAGTATAGATGTATTTATTTTCCTTGCTAAATGTTGTATGTTTATCTGTGACTTATAAGACAATACGAGAAAATAAATTACAGTTAATTTTAACAAATAAAATATTTTGACATCGAATTTAAAGTGCTTACGTCTTTGGCTGTCATAGAAAGTAAAATGAAACATCAAAATTCTTATTTAATAAATACATTTTATTCACTATTTCGTCATAACCATTATAATAGACATTGATAGTGGACTAAGCTATTTATTTTTATAAAAAAAAACCTTAACATAATAACATGACGTAAAAATTTATTAAATATAATTTAAAAAAAAGAATGACATGAAATTTAATATTTTAAATGAATGAAGCCCTTGTTGAATAACAAAAATAAATGAAAATTTATTTATTATTAAGTCATGTTATTTATGTTATAATAAAAGGTTCGGCAGACATAAATTTATTTAAGCTAAAAACAATTTGAGATTAATTCAATTGATCTTTTTTAATGCAAAGGTGATACACTTGTCCAAATAATAGCTGGGCAAGTCCATTTATAGAAATTATTAATTTTAAAACCGAAGATAGTTCCACTATTGAAATAAAGTTGATAATGCAATGTAGACAAGTGTAGTCCTTTTAAAAGACCCTCGTACTTAAGACCTTTTTGTAATTACTTGAACCTTTCTATCGGAAGATGTATCAAATAGTAAATGTCTGTATTACACAAAGAGTTGGCTAAAGTGCAAAATGGCAGTGTTATTTAATCTTAATTGACCTTAAATCTGAATGGGGGTAGCTAAAAATAAAATAAAAACTAAATCGGTATAAAAAATAATTCTTAATAATATTTAATTACAAAATATTTAAAAATCACAATCTTGGTGACTTATAAAACTAAGATTTAATTAAACGAAAAAGAAAATACACATATTTTTTACAATATTATCAATTTTTACCGATTTTTTTAAAATCAAACTATCGTCGGTAAAAACTGTAAACATTATATTATCATGATGGTTTTTAGTTCATAAATTTTATAATTATCAAACTAAATACAAGTAGAACTAAACTAAAATAAAAAATTATACGAAAAAATTGTTTTACTACATATTATATACAACAGTATTAATATAGTGGTACGAACACATTGTAAATTTATATAGGGTATGTGCACCTATTGGCAGCCGTTAGATATATTTTTTTTTAAAACTTTTAAAAAAATTTAACAAAACATAATTTTGTTTGGAAATTAATATGGTAGTTTTTGTGTTCTTCCAACATTCTTCTGTCACCACATTCCACTCTCAGTTAACCTCGGTACACCACTTGATCGTAACCAACGTTCAGACATTGCTTGTAATCAAATCAAAGGTGTTTGGAATGTATTTTTTTATTCTAATTGTTTATTTATTTACTTAGTTAATGCCATTTTCTGTGCAAATAACGTCAACACGGCTGTCAATAAGTCCCTATATCTCCTTAAAACTATATGAAATCATTTCGAAATGGATAAATCTTAAAATAAAAATAATTGCATAATTAATAATTACATATTAAGCTAATATTTAAGTTACAATAAGTCTCAAAAGATTTTTTTGTGCTCAAAACTTACTATTTTTTAATCTTAAATTTTACGCGTTGGGATTTCGATGTTACATGCTATATAACAGTCACATATCGCGAGATTCTTCGGCTTAAGTGAATATTACTGGATACATTTATAATTGCTATAAAGAAAAAATACCACTCCAAGTAATTTCTTAAATCCTCATGTTATTAACTCATAAGTGAAACAAATTACATAGAACGCCATCTATTGTACCTTTACACAAAGCCACATCATATAATGTTTAGTCATTTCATTATTAAAAAAAAAATACAAAAGTACATTATCAAAAACTGTTCAATAAAACAAAGTTTTTATAAAATATGGCAAAACTGTTCGTTTTAACAATGTTTCACACAAGATATAATTTTGTTATTCTTCTAATAATAGTAGTATTTTTTCCCAATGGCAACATTTATACCTATGGACATGAAGAGGCAACAACATCAATGAAACTATGAAAACATGCTCAGACTTTACATACATAGACTTCTAAATCTGTAACTCCAAACATACAGTATAACGATAAAACCGTAATCAAATTTATTTAAAATTGCAGAACGAACTTTATAATTTGGGTTACGAAATTTCATTTAGTTACATATATTTTAGTTCATTAATATCAGTAAAGTCTGAATGCATTATTAACATATCTAATTATATTTTCTAAAATTTCCCTTAACATTTTAGAATTTTTCAAAATCGCGTATATATTTTTTCTTTATTAAATACAATTGTTTATTTATTAATAATAAGTAACAATATGAAACTGTCTGGCACTAAACGACACTAAATAATTAAAGTCCATAACTTCGGACAAGCTGTCAAATTTGAAGCATTCGAAGTCGGAGAAATAAAAAAATTACTACTCTCAGCTTTTAATCACGAACATTAGAAAGTTCATTAAATTTTAAATAGGTATACTATCTATATATAGATAATTCTGATGAGTAATTCAAATAAACATCACTTAAAAGTCGAAAATAAAGTGATTACCGACTTCGAAAGTGATCATCGACTTCGAAACAGCTTTAGACCTCGGTGTCGGGCTTTTTTTCTGGGTGTTTGGTGTCTCCATTGCTGATGTAATCCCCGTGGTCGTGGGTGGGATTTTCGGAACCTTTGATGTCGTCGTGGGGTGGTAACGGAGCTTCCGAGTCTGCCCCGTCTGGTATATCGGTCCGGTGAGATCGCCCTGTCATACAATACATTAAGCGATCAAGAACTATTTCCTTGCATGTTTAGTGTCTGTGCTGTGTGACTTGGTGAGTGAAGGTGAATGACTTGGGCCTCGGTTAAATAGAATCATATTTTCGATTAAAAGAGAAAGTTGTGTTAATGTATACCCTCCAAAACCATTTTAATTAGATAAAGTTTCAGCTGACATCAGAAACTAAAACGACAAATTAGTAATGTTAAGTATATTAGAGTAAACTTTTTTTCAAAGACATTTTAAACTAAATTTATATCAAAACAAAATAAATGTAATTGAATTTAGTGTGGTTGTGATACAATGTTAGTTACAAATGAAATTATATAACTAAAAAAAACATTTTAGTGTTACCATACTCTGTTTTCAATTTCCAATTATTACAATTGGAAATCACTACGGCAGATTATAGTTAATATGTATTAACTTATTAGCTTGATAACAACATACATAATTGTCATGATCCCGAGGCCCAAACTAACTACAAAACGTGTTGACAAAAACTACGATTATTTTGTGATTTTATTTAATACCTCCACCATTTTGTGTAGAAACGATTACGAAAGTTGACATAAAATACAAATAAAAATATTAAATATCTAATATATAGTCAGTTGTATATTATCATAAAGTCATAAACACATGCGAAATTCATACTTGAATAAATTAAATCATGCTCAAATATATATAACACATTCACATGCTGTTTCGAAAAAAAATTCATGCATTGAAGTTTTTTTTAATTTGTTCTTGATCGCCCAAAATATTGTCGTTCTCATTTACTAATCTTAAACAATTTTGTACATAAAAAAGCAACAGCACTGTTATAAAAAATACATATTTATATTTTTTTTACTAAAACTACGACAGCCAAAACGTGTGTAAAATGAGTTTTTTTTTTAATTTTTATGGTGCAAGCCCCACACTGTTAGGGTGATTTTTACTATTTTTTTTATTTATTTTTTTCACATTACCTATCGACCAATCGCCCGTGATCCTGCCAGACATATTTTTACTCATTAATAACTATTGTATAATATAAGGGGAATAATAATGAATGCAAGTTTATATTATTAAGCATTTATAAAAAGCAAGTTGGAAGTCATTATGCTGTCTATAGAAGAATCTAAAAAAAAATTTTAATCTACAATTATATTAAAAAGCTGAGGGTTTGTTGGTACGTGCTTATTTCATAAACTGCCAGTCCTAGTAAATAATACTTTTAAGGTATGTTGTGTTAACTGAATATGGATATTTAGCATATTATGACGTCATAACGTCAGCAAATATTGATTTTTTCAGAATGTTAGGTTGAACTACGGTGTAGAATCAACGAATTGTATGTACTCATTGTTTTAGTTGTACAATGGGACTTATTCGCGTTATACCGGTATACGGGTATACCGCTTGTAGCAGCGGAAATACTGTTTACCCGTGTCCACCAGTCTACCCGTGACCATGAGCAGTATAACCCGTTCGGGACATTGAAATGTAACAGGTATCGCAAAGTTTTAAATAATTTTATCGGAAATAAGTCTCTCTGTACAACAAAAACAAGTGTAAGTTGCGAAAGTCTAAAAACAGGAACTGTATGTTTTTTTTTATCAAATATGTAAGATATTTTTATAGTATTGGTGGTAGGGGTTCCCGTGTGGTGACGGATTAAGAACACGGAGTGTCACCAGCCCTGCAGCATCCCTTGTATATCATAAATAGCGAATTATATAAATACCAAATTATGCAGGACAACAGCACTGCAAAGAGTAGGAAATCTTGAAACAAACCTTTACCAACCCGTCTGGCCAGCGTGGTATAGTAGGCCAATATCTCCTTTCTAAGGAGAGGCCTATGTCCAGCAGTGGACTGTTAAAGGCTGTGAAGCGCTCATAGCTGAGTGGCCTTTATCAACGGCCTTGGGTTTGTTTCAAGTTTTCCTTCTCTTGGCAGTGATGTTAGCTGCTTATTTTGTTCCTTTAGTCGCCTCTTACGACACCCATGGAATGAATAGGGGTGGTGACACTTTGTATTCTTAATCCGTCACCACACGGACAAGTGGCTTTAGGTGATCGGAAACAATCATCTAATGGCCTAAGCAACGACGGGTAAGACCTAGATGGGTGATCGTGATTCGGAGGTCATGTTAAGCAATCGGTCCCGGTTGTTATCATTAGGTAACAGTCATGAAGCTTAGTTGGAGGCCTTCTCGCGGAATAAAAGTTGACAAAGCCACAACGTGTCTTGCCAGTCTCCAACCCGCACTCGGAGGGAGTATGGTCTTAACCCTCTCTTGAGAAGAGTGCCGAGCCCAGCAGTGAGATGTTATGGGTTGTTGATGTTGTAATTGGTGGTAAGGGGGAGAGGGACTAATAAGTATTTGGATCAGAAGTTGGCTACCAGTGCTCATTGATACCGAAGCGTGTCCTTGTCCAAGAGCGAAAAGGGTAAACAGGGGGTAAAAACTTTGCACCTTAGAAGCTTACTCTTAATAAATATCTATTGGTACATCACGAGGAATAATTATGATAATTATTATAAAAACAAGACTCGCATTCAACATATACGGTAATAATAATAAGTATCTACATACACATACATAGAATGAATTGTTAATATTTTTGGAGCATTTCTTTACAAAAATAAAATAAAGAAAAAAAGTTACATGCTTAAAAAAAAGATTAAAAATCATGCAAAAAATTATTAAAATAAAGTATTTTAACTGAAATGTTTTTATACACAGTCAATTATTTAGGTATATTTTTTTGAAAATATTATTTGTACTGTTTTTTTTTTGAAAATATAGACAACATAAATTATTGTATTATTTATGTTGCGTTGCGGGAACTAAAAGTTTATGAAACTGACACAAAGAACACCGAGATTCAAAACAACGATTTGTGAATCATATAAAATCTTGTCTCATATGGGATTCGAACTCACAACACTCAATGAAATAAGTGGCGAGGTGACTTCTTTATACACTAATAGCATTTAGATTTCAATGAAACTAGGTATGAATATAATTTAAGTCGATACTAATATTATAAATTTAAAAATAAGTATGTCTATCTGCTACACTAAACCGAATTTGATGAATTTTTATCAAGGGATACTTTTTAACGCGATAATCGATGACGCGGGCCAAAGCTAGCATGATTATAATTTCAATTGATTACATAACTAGCTGAGTCCCGCGGTGTTACCCGCATTTATTGTTGTATATTGCAAGTAACGCCGGGAAGCGAAGATAGTATAAAAAAAAAATATTCTTAGTTACTCCTAGTGTCATCAGCTTTCTGCCCGTTAAAATCGATCCCGCCGTTTCATATGTTAACCGGAACAAACAGACAGACAGACAAAAAGCTACCCTTCCTGATGGAAAGCACGAGCAGAATCCAAGAGTGGGGGGAAACCACACACCATTGCTGCGAAAGCAGACAGTAAAGTATGGCGGCCCACACTATGGCGGCTTAGTGAGATGCTTTTCACGCCCCGCCTAAAGGACCCCAAATCATAGTGGGAAGGAAACATGTGCTAGTACCCTATATACTTTAATATGCATTTCAATTTTATTAACAAAAATATACCTAAATATCATGCTCTCATTAAATACAGCTCCAAAAACTCAACAATTCAATAGATCGCATTTTATAACGACATTTCAAGCATAAACTTACCGGCGAAGCACCACCTGTCGGTCGCATATGCAAGCACGACCAAGAATGCGGCTATCAGCACTACGAGGACTCCGATGACGATGCCCACGATTGCACCAGTGCTCAACTCCACGCCTGGGCAATTAAAAAAACGGAAATTAAAGACTGACGTAGTCATACGCAGGCGTTGTCTTCTATAAAAAGGTCAGCCCAAATGGGTATGTGTTCCCCTATCACACAGGGAGGATCCTCCGACCAGGTGAGGAATAAGGTCTCTTCGATTCATGTTGGACAGTTGTGTATACAAATCGGCGCAAGAATTTCTATATCGCGATTTAGTTTTAGTTACTCCGTAGTTCAATGTTTCTTCAGTAGATGGCGCTATTGCATATTTTGCGTGCGCTGTATGTGGAAGTCACTACAGGGATACGCTTTACACTGTTATAACAAAAAATGTGTTTACGTGTGGGAGAAATTGTGTTTTTTTTTTTGTTTTAATACATAAGTGTGAGTTCATAGAGACAAGCGCATATTTGTGTGTGTGTCTAAAATGTTTATGTTTGAAAATTTCCCCGTAATAATGACCGACTGTTTTGTATAGGAAAAAGACGCCATGGGAAGTCAATTCGGTCCGCCGCGCCGTTCAGTGTTGCTACATGTTGAAACTAATTTTACTTCTTAATATTTCAAAATTAGGTTGCGGTCTGCTGTAGTCCACTACGATACGGCTGAACTACCATTTGTTACGTAAAGCGACTACCATCAGACCACTACACAAGTACTAAGATATATCGGGTCGGACTTAATGTTTGTGTAATCTGCAAATAAAATTGTTTCAGAGGTTGGTTGTTTTCTATGTACAAAAAATGTATTTACGTATTTATATCAGTTATCTAGTACGCACAGTACAAGGTCTGCTTAGCTTGGGACTAGATGATGTTATGTATCAGATGTCCAAAATATTTGTTTAATTATTTATTCTCGATATGAGGTACTAACGTTAGAATAGAATAATCTATATTGTACACCAGTTAATATAGTTTACATTCAGGAACATATCAACATAATGAGCATGTACAATTTGCGGCCTTATCGCTAAAAAGCAATTTCTTCCAGGCAAACTTAGTTTAGTTTCCTATCTCTAAAGTTACGCAAAAGTCCTTAATAAATTCAACCTCTTGTAATTTGGTATATTATTACATTAAATAAACCGAAGGGATAATTTTGTGGTTTAATTTAATGTGCTGACATTTGGATACATTCAACTGCATTTTGCTACATAGACATCATTTGTAGAGTTCATCTAAATCCATTTGAAGCTGTTTAACATTACTTGAGTCGTTTATTACTAACTTAGGGGCCGTCCATTAATCACGTGATGTTTTTTAGTCTTTTTTTAACCCCTCACTCCCCCCTGGTGATACGTGGTGAGGTTAGGACAAATCCCCCCTACAAAAATCACACGTAGATTTTAGTACCTTCAAAGTCTTAAAATTTAGCGAGTTAAGGAGATAATGCACGGCATTTTCGGATTACAAATCACGCACTTGAAAAATAAATACACATGAGATATGATGTGTATTTATATACTATACCTTACCTTGTGATATTTCGTGATTTTATCGAACCCGGGGAGTGGGTTCGATAAATCTCAGGTGATTAATGGACGACCCCTTACTATTACTTTTTTGTTTGTACATAAATAACCAATAAAAAAAGGCTGTATGATATTTTACTTGTTCAGACTTATTCGGCCGTGTGGTCACCCTACTCTGTGTGAGCCGTACATAGGGGTCGAATATATATAAAAATATATTTATCAAATTTTACATTGAAGTGCGAATGAAAAAGCAGAGTACAATAATCCGACATGTCTATTTTTATTGAATTCTGCTGAAGCTGTCAGTAAATCACGAGTAACGCCGCCAAATAAAGCCAGTGAAATTCCCGTCAAAATTGTTCCCGCCGTTCCAGAGCTTAACCAGAACAAACAGATAGAACGAAAGAAACAAAGTTCTAAACATCGCGTTTTTCACCTAAGTAACGTATAAAAGTACTTTAGTAAAAAAAAAAACATTAGTTAATACAAAAAAACACTACCATTTTAAATTTACTGACGTGAAAACGTCTTATAATTCGATGGAGCCGGTTGCACGCACGACAAAACATGACTCATGCGGCGTTACCTCGCTCTGATGCGTTCCATTTAAGGCTTGAAGTGCAAGCGAGAGCGCGGAACGAGCGACAAAGAGGCACAATCTTATGACGTTGTCACGTTCAACTAGCCAGTACAGACAACCGATTTTTTTTATATAGATATAGATAAAATACTCTGTAATCCGACAAATTACCGATCTATTGAAAAGTAAACAATCCAATTACAGTGCCAATCTTTGGAACGACTGGACCATGCAAATATGTAATCAGTAAATATCAAAGAAGTCAGGTGAGTAACATATAGTTATATTATTAACTTATACTTACTGTGACGTACATCCCAAAGTTCGGAGTCATGTCGGATCACTCGGCTCGGTAAGGCAATCAAAACTAACAAATAATTTTATTATGCATGCACTACAAATAAGTAATAAGTAACCATCTAGAAATGATAACAAACCTTCCCCCCGCGTCCCGAATGTGTAATCACAATCACGCACACATTGAAATTCGTTTGCTGCGATAGCACTAGTAACTATAATACGGCAACGAGAAGCGATATAAAAGTTCAGTACCTTTAAAGCGACTGTGCAGTTGACAATCTATTATCTATCTCTTTCCATCTTATGTATATGTATATGTCGTTATGTTTCGTTCTCCAGGCAACAAAATGTTAGGCCAGTTTAGTAATAGAGAATAAAAATATTATACTAATTATCATAAACATAACTAATAAATTTAAAAAGCAGGTCCCTATGTAACAGAGGTCAGGCCTGTTGCCACATACCGGGCACACAGTTTTAAAGCAAGAGATATTCAGAAAATATATTTGGACGACCTCCTTTCCTTTTGCAATTCGATTAATAACTATAATAATATTATTATATATTTTGTAACGTATACATACTTATTAAAAACTAAATACAAAAAAGTTCAAATTAAATAAACTTATTAATAAAAAATTAAACACAATAAAAAAAAATCGACTCCATTAAATTCAGAACAGGGTCGTTTGGATTATGCGACTAAAATAAAAGGTTGTGTAATAGTCGTTCTTACACTGAAAAGGCGGCCATTGAAATTTGCCGTATTATACTTGGACCGTTGAGTGAAGTTTTTAGACAAATTAAATCAAAATCACATATTGCTTCCGATATTTAGTCATAAAAACAACAAAAACAAATTAACAAACTCTTTTACTCACCGAAAATACGATATCCTATCCTTTTTTAACGTTCATATCGTAATATTTTTACAATTCCGCATCGAACACTTACGCATTTTTAACGAGCGCACAGAGACGCGAGCGACGCGAGACTATTTGAAATAGGAGCACCATTTTCAATAGTGCGCAAATTTTATGAGGACGGTTTTGCGACGCTGAGTGTGTATCTAGGGTTTTTTAATACATCAATGGTTTAAGTCAACATATCATGGTGGAAATATGTTTAAACTGCAACCGATCTCTATATTAAATTTGTACGGACAATTCAACCTCCGTCGGAGCCTTAAAATAGTAAGCGTTAAAAACTACTACATCGATGTCATGCTCATGTCAACTATCAATATTAGCACTGAATATTGCCAACTGAAAAAATTTTCCATGCTTAGTAATAAATACATTAAAATGCTACCAAAAATCTATGAAAGAAACTATATAATAATAATGCCACACATTTAGTTAACGCTTGATTTTACTTTTCATAACATTTTCATACCACGGTTTAAATATGAAAATCATAGCTCAAGGAATAAACCCTAAAAACAGTAAAATACTTTTATCTAACACATCAGAATGTTTCATTCCTTAAACACAACACTAAACATTAGCTACTAACTTAAAAATCCATAAGCTAATCATTATTATTAAACTACTGTAATATTAAAATATTTAATTCCTCAACAAAATAAATCTACTTATTACAACAAATATGAACGAGATAGTAGTAGAAAATAATGTGTAACATCTGTCATCCCGTCCCATCCATTAGCTGAGAGACAACGCTGGCAATACACGCCCATTTGTCAAATGAAAAAGGGCGCGAATTCCCGATTTCTCAAAAACAATTCCCGCCAATTTTACTTACATTAGGATAGCTCACTGTTTCGTATGTTAATAAAAAACAGCGTTCGCTTATTTAAAACAAATATCACACAACATCTCGGCAACTATAGTCAATTCAGCAATGTTTATAACTATTACAAATTTAAATGAAAAATATCGAATCATTTTTTATCTAACTAGTCTAAAATAGTGATTTATAAGTTGCCATGTCACTTTGACATGCATTTGACAGGTACCAAAAGAATAGGTACCTACAGGTCATTATTTTACTAATCCGTGCGGTAATGGATTAGGAATACAGAGTGTCACCACCCCTATTTATCCCGCGGGTGTCGTAAGAGCCAACTAGAGTAGAAAACCACGCAGGACAACTACACTACACAGAGACAGAAAACTTGACATAACTCTTTTACCAATCCCTCTGGCCAGTGTCGTATAATAGATCAAAACTACCTTTCTAAGAAAACGCCTATTACCAGCAGGCGCTGACGCTGATAATGATGATGATATTGTTTAAGGTCTCAACTACCCTATTTCACTAAAATACTCCCACAGATGAAAGATGTTACACGTCAAAAAACGTCAAACGTCAAAAAACAGTTCATTCCCATTCGTTCATTCGTTCAAATCATTCTTGAATCTTACCATAGATATTGATAAAGGAGGATGTGATCGCTCTCCACGCTGCTAGGAATACAAATTTAGTGAGTTATGAAATACAATATATTTCATGATACTTAAAAACAAATGTCATTTACATTAATTAATTTAGCACCTAGAAGTTTCAATTTAGTTTCATATCATATATTTAAAAATATTTTTAAAGTCTGAGCTAAATTCATAGTGAAATACAAATAGAACAGGTGAACCTGCTAAGCAAATATAAAGAGATGTCGCATGTAGATTTTTATATGAAACAATGCGTGGGGGTGTTAAGCCATCTACCAAACAGTACCACAATAGTCAAACACCGCCGGTGTGCTGTTATTAAGAATTTCTTGTTAAAAAAACTCAATATCCTTTTTGAGTCGAAGGTAGGCAATGACTCAATGAAATCTGCATCTCAAGAGTTTATCAAACACCAAGCTGCCCCCTCAAATAAAATTGGACATTGAACTTTTTTGTCTGTTCCCAACATCTCCAATTTCCAACCCCCAAATCTTCCTTAAACAATGACAATTGCCACAAGTTGTCTGATAACCCAAAGGTATCCTAATGTGAAGGTGTTCACTTACCAGCAGGTTCGGCCATGGTGCTGATCTTGACTGTGTACAGTTCCGTCCCAAGGTCGTTGCTGACGCGGAGCAGGTATGTCTTCTCCACGTCTTCTTTCTCGATGGTGGACAGGACCAGAGTCACGTTGTAGTACCCGTTGCCCTGATGAAGAATTGGAGAATTAAAATAAATACCCAATAAATATTTCAGACATGTGATACAACGTCATCTAGTCCCAAAGTCACTTAGCAGAGCTTGTATTATGGATACTAGACAACTGATATAAATACATAAACATACTTTTTTTTAAATCATCATCAACAGCCTTCAACAGTCCACTGCTGGACATAGGCCTCTCCTTAAAAAGGAGGTTTTGGCCTACTATACCACGCTGGCCCAGACGGGTTGGTATAGGGTTGGTTTCAAGTTTTCCTTCTCTTTGCATTGATGTTGTCTTGCGTAGTTTATCCCTTAGTCGCCTTTTACGACACCCGCGTGGGATGAATAGGGGTGGTGACACTCTGTATTCTTAATCCGTCACCACACGGACGGGTATATAAATGCGGTTTTTATAAATACATACATAATAGACATAGAAAACACCCAAACTCCGAAACAAATATTTACGGATCACACAAACATTTTAACCGAGCCGGGAATCGAACCCGTGACCTCAAGCACAGCAATCGCACACGTTCCCGTTGCACCACCGAGGCGGTGTCTATGTGAACTTAACAACTATTCATTTAAATAAATAATCTGTTTTATCTTTCTGTTCCGGCTAATATTTGGAACGGCTATTATATATCTATTTTGATGGGACTTTCCATGGCCGATAGCTCCACTACGCGGAGATTTACAACTGTAACCAGTAGTGTGTGGTGACCATAGCGGCCTATTGGGAGGCTTCAGCATCATCAGGCCAACGGTCTTACCAGGAAATGAGGAGCCAGGGCAGTGAAGGAAGGATAGTCATGGTTGGGCGCTTGCACGGTGATGCCCTCCACCGTCCATTCAGCAATGGGAGCAGGGTTGGCTCTGACGGTTACGTTGAGACGACCTTCAGCGCCCAGCTTCAGGCCAAAGATGGTGATCAGGTTGGAGCCTGTGGGGTCTTCACGAATGGGGGGATCTGAAAAAGAATATAGAAAATATATATTTAATTAGACAGACGGACATCTGACACACAGCACCATCTAGTTCCCAAACTAAGCAGAGCTTGTATTATGGGTACTAAACAACTGATATAAATACATTTTTACCATTTTTTTATTAACATGTTATATTTGCATATTATACAGACATTTGGTTCGACTCAGGAATCGAACCCGAGACCCCAAGCAAACCAGTCGTATTTTGCTGGTGTGATCAAGACCGAAGCATCTCACTAGGGCGCCATAATAATAATAAATAAATATTTCGGACATCTTACATACAACGCCATCTAGTCCCAAACTAAGCAGAGCTTATATTATGGGTACTAGACAACTGATATTAATACATAAACATACTTTTTTTGTGAATACATACATATTATACATAGAAAACACCCAGACTCCGAAACAAATATTTGCGGATCACACAAACATTTGGTTCGACCCGGGAATCGAACCCCAAACCTCTTGATCAGCAGCCACATACACTAACCACCAATGGGGCAAGACACCCACGAGCTGAACAGGTGACTTTCCAGGATACTTACAATGTACCACCAGCTGTCTCTTGGCTTCCATAGGCTTCTCCAAGGCTTCATGCTCAGCCCTGCATACCAGCAATGTGTTGTCGTCATCCGCGGTCAGTTTCCTGGAGACATTCTGCATGATGGTCACCAGGTCGCTACCTGGTTCTGAAGTCAAAACAGGCAAATGGACGCCTGCTAGAAGGTCTTGGTTGCCTGGAGAGATAAAAGGAATTAAATGAGTTATTTTGGTCATAAAGTTTTTTGTATATTTAACAGTCTACTGGTGACCAATAGTCCACAGCTGGACATAGTCAGGAGGTTACTGTATAAAAGCAACTGGTTAACATCCCACATTAATTCTGAATTTATCCTATCACAGGGAACTTTACAAAAGTACATGAAACGAACGCAATAATAATAATACTGTTTATTTCAAAAATAATACAAATCTACCTGTCCATGTGCTACATAATACAAAATTAGGGTTGCCAACGCGAATAATCGCGAAAGTTTGTGAGTATGTATGTTTGTTGCTCTTTTACGCAAAAACTATTGAACGGATTTGGATGAAACTTTACAAAAATATAGCTTACATATCGGAATAACACATAGGCTACTATTTACCGCCATGACGGAACTACACGCGGGCGAACTGTCCTAATTAAAATCATTTTTATCAGACCTCTCGCTCACACTTATAGGCATATTGGATCTCTCGCTCACACTTATAGGCATATTGGATCTCTCGCTCACACTTATAGCGTTGAGAGCGGCATTGTTACATTCCTTTGACGTAATGTTCTATGACTCAGTTCGCACGTTTGTAATGGTCCCGGTATAGTATTGTACTATATTTCTATATACTGTTGAAAAAATATATATTGTACGCAAAAATCCGATATTTCCACAAAAATCTAAGTCGTCACAATCACTTTTTAGTAAGAGTGTATCCGAATTCCGAACGATTAATTCTTTGTTATTGGCTCCGCACTTTAGATAAAATATTGTTAAAAAAGTCGGTTTACTGACGATAGTTGAACGACAACGTCATAAGAAAATACTGATTGTGCCTCTTTGTCGCTCGTACCGCGCTCTCGCTTGAACTTATGGCTTAAATGGAACGTCTCAGAGCGAGGTAACGCCGCATGAGTCATGTTTTTTACTTAGTAAATGAGTTTAACTTACCCAAGAGCCAGGTGATCTTCGCAGCTGGCCTGCCATTGGGTACTACACACTGAGCCATGAAGTCGTCGCCCTCCCTGAAGGCACTCTGAGGGGGGGAGATCAGATGAGGTTCGCCTGGAGCACCTGTGAAGAGGGAACGTTGTATTGTAGGTTAGATTCCAATGCAGCTAATACTACAGACAGCAGTGGGGCCATGAACTGATATAAATACATAAACATACAATAAACAATAAAAACATATAAACATACAACATACTTTTTTCTGTAAATACATACATATTACACATAGAAAGTATCCAGATTCCGAAACAAATATTGCCAGATCATACACACTGCGACTCGGGAATCTAACCCGAGACCTCTTGATTGGCATACGCTAACCGCTAGACCAACGAGGCAATCAAATTGGTCTACTATACTACTCTCATTTCATGACACCCACGGGATGAATAGGGGTGGTGATACTCTGTATTGTAAATTCTTCACCACATGGATGTACATTAACAATGTCTATTATAATACCTTCCAGTTACAATGTAACAGAAACATACAACAGCGCCATCTATTGAAGACACGCCGAACTACCAAGTAACTAAAATTCCTGTATCGCACAATTAAAAATTAAAGTCCAATCGTGTCTGCTCACCCCATACGGGTATAAATCGTGAGTATATGTGTATATATAATCTACTTACTTGCAACCATAAGTTTCATAGTTCCAATCAGCTCGATGTTTCCAGATGGAGGTGGGAGAACACAAGTGATATTGCCGTTCCAATTTTCTTTTATGTTCCTTATCAGTGCTCCACATTCGCCGTTCTGGAGATAGAGATAAATAATGTTAGTTGGAGTTATTATCAAACACTCTAGCCAAGTTACAAACTTTTTTCCTTTTTCTATTTCGCTATTCTCTTGTTTCATTGGCTAATATTTTGTTTTGATCACGTGACTGAGTGACATCCTACTAATCCTACTATCCTACTAATAATAAAAACGTGAAAGTTTGTGAGTCTGTATGTTTGTTGCTCTTTCACGCAAAAACTACTGAACGGATTTGGATGAAACTTTACAGTAATATAGCTTATATATCAGAATAACACATAGGCTACTTTATACTGCAATAATCGAGATTAACGGGCGAAAACTAGGTAATTATAAAAATATATAAATAGTAGATGTCAAAAAGTATCACTGTTTATCTCCTGTCAAAACTTCACAGGTTGCTATGCATAACACACTTGCATAGCAACCATAATGATAATACTATAGTAGTAACTAGGCTACTTTTCATCACGAAAATACGCGGGTAACACCGCGGGGCGCAGTTAGTTAACCAATAATCAAGAAAATGGAAAAATGGAAAAAGCAACTTGACTAGGGAGGGTAGAACGTATAAAATTATAGGCAGAAGGAAGCCCGGCCTCCTCCCAGGATACTCTGGGAGGCACGGCGTCGATTCTGGGGTGGACTTTAAATAATATGCAATGCAGCATGGTGACCCATACTATGGCGGCCTAGCAATCATCATCATCATCAACAGCCTTTAACAGTCCACAGCTGGACATAGGCCTCTCCTTGAAAAGGAGGTATTGGCCTACTATACCACGCTGGCCAGACGGGTTGGTATAGGGTTGGTTTCAAGTTTTCCTTCTCTTTGCATTGATGTTATCTTGCGTAGTTTATCCCTTAGTCGCCTTTTACGACACCCGCGAAATGAATAGGAGTGCTGACACTGTGTATTCTTAATACATCAACACACGGACTAGTAATATGCTACTGCATTATTGGGCGTACTAGACAACTGATATAGATACATAATCATACTTTTTTTTGTAAATACATACATATTACATAGAAAACTCAGAAACAAATATTTGCGGATCACACAAATATTTGGTCCGACCCGGGAATCGAACCCGAGGCCTCTAGACTAACAAGAGTAACAAGGCATTCATAGATATATATACTTCTTTTTAACCGACTTCAAAAAAAAGGAGGAGGTTCTCAATTCGTCGGAATCTTTTTTTTTTTTTGTATGTTCAGCGATAATTTCGTCGTTTATGAATCGATTTCAAAAATCCTTTTGCATTGGAGCGTAGCTTACAGGTGGTCCCATCTTCACCATATAAGGATCTGATGATATATCATAGGATGATGAAATATCATAGGCACAAATGTCGCGATTTGGGTACTCGGATTAGTTTTTCATTGAAGTCGGTTCCTTTTTGTTAAAATTATGAGATAAAATTAATAAGCTTTCATATAGCGGCATTTTGAAGCAAATTTGTTCGCGCAACTAGAAAAAAAAAACAAAAAAAAAACAGGCATGGCCCTGGTAGATGTATATCGAACCCACGTACCTTTAGTCCCTGTCCAGAGTATATGATATCACCTTCGATGTTGTCCGGTATTAATCTGTACGACATGGCGCCTACCGTCATTCTGGAATTAAGATAGACATCATAATTAATATTCGGACATCTTACACACAACGCCATCTAATCCCAAACTAAGCAGAGCTTGTATTATGGGTACTAGACAACTGATATAAATGCATAAACATACTTTTAGAAAACACACAAACTCCGAAACAAATATCTGCGTATCATACAAACATTTGGTCTTCTCCAAACGTCAAATAATTATATAATAATAATTCGGCAATGGCGACCACTTCGACCCCTTATAAGGCTTGGCGCTGATGCGTCCGGAGATGGCTTATATAGCCGATTTTAACAGCAAACTCCCGCATAAAGTGGGCGAGTGAGCTTACCGCTCTCATAATTATAGTGAATGGCAGCGAGTGGACGGGCTTTAAGCTCATCGCGTTTGGCGTCAAGGTCAGCTAAACGCTGTTCCTCAAATTCACGGATTCGCTTCTTCACAGTCTCGCGCAATTCCGGTCGCTGTGCTGCCAAACTCTCTGTCCAAGAATTATTGAATCCTATCTCAGACTTTAGACTATTTGTGTACCAAATTCCATTTAAATGTGTTCAGTAGTTTTACAGAGAGACCCACTTTTGCATTTATAAAATTAATGAGAAAATGAACAACCCATAGCGTCCCACTGGTGGGCTCGGGTCTACTCCCAGGAGGGGGTTAAGGCCATATATCCCTCGGGTTGGGGACTGGCAAGACACGCGTTATTAGGGTTCCGAAGTTTATGACTCGGAAACCTTATAGATTCGTTATGTCCGTCCGTCCGTCCTCGACTTACCGTCCAAACGGTAAGTGCTAGAAATATGAAACTTTGCATTATTATGTGTTGTAATTACGTCGACAAAGTGCTACAATAAAATTATGAAACAAAAAATTATTTGGGGTTTCTACCCTACACGTTTCGATTTTTTTTCTCGCAGCTACCCCATCGTGTGGGGTATCATTAGATGGGTGTTTTAAAAACAGTAAAGGGTTTCTAAGATAATATTTTGATTTAAGTATCCGATAGCGAGAAATTCCAATTTAAAGGGCACTTTGTAAAAACAGGACGTCCCTCCCTCTAAAAGCTAAACGGCTGGCTCAAAAAATCTGAAAAAATTCGTGATGGTGGTCCATTTATGGAACTTTAAAAGAAAACTATACCGGATTAGATGAATTTATTTCTTCAGGAGTTATAGGCTTAACTTGTAAAATGCGCTTTTTTGGAAAACGTCATACAAAATTAACACATTAATACGTAAACATAACAATTACTTATTGGATATGATTTTAAATCTACGTACCATTATGGGTGACTGAGGAACCCTTTTCTGACACGTACTTGGCCGATTTTTTTTATATTTAATCCTACCGAAGTAACTCTACTCTGCCTGATGGAAAGCATGAGTAGAATCCAGGAGTAGGCATTGTGAGGGTAACTAATGCAGCATGGTGACCCATACCATGAGGGCCTGATCGGATGTTTCTGCATCATTCACCTGGCCTCTGGAAGCTAGGAGAATGATGCAAATGATTGGGCCTCCGGTCTCACACTCACCAACGAAACACGACATCAAGAATGCTGTCATTATTAGGTTGGTCTTCTGTGTGAGGGTAGTACTGCTACGGTCGAGTCGCCCCATTCGTGCTGAAATCAGCCTGGCTCTACTACCTATTAAACCTTGTGGCTATTTAATCTTGTAGTTGGATGTTTTGAAATAATAATGTATATTATATTATACCTGCAAGAATCAATGGTGTATGGCACTTTGCAGAGCACAATAAGCTCATCCCCGACTCTTCGCACAGCTTCCCTGGGTGTGATGTCCACATTTTGACCTGAAAACAATAGAAATACAAACCATTAGACAAAGTATTACATAACCTATTTCTATCATAATCATCAACAGCCTTCAACAGTCCACAGCTGGACATAAGCCTCTCCTTAGAAAGGAAGTATTGGCCTACTATACCACGCTGGCCAGACGGGTTGGTATAGGGTTGGTTTCAAGTGCGGCTCTGACCGAGCAGAATAGGGCGCGCCTCAGGCAGCCGCAGAGAACTCTGGAGGTCAGAGCCATACGGGGTTACCGCACCGTATCGACGGAAGCGGCGTGCGCCCTGGCCGGAACACCCCCGTGGGATTTGGAGGCGGAAGTGCTCGCCGACGTTTATCGGCGAGTGGCTAACTACCGGGCGGAGAGTGGTGGAGTTGGACCTCCGCCCGAGGACGTGCGCGAGTGGCGCGAAGCCGCTCACCGAGCCACGATGGATCGCTGGTCGATCCGGCTGGAGACTCCACGTGCTGGCTTCGCCACCGTGGAGGCGCTTCAGCCGGTCATCGGCGAATGGGCAGTGCGGCAGCACGGGACCCTTACCTTCCGACTGACGCAGGTTCTTTCCGGGCATGGTTGCTTCGGAAAGTATCTGCACTCGGTCGCCAGGAGGACTGCAGTGAGGATTCGGCTCATCACACGCTGGCGGTCTGCCCCGCATGGGAGACGCAGCGCCGGGTCCTCACTGCAGTCATCGGAGAGGATCTCTCGCTTCCGGCCGTCGTTCGTTCCATGGCCGGCAGCGAGAGCTCATTTACCGCGGTCGCAACCTTCTGCGAGGACGTAATCACGCAGAAGAAGGCGGCGGAGAAGGCCCGGGAGGACGACATCCAATCGGACCAGATTCGCCGCCGGCGACTAGGGCGGCGGAGGCGCGAACATCTGCGCCTCATGCCGCCTTGAGTGTGGCCGCGGGTGGACGGGACGGGTTTTCCCTCCACCCGCCCTATGTGGCCAGCCGCGAGGAGGCGGCGTCGGTGTGTGCCGGACGCCGCCTAAGAGAGGGTCGTCAAACCGAGACGGTGCCCGCATCAGGAGCGGGCAGGCGCTGGAGAAGTTCAGATGGAGATCTCACCCTGGACTTCTCCTCCTCCTAAACGGAGAAGCGCGGAGAGGGCACACTGTGTGGTTTTTAGTCGGTTCAAGCCCGACACACCACCCCGCCGTAACC
Organism: Phragmatobia fuliginosa; assembly: GCA_932526445.1. NCBI lineage: Eukaryota > Metazoa > Arthropoda > Insecta > Lepidoptera > Erebidae > Phragmatobia > Phragmatobia fuliginosa. Next base: position 688,061 of record OW052083.1, on the reverse strand, counting down.
CCCGGTGGGGTGACGGTCCATGATGATTTTCCACACATATAAAAAAAAAAAAAAAAAAAAAACAAAAAAAATAAGTTGGTTTCAAGTTTTCCTTCTCTTTGCATTGATGTTGTCTTGCGCAGTTTATCCCTTTTAAGTCGTCACAAAATAAGAAGCCCGTTTTGACATTTGTCATCGTGTTTTTTAATCAACGATTAATTCGTGTTTTTGAGTGCAATTTTTCAATATCAAGCTAAACTTGATGCTTATTTATGATACGCGTTGTGATAATACTGATAATGTATTGGTAACATAGTAATTAAATAGGATTATGAATTTAATTTTTCAATTTCTGACATGCGGCATGTCAAATGACAAATGTCAAAACGGGCTTCTTATTTTGTGACGACTATAGTGGCCTTTTACGACACCGGCGTGGGATGAATAGGGGTGGTGACACTCTGTATTCTTAATCCGTCACCACACGGATTTCTAAATCTATACATAAATACAAATAAATAAAATTGGAGTGTCTGTTTGTAATAAAAAAATATTATATTTTTTTTTACAAAATGCATATGAAAGTATATACGGTGCTGACATAAAATAAGCTATTTTTAACGTTTTTGTCGGTCTGTCTGTTTGTCCGTTTGTTTATAATCTCTGGAACGGCTGGACCGATTTAGATGGGACTTTCACTGACAGAAAACTGATGACATAAATACTTAGGCTAATTGTTTTTTAGACTAACTATGTTTCGCGGCGTTACTCGCAGTTTACAACAATAAACAGTTGGTAGCACAGCAGGACTTAGCCAGTAAATAATAAATATTTCGGACGCCATCTAGTCCCAAACTAAGCATAGATTGTATTATGGGTACTAGACAACTGATATAAATACATAAAAATACTTTTTTTTGTTGTGAATACATACATAGAAACACCCAAATTCCAAAACAAGTATTTGCGGATCATACAAACAATTGATCCGACCTGGGAATCGAACCCGAGACCTCTTGATCAGCAGTCGCATAACCATTAGACCAACGAGACAGTTAGAAAAATAGAATAATTTGTTTTTAAAGAAGAACTGTTTGTATATTGCAGTTGTACTATAACTCCGAAACCAGCAAACACTAAATAAAATAAATTTTCATAGTAAATTGAATTTCATTCCAAAGTTTTCCGATGTCGATATAACTTTTTAAATTTCCACAGCGACTTTTCAACAGTGGGTCTAACTCTTTATATTAGTTCAGAAACTTTTGAAATTGAATGATTTTACAACGTTTCCATTCGTTCCCATTAAAGTCCTTAATATAATAGACTAGTCAGGTTTAGCAAGCTGCCCAAGTTGCCCTATTTGATTAGGAACACTCAACAAAGCGTCGGGGAGTTGCCTTAATTTGTGGCGACTTCCACATACAGCGCAAGCGAATAACATACAATAGCATCTACCGAAGAAACATTAAACTACGAAGAAAACACGTAACGATCTATAAGGAGTAATTACAAATCCTGAATCGCTAAAGTGACATTCTCGCGCCGATTAACATACTCCCTTTGTGATGGAGGAACACGACACCCGTTTCTCTACAGTGGTGACCCCGAGGTGATTGGAAGTCGCCACAAGTTACGTCAGCACGATCAGTACCTGGATGGGTGGCCTTTTGTGGCATGATGCCATGAGTGTTTCCGTGATTCGACCAGTCAGTCAATAGACGCGATAAATTAAAAAAAAAAAACTCCTCGCTAATGTCGCCAGTCCGCAACACGCACTTGGCTAGCGTGGGGACGTTGCTCGTATCGACCTGGGGCAGTACTACCCTCACACAGAAGAACAAGGAAAAATGACAGCATTCTATATTGCCTTGTTGGTCTAGTGGTTAGCGTATGCGGTTGCTGATCAAGAGGTCTCGGGTCGAATCAAATGTTTGTGTGATCCGCAAATGTTTGTTTCGGAGTTTGGCTTTTACAAAAGCAAAAGTATGTAATCAGTTGTCTTAGTACCTACTCATAGTACAAGCTCTGCTTAGTTTGGGACTAGATGGCGTTGTGAGTAAAATGTCCGAAATATTTAACAGAGGGAAATGCCTACGGCTCCTCTCTACCTGTGTTACTCTATTTAATTCGTAAACATTTAACCCTCTTTCTGACGAGTTCAGGTAATAACTAAATATAAATTAACATAAAAAATAAACCCACAGCGGCCATCTTGGACCGATTTTCATCAATCATAACTAAGAACATTCCCTGATTAATTCACCTTTCAAACTAAATCAAAATCCGTTCATCCATTCGTGAGCTACGATGCCACAGACAGACACACACACAGACACGTCAAACTTATAACACCCCGTCTTTTATGCGTCGGGGGTTGAAAAGGGGTTGCAGTATTAACTTTGGCCTGGCAAAATATCTGTGCCTAAAATATACTGCACTCGTCTATACCACGCGTATATCCGGTTAAATCCAGTTAAAAGCGGATAGAACCGGCTAGATCCGAATTGTGAAACGCAGTACGATAATGGAGTTTCGTGTTGTTGGTAGTGTTCCGTATACATAGATTTATGTCTGTAGTATGTAGTAATACTGTATTCTTAGTAATATTATTAATATGAAAGTAATGCTTTCTGTACCTACGTATGTAGCGATTTCAATCGAAAACTACAGAACCAATTGAAATTAAATTTGGTGCATAGATAGTTGAGAAACGGCTTGGGTTTTTTACCGTGGAATTAAATATATATGCAGGCGGAACCGGAGGAGTCTTCATTGATAACTGGACAATTTAAAATGTTCGATTTGAACTGCCTCGTCGGTCTAGTGGTTAGCGTATGCGACTGCTAATCAAGAGGTCTCGGGTTCAAATCGCGGGTCGGGCAAAAAAGTGTTTGTGGGATTTTCTTAGGAAATTCCTAAAAACAGCCCGGAGTTTGAAAGTTTGGCGGTGATTCACGCCCGTGCCTCGGAGAGCACGTAAAGCCGTAGGTCCCGATTGTCATGAACATCTATGGCAATCGTTTTTGGAAGTCAGTGCCCTCAAATATACTGACAACTAGTTCAATCTTCGAATTTCAGTTCTCTCAGATGCCAGTCGCTCAGTGGAAAAACTGAAATTCAGGTAAAACCGGTTGAATTAGTAGCCGACCACAAATAAACTTGGGAATAATGGCTAGGAAGATGATAGATGTATATATAAAACTAGCTTTCCGCCCGCGGCTCGCCCGCGTGGAATTCGTTTATATTGCGCGACACGGTAAGGTTAGATTAAACAATCTTACATGATTTTATGTTGGATAATAAGGAACTTCGACACAAACTTTCATCCCTTATTTCAAACCCTTCTTTATTTTCGCGATAAAAAGTATCCTATGTCCTTTCCCAAGTTCAGTTCTATCTTCATACCAAATTTCATCAAAATCGGTTCAGTGGTTTAGGCGTGAAAGCGTAACAGACAGACAGACAGACAGAGTTACTTTCGCATTTATAATATTAGTATGGATAGCAGATAGCTGATATAATATAATGAAGTTACTAAGACTATTTCGCCCTGCGGCGTTATGCGCGGGTACAACCACCGCGGGGCTTTAGATATTTTATAAATATATTTGTACATAAAACTTCCCATATAAAGGTTGTGCTACTGTTACGACGCAACAAGCTAGAAACCGACTAACCCACAGATTGCCCCCAGGCTCTGAGGAAGTGAGGATATTGCAGACAGGGTTTCTAAAACTTTTATTTTAACGAGCTGTAGAATAGAATAAAATAAACTATATTGTACACCAGTTAATACAGTTTCCATACACGAATACATAAATATAATGACCATGTAGAAAAGGCGGCCTCATCGAGAAAAAATAGTTATAAAAAACTAAACAAACACGCTTTTAAACTGAAAAGTAGAAAATAATCTTAATGTAACAAAGCGTGGGGCGACGTTATTGAATTATTTTCAGAAAACACCCCACGAAAAAAAAAATCTAAATCATGGGCGATGCTGGTGCGAGTTTTTAAATAATTTAAATGAATAAAAAATTAATGTGAATAATAAAAGTAATACATATACAAATGGAAAAAAAACGGAACCCTTATGGCCACTTTTTACCGAAACTGTTGAAACTTGGTAAGTAGATGTATTCTGTGAATCGCATTAAGATTTTCACACAAAAATAGAAAAAAAAAACAATAAATTTTGGGGGTCCCGATACTTAGTATAATACGTCAAAAATCGTAAACCGAAATTTACCTTTCATTCAATCAGTACACTATTATAAACACATCGATCAAAATTACAACGAACTACAAGAACTTTATATGATGGTACTTGCTACTACGGAACCCTTCATGGGCGAGTCCGACTCGCACCTGGCTGCTTTTAGGTTGAATGCGCTTACCTCAGGAATGACAGGACCGATTTGAGAAAATCGTTTTATTGTTAGATAACTCAGTTATAGAAAAAAGTAAAATCATCATCATCATCATCAACAGCCTTTAACAGTCCACTGCTGGACATAGGCCTCTCCTCAGAAGGAGCTTTTGGCCTACTAAAAAAGTATAAGCTGTAACAAAATTATTTTATTTATTTATATACTTTATGCACAAATACATGCATCGGCGGACTTAATGCCTTAGGCATTTTCTGCCAGTCGACCGATTGGGCGATGCAGAGAAAAGATGAGGTACAGTTGCGCGCGAGACGCGGTAGCATACACACGCTCCGGTGCCGAAGTCTGCGTTCGTACGTAACTTTTACAACTACCCGCATTTTTTTTTTTTTTGTTATGGTGACTTTCGTTAAGTGTTGTTGGAGTCAATATGGGCTCGAGTGATATCAGTGAGAGTGATATGTTGGTTGTGGAGAATATTATATGCGAGAATCAAGTAAGTGTAGAAGTACACAAGGAAGGTGCGTATTGTTCAAATACTAATCAAAGAAGTGTGGAAAAAAGAGTAAGAGAAGATAGTGAAGAAATAATAGAGGAAGATGGGGGCTTTATTACAGTCAGAAAAGGTAAAAGGCAGGCATCAGACAATACACGTCAAAATAAACCAGAACAAGAGGTTTTTATTGTTATGATAACGTCAAAAGAGATTTTACCAAAACAATTTAGTATGGCGAAACTTCTTAAAACCGAAAACGTACAGAACATCTCAAAAATTCAATATAAGGGCCCATATAAAGCACTTATACATTTTGAAAACAGAGAAAGTGCAAAGAAACTCATTTGTTGTGAAAAAATTAATTCCTTGGGGTACAGATGCCAAATGACAGATGAAATAAATTTGTCCTATGGGGTTCTGCGAGATACAGATTTGGATATTCAAGACGAAGAAATATGCGCTAGTTTACAATGTGAATACGAAATTTTATCGGTGAAAAGACTAAAGCGATTGGATGATAAAAGTCAATGGGTAGACAGTGGTACCATACGAATTTGTTTTAAGAGCTCCACTTTACCACCATATGTATCTGCATATGGGTGTAGATTTAAAGTGGAACCATATACCTTCCCCGTTTCACAATGTTCTGGGTGTTGGAGATATGGCCACTTTCTTAGATTTTGCCCCAACAAAAAGAAGATATGCCCAAAATGTAGTGGCCCTCATGAAAATTGTGATATTACGAACTACACATGTACAAATTGTAAAGGATCTCATATGGCCCTAGACAAGTCATGTCCTATATTTATGAAAGAAAAAGAAATAAGAAAAATAATGTCTAGCAAGAACTGCACCTATCGAACAGCCCTAATGCAATGGTTGAATAGCAAAAAATCAACAACAAACAACAGCCAAAATATAGAGAACAATATGGACTCTGTCTCAGTAATCCTTACAAATAAAAATGATAGATCGAGATCTTATAGGGATGTGGTTGCTAACAATTCATATGGAACATTATTATCGGACATGGAAGAGCAGGACATTGAGTCTTCTGATGACGACAAAAACCAAAACGATCGCTCCCAATTACGAGGTAAAGGAAAGAAACAGAAGAAAAAAACCAAAACGAACCAGGCAAAGGAGACAGAAAGCTCGCTTAATACAGAATCTTATGTTGAAGATAATACTGGCTATAAAAAAAAACCGGAGCATTTCAGTTTCAAGGTACTTATTGGCAAAATAAAAGAATTTTTCGTAGATAATAAGTGTTTTATAGATAAAATGAAATTATTACTAAGTTATATAGTAAAAGAGTGTGTCAAATTTATAATAGATTTAGCTCAAAAACAAGATGTATTTACAAAGTTAATGTCACTATTTACAAATGGCTAATGTACAAAAGAATTTTTCTGTAAATATAATGCAGTGGAACGCGCAGAGCTTGAGACCTAAACTAACTGAACTAAAACTGTTACTGTCACATAATAAAATCCACATAGCTCTCATATGCGAGACATGGTTGGAACCAGAATCTGACTTAAACGTAAGTGGTTACCAGTTATATCGTAAAGACCGAGAAGACGGATACGGAGGAGTGCTGATTTTAGTGCACAACTCCATTAAAGTCGAACAATGTAGCTTCAACTCAGTCAATCGTGGAATTGAAGTGGTGGCCATCAATCTATTAAACTGTGTACAACTTAAGCATATAGTCCTAGTTTATTGTCCACCATCTATTCACACCGTTCAATCGGATTGGGACAACCTTTTTTCAAAATTTAGCCGCAATTGCCTAATTGCTGGAGATTTTAATGCACATCACACAAATTGGTCGAGTAAAAATGACATCAGAGGGGGACAAGTATATGATGCAGCATTGGAACATTTTATCTCGTTAAACAATAGTCAATCAACAAGAATTAAAATAGTTAATAACGTCATACATAAAACATCTCCAGATATAACATTCATCTCTAGCGACTTAGCTTTGTGTTTTGATTGGCAAGTTACGAATGATAATCTAGGCAGCGATCATTTAGTTATTAAAACAAAATTTAACTTTAGAGACACTATTAAGGTACATAAAAAACGCAAATTTAACTTAGCTGATTGGGAGAAGTACACTAAACACTTACAAAAATATTACTATTTCACTAATTTAAAACAAGCTAGTATTCAATTAGAATATAATCATTTCATTAGCCAATTAAATGATGCAGCAGACTTATATATTCCAGTAAGTAAAGAATTCAATAACCCTAGTAGTAACTTCAGACCTCAGCCTTATTGGAATCCATTCCTTTCTAAATTAATTGCTCAACGTCGACTAGCTTTAAGTCAGTTCCGAAAAAACCCAACACCAACGAATTTAAACGTCCTAGAAAAAATTAGTTCTGAAGCTAAAGTAGCCATTAATCGAGCCAGGCGACAGAAGTGGCAAAAGTATTGTGACGATATTGATGAAACAACCCAAATAACGGAAATGTGGAAACAGCTAGGATGGTTAAAAGGACGAAGGAGTCCTAAAGCGTTCACAAGTGATGATAAAAAGAGAGAACTTTTATTGAGTCTAGCTCCCGATTATGTGATTTCGAACTTGCCGATTATGCATTCTACCAATGATCTTCTCGAACGTGATTTCACTTTCCAAGAATTACAGAATTGCTTGAAAAAGAAGGATACAGCTCCAGGCGATGATTCTATATCATACTCAATGCTCTATTATTTACCCACATGTGCCAAGCTTCATTTATTAAACATATATAATTTAATTTTCACAACTGGAGAAATACCTAACCAATGGCGTCAAATTCTCATTGTCCCAATACCTAAAAGGGAAACCAATGTTAATAACAATAGTCTGAAGTTACGTCCCATCTCTTTAATGTCATGCGTATGCAAAATTCTACATGCGATGATAACGAAACGTCTGGAGTGGTACACAGAACATAACCAATTAATATCCCCTTATACAACCGGTTTTAGGAAGAGTCAATCGTGCTACGAAAACTTGGTGCGTCTAGTTACCCAAATACAAATAGGATTTTCGAATAATGTACCAACACTTGCATGTTTCTTAGATATTGAGAACGCTTATAATAATATTTTAATTGATGAATTAGTGAGAGAGCTTGATGAAATTGGAGTGGGTAAGAGACTATGCACATATATATGGAATTTCTTGTCAGAAAGACATTTAACAATGAGGGATGATGTAATCAAGAATAATATTATTACGCGATATACTCGCAAAGGCCTTGCGCAAGGTGATCCTATGTCTCCTTTACTTTTTAATATAGCCACCAGACAAATATGTCGAAATGTACAGAACGTGTTTATAGGACAGTATGCTGACGATTTTGTTATATATAGTGGTGAGAGAAATTTGGTAACGAGTGTTAATAACATACAAAATGCATTGAATGCGATAATTATTCTGTTAGGTAGATTAGGTTTATCTTTGTCACAAAGTAAAACTAAATTATGTTTATTTAACAGGGGACGAAGGAAACACAACTTACAGATAAAAATTAATGACACTACTTTAGAATTTGTAGAAGAATATAAATATTTAGGAATTTGGCTCGACCATTCCCTAAGATGGGGGAGACAGATCAATGAGTGTTATCAAAAAACACAAAAACACCTTAATCTTCTTAAAGCTCTGGCGGGATCAACATGGGGAGTACATCCAAAACATTTACGTAAGATTTATTTATTTTTAATTAGAAGTAAAATTGATTACTGCTCCTTTTTATATGACAATAGTGCTGAAATTCATACGAATAAATTAGACAAAGTTCAAAACCAGGCATTACGGATTATAGGTAGTTTTATAAGAAGCACACCTATACATGTGATGGGCTCAGAGCTGTGCGTGCCTCCACTGCAACTTCGTAGAAAATATTTAGCTTGTAAATTTTATTTGAAAGTGCTGTCCCAAGCGAATGATACAATAGTTACCCTACTTATAGATCTTAGCACTTTTTGTAAGCAATCGTATTGGCAAAAGAAGAAAAAGCCTTTGCTTGTCCAAATCCATGATATAATGAAAAATGAAATAATATCGTCATCAGCACCATTAAACATGTTTCGGTTTGAAATTTGGGTTACTTACATTAATATAAATAATGTAATAGAATTTCGCTTAAATAGTTTAGAGTTTCCTAAAAAGACTTATGATAAAAATATTTTAAAATATAATGTTACTTCTGAGTTAAATTTAAAATATGAAGGATGGTATGCCATATTCACCGATGGTTGTAAAAGCTCTAGTGGTCGCGGTGCTGCCTTTTATGACCCTAATATTGTGACAGACAATTCTGTTGTTAACCGATTTAAATGCATACATAACCTTTCGATTATGTCTATGGAACTCATTGCAATTTTTGAAGCCCTTGTGTATGCTCGATCCATTCAAAATAATAATATTCTTATCTGTACAGATAGCAAAAGCGCTTTACATCATATAGCTCGATGCGCCTCTGGTGGCAGAGGTGTACCGATAGCTTATGATATTCTATTGGAAATACATGGTATGAACAAAAAAGGCATTAAACTGAAACTGCAATGGGTTCCAGCACATATAGGCCTAAAAGGGAACGAAGAGGCTGACAAACTTGCGTGCCAAGCAGCTGTAAATGGAAGGGTGGTGGATGTATTACCATATCATACAGAATTATTACCAAAATATAAAAATTATCTCTTTCAAGAATGGAAGGAATATTTTGATAAGAGGTCCTTAGAGAAGGGTATTTGGTACAAGACCATACAGAGTGAGCCCCTTCGTACTCCGTGGCTCTTGGATGGGGGGTTAAATAGAAAATTAACTGTTGTTGCATTACGTTTGAGGTCTGGACACATTCCATTAAACAAGTTTTTGTTTTTAATGCGCGTAACAGATTCTCCAAACTGTACGGTTTGTGGAAAGGTAGAGGATGTACACCATTTGTTAATGGAATGTGTTCGATATCAAACGGCACGGGAGACCTTGATGAGGACTTTAAGCCTATACAGTATAAATATGGGTACGTTTCATGGACTGCTTTCAACACCTCTATCGGAAGCTTCTAAGCAGATGTTTAAGGCCTTCAGTCCTTGTTAATGGATTTTTGTTGATTAACATTTAGGTATATTTAATTTGTACATTATATTCGTTAGATACTATGGAATTGGCATGTGCTCTATGTATAAAAATTCCGTAATAAAATAAAGAAAAAAAAAAAAAAAAAAAGATGAGGTAGGTGCATATAGGGTGAATTGATTGAATAAAGTACAAAAAGTCATAGGTAATATACATACATATAATATGATAAGTAATATACCTACATAAACATACATATATACGTCTATATTTATACACATACATACACGTACATATATTTATTAACGTAGAATCCAATAAGAATTTTTGATAAACTAAGACCCCGTTGAATCCGCCAATTCGCCCCATAAAAGCTTCTTTACCTTCATCTTAAAAATGTCTCGATTCTTCGCCATTCTGACCTCGAGAGGAAGCGCATTCCACAAGTGGACAGACTGGACAAAGAATGAGGATCCAACGAAACCAGTAGTGTGTGATGGGCAAAGCAGGAGGAGATTGTTAGCCGAGCGAAGGTTTCGGTTGTGATTACTGCATAAGAGTTGGAAATGTGTTTTTAAATAACTGGGGGGGGGGGGGGATGGGGAATTGAGGATAGTGTACAGGAATGTGAGTGCGCGCATTTTTCTGCGTTGACGAATCGGTAACCAACCTAACTGGGAACGAAAACTGGAAATGTGGTCATACTTACGAAGATTAAAGATGAATCGAATGCAGTTATTGAGAAGACGATCTAACTTGTTGAGGAGATCTGCATTCAGGTCATAATAGCACACGTCACCATAGTCGATCAAAGGGAAGATAAGAGATTGCACAAGCATTTTCTTGGTTTTCACGGGCAGAAAATTTTTCAGGCGATATAGTGCTCTGAGAATGCCGGTGACCCTCTGACATACATATGCAACTTGATCACGCCAGTTCAAAGTGCTGTCGAGTTGCAAGCCCAAGTCTCTCACTGTTTGACAGACCGGTATAGTGGTACCATTCAGCATTATTTTGGGGAGCATTTCTAAATTAGTCCTGTCCATTGAACGCTTACTACCGATTAGTATGGCCTGGCACTTTGTCGGGTTGATCGCTAATCCGAACCGCGCAGACCAGTTTTCGATCGTCCGGAGATCAATATTGATATTATCAATTGCCGTTGTTATGTTATCAACACTGGCCTGAGAGTAGAGTTGTAGGTCGTCAGCATACAGGTGATACGCACTGCGAAGTTCGGGACATAGGAAATTAATAAAAATTGAGAAAAGCAAACCAGAAAGTATACCGCCTTGAGGGACACCAGAGTCGACATCACACCATCTCGAGGAGAGATAGTCAACGCAAACGGACTGTTGGCGTCCCTGAAGATAAGATGAAAACCATTCCAGCGCCCCAGGCGAGATCTTAAGATAGGAGAGGATGGCCAAGAGAATGTCGTGACTGACGGTATTAAAGGCGTTCGAAAAGTCGACCAGAACTAAAACTGTCACCTTTGTTTCTTCCAAGGCTTCTCTAATATCGCCTGTCACTTTTAGGAGAGCAGAGGTAGTACTATGGCTGGGCCTGAAACCCGATTGAAATGGGCTAAGCAAATTATTTTTGTATATATAATCAGATAGCTGTTTATACACGCAGGATTCAAGAATTTTGGAAAGGAAGGGAAGAATTGATATGGGTCTAAAGTGGCTAGGAAGTGTGGGGTGTGTGATTTTGGGTAAAGGAATTATGTGAGCTTTACGCCATAGTGAGGGGAAGGTTCCGGAGTATAGGGAGTAATTGATGATATGTGTGATTACAGGCAAGAGTTCTTCAAGGGTGGACATGATCATACGCCTGCTGATTTGATCACAACCAACAGCGTTGGATTTGATGGAAAGGATAATCTTTTTGATCTCGCCCTGCGCGACTGGAACAAATTGAAAAGGGTTAATATTAGGAGAAATAAGGCTCGCCAAGTAACTGACCGTGAGATTCTTGGTTCGGAGGTCCAAAAAGGAGGACGAGGAGAAATGGCGATTAATGTCTTCCAAGCCAATCAGCCCCGACCAGCCACGAGGCGCCTGTTTACCAACACCCATGGTTCGAAGGAACTTCCAGGTGTTGGCGGGGGAAAGACAGGCAAGGTTGTTGTGAATATAACGGCGTTTAGCATTGCGTATCATCTGATTGCAACGGTTCCTGGCCCCCTTGTACAAATTCCACTTTTCATCTGTGCGGTCCCTTTTATGTCTGCAGTAAGCCCTATCTCTTCGCCTCATTGCTGATAGAATCTCCCCTGTCATCCACGGAGCAGGAGGTCTTTTAAGTTTTATCTTTTTTATAGGTGCATGGGTGTCGTACAAGGCAAGAATCACTTTGTTGAAGGCTTCGACTTTATCGTCTAAACTAGAGGCCGTGGTAACTGCATCCCAGTTGAGTTTAGAAACATCCTCGCGTAGTTTACCTACATCTAAATGACCAAAGCAACGCCTGTGCAATACTCTCGGGGGTTGTTTAGGGGATTTCAGGGCATAGGAGAGGAAAATGAGGTCATGATTGGAAAAACCGGGTGCGGAAAGTTGGCCGTGGTTATGGACAAATGTTGGGTCAGACGTGATCAGCAAATCCAGCCAAGTGTCCCTCCCCGTGCTATTGTGGTGAGTCGGTTGAAGGGGTAAGACCTGCAAATCAGCTGATTCGACAATCTGACGAAGTTTACAGGATCGTAGGGATTTTTGGGTAAGATCAGTGTTAAAATCACCCATGATGACATGATGAGCATATTCTGACCCTAAAGATTCCAGTACTGTTTCCAGACTGGAGAAATAGTCAATAGAGGGAGGACAATAGACGACACCCAGAACCATCTTGATTCCTCTAACACAGACCTCAAGAAAGAGATGCTCAACGTCCGCTGTATAGGAGGCAGGAGAACATGCAAGGATTTTATAAGGGAGGGAACAGTGGATATAAATGGCTACCCCGCCACCTCTTCTGTCAATCCGGTCATTTCTGACAAGAATGTAGCCTGGTAAAGAATAGGATGTGGAAGGAAGGTTAGGTTTGAGCCAGCTTTCAGAAATGAGGACAGCATGGACGTTTGTATTAGTAAAGGCTTCTGTCAAGTCCTCAAAATGGCTGGGTATGCTTTGAGCATTTATGTGACACACGTTAAGTAGGTGATTCGATTGCTGGTTAAATGTGTTACGCAAATGATCACCCAATGTGTCCGGCAGAGAGGTGAAGCTATCTTCATCAGTGGAGACTGCAGATTCATAGGCAGAATTATAGGAGTCATCGTTATCAGTAATCATAATAAATACAAAAAAATATCAATACAAAATATACTATATAGAATATATAAATAAATTTGTTATATATATATATTATCTAATAATGTTCGTATACTAAAATAAATGTATAAAAACCCTCACAATAACTACGTTAGGTCTTTCTCTGCACCACCCACCAGCTCACAAAATAGGTTTAAACAGAAATTAAAAACTAAACGCGAAACAAGCACAGACAAAAGATAACATTTATCAGTTAAGCAGAAGGAACGTTAAATTCGTGTTGTATCCGAACGCAGCTCGCCGAGTCAAACGTCACTTTGAAGTGTCAAATTTGTATGCATTTGACAATAGATAAATTTGTTTACAATATAAATGACAAGTTAATTAAAACAATGCTATTTAAGAGTGTGCTGCGCGAACAAAAAACGCCGAGTTTAGGTATTTACGAGCAGAGTTGCGCGGCAGCGCCGCTAGGCAGCACCGTCGCCGCTTCCTACGTGAAACATTTTATCTAAGATATGTGAAATAATTGTACAGAGTAGGCTCCACACAGAGTAATACATATCTTCTAAATATTCAGTCGTTTTTATGGAAGTTTTGTTCAAAAGTAATAATTTCTAGAATCTATTCATTTTCATAATCAGCCTATCGAAGTCCACTGCTGGACATAGGCCTCTCCCATTGCAAACCACTCTGATCGATTTTGGGCTTCTCACATCCAGCTCCTGTCAATATAAGTATATCATCTATACAGGGTGTCCCAGAAAGAATGGGTAATCCTAAAGCACGTAGTAGTATAGCTATCCAGCGTACAAAAAAAAAACCCAAAAGAAATCCAATAGTTGCCCAAATTTTGAAGTTATCTTATTCCTCACAAAAAATCTTATTAGAAATGCAGTAAATAGTATGAGTGCCTATTATACTTTTTTGGAAAAAAATTAACATGAAATTTGATCAAAATAAATAATGACAGAATTTGAGATTTTTGTGAAAAAAATATGTATGAAAAACTAAGCAGCAACTATATTAAAAAAAATGGTATAATACATAATTTTATCCAAAGAGAGAAAATTAAAGCTTCCTTTTTAGTGTAGTAAAGGACGTGTGATAATGTTATTTCGCTATTTACTACCTGAGTGTGGCCGAAGTAATTTTTTGTTAATTATGAGACAGAGATAGGTGAATAAATTCAGTACTAAAGTACAGTGTAAGCGAGCGAGAGACGAGTATATTATTATTGTACCTTTGTACTATTGTACCTTATCTCTCTCGCGCCATGGCACATAGCAATGGCAAGTATTTGGTGCGTCGCTTGACTTGTTCGGTATCGCATGTTCCCATTCCTTTTGCAGTTCTCTGTGATTGTCAATCAGTGTTAAAACGACGATTTCTGGCTAAACAGCCAGAAGTCATCGTTTTAAGTAAGAGTCAAATCATTGGACTCTTCGTTTTGCTCACTGATTTGGACTTTAGTTTGGTGATTTTACGACGACTTGGCTTGTATCTGGACTGGTTTCGTGTATCAGTATGCCGCGTATTCAATATATGGCACAAGAATACGCAAACATGCACCTTATTTATGGTGAATGTAGAAGTAGCGCAAGTGCTGATGCATTCCTTTATAGGGAAAGATACCCTACAGCGCGTCATCCAGATTTGGCATATGGTTTGGTATCCAGAACATTTTTGTAGGTGCTGGAATCACCATTAGCTATGTGTTTAGAATAAATAAAACCTTGAGTTGCTTTTGAAGCCTTCTACTATGGCAGTTGACTACATACCGCTAGATGATCGAGTGTAATTTTTATATCATACATGCTCAGAAATACAAACTTGAAGTAAAGTTTGCGCTTCTGAGCTCGCCCGCAAACCATAGAGTTTTTATTTTTAACAGTCATGTAGAGAACTTTTTTAGTTCTGTAGCCAATGATATTTGCAGCTCCTGAAAAGGTCGTATAGTTTTTCCTGTATGACCTCTTACTCCAATACGCATCAGATACAACTGTTATCATCGGTATGCTATCTGCATTAAGGTCATTATTTTTTTCAGCCAGTTAATATTTTTATTTTGTTGCTTCCTCTATGCTTTTTACTTTGGCCAGTTCCCAGAGTTCACATACTTTAGCATGAAATTTGGCATAAAAATGTTCTGACATGCAGGGTATATCAAGAGAAGTTTTGACTTGCTCCAGGGCACTGAATCCCATATCTATACACTTAATTACTCACGATATTTTGATTGAGTGCAAGTTCCTTGCTGTTTCTAGGTTTTCAACAATTTTCCAATCTTAATTTTGCATTACACATATTGCATACTATGAAACAGGAGGACTGAAAACAATTTCTATATTCTCTATTGATTTTTAAATTACTGAAGTTGCAACCAAATGGAGAGTTGTGGTGAGTAAGTTCTTGGTTTAAACAAGTACCCGAATTGTGGCTTTGCTTTCATTTGTGTTTTCCTTTTCTACTATAAGTTCTTTCTTGACCATAAGATTACATGTAACCTGAAAAACATAGGCCTATAATAATAAAGTGAGTTTGATAAGAGTAGGTACCTTTGATTAAATATATGTTTATAATCAAAGGTAAATATTTACGTTTTGAAGTTCTCTACCGTCTTGATTACTTGATTACTTGATTACTGGTATTGATTGATTAGCAACTGACGAATAATTGTGAACGGAACATTGCATTTACATTAAAATTATAACAGTAACATTAAACATACCTGTTTGAGATATTTACCTATTTGCGTTTGTACGTTTGTATTGTGTTTCGTACATTTGTTGCTCTGCGTTCGCATTACTCTGTACAGATTCGACTCGAAATTTGATTTTTTTCCAATTTTCTTATTTGCCAGTAAGTATAACCAATGACATATAGACATGATACACAATACAATACTGACATAAGTCTAAAAAAAACTTCAAAACAAAATTGATCTCATTAATATTAGTAATTAGACCCATTCTGCTTTGAAGTTTCAGACCTAGTAATTTAATTAGAGCAATATTTTTTTCTGCGCAATGTGCAATGTGCATCAGGCGTTTGTGTTAAAAATTGAAAAGTCTCAATATTTTTAGATTTATACTTTTAAATTAAATTATACACCGGCTAAACCCTGCACGATGTAAATACAAATATTGTCATATGAAAATTATTGTTCTAGACGTAAAATCTACTATCTTTTCGAAGAAAAATGTTTTTAAGATTTCATCTGACACACAACATATATGTATCGTTTTTTAATTTTATATGTATCTGTTTCAAATTCCAACTTCGGCGGAGATCTTGTGCAAGGATCGACCTAAACTATACAAATACTTTTGATGTATTTAATTAATGCAGCGCACAGTACTACTCATTTGAAAATACGTCAAATCCCACAATTTCGTGCAGTACCTTCTTAATACAGAAAGTGTGCAAAAATTAAAACGTTTATGGGTAAACTGATGATCAAAGCAATAATAAAACAATATAAGCGTTTCTGTTTACCTGAATTATAGACCAGCGAGCTACGTGGATGCTACAAGTACAATTTTGAATCAATAGGTTTCTTTATTGCTGGGTTGATTGTACCTTGCCCGTAATGTTCTTATGGGGCCCGGGCGACGCAGCCCTCCTGGCTCCACTTCGTGCCTGAGAAGCAGCTACACCTTGAGCAGTTGGATGTTTAGCAATTAAGGGTATTAATTCTTCACTGGAGTTAAATTTGTGGCGAACCCCATCAGGTGTCATGACTATTATATTGCCGTTTCGAGTCCAGCATGCACGAGCGCCGAAGTGCTGCCTCGCCCTGGTGAACACTGTCTGTCTAGTTTTAGTGAGGAACTCACGCAGTGATATTGGTGTACCTTTGAATGCTGTTTTCATTCTCCAGATAGAGTTCCTGAGGTCAGTGCTGCGGAATCTTACTAAGATGGGTCGGTTTTTTTCATTTTTGGAGGTCCCCAGCCTGTGACAGATGGTGAGGGATTCCGCAGAGTGGTCCTTCAATTGCAGTTTATTATGCAAAATATCTATAATGATTTTACTGCTGTCCTCACCCTCAGACTCGGGGACTCCCATAAATAGAAGTGATTTGCATCGATGCCTTGTTTCCATGGCATCAACAGCCTTGGAGCACTCATTAATTTGTCTCCGCAGGATACCCAACATGCCGTAGATAAGCTCTCTAAAAGTACGGAACTCCTCCGCTACCTTTGCAACAGTATCCTTAGCATTACCTGCTGATTGAAGTTGTGCCTCCAGTTCCTCCATCCTCCTGGTAAAGCTCTCCTCCAGAGACTTTTGTGCGGCCTCAATGTTTAACAGTTGCGGCATATTGATTGTGTTGATAGTGTGATGCTGGTGGGTGGTGTTCTTCAGATCCTATGATTCACCACATACACTGATGCTAACATAAGTTGTGTACTATAAGGCTGTAAATAACTGTTATTTGAAGTTTTTTTGTTGAAAATGTAAGTATTTAAATTAAAATAAATTTTATGATTTTCAAGTATGTGTCTACTTTTTTTACACCTACCGCCCAAAAAAAAAATTATCGACGTAAACTAAAATTCATTTTTAGTTTTTAAATCTTTCTATATTTAATTACACAGTCTACGATATTAATTTGCGTTTCTAATCTATAACAATTAAAATATAATAATTCTTTACATACCTCTTTGTAATTTACACAAGCATAAGTCTATACATGTATAAATATGGTGCCATCAAAAACATAACTTGTAAAAAAAGCCAAGTCGAGCACAACCCAGTTCTTTTACCGTAAAAAGTATTAAGTAAGATCCATATAATACCATTGAAGAAACTTTTGACTCGAGTTATTATGTAATTAGAAAACTTAACAATATCTTATTGTGCCCATATTAAAAGTAAAAATCTATTGCGGTATAAATACATTTGGCTTAGATTCCAGGGTCGGTCCTAATGTTTGTGTGATCCGCAAATATTTGTTTCGGAGTCTGGTTATTTTCTAAGTATAATATGTATGTATTTACAAAAAAAATGTTTATGTATTTAAATCAGTTGTCTAGTACTCATAATACAAGCTCTGCTTAGTTTGGGATTAAATGATCTTGTGTTTACGATGTACTTAGTTACTGCTACTAACTCAAATTTATAGATATTTCCACAACGAATTTATAGGGGGTCGAAAATGTATTGTTTCGAGAAAAGCATTTTACGGCCGTTTTGTTCGACTTGGCGGGGGCACTGCCGAGCTTTCAAATACATTCGTGTTATAAACGATGTCAACAGAGAAGACTCCAGCCTGCGGCGGTTTGAGTACGGTCCCCGCACAGACAGAACGCTTTGTCCTTTAATTACACGTATATTAAACACAACCTAAGTCCCGCGGTGTTGCCCGCGTTAGCGAAGCCAGTCTATAAAAAATAGCCTAATTTACTCGTTCGGTCATCAGCTATCTACCAGAGAAAGTCTCGTAAAAATCAGTACAGCCGTTCTAGAGATGAACAAACAGACAGACTGACAGACAAAAATTTAAAAAATTGCTTTTTTGCTTTCATTTTCATTTAATAAACTGCCTCGTTGGCCTAGTGGTTAGCGTTCCGGGTCTCGAATCCCGGGTCGGGTCAAAAAGTATTTTTGGGATTTTCTTAGGAAATTCCTAATAACTGCCCTGCGTTTGGAAGTTTGGCGGTGATTTACGCCCGTGCCTCGGAGAGCACGTAAAGCCATCCCGGTTGTCATGAACATCTATGGTAATCGTTATTGGGAAGTCAGTGCCCTCAAATATACTGACAACTAGTTCAATCTTCGAATTTCTCCCTTAGGGTTGCGGAGGTCCGATGCCAGTCGCTCCATGAAAAAACTGATATTCAGGTAAAACCGGTTGAACTAGTAGCCGACCACAAATAAACTTGAGAATAATGGCTAGGAGGATGATTTGCATTTAATAAAAAAACTGATTATGTATTTGATATTCCATACAGACACTATTACAATTCAATTTTATTTACTTGTATATATGTTTTACATATAAAAGTAATTAATTGCCTTGTGCTTTTCAACTTAGGGATGTACAAATAAATTCTCTTAATTAGGGTTTTCAATTCTACGTTAATTGTTTCAGCAATAACCTTTGTTAAACGACCCTAGAAAATTGGATTGTATTTTTACTAGTTGAGACCCGCGTTGTAACAACGAGGAACGAATCTAGTCAAAAAAAGCTGCCAAGTGCGAGTCGGACTCGCCTATGAAGGGTTCCGTAGCAGCAAGTAACATCATATAAAAGTTCTTGTAGTACATTGTAATTTTGATCGATGTTTTAATAATAGTCTATTGATTGAATGAAAGGTAAATTGCGGTTTACGATTGATGACGTATTAAAAAAAAACTACTGACTAGATCTTGTTCAAACCAATTTTCGGTGGTAGTTTACATGGTAATGTACAACATATATTTTTTTAGTTTTATCACTCTCTTAGTTTAAAAGTTACAGGGGGGGGGGACACACACACATTTTTCCACTTTGGAAGTGTCTCTCCCGCAAACTATTCAGTTTAGAAAAAAATGATATTAGAAACCTCAATATCATTTTTAAACACCTATCCCTAAATACCCCACACGTATAGGTTTGATGAAAAAAAAATTTTCGACTTTCAGTTCCAAGTATGGGGACCCCCAAAATGTATTGTTTTTTTTCTATTTTTATGTGAAAATCTTAATGCGGTTCACAGATTACATCTACTTACCAAGTTTCAAAAGTATAGCTCTTATGGTTTCGGAAAAAAGTGGTTGTGACATACGGACGGACAGACAGACAGACATGACGAATCTATAAGGGTTCCGTTTTTTGCCATTTGGCTACGGAACCCTAAAAACAGTAGTCTCGGTTACTCCTTGTTACATCAACTATCTGTCAGTAAAAGTCCCGTCGAAATCAGTTCAGCCGTTTCGAAGATTATCCGGAACAAACAGAAAGATAGGTATTTTGTCGTAGTTAACGTATTTATTTACGATGGCCGATGGTAACCTCGAAAGATTGATGGTCTGCGCGTATTGCGCTGGGTAGACCAAATTTGCTCCTCCCTCAGCAGCACGCTCCATCCTGCATACTGTTCAAAACTGAGACAAATGGCTAACTGCGCCAAACACTGATAAGTACGGTCACGACCCTCAAAATTGAGGATAACGACGCAACTAGAATTTAGTAAAAACTGATCATTTGATTATTACAAACAAACATTATCATAAACAACCCATAACGTCCCACTGCTGGGCTCGCGTCGTCTCATAAGAGAAGGTTAAGGACATACGTCCCCACGCTGACCGAGTGCGGGTTGGGGACTGCCAAGACACGTTGTTGCTACGTAATCTTGCTGTTGGATGTTTTTAAGCCCACCCAAGGCCTCCAACTAAGCTTTACTACTGTAACCTTATGATAACAACCGGGACCAACTGCTTAACGTGACCTCCGAATCTTTTTTTTTCTTTTTAAAGACAACTCCCGCATTAGGAATATAAATTCCTGTGTCGCGGGGACTTTACAAACATACATGAAACGGACACAAAGAACACCCAGACTCAGAACAACAAATTGTGAATCACACAAGTGTTATCCTACGTGGGATTTGAACCCACGACACTTGGCGCAGTAGGAAGCGGTGTGGCGACCGCTTAAGCCACTAGGCCAACCGTGCAGTCAAGAATCGTGAAAACGCTCATTACATAACATGCCACAAACGGTCACCCATCTAGGTACGGACCGCGCCGCCGTTGCTTACCCTCGGTGATTGTTTCCAGTCACCTAAGGCGCTTTTTGCGTACCTAATAAATCGTTGGTTAGTTAATAACACATCCTTCGTCCCCGTAACGCCATCTATCGAACGCCCTAAGCTCATAAAGTCTCTAAAATATAATGGCCGATATAATAATTATAAATTCAGTTGGTATTCGGGTGTAGTCCCTTTCTTACGATCTCATTACGGCAAACGAGAAACATTGCCTGGCTTAATAAGGGCCGCAGTTGTATTTATTGAGTTCAAGAAGAATTAATTCTGGTAGAATATTTTGAGAGAAGATGTAGGCAGAATTTATAAGTGCTTATAGTCGAGTAACCTTAGGTAATTGGAAACAATCACCGTGCCTAGATGGGTGACCGTTTGAAGCATGATAATATGTTATGTGCGTTTCCGGGATACGGAGGTCATGCTAAGCAGTCGGTCCCGGTTGTTATCATAAGATTGAAGTCGTGAAGCTTAGTTGGGGTCCTTCAACATCCAACGGCAAGAACGAGCCACAACGGTTCTTGTCAGTCAGTCAGTCCCCAACCCGCATTAGGCCAGGGTGGGGGCCTATGGCCTTAAGCCTCTCCTGAAAGAAGACCCGAGCAATTATGGGTTATTGATTGATAGGCAGAATGTAAAACTGGGTTTGCTTCACGTCAATTTTCTACGTCGTCTGACGCACAACATCATCGAGTCCCAAACTAAGCAGAGCTTGTATTATGGGTACTAAACAACTGATATAAATACATAATCATACTTTTTTTTGTAAATACATACATATTATACATAGAAATCACACAAACTCCGAAGCAAATATTTGCATAATAATTCATGAAAGTCTTATATATAGAAAAAAAAATAATATCAAGTAAACGATTAATATAACAATATGTCTGTATGTTTTCCTCTTCAAAGGTCAACATAATAAGTATTTTGTTTTTCAATAAGCAGCAACTACAACCCCTTATAATATTCTCAAAAAATATCACGGATATAAAGCTTATCTTAACCCCGAGAATCCCAAATCGGATTACGGATCACCGAGGGATTTATTTGGGAAATTCCCGGGTTGATTTTTACTTATTTTGCTATTGAAACCATCAAATTATTTCTATGTGAGACTTGTTACGCTAGCAAGTCGCCCAATTTGAGAGTTCTTAGCTGAGTTGGACTCGCAACAGTTCAGGCAGGCGCTGGGAGGGGCCCAGAACGAAATCCATTCCCTGGACTCCTACCAAAAGACAGGCGCAGAGAGGTCACACCGTGTGGTTTTAGTTGGTTCGATTCCGACACACCACCCCGCCATAAACCCCAGGCGGGGTGACGGTGCGACGGGATTGCCACACGTATAAAAAAGCACGCTTAGATTGGGCTGTTTTTGTAAAGTCAACTTCCGAAGTCAACTCATAAATCCTGTGATGCATGAAACGGACCCATGGGATTTCAACCCACTACACTCAGCGCTGTTGAAAAGGCGTGGCGTCTGTTTAAGCACAATGCCGTTAACGTGGTTAATAATCTTCGAAACAAGTTCAAATCGTGTCAAAATTTGAACTCAACTGGTGCTTTCCGAGTTATTTAAAAGTAAGTCTTTCTGTCTGTTACGCGTTCACGGCTATACCGTTGAACATAGTATATGATATATGGTATGGTATGGAAACACTTTGATTATTGAGGAACAGACATACACACGAACACGAACTGAAATTCAAGGTTGAACTAGTTGTCAGTATATTTGAGGGCACTGACTTCCCAATCACAATTGCAACACATGGTTATGACAACCGGGACCGACGGCTTACCTGCTCTCCGAGGCACGGGCGAGCATCACCGTAAAATTTTCATACTCCGGGATGTTATTAAGAATTTCTTAGAAAACCCAACACAGTTTTGACCCGACCCGGGATTCGAACACGCTAGACTAACAAGGCAGTGGAGTCAAAAGAAATATATAATAAATTAATTAATAAATAAATATTTTGGACATCTTACACACTCTTATCTAGTCCCAAAATAAGCAGAACTTGTGTTATGTTATAATAAAGAATAGTTGGTGATATTGCTCTCTTATGATAAAATTTCTTTCTCACAATAAAATATTCATCAGATACAAATCTCCCGTCTCTTTCTAACACTGTGTTGTGAAAGAGATAGATATATTTTTTGAATCCTCATAACTACAATTGGATTGGACACGTCTCAATATGACTTCGTAACAATCAATTGTGTTTATTGAATAGGAATAGAGAATGAGTGGAGTAGCTGTTTATATTATACTAGCTATGTACCGCGGTGTTACCCGCGGTTATTGTAGTAAATCGCGAGAAACGGAACGAGGCTAACTTGAAGAATAGATATTGAATAATATATATTGCTTTTTTGATAAATAAATAAATAAATGTTTCGGACATCTTACACACAACATCATCTAGTCCCAAACTAAGCAGAGCTTGTATTATGGGTACTAAACAACTGATATAAATACATAAAAATACTTTTTTTTTGTAAATACATACATATTATACATAGAAAAACACCCAACAAATATTTGTGGACCACACAAATATTTGGTCCGACCCGGAATCGAACCCGAGACCTCTTGATCAGCAGCCGCATACGCTAACCAATAGATCAACATGGCAGTCGATAAAATAAATCACCGACATTATTCGTTACCTATTTATTTGACTACTGGAGACCCAATAATTCTGCACCATTCTCCCGGCCTCCGAAAGCCCCGAATCCGAAGAATTATCTAACCAGTTCGCCATGGTATGGGTCACCACGCTACATTGTCTATCCTCACAATGAGGATGGTGGCCCCTACTATTAGATTCTACTCATGCTTTCCATCAGGCAGAGTACACAGAGTCAGAGTCGCTTTGGTAGGCTTTAATATAAAAAAACACAAATGTATAGATGCGTCTCCACAGTTTTCTTGTTCCTTAACGTATTCCTGTAGAGACCGTCAATTTGATTAGTCAAGTGTCAATACTAACTTGTTAGACATATGGATCAACAAACAGACGAGACTGATTTTGTATTGACTCTTAGTATCACCCACTATTTGATGACTTAAAATTATGATCACAGAAATTGCATCAGGTGATTATAACTGCCTCGTTAGTATGCGACTGCTAATCAAGAGGTCTCAGGTTCAAATTCCCGGGTCGGATCAAAAGGTAATTAGGAAATTCCTAATAGGAGCCCGGAGTTTGGAAGTTTGGCGGTGATTCACGCCCGTGCCTCGGAGAGCACGTAAAGCCGTCGGTAACGGTTGTCATGAACATCTATGGCAATCGTTAATGGGAAGTCAGTGCCCTCAAATGTACTGATAACTAGTTCAACCTTCGAATTTCAGTTCTCCCTTAGGGTTGCGGAGGTCCGATGCCAGTCGCTCCGTGGAAAAACTGATATTCAGGTAAAACCGGTTGAACTAGTAGCCGACCCCAAATAAACTTGGGAATAAAGGCTAGGAAGATGAACTTGCATCAGGTGATTACAATAACTGAGGGTCAGCAAGGATGGTGAGGTCTGTACGTGTCTCCGTGATTCGAAGGTCAAGTTAAGCAGTAGGTTTTGGTACTGGTCGGACTGCCTTGTTGGTCTAGTGGCTGCTGATCAAGAGGTTTCGGGTTCGATTCCCGGGTCTGACCAAATATTTGTGTGATCCACAAATATTTGTTTCGGAGTTTGGGTGTTTTCTATGTATAATATGTATGTATTTACAAAAAAAAGTATGTTTATGTATTTATATCAGTTGTTTAGTACCCATAATGCAAGCTCTGCTTAGGGACGTTGTGTGTAAGATGTCTCTCACAGAAGACTTAAAATGAGAGCATTTTTACTGCCGTATTCCGTTGCCGAGTGTGAGACCGGAGGCCCAAAGATCCAGAAGCCTCTCACTAGTGTGGGCCACCATACTGCATTGTGTGCACTCACAATGACCACAACTCTTGGATTCTACTTATGCTTTCCACCAAGTAAAATAGAGTAAAAAAAGCCAAAATATTTAGGCGGATATCCGGATAATATACAATTTCCGGATATCCGGTAACCGGACAAACTAAAACAAATATATCTACATTTTAACGTACACTGCATTTCTAAACGCTTTCAACATAAGCTTTTAAGCGAACTACTAAGCACTATAGTACTTAGCAGAGAGCGTACAGCAGGTACGCTGAATGAACATATTCCAAGTTTGAAAGTTTTATTAACTGCCTCGGTGGCGCAGTGGCAGCGTATGTGCTTTGCTCGGATTCGATTCCCGGGTCGGACCAAATATTTGTGCAAATATTTGTTTCGGAGTTTGGGTGTTTCCTATGTATAATATGTATGTATTATAAAAAAAGTGTTTCTGTTGTCTAGTACCCACAATACAAGCTCTGCTTAGTTTGGGACTAGATTTCGTTGTGTGTAAGATTTCCGAAAATATTTATTAACTTCTAAAATACGTTCAAAATAACACCTTAAAGCGTTTAAATAAGAGTTATTTTTGTATATCAAACAGTTTCTTATAAACCTGATATATTTATCAGGTTTATAAGAAAGGGCGATGGTGGTTGCTATTGCAACCACCATCGCCCTTAGAGTCATGTATTTCAAGAACAACTAATTACAGATAACAGGAGATAGAACCTGACTTTAAGTATGTTTCCCCCTCCAGGTTATAATGCAGAGGGGGAAGTGAGCCTCCTGTAAGGCCTTATAGTTTCTCCAAGGATCTATATACTGAAATTAATCTAAATCGATTCAGCGGTTTAGCCGAGAGAGCGTTATAGACAAACATAGAGACACAGTTACTTTCAAATTCATAATAATAGTATGGATTTCATTTTCATTTATACCATAAAATATATTTCGTCTTTCCAAAACGACAAAAACTTCAATCAATATTGTTATAACGATTTGTTTAATCGCAAGCGACATCCCTAATCCCTAGGGTTGTCAGCAATACTACTTTGTCATGTATAAAATGAACAATTTGTTTTTATTACGTGCCAACCATCGGAGACATTACCAAGGGTTGTCACAAACTGTTATTAAATATTAAACTTTAATCATTACCATTAGAGTTTCAAATGTAATTTTCCTTTCCTGAATTAACTTTATTTAAACTTTATACAAGCATTTTGTGTAATAAAGTGATATTATTATGTTAGAAACTTTTACGGTTTTACTGAATTAACCGTAATATAATTATATGGTTGGTTACAGAAAT
Organism: Phragmatobia fuliginosa; assembly: GCA_932526445.1. NCBI lineage: Eukaryota > Metazoa > Arthropoda > Insecta > Lepidoptera > Erebidae > Phragmatobia > Phragmatobia fuliginosa. The sequence continues at coordinate 661,853 of OW052083.1, read as the reverse complement.
ATTGTAATAATCATCACATATAGTCAACTTGCTTTCGTCCGCGGCTTCACTTGTATGTCAGTTATTAAAACTATAGAGCAAGAGCCCAGAGCCGCCAGACCTACGTCATTAGTGCAAAGCTGAAATTTTCAGGATTATTAGTACAATGTCTTGTTAAGATGTATGTGTACCCATTAGCTTGAAAGCGGGGCCGTTTCTGAGATAGCGCGAAGTACAGATAGATAAAAATATTACTTACCTACGTTAAAGGTGCAAAGCTAGTATTTACATATTTTTTCAAGAATATTATTTAAAATTAAAATTCATTACTGCCAGACACTTTCCGTGGGCCATTACTTCTGCCAGACGTCTTGAAAGTTGTGAAAAAATTAGGTAAACTACGTTATAGTAGCAAACCTAAATTTTATACATATTATCTAAGGTACTATTTTAAGACCCTTTGTATGACCAATCCAAAAAGCGTGTAAAAACCATTTAATATTTTACAATTATATTCTTGAAATAATACCAAAGATGATATACCTCAGCTTCCTAATTACTACAAATATATGTCTGGGGGGGTGATAGGCCCTTCGGCTGCATACAAAGGGTCTTATGGTATAAAATTTAGGTTTGCTACTATAACGTAGTTTACCTAATTTTTTCACAACTTTCAAGACGTCTGGCAGAAGTAATGGCCCACGGAAAGTGTCTGGCAGTAATGAATTTTAATTTTAAATAATATTCTTGAAAAAATATGTAAATACTAGCTTTGTACCTTTAACGTAGGTAAGTAAGATTTTTATCCATCTGTACTTCGCGCTACCTCAGAAACGGCCCCGCTTTCAAGCTAATGGGTACACATACATCTTAACAAGACATTGTACTAATAATCCTGAAAATTTCAGCTTTGCACTAATGACGTAGGTCTGGCGGCTCTGGGCTCTTGGTCCACTAGCTAATGTTCTTTCTCACTCTGTAGACTATCAGTGTATTAAATTTCATTTAAAACGGTTAATAGTTTTTGGCCTCGTTGGTCTAGTGAATAGCGTATGTGACTGCTGATCAAAAGGTCTCGGGTTCAGATCCCGGGTCGAGCCAAAAAAGTGTTTTTGGGTTTTTCTTAGGAAATTCCTAATAGAGAGAGTTTGGCAGTTTGGCGGTGATAACTAGTTCAATCTTCGAATTTCAGTTCTCCCTTAGGGTTGCCGAGGTCCGCTGCCAGTCGCTCCGTGGAAAAACTGATATTCAGGTAAAACTAGTAGCCGACCACAAATAATATTGGAAATAAGGCTAGGAATAAGAAGTACTTTTGGCGTCAAAGCGCGAAAGACGGAGTTACTTTAGAATTTATAATATTAGTAAGAATGGACAGTGTCTTATGGCCGTATTCACTAACGTTCCCTAAATTTAAAGGGCCACTTAGAGAGAGAGTTAGGTAACTCTTAGTGACATTTTCATTGTCACCAACCTTTAGGAGACACTTAAGTTCTTAGATTTCTCTTTAAAATTAGAGGTCACTTACGTTAGGGGGCTTCTGGTAAGGTGACAATTTGAATGCGGTTGTTGTTTTGGCTACTATTACATGAAATTTCGCCTGCCTTGTTGGTCTAGTGGTTAACATATGCGACTGTTGATCAAGAGGTCTCGCGTTCGATTCCTGGATCTAACCAAATATTTGTTTCGGAGTGTTTTTCTATGTATAATATATATGTATTTACAAAAAAAAGTGTGTTTTTGTATTTATATCAGTTGTTTAGTACCCATAATAAAAGCTATGCTTAGTTTTGGAAAACCTGTAAGAAAACCCCAACAACAACATTAAACAGGGGAATGGGTCGGCCTTTTCTTATTTTTTCTTATTAAAAGGAGGGAGGAGGTCAGAAATTAGTCAAAATTGTCTTACATGATAAATGAAAAGCCCTTTATATGAAACCTAATATTCCACCTACCCGCAGTCAACAATTAACTCCCGTTGAAATCAATACCGCATAGCAATAATGCAATACAAAAATAAAAGCATTAACAAAATTACGGACAACCCTAATTCAATCTCCTTACCAGCACTCAATGTAATAGACTAACATACACATAAAACTATTTATAATAATAGTGGGCACCCTAGCTCGAGTGCCAACCCTAACGGTTATTTTATTGAATTATGTAATGTATAGCGGCAGTGTGTGATGATTTAGCGATAGTTTTGCTCCTTAAGTAATGATTTTATTGAGAACTAGCTAAGTTACGCGGCGTCACCCGTAGTAAATTGTAAATTGCGAGAAAGGACGCGAATTGAAGGTAGTCTGTAAAAATTATCTTAGTTATTCCTTATGTTATCAGCTTGTGGCGACTTCCACTACAGCGCGACGAAAACATAAGACAGCGCTATCTAGCGAAAAAACACGGAACTACAATGAAAAACACGTAACGATCTATACGGAGTAACTACTAATCCTGAATCGCGAAAGTGACATTCTCGCGCCGATTAGCATATATACAACAAGCCAACTGTTGGGCAGTAGCTCGCAAGGCACGATCAGCTCGCCTGGTCGGAGGATCCTCCCTTTGTGTTGGAGGAATACGTCACCCGTTCCTCCACAAGCTTTCTGACAGGATAAGTAACGACAACAAACGATCCAGCCGTTCCAGAGATTAGCCGGAACAAACATAGAGATGGATAGAGGGTCCGTGTGGTGACGGATTAAGAATACAAAGTGTCACCACCCCTATTCATTATATGGGTGTCGTAAGAGGCGACTAAAGGAACAAAATAAGCAGCTAACATCACTGCCAAGAGAAGGAAAACTTGAAACAAACCCTTTACCAACCCGTCTGGCCAGCGTGGTATAGTAGGCCAAAACCTCCTTTCAAAGGAGAGGCCTATGTCCAGCAGTGGACTGAAGGCTGTTGATGATTGATGATGATGATTAATTTGATATTACAAACAGACACTTTAATTTTATTTGATTGTATATAAGTGTGCCTATGCCACAATAAATTCTTTATTTATTGTTGCAACCCTAGCTTTGATTGTTCTTTAAGAAGTTGCTTTGTTTTCATAGCAATTTTTGATGGTATGTGTTCTCCTAGCCGATTTCACAAACTTATATAGGTAATAAAGACACGCTGATTTCAGCACGAATGGTCCGGCTTGACCGGGGCAGTACATGTATGGGTCACCATACTGTATTGTGTGTAGTGTATGTGTCACTCAGTTATTCATTCACTCGCTCACTGTACTATCTGTGAATTACTGAGAAGGAATCATTGTCATCTCAAGAGTACGTGCGGTCGTGACACAGTTCAGTCAACTCTTAGCGACGATAGCGAGTGGGCGCGAGTCTGCGAGCCGACAATGTAGAAGGATATTTTACTACTCTTAGATTCTACTCATGCTTTTCATCAGGCAGGGTAGAGTCACTTTGATAGGCTTAAATATTTGAATATATATATGTAACGCCGAGGAGCGAAGTTAGTAACAAAAATAGCCTATATTACTCCATCAGCTATTGAAAGTTCCGTCAAAATCGTTTAATTATAATTATTCAAAAATTATTCAATCAATATATATAAAACTGTTCCGTTAGTGACTGACAGACAACGCACAGCCGAACCTACTGGACGCAGGAAGCTGAATTTTAGCATTTGTGTTCCATGAGGAACGTAGGCGACTACTAAGAGAGTATTTTGGAAAATTCTACCCCTAAAGAGGTGAAAAAGACAATCAAAGTTATACATCGCCTTTGCATCGTTACATTGTCCTCCCATTTAATAAAATGCCTAAAACAATGTAACCAAAAATTGTAAAACAATGTTGGAAAAGAGTGTCCATGGAGTTTCTTGTCTGTTCTTCTCCTTGTCTGACTACTGACTGACCACTTGAGGTTTCAAAAGTGCCGTTGTATTGGTTTATTTGAAATAAAAATGGTTTGATTTGATTTGACATCATAATGACACGTAGGCGAAACCGCGGGTGAAAGCTAGTATTGTATAAAAAGACGATAACTCAGCAAAATTTATTTTTTACTATTTTTATCGCTTTATTAATACACATAAAAAGTAATAAAATATTCAAATACAAACTACCCCAGAGGGACAGCACCCTCAAAGGCACTAATTGCTAATAACCCACCCTGTATATCGGGGCGCACTTAATAAAATCACTTTGTGAACACCCTTTGTGTAATATTGCGGAGTTTTTGATTACCCTCCCTGTAACGTAACGACCCTCGGGGGTTCTATTGTTTGGTATTGGTTCGATTCTTGTGTAGTGACATTTTTCTAAATGAGCATACAGATAAAAATTTACATTATTTCGCCCGCGGCTCCGCCCGCGTGTATCTCGATTATTGCAGTAAAAGAAGCTTATGTGTTATTCTGATGTATAAGCTATATTAATGTAAAGTTTCATCCAAATACGTTCAGTAGTTTTTGCGTGAAAAAGTAACAAACATACATACACACAAACTTTCTCGTTTATAATATTAGTAAAGACAATAGTATTGGGTAACATCAATCTGTACTGTGCTTTGTACCATTGAAATTGGGGCAGCGGTTTAGCCGTGAGCGTAACAGACACATTTGTTTCATATTTATAGGTAATAGAAGTATCATATTTTACGTTTGTACTTACAATAAAAGTAGATAAGTTTGTAACTAGGTGGCGTTGTGTTAGATATCCGAAATGTTTATATTATTAATATTCTCTTTATTTTACATATATATACATACTATCTGATGCCCGCGGCTCCGCTCGCGTTCTAGGAGTATGAAAAATATATGTTGGCCAATTTTCAGAGCTACCCGATATGCACACAAAATTTCATACAAATCGGTCCAGCCGTTTCGGAGGAGTATGGCAACGAAAACTGTGACACGAGAATTTTATATATTAGACTAGCTGATGCCCGCGGCTCCGCTCGCGTTTTAGAGGTATCAAAAATAGATGTTGGCCGATTCTCAGACCTACTGAATATGCATATAAAGTTTCATAAGGATCGGTCAAGCCGTTTCGGAGGAGTATGGCAACGAAAACTGTGATACGAGAATTTTATATATTAGATATAAAATAACAATAAAATTTTTAAATATAAAAAATAATAGACCACCGACTTCGGGTACACGGACCAAGAAACCGGTGGTTAGGGCTCCAAAGACAGGAACCTCCTCACTATACGTGCCGTGTCAAGGAGGACTGCCTTCTGCATCAGACCCTTGATCCAGCCATCTAACGTGAGCCTCTTATTATTATTGACATCGGTTTTTACTCGGCCCATTTGCCCGGTTTAAAACACTTCTGCTTACCCCTTCGAGGAATATAGTCGTAATGTTACTAGTCAAATATGTTGTTTGTTTGTTTTACCTGTAACAAGAATAAATAAATACGTTAATATATACAGTTGATATAAGAAAATCTGATATACAAATAAATAAAATGAGAGTGTCTGTATGTAATATTAAATGGACAGTTTTTTTACGAAATGCATATTATTATAAATAAATAAATGACAAATAAATATTTCGAACATTTTTACACACAACGCCATCTAGTCCCCAAAACTAAGCAGAGCTTGTATTATGGGTACTAGACAACTGATATAAATACATAAACATACATTTTTTTTGTAAACACATTCATATTATACATAGAAAACACCCAAACTCCGAAACAAATATTTGCGGATCACTCAAACATTTGGTACGACCCTTGAATCGAATTCGAGACCTCTTGATCAGGAGTTGCATACGCTAACCACTAGACCAACGAGGCAGTGATGATATGATCAGATGATATTTCAGATATGAAAGTATATACGGCGTAACAAAAGAAGCAGCTAACATTACTGGCAAGTGAAGGAAAACTTGAAACAAGCCCTTTTTTTTTTTTTTTTTTTTTTTTTTTTTTTGTGTGTGTGAAAAATCATCATGGACCGTCACCCCACCGGGGGTTACGGCGGGGTGGTGTGTCGGACTTGAACCGACTAAAAAACACACAGTGTGCCCTCTCCGCGCTTCTCCGTTTAGGAGTAGGAGAAGTCCAGGGTGGGATCTCCTTCTGAACTTCTCCAGCGCCTGCCCGCTCCTGATGCGGGCACCGTCTCTGTTGACGACCCTCTCTTAGGCGGCGTCCGGCACACACCGACGCCGCCCCATCGCGGCTGGCCACATAATGCGGATGGAGGGATAACCCGTCCCGTCCACCCGCGGCCACACTCAAGGCGGCATGAGGCGCAGATGTTCGCGCCTCCGCCGCCCGAGTCGCCGGCGGCGAATCTGGTCCGATTGGATGTCGTCCTCTCGGGCCTTCTCCGCCACCTCCTTCTGCAAGATTACGTCCTCGCAGAAGGTTGCGACCGCGGTGAATGCGCTCTCGCTGCCGACCATGGAACGAACGACGGCCGGCAGCGAGAGATCCCCTCCGATGACTGCAGTGAGGACCCGGCGCTGCGTCTCCCATGCGGGGCAGACCGCCAGCGTGTGATGAGCCGTATCCTCACTGCAGTCGCAGTGGTGGCAGGCGGGACTCAATTCCCTCCTGGCGACCGAGTGCAGGTACTTTCCGAAGCAACCATGCCCGGAAAGAACCTGCGTCAGTCGGAAGGTAAGGGTCCCGTGCTGCCGCACTGCCCATTCGCCGATGACCGGCTGAAGCGCCTCTACGGTGGCGAAGCCAGCACGTGGAGTCTCCAGCCGGACCGACCAGCGATCCATCGTGGCTCGGTGAGCGGCTTCGCGCCACTCGCGCACGTCCTCGGGCGGAGGTCCAACTCCACCACTCTCCGCCCGGTAGTTAGCCACTCGCCGATAAACGTCGGCGAGCACTTCCGCCTCCAAATCCCACGGGGGTGTTCCGGCCAGGGCGCACGCCGCCTCCGTCGATACGGTGCGGTAGCCCCGTATGGCTCTGACCGCCAGAGTTCTCTGAGGCCGCCTGAGGCGCGCCCTATTCTGCTCGGTCAGAGCCGCCGCCCACACCGGTGCACCATAGAGTGCCATAGACCGGACAACCCCCGTGTACAGCTGCCTCGTGGCGACACTGGCTCCTCCCAGATTGGGCAAAAGACGCCCAAGGAAGGAGGCAGTGCCGATCAGCTTCGGAGCAAGCTGTTGGAAGTGCTCGTCGAAGAGCCACCTACCGTCTAGGACCAGACCCAGATACTTTAAGTGGGCCCGGACCGGTACGAGGACCGAGTTGACCTCGATGGAGGCGCCGGCGGGTGGACCACGACGGGGCCCATGGAAAAGTAGGGCTTCCGTCTTTTCTAGGGCCACCCGCAAACCTAGCGCCTCAATGCGCCCGACCACCAGGGAGACTCCTGTGGTGGCCAGGCGTGCCGCCTCTTCAAAGGTCGACCCCCGGGCTGTCACTAAAGTGTCGTCGGCGTAGCAAATTACACCGACGCCGGGGGGGAGACGCCCTCGCAGGACCCAGTCATACCCCATGTTCCACAGGAGTGGTCCGAGGACAGACCCCTGTGGAACACCGCACGACATGGCCCGACGTCTCAAGACTCCTTCTCGGTCCTCGTACATGACAGTACGCTCCGTCAGATAGTCTGCCACTAGCCGCCCCAGGTATTGCGGCACTCCGTGGTACTGGAGTGCGGCCCTGATGCAGCTGAATGGCAGACTATTGAATGCGTTGGCGATGTCCAACGACACCGCCAACAGCACGTCGCCGCAGCCCACCGCCTGTTCAGTCGCGGCCTTCAGACGCAGAATTGCGTCGACCGTCGAACGCCCCTCCCGGAATCCAAATTGGGCGTCCGACAGATCGGGGCCCACCTCGCGCAGGTGCCGGACGATGCGGGCATGGAGCACCCTCTCGAACAGCTTACCCGCCTACTTGAAACAAGCCCTTTACCAACCCGCCTGGCCAGCGTGGTATAGTAGGCCAAAACCTCCTTCCTAAGGAGAGGCCTATGTCCAGCAGTGGACTGTTAAAGGCTGTTGATGATGATGATGATACCAAAAAAAAATGAATTGAAAAAAAAATGCGTATGTCTCTCTGTACTTGTTCCGGATGATCTCTGAAAGGGCTACGTCTATTTGACTTGATTTTCACTAGCAGATAGCTGACAGCAGACGGAGTAACTTAGCCTTTTTTTTTAATTAGCATAGTAACACCGCGGGTAATACCGCGGCACTTAACTAGTACGATGACCTCCGAAACGATCTAACAGATTTTAACATTTTCTTTTATTATGTGTTCTAAGCAGAGCTTTGTCATTACAACATTGCGGATAACACCACGCGGCACAACTAGTGTATAGTGTATAATATGTAAAGACACAAGTAACTACCAAATATTTTGCCACCTTATTAGTACAAACTTGAATGACAACTCTCCAGAGAACAGGGTGACCATGATAACGATGAATCCCGCGGGACAGTCTATAATTACGAGAGGGTTTTGTGTCAATGTGGTGTATGTAGGGTAGCGGAATAACTAATAATATATGCACCCCTGTGGTCAAAGAGACCACCCTTGGGCTCCTGTGAAGTGTTAATCTTGGGGGTTGGGTAGCAGTTATGTGGTTTATTGTTTTATTTATTTGATACAGATAAATGGCCTTGTTGCTACTGCCGATCAGGTTTCGGGTTCGTATCCCGGGTCGAGCTATTGTTGGGTTTACTGTTACAAGAAATTTCTAAATAACAACCAAACAAATTTCTAAATATAGCAGTTTGGTGGTGTTTTATGTGCTTTGGAGAGCACGTTAAGGGGCTGAAAACCAAAATAGAGGTAAATAAAGATCGTTTTGTATAAAAACCTATCGCTCATATCATTACCAAAATCAATGTCTTTATAATTGAACATATTCCTCACATAGTGGTTATTTCCAAAACACGATTTGAAAAACTTCAATCGATAAAAAAAATAATCAAAGTAGCCTCTGAAAATAGTTAAATTTTGACTATACACAGTTGTGCTTTAAGTAATGTAAATGAAATTAAGTAAAATTGTGTATCATATGTAACTGAAGGAAATGGTTAACTTTTTTTTTTTTTTAAATTGCAACATTTACAAAAAATAACGAATTTTGTGGTTTGGCACTTACGCCCTTCTATTTCAAGCGCTTTTTCTCTTTCACTCCTATGGAGAACGACAGTGAGCGCTGAGGCGCGCTGCTAAACGGACCTATGTCGCTCGACTCGCGCTCTATATTTAGCTGATAAATCTAAAAAACTTTATTAAAAAACAAAACAAAATCATATTATGATGGAGGCTATAAGGTAAGAATAATTTATTTTATTAATAAACTTATAATTTGATTGACATGTAAGATTATTTAACTAGATATCCTTACAAAGACGTAATGTAGTTTCATAACCCTAAAAACTGTCAACTGTGTAGTGGAACAAGCTTAAGCTAGAGACACATTATCGGAAGCGGCTAATGGACGCGGCTGATAGCCGTGATCTAGAGTATGAACATACACTCAGCTGTGCAAACTATCGGACGTAAGTCGTGGACAGACTGACCTTGAGCGTTCGGACGTCCGACAGAAATCTGGCACAAGACCGACTGACGAGACTGTGCACACTTATTTTTCCACTAAAATCAATTTATTATCATAAATATGTATATTACTGAGTCAATATTTTAATACATTTAATGAAAATATATTACCAAGGCACTCTATCAGTGTTTTAATAAAATAATGTACAATTTACAGTCGCGGCTGTTAGCCGCGTCCGTCAGCCGCGTCCGATAATGTGTTTCCAGCTTTAGTCTTGAAGAACGTAACATACATAGACTTACAAAAGTCGTAGACTCTGCCATTTTAGTTACACAATGTATCATATGATGGCCTTATTTTATGGATAGTCATTTTTGATAGTGTATCTAACCGCATAATATTATCATCGTAATAATTAAGCAATAAAGATATTAAATTAAATAAGTACTATTATTTAATCACAGGTTGCAAAATGTGGAATTCTCACAAAATGTTCAATGTTCTGAAGTTCCAAGGTAAGAACTGTAAAATACTGCACGTCCTGAAATGACACTCAAATCTAACTAACAATTCATGGACTATTTATTTACAGCAAAAGAAGACTATTGGAAAATAGCTCTGAAGGTGATGGACCGCAGAATGTAGTTTTGCATCATACACAAATCACATACTCGCTGAGCTCTGACGGTATCGTCGCGTTCATAATAGTTTCATATTATATACTATGACTGTATTGTTTGGCAATAATATTGTTAGAATGTATGTTGGTAAAAAGACAGTGTATATTGTTTTGTAAACTGGATTAATATTAAATAAAAAATACTACATAAATAAAAAATAAATAAATAATTAAATTGCATAAGTTGATAAAAAATGATATGCAATAGCTTTACCGCGGCAGTCTCCGAGTGCCACATGACTTTTTTTATCATACCATTACGATAGCATTTTTATTTTGCCCTATCTAAAATATTCTAAAGCCCTGTGTTAAAAGCAGAGTGCAAATTCAAAGACGAATATTAGTTCTCGGAGACTGTGGTAGTACCGATAACGAACCGCGTCTCAAACGTGGCGCTGCTTTATCGAACAAAAAGGGGCGTATCCATTGCTCAAGGTCATTGGCTGCACTCAGCGTCTTAAGCCGTCGCTATCGACTGTCATGAACATCTATGGTAATCGTTATTGGGAAGTCAGTCCCCTTAAATATTGCGATGCACTGTGGAGGCCCTCTGCCCCATCTAAGGGTAAGTAAGTAGTTTAACCTTCGAATACTTTAAAGAGTAAGTCATCAGCATTCAAATTCTGGGTCTGACCAAGTGTTTGTATGATCTACAGATATTTTTTTCTTAGTTATGGGTTTTCTATGTTTGATATGTATATTTTACAAAAAAATATTGTATAAGTATTTTATCAGTCAATCTAAGTTTTATACAAACTCTGCTTACCTTGAAGCTAGATAGCATTGTGTGTTACATGTCAGAAATAATATCCCTACTAATATTATAAATGCGAAAGTAACTCTGTCTGTCTGTTACGCTTTCACGCCTAAACCACAGAACCGATTTTGATGAAATTTGGTATGAAGATAGAACTGAACTTGGTAAAGGACATAGGATACTTTTATCGCGAAAATAAAGGTAGAAGGGTTTGAAATAGGGGTCGAAAGTTTGTGTCGAAGTTCCTTATTATCAAACATAAAATCATGTAAGATTGTTTAACCTACCCTTACCGTGTCGATATAAACGAATCCCACGCGGGCGAAGCCGCGGGCGGAAAGCTAGTTATTAATAAGAGAACAAAAGGCAACAATCTAATAGATAAAAAGTATAATTCTAGAAAACTCTCTAGACAGCATGTAATAATTTACAGAACACTATTACAGCATGTGACCTTAATAAATAATTCGTCCACAAGGGTAGTACGTTAAAAAATTAAAATTAATCCACCCAAACTAAATTAAATCCAGATAAAGTTACCAAAACAAATTATAAAAGGATCGTCCCAACCTATAAAATTTAAATCACGCCGACCACGTGTAGGTACTCCATGCTAATCCCCACGAATAGCGGACAAATCCTCTTCGACACGCGGCTGACACACACACAATATCGTACAGATAGTCACACATGCTCGATATGTATATTTGCTCAGAGATTATCGTCCGCGCGCCCAATTACTGGTAGCGGTGTTCAAATACGATGGGGAGTGCGGTTGCGATGTATCAGTATACAGGGTGTCAAATATAAAAAGATTTTCGGTTTACACTCTCCATTATTTATTAAGGCAAGCCTTGGTCTTTTAAAGGATTCAAACGATTTTGACCAGTGGTTAATGCAACGATATTTGATGACACATGAAATAGATTCAAGATTTACAAGAAAAAGCTTCCTTAGGTGTAACTAAATCATCATTTGCAGCATTTATTTAGCAACTAGCTGGTGGGCTAGTTTTCAGTCAGTGGGATCCCGCAAGCGACGTACGACCACTCTTCCCTGAGAGGAGACCCAATCCCAGCACTGAGACATTATGGGTTGTTGATGATTGATGATGGTGGTTTGGTTTGACCCTCGGATTTACGAATCCAGCTTCTGTCACTCGTCATGCGCAAACCATCACTTCAACTGGTATTTAGACGTCCTACACTACGTCACTTCACTACCTCTTAACCAGATCTGAGTCAAATATCTTTTGATATTTCGATTTAATTTAATAACAAAGCAGTTTTTTTTTATTATGAGTCTTCTAGGACGCCTTAGATTGGCATAGGAGCAATTTTTACCAAAAATAGAAATTAAAAACAAGACACATAAATCAAATACCCTGTATGCCTTCTGAGGTCTTCAGCAGCACCCTACTGATATATTTGTGACATAAATGAAGGGTGTATTCAAATGCTATTGTGTGGTCACCCCATTTTAAAACACACTTGGTATGGGACAGCCGCAGTTTTGTCACGGATCGAGAGCTTTTCAACTATATTTATTGGTTTATTATTATGATAGAAAGCATCGAAATGGGGTCGGCATTTTGTAGTTTTTTATGGGTCTGTTTAAGTGGTTTTTATGCGTGAACTGTTCTTGCAATATTCTTGTTAACTAACCAGATAGATAAATATTTATTGGTGAAGTAGTTTTGGAGTTAATTGCGTTAAACAGACAACATTCTTGTAAGATAGATTATATAATACTAGCTGAATCCCGCGGTGTTACCCGCGATTATTAAAATTGCGACTATAATTTGAGATTTAAACTATCCTATCTCTCAAGTTAGATCGAACTGCACATGGTGTGCGAATTTTATTATAATCGGTTAAGTGGTTTAGAAGTCCATTGAGGACAAACATTGTGACACGAGATTTATATATATTACTAGCTGATCCGGCGAACTTCGTACCGCCCGAATTTGAAATCCCATAGCTTGTTCGCAGCGCCACCTACCGGGTTCTATAATTTGAGATTTAAACTATCCTATCTCTCAAGTTAGATCGAACTGCACATGGTGTGCGAATTTTATTATAATCGGTTAAGTGGTTTAGAAGTCCATTGAGGACAAACATTGTGACACGAGATTTATATATATTAAGATAATACATATATTATAAATAAATAAATAAAAATAAATAAATATTTCGGACATTTTACTCACAACATCATCTAGTCCCAAACTAAGCAGAGCTTGTATTATGGGTACTAAACAACTGATATAAATACATAAACATACATTTTTTTGTAAATACATACATATTATACATAGAAAACAACCAGACTCCTAAAGAAATATTTAAGGATCACACAAATATTTAGTCTGATTTGGGAATCGAACCCGAGACAGACTAAATGTTGCGAGCATATGCGATGTTGCGTGTAAGTTGTCCGAAATAGTCCGAAATGTTATATCAAATGATTAGATATTTACAAAATGCATTTCAAAATATATATATAAAATCAAAAAGAGCAATTTTTTAAATATTGATCTGTCCGTCTGTTTGTTGTGGCTAATCTCTGGAACGGATGGTCCAATTTTAACGAAACTTTAACTGACGGGAAGCTAAAGACCTAAGGAATAACTTGTGCTATTTTTCAACTAACTTCGCTGCGTGGCGTTACTCGCGATTGACAATAAAAACCGCAGGACTCGGATTACAATAAAATCGGGGGTAGTTTTGCACCCTATTGCTGTGTATTGTTCCCGTTGCGTCGGTACCTCGTTGAAATTAGTCACAATAAGTACTTAACGGCAGATGGGAGATTTTTTTCCAGATTAAATCTTGTTAAGATTATTTTTTGTGATGTATCAATACAAGGGTGGTGTACCATGGTATTATTAAGTGGTCTATCATGGTGTACTATTGTGGTTTTCTCTTTTACAAGATTTTTGGTAGTTAGAAGTTGGGTATTTCGTTTAGTTCATGACGAGCTGCACGAGACTGCACGGTTGGCCTAGTGGCTTAAGCTTCCGACTGCGCCTAGTGTCGTGGGTTCAAATCCCACATAGGAAAAAACTTTGTGTGATTCACAATTTGTTATTCTGAGTCTGACTGTTTTTTGTGTCCGTTTCATGTGTTTGTAAAGCCCCCCGCGACACAGGAATTTATATTACTAATGCGGGCGATGATTAAAAAAAAACCAAAAAAATGCGTTCATAGCTAACTGTCCTTAGGTGATTGGAAACAATCACTGATGGTAAGCAACGACGGCGCGGTCAGACCTGGATGGGTGACTGTTTGTGGCATGATGTTTGCGTTTCTGTGATTACGATTCCGAAAGTCAAGTTATGCAGTCAATCCCGGTATTTATCATAAGATAGCAGTCGTGAAGCTTAGTTGGAGACCTTCGGGCGGCTTAAAAACATCCAACGAGAAGATTAGTAGCTACATCGTGTCTTGCCGGCCAGCGTGGGGACGTATGACCTTAACCCTCTCCTGAGTGGGATCCAAGCCCAGCAGTGGGACGTTATGGGTTGTTGATTTTTTTGAATATCGGAAGTATTTTCGACGTACATATTTCTAATCAGCTATAGTTTTAACATTATCAACTAGCTAAACCCGTGGTTTTACCTGCGAAAACAACAGCCTAAAAAAACAGCATTACTCCTTATTCCATCAGCTATGTGCCTGTGAAAGTACCGTCAAAATCGGTCCAGCCGTCCCAGAGATTAGCCGGAATAAACACAAAGACAAAAAAATAAAACTTGCTTTTTTGATGTTACTTACATACTTAATACTACTCGACTACTTGCTCCTTATCATTTTATTCTACTCATGTGAATGTTGTTATCACATTGCTTAAGAGCATGATTTTACTTTTGTAAGTAAAGATTCTACGTGACGAATAAAGGCCATTCTTCTGAGTATGTATACATGTAAAGTGCAGTACACATGTAAAGTAAAGATTAAATATAAAATATTAATTTTAAGATCAAAAGAAAGATCTTTTGATCTTAAAATTAGTATTTTATATTTAATCTTTCGTTACCAGTAATTTGGCCAATATTTGAGCACATATAGTTTTTACCTTTGTTGTAAGTAGATGCTCCTACTATGTTGTACCCACTGAGGCTGTTGTTTTTTTTTTTAATTAGCATAAGTTCTAATTTTTAATCACTATAATTTGCATCAGTCCTCTAACATGGTGTATAGTATATTAGTGGCAGCACCTTATCCCCATATCAGGTTTATAAACATTAAAACTATGTAAACATTGGCGATTTGAAAGGAGTGGCCGCGAGTTTTTATTGCCATGTTCTTTTCTCCGGCTTTACCTATTGTTTGCGAACATGGCATAAATGTACATGTAGAATCTTGACCTGTCACAAGAGATGTATTGCATCCTAAGTGAATAAAGAATTTTGAATTTGAATTTGAATATACTTTGACTGCCTCGTTGGTCTAGTGGTTAGCGTATGCGACTGCTGATCAAGAGGTCTCGGGTTCGATTCCCGGGTCGGACCAAATGTTTGTGTGATCCACAAATATTTGTCTCGGACTTTGGGTGTTTTCTATGTATAATATGTATGTATTTACAAAAAAAAAGTATGTTTATGTATTTATATCAGTTGTTTAGTACCCATAATACAAGCTCAGCTTAGTTTGGGGACTAGATGGCGTTGTGTGTAAAAAATGTCCGAAATATTTATTATTATTATTTTATGCAATTACTTACACTGAATAAGCTGGGTTCAAAAAGTCAGGAATGAGGAAGTACTTCGGCGTGTCAAGAAATCCCGAGAACTCATGAAAAACATCAAGAGAAGAAAAGTAGCCTATCTGGGACATGTATTAAGACATGAGCGTTACCATCTTCTCCAGACTATAATGATGGGAAAGATTGAGGGGAAAAGGCGCGTCGGAAGAAGGAAAATGTCTTGGCTTCGTAACGTTAGACAATGGACCGGGATCGTCAACGTAGAGGAACTGTTTCGTCTGGCGAGGGACAAGAAGAGATATGCGGAACTGACGGCCAACCTTCAGTGGTGGAGAGGCACCGCAAGAAGAAGAAGAAGAAGAATGCAATTACTTAAAACCTGTTAATTTGATGTTACAGACTGTTCAATTTTTATTTCTTTGTATAGATATGGATTCAAACAGAAACTGTGAAGTTGGAAACTATTGTACAAGACGAGTGTACAAACTCGGCATTACGAACACAACATTCTTGCACTTTACAGTTTTGGAAACTTGTAATATTCATCTCTAAATAAATAGTGCAAAACAGCTCTGGAACTAGACAACTTGCAGCTGGATATGATGAAGCATAGCCGGGTATAAAGGATGATTTCCACAGAATAATTCGCATCGGGACAGATTTTACTAATAAATATTTGGGACATCTGATACAACGTCATCTAGTCCCATTTTAAGCACAGCTTGTATGATGGGTACTAGACAACTGATATCAAAACATACTTATTTTGTAAATATACATTACTCGTTGGACTAGTGGTTAGCGTATGCAACTGCTAATCAAGAGGTCTCGGGTTCAAATCCCGGGTCGGGCCAAAAAGTGTTTTTGGGTTTTTCTTACGAGATTCCTAATAGCAGCCCGGAGTTTGGAAGTTTGGCGGTGATTCACGCCCGTGCCTCGGAGAGCACGTAAAGCGGTCGATCCCGGTTGTCATCTGAACATCTATGGCAATCGTTATTGGGAAGTCAGTGCCCTCAAATATACTGACAACTAGTTCAATCTTCGAATTTCAGTTCTCCCTTAGGGCTGCGGAGGTCCGATGCCAGTCGCTCCGTGGAAAAACTGAAGTTCAGGGTAAAACCGGTTGAACTAGTAGCCGAACCCAAATAAACTTGGGAATAAAGGCTCGGAAGAATACATTTCTCAATAAAATACCCAAACTCCAAAAAAAACTGGACCTACCCCGACCCTGGAATCGAACCGCAGCACAGTATGAGCACACGCTAACACTGCACCACCGAGGACTGCCTCGGTGTAATCTACATAAAAAATAAGTAAAATAAAAATTGTTGTCTATCTGTATGTTTGTTCCGTCTTATCTTTGGAACAGCTAAATCAATTGTTTCACTGACACACACACAAAGCTGATGATATAAAATGTAAGCGAACATCATCATCTAGTCCAAATCTAAGCACAGCTTGTATTATGGGTACTAGACAATTGATATAAACATCCTTTTTTGTAAATACATACATATTATACATAGAAAACACCCAAAATCTGAAACAAAATATTTGCGGATCACACTTACATTTAGTCCAAACCGGGAATCGAACCTCTTCATCAGCAGCCGCATTCGCAAACCACTAGACCAACAAAGCAGTCAAATAAGCCACCGAAATGACTGAATACTACAAAACACTCATTACTTTCCCCCTATCATAACGCTTCAGTGGAAGGGGTGAGCAGGAATGGATACACCAAGTGTAAAATTAGCAGCACTACACACTCGGCAAGGCAGAAATAATTATATGTGTTATTTGTATGCGTTTTGAATGAATTGAAAGGTGTATTAGATGGTTAGAAGATATAGGAGTTCAAATAAATAAATATATATTTCGGACCTCTTACACACAACGTTATCTAGTCCCAAACTAAGCAGAGCTTGTATTATGGGTACTAAACAACTGATATAAATACATAAACATACTTTTTTTGTAAATACATATTATACATAGTAAACACATAAACTCCGAAATAAATATTTGCGGATCACACAAACATTTGGTCCCGGGAATCGAATACGAGACCTCTTGATTAACAGTCGCATACGCTAACCACCAGACCAAGACGCAGTCAATCTTTATTGAGTGCATTTTGTTACAATGTAGCTTCAAATACAAACATCAGTTGAATCATTGCACGGTTGGCTCAATGGTTTAAGCGGCCGCCACGACGCTTTCCACTTCCGAAGTGTCGTGGGTACAAATACTACGTGGGATAACACTTTGTGTGATTCACGAAGTGTTGTAAAATCTCAGAAATTATATTCCTAATGCGGGATTAGTCTTTAAAGAAAAGCAACATAAAACCGTATGGTATTAAGAATACAAAGTGTCCTCACCTCTATTCATTCCATGGGTGTCGTAAAGGAACAAAATAAGCAGCTAACATCACTGCCAAGAGAAGGAAAACTTGAAACAAACCCTTTACCAACCCGTCTGGCCAGCGTGGTATAGTAGGTCAATACCTCCTTTATAAGGAGAGGCCTATGTCCAGCAGTGGACTGTTAAAGGCTGTTCATGATGATGAACATAAAACTAGCTGAATCCCACGGTGTTACTTGCCTGTTATAAATCGAGAGAGTAAAGCTGCGGATCGAAACTAGATTTTTTGACTTCGCTATAATATAGTAAAAATAAATCAAATTACTTTATCCCTACTAATATTATAAATGCGAAGGTAAAGTCTGTCTGTCTGTTACATTTTCACGCCTTAACCGGTGAACCGATTTTAATGAATTTCGGTACACAGACAGTTGAGAGACTGAGAAAGACATAGGCTACCTTTTACCGATATTAAAGCGGGCGGAGCCTTAAAAGTAACAAAAAGGGATATTTTTAAACAACAAATTGTTGAAACTTCTAAACCATATTAAATGACCTTTGACGTTTGAGGGTCCTTCACGAGCTTAGGGTATTTAATACTTGGCCGCGGACCCTGACAAATAATAAACGGATTAAATACCCCTTATGTGTATTAAGGGTTATACGTCATTAGGGTTGTCAACCTACAAAATTCACATAGTATCAACCTTTACTTGCTACTACAACAGGGCTAGTGCTTGACGAACTACACTCTCCGTGGGGCGTGTTTAGGACTCCCGGAGATACCCACTAATACCAGGTACCTCGACAATCGAGGGGAACACTAAGAAACGCATTGGTGGCATATAGTATCAACCTACTCCATCTTTCGCGTTCCACTATTGGACGAAGGTCTCTCTGAGGAACGATAACTATCCCACTCTTGGGGGGAAATCGTAGGCTGAAACCTCCTTTCAAACAAAAGGCTCATGTACAGCAGAAAACTGCCTGAACCTGGGTATATACAAAGATGATAACGAATCCAAATAGGTCAGGTAATTTCTTAGACATCGAAACACTGATTTTTTTGGGACCTGAGGTATACTAATCGCTTTGCCTCTCTATCGCTTGCACGCTCGGCTCATTCGACTATAAAGGCCGCTGCTTACGTAACGAGATATTACCTCGGACGGGACGTGGACGAGACGTGGACGGGACGGGGACGTGGTTACCTCGTTATAAACGGGGACGTGATGTAAATGCATACGCACCGTGACTGTGACTCGGATCTAACGTGCTAGTGTTGTGCTATTATATTTAGCTCGTCCCGTGCGTGCCACGTACCCGTCCCGTCCGTGTCTCCGTGAAGTATGCATTTCCTTATACATTTTGTATAAAACGATGTTTGCAAAACTTCCCGTCCCGTCCCGTCCGTGTAAAATCCCGACACGTATGCAGCGGCCTTAAGTCTTGCTATTTCGAACGTGCAGCGTGCAGCCTATTATAAAATCGTTTTTTGACAACCCTACGACGTCCTATAATCCTATTTTTATTAAAGAACATAACGAATGTAGGCCGATTTAAGCTTCAAGTTCATATTTAGCTCATCTGTCATGGGGTTTAAGTGACACATGTCACAGTATGTTGTGACCCATTATCCTATACAAAAAATCTTTATATATATAATTCTTCTGTGAGTGTGTATGTCACTGAACTTCTCTCAAACGACTGGACCGATTTTGATGAAATTTTTTGTGTGTGTTCAAGGGGAACTGGGAATGGTTTAGATTCGCAATCGGAACCGGTAGGTGGCGCTGCGATCAAGTTCTGGAATTTTAAAGTTGGGCGGTACGAAGTTCGCTGGGTCAACTAGTCTTTATATATATAGTTCTTGTGCGAGTGTGTATGTCACTGAACTTCTCTCAAACGACTGGACCGATTTTGATGAAATTTTTTGTGTGTGTTCAAGGGGATCTGGGAATGGTTTAGATTCGCAATTGGACCCGGTAGGTGGCGCTGCGATCAAGTTCTGGAATTTTAAAGTTGGGCGGTACGAAGTTCGCTGGGTCAACTAGTCTTTATATATATAATTCTTGTGCGAGTGTGTATGTCACTGAACTTCTCTCAAACGACTGGACCGATTTTGATGAAATTTTTTGTGTGTGTTCAAGGGGATCTGGGAATGGTTTAGATTCGCAATTGGACCCGGTAGGTGGCGCTGCGATCAAGTTCTGGAATTTTAAAGTTGGGCGGTACGAAGTTCGCTGGGTCAACTAGTCTTTATATATATAATTCTTGTGCGAGTGTGTATGTCACTGAACTTCTCTCAAACGACTGGACCGATTTTGATGAAATTTTTTGTGTGTGTTCAAGGGGATCTGGGAATGGTTTAGATTCGCAATTGGACCCGGTAGGTGGCGCTGCGATCAAGTTCTGGAATTTTAAAGTTGGGCGGTACGAAGTTCGCTGGGTCAACTAGTCTTTATATATATAATTCTTGTGCGAGTGTGTATGTCACTGAACTTCTCTCAAACGACTGGACCGATTTTGATGAAATTTTTTGTGTGTGTTCAAGGGGATCTGGGAATGGTTTAGATTCGCAATTGGACCCGGTAGGTGGCGCTGCGATCAAGTTCTGGAATTTTAAAGTTGGGCGGTACGAAGTTCGCTGGGTCAACTAGTATAATATAAAAAAATCCTCGTGCTACAATGTTAGTTGCCATAGTCCCGGCTAGATCGATTCTTGTGAAATTTTGTGTTTGTTCAATGGCTCTAAGTGCCTCTAAGAATAGGGCGTTAGCTATTTTTTATACCACTAGGTATTAAAACAATACGTATAGTTTGACGGTGATTCACGCCCGTGCCTCGGAGAGCACGTAAGATCCCGGTTGTCATGAACATCTATGACAATCGTTATTGGGAAGTCAGTGCCCTCAAATAAACTAGTTCAATCTTCGAATTTCAGTTCTCCCTTAGGGTTCCTAGCCTTATTCCCAAGTTTATTTGGGGTCGGCTACTAGTTCAACCGGTTTTACCTGAATATCAGTTTTTCCGCGGAGCGACTGGCATCGGACCTCCGCAACCCTAATGGAGAACTGAAATTCGAAGTTTGAACTAGTTGTCAGTAAATTTGAGGGCACTGACTTTCCAATAACGATTGCCATAGATGTTCATGACAATCGGGACCGACGGCTTCACGTGCTCTCCGAGGCACGGGCGTGAATCACCGCTAGACTTCCAAACTCCGGGCTGCTATTAGGAATTTCCAAAGAAAAACCCAAAAACACTTTTTTGGCCCGACCCGGGATTTGAACCCGAGACCTCTTGATTAGCAGTCGCATACGCTAACCACTAGACCAACGAGGCAGTTAATACTACATAGTGGTATAAAAATCAGTACCTATTATATTCCAGAGTTATTCAACAGGAAATGGAAGCTCCTGAATGCACTAACCGTAAACAAACATGGAGCTTATGGAGCGAAATCAATGACTTCCGGTTGTCGTACAGGAAGATATTAACTGTACGATAGGGGGTTCGATTCTTTTGTTATGTAAAAAAAATAGGGGTAGTTTAATGTATGTTAGAGTTGATTGCTTTAGGGGTGTTTTGAGATAGCAATATATCTCAAGATAAGAAGAAATAAGAGTTCATATATTGTTATTATGGATTTCTAAGGTTCCGTAAAACGAAATGAAAAATAAAAGTTTTAAAAAACTAAACAGACACGCTTATAAACTAAAAAGTAAAAAATAATTTTAATGTAACAGAGCGTGGGGCGACGTTATTAAAATATTTTCAGAAAGCACCCCACGCTTTGTTACATTAAAATTATTTCTAATTTTTAGTTTAAAAGCATATTTGTTTAGTTTTTTATAACTGTTATTTTTTTTCTAGACTAAAAAAGACTAATTTGTTATTTTTTTTCAAATTAGTGTATTGTCCTCGATTAATGTACAATGTTTGAACGAAATCTGGCCGTTTAAAGTGGGTCAAAATCACACCCAATGGAGTCGGTTACAGACATACAGGTGAAGCTAATATAAAGCGTGTAAAAAAGAACCTTCATGAAATCAATTTGTGTGTCTCTTAAGATTTTTTTCTCGGGAATACGTCAAAAGTATTTCGGAGAAATATACATCAATATTTCCGTGTGTTCGTGTGGTGACGCATTAAGAATACAGAGTGTCACCACCCCTATTCATCCCGCGGGTGTCGTAAAAGGCGACTAAGGGATAAACTACGCAACAACAACATCGATGCAAAGAGAAGGAAAACTTGAAACCAACCCTTTTTTTTTTTTTTTTAGTGTGTGAAAAATCATCATGGACCGTCACCCCACCGGGGGTTACGGCGGGGTGGTGTGTCGGACTTGAACCGACTAAAAAACACACAGTGTGCCCTCTCCGCGCTTCTCCGTTTAGGAGTAGGAGAAGTCCAGGGTGGGATCTCCTTCTGAACTTCTCCAGCGCCTGCCCGCTCCTGATGCGGGCACCGTCTCTGAACGACGACCCTCTCTTAGGCGGCGTCCGGCACACACCGACGCCGCCCCCTCGCGGCTGGCCACATAGTGCGGGTGGAGGGAAAACCCGTCCCGTCCACCCGCGGCCACACTCAAGGCGGCATGAGGCGCAGATGTTCGCGCCTCCGCCGCCCGAGTCGCCGGCGGCGAATCTGGTCCGATTGGATGTCGTCCTCACGGGCCTTCTCCGCCGCCTCCTTCTGCGTGATTACGTCCTCGCAGAAGGTTGCGACCGCGGTGAATGCGCTCTCGCTGCCGACCATGGAACGAACGACGGCCGGCAGTGAGAGATCCCCTCCGATGACTGCAGCGAGGACCCGGCGCTGCGTCTCCCATGCGGGGCAGACCGCCAGCGTGTGATGAGCCGAATCCTCACTGCAGTCGCAGTGGTGGCAGGCGGGACTCAATTCCCTCCTGGCGACCGAGTGCAGGTACTTTCCGAAGCAACCATGCCCGGAAAGAACCTGCGTCAGTCGGAAGGTAAGGGTCCCGTGCTGCCGCACTGCCCATTCGCCGATGACCGGCTGAAGCGCCTCTACGGTGGCGAAGCCAGCACGTGGAGTCTCCAGCCGGACCGACCAGCGATCCATCGTGGCTCGGTGAGCGGCTTCGCGCCACTCGCGCACGTCCTCGGGCGGAGGTCCAACTCCACCACTCTCCGCCCGGTAGTTAGCCACTCGCCGATAAACGTCGGCGAGCACTTCCGCCTCCAAATCCCACGGGGGTGTTCCGGCCAGGGCGCACGCCGCCTCCGTCGATACGGTGCGGTAGCCCCGTATGGCTCTGACCGCCAGAGTTCTCTGAGGCCGCCTGAGGCGCGCCCTATTCTGCTCGGTCAGAGCCGCCGCCCACACCGGTGCACCATAGAGTGCCATAGACCGGACAACCCCCGTGTACAGCTGCCTCGTGGCGACACTGGCTCCTCCCAGATTGGGCAAAAGACGCCCAAGGAAGGAGGCAGTGCCGATCAGCTTCGGAGCAAGCTGTTGGAAGTGCTCGTCGAAGAGCCACCTACCGTCTAGGACCAGACCCAGATACTTTAAGTGGGCCCGGACCGGTACGAGGACCGAGTTGACCTCGATGGAGGCGCCGGCGGGTGGACCACGACGGGGCCCATGGAAAAGTAGGGCTTCCGTCTTTTCTAGGGCCACCCGCAAACCCAGCGCCTCAATGCGCCCGACCACCAGGGAGACTCCTGTGGTGGCCAGGCATGCTGCCTCTTCGAAGGTCGCCCCCCGGGCTGTCACAAGAGTGTCGTCGGCGTAGCAAATTACATCGACGCCGGGGGGGAGACGCCCTCGCAGGACCCAATCGTATCCCATGTTCCACAGGAGTGGTCCGAGGACAGACCCCTGTGGAACACCGCACGACATGGCCCGACGTCTCAAGACTCCTTCTCGGTCCTCGTACATGACAGTACGCTCCGTCAGATAGTCTGCCACTAGCCGCCTCAGGTACTGTGGCACTCCGTGGTACTGGAGTGCGGCCCTGATGCAGCTGAATGGCAGACTATTGAATGCGTTGGCGATGTCCAACGACACCGCCAACAGCACGTCGCCGCAGCCCACCGCCTGTTCGGTCGCGGCCTTCAGACGCAGAATTGCGTCGACCGTCGAACGCCCCTCCCGGAATCCAAATTGGGCGTCCGACAGATCGGGGCCCACCTCGCGCAGGTGCCGGACGATGCGGGCGTGGAGCACCCTCTCGAACAGCTTACCCGCCTCGTCCAGCAACACGATGGGCCTATAGGCCGCGACCGAGTCGGCAGACCGACCTGGCTTCTGGAGCAGAACCAGCTTCCCGCTTTTCCAACACTCAGGGAAGCGTCCGGACGCCAGACTAGCGTCTAACACTCCCCTGAGGCGGTCCGACATATGATCGAGGGCTCGGGCCAGCACTCGGGCAGGTACCCCGTCTGGCCCGGGGGCGGTGTTCTTGGATCGAATCCTTAGAACAGCCGCCCCTACCTCTGATTCCCTGACGGGCGGCACATCAGCCTCGCCTTCGTCGTCGCCTCCAGCCATGACGGCCATCGACGGGGGCGTGTGCTCCGCCCGCTGTGGGAATAGGCCCTCGACCACTTCCTGCAGGAAGCTGGGCTGGAGAGTCTCCGTGAGGGGCAGGCCCCCCGCGCAGAGCTTTTTGCGCACCGCACGATAGGGCCGACCCCAGGGGTCACGCTCGAGACTCTCCAGCATCTCCTTGCGGCTCTCCTCTTTGGCGCGGCAGATGGCCAGCTTCAGAGTTTGCCGGATCTCACGGTATTCCTCTTGAAGCCGATCCACCTCCTCACCGACTCCGCGGTGGCGTCGCCGACTACGAGTGAGGCACCTCCGGGCACGAACACAGGCCGCACGGAGGTCCGCCAACTCCTGGGACCACCAGTAGACCTCCTTCCTTGGAGGCCGACGCCCACGTACGCGGGGCATGGCCGAGTCGCAGATCTGCGTAATCGCACTGCAGAAGCGACCAGCCCCCACGTTGACCTCTTCGGCCGGGGCCTGCGGAGGCAGCCAAGAGTTAAGAATGGCCGCCTCCTCCAGTAAGTCCCTGTCGAGCTTGGCGACAGACCACCGCGGAAAGCGGGAGGGACGCCGCGCCGCGTGACCCCTACTGGCGTCCTGGGACCGGGAGAGCTCAAATCGGATATACAAATGGTCCGAGAGCGTCTCAACCTCATCCAGGACACGCCAGTTCTGTACACGTGCGGCGAGTGCAGGGGTAGCGAACGAAAGGTCCACTATCGACCCCCCCTGTTGTCGCACGCACGTGTTGGTGGAGCCTCTGTTCAGTAGACAGAGGCCCACCGAGGCCGCCCACTCCTCTACGGCCTTGCCCCTGGCGTCCGTCGCCGGGGAACCCCACGCAATGGACTTGGCGTTGAAGTCCCCCAGCACGAGGATGCGCCCAGACGCTAGTTGCCGCATCGAGGTCTCCAGGTTGTTCAGGAAGACCTCGAAGTCACTCAAACTCTTACTGGGGGAGAAGTAGATACCGTAAACGGTGATCCCCCCCCACTCGGCGGCAACATATCCCGTGCCCCTGTCTTTGAGCGACAAGGGCGGGGAACCAGCCGCCGTGGAGCCGACGACTGCCACGGAGCCGTCCCAGTCACCCATCCAGTTTGGACGGGGAGGGACGAAGTAGGGCTCCGCGACTACGGCCACACCGACCGACCACTGCGCCATGGTTTGCAGGAGGAGATCCTGCGCTGCGGCGCAGTGGTTCAAGTTCGTCTGGACAACTTGAAACCAACCCTATACCAACCCGTCTGGCCAGCGCGGTATAGTAGGCCAAAACCTCCTTTCTAAGGAGAGGCCTATGTCCAGCAGTGGACTGTTGAAGGCTGTTGATGATGACGATGACGGTCATTACTTTTCTGTACATTTAGTGAAAAGCTAGTTTCAAAAATACAGTTCCAAAATATTTTCTAAGAAACAATTTATAATATTTAATCATCAGCCAGGCATCGAAGTCACGTCCTCCGTACAATGGAGACACGTCGCTAACGGAATATTTGCCTAAGTTACAAGTAAGCAATTTAAGTATGACAAATAACAGTATATGTATTATAAATTCCATATATTAAAATACTAGCTATTTTCTTCGGCTTCACTTGCATGGTAAATTCTTAGTTATTTCGTTTTTTTTCCTTATAGATTAGTCATGGCAGGCAGGCAGGCAGGGCAGAGTCATTTTGGCAGCTAATATAAAAAAAAAAAAAAAAAAAAAAAATGTCCGTCTGTCCGTCCGTCCATCCTCGACTTACCGTCTAAACGGTAAGTGCTAGAAAGATCAAACTTTGCATGAATATGTGTTACATGTAATTACGTCGAAAAAGTGTTATAATAAAATTATGAAAAGTATTTTTATTTGGGGTACCTCCCCTACACGTAAAGTGACTTTGTTAGTTCAGGAGTTATAGAGTAAGCCTTATAAAATGTGCTCATATGGAAAACGTCATACAAAATTAAAAAAACACAAAATTATATATTGGATACGAATTTAAATCCACGTATGGTCATAATGGGTGACTGAGGAACCCTTTCCTGTGAGTGGCCTGACACGCACTTGGCCGATTTTAATATTTAATCCTATCAAAGTGGGATTCACTATAGTAGGTTTAAATGTCAACCAAATAACCCATGTGTTGAGTAGAATCCAAGGGGGGCCACCATCCTCATTGTGAGTACACACAATGCAGCATGGTGACCCACACTCTA
The DNA here is from genome assembly GCA_932526445.1 of Phragmatobia fuliginosa. Lineage (NCBI taxonomy): Eukaryota > Metazoa > Arthropoda > Insecta > Lepidoptera > Erebidae > Phragmatobia > Phragmatobia fuliginosa. The sequence continues at coordinate 635,176 of OW052083.1, read as the reverse complement.
GCTGCTTAGTCAGATGCTTCTCTATTATTGGGCCTCTGGTCTCACACTCACCAACGAAATACGACACCAAGAATGCTGTCATTATTAGGTTGGTCTTCTGTGTGAGGGTAGTACTGCCCCGGTCGAGATTGCCCATTCGTGCTGAAATCAGCATGGCTATACTACCTTGAGAGTATGTAATAATCCGACCGATTTCGGCCATGGCGACCACTTCGACCTCTAATAAGGCTTGGCGCTGATGCGCCCGGAGATGGCTTATATAGCAGATTTTCGAAGTAAACTCCCTTGCTAGTGGGCAAGTGAGCTTACCGCTCTCATAATTATAGTGAATGGCAGCGAGTGGACGGGATTTAAGCTCATCGCGCTTGGCGTCGAGGTCAGCTAAAGGATGTTCCTCAAATTAGCGGATTCGCTTCTTTACAATCTAGCGCCATTCCGGTCGCTGTGCTGCCAAACCTTCCAGCGAGATGGCTATATATATCTTTTCATGTCACGCTTCAGGACATCTGTATATCTGAGGAGTTGTTCGCCATGCTTTGCTTTGAGACATAGATCCTATAGATCTATTACTATTTTAAAGACTATTTAGATGTGCTTGTGGCAAGTGCCTTGAAATGACTGCCTTGTTGGTCTAGTGGTTATCGTTTGCGGCTGCTGATCAAGAGGTCTCGGGTTCGATTCCCGGGTCGGACCAAATATTTGTGTTATCCACAAATATTCGTTTCGGAGTCTGGGTGTTTTTCTATGTATAATAAGTATGTATTTACAAAAAAAAAGTATGTTTATGTATTTATATCAGTTGTTCAGTAACCATAACACAAACTCTGCTTACTTTGAGACTAGATGATGTTGTGTGTAAGATGTCCAAAATATTTATTTAAGTATTCCTTCTCTTAGCAGTACTGTTATACTTATTGGCTCTATTTCTACTTATATATGTCAATACGTTAAGTATTAATAAGTTAAATTCGAATATTTTAATGTGTTTTTGTGGTACAATGGCGAATATGACGGGAAGCGCTACAAACAGGAAATTAAACTGTTAAATGGATGCCAAACTTCGAAATGCATTCAGCGAGACTGTTACATTGCGGTGCTGTGTTATTAATTGTTTATTAACACTGTTTTGTGTCCAATATATTATAAAACGTCATCTTCCTAGCCTTATTCCCAAGTTTATTTGTGGTCGGCTACTAGTTCAACCGGTTTTACCTGAATATCAGTTTTTGTACAGAGCTACTGGCATCGGACCTCCGCAACCCTAAGGGAGAACTGAAATTCGAAGATTGAACTAGTTGTCAGTATATTTGAGGGCACTGACTTCCAAATAACGATTGCCATAGATGTTCATGACAACCGGGACCGACGGCTTTACGTGCTCTCCGAGGCACGGGCGTGAATCACCGCCAAACTTCCAAACTCCAGGCTGCTATTAGGAATTTCCTAAGAAGAACACTTTTTGGTCCGACCCGAGATTTGAACCCGAGACCTCTTAATTAGCAGTCGCATACATCAACCACTAGACCAACGAGACAGTATATTATATAATTTTAACAAAAAGGAACCGACTTCAATGAAAAACTATTCCGAGTACTCAAATCGCGACATTGTGCCTATGATATTTGAGGAGTTCCCTCGATTTCCTTGGGATCCCATCATCAGATCCCGATATGGTGACGATGTGACCACCTGTAAGCTACGCCCATTCCAATGCAAAAAGAATTTTTGAAATCGGTTCATAAACGACGAAATTATCGCTGAACATACATAAAAAAAAAAAAAAAAAAAAAGATACCGACGAATTAATACCTCCTCCTTTTTTTTTAAGTCGGTTAAAAACATCTATATAACTAAATAAAACTAAAGTATCTGTAAGTAATATTAAATAGTATTACTTAAAACATTATCTTCTTCTTCCTAGACTTATTGCCAATATATTTGGGGTCGGCTATGAGTACAACCAGTTTTACATAAATATAAGTTTTTACACGGAGCGACTGGCATCGGACCTAACGGAGAAATGAAATTCGTATGTTGAACCAGTTGTCAGTAAATTTGAGATATATACAAATTAATCTGTACATACGTTGGTTTGTCAATTATCATACAGATTGCATTGCAGACACAATTATCTATAGATTAATGTCTGTATACAAAAGCGGATAATATGGTATGGTAATGGGTTTAACTAAGGACGTATCTTTTCAATAGCCCTATAATCCCTGAATAAACTATACTTCTTCAACTTACTTAAACTCCAGCCCTCCTAGCCAAATTGTTTTCTATTCTCTATTTTTCATTAGCTAATGTAACTCAATCACGTGATCAACACAAAATATTAGCCGATGAAACATGAGAATGGAATAGAAGACGTTGGCAACTGCCTCGTTGGTCTAGTGGTTAGCGTATGCGGCTGCTGATTAAGACGTCTCGGGTTCGATTCCCGGGTCGGACTAAATATTTGTGTGATCCAAAAATATTTGTTTTGGAGTCTGGGTGTTTTATATGTATATGTATGTATTTACAAAAGAAAAAGTATGTTTAATATATTTATACCAGTTGTTTTTAGTACCCATAATACAAGCTATGCTTAATTTGTGGCTAGATGAATGTTGTGTGTAAGTTGTCCGAAATATTCAAAAAAATATTTAAAAAAAATATTAACTTGATTATGGAGGAAGAATTGTGGCCCTCTCATAATTCTGAGTTTGTCAGCTCATTATTTTGTGCAGCCGGTTCTTCTTTGGAAATTTTTAGAGTACTATAGCCACGCTGTGTTGTCGGTCCTGCTCATCTGGGCAGCAGCAGCTGGCAGTACTACCATCACACAGAAGACCATCCTGAAATGTTATCATTCGTGTTTCGTTGATGGGACAGAAGAAGAGGCCGAATTAGAAGTAGAAGCATCCCACTGGACCGTCATAGTATGAGTCACCATGCTGCATTGCATTGCTTACCATCACAATAAGGATGGTGACCACTACTTTTGGATTCTTCTCATGCTTTCCATCAGTCAGAGTAGAGTCACTTTGGCAGGCTTATATATAAAAAAAATCTACACAGAAACAATATACACTCATATTTACATTCAAATATTATTTGCACAGAACTCGAGTCGAATGAAGAATAATCGATATCGAATACCTACTTGATATCGATGACAACACATCAGGGAAGGTACACATACTACGTGACCCATTTAGGGAGAACGGCTTTCTTCAAACTTAGGTATTCGTCACGTATTTAATATCATATATATGGTAAACGCAATAGTTATTATTGAAAAAAAATCTGCTGGTAAGAAAACGATAGGAAACCGTTATTAGAAGATAAATTTAATGAGAAAAAAACCTATTTACGACAAAAAACGGCGCTGACAAAGTATGTAATAAAAAGATTCTTAGGACACAATTATTGGTGTACCGAGATACACATCCTCAAGTTTGAAAAGCCGAAGTCACACGTTACATAGAAACGTACCACTTTAAAAACGCGTCGCCCCTTAGTCGGGACAAAAAATAAAGCAAACCCCCACCGATGGACCGATATCCATCAAACATAGCTATGAACAATCCCGACTAATCTGTTTTTGGTTTTTGGTTCCACGTCATGGTGGAGAGCTTATCGCCGTTTACCAGGATGTTTAGTTTGTCAGATCCTCGTCAGTCGATCAGCAGGTGCACTAGTTGCAGGTGAGGTTGGTTTGGAGCCCTAAGTTGATGGTGGGAACCCTATGCACCCTTCAAAAAAAGCTACGATGTCACAGACAGACGTCAAACTTTTAACAGCTCGTATTTACGTCCGAGGTTAAAAATTTGTTGGAATGCTCTTCAACATCACATCAAAATCATTTCAAAGTTCACAGCTGGACATTGGGCTCTCTGATTGTCCACTAAGCCTAGGATGAGCAAGCTGAAGTGGGCCGGCCATATTAGGCGCAGAACTGACAGCCGTTGCGGTAGAAGAGTTCTGGAATGGAGACCGCGTTTCGGCAAACATAGTGTAGTATGCCCAAAAGTAGTGATGACTTTCGTGCCTGGCAGGAGTTGGATGCAAGAAGAACAAAATGGGAGAGGCCTATGACCAACATAGGATGATGTTGATGATACCTCAGCTATACTGTCAAGTTTTCCTTCTCTTTGAAGTGCTGTTGGCCTGCTTAGTTTGCCACCTCAGTCGACTCTTACGACACCCGTATCATGGAATCGGATTTTTCATTTTCTTTAGCTTAATTTGCAAACATTCATATCGCGATGTAGTATTACTAGTTTCGAAAAAGTTTCGCTTTACTCCGCAAGATGAAGCTACTTGCATTGGTCGTACATTTCATTTTACATTAAACACTGCGGTTCCACTACCCGCTCTATTCTAATTTAATATTTTATTAAATTCTGGACGATACGAAGTGCAACGTCGAACAATATTCCCAAGTTCCTCTTGCAGTTACAATACTCAATTTCCTCCTACACTTCTCCGAACGTTCCAACTTAGTTGAAAGTTGACAGTTCTAGCGCGCAATGTTATACATTGCTATTTTTGTTTCTACTTCGCTCTTATTGTTCGTAGCGTTATATTATAAAGCAAATAATGATTTTTAGGGTTCCGTAGCCAAATGGCAAAAACCGGAACCCTTATTAATTCGTCAAGTCTGTCTGTCTGTCCGTCCGTATGTCACAGCCACTTTTTCCGAAACTATAAAAGCTATACTGTTGAAATTTGGTCAAAAGATGATTCTATGAACCGCATTAAGATTTTCACATAAAAATAGAAAAAAACAACACATTTCGGGGTCCCCATACTTGGAACTGAAACTCAAAAAAAAATTTTTCATCAAACCCATACGATCTATGGATAGGTATTATAAAATGATGTTGAGGTTTCTAATTTCATTTTTTTCTAAACTGAATAGTTTGCGCGAGAGACACTTTGAAAGTGGAAAAATGTGCCCCCCCCTGTAACTTCCAAAATAAGGGTGTGATAAAAGTAAAAAAAAAGATATGTTGTACATTACCATACAAACTACAAACGAAAATTGGTTTGAACGAGATCTAGTGAGTAGTTTTTTTTAATACGTCATAAATCGTAAACCGCAATTTACCTTTCATTCAATCAATTCACTATTGTAAAAACATCGATCAAAGTTACAACGAACTACAAGAACTTTTATATGATGTTACTTGCTGATACGGAACCCTGAGTCCGACTCGCACTTGACCGCTTTTTTTTTATATTTAGCCTACCAAAGTGACTCTACCCTGCCTGATGGAAAGCATGAGCAGAGTCCAAGAGTGGGGGAAACCACACACTATTGCTGCGAATGTATTGTATTATGAGCTATAAAATATTTAATTTAAGGGTTATTTAAGTTTTAAAAGTTGGATGCCAACGTCTTAAAAGGAATCTTTAGGGTTAAATTTAATTAGCAAATTCCAGGTTAACACAGTGAGGGTTGCAACCCTTATCAAGTTGAGGGTGTTGTTTATTAAATAGTTAGCACGGATGATAAGACAACATACTATGTTTATAAGGTAAATAGGTTTCGTAGCCTTCGGAATGTTTAGAACTGTAAATACTTGAAAATGGGTTAAAAGCTTGTTAAAAGTGAAAAAGCGAAATCGGTTAAGCCACTTCTGAGATTAGTGCGCACAAACACACAAAAATAAAATAAATGTTTCGGACATCTTACACACCATCCAGTCCCAAACTAAGCAGAGCTTGTATTATGGGTACTAAACAACTGATATAAATACATAAACATATTTTTTTTGTAAATACATACCTATTATACAAAGAAAACACCCAGACTCCGAAATAAATATTTGTAGGTCATACAAACAGTTGGATCGACCCGCGAACCGAACCCGAGACCTTATTTAGCAGCCGCATACGCTAACCACTAGACCAACAAGGCAGTCAAAAACTCTGACACATTACTTTTTTCCATATCTTTATGGTACAGACGTCGACCTCTTACAATTTTGTAATATATTAAAATTCCTTTTTTTATGCAAGTGACGTAGGACCTATATATAATTTTGCAAAAAGTGATAATTTTTAAATTTAGAGATTCCAATGTCGGAGGTCAAGTCACATTTTGATTCACCGAAGCAATTTGTGAGGCTTTCGAACAGCCTAATAACATCAACAGCAAGACTAAGCCACAACATCATTGCCTTGTAAGTCCCCAACCCGCACTCGGCCAGCGTGGGGACATATAACCCTATACCTCTCCTGAGAGGAGCCCCCGAGCTCAGCAGTGGAACGTTTTGGATTGTTGAGAAGTAAGTTAGAACTGTAAGTCATTCTAAGAGCTCGGATTCGAATCGGCTACCTTCGATTATCGATACTTAACTAAACAATAGCTCTCTTTCGCTGAATATGAACAGGAAACGGGAGTGTTACACATCATTTAGCCTCGAAGAATACCCTTTAAGATATTTCCGAGTAATAAATATATTCGTAATATATAAAAAGTAGGGTTGCCACAAACGGATCCAATTTTATTGGTAGTACTCACGCTAACCGTGTGGTGACGTACTAAGAATACAGAGTGTCGCCACCCCTATTCATCCCGCGGGTGTCGTAAAAGGCGACTAAGGGATAAACTACGCAAGACGACATCGATGCAAAGAGAAGGAAAACTTGAAACCAACCCTTTTTTTTTTTTTTTTTTTTAATGTGTGAAAAATCATCATGGACCGTCACCCCACCGGGGGTTACGGCGGGGTGGTGTGTCGGACTTGAACCGACTAAAAAACACACAGTGTGCCCTCTCCGCGCTTCTCCGTTTAGGAGTAGGAGAAGTCCAGGGTGGGATCTCCTTCTGAACTTCTCCAGCGCCTGCCCGCTCCTGATGCGGGCACCGTCTCTGTTTGACGAAACCTCTCTTAGGCGGCGTCCGGCACACACCGACGCCGCCCCCTCGCGGCTGGCCACATAATGCGGATGGAGGGATAACCCGTCCCGTCCACCCGCGGCCACACTCAAGGTGGCATGAGGCGCAGATGTTCGCGCCTCCGCCGCCCGAGTCGCCGGCGGCGAATCTGGTCCGATTGGATGTCGTCCTCCCGGGCCTTCTCCGCCGCCTCCTTCTGCGTGATTACGTCCTCGCAGAAGGTTGCGACCGCGGTAAATGAGCTCTCGCTGCCGACCATGGAACGAACGACGGCCGGCAGCGAGAGATCCCCTCCGATGACTGCAGTGAGGACCCGGCGCTGCGTCTCCCATGCGGGGCAGACCGCCAGCGTGTGATGAGCCGAATCCTCACTGCAGTCGCAGTGGTGGCAGGCGGGACTCAATTCCCTCCTGGCGACCGAGTGCAGGTACTTTCCGAAGCAACCATGCCCGGAAAGAACCTGCGTCAGTCGGAAGGTAAGGGTCCCGTGCTGCCGCACTGCCCATTCGCCGATGACCGGCTGAAGCGCCTCTACGGTGGCGAAGCCAGCACGTGGAGTCTCCAGCCGGACCGACCAGCGATCCATCGTGGCTCGGTGAGCGGCTTCGCGCAACTCGCGCACGTCCTCGGGCGGAGGTCCACTTCCGCCTCCAAATCCCACGGGGGTGTTCCGGCCAGGGCGCACGCCGCCTCCGTCGATACGGTGCGGTAGCCCCGTATGGCTCTGACCGCCAGAGTTCTCTGAGGCCGCCTGAGGCGCGCCCTATTCTGCTCGGTCAGAGCCGCCGCCCACACCGGTGCACCATAGAGTGCCATAGACCGGACAACCCCCGTGTACAGCTGCCTCGTGGCTCCTCCCAGATTGGGCAAAAGACGCCCAAGGAAAGAGGCAGTGCCGATCAGCTTCGGAGCAAGCTGTTGGAAGTGCTCGTCGAAGAGCCACCTACCGTCTAGGACCAGACCCAGATACTTTAAGTGGGCCCGGACCGGTACGAGGACCGAGTTGACCTCGATGGAGGCGCCGGCGGGTGGACCACGACGGGGCACATGGAAAAGTAGGGCTTCCGTCTTTTCTAGGGCCACCCGCAAACCCAGCGCCTCAATGCGCCCGACCACCAGGGAGACTCCTTTGGTGGCCAGGCGTGCCGCCTCTTCGAAGGTCGCCCCCCGGGCTGTCACTAAAGTGTCGTCGGCGTAGCAGATTACACCGACCCCGGGGGGGAGACGCCCTCGCAGGACCCAGTCGTATCCCATGTTCCACAGGAGTGGTCCGAGGACAGACCCCTGTGGAACACCGCACGACATGGCCCGACGTCTCAAGACTCCTTCTCGGTCCTCGTACATGACAGTACGCTCCGTCAGATAGTCTGCCACTAGCCGCCCCAGGTATTGCGGCACTCCGTGGTACTGGAGTGCGGCCCTGATGCAGCTGAATGGCAGACTATTGAATGCGTTGGCGATGTCCAACGACACCGCCAACAGCACGTCGCCGCAGCCCACCGCCTGTTCGGTCGCGGCCTTCAGACGCAGAATTGCGTCGACCGTCGAACGCCCCTCCCGGAATCCAAATTGGGCGTCCGACAGATCGGGGCCCACCTCGCGCAGGTGCCGGACGATGCGGGCGTGGAGCACCCTCTCGAACAGCTTACCCGCCTCGTCCAGCAACACGATGGGCCTATAGGCCGCGACCGAGTCGGCAGACCGACCTGGCTTCTGGAGCAGAACCAGCTTCCCGCTTTTCCAACACTCAGGGAAGCGTCCGGACGCCAGACTAGCGTCTAACACTCCCCTGAGGCGGTCCGACATATGATCGAGGGCTCGGGCCAGCACTCGGGCAGGTACCCCGTCTGGCCCGGGGGCGGTGTTCTTGGATCGAATCCTTAGAACAGCCGCCCCTACCTCTGATTCCCTGACGGGCGGCACATCAGCCTCGCCTTCGTCGTCGCCTCCGGCCATGACGGCCATCGACGGGGGCGTGTGCTCCGCCCGCTGTGGGAATAGGCCCTCGACAACTTCCTGCAGGAAGCTGGGCTGGAGAGTCTCCGTGAGGGGCAGGCCCCCCGCGCAGAGCTTTTTGCGCACCGCACGATAGGGCCGACCCCAGGGGTCACGCTCGAGACTCTCCAGCATCTCCTTGCGGCTCTCCTCTTTGGCGCGGCAGATGGCCAGCTTCAGAGTTTGCCGGATCTCACGGTATTCCTCTTGAAGCCGATCCACCTCCTCACCGACTCCGCGGTGGCGTCGCCGACTACGAGTGAGGCACCTCCGGGCACGAACACAGGCCGCACGGAGGTCCGCCAACTCCTGGGACCACCAGTAGACCTCCTTCCTTGGAGGCCGACGCCCCCATACGCGGGGCATGGCCGAGTCGCAGATCTGCGTAATCGCACTGCAGAAGCGACCAGCCCCCACGTTGACCTCTTCGGCCGGGGCCTGCGGAGGCAGCCAAGAGTTAAGAATGGCCGCCTCCTCCAGTAAGTCCCTGTCGAGCTTGGCGACAGACCACCGCGGAAAGCGGGAGGGACGCCGCGCCGCGTGACCCCTACTGGCGTCCTGGGACCGGGAGAGCTCAAATCGGATATACAAATGGTCCGAGAGCGTCTCAACCTCATCCAGGACACGCCAGTTTTGTACACGTGCGGCGAGTGCAGGGGTAGCGAACGAAACTTGAAACCAACCCTATACCAACCCGTCTGGCCGGCGTGGTATAGTAGGCCATAACCTCCTTTCTAAGGAGAGGCCTATGTCCAGCAGTGGACTGTTAAAGGCTGTTGATGATGATGATCTGTCTGTTTGTTCCGGGTAATTTCTGGACTGGCTGTACCGATTTTGACGGGACTTCTACCGAAGAAGCAATGAACTACGAAGAAAACACGTAACGGTCTATACGGAGTAACTACTAATCCTGAATCGCGAAAGTGACATTCTCGAGCCGATTAGCATATATACAACATCCCAACAGCAACTGTTGGGCAGTGGTCGGAGGAACCCCCCTTTCTGTTGGAGGAACACGTCACCCGTCCCTCCACACTATCATTTTAGGTAGATCTTTTGTGAGAGGGTAGTACGACCCCCTATTCAGCGTGGCTTTACTACTTTTTTCGTTAGAGGAACCTTTTATTTCACCTGGCAACCCTACACCCAATTCACGTACCGGATATGAGTCAAAGACAAGTAGAGCGCGACCATAAACCATTGTTTGATGATAAAAACTGGTTACCGAACGAACAGCCATGGCCGAAGACCCTGTCGATATGTTAATTGATTGATAAAGAATTTATGTTTGAGGTAAAAGTGGAGCAATGTATACAAAAAAATATAATTGCAGTGTTTGTCTGTAATATCAACAAAAAAAATAGAAATTTTTTTTTTCGGACATCTTACACACAACGTCATCTAGTTCCAAACTAAGCAGAGCTTGTATTATGGGCTAGTTATGGGTACTAAACAACTGATATAAATACATAAACATACTTTTTTTTTGTAAATACATTACATATTATACATAGAAAACACCCAGACTCCGAAATAAATATTTGTGGATCCACCAAAATTTGATCTGACCCGGGAATCGAACCCGAGACCTCTTGATCAGCAGCCGCAAACGCTAACCACTAGACCAATAATGAAGTCAAAGGCAGTCAAAAGTATATGCCGAAACATCTGACCAGGCCGCAATGGGTGTATTGTCTACGCTAACAATGAAGATGGTGACCCCTACTCCTGGATTTCTACTCATGCTTTCCATCAGGCAAAGTACAGTCACTTTGACTTAAATATAAAATATATACTCGTTTATGTATATTACATATAAGGCATCAAAAAAGCTATTTTTTTAAACGTCTGTCTGTCTGTGCCGGCTAATCTAAGGAACGGCTGGACCAAATTTGATGGGACTTTCACTGGCAGTTAGCTAACGACATGAGGAGTAAATAAGGCTATTTTTAGATTAGCGTACTCGCTATTTATAACAATAATCGCGAAGAACAACGCGGAACTTAGCTAGTTTGAACTAAATTAAATTATCTTTAACTACTTTTAAAGGTTATAAACATTTACGGCAATAGTTATTAGTAATTCATGGCCACCATCACTTAGTTAAACTTTCACCTAACCGTACTTATCGTAGCCCCTACTGCTATGCACAACTACTATATTAAATTAATATTTAACTATTTTTGAACACTATCAGTGTAAATATCAGCATCGTTACATTGTCCTCACATTTAATAAACTGCCTAAAACAATGTAACCAAAAATTGTAAAAACAATGTTGGAAAAGAGTGTCCATCATAGGATCTACGAATTGGAACAGACAATTTGCTTCACGACTGACTACTGACTGACTACTTGATGTTTCAAAAGTGCCGCTGTATTAGTGTATTTGAAATAAAAATGCATTTTATGAGACATCAAAGTACTTAGGTATCTTCTAAAGTTTCATGAAAACGAAAATATCACTGGGGGTTACCTAACTATCTCTAACTGGTCCCTTTAAATTAGGGGACGTTGGTGAAGACGACTATTAGTGACCTCAAATATAGTACATACCTCTTTTTTTTTTTTTTACGTGTGGAAATCCCCGCGGACCGTCACCCCGTCGGGGGTTACGGCGGGGTGGTGAGTACATACTATTCTAACCTCCGAATTCAGTTCGCACTCAGAGTCCAATGCCAGTCGCTCCGTGGAAAAACTGATGTATAATTTAATTTTAATTTATTACGCTTTTCCGGCTAAACCGCTTCACCGATTTCAATGTAATTTGGCATAGATATAGTTTGATTCTTAGGGAAAAACATAAGCTACTTTTTATCGCGATAATATACATGTGGCGACTTCCACATTCAGCGCAAGCAAAAACATACAACAGCGCCATCTACCGAAGGAACATTGAACTACGGAGAAAACACGTAACGATCTATACGGAGTAACTACTAATCCTGCATCGCGAAAGTAATATTCTCGCGCCGATTAGCATATATACAACATCCCAACATCAACTGTTGGGCAGTGGCCCACCAGGCATGATCACCTCGCCTGGTCGGAGGATCCTCCCTTTGTGTTGGAGGAACACGATTCCCGTTCCTCCACAGTGGTGACCCCGACGTGATTGGAAGCAGCCTTCAAAATTAGCAGATCAGCAGCGCCATCTTGTTCACTCCCACAGCGATGTCTCAGCCAGCCAGCAACCTCGGCCTCAACAGGGATACCACACGCAGGACGCGACCGCTCCAACCTGGTTACCCCTACGGCCTCAACAGCGTCTAGGCACAGCACTCTGCACCTACGGTCCACGTAAGAAGAGCATCTCTCTCCCGTCTACGCAGCAGCCAGCCACTACGCAGCAACCGCCCCGACTCACTGGGGACTTCACCGCAGCACCGCGCACCGCAAGCGATTCCGACTCACTGGGATCAGCGGACTTCAGCCCCGACTCACTGGGACTAGCGGCATACAGTTCCAACTCACTAGAACTAGCGGCACTCAGTTCCGACTCACTGGAACTGCTCACTCCTGGCACTGGCAAGCTCCACAACAGAGCACAGACAGCTGTCTCATTATATCGACCTCCGGTCTTGGAGGGGAGTGATGTGGCGACTTCCACATTCAGCGCAAGCAAAAACATACAACAGCGCCATCTACCGAAGGAACATTGAACTACGGAGAAAACACGTAACGATCTATACGGAGTAACTACTAATCCTGCATCGCGAAAGTAATATTCTCGCGCCGATTAGCATATATACAACATCCCAACATCAACTGTTGGGCAGTGGCCCACCAGGCATGATCACCTCGCCTGGTCGGAGGATCCTCCCTTTGTGTTGGAGGAACACGATTCCCGTTCCTCCACATACACGTGGGTAGAGCCGCGGGCAAATGCAAGTCAAAAAAAAAACGAAATAAGATGAAAAATGCGGCGACATTATTTCACCGTAGTCACGACTATGGTGGAGTATTACAGAAATTGTACATTTAATATCACGACTTAATATAAGGGACTGGGCAGACATATTTAAATCCGCTCCATTTAGCCAGTAACGCAGCGTGCATGTCATATTTCATGAGTAAAACATACGGGTGTATATTTTGTACGGTGCCGTTGTCATAGAATTTACATCAAAAACATTTACTAGTATATTTAGTAAAGACTAGCTAAGGCCCGCGGTATTAAGCGATGCTATGGTCTTGTAATTTGTGAGTAATGCCGCAGAGTATAGGCAGTCTACAAAAGTACCCTGTGTTACTCCTTGCCTAATCTGCTTTGTGCCAGTGAAAGACCCGTAAATTGATCCAACCGTTGCTGAGATTAGCCGGAACAAACAGACAGACAGACAGACAGACAGAGAGAGAGAGAGAGAGAGAGAAAATTCTCGCGGCTTCTAGAGGCCCGGAGGATCGATGCAGAAACATCCGACCAAGCGGGAATGGCATGGATCACCATGTTGCAGTGCTTAACCTCACAATGGTGACCCCTACTCCTGGATTCTACTCATGCTTTCCATCAGGCAGAGTAGAAAAGATATTTATGAAATCATGAGACTTTCTAAGCAGAGTTCCCGTCCCAACTTTCCTCCCGTATGTTTCCCTAACAAAGAAGTTCCCTCCACATGCAGAATGCTCAGACTAAGGAGAGAGTTATATTCGCTGGGGAATAACTAACTACATATGATAATGTGTTGCATGAAATAGGGTTTTACTACTATCATTATATTAGTGTACTAGCTGTGTCCTGTGGTGTTACCCGCGGTTAGTAAATCGCAAGTAAAACCACGAGCGAAGCTAAACTAAAAAACAAAATAGTTTTAAAAAAGTAGGGCGACGTTATTGAAATATTTGCAGAAAGCACCCCACGCTTTGTTACATTAAAATTATTTTCTTTAGTTTTTTAAAAAAGACATTTTATTTTTTTTTCTTGTTTTTTTTTTCAAATTAGTGTATTGTCATCGGTCCTCGATAAATCTACAAAGTTTGAACGAATCTGGCCGTTTAAAGTGGGTCAAAATCGCACCCAAAGGAGTCGGTTACAAACAAACACACAGGCGAGGCTAATAAAAAGCGTGTAAAAATATTGACTAGGCTACTTTTTAAGTCATCAGCTACCTACAAGTCCTACATATTATAAAATGAAGTCCTCCGCCACGCCTGTCTGTCTGTCCGCGATAAACTCAAAAACCACTACACTGTTTTAAATGAAACTAAAGTCTGAGAAAGGACAAAGGTGACTTTTTACCGCGATAACTTTTATTGATTTGATTTTGATTTTGAATTCACGAATGGAGGAGTGTGAAATTTAGCTTAAGGTTTATTGAAATGGTAGTGGGAACCCGTTATCAATGTTGGCCAAACGGGTTCTTGAGTGGAGACCGCGTTTCGGCAAACGTAGTGTAGGACGTCCACAGGCCAGGTGGAGTGATGATTTGTGTAAGATTGCGGGCAGGAGCTGGATGCGAGAAGGAGGATCAAATTAAGTGGCATGCAATTGGAGAGACCGACCACCACTGGTTGACCTCTAATAGGTGTAGGTACATTTATAAACTTTTTGTCTGTTATTAAAGACTTAATAATAATGACTGTGTGTTTGTCTGTGTCATCAGCTAATTGGTGACAATATAAAAAAGAGTGTGTGAGAACTTTTAGTTGAGGCCAAGAGGCAATTGAGGACAATCTTAGACATCAATTACGGGGCCAGACTTTAATGGAACTAATTTACACGTCATCGACTTAGCCAATTGTTTACTATTTAGAATCATGTCAGCACAGCTCGTCTGAGACTTAAATTGCAGGTTATATAGAGCACCACAGAACATCATCATCAACAGCCTCTAACAGTCCACTGCTGGACATAGGCCTCTCCTTAAAAAGGAGGTGTTGGCCTAGTATACCACGCTGGCCAGACGGGTTGGTATAGGGTTTGTTTCAAGTTTTCCTTCTCTTGTCAGTGATGTTAGCTGCTTATTTTGTTCCTTTAGTCGCCTCTTACGACACCCATGGAATAAATAGGGGTGATGACACTTTGTATTCTTAATCCGTCACCACACGGACCACTACAGAACATCTATGGCAATCGTTATTGGGAAGTCAGTGCCCTCAAATTTACTGATAACTAGTTCAATCTTCGAATTTCAGTTCTCCTTTAGGGCCGCAACCCTAAAGGAGAACTGAAATTCGAAGATTCGGCATTCGGACACGGAGGTCCGATGCCAGTCGCTCCGTGGAAAAACTGATATTCAGGTAAAACTGGTTGAACTAGTAGCCGACCACAAATAATATTGGGAATTCCGGACCGAAATTCTTCTATATCGGTTCAGTGGTTCAGCACTGAACCGATATAAAAGAATTTCGGTCTAAAGATAGATTAGGTCAGAGTCTACTTTTGTCTTAAAAACCGACATATTCATTTCATTCGAGTCGAGAGTCGAGGGGGACTTTACAAACACACATAAAACGAACACAAAGAACACCCAGACTAAGAACAACAATTTGTAGATTACACATGGGATTTGAACCCACAACATTTGGCACAGAAGCATGACGTGGCGATCACTTAAACCACTAGGCCAACTAGTTATATATTCGGGCGAAAATACTAGTTCAACTTTAAAATAACCTCTAGCCACACTTTGTAAATTGTATATTTTCGCCAGTCTGGCCGTACCCGTGGGGGAAAGGAACCGCACGAATCCGCGAAATTCTATTAACTAATATCACAAAGAGGTTCAAAGTTTAATTCTCTAGAGAAATTTGTGGAATTTCAACGTGTTGAAAGAAAAACGGCGGTTTTAGGTATTGTATAATTTAAGGGTGGAATTTATTTTTTACATATTTTATTGTACTACAGATTGGTAGGGTAAATTGAGGTAGTATTTCATACCGCTCATAGAAATGTTGAAAACATTTACTGAGGATAAGCAACAACAGCGCGGTTAGGACCTAGAAGGGTGTCCGTTAGTGGCATGATATCATGAGCGTCTCTTGACGATAAGCAGTCGGTCCCGGTTGTTATCATAGGATAACAAACGTGAAGCTTATAGGCCGACCGTTTATCTGAGTCCTCGCCTGCGCGGTAACAGGGGCGCGGGGGTATGACGACAAAGGGGACTGAGACAGGTGCGGGCGGCGGGGGCGCTAAGTGAGATACACAGGGGACTGATTCAGTCTCAGTCCCCTTTGTCGTCATACCCCCGCGCCCCTGTTACCGCGCAGGCGAGGACTCAGATAAACGGTCGGCCTATAGTTAGAGGTATTCAGGTGGTTTAAAAACATCCAACGGCAAGATTACGTGGTCACAACTTTCTCTTATCAGTCCAGAACCGGCACTCGGTCAGCGTAGCAGCGTAGGTACTAACGCAGCGGACGTATGACCTTAACCCAAGCCCAGCAGTGGGACATATGGGGTGTAGAAGAATATTATAAAGCTGAAGAGTTTTCATGGGTTGAAAGCGCTAATCTCTGTGGGCGTTTTTCCTTCTGTAATCGTTGACGCATCAATGCTCTTGTTTGATTGGCTAAATCATTTAATTTCCAAAATATATGTACAATTATACACATACATACATATAAACACACATAAATAAATTGATTAATTTCAGTAATCTAGGCAAAAATCTATGAAATAATGAACTTTGAGTTCTAGTTTTCGACCTTAATGTAGTAAATTTCACACATTTAACAATTCAACTAAGTTACTAAGAGCCCAGAGCAATTTTGTATAAAAGCGTTTTCATGTAGTACACTTATTATACATTTTAACGGGTTCTGTATAAACACTTTGTCGTAGCCCGCGGGTGACACTCGAGAACTCGACTGTACTCTGTTTTATAACCACCCTTAAACCTGGGGGTTGCAGACGACCGTCTAGTTTAACTACTGCAAGAATAAAAGCGGCCATATGCGAGTCGGACTCATCCATGAAGGGTTCCGTAGCAGCAAGTAACATAGTTCGTTGTAACTTTGATCGATGTGTCTGGATTGAATGAAAGGTAGGTGAATTACGGTTTACGATTTATGACGTATTAAAAAAAAACTACTTACTAGATCTCGTTCAAACCGATTTTCCATGGAAGTTTGCATGGTAATAAATAATAATAAATAATAAATAAATATTTTGGACAACTTACACACAACGTCATCTAGTCCCAATATAAGCAGAGCTTGTGTCATGGGTACTAAACAACTGATATAAATACATAAACATACTTTTTTTGTAAATACATACATATTATACATAGAAAAACACCCAGACTCCGAAACAAATATAAGTGAATCACACAAATATTTGGTTTGACTCGGGAATCGAACCCGAAACCTTTTGATCAGCAGCCGCATACGCCAACCACTAGACCAACAAGGCAGGTAATGTACATCATATATTTTTTTTAATTTTATCATTCTCTTATTTTAGAAGTTACACATTTTACCACTTTGGAAGTGCCTCTTGCTCAAACTATTCAGTTTAGAAAAAAATGAAATTAGAAACCCCAATATCATTTTTGAAGACCTATACCATACCATTTATACCATACATAAGGGTTTGATGAAAAAAAAAATTGAGTTTAAGTTCTGAGAATGGGGAACACCCAAAATTTATTATTTATTTTTTCAATTAGTGTGTGAAAATATTGTGTAATACATCTACTTACAGAGTTTCAACAGTATAGTTCTAACAGTTTCGGAAAAAAGTGGCTGTGACATACGGACGGACAGACAGACAGACAGACATGAGGAATCTATAAGGGTTCGGTTTTATGTCATTTGGCTACAGAACCCTAAAAATGACAATTTAGGTATTAAATATCACTGTAAATCAATCAATCAACAACCCATAATGTCATGTCTTCTCTCAGGAGAGGGTTACGGTCATACGTCCCCATACTGACCGAGTGCGGGTTGGGGACTGGCCAGACACGTTGTGGCTACGTAATCTTGGCGTAAGATTAAGCCGCCCGAAGGCTTCCAACTAAGCTTAACGACTGTTATCATATGATAACAACCGGGACCGACTTCGCAACGTGACCATATTACGTCATAAACGGTCACCCATCTAGGTCTGACCGCGCCGTCGATGCTTACCCATTTTTTATTTTATTTATTTATTTATTTATTTACAAACAAAAAAGTATGTTTATATATTTATATCAGTTGTTTAGTACCCATAATACAAGCTCTGCTTAGTTTGGGACTAGATGGCGTTGTGTGTCAGATGTGTAAAATGTATAATATAAGATAGCTATCTAATTAATAGTCTGCTCTATACAAATATATTGGAGTGTCTGTTTGTAACATCAAATTAACTTTCTATTACTAAATCTACTTGTAATAACATCAAACAAGTTTTTTTTTTTTTTTTTTCTGTTCGTCTATCTATGTTTCCGGCCAATCTCTGGAACGGCTAGGCCGACTTTGCTGGGACTTTCACTGACATGTAGCTCAAGACATAAGGAATAACTAAGGATAGTTTTTCTTTAGACTAGCATCGTTCCGCAGCGTTACTCGCAATTTACAACCCTAACCGCGGGTAACACTGCGGGACTCAGCTAGATAAAGATCCATTATTCCAAAAACATAGAAAAAACATGAACCGTCTCAGGACTCAAAACAAGCCTTCTCATTAAAATAAAAATATATCGAAATCCAAGAAAAGATCGACTTTCTAATCTACTTAGGTAGACAGCGAACTGGTACAGTCACCCGATATAAACCCTTATTGTTAGTAGGGTGACGCGCCCAGTTATCAGCCACACCTCGACCCAAATGTAACAGAATTAAAAACGACACCACTCTGTTTGATATATCATTAGCAAACGGGTTAAATAAACTACTACTGTTTGTAAGTAATAATGGGGAAAAAATATTGATTTAAAATTTTTTTATTGAAAATCCGTGTGGTGATGGATTAAGAATACAGAGTGTCACCACTCCTATTCATCCCGCGGGTGTCGTAAAAGGCGACTAAGGGATAAACTACGCAAGACAACATCAATGCAAAGAGAAGGAAAACTTGAAAAAAAAAACTTGAAACCAACCCGTCTGGCCAGCGTGGTATAGTAGGCCAAAACCTCCTTTCTAAGGAGAGGCCTATGTCCAGCAGTGGACTGTTAAAGGCTGTTGATGATGATGATGATGTATTGAAATTTATCTTACTAATTAACTAAGGAGCGTGGTGCTACCCGTAGTTATTGTTGTAACTAGACAATAGCTGGCAACGCCGCAGGGCAAGCTCTGTCTAAGAAAGTAGCTTAAGTTACTATTTATATCAGCAACTATCTGCCAGTGAAAGTCCCGTCCAAATCGGTCCTGCCATTCTAGAGATTATTTATTTATTTAAGGGCCTCACAACAAGGAATACACAAAAATTAAACAAAATGTAAGAACTAACATAAATAATAGTCATATGCTTCCCCACTTACAGGAGACCACATCATGCACAAGAAAGTTAACATAAAAAAAGAAAAAAGAAACTATAACAAACTAAAAAAATAATTTAAAAAGCTGAAAAAATAATACAATAGTGATAAATTAAAAATAAAATAAAAACATCTTACTCGTTCCATTTTGCCATAAGCACCTACATGACAGCGAGCTTTGAGCGGATTAGACATTTATACATTTATACTTATCTAGTGTATTTGCGAAAACGTCTATTTCTTCAGAAGGACACGAAACGGCGTTGTACTGATGCACAATCCTAACTAGTGGCGAGTTTCGTCCCAAACATTGTTATCCGGAACAAACAGTCAGATGGACACACAAAAATTAGAAAATTGTTTTCTTGATGTAAGTATCGTATATATTAACTTTCATTTGCAGTAATATGGAATTAAAAACAGGCACTTTTATTTATTTGTATAGATTTAACTAAGCGGATGAAGTAGTGTTTAAGCAGTCACCTCGCCGATTCTTACTGTGTTCAGGATTGTGGGTTCAATTCCCTCATGTGTGATCTTCAAATAATAGTTTTCGATGTTCGTGTCGGTTTCATTCATGTTTCTAAAGTATCTCTAAACTTATAATCTATGTATTACCAGGAATTATAATTTCAAAAGACAAGAAAAAAGCTACAAAAAATTTTTTTTAAAAAACTAAATAAACCCGCTTTTAAACTTAAAAGTAGAAAATAATTTTAATGTAAAAAGCGTGGGGCGACGTTATTGAAATATTTAATAAAGGTTTTGTTACATTAAAATTATTTTCTACTTTTTAGTTTAAAAGCGTGTTTGTTTAGTTTTTAAAACTATTTTTTTTTCTACACTAAATTAGACTATTTTTTTTTTTTACATTTTTTTTGAATTAGTGTATTGTCATAGGTCCTCAATAAATCTACAAAGTTTGAACGCAATCTGGCCGTTTAAAGTGAGTCAGAATCGCAATCAAAGGATTCGGTTCCAAACATACAAACAAAAAAACATACAGATGAAGCTAATACAATGCGTGTAAAAAATAGAACGACTTCCTCAAACCTGAATTCCTACAAGAAAAACAACCCAATACATCACGCGAACACATTCTCGTACAAGCACGTGTTAATTTTTCCACGTAAATCTGAGCCTCGCTGAGGGGGGTGCTTCCACAACTCAATTAGTGTCGGGAACCGCAGCGGGGATGAGTACATCTATTATATGTGCAGACATACTCTCATTGTTTATAGCCTTGCCAAGACTTATGACGGTTAGAGGAGATGGTCTCTTAGCTGTATTATTCTGTTGAGCGGTATTGTTGTAAATCGCGAGTAACAACGTAAGGTGAGGCTAGTCTAAAATGTTTGTTTAAGTTATTCCTTTTATCATCAGCTTTCTGCCAGTGAGGCACTTCAAAACAGTTCAGTCGTTCCAGAATCTAGTCGGAACAAAGAGACAGATATATTTAAAAAAAAAGTCGTGTGGCACTCGGGGACAGCCGCGGTAAAGCTATTGCATAGCATTTTTATCAACTTATGCAAGAAAAGCAAGGAAGAAAAATCTAGAATGACTGTGTTGTCAAGGCAACGGATAACGGCCGATGGCGCCAGCACGCATGCGCTAATCTGCCTATAGAGCCCGGAGCCGCTACATCCTTGTCGCACTGCAGCTAAAATCATATTCTCTATCCTTTTTAGGGTGTTAGGTTTTTTCGTTACGGAATTTCTTGATTCGGTAGCCGCGCTCAAAGCCCGCGATAAAAGCTATACAAATAATAATTTATAATATATGTATAAACATTGTTTCATATGTATTTAGTAAAGAAACTGTTGATTTGATGTTACAAACACACAGTACAATTTTATTTATGTGTATAGATCTGGATAATTAGATCTAATAATGCAATAAAGAACCAATTCACATATATGCCAAATTGAGGCAATTCCCTTGTCTCCTTAACGATAGGGACGCTAATTCGATATAGGAATGTATGTGGAATGTTTCCTTATAAGTAGGTCAAATCATAAATTATCATTTTCAATATAGTGACGGGCCTGTTGGTCTAGTGGTTCTGACTGCTAAACCAGAGGTTCGATTCCCACCCATATCTTTATATATATAATTCTTGTGTGAGTGTGTATGTCACTGAACTTCTCTCAAACGACTGGACCGATTTTGATGAAATTTTTTGTGTGTGTTCAAGGGGATCTGGGAATGGTTTAGATTCGCAATTGGACCCGGTAGGTGGCGCTGCGATCAAGTTCTGGAATTTTAAAGTTGGGCGGTACGAAGTTCGCTGGGTCAACTAGTAATATATATATATATACGGTGAACACGATTAATTATTTTGTGTTTGGGTTTATTCCATTTTCAAGACTGCACGGTTGGCCTAGTGGCTTAAGCGGTCGCCACGCCGCTTCCTACTGCGCCAAGTGTCGTGGGTAGGATAACATTTTCTGTGATTCACAATTTGTTGTCCTGAGTCTGAGTGTTCTTTGTGTACGTTTCATTTATATTTGTAAAGTCCCCCGCGACACAGGAATTTATATTCCTAATGCGGGAGTTGTCTTTTTAAAAACAAACATGTATGTATTTAGAAATATTTAAGTTTATCAGTTGTGTTGCACACAAACAGTATTGATGACACAAGACTTATCACAGTCAAAGGGACTAACTTGTCTTAATAAAGATGATGTAACACAGGTCACATAACGAGAGCGCCAACTGCAATAATCACTAACATAATGCTGAATGTCCTACAGAGGATGACAAATTGTAGTGAAACAATTAAAAATCTTTAGATAGAAGGAAAAAAAACCCTTACTAAGATTACAAATGTGACAGTAATTATGTCTGTCTGTCTGTCTATCTGTTCGTCCGTATGTCACAGCCACATTTTTTCCGATACCATAAGAACTATACTGTTGAAACTTGGTAAGTAGATGTAATCTGTGAACCGCATTAAGATTTTCACATAAAAATAGAAAAAAAACAATAGGTACATTTTGGCGGTCCCCATACTTGGAACTGAAACTTAAAAAAATTTTTTGGGGTATCTATAGATGATGTAGAGGTTTCTATTATATTTTTTTTCTAAACTGAATAGTTTGCGCGAGAAACACTTCCAAAGTGGAAAAATGTGTGCCCTTTTTTTTATTTAAGCCTACCAAAGTGACTCTACTCTGCCTGAAATAAAGCATGAGTAGGTAGTAATCCTGGAGTAGGGGTCACCATCCTCATTGTGAGGGTAGGCAAAGTAGCATGGTGACCCATACCAGGGCGGCCTAGTCATATATTTCTGCATCATTGCAGATCGGGAGAATGATGCAGAATGATTGGGCCTACGATCTCACACTCACCAACAAAATACGTCAGCAAGAATATGTAGTAGCAGAAAAATGCCAGTAGGCATTTTTACTGAGCCAAAACTGCCGATGAAACAATTTCAATGAAATTTAATGCACCGATAGTCTAAAGCCTAAGAAAGTACATAGGCTACTTGTTACCACGATAACCGATATACACGCGAGAGGAACCACGGGCGAAAACTAGTAGAAAATATTTAATTCTAACGTAACCCGTTCTTGTCACATTTAACATCGATAATAGATCACCCTCCTAGCCTTATTCCCAAGTTTATTTGTGGTTGGCTACTAGTTCAACCGGTTTTACCTGAATATCAGTTTTTCCATGGAGCGACTGGCATCGGACCTCCGCAACCCTAAGGGAGAACTGAAATTCGAAGATTGTACTAGTTGTCGGTATATTTGAGGGTACTGACTTCGCAATAACGATTACCATGTTCTATGTTATGTGGGTGGTTTCCGCACTTAGTCCTTTAAGTGGACCATTGCACGTGAGGGCGGCATTCATTCCAGCCAGCCCACCTCCCTCCAGAAGCGGGTAAGGTCTCCGAGTCTGTCCAGACATTCTGCAACAGATTTAGGAGATCCAAGTGTGTTTTTCCGTGTTTCGGTGACACCTGTGCACTCAATGAGTACATGCGACACCGTTTCCTCTGCCCCTAAGCATGCTCTGCATA
Organism: Phragmatobia fuliginosa; assembly: GCA_932526445.1. Taxonomy (NCBI): domain Eukaryota; kingdom Metazoa; phylum Arthropoda; class Insecta; order Lepidoptera; family Erebidae; genus Phragmatobia; species Phragmatobia fuliginosa. The sequence goes on along the minus strand of OW052083.1, from coordinate 611,841 downwards.
GGGGACTATCAGTTATGCCTTTAACGATTACCATATATGATCATGATAACCGGGACCGACGGCTTTACGTGCTCTCCGAGGCACGGGCGTGAATCACCGCCAAACTTCCAAACTCCGGGCTGCTATTAGGAATTTCCTAAGAAACTCCCAAAAACACTTTTTGGCCCGACCGGGGATTTCAACCCGAAACCTCTTAATTAGCAGTCGCATACGCTAACCACTAGACAAACGAGGCAGTTTAACATCGCCCATTTAATGTACCGCCATATTCCTTTCCACATCAGTTTAGTTCAAAAATATTTCTACCGGTATCGTCACAGACACTCATAAATATAATTCTAATTTGAACAATTTATATCCACACACGACCCTAACAGGTGCTTTTACCCTAATTTATTTTTAAATAGCGACATTACCACGCATAGAGAATATTTCTTTTTTTATATTTCATCATTTTTATTAGGGATGTTAGTGTATGTGTGTATTTGTTTTATGGTGGCGTGTGTTGTAAAAATGTGTCATTTTTGTTATTTAATTCGGTAGTTAATTAAATAGAGTATTGAGGGTATCTAGTAACCTAGTTTGTTAAAGGTAGGTCTGTTTCTGCCGTAATTTTATTATATTATCGTGACAGCTTCGTTAACATAAATATCCAGACAAACAGATAGCAAATATATACGTATTTTCCTTTTTTTTACATGCTATATATTATAAGCTTAACCTGTATGTTTGTGACCGACTCCTTTGGGTGCGATTTTGACCCACTTTAATACAATATGACATATGATGACAATACAATAATTTGAAAAAAAAAACATGTTTAAACAAATTAGTCTTTTTTAGCCTAGAAAATAAATATAATTTTAAAAAACTAAACAAACACGCTTTTAAATTAAAAAGTAGAAAATAATTTTATTATAACAAAACGTGGGATGCTTTCTGAAAATATTTCAATAACGTCGCCCCACGCTTTTTTACATTAAAACTATTTTCTAGTTTAAAAGCGTGTTTGTTAAGTTTTTTAAAACTATTATTCTTTTAATGGACACATTTTTCTTTGCAGTGATGTTGTGCAGCGCAGTTTGAATTATGTCGCTACCACGAATATTCGCGACAATAATTAAAACGAAATATCGTTTAAAATGCAATTTCACCGATTGCACGAAGTTCGTTAATGCATTTTTAATTACAGCACAAGTACTATAACAGCTTACAAGTATATTTCCGTAATGGCTTCGATAAAAGGAAATTCGATTCCTGCATTACTCATATAGTTGAGTTCGAATTAACACTTTCATTATGTCCGTTAACCTACTTAAAAAAAAGGAGGCCGTTCTCAATTCGTTGGAAGTTATTTTTGACTAGTAGTCCCGCGGTGTTACCCACAGCTATTGTTGTAAATCGCGAGTAACGCCGTTGAACGAAGCTAGTCTAAAAATAGGCTTAGTTACTTCTTATGTCATCAGGTTCCTACCAGTGAAAGTTCCTCTAAAATCAAATCAAATCGTTATAGAGATTCGCGGGAATCAACAGACCAACAAAGGTTTCATAATTGCCCTGTTGATATAAGTACCGTATATAGTATCGTAATATGATATAAAATGAAATGAAATCATTTATTCTGCAATTAGCTTACATGAACACTTTTGCAAGTTAAACTTTTTTTTTCTGAGCAGATGAGTTCGGTCTTTCCTAACTGGACTAGCCCTGAGAAGAAAAGACGAAACAAACTCAGGGCTCACAGTCTCTTTTAAAGTCCAGACAATATTCTTAAATAATATGCGTTTATTAAAAAACTGTTCATTTGATATTACACACAGACACTTTAATATTATTTATTTGTATAGATATACTGCCAAATGTATCACCTACCCTACTTTTTGGCTTCGAAGTAGTCGGGTAAATAAATAAATAAAACACAACGCCATCTAATCCCAAACTAAGCAGAGCTTGTATTATGGGTACTAAACAACTGATATAAATACATAAACATACTTTTTTTTTGTAAATACATAGAAAAACTCTAACACAAATATTTGCAGACGCAAACATTTGGTCCAACCCGGGTTCGAATACGAGACCTCAAGCACAGCAGTCGCATACATTATCACTGCGCCACTGAGGCAATCTTACATGGTTAAATGGGATCTTATACCGATGGGTTGGCGAATTTCGGCTTTAATTCAAACAGTCTAAGGTCACAAACCTGTAACTCCTCGTAGTGACGCTGGACTGACTTTAAGGTCAAAAATTTTTGAATTACCTGTAACACAAGAAAATTAATATATTAGTTAATTGAACATCTATGGCAATCGTTATTGGGAAGTCAGTGCCCTCAAATTTACTGGCAACAAGTTCAACCTTCGAATTTCAGTTCTCCCTTAGGGTTGCGGAGGTCCGATGCCAGTCGCTCCGTGGAATACTAACATCAAAAAGGTAATTTTTAAAAATGTTGTCTGTCTGTCTGTTTTATTCGGCTCGATTTTGAGGGGACTTTCTCTGGCAGAATGAATTTTTTTTCGTTCCTTCGTTCCGTTCCGCGTCGTTCACGATTTTACATTTTACGGCATTACTCGGAATTTACAACAACTACCGCGGATAACATAGCGGGACTTAGCAAGTCAAAAATAGATCCCAAACCATTTCCCCCACTTAACCCCACACACCACCAGCCCATTTATTCGTAGTCTAGACGCATGATCACAAATATACACGCGGATATATTTCAAAAAGCGCTTCGCATGTCCGCCATATTGCATGAGACACGCAATGACAGCCATAATTACTGTCTATGGTGTGGAAATAGGCCGAATAACAGTGTCTATGGCCCTACAATTGTTTATAACGTTTTGAGACTACTGTTCTGAGAAAATTATAGTGTGATGGTATGTAAGGAATTTAAAATTTAAGCATTAAATTGTTACTATTGGAGTTTTTATAGTCTGTAATGGATGTTCGAAACAAATTGGATCACATTTATGTATTACTAGCTGCGCCCCGCGGTGTTAGTATATAATTATGGTTGCTATGCAAGTGTATTATGCCTAGCAACCTGTGAAGTTATGACAGGAGATAAACAGTGATACATTTCGACATCTACTGTAATCACCTAGTTTTCGCCCGTATATCTCGAATAGTAAAAAGTAGCCTTTCTATGTGTTATTCTGATTTTTAAGCTATATTACTATAAAGTCTCATCCAAATCCATTCAGTAGTTTTTGCGTGAAAGAGCAACAAACATACATACCTATAAACTTTCGCGTTTATTATATTAGTAGGAGAAATAAATATCTACTATTCAAAGACGTACAATTAACCAAAAATTTCCATCAATCATTGGTTACTATCCAATGGCTTATAAGAGGCTCAACTTTCTCCCTCTTATAAACAATTATGATTCATTCATTGCGCTTAACGGTTTCCGTGAAATGGGTAGGCAGTATAGACCCCTCTAAAAGCCGCGATGACTAACAATAAAATAACGTGAAAGTGATATGAAACAATATTATCTTGACAGCAAATATGACTACATTAATCTTTCTAATGTTTACTAGTTAAGACACGCGGTGTTACCCGCGGTTTGTTGTAAGCTGGGAGTAATGCGGAGCGAAGCAAGTACCAGCACGTTCCAGCCTTTCCAGAGATTAGAAGGAACAGATAGGCAGACAGACGAAATTGTAAAAAACTTGCTATATTGATGTAACTTATTTCAAAAGTCAGAGGGCAAATTATTTTATTGTGAATCATAGGTACAATCATGGCTACAAAATAAAACAAAAAAGCGGCTAAGTGCGAGTCGGACTCGCCCATGAAAGGGTCCGTATCAGCAAGTAACATCATATAAAAGTTCTTGTAGTTCGTTGTAACTTTCATCGATGTTTTTATACAAATGTAAATTGTGTGTTACGATTTATGACGTATTAAAAAAACTACTCACTAGATCTCGTTCAAACTAATTTTCGTCAAATCTCTCGCGTAAACTATTCAGTTTAGAAAAAAATGATATTAGAAACCTCAACATCATTTTTGAACACCTATCCATAGACATACAGGTTAGATGAAAAAAAAAATATTGAGTTTCAGTTCCAAGTATGGGGGCCCCCAAAATGTATTGTTTTTTTTTCTATTTTTATGTAAAAATCTTAATGCGGTTCACAGAATACATAGACTGACCAAATTTCAACAGTATAGCTATTATAGTTTCGGAAATAATTGGCTGTGACATACGGACGGACAGACAGACAGACAGACTTGACGAATCTATAAGGGTTCCGTTTTTTGCCATTTGGCTACGGAACCCTAATTTTGAGTAAACTTTAAAATGAATTTATTTAAAAACTGTTCATTTGACATTACAAACACATAATTTTATTGTATACATATATATGTTGACTGAATGGTCTGTTGTTCTGTGGCAGATGACCCTGACTGCAATGTCGGAGGTCGCGCATTCGATACCCGTCACTAAAACAACTAATTAAATGATGGCGATATTTCGTTCCTTGTATAACTTATTTATCTGTGTATGTATTTAGAAATTTACTTGCTGTTTTTTTAATATATTACTATCCACTAGCTGTTATTGTAGTAAGCCGCGTGACTTCTTTAGAACTGGGACATTTATCATTTACATGGAAAGCTAGAAAAACTGTTGTATAGGGGTGGCTTACCACACCCCGTTCGTCAGTCACACAGTCACACCCTATATCATGACCTGTAAATGATATTAACACGCTAACTGAAATTATTAATACTTTTTACGTATAGCCTGCCAAAGAACTTTCAAAACAAAAAATATTCAAGATATTAAAAAAACTAGGCTCAATCAGTGTCATCTTTGCCAAAACTAGAACTGTCAAACATATTTCGCGCCAAATAATTAAAGATGGCGTACACTACAGAACATATAAGATCCAGTAAATTGTCCTTTTCTTATCATTTTCTATATATTGTGAAGCATTGTAGATAGAATCGCTTTGAAGTTATTTCACGCACATGTACCCACCCAGTAAACTTGCGTCTGATTGAAATGTCACTTCGCTTCAATTTCCTTAGGTCCCTTATTTTGGCACTAAGGAAATGATTTTGTAAAAAAATACACCCCTAAAAATGTATAAATGGCAGTTATAAATGATTTTGAAACATTTTTTGTATAATAGAAGCGTTTTGAAACTCACAGTCAATACTGCTTTGCGGACGAGTACTAAACTAGTTAATGATACAATTAAAAAAACTAGGCTCAATCATTGTCGTCTTTGCCAAAGCTAATGTAGAACTGTCAAACATATTTATAGACTACAGGCCCATGTCAAAAATGGATGGGTCATATGAACCACCAGGTGACGTATATGGGACGATATAAGAGCATAAAATAATAAGATTTAGCACTATGCCGTCACTTGTAAGCTGTCCAACTGAGTGCTGGTGAGAATTCAAAAGTGCAGGTAGAGTGAGTACATTTTGGTCATATATTTTTGTACGGCATTTTTACCATCGATAGATCCATGAAAAATAATAAGAAAGCGCACAGTGCCGTAAAAAAATGGTGGTCCACAAAGTCGGTATTTTTTGTTGATTTTCTTACAATTTTCAGGGTAAATTTGGTCATTTCATTCTGTACGGCATCAGTTTCATACTGTTTCAATACAGTTTCTAATCCATTATTCTGCAATGCCGTACAAAAATCATGCGACAAGGGGAAAAGATCGAAGGTTACAACCCCCTCTCTTTCCGTGGTCCGGGGGGTGATTTGAAAAAGTACGGCTTTGGTTCCAAAACATTATCTAGCACTCAAAAGTACTATTAAAAATAATGCCGTCAAAAAATTCTTGTTCATTTGAATGTATATTTATAATTATCTTAATTTCATGGTATACTTGATTTATAAAGCTGTAAAATCATTTGACTCTGTACGGCAACTTTTTTTTTAACATGATATTGTAAAATACAATTGTTATATAGTATTGCCGTTCAAAAAAAACTGTTCTAAAAAAATATAGAGAACTACAAAAACTGGCATTTTATTAAATTATTGCAAAACTTTAACTATTCATAGATTAATAAAATATATCAATTTTCTACATTTTACCCTTGTTTTAAATAGTATTAAGATAAATAAATTAGGAAAAAATGATGCCGTACATTTTAATGCAGACCATATCTTTAAGCTGATGAAAATGACGCTACCATTTTAAGGGTGTAGTACTTTATGGCCATCTGATACTGTACGGTATTAACATATTTTTGAAGAGAACAATTGATATTATGATAAAATCTAATCGAAGTGAAAGGGTGTGTATATTATATAATATCCAAGAATTGAAACTGTAAATCCCAGTATCAACAGTTTTGTATACTTTTTGGTTTAATATATACTCCAAACATTATTGATACATGTATATAATTGATTTGTTTAATTGTAATAATGTGAATAAATAAGACAACTATTTTTTTGAAAAAATCGATAGGTATATTTAAAAATGATAATACAAAATAAGGTTTTTATTTAAATTATTCAGTATCAGAATTTGCTGCTGAGTTGTTATCGGAATCAACGTCTTCATCGACGTCCGAATTATCTTCTCTATCATTTTCTGAAAGATGAATAAGTTTTTGTCAAAATCAAAGTCGTACGTACAGATTAAAGATGTAAAGATTTATTTATTTACCTATGACGTCATCGATTTCTTCCCCTGATTCCTCATCCGGTTCCGTTATGTCACTGACTTTTTGGGGGCATTCCTCGCCGTGGAACCAGTCGAAATCGTACCGACCGTCATTTAAAATCCATCCAAAGCTTATTGGTAACAAGGTCGACGGTATTTGTTTAATTTCGAGAAATGGACCGATCAGTTGGCCACCAAGATCGTGTGATTTAAAACCTTTATGGATTTGGATTTTTCCTTGAGTTTTTTTTTCCTACAAACCTTTGGACCAACGAAAATGTACGGCATGTAAAAAAATATTATCTATGCATAAAATACTTTCAAAATAAATTAATTTTATGTTGTGTCAAATCACCCCCCGGACCACTGAAAAAGAGGGGGTTGCAACCCTCGATTTTTTCCCCTTGTTGCATGATTTTTGTACGGCGTTGCGGAATAATGGATTAGAAGCTGTATTGAAACAGAATGAAACTGATGCCGTACAGAATGAAATGACATAATTTACCCTGAAAATTGTAAGAAAATCAACAAAAAATACCGACTTTGTGGACCACCATTTTTTTACGGCACTGTGCGCTTTCTTATTATTTTTCATGGATCTATCGATGGTAAAAATGCCGTACAAAAATATATGACCAAAATGTACTCACTCTACCTGCACTTTTAAATTCTCACCAGCACTCAGTTGGACAGCTTACAAGTGACGGCATAGTGCTAAATCTTATTATTTTATGCTCTTATATCGTCCCATATACGTCACCTGGTGGTTCATATGACCCATCCATTTTTGGCATGGGCCTGTAGTCTATTAGCGCCAAATAATTAAAGATGGCGTACACCACAGACCATATAAGATCTCAGTAAGTTGTCCCCTTTCTTATCATTCCATATATTATTAAATTGTGAGGCATTGTAGATGGAATCGCTTTGAAGTTATTTCACGCACATGTACACATTAAACTTGCGTCTGATTGAAATGTCAGCTCGCTTCAAACGTTCCTTGAATGGCGTCTTTGCCGCTCGAATAATACAAAGCTAAGTTTCTTTGACAATAATAATATTTTTCAGACAAATTATGTATTAGCTATATGTATTTTGTCTACCTGGTAAATTGTCTCTACTCCGCCTGATGAAAAGCTTAAACTGTACCGAAAGTAGTAATTACCATATTCATTGCAAAATAGTGACCTACAGTATGGCGGCTTATTGAGAAGTTTCGGCATTATTGCGTCTTCGGTCTTGCACTCACCAAAGAAACATGACAGCATGAAGGCTGTCATTACACGTTTTTTTATTAGCTTCACCTGTATGTTTGTTTGTATGTTTGTAGCCGACTCCTTTAGGTGCAATTTTGACCCACTTTAAACGGCCAGACTTCATTCAAACTTTGTAGATTTATCGAGGACCGATGACAATACACTAATTAAAAAAAAACTAAAAAAAAATGTTTTAAATAAATTAGTCTTTTTTAATGAAAAACTAAACAAACACGCTTTTAAACTAAAAAGTAGAAAATATTTTTAATGTAACAAAGCGTGGGGTGATTTCTGAAACTATTTCAATAACGTCGTATAGAAAACACCCAGACTCCGAAACAAATATTTGTAGATTTTCACAAATACTTGGTCTGACCCGGGAATCGAACACGAGACCTCTTGATCAGCAGCCGCATACGCTAACCACTAGATCAACAAGGCAATCAGAATTGAATATAGAATAGAAAACGATAAACGTGTTTTGCAACTTGGCACTTGGCCTGGTGATGGACGGACGGACAGCGGAGTCTTAGTAATAGGGTAGTAGTAGGGTAGTTAATTTAAAAGCCATGATATTACAAATCCCAGTTAGTTTTAACAAATGGCATCACTTAAACGTTTTTAACACGTTTTGTTCCCTCCCCTGCGGTAACTAATAGACAAGTCATTACATCCCCTTGTAAGGGGTGTAAATCGCGTCATTTGTAACTACTTCAAGTAAACTACCCTCATTTAATATTGTAAACGAGCTGACTCCCGCGGTGTTATACGTGGTTTGACTTCCTTGTTGGTCTAGTGGTTAGCGTATGAGACTGCTGATCAAGAGGTCTCGGATTCGATTCCCGGGTCGGAACAAATGCTTGTATGATCTGCAAATATTTTGGGTGTTTACTATGTATAATAAGTATGTGTTTACAAAAAAAAAGGTATTTTTATGTATTTATATCATTTGTTTAGTACCTTTAATAAAAGCTATGCAAGTGTGTTATGCATAGCAACCTGTGAAGTTTTGACAGGAGATAAACAGTGATACATTTTGACATCTACCATATTTTATGCATTTTATAATCACCTTGTTTTTGCCCGTTGCAGTAAAAAGTAGCCTATGTGTTATTCTGTTATATAAGCTATATTACTGTAAAGTTTCATCCAAATCCGTTCAGTAGTTGTTGCGTGAAAGAGGAACAAACATACATACACACATACTCAGAAACTTTCGCGTTTATAATATTAGTAGGATAAATGTATTTTCTAATTACGAACCATGTAATAACATATAATCAAAACAACTTTCTAATTCTACACGTTTTTATATAATAATTAAATTGTTTAAAACCGAACGCTAATATTAAAAGAGAAAGTCTACTGATTAGCGACCTGTTCTGACCCTACATTGGTAGTGTTGATGATGTACGGTAGCTCAATAACCATAGATAAATTATAATTTACTATCTGAGACACTACTTTCCGTGTGGTGACGGATTAAGAATACAGAGTGTCACTATTCATCCCACGGGTGTCGTAAAAGGCGACTAAGGGATAAACTACGCAAGACAACATCAATGCAAAGAGAAGGAAAACTTGAAACCAACCCTATGCCAACCCGTCTGGCCAGCGTGGTATAGTAGGCCAAAACCTCCTTTCTAAGGAGAGGCCTATGTCCAGCAGTGGACTGTTAAAGGCTGTTGATGATGATGATCTGAGACACGCAGTTATTGTTATAAAGCGCGGGTAACGCCGCGGAACGAAGGTAGGAAGTAAGTAATTTGTCTTAGTTAGGTACTCCTTAAGTGAGCTATGTGACGGTGAAAGTCTCGTCAATGTCGGTCTAGTTGTTCCAGAGATTAGCCGGAACATACTGACAGACAAAACTTTTTAAAACTGTTTTTACACGCTTTTTATTAGCTTCACCTGTATGTTTGTTTGTATGTTGGTAACAGACTCCTTTGGGTGCGATTTTGACCCACTTTAAACGGCCAGATTTCGTTCAAACTTTGCAGATTTATCGAGGACCGATACAATAATTTTAATGTAACAAGGCATGGGGTGCTTTCTGAAAATATTTCAATAACGTCGCCCCACCCTTAGTTACATTATAATTCTTTTCTACTTTCTAGTTTAAAAGCGGTTTTGTTTAGTTTTTTCAAATTTTTTTTTTTTGGTGTAAGTATCATACTCTAATATGCATTTAGTAAAAAACTATTTATTTGATATAACAGACATTTCATTTTTGTTTTTTGTATAGATTTTAATTTGCCAAATTGTAAAATTTGTTTTTTATTTTTCGAACGAATTACACACAACATCATCTAGTCCCAAATTAAGCAGAGCTTGTGTTATGGGTACTAGACAACTGATATAAATACATAAACATAATTTTTTTTTTGGAAAAACATACATATTATACATAGAAAACACCCAAACTCCGAAACAAATATTTGCAGATCGTACAAACATTTGGTCCGACCCGGGAATCGAACCCGAGACCTCATGATCAGCAGCCGCATACGCTAATCACTAGACCAACAAGGCAGTCAATTCATGCAACCTTTCTCATAAACTACACATGAAACTACGTGCTTGTATGATGTTTATTGTTCGAGCCGTTTCGGAGAATACGCCACACAATTGACAGATTTGATTTCCTTCTTTAAACAATCAGAATAACCGTTTACGTTAACTTTTGTTTACAGCTAGCTAGCTATTGCCCAAGGCTTCGCTCACGTGATTATTTTTATATATAACATGTACATAACGAATTTCCATACAACTTAGTCCAATTATTGACTGCCTTGTTGGTTTAGTGGTTAGCGTATGCGGTTGCTGATCTAGTCATTTCAAATCAAATCAAATCAAACCATTTTATTTCAAATAAACTATACAATGGCACTTTTGAAACGTCAAGTAGTCAGTCAGTAGTCAGTCGTGAAGCTAATTGTCTGTTCCAATTCGTAGATCCTATGGAGAAGAACAGACAAGAAACTCCATGGACACTCTTTTCCAACATTGTTTTTACAATTTTTGGTTACATTGTTTTAAGCATTTTATTAAATGTGAAGACAATGTAACGATGCTGATATTTACACAGGTAGTGTCCAAAAATAATAGACGTTGTGAGATGACCAGCCCCGACTGGCGGCGCCCGTTTCACGAGCATGACCCATGCACCAGCCATCGTCCAGTTCAACCATATCGTAAGGAGCCGAACGACCCGCTACACACGCCACCGCCAGCAAGACTTGAGCGAGCATGACATTTCAAGATCAGGTCTCGGTTTCGATTCCCGGGTCGGACCAAAAGTTTGTATGATCTGTAAATATTTGTTTCTAAGTTTGGGTGTTTTCTATGTAAAATAAAATATATTAAAAAATACTAAAACCTTCCTCGAGAATCAATCTATTCATTGCTGAAAACAGCATGAAAATGGTCGGTGCAGTAGTTTTTAAGTTTTTCGCGAAATGACAAGCAGACAGACGATGTAGATGACTTTGTTTTATAATATGTAGTGAATATCTAGTGACACAGTGTTACTTGCCATATTCTACCGAAACGGCTTGATCGAATCTTATGAAATTTTGTGTTGTCTGAGAATAGTATGTAAACAATTCTTATAACCCTAAAACGAAGAAAGCGCTTATAGTCGAATGGCCTTAAGTAATTGGAAACAATCACCGAGGGTAAGCAACGACGGCGCGGTCAAACATAGATGGGTGACCGTATCTGGCATGATATGTAATGAGCGTTTCCGTGATTCGTATATCACGTTAAGCAGTCGGTCCCGGTTGTTGTCATAAGATAGCAGTCGTGAAGCTTAGTTGTTTTTCGGGCGGCTTAAAAACATCCAACAGAAAGATTACGTAGCCACAACGTATCTGTCCAGTTCACAACCCGCACTCGGCCAGCGTGGGGACGTATGGCCTTAACCCTCTCTTGAGAGTAGACCAGAGCCCAGCAGTGGGACGTTATGGTTGGTGAACGTGAGCAGGGCTGCAAGCATCAGGTTATTAGTATTTACAAATGTGCGCTCCCAATTAGTAAAAACATTTCTACCAAGGTAATATTACCATGTTAGTACGTCTGTGTAATAGTTGGCCGGCCATAATGAACTTCGGTCTAAAGCCGTCGGTCCCGGTTGTCATGAACATCCATAGCTATCGTTATTAAGTCAGTAACCTCAAATATACTGACAACTAGTTCAATCTTCGAATTTCAGTTCTCCCTTAGGGTTGCGGAGGTCCAGTCGCTCCGTGGAAAAACTGAAATTCAGCCGACCTTAAAATAACCTGGGAATAATGGCTAGGAGGATGATAATGAACTTTGCTCTACACAACGAGATTTCATTAGTTGGAGTCTGAACGAGGAACTCTGCTCCAGATTATCTTGTTCCTGACTTCAACTAACTCCATTATACACCATTGTTGGAGAAAATTGGGCGGATTTAATTTGTATAACACACACTAACTAACGCTGAAAAGCGACGCGAAATGGATTGCCTTTTTAAAAATTGTGTAAAGATGTTCCAACTCTTTTGTAACATAAATATTTAATTACAAAGATCGAGAGGGGAGTCTTTTCCTGGATTTCACAAAGTCTAACTCGAAATAAAATATAACAAAGCTAATAATCCCCTTTAACCTCGGTAATCTGCACCAATACGACCAGTAATTACTCTAATTTCCCCGCGGAATATTCACCATTCCGCTTAAAACGGTTTAAAACAGAATATCAACGAATACAGCATGAAATTAGCGCGGTCAGTCCGCGTTACACAAAGGAATTCCCAGAGGCATAATGGAATTAATCCTTTGCTTTGCTAATGATGTTAAGGCGGCCATCTTACGACGTTGACAGCTGTCACTGTTCCCGCCATTTCACCCGTTTGACGTTTACGGTGAACGAGTGTTTATTTTATTTAAAGTTAACGTGAAAAGAGGCTTGTAAATGAATATTTAACACTTTTTTTTCGAATTTTCTATAAAGTCAAGGTTTTTTAATACTTTGTGACTACATTTTACTTAGAATGAAAATAAATTAAAACAGGTTTAATTTTGAGGTTATATATTTTTTTTAAACTAGTTTATAATCTGGTATGGCATGGTATTATAATAAAGGCTAGAAGAAGAAAATATATGGCTAGTTTTATTAGTGTAGTAGTTTTGATTGATAGCTGCTGATCCAGAGGTCTCGGGTTTGATTCCCGGGTCGGATCAAATATTTGTTTGATCCGCAAATATTTGTTACGGTATAGTGTTTTCTATGTATAATAATGTATGTATTTACAAAAAAAAAGTATGTTTATGTATTTATATCAGTTGTCTAGTACCCCTATTACAAGCTCTGCTTAGTTTGGGACTAGATGGCGCTGTGTGTTGCTGCTCTAACAAAAACATTGCTCTTTATTCCAATAGCTTCTAGGCCACATATAATAGTAGCTAATGAGACCCATGACATAAAGGTATCTCGCCTTGTCCCCGTTTGATATAACTTGCGCAATATAACAACACAATATGTGGGAATATTATGTAATACATGTGTGAGGTGACAATTATGATGTAATGACAATAATAACTTCAGACATTTTATTATACAGGGTGTTCCAGAAAGAATGGATAATCCTGGAGCGCTTAGTAGTACAACTATCTAAAAATGCGTAGTTATTGCAGTTTCTTGGGTAAATTTTTAAGCCAACAACAAGAAATTCCAAAAAAAAACTACATTAACGGCATCATAAACAGCTTTCAACAGTCCACAGCTGGACATAGGCCTCTCTTTAGAAAGGAGGTTTTGGCCTACTATACCACGCTGGCCAGACGGGTTGGTATAGGGTTGGTTTCAAGTTTTCCTTCTCTTTGCATTGATGTTGTCTTGTGTAGTTTATCCCTTAGTCGCCTTTTACGACACCCGCGGGGTGAATAGGGGTGGTGACACTCTGTATTCTTAATCCGTCACCACACGGAGTATATGTATCTGGGTATAATTACATTTAAATCGGTGCCGCAGTTTTTTAGTTTATCGCGAACAGTGATTAATAAGAAAGTAAGGATAAGCCTGCCTGGCGTCACTGCCTCCACTCCGCCTGATGGAAAGCATGAGCAAAAAACCAAGATTAGGAATCATCATCCTCAGTACTGCCGCTGGCGACTCTGCGTGGCATAAAGGAAGAATAAAAAAGCGGCCAAGTGCGAGTCGGACTCGCCCATGAAGGGTTCCGTATCAGCAAGTAACATCATATAAAAGTTCTTGTAGTTCGTTGTAACTTTCATCGATGTTTTTATACTAGTGTATTGATTGGATGAAAGGTAAATTGCGTGTTACGATTTATGACGTATTAAAAAAAAACTACTAACTAGATCTCGTTCAAACCAATTTTCGTTGGTAGTTTGCATGGTAATGTACAATATATATTTTTTTTAGTTTTATCACTCTCTTATTTTAGAAGTTAGAGGGGGGGGACACACACATTTTTCCACTTTGGAAGGGTCTCTCGCGCAAACCAGTCAGTTTAGAAAAAAATGATATTAGAAACCTCAACATCATTTTTGAACACCTATCCATAGATACCCCACACGTATAGGTTTGATGAAAAAAAAATTTTTGAGTTTCAGTTCCAAGTATGGGGACCCCCAAAATGTATTGTTTTTTTTCTATTTTCATGTCAAAATCTTAATGCGGTTCACAGAATACATCGACTGACCAAATTTCAATATTATAGCTCTTATAGTTTCGGAAATAATCGGCTGTGACATACGGACGGACAGACAGACAGACAGACAGACAGACAGACTTGACGAATCTATAAGGGTTCCGTTTTTTGCCATTTGGCTACGGAACCCTAAAAACGGTTGTTGTTCTGAGTCTGGGTGTATGTTTGTAAAGTCCCCCGAGACACAGGATTTGTATTGCGAGAGTTATTTTATAAGGAAAAAAATATATTTCCCAAAACAGTCCTGCCATGTCCCTTACAGCATCGTCGTGAATTCCCACACTTCATATTAGTCAGACCGTGACCGGAACTGCCATCCGTTATAATAACCCAACTTCCGGTTCTGCTCACGCGCATACATTCGTACAAAATGGCGTTTTAATCACTTTTCTTTTTTTAGTGTGTATAACAAAACAGTTTTATATACAGATATTTGTATTTAATAATATATAGGTTAGCTTCTATAATAAATATTTTGTTAACATTGTTTTAAATTCTATGCAAATCCTACTTAATGTTTTAAACGCGAAAGTTTCTGAGTATGTGTGTATGTTTGTTGCTCTTTCACGCAAAAACTACTGAACGGATTTGGATAAAACTTTCCAGTAATATAGCTTATATATCAGAATAACACATAGGCTACTTTTTACTGCAATAATCGAGATACACGGGCAGAGCCGCGGGTGCTAGTTTGTTTACTAATATATAAGTTTTCTTTTATATTAAGCATTTTATAAACATTGCTTTACATTCTATATAAATAAATGATAATAAATATTTCGGACATCTTACACACAACGCCATCTAGTCCCCAAACTAAGCAGAGCTTGTATTATGGGTAATAGACAACTAATATAAATACATAAATACTTTTTTTTTTCATACTTTTGGCTGCAATTAATATTTTTTGGTAAGAAAAACCTAACCCCAGCTCGACACAGAATTCGAACCCGAGCCCTGTTGATCACTAGTCACACAGTTACGCTAAAATGATTGAAAATATAACCAATAGTATAATAGTGTAATACGAAAACATACTTTTTTTTTGTAAATACATATTATGTTTACATAGAAAACACCCAAACTCTGAAACCAATATATGCGTATCACACAAACATTTAATACGACCCGGGAATCGAGCGGCGAGCAGTCCACATTATCGACAGTAACGAAGTCACCGAGTCCCTTGAACCCCTGTAGCTGCGAAGAAATGTCGCCTCCATGGCAGTCCTCTATTGCTTACATCATGGAGAGTGTTCTGAAGAGTTGTTCCAACTGGTCCCCCCTTCCCCTTTCCTATACAGGACAATACGTGCTGGCCTCGAAAGCCATCGCTTCAGAGACCAGCACGTACGCTCTCGAACTAAACGGTTCGGCTCTTCCTTTCTGTGCCGAGCAGTTAAAACCTGGAACTCTCTACCAGCGCATGTGTTTCCTCCCTTCTATGACGCCGGGTCCTTCAAGCGGGGCGTGAAAAAGCATCTTAGTAGGCCGCCATAGTGTGGGTCACCATGTTGCACTGTCCGTTGTGGCAGTGAGGATGGTGGCCTCCACTTCTGGATTCTGTTTCGTGCTTTCCATCAGGCAGGGCATAGTCATTTTGGCAGCTAACATAAAAAATAAACAACCCGAGAACTCTTGATCGGCAGCCGCATACGCTAACCACTAGACCAACAAGGCACATAAAGCTAACATGTGGTTTAATAACTCACAACATTTTCTACACCTGCGGGGGCAAACTATGACCCATCTAACACCTAAAGGCTTTAAAAATTAGGGAATGTCAGTAACTGATTGTAATAATATACAAAAATGGCCGTTATCTGTCCATCGCCACTTCCCGCCCTATTTTACGGTTCGATTGTGGCCGCTCACGCTTGACCGTTTACCCTTTTGCAGGTAGTTGTGTAATTATTGGGATTGTGGCGGCCATTTTAGTTTTATAATAGTCAAATGACAATCCTGCTAATATTTTAAACTGCTGTTGCTCTTACACGCAAAAACTACTGAATGGATTTTGATGAAACTTCACAATAATATAGCTTACATATCGGAATAATACATAGGCTACTATTTACCGCCATGACGGACATACACGCGCGGGGAGCCGCGGGCAAAAGCTTGTATGGCAATATTTGTGTGTATGTTTACCTGGTCGAAAAAAAGTATCCTAAGCTACTCATTTTGTTATCAGCTATCTATCAGTGAAAGTAACATCAAAATGGGTACAGCCGTTCCAGACATACTTTTAAAAGTTGCATTTTTAATGTAAGTAACGTATATATGCTTTCATTTCATTTATAAACTGTTTCTTTTGATATTACAAACGTCTAGACACCTCAATTTTATGTATCTATATGGATTTCGGTACAGCGTTTTAGCCGTGAAATCGTAACAGCCAGATAGAACTATTTGCGAATTTATAATTATAGTACGGAAGTATGGATACATTAACTTTTTAAATAAGTTTCAGTTTCGTTAACAAACTAAAAATTTTAATATTGAATGCGGGAATCACAAGAACTACAATTTCGAATTGTATAATTCTTATCATATTGGATAGCTCATTTATTGAAGAAAGCTATTCTTACTAATATCACTAATATCATCACTACATATCTTTATCTTTATCTTTATATATATAATTCTTCTGTGAGTGTGTATGTCACTGAACTTCTCTCAAACGACTGGACCGATTTTGATGAATTTTTTTGTGTGTGTTCAAGGGGATCTGGGAATGGTTTAGATTCGCAATTGGACCCGGTAGGTGGCGCTGCGATCAAGTTCTGGAATTTTAAAGTTGGGCGGTACGAAGTTCGCTGGGTCAACTAGTGTATTATAAAATAAAGTTCTACGCGTTTGTCTATTTGTCTGTTCTCGATAAACTCAAAAACCACTGAACCTATTTATATGAAATTTTGCACCCACATAGTCTAAAGCCGGAGAAAGGACATAGGCAACTTTTTACCGCGATATCCGATATAGCGGCGGGCGGAGTCGCGTACGAAAGCTAGTAATCTATATACTATAACTTATAAAACTATATTTAACTCAGTAAACGAATACAAAACTGCTCCATCTAAGTTCTTACACCAACCATCCGTCATTTCAAGTCGCCAGACGCTCGTGTGTCTAAACGCATAAAAAGTCCAAAAAAAACAAAAAACATCCAAAAGGTAACAAAAGGAAGGGTCGATTTGACCACCTGTCGTTATTTGTGGGTTACGATTTAAGTGTCAATGGAAATTACACCATAGTGTGTAGCTTGTAAGGTGTATATTCGCATGAGACATTTTTCAAATTTAACATGTTACCTGCAGTAGGTTTTTTTGTTTAGTTTAATGTTTCTTAGCGGGGGTACTTTTGGACTGGTTTTGTAGGCGTTAGATATTATAGAAGATTGTACTATTATGGAGATGGAATGTTTTATTACGGTAACTATCTGCGTCACGCGGTTTTGGTTGCTTTTAATTGTCTAAAATAAAAGTAGACTAAATTACTGTTTTTAATATCAGCTAGTGGTAGTTCTGTCACAATCGGTCCAGCCGTTCCATAGATTATAGGAAACACACAGACACACAGTTTTTTTTAAATTGTCTGCGTTTTATATAAGTAATGTATATATTAAATTTTAATAAATACTTTGACGGAGATTCACGCCCTTGCCTCGGACAGCACTTTAAGCCGTCGGTCCCGGTTGTCATGAATATCCATGGCAATCGTTATTGGGAAGTCAGTGCCCTCAAATTGACTGACAACTAGTTCAACCTTCGAATTTCAGTTCTCCCTTAGGGTTGCGGAGGTCCGATGCCAGTCGCTTCGTGGTAAAACTGAAATTCTGGTAAAACCGGTTGAACTAGTAGCCGACCACAAATAAACTTGGGAGTTAAAGCTAGGAAGATGATGAAGATGATGAATAACCCATTAAGACCCACAGTTGGGTTTGGGTATCTTCTCAGGAGAGGTTTAGTATAACAGCTTACCAAAATGGATTATCAGTAAGATGGCGCCAATTACTTCAAATGTCTCATTACCTGCAACAAGTAATAAATAATATTATTAATACATATAGTAGAAACAATCAAGGAGGGTAAGCAACGATGGTGAGGTCAGTCCCTGGATGGGTGACCGTTACTGACATAATACCATGAGACAGGCTGTTATAATAGGATAACAGTCGTGAAGTTTAATTGCGTGGTCTTCAGGCGGTTTTTAAAACACAACGTGTCTTGCCAGTCCTCAACCCGCTCTCGACTAGCGTGATGACATATGGCCTTAACCCTCTCTAGAGAGGACATCCCAAGCCCAGTAGAGGGACCTTATGGGTTGTTGATATACATAGCTGGATATAAAAGAATCTCCTTGGAAATAATGGTTTGGTTTAATATACCATGCTGTTTGTTTTAAGTTTCCCTTCTCTTTACAATGTTGTCGTCCTCCCTCAGTGCCTGCATATTTACAAGAAAGGAAATGTGTAGTTTATCATTCAATCTAGTTTTCATAGTACAAGCTTTACTTAATTTAAAGATAGGTGGCGTTGCGTGTTACATGTCCAAATCTTTAATCAGTGCGTCCTGCCCGTCATGATATACGGAGCCGAGAAGCGGACACTTACGGTACAGTTGGTCCACAAGCTTAAAGTTGCTCAGCGTGCTATGGATGCTATGCTCGGCGTTTCTCTGAGGGATCGTATCAGGAATGAGGTAATCCGTCAGAGAACTAAAGTCATCGACATAGCCCACAGGATTAGCCAGCTGAAGTGGCAGTGGGCTGGCCATATTAGCCGCAGAACTGATGACCGTTTGGGTAGAAGAGTTCTGGAGTGGAGACCGCGTCTCGACAAATGTATTGTAAGACCACAGGCCAGGTGGAGTGACGATTTGCTCAAGATAGCTGGCAGGAGCTGGATACGAGAAGCCCAAAATCGATCAAAATGGTGTGCAATGGGAGAGGCATATGTCCAGCAGTTGACCGCGATGGTCTGATGATGATTATAGCGAATTTATACAGATATATGTTTGGTCAGCATATTTCAGATATGTGTCTATTATCGAGAACGTAGAATTCGACTGTCATTTCCTCGTTGATATCAATGTGTGATTAATATGCATTATAGCGATAGGTTTTAGAATATATAATGTAGCTATAAGAGCAAAATATAACGATATCATATTCATTGATTAGTAAGAAATGTTAGAATAATAATATACACCGTAATAAATTTTGTTAAATTCGCTACGACCCATAAGTTCGCCATAATTGGTGACTCCAACAACTGAACAAGCCTGAAGATAAGTTCGATAAAAGTACGGATCAAGCATCTATGTATGTGTGTAGGTGTGTAAAATATACAGAAACAAAGAACTAAGCTTTATAGTACGTCACTGGGAGCTAAATGACGCACTAAACCATGTTTACATATACAACGCTTATGGCTTTCTGTGATACTCAGACGAACGGTGAACTCAGAATAAAGCTAAAATTAGTTGAACATACAAGAATTTAATTTCTACATTGGTGGCTAAGATATACATACAGATATAAAAAATTGAAGTCTGTGTTTTTGTAATTTCAAATTAACAGCTGTTTATTAAATGTTTACTGCCTTGTTGGTCTACTGGTTAACGTATGTGGCTGCTGATCAAGAGATCTCGGGTTCGATTCCCGGGTCGGACCAAATGTTTATGTGGTCCACAAATATTTGTTTCGGAGTTTTGGTGTTTTCTATGTATTTACAAAAAAAAGAGTGTTTATGTATTTATATCAGTTGTTTAGTACCCGTAATACAAGCTCTGCTTAGTTTGGGACTAGATCGCGTTGTGTGTAAGATGTCCGAAATATTTATTTATTATTAAATGTACGTAGAATTATATTACTCGTTCGTCAAGAAATGAATTAAATGTTTTGTGTGTGTGTTTGTTTGCTCCGGCTAATCTATGGAATTAACAGATATCTTATTTTATGAGAAGAGAACAACAGTCCACTGCTGGACATAGGCCTCTCCTTAGAAAGACGCGCCACAGCCCAACGGTTGATGTTGGGCAATAGTGTATGTGTATTATGCTAATAGTTGCAAGAATTTCTATATCGCGATTCAGGATTAATAATTTATTTCGTTTTTTTTGTGTTTCTTTGGTAGCTGGCGCTGTATTGATTGTATATTTTTTTTTATTGCGTTGTATGTGTCGTCGAGTCGTCAAAGATACTTCAATTTTATTTATTAATTTATATAGAATAAATTATAAAAATAATACCGCTTACTTCATGGCCCCGAAACAAAAGAACAATACACGCCGATGACTTACCGTCGAGTAATGCGATGTACGCGGAATATTAATGTTTTCCCGTATATTACACGCGTGTTGTATTATTTGGCGAAAGGGGTTTCATGAAACAACGCTCACCGCAGATAAAGAGATTATGTAACACGTCTTAACTTGCCATTACAAAATAAATCATCAATTACAGAGTATTTTTGCATTTAATTCTCATTTTGGGTGAAAGTTGTAGGTATTTTTAGTAATTAATGTAATTTGTTTTCACGCTTTTATTAGCTTCGCCTGTATGTTTGTTTGTATGTTTGTGATCGACTCCTTTGGGTGCGATTTTGACCCACATTAAACGGTCAGATTTCGTTAAAACTTTGTAGATTTATAGAGGACCGATGACAATACACTAATTTGAAAAAAAAACTAAAAAAAAAATGTTTAAACAAATTAGTCGCTTTCTAAAAAATTGTTTTAAAAAACTAAACAAACATGCTTTAAAACTAAAAGGTAGAAAATAATTTTAATGTAACTAAGCGTGGGGTGCTTTCTGAAAATATTTCAATAACGTCGCCCCACGCTTTGTTACATTAAAATGATTTTCTACTTTATAGTTTAAAAGGGTGTTTGTTTAGTTTTTGAAAACTATTGTTTATTAAAAAAGAACCTTTATGACGATAGTTTACGGTAAGATTACGTAGCCATAAAATTGTGATATTATGATGGCCTTAGTTGATTGGAAACAATCACCGGGGGTAAGAAACGATGGCGCGGTCAGACCTAGATGGGTGACCGTTTGTGGCATGTTATGAGCGTTTCCGTGATTCGGAGGTCACGTTAAGCAGTCGGTACCGGTTATTATCATAAGATAACAGTCGTGAAACATAGTTGGAGGCCTTCGGGCGGCTTAAAAACATCCACCGGTAAGATTACGTAGCCACAACGTGTCTTGCCAGTCCCCAACCCGCACTCGGCCAGCGTGGGGACGTATGGCCTTAACCCTCTCTTGAGAGGAGACTCAAGCCCATCAGTGGGACGTTATGGGTTGTTGATTGATGATGAATCTTTATGCGCATGTAAAGAACGTAATCAGAGAACAAAGTTCATTAAGTCGCTTTAAAAGTTTGATTCCTAAAATTATAGTAGACTAAGATACTCCTTAAAATATGTGCCAGTCTCGTCAAATAGGTCCAGCTGTTCCAGAGATATGAACCAAGAAACAGACGGACGCAAACAATATGTGTTGAATTTTTTTTTTTTTTAAAGTACAGTTAACATGTACTTTTAGTGACAGGTAATTTCAAAATACATATGTCAGCCTATCGCCGTCCACTGCTGGACCGAAATCTCCGCCACGGAACACCAACCATCCCGGTCTTGGGCAGTCCACATCCATCCGCCGCCACCCACCTTCCTCAAATCGTCGGTTCATCAAATTACATGCTGACATTTTTTTTTTTTCTCTTTATTTAAGGAGTTTTAGTCCTTAAGGACTACGCCACTCCATTAGATCAACTACAGCTACAACACAATTGTTAAATCTAGTCTACTGTGTACAAATTTACATACAAACTTTTATAATGGGCACACACTTTTTTATAACTAACAACTCCTGGATAATATTAAAAAGAAAACATAGCTCTGCTGGCGGTGCCTTCGGTAATGCTGTGTTTAATCATTGGTCGATGGTGATTCATCAGACAATTATCAAACAGAACATTTATTAATTCTATGATGATAAGGATTTTGCCGGATCAGTCAGTACTTCAGTAGCTACATATGTATTATAACAAAAATATATGTGTGTATCTAGTGACAGGTAATTTCAAAATACATATAATATGTCAGCATATCGCCGTCCACTGCTGGACCAAAATCTCCGCCAAGGAACGCCAACCATCCCGGTCTTGGGCAGTCCACATCCATCCGCCGCCACCCACCTTCCTCAAATCGTCGGTTCATCAAGTTACATGCTGACATTTTATTTGTATTAAGTATATTAAGTTACATAACACACTACGTCTGTGTGGTGACGGATTAAGAATACAGAGTGTCACTACCCCAATAGGGGTAGTGACAGGTAGGGATGAATACATCCCGCGGGTGTCGTAAAAGGCGACTAAGGGATAAACTACGCAAGACAACATCAATGCAAAGAGAAGGAAAACTTGAAACCAACCCTATACCAACCCGTCTGGCCAGCGTGGTATAGTAGGCCAATACCTCCTTTTCAAGGAGAGGCCTATGTCCAGAAGTTGGACTGTTAAAGGCTGTTGATGATGATGATGAAGTTACATAAAGTCCCGTCGAAATCGGTCCAGCCAGCGGTTCCAGATATAGATATTCCAAGGATAGATGCAGAAAGCATGCATATTTAAAGTGTACACATTTGAATTTTTAGTCTACACAAACCGACTTAATACATTTTTACACGCTTTATATTAGCTTCACCTGTATGTTTGTTTGTATGTATGTATCCGACTCCTTTGGGCGCGATTTTGTCCCACTTTAAACGGCCAGGTTTCGTTCAAATTTTGTAGATTTATCGAGGACCGATGACAATACACTAATTAGAAAAAAAAGTCTTTTTAGTCTAGAAAAAAAAAATTAAGTAGAAAATAATTTTAATGTAAAAATCGTGGGGCGACGTTATTGAAATATTTTCAGAAAGCACCCCACGCTTAGTTTACATTAAAATTATTTTCTACTTTTAAGTTTAAAAGCGTGTTTGTTTGGTTTTTTAAAACTTTTTTTTTTTAATAAAAAAACCTAAGTATCAGTAGTGTTAGCCCTGTACACTAATATCTTATGAACTCCCTCGCGTTTTATGGCCCTACACTGTTAGCTGTTCTGCATAAGAAACGCGCAGTAATGCTCATCCCTATTATGAAGGTTCGTAAACCTTGCATTGTCACATATATCACATCTATATATATATATACAAATAAAGTTGGAGTGTCTGTTTATAATATTAAAATAACTGCTTTTTA
This sequence comes from Phragmatobia fuliginosa, assembly GCA_932526445.1. Lineage (NCBI taxonomy): Eukaryota > Metazoa > Arthropoda > Insecta > Lepidoptera > Erebidae > Phragmatobia > Phragmatobia fuliginosa. Next base: position 587,961 of record OW052083.1, on the reverse strand, counting down.
CTAAATATGCAAAAAACATTTTTTCCAATTTTTACTGTTCCGGGTAACCACTGGAACGGCTGAACCGATTTCGATGGGACTTTCACTGGCAGATAGCTGATGATAAAAGCGGTAACGTAGGCTACTTTGTTTAGACTAATTTAGAAAATCCATCTATCTGTTTAAGAGCGAAACTCCTGAAACGTTTCTTTCTAAAAAAAAGCAATTAAAACCGCTATTTATTTTTCTCCATTCGAGGGTAGATTCATTTTGAATATAAAATCAAGACTACCCACATTCGCGTCCAATAAAAATTAATAATTAATATTGGTTTAATATTCAACGTTGATATCTTCTAATACAGACATAAAAGACAAACAATACATTGTTTGAAATCGTTTATAAATTAAATTACATATTGAAGGATTTCATCCAGTCGGTTGACAAGGGTGTTTCGCCACGCGAAATACAGGGTGTTTTATTTTATTTAAGTCTACCAAAGTGACTCTACTCCGCCTGATAGAAATCATGATTGAATCCGGGAGTCACTATTCTGCGACGCGATCCAGGCATCTGAGCAGTCGCTAAACCGCGCGTTTTCGATACAGCGTTCAAACGCAGAAAGTCGCGAATGATGCAACATGACGCGCGATTTTGATACCGCGATCGAAAGCAGGAAATCGCTAAAACGCGATGCAGCATCGATGCAGACCGCCGATCGCCGAAGCTAAAAGTAGCTAGTGTGTTGTGGCCTTTAGGATAGTTTTCTGTGTGAGGGTAGTACTGCCCCGGTCGAGCCGACACATTCGTGCTGAAATCAGCAGCAGGCTTCCCTCGCGTGTGTTTTGGTTATCCTTCCCCAAGATTCCAAGTATCTCCATGGCATAATTCTCCATACATGGTATGGGTTACCATACTACATTGCCTACACTCACAATGAAGATGGTGACCCCTACTCTTGGATTCTACTGATGGATTCCAAACAGACAGAGTAGTCACTTTGGTAGGCTTTTATATATATTTTTTTTATTGAAATTGGTGAAGCGGTTTAGCCGTGAAAACGAAAATAAGTCGGTTACAAATAAATAGTTTCCTAAATCTAAAAATCATCTTAGAAACCCTTTCTTGTTTTTAAAAGACCTATCTAATGATACCCCACGCGATGGTGTAGCCGCGATAAATAAAAATCATTCCCACTTTACGTGTAGGGGAGGTACCCCAAATAAAAATATTTTTCATAATTTTATTGTAGCACTTTGTCGACATAATTACAACACATATTCATGCAAAGTTTCATCTTTCTAGCAATTACCGTTTGGACGATAAGTCGAGGACGGACGGACGGACGGATGGACATGACGAATCTATAAGGGTTCCGAGTCATAAACTCCGGAACCCTAAAAAGATCGACAAAATATCAACGTGTAGTACACCTTTGTGTACCCTTTTAAGAATAAACGGTTTCAATAACAAGAAAGTTATTTCTCAGTACATTGTAGTTGTAATATTAAATAGAGTTCATTGTCAGCAACTAGATTGGATGGCTACAGACAGACAGGCGTACATATATACTTATATATACATGTCTGGCTTGAGGGGTGAACGATCTAGAAGTTGATGCACCCAACTGAAGGTATTTTATTAAATTTAAACTTTAAAATGTAATCTCAAAAAGTTTATTATTTGAAGCTCGTAATAATATTAGCTATGTAACAGTACTGGGCACAGCTAATCTAAAATTAAATAAGCCAAAGTTAATCCTAATATAATTAGCTATCTTTTAGTGAAAGTCTGTCAAAGTCGGCCTGTTTCAGAGATTGTCAAGCTCTCGCAAGGATTAATTATTCCTACATTTTGCAACATTATTTACTGATAGCTCATTTTGGTTTAAGGTTCTAAGGAGAGGCCTATGTCCAGCAGTGGACTGTTAAAGGCTGGTGATGAGCTCATTTTGTTTTTGTGCCATGATATATATAGTACAGGGCGGTCGGACATCTCGTGTGTATCTCACTAAGTCCCCGTCGCCCGCACCTGTCTCAGTCCCCTTTGTCGTCATACCCCGCGCCCCTGTTACCGCGCAGGCGAGGACTCAGATAAACGGTCGGCCTATAGTCAACAGCCTTCCTCTAACTGTGAAATCATTTTTTAAGTCCGTGAAATTTCCATTAAATTGCTCCAGTCGTTCCAGCGATTAACACAGACCGGACAAGGATTTGAAAAATGACATTTTGACATCCATTAAATATAAAAGTATTGTATATTATTACGTATTTAGCGAAAAGCTGTTGTTGTTGAAATTGCAAACCACTTCAATTCGATTTATTTTATAGATATACATGTGTTGTTATGCGAGGAATGTTTGTGGGAATACCAGTGAGTCATCCCACAGTTGTAATGCTTTTTATTAACAATACTATGGGGTGGAATGCGCCGTGGAACGTGTTTATTATTACTTGTCACGGCAGACATTTTGATAAAGCTAATTTATGCGATATTCCAAAAGAAGTGAAGTGTAAATGAAAAAAGTTGCAAAAATTGAAGGAAAATATAACTTTTGAGAGATTCTTTAGTTAGTTGGTGGTAAAAATTACAAATAAATATTTCGTACATCTTACACACAACATCATCTAGGCCCAAACTAAACAGAGCTTGCATTCCATAATGCCCTTTATTGTTTTTAAAAGACCTTATGTATTATATCAGTTGTCTAGTACCCATGTACTAGACAACTGATATAATACATAAACATACTTTTTTTGTGTAAATACATACATATTATACATAGAAAACACCCAGACTCCGAAACAAATATTTATTTTGTGGATCACACCAATCACACACATCGAACCCGAGACCTCCTGATCAGCAGCCGCATACGCCAACCACTAGACCAACATTAGTACGGATATAATGATAAATTAATTGATGGGTTCAACTACCGGAGTCGAACCTAAGACAATGGGATTCCCTACCGTTAGATACACAGTTGACATTGAAACAATAAGAGTATTGTTTCAAACTGTGAAAGATTGCCAATGATTGACCGATTTGATACGGGGTTCGATACCCGTGACGGGAATGAATAACTGTTTAAATAAATTTCGAGGTGCATCTGTTCTGTTATTTTATTTTCATTTAAACTAACTGTTGACCGTGTCTCCGCCTGAGTTTTTTAAGCCGACCGAAGGCCTCCAACTAAGCTTCACGACTGCTATCTTACGATAACAACCGGGACCGACTGCTTAACGTAACCTCCGAATCACGGAAACATTTATAACATACTAGCTTTCGCTTGCGGCTCCGCCCGCGTGTATGTCGGTTATCGCGGTAAAAAGTAGCCTATGTCCTTTCCAAAGTTCAGTTTTATCTTCATACCAAATTTCATCAAAATCGGTTCAGTGGTTTAGGCGTGAAAGCGTAACAGACAGACAGAGTTACTTTCGCATTTATAATATTAGTAGGGATCATGCCACAACGGTCACCCATCTAGGTCTGACCGCGCCATCCTTGCTTACCGTCGATGATTGTTTCCAATCACCTAAGGCCACTCGGCTATATTCTTAGTCATACGGAACATTTCTACTTCTAAAAAAATTGGCACAGATATTTGCAGGGAAAATGTCACAAAAAACCCTGACTGAAAAGTTACAAAACCTGCTCCAAATATGTTAGCTCCGTAATAAAATATTTTATTAAGCTGTTTGAACAAAACCAGCTCCAGCTATTGGTACACAGATCACATAACACGGGCTGGCTCCCATTTACATTGTAAACGCAGCTCTCCTAGGGTTGCCACCCTTTGCTAATTTACTTTTCTTTTTCTTTAATATTTAAGCCTATCAAAGTGACTCTACTCTGCCTGATGAAAAGCATGAGTCCAGGAGTAGGGGTCACCGTCCTCATTGTGAGGGCACTGCAGCATGGTGACCCATACCATGGCGGCCTGGTCAGATGTTTTGCATCATTGGAGACGCTGATTGAAAATGATGCAAAATGATTGGGTCTCAGGTCTCACACTTACCCGACGAAATACGACACCACGAATGCTGTCATTAAGTCGGATGATCTTCTGTGTGAAGGTAGTACTGGCCCGGTCGAGTTGGGCCATTCGTGCTGAAATCAGTGTGGCTCTACTACCTACATTATAATTATACTATATATATTAATATATAGTAGTATAATATATATAGAGCTGGATGCGAGTCGCCGAGGATCGAACTGAGTGGCGTAGTATTGGAGAGGCCTATGTCCAGCAGTGGACTGCGATAGGCTGATGATGATGATTAATATATGTTACAAACAGACACTTCAATTTTTTTTATTTGTATACAACTGTGTCCAGAAAATAAGGTGACATTGGATTTATTTTGAAAATTCTTTATTTATTCTTCCAAATCAATTTCATCCCCTTCAAAGTAATCCCCTCCCGATACAATGCGCTTATGCCAACGTATTTTTCCAATCTTCGAAACACTGGTTGTAGTCACATTCCGGGATGGCCTTCAGTTCCGTCTTCGCTGCTGCTTGAATCTCCTCTATCGTATCACAACGGTGTCCCCAGATCGGTATTTTAAGCTTGTTGAACAGTCAGAAGTCGCACGGCACCAGATCAGGTGAATACGGTGGTGGCGAAATGACGACGCCTTTTTTCAAAAAAAAATCATTTTTTTTCGGTACCAATCAAGATTTGACTCGCTTGAGGCCCAAAACATCCTTCAAAATGGTATTGACTGAGCCTTTCGATATGCCAACTTCATCAGCCAGGTCTCTAATCGTTAATCAACGGTTTTTCAATACCAAATCTTTGATTTGCTGGACGTGAGCTTGTGAGTCGGTTGAGGTTGTTAAATACAAATTTCACCTTATTTTTTGGACACAGTATTATATAGATAATGACATAGGTAGGCGGCATTAAGTCCACCAAGTCCAAGTCGCTGCAAGCTTAAAATAAAACCTTGTTCCCCTATTAGAAAGCAAGTAGATATCAATTTAATATTTCTTTACACATTTGCTATGCTTGGCATTTTTTAATAATTACATTCTTATGTAAGCATAGCATACATAATGACTGCATGGAAATAATTGGACATGGATTTTTATTTTAAGTATTTTTATAAACTGCAGCGACCTCCGCTTAAATACTTGGGCCACAATGCGAGGAAAGATGATAACTTCGAAAGATTGATGGTGACATCATCAACAACCCTAATGTCGTACTGCTGACCTCGACTCTCAGGAGAGGATTAAGGCCATACGTTCTTATGTTGGCCAAGTTCGGTGATGCTGACATTGTTTAACAACGTAGTGTAGGACGCCCACAGGCGAGGTGGAGTGATGATCTGCGTAAGATGGCTGGCAGGAGCTGCATGCGAGAAGCCCAGAATCTATCAGAGTGGTGTGTAATAGGAGAAGCCAAAGCCAATGTCCAGCAGTGGACTGCGATAGGCTGATGATGATTGTCTTAGTGAAACTTTGACCGTTTACGCAGCGCACGCAATGGAACTCTCAAGGAATAATTTTTTCCCGTTTCTGTAACTTTTTTCATTGATACTTCGCTGCTATTGGTGGCGTGATGATGCATAACTTATATACATATCCTTCCTCGAAAAATGGGGTATGTAATACTGATTTTTATTTTGAAATCGGAACAGAGTTTTCTAAGATTAGCGCTCGAAAACAAACAAACTTTTCAGCTTTATAATAAAAGTATAGATATTTAAAATTAAAAAAAAAAATTTTTGTAAAGCATTTATGAGTCTTTATAGGTAGTAGAATCAGCCTCGTTGGTCTAGTGGTTAGTGTAAGCGACTGAGGTCTCCGATTCAAATCCCGGGTCGGACCAAAAAGTGTTTTAGGGTTTTCCTAAGGAAATTCTTAATAGCAGCCCGGAGTTTGAAAGTTTGGCGGTGATTCACGCCCGTGCCTTGGAAAGCACGTAAAGCCGTCGGTCCCGGTTGTCTAGAACATCCATGGCAATCGTTATTGGGAAGTCAGTGCCCTCAAATATACTGACAACTAGTCGGAAGAAGATAGGTAGTAGAATCAACACGAATGGGCCGACTCGAACAGTAGTACTACCCTCACACAGAAGACCATCCTAATAATAACAACATACTTGCTGTCGTATTTCGTTGGTGAGTGTGAGACCGGAGGACCAATCATTCTGCATCATTCTCCCGGCTTCCGGCTCACAATGAGACGCCCTACTTCTGGATTCTACTCATGCTTTCCATCAGGCATAGTAGATTCATTCATTTAAGGGTTTCAAAATACTTGTATTGAGTAGACACTTGTAAAAGTAGTCTACTATTTATTTTCCAACTTAAACTTTTAAGTGGCAACCCTGAACACTGACAGTGGCATGCTCTGTCATGCTCTAAATACCGGACGCAGTACGCATCACGCAAAACATTATTATTCCTTCAGATACGAGAGTATTTTTGATATCCTCCGGTTAAGAATTTTAAGATGAGACGACATATTTTGAGGAATTTCTCTGCTTTCTTTCTTAGCTGGCACTGACGGAATTTCGCCACAAGAATGCGGAAATCGGAATCTTATTCCGGTAAGAAATTGTTTTAATATTTTTTTTTTTTTTTGGACATCTTACACACAACATCATCTAGTCCCAAAGTAAGCAGAGCTTGTGTTATGGGTACTAAACAACTGATATAAATACATAAACATACTTTTTTTTGTAAATACATACATATTATACATAGAAAAACACCCAAACTCCGAAACAAATATTTGTGGATCACACAAACATTTGGTCCGACTCGGGAATCGAACCCGAGACCTCTTGATTAGCAGTCGCATACGCTGACCACTAGACCAACGAGGCAGTGTGTCACTTTTTTATAAAATAATCAGTAGAAATGTATTATATGTCGCGGAGGGCTTTACGGGCCCTCATGCCCAAGATGCCTTTGGTTATTATATAATCACCGAGGGTTGCTTACCCCCCGTTATTGGCTTAATACCATGAGTGTCTCCGTGGTCTTCTGTGTGAGGGAAGTACCACCTCGGTCGAGTCGGCAAAATAAAATCAGCGTAGCTCTAATACCCAGATCTAAATCGTAAATAATATATTCAAAAATATATTTGTAATATTTTAAATAAATCTAACCACATTACACAAAGGAATATCTTGAAGAAACGCGCTATCCCTGTCAAGAGAACTCATATATAACTCTCGACAAGCCGCCATATTTCTTATCATTCGATATTTCGGAACATATCTTTGTCGTACGTCACTTCCGGGAAAAATGGCGTCATTTATGTCGTGATAGTTTAATATATTGAAAGGGAAAATGAAATTTTGTCCATATGTCTGTTTTTATACATATACATGGTTTTTATACATGTTTAGAGAAAGTTTTACTAGAAATAAATATGTAAGTTTAGGATTAAAAGATAAATTGTTGTTGGTTTTCATTAACCAGTACATAGATGGCGTTACTAGGTAACGCTGAATCGCGATATCGCTTTATTCACAGATACACTAGTTACTTAGGGTTAATTTCAACTTTTTTTTTTATGAAAACTTTTCTGTGAATACATATTTAGAAGTATTAATTTTTTTGACTCCTGATTTCGTTCAATAGGGTTTAGGTCCAATTTCTCTTGTCTTTGCAGTACTATTTTGTCCCCTGTAATACTCGTGTGTGTGATAGTACAAAGAAATAGAAAATAGATCCGTAAAAATGCAACCTTTCTTTAACGTTTCCAAGACAAACTCAGGTCATTACTTTCGTTTCGTCCGAAAGCATTTCCTTTTGTTTTTAATTTAAAAAAGGCTGTACAAATGGTGGTACATCAATTAGCTGGTGTTCAGTGAGGTGAACGTGAGGAAGTGGACGGACGTGTAATGAGGCCGCGCGCAAACACGTACCGGTACAGTTCCGTTGTGCAACGGCACGGTATTCTGTCGTGACGGGAGTACAGACGTTAATTAAAGAATCCTTAATTCACGTATGTACTCTCGTAAGTCCCTTAAGACGTGAATCTTTAATTCAGTTCGCCCTCAGTGTTCCGTTACCACTCACTACTTTGGAAAAACTTATATTCAATTAAAACCAGTTGAACTAGAAGTCGGTCGCCTAAGAAGATGATGAAATTTGATAAAAATAGGTTTCTTAACTCAGACTCTATCCTGGTATTCTTATTAAACATATTTAAAATAGATTTTTCGCAGTATCGATTTATCGGGTAACTTATTGATTGAATTATATAGGTAGTTTACTACATAAATCCTCATGAAGTACATTGGTACATACATAAGTAGTAGACTATAATATATAATTTATTGATTGAATAAGTGATACTTTTCCCTAATTGAAGTCTAATAAATAATTGCCCGATGAACCTGATTATTTGTTTTGTGTCATCATCATCATCTGCCTGCTCCTAACCCTCTGTTGTTATGTCTAGGTTTATCGTATCGTAACGTATAAGTAATGAGATATAACGTAACACAATGGAAACAAACCACGGAATACATTACACTGAAACTTTAGTCTTTCAGTAATAACTCCAGTTTCTCCCTCGCTGCTTAAAAAGCCTGCATTTATTTAACTTATACTTTTCTTCTTATAATAAAACTAGTTATATCCCGGGGTTTTTTATTTTGTTGGTGGTTTTTGAACTGCTTCTTTGGTGTAGCGGTTAGCGTATACGGTTACCAATCAGGAGGTCTAGGGATCCAGAGTCGGGCTGTTGTTGGATTTATCAAGAAATTTTTGAAAGCAGCCCGAAGCATGGAAGTTTGACGGTGTTTCACGCCCGTGCTTTGGAGACCATATTACCACCAGTCCTTGTTGTCATGCACAGATGGCAAAGCGTGGTATATTATTCCAAAACCTCTTGTTTAAGGAGAGGACTATGTCCACCAGTAGACCGGTTAAGGCTTAATCGTGGCGACTACCACATACAGCGCAAGCAAAAACATACAACAGCGCCATCTAACCGAGGTAACACTAAAAGAGTAACTACTAATGCTGAATCGCGATAGAGAAATTCTCGCTCCGATTAACATGTATACAACATCCCAACATAACCATTGGGCAGTGGCCCACCACACATGATCACCTCGCCTGTTTGGAGGATCCTACCTTTGTGTCTGAGGAGCACGGCACCCGTTCCTCCATATGATGATAGCGATTAACGTTAATACCATGTAATTTTGCACAGACGTAGTAGTAATCATGTCGACAAAATGGTTAAATAAAATCTTGAAAGAAAACTTTGTATAATTTTTATTCCGGTCCATATTTCAAATCCATAATATTAGATTGATGTTCATCGCCGGCTACATAGAAATCACATTACGCTTTCCACTCAATCAACCGGTAATGTAGTAATGTTCGTGAATATTTCCCCTTGTTCCGTGACAAACGGTTCGAATTGACTCAATTTGCGGGTACGCGATAAATTTTGCAGTTCTCATCAGACCTATTGTTGGAAAATAGTGATGCGATTTTATCGATGAAATTTAATTTATTTTTTAAAACCATTTCTTCTTTTTAAATACGAGGTCACATTCCATTACAACAATAAAAAAAAAAAAAAAAAAAATAACGGTTGCATTTTTTATTTTTAAGAAAAAAACAATTTATAATGACTGTGGTGTAGTGTAGTCATTGATGTATTAAAAAACCCTAGATACACACTCAGCGTCGCAAAACCGTCCTCATAAAATAAGCGCACTATTGAAAATGATGCTCATATTTCAAATAGTCTCGCGTCGCTCGCGTCTCTGTGCGCTCGTTAAAAATGCCTAAGTGTTCGATGCGGAATTGTAAAAATATTACGTCAAGAACGTTAAAAAAGGATGGGATATCGTATTTTCGGTGAGTAAAAGAGTTTGTTAATTTGTTTTTGTTGTTTTTATGACTAAATATCGGAAGCAATATGTGATTTTGATTTAATTTGTCTAAAAACTTCACTTAACGGTCCAAGTATAATACGACAAATTTCAATGGCCGCTTTTTCAGTGTAAGAACGACTATTACACAACCTTTTATTTTAGTCGCATAATCCAAACGACCCTGTTCTGAATTTAATGGAGTCGATTTTTTTTTATTGTGTTTAATTTTTATATATAAGTTTATTTAATTTGAACTTTTTTGTATTTAGTTTTTAATAAGTATGTATACGTTACAAAATATATAATAATATTATTATAGTTATTAATCGAATTTCAAAAGGAAAAGAGGTCGTCCAAACGGTGTTATTATTAAAGTTCGTAAATATTATATTACCTATTATATCGATTAATTAGGGGACAACTTATGGGTTCGCGACATACAATTTTTTTAAGCCAAATAGTGCATGCGTCGTTTGTTCTGAACATTTTCTGGACGAAGATATGAATGTCACTGCTAAAGGCATAAAACGTCTTCTTAAAACGGCTGTTCCTAGTATAACGGTAAGTAGTCGTTAGCCAGAAAAATAATGAATTTATCAAATAATTACGTACCTACATTCAAATAATATAATTATTTTTTACAGGATGTCACTGATATGATATGAAAAAATGAAATAAATGATTTTAAGAGTTAATATTTGTTTCATTGATATACACATGTCCTACCCAAAAACATATTTACGCTAAGTGTAATTATGGGCTTAGAACACAATTTAACTATACTCATGTTTTTACTGTAAACGGGACTTATTCGCGATAATATTATAAAGGTTACGATACCTTATATATAATATTATACTGATACCTTATATATTATATAATATTATCGCGAATAAGTCCCGTTTACAGTAAAAACATGAGTATGTGTAAAAGTCGCGAAAGTCTAAAAACAACAATTTAACTAACTCTTAAAATACTAACTCAATGTATTATAATAAAAAAAATATACAAATATTCCTCTTCACTCCATGTCCTGTCCTGCCGGCTAGCTTCGGTCATAAAATTTGATTGGTCATTGTACGCTACTTTGTAATAAAAACTTTAAACAATGCGCGTAAGGTTGAATGTGCAAAAGATGTGTTTATAGCTTAACTAAAACTACCCACATTGATATTTTTATACATCAATGACTAAGTGGGACAGTTTCGTATGCGACTTTTGTTTGAGACTGTGCATCTAGGGTTTTTATATATCAATGAGTGTAGTATATGCGACTGTTATGCTTGAGTTCTCGGGTTTAAATCCTGAGTCCTTATTTTGTTATAATCTACATATATTTTGTTCGGAGTTTCGGTGTTTTATATGTACATATAATATGTATGTATTTACAAAAAATATATTAATAGATATTCCATAAATCAATCTACATTCGTTTCACAGCACACGCCCTACTTAGAATTTTGTTTTTTTTTTTTTTAAATTCATAATTCATTTACTTGCTGATCAAAGGTATACAATGGTGTCACATTTACTTATACATTTCCTCTTATAAACCTCAACCTTATCGGCATGCATGTTTGAAACATGGCGTTGTCTGCTATTAATTTAAAAAAATATATATCTATCGACACTCATTTTCTAAACCCTACCCACACCCTGACAATCAAATCAATAAGTTCACCTCGTTATCGATAAGCGCCCAACACTAGGAAATTATTCTAAAGTTGTAAACTTCATTATCAACGTCCAATTTTAGTTTCTTGCCAATTTCAGTACATTAAAAAGGAATTCAGTGCCTTTGTAGTTCGCAAACCCAATCAAATATTAGCAAGAATGGTGCAATTATCAAACTTGCTACTTTCTATAGAGATATTAGATTCGAGAGCCTTTCAGATATCTGAAGCGGAGTTTAAATTTGTACTTTGTAATATCTAGTTATAAAATTAAGATGTCTTTTTAGGGTTCCGAAGTTTATGACTTCGAACCCTTATAGATTCGTCATGTCTGTCTGTCTGTCCGTCCGTCCTCGACTTACCGTCCAAACGGTAAGTGCTAGAAAGATGAAACTATGCATGGATGTGTATGTTAATTACGTCGACAAAGTGCTACAATAAAATTATGAAAAATATTTTTATTTGGGGTACCTCCCCTACACGTGAAGTGGGGATGTTTTTTTTTTCTCGGGGCTACCCCATCGTGTGGGGTATCATTAGATAGGTCTTTTAAAAATAATAAACGGTTTCTAAGACGATTTTTTGATATAGGTGTCCGTTTGCGAGAAATTCCACTTTAATGGTCACTTTTTTGTAAAAACAGGGCGCCCCCCCCCCTCTAAAAGCTAAACGGCTGACTCAAAAAATCTGGAAAAATTCCTGATAGTGGTCCATATAATGAACTTTGAAAGAAAACTATAACGAATTCGATGACTTTGTTAGTTCAGGAATTATAGAGGCTTAACTTTACCATGCGCTTACTTGGAAAACGTAATACAAAATCAACGCATTAATACGGAAACATAACAATTATCCATTGAATACGATTTCTATTCCACGTAACATTATGGGTGACTGAGGAACCCTTTCCTGTGCGTGGCCTGACACGCACTTGGCCGATTTTGTAATATCAAATGAACAGGTTTTAATTAAATGCATATGAAAATTATTTATTTGAAGTAAGTACTTCAACGACTCCCGCGGGTTGAATAGGGGTGGTGACACTCTGTATTCTTAATCCGTTACCACACGGACATAAATAAATAAATATTTCGGACATCTTACACACAACATCATCCAGTCCCAAACTAAGCAGAGCTTGTGTTATGGGTACTAGACAACTCATATGTATAAATACAAACATACTTTTTTGGTAATACCAACTTATTATACATAGAAATCACGCAAACTCCGAAACAAATATTTGCGGATCAAACAAACATTTGGTTCGACCTGGGTTTGGCTGATTGAACCTGAGACCTCCTAACCAGCAGCCGCATACGCTAACCACTAGACCAACAAGGCAGTCAGTCAGTAATGAGGTTTTATAACATAATCAATCCACGTAACCGTCTGACTCAGTTTTTATATAACAAAGCTTCCATCGCTGAGTCAGTAATTGCACGTTTGTTGTGATTCAGCTGCAGTTCTGCGGTCATTGAGATGTCACTGCAAGGCCATTACAACAATCGTTTGAGACAAACAATTTGAAAATAATTCCACACACTAACTTGAGTTGAATTGCAAAAACTATTTTACATCGATTACCGCGAAAATAAGAATACACATGTCAAATAAGAATGTCATTTTAAAATATATTTTTTTAAATGGAATAGTATTTATGGCCAGACGAAAGATTATTTATGAAGTATGAACGTAACCTTTTTATAAGAAAATGATACTTAAATAATACTTTTTAGTACGTCTGTATTTACAAACAATACACAGCAATAAAGCTAACAAAAAATGTGATGTATATAAAGCAATTTCTTCCAGGCAAATTATTGATATATTTGTATGTTATTAAAAAGAATAACTTTACGCACTAAAATGTATGCAATTGCTTAATATATCACATAAATTGGCGCGAAAATTCGAATACACAATTAAATGTCATATAAGAATGACGAGATCGAAATTCAAATGTAATTACATATTTTTTAAATTATAATAGTATTTATGGACAGACTATTTACTTGTAATAAGTAAGCGTATTTTTTCTAAAATTTAATTAACAGTTTATACCTAATTAAACAATAAAACATTGTAGCTAAATGAATTTCTACATTCAGATTCAATATGGCGTAAATAGGGCTCTGATAAATAATGAACAGAACACAGCCTTATTGAAGTGAGTCAACTCGGTTGTGTCACATTCGATATGTGATTACAAGGTACTTGATGCTGTGTGAGTCATTCTGACTCATTCTCAATTAACTTATTGACCGATTTGCTATATTGAGTTTATTGCTGGAGTTACGGATGGATGACGAACAAAGGGTTTTAAATTAGTCGGTAATGGACGATATACGAATAAGTATTTTTGACTGCCTTGTTGGTCTAAGTGGTTAGCGGCTGCTGATATAGAGGTCTCGGGTTCGATTCCCGGGTCAGACCAAATATTTGTGTGATCCACAAATATTTGTTTCGGATTCTGGGTGTTTTCTATGTATAATATGTATGTATTTACAAAAAAAAAGTATGTTTATGTATTTATATCAGTTGTCTAGTATCCATAATACAAGCTCTGCTTAGTTTGGGACTAGATGACGTTGTGTGTAAGATGTTCGAAATATTTATTATTTATGAAAACTAGTGGCGGAGGCCACTAGTTTTCATAAATAACCATGTGGTCAAAATTCATTCAAAAATTTGTATAAGTATATAAATCTGGTAGGTTAGAGAATCGGCCAACATCTATTTTTGTCCATAAGAGGCGAGCAGTCGCGGGCATGAGCTAGTACTTAATATAATATTATCTCAACTTATATTAAGTACTAGTGGTCCAAATTCATCCATAATTAATTTGAATAATTCAAATTAATTATGGATTGGCATGATTATGGAGTGGCAACATTATTCAGATTCTATTGTCATAGACTATAACTTCTATAATCACAGATGGCGCCAAGGCTACGCTACAATGTTCATTTGACAAAAGAGGATCTATGCGTGTGCGTCAAGTTTCATTCATTGATTTAATGTATTTTAAACATATTTAAAAAAGTATATAGGTTTCTGACCTCCTCTCCACCTTACCTGTCGCTTACTCGCGATTTACAACGATAACCACAGGTAACACCGCAGGACTTATTTAGTCTTATTGCCAAAAGAAATCCCTGCCTGGCCAACCTTAGTTGAGATAGAGGCAATTGTCCTGAATTTAAATCGAACCTGCGTATTCCAGCTTAGCAGCAAGACACTCACCACTGAACAAACACATCCTACGCATTATGTACTCGTTGTGTATTTATTCAGTTCTTTTACCCATCTCACCCAGACGCGTCTTACGCTTCCACTTTCCCGCCTTTTTACCGAAAAGTCCATAGACTACTCTATAGTCTCTGCGCGCTATATGTGCTCGAAATAGGTATATAACCTTCATGTATGTATTAAGCCATCACTAAAGGACAGACATACATACAATACACTAAGTATACTAAACAACATTAATAAATTAAGTTTCAAATTCTTGAGGAGCAGTTCCCCTCATTAGCAGCATCGGAAGCGAACACGGGGTCTGTTGTACATCAAGGTAGCACTGCTGTTTGTTTACGACTCGACCTGCCCCACTGTCAGGGTCACCGGGACGAGGTACAGATGGCTTACCTACCTCACTTTAAATACAGCGTGTTGTTTTTTATTTATCTATCTTTAATTTTTTCGAAACTTTTTTTTTAAAGACAACTCTTTAGGAATATAAATACCGTATCGCGGGGAACTTTACAAACATACATAATCCGAACATAAAGGGCCCTGGTAGAAGGGGTAGACCCAAAAAGTGCTGGATTGAGGTCGTAGTGGGTGATATGCGTACCAGGCCTGCCGAAGACCGGGCATAGTGGAGGAGGAAGAGCCGGAAAGCGGACCCCGGGCTCCAAAATGCAAGCCTTGGAAGCAACCGGGAAGAACGTTAGGATGATGATAATAATACGAACACAATGAACATCCAGACTCAAAACAACAATTTGTGAATTACATACTAAGTGTTGTCCCACGTGGGATTTGAACCCACACGGTACTTGGCGCAGTTGAAAACAGCGTGGCGACCGCTTAAGCCACTATGCCAACCGTGCATTTATGTATAACTCACGAGCGGTATAACCCGTTCGAAACGTCGGAAAGAAGAAAGCATCGCAACCTTTTATTTTATACCGAGTAAGTCTCGTTTACAGTAAAAAAACATGAGCATGTGTAAAAATGGATAGCTAGCAGGAGCTGGATGCGAGAAGCCCTAAATTGATCAGAGTGGTGTGCAATGGGAGAGGCCTATGTCCAGCAGTGGACTGAGATAGGCTGATGATGATGATGTGTAAGAGGAGCGAAAGTCTAAAAATAGACATAGTTGCCCTTCTGTAAGATGACCTCCAAGTCTATCATAAAAATAATCACTTCTCTTTGATTGAAGGTAATTAACTGAAATAAAACTGTCTACTCTATGAACCATAGATCACGAGCCATAGATAAGCCACACAAATTGGGTTATTAAAGATAAGTACGCCATGTTACATTCATAGGAAGAGATAAATTGGACCAAGGAAATAGGACTCAAGGTAGTAGAGCCACGTTGATTTCACCACGCACGGGACGGGAAATACTAAACTCTCACAGAAGACCTATCTAAAAATTAAAAGTTAAAAAAAACAACGACTGATTGGACCGATTTCCATCAAACATAACTAAGAACACTCCCGACTAATTCACCTTTCAAACGAACCAAAAAAAATCAAAGTCGGTTCATTCGTTCGGGAGCTATACGGTGCCACAGACAGTCACACACACAGACACGTCAAACTTAAAAATACATATACATATTATTATAATATGTATGTGTATTGAGAACTTTCTATCGAATACAAATCCAACAAGCTAATAAAGACATAAGCACATTTAATCAAACTGACAACCTAATTAAAAATACAGCGTTACTATTGACAGATATACGACAAAACCTCTTTCGTGGTACCAGCGTCGAAATTACCGTTGACAGAATAAAAAAAAAGTTTACCCATTCCTAATTCAAATAAACAGAACATCCAACACCATGGAGAAGCAAACTTAAGTAATATGAAATAATAAACATCAACCTGTAGCGGCCGTGAATGTTTACATTTAAAGTTAAAACTGACTTCGTAAACACCGACACCAAGTGAGTTGTCTGTGCCGGTGTTCTATAAAAAAAAAGTAATAGGGTTGTCAAACATAACGTTTTATGGTTAATGAAATAATGAGTTTTACGAGTAATTTTTTTTAAACGTGAATTATTCTCAACTTTTTAAAACAATATTATTATTTAAAAGAGTGTCCATGGAGTTTCTTGTCTGTTCTTCTCCATAGGATCTACGAATTGGAACAGACAATTAGCTTCACGACTGACTACTGACTGACTACTTGACGTTTCAAAAGTGCCGTTGTATTGGTGTATTTGAATTAATAATTTTAACAAAAAGGAACCGACTTCAAAAAACTATTCCGAGTACCCAAATCGCGACATTGTGCCTATGATATTTGAGGAGTTCCCTCGATTTCCTTGGGATCCCATCATCAGATCCCGATATGGTGACGATGGGACCACCTGTAAGCTACGCCCATTCCAATGCAAAAGAATTTTTGAAATCGGTTCATAAACGACGAAATTATCGCTGAACATACATAAGATTCCGACGAATTGAGAACCTCCTCCTTTTTTTTTAAAGTCTGTTAAAAATGGTTTTGATTTGATTGATTTCATTTTTTTTTAAATGAAATGGAGCTTTAGCTCTTCCTAGTTATATAGGATATAAGTTAATTAATCCTACAATTAGCAGAGTATAGAGTCACTTTGGTAGGCTTACTTAATTATAAAAAAAAGCAAAACAAATCACAAACAATATGAACTTATTTACTTAAAACGATATTCAAATGTTACAAAGCTGTAATATAATGCCGCAATGCTGTAATACATACTTCTAGTTGAGTGGTGGTGTTTTTCTCTAAAATTTGTCTAAATTACTTATTGTATCGTGTCGCTATTTACCAGTGCAAGTTCCGTGAAAATCGGTCAAGCCGTTATAGAGATTAATCGGAATAAACAAAGGAACAGTCAGTCAAAAATAAAAAATAAATTGTTTTTTTGATGTGAATTTCATAAAATCTGTATTTTTTATATTACAAACAGACACCACAATTTAATTTATATTTAAAGATGTCTTTGTCTTGAATATCCCACGTTTATTACAGCGCTGACATCCAAAAATATCCCCGACATGTCCCAGACGGTGACTTGCAAATACATTCATGTACAAAATGCTTTGCATACATTTTATTAATAGCACTTATATTACAAAAGCTTAGGTTTGTGAGTGTGTGCTCGTACGAGTATGTTCAGTAAATTGTTGAATCTGGGATCCAAGAGATCTCGGGTTCAATTACCGTATCAAGTAACAAAAGTGTTACTGAGATTTTCTGATTTCTGCCTAGAAGTTGGAAGTTGGGGTATAAGCCCCTGTGTCTCAGATAGAATATAAAGGCGTCGGTTTGAGCTGGATCTCCCTCCAGTAGTGTCAGAGCCATCCCATCGAATTGAGGGAGTGAGCGAAAGACACAAATTGTAGTTATGGAGTCACAAAATTAATATAAATTCGAAAGTAACTCTGTTGAGTTTTCACGCCTAAACAGCTTAATCGATTTTGTTAAATTTTGGTATACAGATAGATGGAACCTTGAGAAAGGACATATGCTACTTTTTACCACGATAACCGACATGCACTCAGGCGAAAATATACAACAACAAAAGCTACTATAATATACAAAACATATTTTATGAGAATTAATCATTAGTTCAATAATATACATATTATGATTATAACTGTCAAGTCGGTAATTTAATCAAAACGATAATACATATTTGTCAACAAGCCATAATGTCCCATTGCTGGGCACGGGTCTTCACTCAAGCGAGGGTCCCCACACTGACCGAGTGCGGGTTGGGGACTGGCAAGACACGTTGTGGCTACGTAATCTTGCCGTTGGATGTTTTTAAGCCGCCCGAAAGCCTCCAACGAAGCTTCAGGATTGCTATCTTATGATAACAACTGGGACCGACTGCTTAACGTGACCTCCGAATCATGGAAACGCTCATAAAATATCATGTCACAAACGGTCACCCATCTAGGTACTGACCGCGCCGCCGTTGCTTACCTAAAGGCACTATCGGCTATGAACGCTTCATATATAATACATATTTAAGGTGGCTTAACTTGGTGCGATGACCGGCTGACGTATATTCAGGAGGGCAGAGTCAACAAGCTTAAAGTGAGTGCGACAATTAATGGGGTTGTGAGGGTCGCTAAGTGATCTAGATGAGTGACAACAGAATTAAGTAACCCTCTGTGTGGTATATATGTGTTTTGTTTGTCTACTAAAGTGATTACACTGCCTAATGGATAGGATTGGTAGGCATAGCCACGCTGATTTCAGCACGAATGGTCCGGCTTGACCAGGACAGTACTACCCTCACACAGAAGACCATCATAATAATGACAGCATTCGTGTTGTCGTATTTTGTTGGTGAGCGTGAGCGGCTCATTCGGCATCTTTCTCTAGGCCACTGGAGTCCAGGAGAATGGTGCAGAAACAACTGACCAGATCACCATGGTATGGGTCACCATGTTGCATTGTCTGTACTCACAATGAGGATGGTTACCCTTACTCCTGGATTCTACTCATGCTTACCATCAGGCAGAGTAGAGTCACTTTGGTAGGCTTAAATATATAAAAAAAAAAAATGGCCGCCACAATCCCAATTATGAAATGAAATGAAATCATTTATTCTGCAATTAGGTTACATGAACACTTTTGCAAGTTAAACTTTTTTTTTTAAGCAGATGAGTTTACATTATTACACAACTACCTGCAAAAGGGTAAACAGTCAAGCGTGAGTCTGCAGGCAACCGCCTATTCAAGTTAAAGATGATTTACACTAAACGGCTTGCATAGGAGAGAACAACGTTGTGGCTACGTAATCTGGCCGTTAGATGTTTTTAAACCACCCGAAGGCCTCCAACTAAGTTTCGCGACTGTTAGAAATGGATGTATATTTTTAAATAACTTCCGCATTGTATATATTCTAAGTCGCGGAGCCTCAACAAACGAACATGAAACGGACACATAGAGTAGCCAGACTTAGAACTACAATTTGTGGGCCTCGCAGTGTTGTCTCATGAGGGGATCGGACCTAAAAGACTCAACGCACTATGGTTTTTTAAACCCTTCATTTTTTACAGAGCAGTAAGGAGGTTTATTGTAGCTGATGATAGAGCTGGTGACATCCTGGTGATGATAAGTGCTCATCATAACCAGCCAGCAGAATGATATTATAAAATCCTGAGAAAATAACGCGTTTAATAAAGAAAGCTATGTAAGAAAAGTTACTGTCGTAAAAGGATATTCTTTGCAATATTCTTGCAATTCAGTTATTAAATATCATAAAAAACCTTTTACAGACTAGGGTTATACAAAACGCGAGTAAATAATAATATAATAACGTTCAACTGTCACAGAAGTCTCACAAAAGCTGTAATCAAAATAATTCTTTCCTAAATATTATTTTATAACCACGCATTTCGGGCCAAATTCTTGCTTCCACAGCTAATAGCGTCCAAAAAAAAGAAATCATTCATAGACAAGGAAAAAACATGGCGTCGTCGTCGCAATATTCTGTCACGTAGCGCGCCAAATATCAGAGAAACATAAAGCCACAGAATTGACGAAAATTTACAATAGACTGTCACTTTGCGCCTTTGCTTACTGAATACGAAAGTGGCAGAAAAAATAACACAATATTCTAACGTTATGGTAAGTTTCTTGTTGAATGTAGATATGTTTTCTAGGTTAGGTAGGGCTGCCATTGGTCCGGGTTTTCTCGGATTTATTGTAGTTTAGAGACCGTCCGGGGAGCGTCCGGGCGGGGTATCATATGTAATCTGGGACTACAAATGAAAGAGAGTACAATTTATGTTTTAAGAAATATACGATTTTAGAGAATTGACTAAATAAAAAAAGAACTGTCATCATGTCCGGGTTTTTAACCGACTTGAAAAAAGGAAGAGGTTCTCAATTTGACTGTACTTTTATGTCAGAAGTTTCGATTGGGTGAACCGATTTGTCTACTTGAAAGCTGGCACCTCCCATGTGGTCCCATGAAAAGAAAACCAGGACCTGATGATAGTATCTTGGAGAAATCGAGGGAACTCCTCAAATATAGGCATACCTATTGCAATTTGGACACTTGGAATAGTTTATCTTTGGTTAAAATTATGTTCTCCATGATCTGGGGAATTTGAACTTTTTGTCGTGGTTTACAAATTTTAGAGATGGCAACCCTAGGTTAAGTAACAAGACGTATTGTCTGAGCGTGCGGCCTAAAATGCTCCCTACATTATATATCAGCTGCTTTAAAAGTATGAATATATAATAGATAAGCTATTCCCGCGGTTTCACTAAATATTTCGTGTTTTTAATTTTTAAAATGACGATTTTCTTTACAACCCTATATGCTTTATTTCAGTTACTTGGTTTCATATTAAAAGGTACAAAAATGTAGCAGAGCCACGCTGATTTCGGTAGGAATGGTCAGGCTCTACCCAGGCAGTACTACCCTCACACAGACCCACCATCATTAAAATGGCTGCATCCGTGTTATCATATTTCGTTCTTGATTATGAGACCCGAGGCTCAATCAATCTGCATCTGCATGCCCTTTCTTTGCAAAATGCTTTCCATCAGGCAGAGTGGAGTCACTTTGGTAGGTAAATAAACATTCACAAATTTTCAAAAATATTTTCCTAATGGTTGATTACAGCTTGAAATTCGGTCTAGTGCTAGACAAACTCGCGCAGGATGTTTTTGTATCCTACTAATAGTTTGTGAGTATGTATGTATGTCTGTATGTTTGTTGCTGAAACTTTACAGTAATATAGCTTATATATAATAACACATAGGCTACTTTTTACTGCAATAATTGAGATACACGCGTGCGGAGTCGCGGGCGAATACTAGTAGGTTGTATACATTTGCGTCTACAGTTGACGTATTGTTGAAAATAAGACACCTCAATTACATTTATTCGTGTAGATATAGCATCAGTAACAATATAATACGTAAAATAAAATAATTATGTTTACATATTTTTAAATAACAATGAACCTAAAAACTAAAAACCTAAAAAAAATTATTAAAACTATATTAATATATTATTATAAGGAGTCCCTTTAGGCAAGGTTCCAAAGATACTGGCAGCGTTCCCCCTTTGAATAGCTATACTAATTCTTTGTCCGAGGTAGCTGCCAGCTCTTCGGTCTCCTGTGACGTCGACCAACCTTTTTGTTATCTCTTATAGCGCTAGGACCCCACGGACCAAGGGTCGACACCGAATGGGACAAAATCATATTCGGAGCCTAGACCCCTGTATTTGCATAAAAATAATTATTATGGAAACAAAAAAATGAACTGATAAGAGAACAACAAGAATCACAATCTAACATGTATATAAAATAAACACCATCGAAACCTCTGAATAGATTTGTGAGAATTTTTGTACGCATAATGGCCAGGTCTGATAAAATCGGCCAACATTACGAACCCTAAACAATAAAAGAAATTACGTTGTACCTAAATAAATAAACCTTGAGTCATAGACAAGTTTGTTTAGTTTTTTTTATTAAATGAGAAGATCTACTCGTCTTATTGAACCTCGTGTTTACATAAATTTTCATATTATATCGCTTTATCTTAGACAAACAATCAATCTTGTACTACTTCAAAAAGAAGGACTTTTTCTATTCTTATTTTCTTAACACAGAGCTTAGTAATTGGAAAACTAATTTGGAAAATTTTAGTTTCAGTTAAATTCCATTAAAACTAGAAAAAAAATAATAAAAAAGGGAAAATGTAAAGTTAATTACATGTCATCCCGATTTAGGTCTTGAAGTTGGCATCACTTTTTTTAAAGTTAATTAAACGAACATATTTCGTCCTGGACAATAGTTTTTATAAAGCACTCTTGTGAGTTTTTAATAATGCAATCAAGGCTATAATGCCCTCTGAGACGTTGGCTAGTTACAGAAAAGAAAAGAAAATTTAAAAAAAAACCTTACCTGTTACAACAGCGGCCATAAGCAATCCAAAAAGAGCGGGAATAGCAGCCATATTGAAAAAAACACACTTTCAAATATCCAACCAATCACAAAACACTTTTAGATTCGAATTTCGAACTTCAGCATACTAGGCGATGCGTTCAACGGACACTTCTTGAACCGGTTTGATCCAGAACGTTTGTTGCACTCACACTTGTAGTATTTTGTATTGTTGTCTCTTTCACTCTGTAACAAAAAGATGATTTTATTATGGAGGTGTAGGATTGTATGTTACGTAATTTGACCGGACCAAGCTAAGGTTTAATAAGGGAGACTCGGGATTAAAAGATTTAGTTTATTTTGTATAAGGTCTTGGAAAGACGGGGGTTTTAGAAGGCCGACTTTGTTTTATAGAGGTCGATGTTTGATGAAATTATTTTGAAAAAGTATCTCAGACATGAGTCTACTGTAGAGTTGCCAACCGTCCTCTTTTCCCAGGACATGTCCTAGTTTTTTAAATGTCCTGAATATTTTTTAAAGAACGTCAAGGGTTTTTTAGGGTTCCGAAGAATATCACTCGGAAAAGTGCTACAATAAAATTATGAAAAATATTTTTATTTGGGGTACCTCCCCGACACGTAAAGTGGGAATGTAATTTTTTCTGGCGGCTACCCCATCGCGTGGGGTATCATTAGATAGGTCTTTTAAAAACAGTAAAGGGTTTCTAAGACGATTTTTTGATTTAGGTATTCGTTTGCGAGAAATTCCACTTTAAAGGGCACTTTTTTGTAAAAAAAAAGCGAAACAGCTGGCTCAAAAAATCTGGAAAAATTCGTGATGGTGGTCCATATAATGAACTAACGAATTAGATGACTTTATTAATTCAGGAGTTATGGAGACTTAACTTGTAAAATGCTCTCACTTGGAAAACGTCATACAAAATTAACGCATTAATACCTAAACATAATAATTATCTATTGGATACGATTTTAAATCCACGTATCATTATGGGTGACTGAGGAACCCTTTCCTGTGCGTGGCCTGACACGCACTTGGCCGATTTTTATAAAATAGTTCGCGCTTCTCTTTTAAAATTCTATTGTTACGTTACGACCGGCTCTTAATTTGGGGATGGCAACCCAAGTCTACTGCAAGATTATTCTGTTATTTGAAAATACTTTAGATTACAATGTGTGCAATAATTTTTATGAATGGAAAATGAATAATCTATGGTAACTTAATAAAGCTGAATAGTTTGTTTGTTTGAAAGCGCTATAGGTATATCAGAAAGCAATAGTCCGATTTGAAAAATTCTTTCAATGATAGATAGACCATTTATCGAGGAATTTTATAGGCTATATATCATCACGCTACGATTAATAGGAGCGGAGTATCAATGAAAAATGTTTCAAAAGCGGAAGAAAATTATTTCGTTTAAAGAGCTTCCATTGCGTGCGGTGCGTAAACGGTTATAGATTAATGAAAATAATGTATTATAGAAATGTTGCACTTGAAAGGTTCTAATAAAAATAATTATAATGTAACAAAGTGTGGTCTGTCTTGGAACTTTCTGTCTTGACTGTCCGTGTGGTGACGGACTAAGAATACAAAGTGTCTCCACCCCTATTCATCCCGCGGGTGTCGTAAAAGGCGACTAAGGGATAAACTACGCAAGACAACATCGATGCAAAGAGAAGGAAAACTTGAAACCAACCCTATACCAACCCGACTGGCCAGCGTGGTATAGTAGGCCAATACCTCCTTTCTAAGGAGAGGCCTATGTCCAGCAGTGGACTGTTAAAGGCTGCTGATGATGATGAACAAAGCGTGGGGTGCTTTCTGAAAATATTTCAATAACGTCGCCCCACCCTTTTTTACATTAAAATGTTTTTCAACTTTTTAGTTATTATGCGTGTTTGTTTAATTTTTTTAAACAATTTTTTTTACAAAATAGACATGTATAAACGTTTTCTTTTGGCTTTAAAGCTAATAAAAAGCGTGTAAAAAGTACGCAACAGCTAATAACAATATGACAATGTAACAATATGAAAATCAATTTTGACAGGACTTTCACTTAAAGATAGCTGATGATATGAAATAAATTAAGGCTAATTTATTTTAGACTAGCATTGCTCAGCGGCGTTACTCACGATTTACGCACACGCGTAACACCGCGGGTCTCTGCTAGTTAAAATACAAAAATAAATCGAAATGTCTGTTTGCAATACTATAATGATAGCTCTTTACTAAATGCATATAAATATTTACACTACACTTGTACCACAAAACACTTTTTAAAATGTTAATCCGTCTGTATGTTTGTTCCGGCTAATCACCGGAAGGAGTTGACCAATTTCCATGGAACTTTAGCTTCACTAAATAGTATAAAACAAAGTCGGTTTCTCTGTCCCTATGTACGCATAAATCTTTAAAACTACGCAACGGATTTTGATGCCATTTTATATGATGTTACTTGCTTCTACGGAACCCTACATGGGCGAGTACGACTCGCACTTGGCCGCTTTTTATATTTTACGCTTACATTGCAAACGATGTCTATACCCTACGAGATAAATCAAAATACAGTATTGTACATCTTAAAAAGGTCTACAAAAAAGTCCGCGATGGTATAAGTATGTCTATCTCTTAGGGATAACCCACAATAACCATTTTTTATTTTTACGTTGAATAATGGCTTATTTTCGAAGCGATTTTACGCAATACAGTATTAATCCTTATCCAATTAAGTACCTTATATACATTGTGTATTTAATACAGATTAATATGGCCCTTTACAGTATATAATTTAAATTAATACTTTGAAGATATTACAGATTTAAAACGCAGGAACAAAGCGATTGTGGCGGTACCGGCCGGGGCCCGTTAATTGACGCTGCTGTCGATTTGTCACTATCAGTTAATAACTAAACACAATACTTTATCATGAATTATTCAATGCAATATGGTGGCTTAGTGAGATGCATCTGAATAATTGGGCCTCCGGTCTCACACTTACCAACGAAATACGACAGGAAGAATGCTGTCATTATTATTGTCTGACTGCCTTGTTGGTCTAGTGGTTAGCGTATGCGGCTGCTGATCAAAAGATGTCTCGGGTCCGATTCCCGGGTCAGACAAATATTTGTTTCGGAGTCTGGGTGTTTTCTATGTAGAATATTTATGTATTTACAAAAAAAAAGTATGTTTATGTATTTGTATGTTTATGTATGTATTTATATCAGTTGTTTAAACTATACTATAATGACAGACGACACCGGGCGCAGGCCCTATCGTAATACCAGCGCTGCAGTCACTCTGACTACAGCAATATGCTGAGATAGGCGCCTTTTCTGGCATAGCACAGGGCAGAATATTGCTTTTGTTCCATATCTGTATTTAAACCGTGTATTGCTTTGCCCGGTATATGTCAGAATAAACGTGTTTTCTTTCTTTCTTTCTTGTTTAGTACCCATAATACAAGCTCTTCTTAGTTTGGGACTAGATGATGTTGTATGTCAGATATATTTATTCATTATCAGGATGGTCTTCTGTGTGAGGGTCGTATTGATCCGGTAGCAGAGCCAGGCTGGTTTCATCACGATGAAACCAGCCTGGCTCTGCTACCTATGGAGAACTTGTATATCTCGTTATTCATATTCTATTTTAATGATATAATTTCAAAACTGTCCGTCTGTATACTGCGCTTTTATAGCGAAACCGCTGCATAGATTTCAATGCACTGCAAAAAAAAACAAGAGCACGATTGGCCATGCCGCTCTGTACAGCGCATAGTGACGTAAGTTCACATCCCACGTGGGACAACACTGTGTGATACAGAAATTGTTGTTCTGAGTCTGGGTGTTCTTTGTGTCCGTTTTATGTAAAGTGTTCAGTGTGTGTTTGTCAAGTTCCCCGCGGCACAGGTTGTTTACAAAAAGGAATATTTTGTCTGTCTGTCTGTTGGTTATTACTGGATGGTCTCAAGAACATGTGGACTGATTATTCACTGGCAGTTATATTATGGGTACTAAACAACTGATATAAATACATAAACATATTTTTTTGTAAATACATACATATTATACATAGAAAACAAATAAACTCGAAAACAAATATTTTTGGATCATACAAACATTTGGTCCGACCCGTGAATCGAACTCGAGACCTCTTAATCAGCAGCCGTACGCTAACCACTAGACCATAAAAGCTAACTTGAAATGCCACCCTCAAGTTGTAATTTTCTACCAACTGTAGCATCTTTGAACTTAAATCTTTCTATCTGTACTCGTAACTTAAACAGATTTACTATTATCTAAGTAACTTGAAGTGGCTAAGTTACAGCTTAACTTGACTTAGTTAATTGAATTTTGTTAGTCTTGCGAACGATCAAGATTGGGAAGTTTTAATAACAAATTTTAGGTTAGAATTTCATTTTCACGGACTTCCTTGTTGGTCTCGTGGTTTGCGTATGCGGCTGCTGATCAAGAGGTCTCGGGTTTGATTAACGGGTCGTGTAAATGTTTGTTTAATCTGCCGAGAACCGCATACCGTCAGCAGTGTGTTTTTTTTAAGCCTGCTAAAGTGACTTCTCTGCCTGATGGAAAGCATGAGTAGAATCCAGGAGTAGGGGCCACCATCCTCATTGTGAGGGTAAGCAATACAAAGCATGGCGGCCTTGAAAATGATGCAGAATGATTGGGCCTCCGGTCTCTCACTCACCAACGAAATACGACAGCAAGAATGCTGTCATTATTAGGATGGTCTTCTGTGTGAGGGTAGTACTGGCCTGGTCAAGCAGACCCATTCATGCTGAAATCAGCGTGGCTCTTTCTTCTTCTTCCTAGCCTTTATTCCCATACATATTATTTGGGGTCGGCTACTAGTTCAACAGGTTTTACCTGAATATCAGTTTTTCCACGGAGCGACTGGCATCAGATCTCCTCAACCCTAGGGGAGAACTGAAATTCGAAGGTTGAACTAGTTGTTAGTAAATTTGAGGGCACTGACTTACCAATACTACTGTTTACATCCCTTACAGCATGTACCAAGTGGAAAACAGGATATTACATTCTTCTCGTAAATCATTCAATGGCCCATCTCACACTGGATACGGTGCGTTGACTCATGTACATATGTATATTTGTTTTGCGTCTGTTTGTGTGTCTGCGCCAGCGCAGCTACCGTTCACACGGACACGTGTGCGGTACCGACAGCAAAATAATTATTATAATATTTAAAAAATTATTTTAGATAGATTAGATTGGATAAGAGAAACATCAACAACATTTTTAACATCGCTTGGGGGTTGATCAGCCCCCAAGCGATGTTAAAAAGGTTTTTCGTTTTTCTTTTTTTTTGTTTTGATCACGTGACTGAGTGACATTAGCCAATAAAATAAAAGAATAGAGAAAGAGAATAGAAAACAAAAACGTTTGAAACTTGGTTAAGGGGACAGGCCGCCATGCTGCATGATAGTGACCCCTACTCCTGAATTCTACTCATGCTTTACATCAGACAGGTTAGAGTCGCTTTGGTAGGCTTAAATATAAAAAAAGAAAGATTGTTTGGTAAAGCTTATCTTGGAAACAACTGGTTAATAAGTTAACAAAGATTTTAGTTTTGGATTTTATTAGGAAGTCAATAGGTTGTACAAGTACAATCAGTGAAAAATGTAGTTGAAAACAAAAAAATATTGACATGTCTTCGTTTTAATCTTTTAAAGTACTCAAGGGATTTTAATGCTCTTTTTAACAATAGATAGAATGCTTCAAGAGAACAATTTATATAATGTAATACATGCATATGATACTTAGTAGAAGAAAATCCGAGAATTATTAAGCTGGGCCCGGATTTTTTCATCAGTTTGTTACGGTTTATCTCTAGAACGGCTGGATCGAATTTGACGGGACTTTCACTGGTAGAAAGATGAAAACATTCTAAGTTACTTACTCTAATTTAGTTTAGACAAGCTTCGCTCCTCGGCTTTACTTGCAATTTACAACAATAGCCGCGGGTAACACACGGACTCGGCTAATGAAATAATTATTTAATTTGCTTCATCATCATCAACAGCCTTCAACAGTCCACTGCTGGACATAGGCTACTTAGAAAGGAGGTATTGGCCTACTATACCACGCTGGCCAGACGGTTTAGTATAGGGTTGGTTTCAAGTTTTCCTTCTCTTTGCATCGATGTTGTCTTGCGTAGTTTATCCCTTAGTCGCCTTGTACGACACCCGCGGAATGAATAGGGGTGGTGACACTTGTATTCTTAATCCGTCACCACACGGACATTTGCTTAATTTGCTTATTAACCTTAAAACCTAAAAGGTTAATTTAATTAATCAACTTATTTTTCTAACGGTACCTACAGGATACGAGCAACAAAACAAAAATATTTTAAATGTTTTGTTTTTGTGCGATATAAATAGCGGCCATGTTCAGACGGTGCTCAGTGAAGGTCGGAAGGAAATTAATGGGAAGTTAAATAAACGAAGAGGAGTGCGACTACCTCTTTCTGTATATGGAAGTTACCGCTCTTTTCTTCCTTGTAAGTAAAAGTGCTTTCTTTTAGGGTTCCGTAGTTCATGAATCGGAACCCAAAGTGCTATACAACATGTGCTATAATAAAATTATGAAAAATATTTTTATTTGGGGTACCTCTCCTACACGTAAAGGGGATGTTTTTTTTTTGCGTCTACCCCATCTTGTGGGGTATCATTAGATAGGTCTTTTAAAAACATTATGAGGTTGCAAAGATCATTTTTCGAATTAGCTACCCGTTTGCGAGTTATTCATCTTTATCTATGCTTGGCCTGACACGCATTTGACCATTTTTTCTTTTTTTACTTATAGCCTATCAAAGTGACTCTACTCTGCCTGATGGAAAGCATGAGTAGAATCCAAGAGTAGGGGTCACCATCGTCATTGTAAAACAAACAATGCACCCACACTATGGCGACTTAGTGAGATGCCTCTGCCTCATTGGGCCTTTGGTCTCACACTCACCAACGAAATACGACACCAAGAATGCTGTCATTATTAGGATAGTCTTCTGTGTGAGGGTAGTATTGTCCGTGGCTAGTAGCGTGCGTAGCGTGGCTCTTCTACTTTTTGCTGTCCATCAGGGAAAGTAGTCACTTTTGTTTTTACACGCTTTATATTAGCTTCACCTCGCTTTATTCAGCTTTAATTTGAAAAGAAAACCAAAAAAAAAATGTTAAACAAATTAGTCTTTTTTAGTCTAAAAAAAATAATAATAAAATATTTTCTACTTGTTAGTTTAAAAGCGTGTTTGTTAAGTTTTTAGAACCTTTTTTTTAATAATCTTTATTGTATAGAAATGTCTATCGAAGTACTTTAGAAACCTGCTGACTTGTGTGTGTGTGTAAGTGTGTATTGTGTGTGTGTGTCGACTTGTTTGTCTCTCTTTCCAGGGTTTTTCTTTCGCGAGTACACCTGGTACGGCTCATAGTACCCACGACGGCGTGTAGTCGGGTCAAATCCAACATAGACACCAATTGGTGGTATCCAGTAGAATTTCCGCATGAAAAAAAAAAACTTTAGTTGTCTCATGTAAAAAAAAATAGTCTGAACCTACAAACGCTAGATGCAAATCCGTCATCTTCACCACTAAGCTATTTCTCTAAACCCTCTGTTTACGTACATCGGCCGGGATCATTGACATCCCATCTCCTCAGACAATGTATTTTTAGTTCATTATTAATTAGCCATTGGTACTTCACTTGTGGCATCCGGCGTTGCCCGAAATAAAAGTCCTTCAGACCAAACTGCGGTGGATTGTAGTTAAAACTAGCTGACTCCTGCGGGTTTGTCTGCGATTGTTGATGTATATCGCGAGTAAAATAATTAAATATGTCAGCAGCTTTCTGACAGCGACGTCAGGTCAAAAGTGGTTCAATTTTTTTTTTTTTATATTAAGCCAGCCAAAGTGAATCTACCCTGCCTGATGGAAAGCATAAGCAGAATCCTAGAGTGGGGGCTACCACACTTGCTGCGAATGCAGACATGGCGGCCCACACTATGGCGGCTTAGTGAGATACTTTTACACGCCCCGTATAAAGGACCCGGGATCATAGTGGGAAGGAAACACGTGAGCTGGTAGTGAGTTCCAGTCTTTGACTGCTCGGCATAGGAAAGAAGAGCCGAACCATTTTGTTTTGGTGCGAATTTCTTCCACTCTAAAGCGGTTACTTCTGAGTCCAGCGCGTGTTGACCTGTAAAGGAAGGGAGAAGGAGGGATCAGTTGGAAGAGCTCTTCAGAATACTCTCCATGGTAAAGGCGAGTTAGGAAGATTAACCGGAACAAACAGATAGACAGACTCAAAAAAAATTCAAACATTGTTTATCTTGATATAGATATCGTATATATTTTCATATGCGTTAAGTTAAAATTGTTCATATAATTTTACAAACAGACGCAATTTTATTGTTTTGGACTAGCTTAGCTCTGCGGTGTTACTTGCAATTTACAACAATAAATAAATATGTCGGACATCTGACACAGAACATCGTCTAGTCCCAAACTAAGCCGAGCTTGTATTGTGGGTACTAAACAACTGATATAAATACATAAACATACTATACTAACATATTATACATAGAAAAGACCCAGACTCCGAAACAAATATTTGTGGATCACACAAATATTTAGCCCGACCTGGGAATCGAACCCGAGACCTCTTGACCAGCAGCCGCATACGCTAACCACTAGACCAACAAGGCAGTCAAAATTATATTTCAATTTTAATCTTAAAAGTACCTTAAAGGCATTATGTTACCTATTTCATGCTGAAAATTACAAAACAGTGTTGTACAAAAACTCAATAAATTAAACCTTCAAATTCTTTCTCAATATCTGTCTGTATAAATGTGTAGTTTTTTCTCAGAAACTGTTATATCGATTGATAGTTTGACAACTAGTCATATTTGTTGAAATTACGAAACTATATAGTTTCTTGTAATACGTGTCTGTTTTATGTGAAAACATACGGAATTATATTGTGGACGGTAACTTCTATAACTGCCTCGTTGGTCTAGTGATCAGCGTATGCGACTGTTTATCAAAACTGGTTCAAATCCCGGTTCGGGCCTAAAGTTTTGTTGGATTTTTCTTACAGGAAATTCTTAATAACAACCCGGAGTATGAAAGTTTGGCGGTGTATCACGCCCGTGCCTCGGAGAGCTATTAAGTCGTCGGTTCCGGTTGTCATGGGCATCTATGGCAATCGTTATTATGAGGTTAGTACCCTCAAATATACCGACAATTAGTTCAACGTTCGGATTTCAGTTCGCCCTCAGGGATAACCACAAGGAGGTCCGATGCCTATCGATCCGTGTAAAGACTGATATTCATGTAAAACCGGTTGAACTAGTAGCCGACCACAAAATTAAATAATCTTGGGAATAAAGGCTAGGGAGAAGATGTTATGGCAGTTCTCTATCGTCGTTACCATGGGGAGTGTTCTGAAGAGCTCTTCCAACTGATCTCATCTTTTCTACAAGAGGAATCTCCTTTACAGGAAAACACGTGCTGGAATTAGAAGTCACCGCCTTAAGAGTGAAAGAAATTTTTTACCAGACCGAGCGGTGAACACTTGGATTCTACTCATGCTTTCCATAAGGCAGATTAATCATTTTGGTAGGCTTAAATTTAAAAATATATTCTATTCTATATATCCCACAGTACTATTATTAAAACATAAATACACACAAATTATTCCACCACCCGTGACAAATCGATTAGAACGTCCCGTAGCCGCCACAACTTTTCAGCCATATGTTTTCATTCCAATGATTTGCCCAGCCACGGTCGGTCGCGCGCAAATTGCAACATTTTTGATACTTTTACTTGCAGTGTACGTGTTACATTGAAAAATTAATGGAAAAGCTTTGCGAATCTATACAAATACTATGTAATGCCTGTGGATCCGTTCGAGTACGCTTCGTAATTTGTTATCTAGGGGTATTAACAATAGTTTACGTCCCATTAAACAAATATTCAAAATTTCATGAGAATTGATCAAGCCGTTTCAGAGGAGTATGGTACAGGCCTTTAACAGTCCACTGTTAGACATAGACCTCTACTTAGAAAGGAGGTTTTGGCCTACTATACCACGCTGGCCAGACGGGTTGGTATAGAATTGGTTTCAAGTTTTCCTTCTCTTGGCAGTGATGTTAGCTGCTTATTTTGTTCCTTTAGTCGCCTCTTACGACACCCATGGAATGAATAGGGGTGGTGACAGTTGTATTCTTAATCCTTCACCACACGGACATACATAGATCTCATCCTCCTAGCCTTATTCCCAAGTTTATTTGTGGTCGGCTACTAGTTCAACCGGTTTTACCTGAATAACAGTTTTTCCACGGAGCGAGTGGCATCGGACCTCCGCAACCCTAAGGGAGAACTGAAATTCGAAGATTGAACTAGTTGTCAGTATATTTGAGGGCACTGACTTCCGAATAAGGTTTGCCATAGATGTTCATGACAACCGGGACCGACGGCTTTACGTGCTAATTTCCTAAGAAAATCCCAAAAACACCTTTTTGCCCGACCCGGGATTTGAACCCGGACATACATAGATCTAAAAAGAACAAATAAATAAAATTGAATAAATAAATAAAACGGTTTGAAAATGTGTATCTAAGTGTAAACGGTACTCACATCAAAAAAGCATTTTTTTAATTTTTTTTCCGTCCGTTTGTACCGGGTAATCTCTAAAACGGCTGAACCGAATTTGGTGAGGCATCTACTGGCAGATAGCTGATGAGAGAAGGAGTAACTTACGCTACTTTGTTTAGACTAGCTTCGATCCGCAGCGTTACTCGCGATAACACCGCGTGACAGTTAAGTATAAAATCTAATTTCAACAACATGGCTTCCAATAGTTACAATAATTCCATTAATTATTTAAGCAACTGAAATATAACAAATAAGGGCCACCGCAGACTAGCTACTTTTAGCATCGGCGATCGGCAACTAGTCGCTTTTTAGAAGCTAAATACGGCGACCGAACGCTCTACACCGCACACTTAAAAACGCCAAACGCGGAGATTGAGTCGCTTTTTAGAAGCCCGACACAGCAGCTGAACGCTACTCTCCGCACACATTCGGATGCCGGTAGCATCGATTTGGCATCTGAGCAGTCGCTAAAACGCGCGTTTCCGATACCGCGATCGAACTGTTATATATATGTAATGTATATAATAGTGCCTAACGGCCCTATTCCTATCCCTTAGTCAGCACCTCTGTTAATTCATAATAATTAGACAGTAAACTCAAGTCAGTTCGATTCCATCATCCGCGCGTGACACTTGCCCTTTTTTCGAGTCCTTCTAAACTAATAAACGTCCTTCAAATCTAATAATATCTTTTTTTAAAAAAGAGCCTTTCAAATTTCTGTGTAACATTGGTGGCAGCGGTGGGATACCGAAGGTGAAGGTATCCTTGGGACGTCTCCTTCAAGACTCAGTTTATTCAACAAAAGTGTCAGTGCTAAAACGAACTCATAATATTCAATATCCTTAAATAAACTCAAAATCCATAAATATATTCAAAATCTATAAATATATTCAAAATCCATAAATATATTACTTAAAGTGTATCCTAAAACCTGATTTAAAATCTAAATCGTGGGTGTTGTGACAGTGATATTGTTCCTGCTTTGCTCCTGAAAGAAAAATCTCTAATTCGAAATAAAGAGAGGTGGTCATGTTCCAGTATATTTTCTACGTGTTCCTGTAAGTCTCCACAACATTTTATTTTATTACAAAAGTGCGGCCCATTCCTGATAATTTCCTCGAAACGAGTGTGTGAATTCAGTGAGTGAAAATTCGAAAAAGTGTTCTATTTCGTGTAATTAATCAATACCTATTATAACTATTCTTTTTACAAAACTTTCCTATTGTAACTTTCTCACAGATATTGTTATTGTAAGCTAGTTCTTAGAATTTATCAACAAGACATTCGATATCCAGACGCTCACTCTTATCTAGACCTCACTGTAAGTTGTAACGAACTCAGTGGCCGTCTATTACACCGAATCGTATTCAATCTCTGCCTTTTGTGAACACATAATTATTTAAATCTAATAAAATGACTCCCAAACTAGAAGGAAATGAAATCGTTCAAATTTCAACATTATTTAAATTCATTAAAACATTCGATGGGACAAGAGAAAAACTAAATTCGTT
This sequence comes from Phragmatobia fuliginosa, assembly GCA_932526445.1. Classification (NCBI taxonomy): domain Eukaryota; kingdom Metazoa; phylum Arthropoda; class Insecta; order Lepidoptera; family Erebidae; genus Phragmatobia; species Phragmatobia fuliginosa. Next base: position 553,076 of record OW052083.1, on the reverse strand, counting down.
TTTAAATAATTGTGATAATGCCATTAATTTAGCTTCTGACGCCCAAAAACCAATTTTATTTAAATTTATTTTATCCCAACTTGAAAGCAAGGCTGAGGTAGCTTGCTCCATTAAAGAATTTGATTCTTGGGATCAGTTGAGTAGCTTCCTTAAAATACAGTTTGGCGAAAGGAAACACTACGCTCATCTCATGACCGAGTTAAGGGATTGCCAGCAACTAAATGAACCAGTTAGTCAATTTGCATTGCGTCTAGAAACTTGTCTATCAAAGCTTCTAACAGAAGTTACTTTATCTAATAAAAAGAAAACCGAATTAGTTGGTCGTATAGCGGCCATGGAAGACCTAGCACTCCACACCTTTTTGGTTGGCCTTAAGCCCGAAATTTCTAATCTAGTCCGTTGTAGAAATCCATCCACCCTTAACGAAGCTATTAACTTCGCAGTGTCAGAAGAGAAAATTCTTAACTCCTATATTAAACGTAATTCCCAAAACTATACACCTTATCGCATTAATCCTAAACCTCAGAATCCTTCTCGTCCGTCTAATCAAAACACAAATTTCAAGCCGCAAATGCCTAGACATTATGCCCTAAATAATCAAAATCTGTTCTGTCGCTACTGTAAAAGTCAAGGTCACACTATTGAAACATGCCTAAAACGTGAATATAATAATAATCGATTTAAAACTGGCCCATCATCCCAATTCCAAAAACAACTTTATCAGGAGAAATTTAAACCTAAGCCCGCTCGCGTTAATTGTACAGTCAACGAAGATGATTATTATAATCCAGAACTGCAACCATCCATGAGTTCAAACGAGACTCAAAACCACGAAGAGCATAATTTAAACGAATAATGGGCTCACGGAGGTGTCTCGTGAGACCCAAATCACAACCCATAACTAAATCCTACCATGTCAACGGCACCCATCCTTCTAAATCCAAGGACCACACGGGTATCCAGCCCCAAGCAAGTGTCCATTCTTCTGAATCCAAGGACCACACGGGTAACCAGCCCCAAGCAAGTGTCCATACTCCCAGTTCCAAGGACCACACGGGTAACCAGCCCCAAGCAAGCGTCCATCCTCCTAAATCCAAGGACCACACGGGTAACCAGCCCCAAGCAAGTGTCCATACTCCCAGTTCCAAGGACCACACGGGTAACCAGCCCCAAACAAGTGTCCATCTTTCTAAATCCAGGGACCACACGGGTAACCAGCCCCAAACAAGTGCCCATTCTTCCAAATCCGAGGGTCACACGGGTAGCCAGCCCCAAGCAAGAGCCCAGAATCATTCAACCACTAATAAAATTCAAGATAATTCCTGTAAATCAAATAAGGTGTATGAAATATCCTTTAAAGATAACATATCATTACCTCATGTCTCTATTCAAACATCCGTTTCCAATAAACCACTTACCTTACTTGTAGACACGGGATCTTCAGTATGCCTACTTCAGAAGACTTCCATTCAAACATACTCAGATCTGAAACTTGACAACAACATAATAAAACTAAAAGGCATAGATAGTCGCGAAGAAGCTGTTCCTACCCTTGGCAGTTTCAATATGAACCTAATATTCAACAAGGAATCAATATCCTATCAGTTTCACGTAGTAGAATCAATGGACTTTCCTTATGACGGTATCATAGGAAATGATCTACTTACCCATTACCAATGCTCTGTTGATTATAATCGCCAAATTCTTAACCTAGGAGTAAACAGAATAAAATTAAATTTAACTCATCCAATCTATCAAATACCACCCCGTTCTGAAATCATTATAGAATGTTCAGTAACTAACCCTGAACTAAAAGAAGGTCTTATTCTTGACCAACACATAAGTAATACTCTACTTATAGCGAACTGTTTGACTAAAGTTAAAAATAATAATCGAATAAATCTTACAGTCTTAAATACCTCTGAAAGTCCTATTTCTCTAAATTCAAATCTTCGACTCACCTTACATCCAATCGACTATGAAACCTGTCAAGTATATTATAATAATAAATCATGTATTAGTAGAACTAATGAAGTCCTTAACCTTCTTCGAGTTTCACATTTAAACTCTGAAGAAAATGAAGCTCTTTATGATGTTTGCTCAAAATATTCTGACATATTCCATTTACCTAATGATCAACTTACCTCAACCGATGCTATTCAACATGAAATCCGCACATCTTCTGATCAGCCTATCAATGTCAAATCTTATCGTTTTCCGGAAATACATAAGCAAGAAGTTAATTCTCAAATAAATAAAATGTTAGATCAGAATATTATCAAGCCTTCCCTATCTCCCTGGTCTTCTCCAATATGGATTGTTCCGAAAAAGATCGATGCTTCAGGCCAAAAGAAATGGCGCATAGTCATCGACTATAGAAAACTGAATGACATTACAATTGGTGAAATCTATCCTATCCCTAACATTGTCGAAATTCTAGACCAATTAGGTAACTCAAAATACTTTTCAACTCTTGATCTTGCTTCCGGCTTCCATCAAATCAAAATGGCTCCACAAGACGCCTGTAAAACTGCCTTCAGTGTTCCCCAAGGACATTTCGAATTTACTCGAATGCCCTTTGGCCTAAAAAATGCGCCAGCAACATTCCAACGTCTTATGAATAATGTCCTAACAGGCCTTCAAGGCGAAAGATGCTTTGTATATCTTGATGATATTGTTGTTTATTCACATGATTTAAATAGTCACATTCAGAATCTAACAGCTGTCTTTCAACAGCTTCGTAGTTTTAACTTGAAATTGCAGCCCGATAAATGCGAATTTTTAAGAAAGGAAGTCGGCTACTTAGGGCATATTATAACAGAAAATGGTTTAAAGCCTGATCCAAACAAAGTCAAATCCGTTGAAAATTTCCCAATACCAAAGTGTCCAAAGGACATCAAATCATTTCTAGGTCTTATATCTTACTATAGACGTTTTATTCCTGAATTTTCAAAATTATCAAAACCACTTTCGAATCTATTAAAGAAAAATGTTCCATTTGTATGGACTAATGAACAACAGTTAGCTTTTGAAATGCTCAAAGATAAATTGATTACTGCTCCAGTTCTCATCTATCCAGATTTCACAAAATCCTTTAACCTTACTTGTGACGCAAGTAACTACGCAATCTCTGCTATCTTATCTCAAGGCCCAGTGGGAAAAGATCATCCTGTGGCCTACGCATCCAGAACACTAAATAAGTGCGAAATTAATTACAGCACAACAGAAAAAGAACTGTTGGCTATTGTATGGGGTTGTAAAACTTTCAGACCATATTTGTTTGGTCGTAAATTTATTATCATAACCGACCATCGTCCTTTAAAATGGCTTTTCAATCATACCGATCCGAGTAGTAAACTGCAACGTTGGCGTCTTCAACTTCAAGAATTCGAGTACGAAATCGTCTACCGAAAAGGTAAGCTCAATTCAGCAGCTGACGCTCTCTCTCGTTATCCCGTTAACGCGATTACTGACGAAGAGCCATCCACTTCTGGGGTAAATGATAATACCACCACTAGCCCAGAGTCAGAAATTCCTCATGAAATTCTAGAAGACCTCATTGATTTAGGTGCTCTAGATATGAGTCCATCAAATCCACCACCGAACATAGATTTTGATCTTTTAAGTCATCCTACCTCAACAACCTCCACTGCTACTGCAGAAGATAATACTACTTCCAACAATGAATATTCAGACTTTCTAAAATCCTATAATAACAAAAATGAAACCTATAATACCCAAATACAAGAACATAACGAAAATCTTTTAAAAAGTAATAATAAAACCATACTCGTCCCTGCATCTATTGATCTCGATGAATCAAATCCGTATATTCAAGAAATTATAGGTAACGCTGATGATCCAAATACCATAATAAATGGAGAAAGAGAACTCCACGGCTTTATGAAAATAATCATTAAAGAAAAAACTTATTATCTATTATTTACGAAGGTCTACTATTTTGATAATTGTACTTACCTTGACATCTTCAAAACATTAAAAGCGGCTAGAGATGAAATTATCCTATCCGGCAATATTAATGAATTTGCTATATCAGATTTCAAAAACCCATTCGAACAAAACTCTTTTATTAAAATCTATGGCATGCTTATATATCTATTCAACAATACAAACATCAAAGTCCACATACACCATAATACAATAATTTACCCAGTACCTACTGAAATAAATAAACTACTTAAAGAAAATCACGACATCCCTATCGCGGGCCATCTAGGGTCTAATAGAATGTATGATAGGATAGGAGAGCGTTATTATTGGAAAAATATGCGCTCCGACATAGAAAATTATGTTAAAAATTGCAAGTTGTGCCAATCTAATAAAGCCTTACGCAAAATCAATAGATCTCCCATGCAGATTACAACTACTTCTACACGCCCATTCGAAAGAATTAGCCTCGACATTGTCGGACCTCTACCTGAAGCTGGACTTACAAAACTGAAATTTATACTTACCCTTCAGGACGACTTGACCAAATTCTCTATAGCTTATCCCATCTCGAACGCCACAGCAGAAGAATCCTGCGAATGCCTTGTACATTTTATAACGGTATTTGGTATACCAAAAATGATCCTTACCGACCAAGGTACAAATTTCACTGCCGATCTATTTAAACGCACCTGCGAACTATTAAAAATCAAACAAATCTGGTCGTCACCCTACCATCCACAAACACAAGGAGCTCTCGAAAGAAGCCACTCTACGTTAAAAGAATATCTAAAATCATTTGTAAATGAAAGTCATACAAACTGGCACAAGTTTATTTATACCGCTATGTTAAGTTACAATAGTAGTGTCCATACCACGACCAGATTTACTCCATACGAACTCGTTTTCGGTCATAAACCATATATTCCCGACTCTATCTTTGACTCTTCCCCTAATATAACATATCCAGAATACATTAAAATGTTACAACATCGTTTAAAAGTCTCACGTGAAAAAGCACAAGAAAACATTCGTATTTCCAAAGAAAGGTCAAAGACCTACTACGACAGACATAGCCGTCCTGTACAGTATAAAGTAGGAGACTACGTATACTTAAAAAATCACCTACGATTACGTAAGGCTCTCTCACCTTTATGGAAAGGGCCATACAAGGTTGTAAAAATCCATGGAAATAACACTTTATCTCTATTAATTAATAGACGACACGTAAAACATCATTTTGACGAGGTGAAACTCGCTCATGACAATAATTAAATATAACTCCCGACATAGATATAAGTAATAATTTAAAGTTTAGTTACTCTAAATATGACTAATTCCTTAAGTTACTATTTTAACTATTATCAATAAGAATAATAGATAGTTTTCTTAGCGTCTTAATTCCTTTAGATATTTCTTATATACAACCGCACATTAAAAACGACTGAACGGTGTGATAGGCACCTCTAAGTTCCTATGCAAACAAACTACTCTGTACACTGATATCGAATGTCTTAACTTACACCAGCCATTACCAATAAGATATAACGACATAATACGAAATTTTGATTATCTATCTCTCATTTAACTGAAACAAAATCTGACCTTGTTAACTGATAAATTAGTATTAAGAACAAATTTTAATAGAATGTAAACTTGTTAGAAAAGTAGTATGTTAACATTATCTTTTAAGCTATAAGATATTATAAATGCTATTATGTTTAATAAATCTAATGTTTTGTATCCTTCTATTATTAGTCCGAAGCAGCTTTTTACTGAGCTTGCTGATAATTATAGGTTTTTAGCTGATTATCATCGCTTTCCGATAATCCTAGATTTAGATATTAAGTATATATACATTAATGAATATTTCAAAAATTGCTACTTATTATAATTGTAATAAAATTGTATTTCTTTTAAAGGTTCCTCTAGTTAGCTCAAAGAACTATGAATTGTATCATAGTATACCATATCCAGTTCCTGTAGCTAATGATACTTACACTACGATAATTCCATCTGCTAAATACCTAGCTATCACTAGAGATAGGTTCTATTATACTAAGATAGATAATTTAAGTAACTGTAAGACTATACATAGTATGTATTATATATGTGATAACCTAGACACCTATTCGAGTTCTAGGACTGCGATCTGCGAATCGGATATAATCTCGAAAGCATTAAAACAAGTGTCTAGTAATTGTAAAACTCAATTCCTTCAAGGCCAATTAGATATTTGGCAGACATTGTCTAATAATAAATGGGTATAAGTTATGTATTTCAAACCCTTCAAAATTATTCATAGATTGTCAAGGTTCTACTAGCACCGAAACTGTAATATCAAACACAGGTATATTAAACTTACCTTCATATTGTCCTGTATGGCAAATACTATTCATATACAACTATTGTTATATCTATTATTATTGTAATTATATTGTTTGTTCTTTTTTGTAAATTTATAAAATCGGGTTCATGTCACCGCCTTTTAAACAAACAACATTCTAAATTTGAAATTGAAAAAGCCGAAGAGCTAACAGAAGTTGCTGCTACTTCCTCAGACATTCCAGCACCCAAAATCCGTACAACCTTTACATAAACTTAACCCTTTCGGGGTAAGTTTAGTCAAAACCCTGGGGGCTGTTATATATATGTAATGTATATAATAGTGCCTAACGGCCCTATTCCTATCCCTTAGTCAGCACCTCTGTTAATTCATAATAATTAGACAGTAAACTCAAGTCAGTTCGATTCCATCATCCGCGCGTGACACTTGCCCTTTTTTCGAGTCCTTCTAAACTAATAAACGTCCTTCAAATCTAATAATATCTTTTTTTAAAAAAGAGCCTTTCAAATTTCTGTGTAACAGAACGCAGGAAGTCGCTAAAACGCGATGCAGCATCGATGCAGTCGCAAAATCGCCGATCGCCGATGCTAAAAGTAGCTAGTCTGCGGTGGTCCTAAGACGTACTTTCCAATCCCATTATCGATTATTATGGTGTAATATTAACTTAACAGGTGAACAAACCCGATCAATGGCTGCTAAGCAACAGAGTGACAACAATGACGTCACAAAATGGCGTCGGTGTAACATTGGCACCCCATTACAACCCCTTACAGTGTGGTGTGAAATAAGGCACTTGAATTTCAGTTCTGCCTCAGGGTTGGGGAGGTCCGATGCTAGTCGTTCCGTGGAAAAACTGATATTCAGGTAAAACCGGTTGAACTAGTAGCCGACCCCAAATAATATTGGGAATAAGGTTATGAAAAAGAAGAACATAAGCAAAGGCTTGCTTTTAATACATAACTACTTTTTATATATTTAATACCCACTCAATAAGAATAGAATTATTAATCATTTTTTTTCTTTGAATTTCTTTGAAATAATACTCAGAAACTCCAAGAAAAATTCAAGTAACTTGATGAAGCGATTGAAGAAAATTGGCTTATTATTTCATAACCTTTTTATAAGAAGGGAATTTGGGACCTTTGGGAATCAAGTAATAGGTATTTTACTAACCAATTGTCACATAAATGAAGAAATAATAAATCAATGTTTTTGGACATCTTCTAGTCCCAAGAGCTTGTATTATGGGTACCGTGGAACCGGGGGGACTAGTCTTATATATAAAATTCTCGTGTCACAATTTTAGTTACCATTCTCCTCCGAAACGTCTGGACCAATTTGAATGAAATTTTATGAGCATATCGGGTAGGCCTGAGAATCGGCCAACATCTATTTTTCATACCGCTATGACACGATCGAAGCCGCGGCCGTCAGTTAGTTTTAATATAAAAATGTATGTATGGTTACGTATACGAGAAGGTAGATTCAAAATTGAATGTTTTCTTTCAATTTTAGATAGTTGAGGGTTACAAAACTAAAGTAATAATTTAATTTAAACTTTGTATAAATTACGTTTGGATAGGACCATAACAGAGTATTTAATTCCGTTTACTTTTAGCCCTTTTGTGTTTTCATAATTATATCAATTGCTAGCTGACCCAAGCAGTTCTGACTGCTCCTTTTATTGTACGTAATAAATTTGTTTATCTTAAAAAAGGTTATATATAGTGAGCTAAACCTTAAAATATAAACATAGATTTAAGGTTGGTTCACATAGTGGTGTTCAATAAGAGAGGCCTATAAATAAATTTAATATTTCGAACTTACACACAACGCCATCTAGCCCCAAACTAAGCAGAGCTTGTATTCTGGGTACTAGGCAACTGATATAGATGCATAAACATACTTTTTTAACCAGGTACGTCGCATTATATGTGGCATGTCGAGAGGTAAGTCGCCTGGGCACGACGGGCTTAGCATTGAACACCTAAAATTTGCGGGTGTGCATCTAGCACCAGTACTTGCAATGTTTTTCTCCTTGTGCCTGAATCATACATATCTGCCGATGGAACTTATGCGAACGATTGTTGTACCTATAGTTAAAAACAAAACAGGTGATGTATCTAAAAAAAGCAACTACAGGCCTATATCTTTGGCAACCGTGATGGCTAAGGTGCTGGACAGTGTGCTTGATTCGGAACTTGCTGCACATTTAAAGATAAATGACGCTCAGTTTGGTTTCCGTCCAGGTCTGTCTACGGAAAGTGCGATACTTAGTCTTAAGCACACTGTGCAGTACTATACAGAGAGGAGTACACCTGTGTATGCATGCTTCCTGGAACTTTCCAAGGCTTTTGACTTGGTGTCATACGATGTGCTTTGGCGGAAGCTCGATGTGCTTTTTTCAAGAAATTAAGTGGAAACTTACCTTTTTATGTCCTGAATACACCGTAATTTATTTTGATTTGAAATATCTATTTTTTTTACCTATTAATTTGACTGAATACCGAAAAAAATCCCTAATTTTCAATCGAAAATTCACCCGTCAAATTAAGAAGTTTTTTCAAAAAAATGAAGTGTTTTCTATTCGATGAAATCTCTACTTTCCGATGATGTCAAAATATATCTATGTTCCCATAGCTAATCTTCTCAGAAAATGCAAAAAATTAAAAAACTCGAATTCGAATATTTTTAATCGTTAGTATGCTATGTATATATTAAAATTTACACTTTAAACCCCCCCCTCTCCCCCTTCCCGACCTCAGATCGCCCTTAATTTATTTTTCCTTTGATTTTTGTACTATTCTCCTCCTTTTACAATGGGTTTCATCCTACTATAATTTATTTTGTTTTCAAACATTATCGACACTGGTTTAAAAGTACCACTTGTTGTAAAAAGTTTATTCCGAATTATGTCACAAAAATAAATACTGCTTGCGACATCTAGTGAGCGGTAGCGATATACTTTTTTTAAGATTTTATTTATAGATGACAATGAACTCTGAGATATATTTTTACACAATTTAGTGAGGCAGCTATGATTTAAATGAAAGTATTTTTGTTAAACCAGTATTATGTTGATGAACAATTTTGTTTTTTGCCTAGTTTTTTAAATGACTGCAATGCTTTTTAACCAATATAACTGACAAATTGTAACAAATGCTCAGTTGGTTTTGGCACATCAGAGAATTCGTGATTCCTTATATTTTATTTTAGAGTTTGGCAACATTACGCTATTTAAAGAAGTCAATTAAAATTTATTAATATTTACATCAAAGTGGCAGAAATTAATGATACCCCCTAAACATTTATTTCAGAAAAATAGTTAACCCAGTGTCTGCCAAATTACTAAATACTTTTTTTAATTATGTTTTTAAATTTTATTTCATACGGTTCTATTCAGTATCAACAATATTATTGCCAGCTATAAATTTGGTCCCACTGTTGCCACCAATCGAGTATTTTGGAAAAAATGGCAAAATTAAAACAATAGCCCCATTTTGTATAATTATATTAATATTCTAAATCTTGAACTCCAATTCTCTGACGTATTAATAACCAAATTTCACTTTATATGTCAGACATTGCAGTCTAGTGCCATGTTAGACTAATCGAAGTGTACACGTAGATTATGTAGCAAATTTACCATGAACTTGTAATAAACATATTTTGTGTATTCTTGTATGGTTTTATTTATAAATGCACGAGCTGCGCCCCGCGGTGTTACCCGCTTATCATTATGGTTGCTATGCAAGTGTGTTATGCATAGCAACCTTTGATGTTTTGACAGGAGATAAACAGTGATACATTTTGACATCTACGATTTAATGTATTTTTATAATCACCTAGATTTCCCCCGTTTATCTCGATTATTGCAGTAAAAGGTAGCCTATGTGTTATTCTGATATATAAGCTATATTACTGTAAAGTTTGACTACTTGCTCCTTATCATTTTATTCTACTCATGTGAATGTTGTTATCACATTGTTTAAGAACATGATTTTACTTTTGTAAGTAAAGATTCTACGTGACTAATAAAGGCCATTCTTCTCTTTCTTTTGATCTTATAATTAATATTTTATATTTAATCTTTCGTTACCAGTAATTTGGCCAATATTTGAGCACATATAGTTTTTACCTTTGTTGTAAGTAGATGCTCCTACTATGTTGTACCCACTGAGGCTGTTGTTTTTTTTTTAAATTAGCATAAGTTCTAATTTTTAATCACTATAATTTGCATCAGTCCTCTAACATGGTGTATAGTATATTAGTGGCAGCACCTTACCCCCATATCAGGTTTATAAACATTAAAACTATGTAAACATTGGCGATTTGAAAGGAGTGGCCGCGAGTTTTTATTGCCATGTTCTTTTCTCCGGCTCTACCTATTGTTTGCGAACATGGCATAAATGTAAATGTAGAATCTTGACCTGTCACAAGAGATGTATTGCATCCTAAGTGAATAAAGAATTTTGAATTTGAATTTGAATTAGGTATGCTAACCAGACAAACTGTGTAAGGTGGGCTGATGGCTATTCCGATACCTATCGTATGGAGTGCGGAGTGAGACAGGGAGGGCTGAGTTCTCCGAGGCTATTTAATTTTTATGTGAATGAGCTGATAGATGAACTCAGCAGCACCCGAATAGGATGTTCTGTTGACAATGTCTGCATGAACAATTTTAGTTATGCAGACGACATGGTGTTGCTTAGTCCTACTATAAGTGCATTGCGGAAGCTATTGACCGTTTGCAAGAGGTATGGGAATAGACATGGGCTGATTTACAATGGAATAAAAAGTGTTTATATGGTGTTTAGGTCGCGTAGTAATTGTCCATTAAAAGTGCCATCACTGAAACTAAACGAAATTGAACTGAAGCGGGTTTATGAATTCAAATACCTTGGACACTATCTTGCGGATGATCTTAGTGATCACAAGGATATTGATCGGGAACGCAGCGCTATGGCGATTGGGGGTAATATGTTGGCCCGTAGGTTTTCTCGTTGTAGTAATGAAGTGAAAATAACATTATTTAAAGCATATTGTCAAACTTTCTACACGAGCAGCTTATGGTTCTGCTGTACCCAGAAGTCTTTAAGTATACTGCGTGTTCAGTATAATAATGTCTTCAGGATGCTGTTAAAGTTGCCTCGTTACTCCAGTGCTTCCACGATGTTCATGGAAGCGAGAGTAGATGGCTTTCAGGCTATATTACGTAAGCGAACTGCCTCTCTGCTTAGGAGAATACGGGACAGCAGTAATAGCATCCTGAGGAACATAGCTGAAAAACACGACTCGACTGTAATGAAAAGCATAATAAAAACGTTGCTAAATTAAATGAAAATAAATTAAGTTAAATATTGCTAATTACTAACCTAGGTTAAGAGAATCTGTATACTAACACTATGGACTTTGTCTGAATAAATAAATGTATTATTATTATTCTCTTTATTTCATAATATTTACATATAAATTACATTTTTAAATATAAATATAAAAAGTACATTTAAAAATATAAAAAATAGTAGACCATCGACTTCGGGTACAGGGACCAAGAAACCGGTGGTTAGGGCTCCAAAGACAGGAACCTCCTCACTATACGCGCCGTGTTAAGAAGAACTGCCTTCTGCATCAGACCCTTGATCCAGCCATCTAACGTGAGCCTCTTAAGGTATTGGTCGAGGCTCTTGGCAATCAAACCATGAGCAGAAACAACTATCGGAACAATGATCGCCGAATCCACATTCCACATATCGACAATCTCGTGAGATAAATCCAAATATTTGATTTGTTTTTCTTTTTCAACTTTCACGAGATTTTCGTCATGAGGAACAGCGATATCGACAATCATTGCGCGGCGCTCTAATCGATCTATCACCACAATATCAGGCTTATTGGCAACAATAGTCCTGTCTGTGATAACAGATCGATCCCAATATAATGTAGCACGACCATTCTCGAGAACTGGGTCGGGCTCATACCTGTAGTATGGCACCTCCAAATTCACAAGTTTGTATTTAAGGGCAAGTTGTTGGTGTACGATCCTGGCTACTTGGTTGTGTCTGTGCAAATATTCACCATTAGCAAGACGAGAACAACCAGAAATAATATGCCTGATAGATTCCCCGGGACGGTGACATGCCCGACATATGTCAACCGTACCATCCTTCAGGATATATTTTCGATAGTTATTCGTCATGATAACTTCGTCCATAATTGCACAAACAAAACCTTCGGTTTCTCCAAAGAGATCACCATACCGTAGCCAGGAAGTCGATGCTTTAAAGTCTATATCGGGCGTGTTCAAAGCCCGATAAAACCGACCATGAAGCTCTTTGCCCTTCCATACCTCCTTGCGATCATCAGTACTAAGTACTACAGGTTTGCGCCAATTCTCTTTAGCCAGAGCGAGTGGAGTGAATCCGTTATCCACTGCAACCACATTGCGATGCACTCCCACATCGGTATTAAGAAAATATTCTCTGAGATTGTATATCTCGCGATTATGCAGGGTCTTGATATTTAAAAATCCACGACCCCCAAACTTTCGCGGGATGTACAATCTCATAACCGACGAACGTGGGTGGTGCATTCGAAATGCAGTCAGTAAAGTACGGACTCTCCTGTCAAGGGCATCTAATTCAGTTTGAGTCCATCTAAGTATACCAAAGGAATACATCAGAACCGGCATGACCCAACCATTGTAGGCTCGCACCTTGTTACCCCCCGATAAAAGACTCTTAAGTACTTTTTTCAGGCGGCCAAAGAAGCGTTCCCGCAACGTTTGTTTCATATCAGATTCTGGTATTCCCAAGGATTGTGAAAAACCTAGATACTTGTAGTCTTCGGTAACAGAAAGAGATCTGAGTTTTGTAGAATCTGAAAGTTCTATTCCTTCAGATTCCACAATTACACCTTTCTTCACATACATGACTGCACACTTGTCTACACCAAATTCCATCTTGATAGAATTGCTAAAGTTTTCAGTGACCTTCAGTAACGCTGTCAATTGTAATTTAGTGGAGGCCAGAAGTTTCAAATCATCCATGTAAAGAAGGTGAGATATAACTTGATCATCTTTCTGTAACCTATAGCCCAACCCTGAACCCTCTAAGAGAGGGATTATTATTATTATTATAAACATAGAAAACATCCGAACTCTGAAACAAATCTTAGAGGCTCACACAAACAATCCGTTCAGTCCGATCCGGGAATCGAATACGAGACCTCAAGCACAGCAGTTGCATACGCTTCCACTGTGCTACCCAGGCAGAAATACACTGATAATGATGTCAGCTTAAGATCTGATCCCAAGCTGACATCGTCATCAGCCTATTTCTGCCTGGGTTTGGTGGAGTATTCTGGAGAGCTCTTCCAACAGATCCCACCTTCTCCCTTCCTTTACAATATAACACGTACAGGCCTTGGAAGTAAGAGCTTAGAATGGAAGAAATACACACAATGGTTGGGTTCTTTTTTACTGTACCGAGCAGTCAAAAGCTGGAACTCTGAAAGCTGGATGTAAGGAGGCAAACACCATCTTTTGCCCTCAAGCCAACCTCACCTGCACGCGGTACGTCCTGCTGATCGACGAACGAGGCTCTGGCGACCGACTGATGGCGGTATAACCATCCAAATACGTGCAGCTAAATACCACAGACCGGTGATGGGCAGCAGCATCACCGGTAAAATAAGCTGTACCCTGCGATCGCCAACCCGCCTGCCCAGCGTGGCGATTATGGGTATATCCTCCCATGCAGATGCAACTAAGGCCACGGCCCCCAGTTCCCGGTAGCCCCACTATTCCTGGTTATGGTGGCGACCACGGTAACGGTGGGGCAGGGGGTGCTAAGAATCTCCGGGTTACGGGAGGCCACCACAACCGACTGACCCTGGCTACTTACAACGGACGCACGCTACGGCTAGACTCGCATCTGGCACAACTAGAGGTAGAACTTGGGAAAATTAGGTGGCACATCCTCGGGTTATGTGAAGTCCGAAGAGAGGGGGAGGACACTATAACCCTCGAGTCAGGCCACCTAATGTACTTCCGAGAGGGAGACCAACAATCCCAAGGTGGCGTGGGGTTTCTGGTAAACAAGTCAATATCCAACAACGTTGTAGAAATTTCCAGTGTGTCGAACAGGGTAGCGTACCTCATCATCAAGCTCACTGAGAGGTATAGCCTCAAAGTTGTGCAAGTGTACGCACCGACCTCGGCGCACACGGATGACGAGATGGAGGAAATGTTCGACGACATTTCGAGGGCCCTCCACTTTACCACTAAGACCCACTACAACGTTGTTATGGGTGACTTCAACGCTAAAGTGGGAGTACAGATTTGCAGCGAATCAGTAGTAGGATCCTATGGACTTGGAGTCAGGAATCATAGGGGGCAAATGCTAGTTAACTTCCTCGAACGCGAGGGGCTCTTCTTGATGAATTCGTTTTTCAAGAAACAGCCCCAACGGAGGTGGACGTGGCAAAGCCCCGACGCTATGACTAAAAATGAGATTGACTTCATCATGACGAACAAGAGGCACATATTCAGAGACGTCTCAGCGCTTAATAGGTTTAATACCGGAAGCGATCACCGACTTGTCCGAGGCTCTCTGAATATCGACTTTAAGGCTGAACGTGCCCGCTTGATGAAGGCCAGGCTCCGACCTACTCTGCTCCAGACCATGGTAGGATCTGAAGCGTTCCAGTTAAACCTGGAAAACCGATTCGCTGCCGTGGAAACCACAACAGACGTAAACCAGAACCTCAAAAATGTGGTCGAAATCCTCAGGGAGGAAGGTGCGAGATTCTGCGAATTACAGCGTAAAGGCAAGAAGTCGAAACTTACGGATGAGACTCTAAGGTTGATGAGGGAACGGCGTGAAAACCCACCCGTCACTTCGTCGGCAAAGAGGAGGCTGAACAGAGAAATTAGCAAGCTCGTACGACACGACCTCCGGTGCTTCAATACTCTCTCCATCAAAAGAGCAATTGAGCAGAATCAGGGGTCAAAAGTGTTCGTACAACCTCTGGGAAGAAGCCAACTGACGAAGTTGACCACAACAAGTGGAGAAGTTGTTGCCTCAAAACCGGTGGTCCTTTCGGAAGTGGAAAACTTCTATAGCCGGTTATACGCTTCGCATGCTTCGCGACCTGGTCCCGAAAATGAGGACACCAGAGCTGCATTAAGGCGCCACTATACCGAAGACCTGCCGGAAGTCAGCACTGATGAAATCGAGATGGCTCTTAAACAGCTTAAAAATGGAAAAGCCCCTGGAGAGGATGGTATTACATCAGAGCTCTTAAAAGCTGGAGGTAAACCCGTACTGAGGGAGCTCCAAAAGCTCTTCAACACTGCCCTCTTTGAAGGGAGAACTCCGGAGATGTGGAGTAGAAGTTTGGTTGTGCTGTTCTTCAAAAAAGGTGATAAGACCTTGCTGAAGAACTATCGACCCATTTCCCTTCTAAGCCACATCTACAAGCTGTTTTCAAGAGTAATCACGAACCGTCTTGCGCGAAAACTCGACGAATTTCAACCACCGGAGCAGGCTGGATTTCGGAGCGGATATGGCACCATAGACCACATCCACACAGTGCGGCAGATTATACAGAAGACCGAAGAGTATAATCAGCCACTGTGTCTAGCATTCGTGGACTATGAGAAGGCCTTTGACTCGGTTGAGATCTGGTCTGTTCTGGAGTCCCTGCAGCGTTGCCAGGTAGATTGGCGATACATCCAAGTGATGAGATGTCTCTACGTTAACGCCACCATGTCCGTCCAAGTACAGAACCAGCAGACAAAGCCCATACCATTGCATCGAGGAGTGAGACAAGGGGACATTATTTCCCCGAAATTGTTCACTAATGCAATGGAGGATATGTTTAAGACGCTGAACTGGAAAGGACGTGGCATTAACATCAATGGCGAATACATCTCTCACTTGCGATTTGCGGACGACATCGTCATAATGGCAGAGACACTGCAGGACCTGCAACAGATGGTGAACGACCTAGCTGATTCTTCTATGCGCATCGGCCTACGGATGAACTTGGATAAAACCAAGGTCATGTTCAATCAACATGTACAACCGGAACCGATTGCAATACACGGTACCGCTCTCGAGGTTGTTCAAAAATATGTCTACCTTGGGCAGACATTGCAGTTGGGTAGGAATAACCTCGAGGACGAGGTGAATAGAAGAATTCAGCTGGGTTGGGCGGCGTTTGGAAAGTTACGTCGAGTCTTCTCATCGTCGATCCCACAGTGCCAAAAAACGAAAGTTTTTAACCAGTGCGTCCTACCTGTTATGACATACGGAGCCGAAACGTGGACACTTACAGTGCGGTTGGTCCACAAGCTCAAAGTTGCTCAGCGTGCAATGGAAAGGGCTATGCTCGGCGTTTCTCTGAGGGATCGTATCAGGAATGAAGTTATCCGTCAGAGAACTAAAGTCATCGACATAGCCCACCGGATTAGCAAGCTGAAGTGGCAATGGGCTGGCCATATTAGCCGCAGAACTGATGACCGTTGGGGTAGAAGAGTTCTGGAGTGGAGACCGCGTCTCGGCAAACGTAGTGTAGGACGCCCACAGGCCAGGTGGAGTGATGATTTGCGCAAGATGGCTGGCAGGAGCTGGATGCGAGAAGCCCAAAATCGATCAAAGTGGTGTGCAATGGGAGAGGCCTATGTCCAGCAGTGGACTGATATAGGCTGATGATGATGATGATGATGATGTCAGCTTAAGATCTGATCCCAAGCTGACATCGTCATCAGCCTATTTCTGCCTGGGTTTGGTGGAGTATTCTGGAGAGCTCTTCCAACAGATCCCACCTTCTCCCTTCCTTTACAATATAACAAGTACAGACCTTGGAAGTAAGAGCTTAGAATGGAAGAAATACACACAATGGTTGGGTTCGTTTTTACTGTACCGAGCAGTCAAAAGCTGGAACTCTCTACCAGCTCACGTGTTTCCTTCCCACTTTGATCCCGGGTCCATTAAGCGAGGCGTGGAAAAGCATCTTACTAGGCCGCCATAGTGTGGGTCACTGTACTGACTCCATTTGTAAAGAGAGTGTGTTGGACCCTACCTTTGGATTCTACTTATGCTTCCTATTATGCAGAATAGTCAATTTGACAGGCGTTAATTAAAAATCGGCCACGCTTAGAATACGGTTCCTCAGTCACCCATAATGGTACGTGGATTTAAAATCGTATCCAATAAATAATGGTTATGTTTACGTATTAATGCGTTAATTTTATATGACGTTTTCCAAGTAAGCGCATTTTACAAGTTAAGCCTCTATAACTCCTGAACTAACTAAGTCATCTAAGCCGTTATAGTTTTCCTTTAGAGTTCATTATATGGACCACCATCACTAATTTTTCCAGATTTTTTGAGCCAGCCGCATTGATGTATTAAAAAACCCTAGATACACACTCAGCGTCGCAAAACCGTCCTCATAAAATAAGCGCACTATTGAAAATGGTGCTCATATTTCAAATAGTCTCGCGTCGCTCGCGTCTCTGTGCGCTCGTTAAAAATGCCTAAGTGTTCGATGCGGAATTGTAAAAATATTACGTTAGAAACGTTAAAAAAGGATGGGATATCGTATTTTCGGTGAGTAAAAGAGTTTGTTAATTTGTTTTTGTTGTTTTTATGACTAAATATCGGAAGCAATATGTGATTTTGATTTAATTTGTCTAAAACTTCACTCAACGGTCCAAGTATAATACGACAAATTTCAATGGCCGCTTTTTCAGTGTAAGAACGACTATTACACAACCTTTTATTTTAGTCGCATAATCCAAACGACCCTGTTCTGAATTTAATGGAGTCGATTTTTTTTTATTGTGTTTAATTTTTTATTAATAAGTTTATTTAATTTGAACTTTTTTGTATTTAGTTTTTAATAAGTATGTATACGTTACAAAATATATAATAATATTATTATAGTTATTAATCGAATTGCAAAAGGAAAGGAGGTCGTCCAAACGGTGTTATTATTAAAGTTCGTAAATATTATATTACCTATTATATCGATTAATTAGGGGACAACTTATGGGTTCGCGACATACAATTTTTTTAAGCCAAATAGTGCATTCGTCGTTTGTTCTGAACATTTTGTGGACGAAGATATGAATGTCACTGCTAAAGGCATAAAACGTCTTCTTAAAACGGCTGTTCCTAGTATAACGGTAAGTAGTCGTTAGCCAGAAAAATTATGAATTTATCAAATAATTTCGTACCTACATTCAAATAATATAATTATTTTTTACAGGATATGTCACTGATATGATATGAAAAAATGAAATAAATGATTTTAAGAGTTAATATTTGTTTCATTGATGTACACATGTCCTACCCAAAAACATATTTACGCTCAGATATAAGTATAATTATGGGCTTAGAACACAATTTAACTAACTCTTAAAATACTAACTCAATGTATTATAATAAAAAAAATATACAAATATTCCTCTTCACTCCATGTCCTGTCCTGCCGGCTAGCTTCGGTCATAAAATTTGATTGGTCATTGTACGCTGCTTTGTAATAAAAACTTTAAACAATGCGCGTAAGGTTGAATGTGCAAAAGATGTGTTTATAGCAAAAATCAAAATCAAAGCATTTATTTCAAGTAGGCCAGTTACAGGCACTTTTGAATTGTCGAAACAAAAATGTAGCTACAGTCCCAGTCACAAGACACAAAAACTGTGAAAGTACTGTAGTTGCCCATTCCCTAGCGTAGATCTCTATGGAGAAGAACGGGCAAGAAACTCCATGGACACTCTTTTAAATCAAAATGTTTTTACAAAATCATGGTTACATCATTCATGTTGAGATGGTACATTATGTGAGAACGATGTAGCAAGACGTGCACGTTAAAAGTGTCCATAGTACAACAAAAATACAATTGAAAAATAAAATAATTAATTCAAATAAGCCGTGGCAACTAAGAGATGACCAGTCACAACTGACAGCGCCCGTTCACGAACATGACGCATGGATCCGCACCATTCAACTCAACCATTTTGAAGGGAATCAAATGATCAGACACACGCGCCACCATCAGCGTGACATTTGAGTGAGCATGACATACTCTCAACCGCCAGGGCAGATTCAGGTCAAGAAAAGACGTAGGTTTCCAGTGAATGATAGCTTGAATAGCTTCCTAGTACATAGTACTCACACAATATGGGCTATGCGATTATATAACACTAAAGAGATTGAATCTATACAATGCAAAGAAAGTTGTACAATCTTCAGCAGCTCCAACAATACCATTCAATGCTATCAATGTATGCGCCCCTGTCCTTGTGAAGCAGGACCAGCATTGAGCCAAGCATTTTTATCAGCGATATAATCGCTCAACTTGTAATATGCTTGCTTACATAGTGTGCGTTTAATGCATGTTTTAAATTTTGTCTCATTCAGTTCAAGAATACTTTGTGGAATTTTATTATAGCATCTCAAACAGTACCCCATAAAAGAAGAGTCTACTTTAGCGAGTCTAAAGCCTGGCTGAACTAGTTGGTCCCTATTTCTAGTACTGTAATTATGTTTGTCACCTCTTTTGCCAAAAAGATGAAGATTTTTCCTAACGTACATTATGTTTTCGTAGATGTATTGACTATGTACCGTCATGATGCCAATATTCTTAAACAGTTCCCTTAGAGAATCGCGCCTACGAAGATTATATATGGCTCTGATGGCTCTTTTTTGCAGAATAAATATAGACTCAATATCTGCAGCCCGTCCCCATAACAAGATGCCGTAAGACATTATACTATGAAAGTAACTGAAATAGACCAGTCTAGCGGTATCTGCATCAGTAAATTGACGGATTTTTCTAATAGCATATGCTGCTGAACTTAGCCGCCCCGCAAGAGATGTTAAATGAGAACCCCATTGTAGCCCTGCATCAAGCGTAATCCCCAGGAAAACAGTTTTATCTACGAATTCAAGTTTCTCTTTATTCAAAATTATATCACAATCACTACTCTTAACATTCGGTAAAGCAAATCTTATGCATTTGGTTTTTTTTTCATTTAATACCAAATTGTTTGCTGTGAACCAATTCTGGACTTGAACTAGGGCATTATTCACGTCATCTAGATTTTGGGCCCGTCTTTTTATCTTAAAAATTAAGGAAGTGTCATCAGCAAATAACACCATATTTTGAGGTTGATTTTTTAATAAATATGGTAGATCATTTATATATACTAGAAAGAGGAAAGGACCCAATATTGAGCCTTGAGGAACCCCCATTTTTACTTTTAAACCCTGTGAATTAACACCATTTATTTGTACATATTGTTGTCTATCACTCAAATAAGATTTAACCAAATTCAGTGCAAGTTTTCCTAGTCCGTAATGCTCAAGTTTCAAAAGTAATGTGTCGTGATTTACGCAATCAAATGCTTTGGAGAGGTCACAAAAAATTCCTATGGCGTCTTGGGACTCTTCCCACGCAGTAAATATATGCTTTAATAAGGTTACACCGGCG
This sequence comes from Phragmatobia fuliginosa, assembly GCA_932526445.1. Classification (NCBI taxonomy): domain Eukaryota; kingdom Metazoa; phylum Arthropoda; class Insecta; order Lepidoptera; family Erebidae; genus Phragmatobia; species Phragmatobia fuliginosa. The sequence continues at coordinate 532,275 of OW052083.1, read as the reverse complement.
TCAGTTGTACAACGTCCCTTGGTGAAACCATACTGTTGATCATGTATGATTCTGTTGGTGTTAAAATGATCGAGCATTTGATTAAGCATTACCTTTTCAAAAACTTTGCTAAAAACTGGTAACACGGATACAGGTCTATAATTATTAGTATCTTTACTGTCCCCGGATTTGAAAAGAGGTATTACTTTACTGTATTTCATTAAATCAGGGAAAACTCCTTGGTCAACACATAAATTAAAAATTAAAGCTAAGTATGGGGCTATAGTCTCAAGTATGGATGTACAAACTTTGATAGACATTCCCCATAGATCTTCGGTCAGTTTGATTTTTATTTGCCGGAAAGCCTTAATAACTATCTTAGGGTTAATGTGTTTAAATTTAAATTCAGCCAGGCAGCTAGACACATTCGCCTTTAATAAATCAATTGAGACATCAGGTGAGGAATTAAGAGCCTCTGTAGTTTTTGATGGTATATTGGTAAAGAAATTTACAAATTCTTCAGCTACTTCCTGATTTGAGCTTTTAGGACCACATGCTGTATCTAATGTGTAGCTAGTGTTACGTATTTTCTTCCTGTTAGTCTCGTTATTTATGACTTTCCAAACTGTCTTTTTTAGCTTAACTAAAACTACCCACATTGATATTTTTATACATCAATGACTAAGTAGGATAGTTTCGTATGCGGCTTTTGTTTGAGACTGTGCATCTAGGGTTTTTATATATCAATGGCCAGCCGTTTAGCTTTTACAGGAGGGGACGTTCTGTTTTTACAAAAAAGTGCCCTTTAAAGTGGAATTTCTCGCAAACGGATACCTAAATCAAACAATTTACTTCGAAACCCTTCATTGTTTTTAGAAGACCTATCTATGTTAATGTCTATACAATGTGGTACCTAGTAAAAAAAACATCCCAACTTTACGTGTATTGGAGGTATCCCAAATAAAAAGTATGTTATGTATTTATATCAGTTGTCTAGTTACCCATAATACAAGATCTGCTTAGTTTGGGGGCGAGATGGCGTTGTGTGTAAAATGTCCGAAATATTAAAAAAAAAAAAAAAATTGTAGCACTTTGTCGACGTGATAAAAACTTTAATCTTTCTAGCACTAACCGTTTGGACGGTAAGTCGACGGCGGACGGACGGACGGACGGACATGACGAATTCATCCCAGTCATGAACTACAGAACCCTTAAAAGCTTATGTATTATAAGTTATAAGAAACAATACATTAAAAACTCAAGGTATTTAACACACTTATCAGGAAACCAACTAACTTCCCTTGATTAATATAAATGAAATTAATTTCCCAGAACTGGGCTACGCGCACATTACTTTTTATCTTCACACCTGTAACTTGTGGTTATAGGCAGAACTATTAAACTTATCGGGGACCTAGTTCCTTGTTGATAAAGCAAAGTATATTTCTTGCAGTAATATCGATTGAAAAATGTATACTAAAACTAGCTAATGCCAGCGGCTCCACTCGCGTTCTAGGGGTATGAAAATATATTTTTTATATTAGCTGCCAAAATGACTCTGCCCTGCCTGATAGAAAGCACGAAACAGAATCCCGAAGTGGAGGCCACCATCCTCACTGCCACAACGGACAGTGCAACACGGTGACCCACACTATGGCGGCCTAGTAACAACTCCTCCACTAGTGTAATAAAATACGGTCAACGAGAAGCGATACTAAAGTTCATTTATCTTTAATGCGACTGTGGAGATGATAACCTATTATCTATCTCTTTCTCCTGGCAAAATAAATGTTAAGATCAAGACGGGATCGCCAACATTCGGGCGGTTACTTTAGTCATAAAGAAAAAAAAACATTAATTTTATTAATGATCACGAGTAACGCCGCGGGACTCAGCTAGTTGTATACAATCAACCATAGGCTTTCACTAAACATTATAGGCCGACCGTTTATCCGAGTCCTCGCCTGCGCGGTACGCGGGCGGCCATCTCGTGTGTATCTCACTAAGCGCCCCCGCCGCCCGCACCTGTCTCAGTCCCCTTTGTCGTCATACCCCCGCGCCCCTGTTACCACAGGCGAGGACTCAGATAAACGGTCGGCCTATAACTCAAACAGTAAACTGTAGGTATTTTACACTCCTCTGCATATCCTTCTTGCTATAGGAGCGTGAGTATATGCATAATATAACATACAAATGATTTGTACGTGAGTAATATACACCTGGTATCCACCATCCACCCAATACACTTCCATTCTTGGCCACACAATATGATGACTGATGGGCTGTGATCATTCACAAGCCCACAGCTATTGCTCCGGTGTGTACTAAAATTGTTGTACGTATTAGGCTGATAGTATGTGGCTCATAATCTGCTCAGGGAGATTAAGCCACTAAGAACCGCGTAATTCTCTTCTCTATATAAATATATGAATAAAATTGAAGTGTCTGTAATTTCATGAAATTATTTTCGGTATTTACAACAAAACATCTTTGTTTTAAAGATGGCGTTGTGTGTAAAATATCATATTTATTTTATTTATCAACATGAACAAACTCATAAGCTAGTTTTAATAAAATACAAGTTATGGTAAAATTATCAGGGTTTTTTTTTTTTAAAAGACAACTACCGCATTAGGGATTTACAATCCCGGGAGACTTTACAAACAGTCATAAAACAGACACAAAGAGCACCCAGACTCAGAACAACAATTTGTGAAGCACAGTAAAGTGTTGTCCCGCTTGGGATTTGATAATTTGATACACTTGGGGTAGTAGGAAGCGGTGTGACAGTCACTTAACCACTAGAACAAACGTGCAGTCAATATTCGATTTAACAAAATATATTACTTTGTATAACAAACTGCAGTTCTATATCAGTACTACACGGAAAACTCACTTAAAAAATACAGGCATATAATCCGTCGCAAACATTACGGTTTCTATGAACAAAGCCTACAGAAACGATCCTAGTTCTAACGTAAAATAAACGTCATGGAAATAACCATAGACCATACAAAATTGTTTTCTACCATCGCGAATCAGTAAGTTATGGCAAAATTATAGATTATCAAACAGCGGGGATCCCGGAAGTAACTGAATATTTTGAAAACTTGTTTTTAAAAAAGGCTACGTATAATTTTTCTGACATAGTTCCCATACCATAGCGCATACGGTCAATCAGTTGGACCGGTGTTACCAACATTACAGTGTGTTTATAGTACTATTTAAGTAGCAAAATCCATGAGAGAAAATACCGGTTTTTTTTAACTCCGACGCGAAAATGACGGGTGTGCGTGTGTGTGTGTCTTTACATGTGTATGTGTGGCCTTCCACACTTTAAAAAAAAAGGATAATTTATTGTTGAATAAGTATAATCGTTTTTTTAAATCGTAACATATCATCAGTCTTTGACAAGCTTCTGCTGGACATAGACCTTCTTATTTGCGTCCTACCTTGTATTATTTAATTATTTATTTATTAAGTAAGGATCTCCAACAAAAGATGTACACAATAATATTACAGTAATTAAATAAAAGAGTGTTATGTCAGTGTACTCCTTCACTTACAGGAGATCACAGCAAGCAAAAAGAAAATATTTCGACCAAGCGAACAATATACATCCAAATACAAACAATAAATAAACAAATTAAAAAACAAAGTAACAAACATGCAAACGCAACAATGAGGCCTACTCCACACCACCCAGAGCTATTAAGCTCTTCTTGTATGTAGACTGACTGAGACAAATTTCCAAATCAGTTCTCTTAGCCAACATGTTTTAATGACAAATTGTTAATTTTACTCGAATGTAACTTAGTCTAATTAATACCTTTAGAACTTCTTTTATATATAACAAATGTCTTTCAATGTAATTTAAGTATAATTATTGGTCAAAGAAATAAATATTATTGTTATTATATATATTTACAAACGCAATTTTTAAACAAGTACCGTGAGAAATAATACCACAATGCTTCAAGAAAACAGTCTTTACAAATACAGTGTGTGATGTGTTATTTATTCGTCATAAACTGCAAGTAGAAACGACACGGTAATGTAACCTACATTTCTAAGTAGCCATTTTGCTATACAATAAAAAACAGCAGTTGCTAAGCGTTGAGCTGGTGTCTTACTGATAAGAGGCAGCGAGTTTTGAGCAAAACTCAACAGGTTTTAATAATAGGGACAACGGGTAAGCTGCTCAATAGAACAGTCCTCCGGTAAAGCAAAGGAAAGAAAAGGAAAATTTAAATATTACACACTCGTCTAGTAAGCCCAAAATCTTTAGAGATTGGCATAGTGCATGTCAGACCACGCACAGGAAAGGGTTCCTCAGTCACCCATAATGATCCGTGGATTTAAAATCGTATCCAATAGATAATTGTTATGTTTACGTATTAATGCGTTAATTTTGTATGACGTTTTTCAAGTAAGCGCATTTGAGAAGTTAAACCTCTATAACTCCTGAACCAACAAAGTCATCTAATCTGTTACAGTTTTCCTTTAAAGTTCATTATATGGACCACCATTACAATTTTTCAAGATTTTTTGAGCCAGCCGTTTAGCTTTTAGAGGTGGACATCCTGTTTTTAGAAAAAAGTGCCCTTTAGTGGTTCCGTAGTTTTGACGTGAATTTATTTTTTTTTTTTTTATATTTAAGCCTGCCAAAGTAACTCTACTCTGCCTGATGGAAAGCATGAGTAGAATCCAGGAGTAGGGGTCACCATGCCTATTGTGAGGGTAGGCAATGTCGCATGGTGACCCTTACCATGGCAGCTTGGTTAGATTATTCTGCATCAATTTATTATATTAGTAAAGTTTGTCCTAATTTACTTATTTCCAGCAATAAATTCATATTTCGATTGCATAAGTTTGTGTGATCCGCGAATATTTGTATCGAAGTTTTGGTGTTTTCTATGTATAAATATGTATGTATTCATAAAAAAAAATGTATGTTGTTGTCTAGTAACCATAATACAAGCTCTGCTTATTTTGAGACTATATGACGTTGTATGTAAAATTTTCGAAATATTTACATATATTTATTTATTTATAACTATACTTTTAGTCCGTTACCCGCTTTCGCCACAAGCGTTCGGTTAGACCAAACCCTTAGTAGGTCATGTAGATGTTAATAAATGGCTTATAGCAGCTACTTTTCACTCTCTATGCAAAGTACGAAACTTTAAATATCATTATATGACTTAACTACCTAAGTAAATAGTTTTACTCGCGTTTATTGTTGTCAATAACAAGTAACAGCGAAAGTAGTCGAAGTCCCATCAAAATCGGTTCAGCCGTTCCAGAGGTGACTCGGAACAAACAGAGACATTTTTTTTAATTCATCATCATCATCATCAAGAGCCTGTAACAGTCCACTGCTGGACATAGGCCTCTCCTTAGAAAGGAGGTTTTGGCCTACTATACCACGCTGGCCAGACGGGTTGGTAGAGGGCTTGTTTCAAGTTTTCCTTCTCTTGGCAGCGATGTTAGCTGCTTATTTTGTTCCTTTAGTCGCCTCTTACGACACCCATGGAATGAATAGGGGTGGTGACACTTTGTATTCTTAGTCCGTCACCACATCTTTTTTTTTATTACTATTTTGATATTTTGGTTGACGTATAGTATATAGTACAGTATATAGTTAGATAACAGTTCATTTGATTACATACAGACACTCCAATTATATTTATTTATATAGATTTGTGACTTTGAGCTACTAATTTTGCTTAGATACTCGTATGTGAGAAAAGAAACCTTGACCTTATTTTATACGTGAAATTATACATAAGTGTGTGATTAAAATAATTATAACAATAAATATATACAAATAAATAAAAATGTCTGTATGTGATATCAATTTATCAGCTTTTTAGCTTAGAATTTGACCAATATTTGGCGCTTCTTTTGTTTTTTTTTTTTTTATACTTCACAAAAGTGGCACGGAGATTCATATTTAAATTATATGAAAACTCCTTGGGCAGGCGCGCGCCATAGATAACACATGAGAAATGAAAATTCATACAACTTTCTCTCCCGCTAAAACACGTTAGAAATGGATTTTCATACATTTTTTCCTCCCGCTTATTCAGGTCAAGGAAAAGACTAACGTTCTCTTTTCATTTTCAGGGAATATTGACTACTGTTCCGATCAGGTGTAGTATAAAAACATTTTTTTATAGTCAGTTTATTTATTACGCATAATAAGATTTGGCATGGAGATACTTTGAATATTAAGGAAGGCCAGGTAAGCTACTCTATCGCAATAACCGACACCATGCGAGCGGAGCCGCGGGCCAAAGTTAGTAGTAACTAAAGTACCATAACTATTAAAGTGGTGATACTATTATCGGAAATCTAAACTTAATTTAATGCAATTAATTTACTTATTAATTGATTAAGTCAGATATCCAAGTAATTTGGTAATAACCGCTTTCGATGGCGGGAAAAAGTGAAACCAGTATTTTTATACACAAAAACAAACCCCATAACGTCCCACTGCTGGGCACGGGTTTCCTCTCAGTTGGGAACCGGCAAAACCCGTTGTGACTACGTCATCTTGCCGTTGGATATTTTAAAACCGCCCGAAGGCCTCCAACTAACCTTTACGACTGTTATGGTAACAATTGGGACCGTCTACTTAACGTGATCTCCAAATCACGGAAACGATCACAAACGGTCACCCATCTAGGTACTGACCGCGCCGTCTTTGCTTACCTTCAGTAATCATTTAAGGCCACTTGGCTATAAGCTATGAGTGCTTCAAGAACAATAATTTAATATTAAACGGTTCGGCTGTTCTTTTCTGTGCCGAGCAGTTAAAACCTGGCTCTCAACGAGCGCTCTGATCCAGGGTCCTTAAAGCGGGATTTGAAGAAGCAACTGACCCCACACTATAGCGACTTAGTGCGATCAGTGAGTACTCACACTCACCAACGAAATACGTCAGCAAAAATGCTGTCATTATTAGGTTGGTCTTCTGTGTGAGGGTGGTACTGTCCCGGCGAGCCGGACCATTCGTGCTGAAATCAGCGTGGGTCTACTACTTAAACTATCTTTGTATACGGTCATCACAGTAGTACAAAATGGCGCCGTTGAACCGGTAAGGAAATGTCTTCTTTTATTCAAACCGAATGCATTGTTATCTCCCGCGCAATTAGCGTCGGCCATTTTGTCGGTACATAATGTTGCCACAACAAAAAAGAGCATTATAGGTCAATGATCTGACAGATGGAATCATTGAGGAATTAGAAATGGGAAAATAATGGTTTGGAAGTTAGTTTTTAATTCATTTTTGTTTTTCTACTTTCTATCAGTTTTCCTAGCATTATTCCCAACATTATTTGGCTACTAGTTCAACGGTTTTACCTGCATATCAGTTTTTCCACGGAGCGACTGGCGTCTGACCTCCGCAACCCTAAGGGAGAACTGAAATTCGAAGGTTGAACTAGTTGTCAGTAAATTTGAGGGCACTAACTTCCCAATAAAGATTGCCATGATGTTCATGACAACCGGGACCAACAGCTTTACGTGCTCTACCTTGAACCTCTTAATTAGCAGTCGCATACGCTATTAACTAGACCATCGAGACAGTTATCATCATAAATTAATTACGAAATCATAATCCTGAGAAATGCAACACGTTATCAGTGCATATGAATATGTGCAGTAATGAGAGCTCCTTGACAACTATGCGTTCCTGGTACCAATGAGAAAGTACAATCCACAATCTCTGTAAATACATCAGCTTCTCAGGAATTATGATTTCCTGGTAGGTCAGTTGTGACTGCGATGTTTTAATGATCAAATTTTAGCTATATTTGTAAACTGTGTGCCGCGATGTGATTATTGTTGTAAGTTACGAGGAACGCCACGGAGCAAAGTTAGTATAAAAAAATAATTTTAAAAAGCTAAACAAACACGCTTTTAAACTAAAAAGTAGAAAATAATTTTAATGTAACAAAGCGTGGGGTGCTTTCTTAAAATATTTCAATAACGTCGCCCCACGCTTTGTTACATTAAAATTATTTTCTACTTTTTAGTTTAAAAGCGTGTTTGTTTTAATTTTTTTTGTCAAATTAGTGTATTGTCATCGGTCCTCGATAGATCTACAAAGTTTGAACGAAATCTGGCCGTTTAAAGTGGGTCAAAATCGCACCCAAAGGAGTCGGTTACAAACAAACATACAGGTGAAACTAATAAAAAACTTGTAAAAGTAGCATGAGTTACTCCTTGTAACATCAGCTATCGACCAGTGCAAGCCCGTCTAAAAAGGGCCGACCGTTACAGACATTAGCCGGTACAAACAGACAGACAAAATTTTGTACAACGGGAAAATTTGCGCAATTAAAGCATAATAAAAAAACAATCCAAGAATTTTGGTCTAATTTCGAACATTATGTGATTAGTAGTCGTTTAAAGTAATTTAAAATTACTTTTCAAAATACCATAAACAATGTAATGACATTTATGACATGTCTGCCTCGGTGGTGTAATGGCAGCGTGGTGTTGGTATTGGTCGGATCAAATTTTGATCAGTTATACTGTTTGTGAGATCTGCAAATATTTGTTTCGAAGTTTGAATGTTTTTCTATGTATAATATGAGTGTATTTATAAAAATACAGCATGTGTAAGTATATAAATCAGTTGTCTAGTACCCTTAGTACAATCTATGCTTAGTTAGGGGCTAGGTGGCGTGTGTTGTATGACTTCCGAAATATTGAAATATTTCACAATATGGCGGAATAGTTCCGATATTAGGTTCGCGCCAAAATTTTCAAATGCTATAATTCGAAATGGTGCCACTGCCACACACTTGTCGGCCTTCACCAGATAATGATAAATACAGCTCTATGGGTCAGAGATAGCCGATATAGCTCAATATATATATGGAATAGATTAGATAACATATTAAAACGATAGTCGTTGATAACTTGTGAAGACCATAGAGTTCAACTAAGTTTTTAATGTTGTGTATTTAATTCTCCTTTCTTCCCAAATTATATTAAGGTCAAATTTAACTGTAACAATAAATAAATCCTTACCGTCTACCATTATATTAAAAGGGCCTGAGAAAGGACACTAAACAGAGCTTTATCATGGGTAGATGTAACTGATATAAATAAACATATTTATATTTGTTTGTAATACATACATATTTTAATTATCATAATTACACCCGAACTGAACTTTGATTCGTTGCAAATGTTTTTCGTTTTCTGTTCTCCACTCTATTTCTATATTCATTCATTCATTCTGTATTCGTTTCATTGGCTAATATCACGGGATAAAAACTAAATATTAGCCAAAGAAACAAGAGAATAGAGATAGGGAATAGAATAGAACCCAAACTAGTTCTATAGTAATTCATTTTTATATCACTATTTAGATAGATTTTATAGATATTGACACATAAGAATCTATGGTCTACAATATTCCCGCCTTTAAATTTAATCTGTCACAATGACATTCAATTTTTTTTAAACCCAGTTTATAAGCTAAAGACGCACTCAATTCGGCCTCTACGGATTAGAGAACAGTCTGTACTCTATGACATCATTAATCGTATCTAGACCCACATCTAGTGGACGCGCAGTCGCCATTACTCTTAATAAGCCATGATTATGATTTAGTTGAACAGTTACAATGCTTTTATACGGAGGCTGAGTTTCGTCTTGCGCGGAGCTGTTGATTTTTTAATGTTGCTCAAGAGTTTAGGTGTGAATTGTAATATATGAAAGAGGTTTTACAGTTTAAATATTCATTAAAATGGTTTCTACATGATAAATTGTAGAATTTTGGTAACGGATAACGGATTTATTTATTAATTGCTAGCTTTTAGATAGCGCTTCGTTTGGTATTTTGAGTGACAAATTTGATCATACTTAGTATAATAAAGACTGCGGTGTTGGCAGCAGTTGTTTTTGTAAAGGTACAACTATAGTCGTCACAAAATAAGAAGCCCGTTTTGACATTTGTCATCCTGTTTTTAAATCAACGATTTTTCAATGTCAAAAATCAAATTCATAATCCTATTTAATTACTATGTTACCCATACACTATGACAACGCGTATCATAAATAAGCATCAAGTTTGACTTTATTTTGAAAAAATACACTCAGAAACACGAATTAATCGTTGATTAAAAAACACGATGACAAATGTCAAAACGGGCTTCTTATTTTGTGACGACTATAGTCTAAATAAAGATACTCCGTGTTTCATCAGGAAAAGTTCCGTCACAATCGGTAAAGCCGTTCCAGAGACAAAGCAGGTTTTTTAAAGGGTTAAAATAGATTGATTTAAATGTATGTACGGTTCTTACATCAGGTAAGTAGGTACCGTACATACTTTCATTTGAATTTAGTTAAAACTGTTCTTACATTTTTAGGGTTCCGTAGTTCAATTCGGAACCCTTATTGTTTTGTCATGTCTGTCCGTTTTATCCACGACTTCGTCACTTGGACTCGACCGTCGTCCGTCCAAACGGCTAGTGCTAGAACGATGTAGTTTTGCATGGATGTTTTTTTTGTCACATCGACACAGTGGTAAAAAAATAATAGTGTATGTGCGCTGAGTTCCGCGGTGTAGCCAGTGGTTATTGTAGTAAATCCCAAATCACTCCTCATGTTTCATCAAAATCGGTCAAGTTGTACCAAAGATAACCCTGATCAATGATGTACATAACCATCGTATATACTTCGATATGCATTTAGTAAAAAACTGTTCATTCAATTATACAAACAGAAACTTCAATATTATTTATTTACATATATAGATACTAACAAAAACTCAATTACTGCTCGTCTTAATAAAATTAAATGGCACTAAGGCTGGACTTTCATAACTTTCATCGCTTAACTGCGTTTAAAAAGTAAAAAGAAAAAAAAAACTGTCGAGTGTTGCCATAAAAACGAAGCTCCTCTCCAAATATACGGTTGACATGCTTTTTTACTTAAACTTTATGGACACTAACATTGTACTTACAAGACTTTGTTTATAATGTATATTTTATGTGATTTTTAGTGACAAATGTGTCAAGTTCGTTCTTTGTCTGTTGTCGACTTTAAAACTACGTAAAAACTGGGTGTTTTCTATGTAATTATGTATGTATTTACAAAAAGAAAAGTTTAGTACCCCTAATACAAGCTTTGCTTAGTTTGGGAATAGATGATGTTGTGTGTAAAATGTCTGAAATATTTGTAATAAAAAAAAACTTGATAAATTTATTTATTTTTTCGGTAAAGACAATTCCCGCATTAGGAATAAATTCCTGTGTCGCGGGGGACTTTACCAATATACAAAAAATAGACACAAATAACATCCAGACCTAGAAAAGCAATTTGTGGATCATACAAAGTGTTTTCCCGTGTAGAATTTGAACCCATAAGCTATGGGTTCAAATTCTAGTGTTTGTGTTCTTCAAATGGTTTCAATTCCAAGTGTTATGGGCCATAACACTTATCGCAGTAGAGAGCGTGGTGTCTAGAAATATCACAGAATTTAAAACGCTCTGAGGGTAGGTAACAATAGTGTACCTCAAAAATGTATGATAATATATTTAGGATATTTAATTGCAAGTATGTAGCCTCTTGAAGTAGCAAAACTCGTGTTTTAAGATACAGTGGTACCTCAAAAAAGTCTTAAATTCGCACGCGGCTCCGAATGCGTCTCTTTCAGTAGAAAGTAGCCTATGTTCTTTCTTAACTTATAAACTGCCTTTGTACAAAATTTCATTTAAATTCATCATCATCATCAACAGCCTTTAGCAGTCCCCTGCTGGACATAGGCTTCTCCTTAGAAAGGAAGTTTTGGCCTACTATACCACGCTGGCCAGACGGGTTGATATAGGGTTGGTTTCAAGTTTTCCTTCTCTTTGCATTGATGTTGTCTTGCGTAGTTTATCCCTTAGTCGCCTTTTGCGACACCCGCGGAATGAATAGGGGTGGTGACACTCTGTATTCTTAATCCGTCACCACACATTTAAATTGGTTTAGTTATTTTAGCGCGAAAGTCCGACATACAAACTTTAAGCATTCATAGTAGGTAATATAGTAAGGATATCACCCTAATACCCTTCGGTTCCTTTCGGTTTGGCCTTAATCGGATAAAAAATCTTATCTACAAGATAGGGAACGCCAAATTATTCTGTATCTTTTTTCATCATCTACATACGGCTTGCTTAAATTAGAATGACAATAGCAAAAAAATCTCTTCCGATTCCCCAGTGTTTCCAGTGAAAAAATGGCTACATTTTATCTACCAACTAGCTTTTGCCTTAACAAACCATTTTTATTTCAAATAAAGCAGAGCTTGTATTATGGGTACTATACAACTGATAAAAATTCATTTACATCCTTTTTTTTGTAAATTCATAAATTTCATACATCGAAAACATCCAGACTCCGAAACAAATATTTGTAGATCATACAAACATTTGGAATCGAACCCGACTCCTCTTAATTAGCAGCCGCATACGCTAACCACTAGACGAACAAGGCAGATATATAGATTATATTGATATGCTAAAACCGTAAACCATGAAATATATTCATGAATTTTCATTATAAACCTTTAAACCACAAAGAGAAATAAAATATAGATGTATATTAATGAGACTATCGATTTAACAAGCTGCCATAACCGTTCAGTGTTGAATATTATATGATTGAGGATTGCCACATTTCGTTATTGATTAAACAAAAAGTTCCGATGAGGTTTTTAATTGAAACGAATATGGCGATTATTAATTTAGCTTTTCACGAACTTTTGTGAATTGTTTGAGTTGAGCTAAATTTAATTTAAATTCTATGTTATTTATACGTATCTGCTCAGTGGCTCAGTCCCCCTAGATAAGGTGCAAACGTTTTTCATTGGCTATTGTCACTTAGGGCCACAGCACACTAGCTACTTTTAGCATCGACGATCAGCGATTTTGCGACTGCATCGATGCTGCATCGCGTTTTAGCGACTCTCTGCGTTCGATCGCGGTATCAAAATCGCGCATCATGCTGCATCATTCGCGACTTTCTGCGTTCGAACGCGGTATAGGAAAACGCGCGTTTTAGCGACTGCTCAGATGTCTGGATCGCGTCAAGTCGTATTCGGCAGACGCCAAACAATGCTACCGGCATCCGAATGTGTGCGGAGAGTAGCGTTCAGCTGCTGTGTCGCGCTTCTAAAAAGCGACTTAATCTCCGCGTTTGGCGTTTTTATGTGTGCGGTGTGGAGCGTTCGGTCGCCGTATTTAGCTTCTAAAAAGCGACTAGTTGCCGATCGTCGATGCTGAAAATAGCTAGTGTGGCCCTTAGCATCAAAACAAAATATAAATTAATGAAACAGGAGAACCGAGAAATAGAATAGAAATCGAAAAACGTTTGCAGCTTGGTTACGGGGGCTGAAGCGCTCATTGCCAAGTTAGTAAAAGTTAGTTATGCATGAATCAGAAAGTAAAATCATAGGTATTAATATTTGTAAGCTAAAGTTACCCGACTTCTTTAGACCTGATATTTCTTGATGCATATACATACCTGTAAACAAAAGAAAATAAATAAGTAAATGTTTATTTTTAATTACAAAAATAAAGTATACAACCGAATTGAGGTCTCTTCTTTTTTTTTCACTTAAAAGCAGATTGTCATATTTTAACGCTTGCAACACTAAGCAAGGTTTGTTAGGTTTTCAATTAATTAAACTGAAACAACCAGGACCTTATAATCCTTGCTTTAATTTCAAGAAGAAACTCATGAATAACAATATGTAATAGAGGCACTTTCATTTCAGCATGAATTGGACGGAATGCAGTATGGTGACCCACACCTAAATCTGAGATGCTTCTCCATCATCAAACTATTTCGGTATCCCTCGATTAGTTTCAAAAACATACTCTATTTAATAATACGTGAAGCAAAAACTTTGTACACCTTTTGACGAAAATTACGAGGACGAAAGAGTATGAAATTTCGCACACTTAAAGTTTATGTAGAAAAGGAGTGCAGAACGCTAATATTTGTTTAAATTAAGCATAAAATTACATTATATCAATAATAAAATATTACACATACTACCATATGTATGACACACACACGCATAGATACTCTTTTGTCTATTGAACATTGTAGCGTAGCCTTGGCGCCATCCGTGATTATAGAAGTTATAATCTATGACAATAGGACTTTAATAATGTTGCCACTTAATTCAAATTAATTTTGGTCGAAATTGAACCACTTAGCGACGACTTTTTTAAGTATGCATGTGTATATGAACAGTTATTTATTTATACAAAATGTAAATGCACATTGCTCAAGAAATGCACGTAGTATGTAACGGTATGTCTTGACCGGACTACTTTCGCGCTCGACGGAAAAATATTCTCACTTAGCACGACCAACTGTTTGTGATACATATTATAATGAAGTAATTTAATGTATTAATGTTCTTTTCACCATTTGTCATTATTTCTCCTATTGATCGTTGCGTCCTGTTATTTACCCCATAGCTTTTCTTGTAAAAATGTGTAGGTCACCATGCTGCACTGTTTGCATTCACAATGGGTATAGTTCGACAGTAAGCTCTGTACGCACACCGCTAAAACTGCTCTTATGGGTAATAGTATTTTTTGCATGGCTCCTAAAATTTTTTTAACACGCTACCACCACAGTACAAACGCCTTGATAAAAACATTTTAAAAATTAAACTTAAGGAAATATTCATAAAGAAAGCCTATTATAACATTGAGGAGTTTTTGACTGATAATATTGTATAAATTAAGTCTCGTAATTATTTTTGTGTGTGATTGTCACTATATAATCCTCATTTCTACATTATGAAATACGACATTTGTATTTTTTTTATTATTATAGATATTTGTACGCCAGTTAAGGCAAAACATGTTTATAAGTACTGTACCATATTTTGTTTATACCATGACATCTTTCTACACATGTTTTATGCAAATAAATTATCTATAACCACTACTCATTTTACTGATGCTTTCCATCAGATAGCGTGGGGTCACTTTGCAAGCTCATTTACAGAGAGCGGGAAACACATTTTACCACTTTAGAAGTGCCTCTCGCGTAAAATATTCAGTTTAGAAAAGAAAAATATTAGAAATCTCAACATCATTTTTCCATCATCCATAAATACCCCACACGTATGGGTTTGATGAAAAATTTTTTTTTGAGTTTCAGTTCTAAGTATGGGGAACCCCCAAAAATTATTGTTTTTTTTCTATTTTTATGTGAAAATATTAATGCGGTTCACAGAATACATCTACTTACCAAGTTTCAACAGTATAGTTCTTAAATTTTCGGAAAAGTACAGCTACATACAGGACAGACAGACATACAGACAGACATGACGAATCTATAAGGGTTCCGTTTTTTGCCATTTGGCTGGAAGTTGGAACCCTACAAAGTTACAGTTCGACACGAAATAATCGAAATAATTGCTTAGCTTGTAGTACTATTTACAATTTTTATTTTTCTTAGATACACAATAATTTAGGGCCCCCAAACTCTTGTGTACCCAGGGCCCCCCGCATAGTTTAAGACGGCCCTGGGTATTTACTATAATTAACTTGAGCTTTCTACCAAAAGGCAAAATATCTTACTATTTAATAAACAAGTTGTTTTTAGGATTAGCACGTCCAACCAAACACTAATTCTTTGTTCATTCTTTCAACACTTCCAAACCGTTGAATCATCCCTTTCTCAATACTTGCGCATACTTTACTAACAGTAGCGCCAGTTTCAATTCACAATAACTTAAAAACAATGCCACTAAACTAATATAAATTCTATTGGCTCATGAAAATAAGAAAGCAACAGTTTTAACTCAAAGTAATAAGTTAACAAACATTGATTACAAATATTTCACCTAATTTAACTTGAATTGCACAATAAAAAAATATAGGACTTACGCCACAAGCCTTTTGCCTCGCTCGCGGCCATATTGTTTGCGCGGGAACTAACGGTGTTCTCCGTTAGTGTAGGTTAAAGACCTCAACAGCTGTTGTATATCAATTTTATACTTTATAGCTATGTAAATACGGTATAAATTCAACTACTTAATATACGTGAGTAATGTTAACCTTTGTTTGCGAAATGATTTTGTAGGTTATGTTCGGAAAAAAAACGAGTTCTGAATGAAAATTTGGATAATATTATGGTAAATGTTTCACTGGACATGTGAGTAAGTTATTATATTAGACATTTAATTACATTTTTTTAACAACGGTATTTAAAAAAGTGAATGGTGAACTTTTTACCCGATTACACTATTTACACGTTTTGCACTATCTTAATAATTATCCTGAACCGAAAGACGTCCGAAGTCGCTCAGCGTACTATTTGGGATCGTATCAGGAATGAGGTGATCAGGCAGAGAACCAAGGTCATCGAAATAGCCCACAAATTGGCAAGCTGAAGTGGCAATAGGCTGGCCATATTAGCCGCAGAACAGACAACCGTTGGTGTAAAAGAGTTCTGGAGTGAAGACCGCGTTTCGGTAAACGTAGTGTAGGATGCCCACAGGTCAGGTGGAGTGACGACTCGCGCAGGATGGCTGGAAGGAGATGGAGCAGAGGTCCAAAATAGATCAGAGTGGCTTGTATTCGGGGAGGTCTATGTCCAGCCGTGGACTGATGATGATAATGCTGAAAGACTTCCACTGTCGTCCGCTACAACAACTTCCCAAACCCCCAAGCGAAGTTTCATTCTCCAAAGTATAGGTTTTTTTTTTATATATATATAGCCTACCAAAGTGACTCTACCCCGCCTGATGGAAAGCATGAGCAGAATCCAAGAGTGGGAGAAATAACACATCATTGCTGCGAATGCAGACAGTAAAGTATGGCGGCCCACACTATGGCGGCTTAGTGAGATGCTTTTTCACGCCCCGCTTAAAGGACCCGGGATCATAGTGGGAAGGAAACAAGTGAGCTGGCAGTGAGTTCCAGCTTTTGACTGCTCGGCATAAGAAGGAAGAGCCGAACCGCTTCGTTCTAGTGCGTATTTCCTCCACTCTGAAGCGGTGACTTCCAAGTCCAGCACGCGTTGTCCTGTAAAGGAAGGGAGAAGGAGGGACCAGTTGGAAGAGCTCTTCCGAACACTCACCATGGTAAAGGCGATAGAGGACCGCCATGGAAGCGATGTCTCTCCGCAACTGCAGAGGCTCCAGGAACTCGGTAGTTTCGGGACTGTCAATAATGCGGATTGCTCGCCGCTGCAACCGGTCGAGAGCGTCAAGTAAATATTGCGCGGATCCATCGCAGAGGTGAGAACAGTACTCCACGCAGGAACGAACCTGGGTCTTGTAGAGAAGACACAGATGCCCCGGCGAGAAAAACCGTCTCACCTTGTTTAGCACACCGAGCTTTCGCGAGGCCGCCTTGTGAAGGAACGAAAATAGTGTTCCTCCGGATTCTCCGAACAGGCGAGGTGATCATGCCTGGGGGGCCACTGCCCAACGGTTAATGTTTATAATAGTTTATATCTAATATGTATATATGCTAATCGGTGCGAGAATTTCTCTTTCACGATTCAGGATTAGTAGTTACTTAGTGTAAATCGTTCCGTGTTTTTCTTCGTGGTTGAGTGTTTCTTCAGTAGATGGCGCTGTTTTATATTATTCGCTTGCGCTGTATGTTGGAGTCGCCATACGTTAATAGGAAACTAACAAATATATGAGAATGACGTCTTGCAACGTGAAGTCGTCGTCAAAACCACCTCAAGATGCTTCTAATGATACTTCATTTGTCTAATAAGTAGTTATGGTGTATGGAGCAAATGGAAAAGATAAACACACAAACATAGCCTATCAAAATCATAGCCCTCCTTTGCTTTTGCCGTAGTCGGGTAAAAAAAAGTTTTTCAGTACTTTTTGTCGCGATAACTGAGGGTTTGTCAAGTCTAATTGTTATTTAAAAAGTAATTAAATGTCTTTGAAATAATTCTAATGGTTCAATGAATATTAAGGAGCAAGTAACGCTATGACCTTGTTAGTTTTACTATTACTTCTGTGTTCTCTCTACGTGACGAGGTATTTTAATGATGTTGCGTAATTTCGACTTGGGAAAGTGTATGTCGAAAATATATGTTAACTCTTTAACACGTGAAGCAAAAATTTTGTGTTCCTTTTTACGAAAATTGAGTGGACGGAGGAGTATGAAAGTTTGCACATTTATAGTTTGTGCAGAGGAAGAGTTCAGGAAGCAATATTTTATGTAAATATGCATAAAAATACATTGAATAAAACATTACACATACTACTAGTCTATGACAATATAACCTTAATAATGTTGCCACTTATAATTCAAATTTAGGTCGAATTTGGACCACTAGTACTTATTAAAAGTTGAGATAATATTGTATTGTACTAGCTGATGCCCGCGACTCCACTCGCGTCCTAGAAATATAGATGTTGGCCGATTCTTATCTGTACTAATCAGATTTGCATACAAAATTTCATACAAATTTCGGACCGTTTCGGAGGAGTTTGGTCACAAACACACAACAACGACAACATGAGTTTTTTTATAATGCATTATTATAATTATAAGCTACGAGACGGGACTTTTATAGGTAGATAGCTGATATAAAATGTCATCAGCTATCTCATCTTCCGAGCCTTATTCCCAAGTTTATTTGTGGTCGGCTACTAGTTCAACCGCTTTTACCTGAATTTCAGTTTTTCCACGGAGCGACTGGCATCGGATCAACGCAACCCTAAGGGAGAAACTGAAATTCGAAGATTAAACTAGTTGTCAGTATATTTGAGGGCACTGACTTCCCAATAACGATTGCCATAAATGTTCATGACAACCGGGACCGACGGCTTTACGTGCTCTTCGAGGCACGGGCGTGAATCACCTCCAAACTCCGGGCAGCTATTAGGAACTTCCTAAGGAAATTCCAAAAACACTTCCAAAATCATACGCTAACCACTAGACCAACGAGGCAGTCATCAGCTAACTACCTTACTTTAATCCTCTCGTGAGAGGAGATTCGAGCCCAGCAGTGGGACGTTACGGGGTGTTGTTGAACTGACAACGTGGCCCAAGACGGCCGGAGTCGCGAAAAAAAGCAAGTCTATAAAAATGACGTGTCATGTTTGTTATCGAAATACATACTCAGAAATGTTTTGATAAATTCTTATGTATAATACGTTTGGTAGGACGGGGAATAGGTCATAGGTCTAACTGATAAGACCAACATTGATCGAAATAAAATGCTAACCACAAATCTACATCTACACTTTCCATCAGGTGAGATGGAAGACAAACGCCTATTCCATTACAACAATAAAAAAAAAAAAAAAAAAAAGAAGAAAAAGACGCAGATGGGACAGCATAGGTGATCTCGTGATATATATGAAAATTCAACGTTAGACGGGTCAGCAAGTTTATCTAAATTATACACGTTTTAGAATGATATCTTTATATATATAATTCTTCTGTGAGTGTGTATGTCACTGAACTTCTCTCAAACGACAGGACCGATTTTGATGAAATTTTTTGTGTGTGTTCAAGGGGATCTGGGAATGGTTTAGATTCGTAATTGGACCCGGTAGGTGGCGCTGCGATCAAGTTCTGGAATTTTACAGTTGGGCGGTACGAAGTTCGCTGGGTCAACTAGTCTAATATAAATCTTTAAACGAGCATTTTTTTGTATATTATATACATTTGTGATCTCGGAAACGGCTCTGACGATTTGGCTGAAATATAATATTAGGTGGTTTTCGGGAGTGAAAAATCGATCTAGATTAGTGTTATATTTAGGAAAACGCGAGTTTTAGTTCGTTTTATGGTTCCGAAGTTTATGAAGTAAAATTCGTGATAGTGGTCCATATAATGAACTTTAAAGGAAAACTATAATGGAATAGATGACTCTGTTAGTTCATTAGTTTTAGAGGCTTAACTTTTACAATGCGCTTACTTGGAAAACGTCATACAAAATTAACGCATTAATACGTAAACATAACAATTATCCATTGGATACGATTTCTAATCCACGTACCATTATGGGTGACTGAGGAACACTTTCCTGTGCGTGGCCTGACACAACAACACTACAGCTACTCGAGATAATGGATTGTTAAACAATAAAATATTAACCGAGCAAAGCTCAGTCGCCCAATCTTTACTCAAGAATCAAATTATTTCCATGCCTAATTTAATTAAAATTTGTGCCATGAAAGCGTAACAGACAAGACAGAATTACATTCGAACTCATAATGTTAGTTATTAATTTAAAAAAAATCTGGACAAAGTTACCCGCTGACATACAATTTGGCGCGAAATTCCGCGGCCATTTTCTAAACATCCCGCTAAAAGTGTGACGTGTGTCATTGTTAAATAACAATACGTGTGCTTAATAAGGCTTAATGTGACCGCATCATGGTCCGCAATCCGACCCAGTTGGACGATTGTCTATTCTCATATATCATTCTAATTTTTCACAATATAAAATTCGTATTTTATCAGCTATACATACGGTTTTCTCATTATAATTCAAGAATCTTTTATTAACAGTTTTTTCGATGTTTGTCAACAGTGAAAGAGTTTTTTTTTTCAAACAAAAATGCAGGATTTAAACACACAATATTTAGCGCAGTAGAAACTGGCGTGGGGGCCGCTTAAATCACTAGGTTATTCGTGCAGCAGGTCACAGGATTAAATAATCCCCTAGATTCTAAGGGGGACGGAAAAAACTGGGATGGAGAGGTTTTATTGAATTTTTGTATTTTTTTTTTTAGTTACTGAGATCATCCAAGGCATTCGCTCCTTATTATCATCAGCCTTTTACAGTTTTACTCCTGGGTATTAAAAATAAGGTTTTGACTTACTATACCGAGCTATCGAAACTAGTTGGTATAGAGTTTGTATCAAGTTTCCCTTCTCCTAGCAGTGCTGTTGTCCAATGTTGTTTGCCCCCTTACTCGACTCTTACGACACCCCCTAAATTAATAGAGGTGGTAACACTCCGTGTTTTTACGCGCCAACATTCGCACATTGTACCATAAACAAAACCAGCCGCCATTTTAATTACGTTCAGAAACGCAACAGTGTATTTTTACTTAAGTAATTGCGACTTCTTTGTAAATGGGTTAAATGACTTCGTCGATAAACCGCACATGGGTTTTTTATGGGTAACAAGCACGCGATGCGAGTTTTATATAGTTTTACAAGTTAGTTTAATAGTTTTACTAAGAATAACGACGATGTTTTTTAATTAACGCCTGACTTATTGGTAGTAGACCTCCGGAGGCCGGGAGAATGATGCAGAATTATCATTACCAGGCCGCCATGGTATGGGTCACCATGCTGCATTGCCTACCCTCACAATGAGGATGGTGACCCCTACTCCTGGATTCTACTCATCCTTTCCATCAGGCAGAATAGTCACTTCATTATCATCATCATCAACAGCCTTTAACAGTCCACTGCTGGACATAGGCCTCTCCTTAGAAAGGAGGTCTAAGGGATAAACTACGCAAAACAACATCAATGAAAAGAGAAGGAAAACTTGAAACCAACCCTATACCAACCCGTCTGGGCAGCGTGGTATAGTAGTATACTTTGTCCAGCAGTGGACTGTTGAAGGCTGTTGATGATGATGAAGAGTCGTGGGTTTGAATCCTGTGTGTTCTTTGTTTCATGTATGTTTGTAGAGTCCCACGCGACACAGGATTTATATTCCTATTGGGGTTATCTTTATTAGAAAAAAAAAGATTCTCCATCAAGAAATCTATATTAATATAATCACAAAAGTTTTTATTGAGAATTTTTAACAAACTTTTCAATTTTAATAGAAGCCATTCGTGAGTAACTTAAACATTAAAGTAAGTTAAGTTCAAGGAATTTATTAAAATGATAACATTCTTCAAGTTTGTGTTTCCGAAAATTTCCTTCCAATTACTTACTTATTAATTAATCAACAAATTTCAATGTTGCTCACTTTATAAATATATAATAAATCATCTTCAATTAATTAAATTAAAAGCAAATTAAAAATAGCTATGGTTGGCTTCCATAGACTAAAGATAAATGTTCTTTTGACAGTGTTCAAATACAATGTACCTATTGAAAAGAGGCCTTGTAAGTACGTGTCTTTTGAGATAACAAATATTAATTATTATTTTTATGTGTTTTTTTTTTCCTGAATACCAATACTCACAATGTATTACATATATTTTTGTAAAATTGGAGTGTCAGTATGTAATATCAAATTAACAGTTTTTTAATAAATGATCATGAAAGTATATACGGTATTTATTTCACATAAGAAATGTTTATTTTTGATGCCGGCTAATCTCTGGAACGGCTTGACCGATTTTGACGGAACTTTCACTGGCAGGAAGTTAATGACATACCGAAGTTACCACTACACTACCGAAGAAGCTAATGACATAAGGAGTAACTTGGAATCTTTTTACTTAGCTGGTTTATAATATGTTTTTACCACTATCGTCGTCAATCATCAACAACCCATAACGTCCCACTGCTGGGCTCAGGAGAAGGTTAAGGCCATACGTCCCCATGCTGCCCGAGTGCGGGTTATGACTGAAGCATGTCCAAAAATGATATTTACTGTAGTGGTGGGACATAGACTGAACTATAATACATCATTTCCAAATATCATTCATCATCATCATCAACAGCCTTTAACAGCCCACAGCTGGACATAGGCCTCTCCTTGAAAAGGAGGTATTGACCTACTATACCACGTTGGCCAGACGGGTTGGTATAGGGTTGGTTTCAAGTTTTCCTTCTGATTTGATGTTGTCTTGCGTAGTTTATCCCTTAGTCGCCTTTTACGACACCCGCGGGAAGAATAGTGACACTCTGTATTCTTAATCCGTCACCACACGGAGATATCAATATCATTCAAAAAACTTTAAAACTGGCAACACCTAACATAAATTAACAAAGTCAGTTGAAAGTTTGACATGTTTCAATGAATATTCATCAATCAAAACTAACACAGTTCAGAAGCAGAGGTGTTCAAAACTAAACATTCAGGAATCAGAAAAAATCCTTATTGATATTAATAAATGCAAAAGTGGCTCTGTCTGTCGCACTTACACGTCAAAACTTCTGTCGCAATTTACTGAAACGATTTAAATGAAATTTGGTTCACAGATAGTCGAGAGCCTGAGAAGGAATATAGGCTACTTTTGAAAGCGATAACCGTCATAAACCGGGCGAAAGTAAGTATGAAGCTGAATTGCAATACTTTTGTTATGTGCTAATAATTAAAATCGAAGACACTCGCGCCATTACTGTATGAAAGGAAGCAGAAATAAGTAATCATAAAAGTTACGTTTCCTACATACGTAGTAATAAAAAAACACTTTTAATTGGCAATACTCATCGCTTGTCAACGCCCGTACAACCCTTATCCATACATTGGAGGATGTTGAATGAGTCTTCAATCACGTAAATAAAAAAAAAGCATGAGATATTACGTAATTTGTTTCAAAAAATTGAAATAAGGCGTATCTTTTTGCCGTTACACTTTTATTAGGGCCATTTTTCCCGACCCTCTTTTGCAATCATAATTAATTTTAAATACTCTTATAAAGGAACTCTTTTGTCTTTACAAACGTGAGCTCAACATTATTTATTATTCTTTAATACTTTCTGTTTGAATCTATTGTTTTAATTATAAAGGAATGAATTTGTTTACTTTTTTAATAACATTTTTTTTGTTTGCAAAAATTGCAATTTAAGCTTCATTGAGAATTGTATTATGTGTTGGCAAGCTTATTCAAAGAATAAGTTAAGATTCAAAAAGAACGTTCGATTTTATTGAATCGTTAGGTTTTCAATTTGAAATTAGAAGTTTGTGACATTTTGTTTTCTTCAGTAGGTACATAATTATTTTGAAATGAATGTCTTTATTGATATTTTAAAGTTTAAATCTCAGTTGTAATTTATATAATATTAGAAAGCATCATGACAAATTATGTGTGAGGACACCGTTTGCAAGCAAGCACGTATAATAGCACGCCAACGCATGGTTCAAGTCACTCCCGCCAAAATCTCCTAAGCCGCATTACCTATTAGAATTTTATTAATAAAAAAAATTAAAATGTTTATTAGACACAAGAAAAAGAAAACATTCACAGTGCTTACATGAATTTTAAACGCTATGCATTTTTTGATCGTTATGTACTGAGACGGTTTACCAAACTAGGCGGAGCCTGTATTTTGGTTGACAGTGTTCAGTCGTGGATTGAATAGGCACAGGTTTTCAAACAGTCGTGAATGTTGGTGCGCAGCAATCAAGTAGCATTTTTCAAAGTATCTCCTAAAAGTATTGTTGCTAACTATTTATGGACTCAGTTAGTTGGGAATAATATGGCTAGGAAGTAGATGACTCGTTTTCAAACTAAATCGAAAATTTCTATAAAATACAGACAACGTTAAAAGACATCGTTCAAAATCCAAACACGTATCGAAGTTTCGTGACGGTGAGTGATTGATTTGTACTCGTAAGCACAACTCCAACAAGCGAAGTTTCCCTTACGTTCCTGTCTTGGTAATTAGAAAACTGGAATAATTTACAAGACGTGGATAAGTTTTAAATGTTTTAATAAAATAGGTATGTTAAAAAAAGTAGACCGAAAATGTCAAAGTTGTAATGTCAAAAAAAAAGTTTTCTGCTTGTAACGTAACTGTAACAACGTTTTTTAGGTGCAAAGGATAGGTAGGTTTACAATATTTAAAAAAAAACAAGACCGAAAATGTCAAAGTTGAAATGTCAAATTAAAAAAAAACAGTGAATTAATTTAGTCTAAAATTTGTTCTATACTAACAAGATTTCTAATTATATTGGTACGCTCCGATCACAGAATAATTAACAATTTTAATTAATCACGTCAGAACTGTCAACCCCCACTCCAGTTAATTGAGAATCAATAAAATGTCGGCATACCGTCAAGATGAGCCCGCTTCACGGAAACGAAACTTTTGTTAATGATTATCATTGCGTCACTCTTCAACTTCCAAATTACCTCCGTAAGTATTTAAGAGGCTCTTAAATAAGGATCATCTTAATATAAGGATATTTAAAATAAATATTTTCGGACATCTTACACACAACATCATCTGGTCCCAAACTAAGCAGAGCTTGTATTATGGGTACTAAACGACTGATATACATAAATACATAAACATACTTTTTCTTTTATAAATACATACATATTGTACATAGTAAACACCCAGACTCCGAAACAAACATTTGCGGATCACACAAACATTTGGTCCGACCCGGGAATCGAACCCGAGACCTTTTGATCAGCAGCCGCATACGCTAACCACTGGAGCCAACAACTCAGTCAAAAGATGGCATATAGGCATAAACGACAAGATAAAACAGTTTGGAAGTGACTCCCGGAAATGAAGAGATGTACTTCCCCTTCCGCAGCGACCCCATATTAAGGAACTCATGGAAAGCATGAGTAGAATTAGTATGGTGACCAATACTGTTGGATTCAACTCATGCTTTCTATCAGGTAGAGTTTAATCACTTTGACAGGCCTCTATTAAACTAGTTTTCGCCCGCGTTTATGTCGGTTTTCGCGGTAAAAAGTACCCTATGTCACTTTTCAGGCTCTAAACTATCATGGGTATCAAATTTCATTAAAATTGGTTTAATAGTTTTGTCGTGAAAATCGGACAGACAGAGTTACATTCACATTTATAATATTATACTTAGTAATAATTAAAAAAAAACAGTTGCCTGTAAAGTGTGTTTACTCACGAGGTGAAAACGTCATAAGATTGTGCTTCTTTGTCGCTCAAGCCGCGCTCTCGCTTGCACTTCCAACCTTAAATGGAAAGCCTCAAAGCGAGGTAACGCCGCATGTGTCATGTTTTTTCGTGAGTGCAGCCGGCTCCATCGAATTAAGAGACGATGTCACGTCAAAATGTTTTATAAATATTTTCTGACGCCTAAATCACGTCACATACTGCCTTGTTTCTTTTTTAACGGATTAATATAGTTGGCGAGATCCGCAACAGATGTGCACCAACTTTATAAGCGGGAAAGTACTTTCTACAAACTAAAATGATATCTTTATTATTCCGTTCACACATGGTGATGTCGGCCAGCTGACGGCCAGTGACGCAAGCTCGACTGCACACCGCTGAACAGGAAGAAAGATATTTAAAAAAGCAGCCAAGTGCGAGTCGGACTCGCCCATGAAGGGTTCCGTATCAGCAAGTAACATCATATAAAAGTTCTTTTAGTTCGTTGTAACTTTAATCGATGTTTTTATACTAGTGTATTGACTGGATGAAAGGTAAATTGCGTGTAACGATTTATGACGTATTAAAAAAAAACTACTCACTATATCTTGTTAAAACCAATTTTCGTTGGTAGTTTACATGGTAATGTATAACATATATTTTTTCTAGTTTTATCACTCTCTTATTTTAGAAGTTAGAGGGGGGGGGACACACATTTTTCCACTTTGGAAGTGTCTCTCCCGCAAACTATTCAGTTTAGAAAAAAATGATATTAGAAACCTCAACATCATTTTTTAACACCTATCCATAGATACCCCACACGGATAGGTTTGATGAAAAAAAAAATTTTGAGTTTCAGTTCCAAGTATGGGGACCCCCAAAATGTATTGTTTTTTTTCTAAATTTTTGTAAAAATCTTAATGCGGTTCACAGAATACATCGACTGACCAAATTTCAACAGTATAGCTCTTATAGTTTCGGAAATAATTGGCTGTGACATACGGACGGACAGACAGACAGACAGACAGACAGACTTGACGAATCTATAAGGGTTCCGTTTTTAGCCATTTGGCTACGGAACCCTAAAAACAAACCCTGAGAAAATTTTCCCGCGTGTCATTGACAGATGCGTCCAACATGGCCGACGGTAGTATTGCAAGTAATAAATATTGAGCAATTTGGATTTATTGCATGTACCAGACGTAGATTTGCAAATTTTGAAACAATTGGTTTGTGTTCCATTTTAATTAACTTTGAGTGATGACTTCAAAATGCTTTTGTAAATAACGTTTTAGAATCACGTACAGCCGACTCAGCGTAGTTATTATGTGACGACCTTAAAAAAATGTTATCTTTTATCAAATACTTGTTGTAAAACATTTTCGTTTTATTTATTGTGATATTCTCTTGACTAGAGACTCTCAAAACTAAGTTGCCCTGGGGTTATTGTTTATTGAATGTATTTTAATATTGAAGCCTACCAAAGTGACTATACTCTGCCTGATGGAAAGCATAAGTAGAATCCAGAAGGGATCAGCATTCTCATTGTGAGGGTAGGTAATGCAGCATGGTGACCCATAGCATGGTGGCCTGGTCAGACGTTTCTGCATCATTCTCCGAGCCTGCGGGGACAGGAGAATGATACAGAATGATTGGGCCTACGGTCTCACACTCACCATCGAAATACGACAGAAGAATGCTGTCATTATTAGGATGGTTTTCTGTGTGAGGGTAGTACTGCCCCGGTCGAGTCGGACCATTCGTGCTGAAAGTGTGGCTCTTCTACCTGAACTTTAAATAGCAAGGTTTAAGGTTCTCTTTTTGTACTTTTAGCTTATGTACCTAAAAGTTATCTGTTACACTATGTCACTCCATACTTTTTGCAAAACCTATCCTAACTGTTAAACAGTGTAAAAAAATGTTGGTGAGCCTATAAAGTAAATAAATAAATAATCAAAATGGAGTCACGTCACCAAGATACCGACTACTTTCTGAGTTGTCTGAACGGTAATAAAACCGCATACCTACATCTCGTCAAGAGAACTGAAAGCCAACATAGTACTTCAAAGTACAGTTACGAGAGGTTGTGAGGGAAAAAACCGCGAAAGCCCGATTCTCACGTCGACATATACACATATATATGTATGTACATTATACCAGAGTTCCGCGGAGTGAAGTTAGTCTTAAAAACGTTAGTCTTAAGTTTCATCATCAGGTATCTATCTGCCAGTGAAAGTTTTGTCAAAAAAGGTTCAGCAGTTTCAAGGATAACGATAGGGTCGAAATTTAAAGGCCTTAGATAATAAGGTAGGTACCGTAAGTGATATTTTCGTATTCAGTAACCTTTAAAGGCCACCTTAATCTCACTCAGGACGATGTCATCTGCAAGTAGTATATTGGCTGAGGTATGTCGAGGTTCCAGGGCTTTCCTTTCTAGGGTACACCTGGTTCCCTGACTACTACCTTGAGATGATGTGCAGTTTATGGTCTGTTCATGTCTGACAACCACCAGCTGGTGGTTGTTGATAGAAAAATAAGGGGACACATAAATGCTTAGATGTTTCTTAAAATTTAGAAGCTACTCCCAATAAAAAGACGGTTTAAATTTAGTTGGTGACACTGAACATAAAACACCTCATGAGCAACCTATACCGTCTCACCGCTGGGCTTGAGTCTCTTGTTAGAAAAGGGTTAAGGTAACGACTCTGGCCGAGCGCGGGTTGGGAACTTTCAAGACACATAGGCTCCCCGGCAGCTTCCAAATAATCTTCACGGCTCTTATCTTATGATAACAACCGGGACCGACTGTTAATGGTGATCGCACACTTATCCGCCCCGAACGCGCCGAAAGAACCGAAGTCACGGAGTCCTCGCACACTTATCAGCAGCGGAAGAATCGACCGCGCCGAAAGCATCGACCGCGTCGAAGAAATCATTTCAAGAAATAGTACTCGTGCGTTGCTCTGTCATACGCAACTGATAGAATGCGGGCGCATCGATCGAGGCGACCGCATCATCCGCGCCGAATTTTATGACGTCATACGAATTCGTCTAGGACTTTTGGGGTTCTTCCAGATGCGGACGATTCGACGCGGGTAAGTGTGCGAGGTTTCATGAGTTTTCATATAAAGAATTCTAAAATTCGTTTCGTTCGGCTCGTTCGACGCGTTCGCCACTGATAAGTGTGCGATTACCTTAAAAGCGACCTTTTTGAATCACGGAAACACTCCTAACATATCATGCCACAAACGGTTACCCATCTAGGTACTGGCCACGCCAGCGTTGCTTACCCTCGGTGATTATTTCCAAAACCTAGGCCACTAGGCAATGACCGCTTCATATAACACCTATTGCTATTAAATGTAGTTCTTCATATAAATTATTAACAGCAATTAAAACTTATAAAGATTTCATGAAAATAAAAACAGAATATTTTTACTTTGCTTTATTCAAACAGACGCTACACATCCACCTCATTATTTTCATTACTGGCAACCCTATTGAGACATATCTTTTTAATTTTAAATCGAGCGACAGCGTTCCTTTTCACAACTTTTATTTTGTTTCTTTTTAAAACAAGATGCGTTCCGTTATACGTTTTCTGTTCTTAATTAATGTGAAATGTTGCGTAATTAATTTGTGATGACGTCATACTCGTGACGTCATTGAGGGGTGATTAAATAATGTTTTTCTCGACTGCTAATGGAGTTACAAGATAATGAGTTTAATGTGGCCTGAAGCTTGTTTGTTTGTTGGCGACTATATTGAAAATCCTTCCTAATATTACAAAGGCGAAAGTGACTCTGACTGTCAGTTTGTCGCGCTTTATCATGAAAACTACTGAACAAATTTGAATGAAATTTAGTATACAGATAGTCTAGACCTGTGAACTAACATAGGCTAGTTTTTACCGCGATAACCGACATACACGCGGGTGGAGCCACGGGCGAAAGCTAGTTTTTAATTTTTTTTTTTTTTTTTTTTTTTTAAAAAGACAACTCCCGCATTAGGAACATAAATTCCTGTGTCGCGGGGGACTTTACAAACATACATGAAACGGACACAAAGAACACCCAGACTCAGAACAACAAATTGTGAATCACACAAAGTGTTGTCCTACGTGGGATTTGAACCCACGACACTTGGCGTAGTAGGAAGCGGCGTGGCGACCGCTTAAGCCACTAGGCCAACCGTGCAGTCAAATTAATATATTAATATATGTAAATACTAGCTAAGGCCCGAGCTTGTTATTATACCTAGCCTATTATTTTAGCTAGCCTAAAAAAGTAACCTTACTTATTATATTATCTACTAGCTGAGCCCCGCGGTGTTACCCGCGTATCATTATGGTTGCTATGCAAGTTTGTTATGCATAGCAACCTGTGAAGTTTTGACAGGAGATAAACAGTGATACATTTTGACATCTACGATTTATGTATTTTTTTAATCACCTAACTTTCGCCCGTTTATCTCGATTATTACAGTAAAAAATAGGCTGTGTTATTCTGATATATAAGCTATATTACTGTGGAGTTTCATTCCAATCCGTTCAGTAGTTTTGCGTGAAAGAGCAACGAACATACATACACACATACTCACAAACTTTCGCGTTTATAATATTAGTAGGACTATCTGCCAGTGTCATCAAAATCGGCCAAGTGGTTCTAGAGATCTGCATGAACACACAGATCGACAATAAATTTAAAAAATTATGTTTTGAAATCAAATACTTTCATATACATTTAGTGCAAAACTGTTCATTTTATATTACATATAGACATTCTTATTTTATATATATATATATTTGTAAACATTTTCGTCTTTATACTGTAAATATCAAACAATTAAGAAAATAATTAATACCCTTTGAACTTTATAATTTGTCGGAACATGAATTTAATAAATATCCAAGGTTCTACGCTTTATTTATATCTATTTATACACCCTTATATAGGGGTGTATTAAGATTTTACTTTGTTTTAATAAAGAAAGGGTTTGTTTCTTTGTGTAGATAAATATAATAAAGGTTATGTACACTTAATATAAACTCTAGTGGTTAGTGCCTAGTGGTTAGCGTATGCGACTGCTAATCAAGAGATCTCGGGTTCAAACCCCGGGTCGGGCCAAAAAGTGTTTTTGGGATTTACTTAGGAAAACTCCTAATAGCTGCCCGGAGTTTGGAAGTTTGGCGGTGATTCACGCCCGTGCCTCGGAGAGCACGTAAAGCCGTCGGTGCCGGTTGTCATGAACATCTATGGCAATCGTTATTGGGAAGTCAATGCCCTCAAATATACTGACAACTAGTTCAACCTTTGAATTTCAGTTCACCCTTATAGTTGCGGAGGTCCGATGCTAGTCGCTCCGTGGAAAAACTGAAATTCAGGTAAAACCGGTTGAACTAGTAGCCGACCCCAAATAAACTTGGGAATAAAGGCTAGGAAGAAGATGTACACTTAATATAACCTCCTTATTAATTACAAGATCCATTATGCGTTTTACCTGTATTTAACCTGTATGGTATATTAATTCGATGGTGAGTGTGAGACCGAAGGCCTAATTTTTCAGCATCATTGGTGATGCTGAATTATCTAACCAGGCCGCCATGGTATGGGTCACCATGCTGCATTGCCGATCTTCACAATGACGATAGTGGCCCCTACTCCTGGATTCTCCTCATGCTTACCATCAGGCAGGGTAGAGTCACTTTGTTTGCCTTAAATATATTTAAAAAAAAACTGCAGAGGCTAAAGTTACTGATAGTGAATATATTGTGACTTACTTCATAAACTTAGTTATCACTTTGTATATACTTGTATAATTTATTACCTGAAACAATAAACAATATTGAAATTAAGTAAACCAATATTAATAATCAACTGCCTTGTTGGTCTAGTGGTCAGCGTATGCGGCTGCTGATCAAGAGGTCTGGGGTTCGATTCCCGGGTCGGAGCAAAAATGTTTGTGTGATCAACAAATATTTGTTTCGGAGTTTGGGTGTTTTTCTATGTATAATATGTATGTATTTACAAAAAAAAAAAGTATGTTTATGTATTTATATCAGTTGTCTAGTACCCATAATACAAGCTCTGCTTAGTTTGGGACTAGATGGCGTTGTGTGTAAGACGTCCGAAATATTTATTTTTTTATTATTATAACTAGCCGCCCGCCCCGGCTCCGGACGGGGACATAAATAATTGAAAAAAATAAAACCCAGAAACCTTTGAGAGCTCATGCACAATACTTTGCTTTATGTAAATAAAGAAAATATATTTTTTAATTTTTATCTGTCTGTCTATTACTTCCAGTTAATCTTTTGGACGTCTTGACGAATTACACGCTTTTTATTTAGAATTTTTTTAAAGAAATTACTTCTTTCTAAAAAATTAAAAAAAAAACTAAACAAACACGTATTTAAACTAAAACGTAGAAATTAATTTTAATGTAACAAAACGTGGGGTGCTTTCTGAAAATATTTCGATAACGTCGCCCCACGCCTTTTACATTAAAATTATTTTCTACTTTTTAGTTTAAAAGCGTGTTTGTTTAGTTTTTTTAAACAATTTTTTTTAAGTTGACTTTCACAACCAGATAGTTGATGTAACTTGGACAATTTTCAATCTTTACCAGTTTTGTAAAAGTAAAACAAGTCGTGTTAAGTACAGATGATATATTCATCAGAAGTAGATTTTGACGGCAATTTCATATCGAGAATTGACTTCGTAACCTATCTCTTGTATATTCTAACAAGCGCGATGCTACCACGAGAAATTTCTAGAGAAATTTAGCAAGTTCTCTATCCATTGATAGTTTATAAAGACTAGTACATCGAAAGCTACTAATGTAATTATCAATGGTACGCTAATTGTCTTTCCAAGGAAGTCTTCAAAGATACGAGAAGTTGGTTTTCTAACGAATTATATGTTGCTTTGTTAGTATTCAGAGCTTAACTTGGCTTTAACCTGACCTTTTAATATTATATCAACGTTTTGTTTATGTGAAAACGTACTGTGTAATGTAATCTATGTTAACGCTGAATAGAGATAGAAGAGACACGCCGATTTCAGCACGAATGGGCAGTACTACCCTCACACAGAAGACCATCCTAATAATGGCAGCATTCTTGCTTGTCGTATTTCGCTGGTGAGTGTGAGACCTGAGGCCAAATCATTCTTCATCATTCTCCCGGACTCCGCAGGCCAGGAGAATGATGCAGAAACTGATCTGACCATGCCGCCATGGTATGGGTCACCATGCTACATTGCCTACCCCCACAATGAGGATGGTGACCCCTACTACTGGATTCTAATCATGCTTTAGTAGTGCATGCATAATTGGTGAATGTTGTTGTCAATGGCGAGTACCATTGACAACAACATTTCACCAACTATCCTTCTACCGTGTCTTTACTTAGCCTCACGTAGGTAAGCCCTAAATTTTAAGAAAAATCTAAGGTGTCCCATAAATATGGATGAAAACGAAACTATAACTAAGGATTATCTAACTTTCTAAGTAGCCATTTAAATTTAGTGGATGTTGTTGAAAACAACCATAATTCTCCCAAGACAATCAAAAGGTGTTGCGTATGATGTTTCCGTGAAACCCGAGTATGTGCCATTACAAGAAGTGTTACCCAATGAGTTAAACTCTTATTACTCGCCCTTTATACATATATTAAGTTACAAGACAGTCCGGCTTTTAGTTGAACTAATGTTACAACCTCTAAAGTACGTTCCCGCGCTTTTGACAGGCCACAGACTATCGAAAGACATACACAGATTCTAGAGTCAAGTGTCAAAAGAGGTCTTAACAGTTTATTTTTAATTGAAGTCATTTTAAATGTAGGTAAAATCAATAACTAATGTTAGTTTGTTTGGCTGAACGTGCTATTGCATGAAATACTGCTCCAATTTGAAAAATTATTTCTCTATAACATCAAAAAGAGCATTCAACGAAAAATGTTACAAAAAACGGGTGCTTCTCAGAGCTTCTCGGATAGCCCATAGGATTGTGCGCACACTGTCAGGTACTATAATATTTACTGCGTAGGTGCACTGTCTGTTCCTTTAACTCCACAATTCGATAGGCTATCCGACACGACCGATACTTGAGATGAGGTCTTTTCCGGAAAGGTTTAAGGGTGGTTTCGGTCTAAAAATACCGCAGGCGTTAATTTATTTGCTCCACAGAGTAATTGTGCGAGAGTAAAAGTTTCTTAAAAGGAGCACAGTGGTGAATACCAATTATCCGAGTGTTGGAAATTGCAGGAGATTTTTATATTAAATATCCGATAAATTTTAGATGTAGGTCTACGTGGTTTAAACGCAGTCAATTTTACTGATTTTGATTTTACTTTTGCGATTTTTCCACGTAGTTTTCGCGATGAAATTATTTAAAAGGTTATGATAATTTTTCTACGCCGAAGTTTCGATGACGTATAAATATTTTTATTACTTTGCTGATTCTCTTATTCGAAAACTCTAAACTAAAAATGAGATACTGTTCTGTCAAATATAGGTCTGAATGTTAAATAATGAATAAAATTAGATATGTCACACCAAAAATAGATCTCATCTGAATACATACAGCCAAAGATAGCAATTTAAAAATCACTTCACTAAATTATGAGAATAAAAGATAATTTTAGAGAATTTTTTCGTTTGGAAAACACTTTAGTTATTTATATATGTAAACCTATAAAGCGATTCTACTCAGCCTGATGGAAAGCATGAGTAGAATTCAAGGGTAGGAATCACCATCCTCATTGTGAGTACAGGCAATGCAGCATGGTGACTCACACTGTGGCGGATAGGGAGATCCTTCTGCATCATTGTGCTTTCAGTCTCACACTCACCAACGAAATATGACAACACGAATGCTGTCATTATTAGGTTGGTCTTCTGTGTGAAGTTAGTACCGACCCAGTCGAGTCGACACATCATCATCATCATCAACAGCCTTTAACAGTCCACTGCTGGACATAGACCTCTCCTTAGAAAGGAGGTATTGGCCTACTATACCACGCTGGCCAGACGGGTTGGTATAGGGTTAGTTTCAAGTTTTCCTTCTCTTTGCATTGATGTTGTCTTGCGTAGTTTTTCGCTTAATCGCCTTTTACGACACCCGCGGAATGAATAGGGGTGGTGACACTCTGTATTCTTAATCCGTCACCACACGGACAGAGTCGGCATATTCGTGCTAAAATCAATGTGGCTCTACCTACGAACCTAGCGAAACTACAATAGACACGGCACCATTTCCTCGAAGTTATCTCGAAACGAAGCTTCTGATTTATCACTACACTATCTGCTTACACAAACCACACCCCGAGTCAGGTAAGTAATTGTCACAATAATTATGTACCCAGAACAGCTGACGGCAGCAGGTGCGCCATTTGCAAAACATTCGTTTGTGATCAATCAAAATGGCGGCCTACTCGTACAACCATCAAAATAATCAAGTAACGGAAATTTCGTATTTCTTATCTTGGTAATTTTATCTATTTAAATAAATAAAATTGAAGCAACTGTTTGTAATATCAAATAAACAGATATTTAGTAACTTCATATGAAAGTTTAAAAATCGTAATTACATATATCTAAATAGCACTTTTTTGAAACGCTTACTAGGCCTTTGGTTTAAACAGTCACCACGCCTCTGTCTACTGCGCCAAGTGTCGTGGTTTCGAATCTCACGTGGGACAACACATTGTGTGATCCAGAAATTATTGAGTCTGTGTGTTCTTTGTGTCCCAATCATGTTTCTAAAATCCCCCGCGACACAGAATATATATTCCTAATGCGGAAGTCGTCTTAAAAATAACAAAAAAAATAATCCTAAAGTTGCTCAGCGACCAGCGTGCTATGGAAAGGGCTATCCTCGGCGTTTCTCTGAGGGATCGTTAAGGTCATCGACACAGCCCATCGGATTAGCAAACTGAAGTAGCAGTGGACTGGCCATATTAGCCGCAGAACTGATGACCGTTGGGGTAGAAGAGTTCTGGAGTGGAGACCGCGTCTCGGCAAACGTAGTGTAGGACGCCCACAGGCGAGGTGGAGTGACGAACTGCGTAAGATGGCTGGCAGGAGCTGGATGCGAGAAGCCCAAATGAGTGATGTGCAATGGGAGAGGCCTACGTCCAGCAGTGGACTGCGATTGGCATATGATGAGTATTTTGCCGTGCGACAGACAAAAAGACAGAACTACTTTCCCAATTATAATACATATTAATAAAGATTAACAATATAATATTAATGAGTTCTCTATATCCCACAAACAAAACGACCACTGATCGCATTAGTTTGCAAATACATTATTTCTGCTACATTTAATACATGATTAACTATTTCCAACTAAATTAGCGATATCCGCCACAACCGACCTCATTAACACAACACTGTCCGTAAATACTTTAGTAATTAGTCGATTATGCAAATCATTGCGCCTCACTACTACCATAGAGCATAGACAATTACAAAGTGACAGATTAATGTTAAACCATTCCCAGATTCCCTTGAACACACACAAAAAATTTCATCAAAATCGGTCCAGTCGTTTGAGAGAAGTTCAGTGACATACACACTCACAGAAGAATTATATATATAAAGATTAACAACTAACAAACTATTATTTTATTTCTAGACTAAAACATTTTTTTTAGTTTTTTTTTTCTTCAAATAAGTGTAATCCTCGGTCCTCGATAAATCTACAAAGTTTGAACGAAATCTGACCGTTTAAAGTGGGTCAAAATCGCACAAAAAAGAGTCGGTAACAAACAAACACAGGTGAAGTTAATATAAAGCGTGTAAAATGGTGTGTCTGTATGTTAAATGAACAGTTTTTTACTTAATGCATAATAATAATAACTTCCTCGACCAATTTCGGGCACAGCGACCTCTTCAACTCCGTTCACACAGTCTTTGGTGTTCTTGTGTATGGCTGATATAGCTGATCTTATTGTAAAATGTTCACGCACAATGTGGGCAGGTGAGCACATCATTGCAGTAATTGTAAGAGAAAGCACAAGGCGGGCGTGCTTTCAGCTCATCATTTTGTTTGTGTGTCTGTACCAATTTTAAGCGAACTTTCACTAGCAGGAAGCTTATGACATAAGGAGTAAATTAGGCAAAAAAAATTAGGCTAGCTTTGTTCCGCGGCGTTACTCGCGATTCTCAACAATAACCGCGGGTCTCCGCTAGTTATAAATGCAAGTAACTATGTATGTTGCAATTTCACGCCAAAACTACTATAACGATTTCAATGTAACTTGGATACACAGGAATTCTAGACATACACGAGGTGACGTCGAGGGCAAAAACTAGTATAATTATACTTGCATAAATAATTCCTTACCAATATCACAAACACGCGACAGAAAAGTATAAAAAACGAAGTTACCAAATGCACGAAATAACGTACTTCGAAAACATCATACATCATACCAGGGTTGCCACTTAAAAGTTTTTGTGCGAAGATCGCGATAAGTTTTTTGTTACAAAACTGTGGTCTACGCTCCGCAGGTAGCAGATATTATATATTTTTTATCTTGGATTAGGAAAGTTTTTACAAAATGGTGATGAGAAATATAAAGCAAAGATGTTATCTTTCAACGGTAGCTGGCGCCATGCCGTGATGGATTATTTCAATGATCCTTTTACGGATGAGTAGTTAACCCGCGAAAATTCGTCGTCAAGAGTGATAAATTTTCCCATAATCTACAACATTATTCATTAAAATGTCGTATCATATGTATAAGCACACATGGACCGACTCGACCTAGGACCAAACTAAAAATGACAGAACTCATGTTATCGTATGATGTGTGTGAGTGCAAGACCAGAGGCCTAATGATGCAGAAGAGTCTCAAAAAGCAGTCATAGTATGGATCAAAATACTGCATTGTTGTCTTGCTACTCATGCTTTCCATCAGGCAGGGTAGCTACTCTCACAGGCTCATTATCAAAAAAAAAAAAAAACTACTCTTACAATATAAAAACACTACAGCCATGCCAATCAGCGACACTAACAAAACATTCTACCAAAATACTTCCTTTTTTTAAGTGTGGCAACCCTGGCATAATTTACAAAATGGTTGAAGCCTTGTCTCCCTAATTACTCACGAAGTTCGGTCCCTTTACAGAGAACGGCTAATGTCGTAAGTACTAAGTGTTGTACAAAACTTTCGTCTTCCATTCTCTTCAAAAGACCTTTCTAAGTAAAATGCTATTTTAAATTGTACATTAAACCTTTTTGCTTAAAAATAAAAGAGTTAGTCTTTGCATTTGTAGAACTATCTTTTTGTAATAAGAAATTAGAAGCTTTTCTCTAAATGCATTTGAAAATAAATACGGTACTTACATGAAAAAATCTTTTTTAAATTTTTTCATCTTAACTGGACTAGCCTAGTAGGGCCACGCTGATTTCAACATGAATGGTCTGGCTCGACCGGGGTAGTACTACCCTCATACAGAAGACCATCCTAATATTTGTCAATATTAGGATGATCTGCATTCTTACTGTCGTATTTCGTTGCTGAGTGTGAGACCGGAGGCCCAATCATTCTGCATCATTCTCAGGCTCTAGAATTATCTGACCAGGCCGCTATGGACGCCAGGATAGGGACCCTGACCATTAGATTCTACTTATGCTTTCCATCAGGCAGAGTAGAGTCGCTTTGGTTGGCTTAAATATAAAAAAAAATATAAAGAGTAATGGCATTAGATTTAAATGCGGTTTTCTCATATATTGTAGTAAGCCTCACATTTAGTTTGTTTAATTTTTTTTCGGTTGACAAATAAAACCAACACACCCAGCGAGTATTAAGTTCAGTACAAAAGAAACCTTGTATTTTATGTCGCGAATGAAATCTTTGGTGTAAAGAGGCGCCATATTGTCTACTTAGTGAAAGTTTACATGATTAAACCCTTCTACGAAAGTTTTTATAAGCCGGACAAGTTTGACATCTTGATGGTAGAATTAAAAAGCTGCTATAATCGTATTAAAACTTTACTTTCTTATTAGTAAGTAACTATCTATTAAAAACTTACATTGTAAACAAATAGCCGATTATGATTTCCATTCCCGCCAATAATATAGTGTTGCCAGAACAATAAAACTTCCCACGTTTGATTGTAAATTAAAAAAAGCAGGCGACATGGAAAGTGATTGTCTATGCTCTCAGACGAGCCTCGTTCCGCGCTATTGTACTCCGTGTAACAAGTTTATGTAATTGCCTGTTTTTTTTTAATACGTAAGATCTTATCTTTACGCTCTACGCCTTTTGAGGTAGATTAGTATGGTGTACTTTTAGTTTCGTAGACATTTGAATAATTAATAGTAAGTTGGCCCTTGCTAAGTGGGGTAGGTTATGATAAATAATTAATCAAACCGTTTCTTGTTAAATGAGGTTAAACATTGAAGAACACAAAGACTATCTTGTCTTCTGTTTCCTGAATGTCAGAGAGAAGAAGAATTTATAACATACTAGCATTCTCTCGCGGCTCCTTCCGCGTATATAGCGGTTATCGAGGTAAAAAGTACTCTTATAGGGGGCAAACGAGCAGACGGATCACTTGATGGTAGGTGATTGCCGCCGCCCATGGACACCCGAAACACCAGAGGAGTTACAGGTGCGTTGCCGGCCTTTGAGATAGGAGTACGCTCTTTTTGTTTTCTATGTGTGTACTAAATTTTATTTGAAAAGGTTCATTAGTTTTGCTGTGAAAGCCAGACTCAGTCAATTACTTTCGCATGTATAATACTAGTAAGGATAAAAGGTAGCAAAGATCAATAGTAAGGCGCGGTGTGAAAATAATCTAAAAACAGTAATTTAAATTATTCTTTATATCATAAGCTATTTTCCAGTGAAAGTCCCGCCAAAATCAGACAGACAGATAGACAGACAAACATTTTAAATCGTTTTTTTATGTAAGTACCGTTAAGTATCGGCAGTTATTAGTAAATTATAATTCTTCAATACTCATTGCAATGTAAGCATTTTGATCCAGCTAATGGTTGCCTGGAAGAGACTGCTTTTGGCAGAAAAGCTTCGTTTATGTTCTCTATTATAAATTTGTAATATGGTATGTAAAACTACAGAGTTTTCCACCGTGTATAACATACATATGCATTTAGAGAAAAACTGTTAATTTGAACCTACAAATAGACTATTGAATTTCATTTATTAAGTAATATAGATTGTGTAACTTCATCGAACTGTTTATAAAAGGTTAGCCACTCAGACTTATTTAAATTCAATTGTCTAATGTCGAGTGTTACAACAGGCAATTTTAAAATTACCCTTAATTATTTTCTTTCAATAATTTTTTATACAGTGATGAAATGAAATTGCATAAAATATAAACCTAAAAACCGTCTCTTTGGAGTACCCTTAATCTCGAGAAACACAAAGGCCTTCGCTCGAGGCAAATTTATTCAGCAAACATTTTTTTTTTAAATCTCCTATAAGTAAGTCAAACCTGTTGCTTCCAAGTGCTGTTTTTATGCAAAAACTTTCGCAAGGTTCTGTACAATTCGCTAGGGAATACATTTGCGGTACACAGATGATTTATTTCAAAAGTTTTCGCGCCTTTATTTCCGCGCCCCAGAAAATGTAGTTAAAAGTTGCGAGAATGTCATCGGAAGGAAGTTATAATAAAATCTACCATAGATTATAGAAGTTGCGTTTTAAATTTGACATTTATGTTTTGAAATTGCTATATTGAAAAAAGGTGTGGTGTGGTAACTAGTTAACAGGTTTTATATACTTTTCATTTTAATTGATATAAATTTAGGTATAGTAGCAGACTGACTATGATGAATGATGACTATGATTTGTGCATCATAAAAAAGGTTATTCATGGATTTTTTTTGTCTGTTCTTCTCCATAGGATCTACGAATCGGAACAGACAATTAGCTTCACGACTGACTACTGACTGACTACTTGACGTTTCAAAAGTGCCCTTGTCTTGGTTTATTTGAAATAAAAATGATTTGATTTGATTGTGAGCTAACCTTAAAAGATAAACATTTGCAGTCGCGAACTTTTAAATAGAAACAATTGTTGCATATATTGTTTTTGTGCCATTTTAACACAGCGCACGCAATGGAAGCTCTCAAAAGACATAATTTTCCACCGTTTTTTGTAACGTTTATTATTGATACTTCGCTTCTTTTGGTCATAGCGTGGTGACACATAGACTTCCTAGGAACTGGGGAAAACTGTCAAAAGGCGTTTAAACAAACTCTTTGGCTTTATCTTCGTAGATAATAAAATTCTCATGTCACAATGTTCGTTCCCATACTCTTCCGAAACGGCTGGACGATTTGTATGAAATTTTGTGTGCACATCGGGTAGGTCTGAGAATCGCTTAATATCTATTTTTGATACCCCTCAGACGCGAGCGGAACCGCGGGAATCAGCTAGTAATATTATATTATAGTATAGATTTATAATCTTATTAGTTCAACTTATCAGCGAGCAGAACTTGCATTATTTTAGAAATTAGACTTTTCTACCACAATTGGTATTATGTTTGTAATTTAACCTATTAATTAATAAGTCGTGTGTAGCTTGAAGTAATCATTTTCACGTAATATGTAACTACGATTATATATTTAGTTTAATTAAAACTATACGTAATTAAAAATTATATGAACACATTCTTTGAATAACTCTTTCGAATTTATATACGAGTAAGAATCAAAATAAATAAATAATTCTATTTCCGTCATTGTTTCCTCAAGAATCAAAGTACTGTACCTCCATGCCCAATTCGGACCAAATATTTGTGTGATCTACAAATATTTGTTACGGAGTCTGGGTGTTTTCTATGTATAATATGTATGTATTTACAAAAAAAAGTATGTTCATGTATTTATATTAGTTGTTTAGTACCCATACTACAAGCTCTGCTTAGTTTAGGACTATATG
This sequence comes from Phragmatobia fuliginosa, assembly GCA_932526445.1. Classification (NCBI taxonomy): domain Eukaryota; kingdom Metazoa; phylum Arthropoda; class Insecta; order Lepidoptera; family Erebidae; genus Phragmatobia; species Phragmatobia fuliginosa. The sequence continues at coordinate 490,610 of OW052083.1, read as the reverse complement.
ATGTTGTGTGTAAAAGATGTCCGAAATATAAAAAGAAAAATAATATTATGTATGTATCTTTACATCACTCAGGCCTTCCATCAGGCAGGGTAATCACTTTGACAGGCTTAAATATGTATCTACGTATACAAAAAAAAGTATGTAAGAAATAAAAAAAAAACATTCTGGCAGAAACAGGACACCACGCGATTATAATAGGTTGGTATGAAGCAGGCACCACACTTCGCTATTCGCTATTCGTTATGCGGGTTATTCGCGCGCAAACGGCGAAGTGTGGAGAGTATATTCGCCAATATTCGCTTTATTCGTTAAGCCGAATAGCGAATACGCATATCCGTCGACTTGTCGGTTTTTTGACACACTTCAAAGGACACGAATAAGGCGAATACGCGCATCGACTGCCCACACTTCGGACGGCTAGTGAAGTGCCCTGTGCATAGTGTGCATAACTAACAACCATAGACTATAAAACAGTTTTCGAAATAGATAAATCAATTAAACGATTAAAATAATCTATCATATGATCAAAATAATTAGACTTCATTTAAGTATTGTTTCTGTAAATTTAATAAAATAAAAGGGAAATTAAAATAATATGTTTCGCTCGTTCGTATGGATTCGTTTCGTTCACCATAAAAATGACAATGACACATCTCTACAACACACATATTTTCCATATTTGACATACCAGTTCGAAGTGTGGTGGCGTGTTTGTTGTTTGGGTGCATAACAAATATTCGGGCGAATACGGCGTAGACACATAACGAATAGCGAATAACGAAGTGTGGTGCCTGCTTGATATAGATCAATTGTAGTGCTCTGTGCTGTGCCAGACGAGGCGCCTGCCTCAATGTATTCGAATACATTCATATTTAATCTGTGCGAGCCGCACGAAACATTTGTTTGGCTTCCGCGTCCTTTGTCTATGGTATAGGCGGAGAAGACGCGGGAACTTTTGTGTCAACTTGTTGAATATCTGTAGTGTAGTGTTAATTATACAGAGAAGTGTTACAGTTATGTATATCAGCAGTGGGATTTACATGGCAAAGGGTCTGGTTTGAGATCATACGACCGACTATGTATGTAATGAATATTAATATCCAACTTAAAATAACATATATATGTGATGATGGATTTAACGAAAATTTAATTTTACAAAATATCACTACCCCTATTCATCCCAAGGGTGTCGTAAGAGCCGTCTAAAGGATCAAAATACGAAGAACAACAGCACTCTAAAGAGATGGAAGATTTGAAAGGAACACAACCAGTCAGGTCAGGGTGGTATAGTAGGACCTCCTTTCTAAACAGAGCTTTTGATTTAAAAAATCGGAAAAGTGCGAGTTGAATCTGCTTAGGAAGGGTTCAGTACCATTTTTTTTTAATTTCAAGCGTTTAATTGTTATCCTTATCAATATCGAGCAAAATTTTTATGGAAGCCCCCAAAAAAATTATTTAATTCTGTTGTTATATTTTTTGTTATAGCTGCAACTAAAACGTCATCTGTGAAAATTTCAGCTGCCTTACTATCACGGATAATGAGATACCTGGTGACGGACAGCGGAATCTTAGTAATAGTATCCCGTTTTACCCTTCGGGTGCCGAACCCTAAAAATGAAGAAAGCGAACCGTTTTTTTTTTTTTTTTTTTTTTCTCTTTATTTTTTTGAAGGGACTTTTACCCTAATAGGGTATGTCAGTCCCATAAGGCCTTAACTTAGTAAACATCATTTATCTATAATACGCTAGACTGTACAATTTAATAGCTTTTTCAGATGTCGGCGCAGCCAAAACACTTTGAATTACACCGACATCCAAAAAATTCAAGTTAATCTGTTTCATTATTTCATATCTTTTAGACCGATTCTTAACACATTCCATCAACAAATGTTGAACATCGTCCACAATGTTACACATATCACAATTTGGTGAGTTAGCTCTACGCATTAGATGTTCAAATTTTTTTGATGGAATGTGTCCAGATCGTAATCTATGAGCTATTGTAACACATGATCTACTTATATCTAAATTACCAAACCACGGTATATGAGGAGGTTCGGACTGAATAGTCTTGTACCAGACCCCTTTTATTTTAGAGTGTTCATCAAAATATTCTTTCCATTTATCGAAACAAATCATTTTAAATTTATGTATCAACTCCGAGTAATGTGGTTTAATGTTAATAATGTCCCCTTCCTTTATCGCTAACTTGGCTAATCTGTCCGCCTCCTCATTGCCCTTTATATCAATGTGTGATGGTATCCATTGCAATTTCAGATTTTTAGATACACTGATATTACTTACTTGCTTAATTATTACATAGGCTATCGATACACCTCTGAAGCCAGAGGCGCATCGAGCCAAGTGCTGCAAGGCGCTTTTGCTATCTGTAAATATAACAAACTTTTGCCCACTCAAGTCGTTTATACGATTAAGTGCTTCTGAAATTGCAACTAATTCCAACGTCATAATTGAAAAAGGTGAGCAAATTTTGTACATAGCTGAGCCATTTGGATAGTAGTACGCTGCTCCGTTACCATCAGAATTTTTAGAGCCATCTGTATAAAAGTGTAGCCATCCATTGTACATATCATTCAATTCCTGTAATACGTCCAATCTTAAGGAATTCAATTCATAATCTCGCTTTGATTTTTTAATACAATTCAAGTTAATATTAATTATATTATCTAAATCTATGTAAGACATCCAAGTATCAAGACAAAACATTTCAAGCGGACACGATGAGTTTATTTCAATATCATTAAGATCTGTATGAGCAGATAAAAGTAAGGGTTTTTTTTTAGTTCGCCAGTATCGACTATTTGATAGCAAGTGAAGATCGTTTAGTAGCTCAATTGTTGGGTTATTAGTCCAAGACATTGCTTTCGAATAATATTTAAAGGATAAAAATGTTCTTCGCACGAAAAGTGGTTGTATGCATAATTCACTTTCCATAGCATATACTGGCGTACTCTTAATAAAACCACCTATGATTCGTAAAGCTTGGTTTTGTATTTTGTCAATTTTATACAGATGGGTCTTAGCGCAATTACCATAGAGGAAACATCCGTAATCAAATCTGCTTCTTATTAGGGAAATATAAAGTGTACGTAAATGTTTAGTGTGAATTCCCCAGGTAGGCCCCGCCAATACCTTAAGTAAATTTAGGAATTTTGAAGTTTTTTGAGATATTTCATTAATACGTTTTTGCCATAAAAGAGATCTGTCAAGCCATAAGCCTAGATATTTAACGCATTCCACAGACATCAAAGCTTCATTATCAATTTCTAAATTGACCTGCTTCCTAATACGCCCCCGACTAAAAATACAAACTTTAGATTATACAGCTGATATCTCAAGTCCAATGTTGTCTAGACCAGAAACCATTGAGTTTAAAGCTGATTGCAATTTTACCTCGCACACTTGTATGTCTTTATTGCTAATAAAGATAGCAAAATCATCAGCATATTGTGTAAGCATCACCTCATTAATGTGATGACAAATCTTGTATGTAGCTATATTAAACAACAAAGGAGCTAAAGGATCCCCTTGAGCTAAACCCCTGTGTGTGTATCTTGTATACTTAGTTTGTATTTCACTTTGGTTTATATTTAAACTTTTTAATCTTAACTGTCTATCGCTCAAAAAGGACCAAATATATCCGCATATTGTTTTTCCTATACACAAGTCATCGAGAGTGCTAGTCAACTTATCAACCAAAATGTTATTGTATGCATCTGATATATCGATAAAACACGCGACTGTAGGTATATGTTTTGAAAAGCCTTGTTGCACATAAGTGACAAATCTTGTGAGACAGTCTAGACAAGAGTGAGCTTTTCGAAATCCAGACGTGTACGAGGATAAAATTGCTTTATTTTCGATAAACCACTCCAGTCGAGCTACCAACATATTGTGAAATATTTTACATAGACATGTTAAAAGCGATATAGGACGGAGCTTTCCTTCATAATTAGTACTATGTGTGGCTTTCGGGATTGGAACAACCAATATAGTTCGCCATTGTTTAGGTATGTATCCTGATTGGAAAATTGCATTATATAGGTGAAGTAAGTATCTTTTAGCAACTAGGGGGAGATGATATATCATTGAGTAGGTAATCTCATCACTACCCGGAGCAGTGTCTTTTCTTTTTATGCACTTCGTAACCTCTTGGATTGTAAAAGGCGATTCCAGTACTATGTTACTTGATGTAAAAGATGGTGAAATATTTTTAACCGAATCAGGCGCAAGGTTATGTAATAACTCCATTTGTTTACTCTCAGATGGAAAAGAGCGAGATGGTTGATAATATCCCTTGCTCCATCGCATTTTTCGCCACATATCTGAGACAGAAGTAGTGCTTTCGATATTACTACAAAATAATTTAAAATGCCTGGACTTAGCTTGTTTAATTAATAAACGCGCTTTTTCAATTTTATTCTGAAGTTTTACTAAATTATCCGGCGAAGGGTTCTTCCTAAAAGAACTCAGTGCTAGTCTACGTTCAGCAACTGCTTCGGATAGTGACGGACTCCAATATTCTTTAGGTCTAAATTTGCTTGTAGAGTTTGTGCATATTTTTTTTAATGGAATATTCTTTTCTGCTGCTAAATTAATCTGAGTTTCAAAGTAATCATACATAGATTGAATATCAGTTGTAACAAAATAATTACTATCAAGAGCTGAGAACGCCGTATCTAGATCTGATTTATATGTGTCCCAATTGGCCCGTTTAAAATTCCGTTTTTTAGAAAAACTTGGCATGTCTCGATAGTTTAATGACATTTTGATTATAAGATGGTCACTGCCAAGATTTTCATTCAATACGCGCCACTTAGTCATCACAGCTATATCTGAAGATACAAAGCTAATATCAGGTGAAGTTTTTTGTAGTATACCATTAACCAATTTTATTCTGGTAGGATCACCATTATTAAGGGAGATGAAATTACTCTCTAGTGATGATTCTAATAACTGTGTGCCCCAGTTGTCATTCCTGTACGACCAGTTTGTATGATGCCCGTTAAAATCCCCTAAAACCAGGGCTTTTCTTGATGTTCGTGAAAATAAATTATCCCAGTCAACCGTTTCCGTACGTACTGACGACGGACAATACACACAAATAATATTCTCTAAAATTTTACAGTTCAATACTTTAATTTGAATAACTTCTATTCCTGTATTATTTAAGTTAATAGGACATACCTGAATATTAAAAGACTTACGAGCTACAATGGCCACTCCTCCATAAGAGTCATATCTATCGGTTCTATAAGTATTGTATCCACTTATATTAATAAAATCCGTATCCGAATCCAGCCAAGTTTCACATATTGCAGCGATGTCTACTTTTTCCCTATTAAGAAGCAGTTCAAAATCAGCTAATTTAGGCTTTAGGCTTTGCGAATTCCATTGAAATATATTTACTACAAAATCTTTAAATGAACTATCCATCAAATAAGTTGACAATTTTTTGGAATAATTGCTCACAGTTAAAAAAATTACAAATATATGATTTTAACTCGTGAACTAAGATTTCAAATATTGATATAATCTTATCTTCAAATTTAACTTTTGAAAAAAATATCTCCTTTGTTTTATTAACTATATATCCTATTTTTAATCCTTTTTCCAATTTCTTTTCATTTTTATTAGTTTCACATTTTTGTCGAGATTCATTTCTCATACTTTCTTGCTGCATGTGTATGGGAAAGGATTCTATATTTTGATTTCTTTTTTTATTAATCGATTTAATTTTATGGCTCATATTCACTTCATCTTTTTCTTCTTCACTAAAGTCTTCTATCAGATCTTCTTCCGAATGTTCTAAAAGTGTAAATCTGTTTTGCCTAAGCGGGGGGAATGACTTCTCCACGTTATTATTCAAATTAAATATTTCCGTTTCTTTACTATATTTTGATGCCTGGTGATAGTTTGATAAGGATTTTGTTTTTAGCAGTATATCCAAAGCATTTTTATAACTTACATTTTTTTCAGTCATGATTAGACGTATTTTTTTTTCTTTCAAGAAAATAGGACAGGTCTTGTCAAGTGACATATGTGGGCCCTTACAATTAAGACACTTAAAAGCCTGAGTTTCACAATTACTGTGCTCCTTTCCGCATTTAGGGCAAAGAATTTTATTATATGGACAAAATTTCCTGATATGACCAAACTTCCAACATGCAGAGCATTGCATTACTGAAAACATATACTTTTCAACACCGAATCTACAGCCGAAAGCATATACATATGGAGGAATCACAGAGCTTTTAAAGCATACTCGAACAGTCTCGCTGTCAACCCATTTACTTTCCAAGTTCATTCTTCTCATTCTTTTAACAGCCAGTATTTCAACTGAGCTGCTTAAAGATCCTAAAATTTCTTCTTCTTTCATTTCTAAGTCCACCCCTCTTATAATGCCGTAGGATATCACACTCTGATCTGCGAAATTCACCCGAATATCTAAGTCTTTAAGCTTCTGATTACTAAGTACCCTCTCTGCCTGTTCCTTGTTATTTAAACGAATAGAAACCTTAAATGGGTTTTTAAATTTAACATTAGATATACCTTCAATCTTTTCACTGTATAATAGTTTTGCCAAAGCCATTTGTTTTGGTAATATTTTTAGTGAGGTTAAAATTATTTCAAAACTACCCTCAGATTCCGCGCTTTCGTTAATTATACTTGTAGTATTTTCGTGAAGCATATTAGGTGAATCACTTCTTAAGAGCCTCTTTGGTTTTCTCCTCGTAACAGTTGTAAATCCCTCTTCGCTACTTTCTTCACTCTTTTCCCTTTGCCTTTTCTCAGTAGTTATATTTGAATTATTCACTAACGTATTACCATCACTCTTTGACATATTTTGCAGCGCCCTTTCACAATTTTTAATAACTATTGAATCACTTTTTTCCGAGTCCCCTTCTTCCATACTATCGTCTGCCATACTCGTATACTGTTATTAACAACGAATAGAATATTAAACCGCACACGGTACGTGTAAAGCGAATAGATATATGCGCTCGGCACAGCGTCTCGCGCGCGACTGTGAGCGAACCGTTAAATAGCATTTTTACTACATTTTTTTATACGTACGTTACTAAATTGATAATGTTTTTATCACCTTATACGTATTTAACAATTCTTTTATTGCCTGTTTTTACTTCGTTCTCTTGGTCACGACCTGAGGCTAAAATATTATACTTTTATATGTGTAAATGTTTTTTATTACATTTTTTATTATATGCATGACTAGCTGATCTACACAGCCCCAACTACGTTCGAAATTCGTATCGCGGACTTTTTTTTAACTTAAAAACGGGAACTATTCTTTTATACATTTTTTGCGAATCTTTTTAACTATTTAAGCTCTCCAAAGGTATGAATTTCTGCCGTTATTGCAAGATTTTTCATTGAGCAACTGTTGCCTCGTAGTTTAATGAAATGTAGCCTTGGATAAACGGGCTATCTAACAAAGAAAAAACATAAAAATCGGACCAGTATTTTAAGAGATTAACGCGTTCAACCAATCAATCCTAATATTTGGCTTTATAATTTAAGATTTTAGGCAAAAGCTAGTATGTAATAAAAACCATAAATTATGTGATAGTATAGTTAAATATGATAACATACTATACACTATATAACTATAACAATATCCAGAAAAATACAACGTTCATAACACGAATAACATCGTAACTTGAAATAATTGCCGCAAATAAAAACTCATACGTCCACCTCGGTAGCACTTTCTTTGTCTAACATAAAATTTAAAAGGTAATAAATGTCATTTAGATAATATTTTATCATATTTCTGGCAACATTTATTTTTATGGAAGTTACATCGAAAGACTGTTCTTTATTTTTGAATTAGAAACATGGCGGCGATTTGTAATTTTGGATTAGGTTTGTAAATAGAACGCTTGGATAACCATAGACAGTTGGTGACGCCAACGGAAGCGTTAGAAATGGGTGTGTTTATAGATCACGGTTCGTTAGGAAGTGTATTTAGTGCGTCTCGGCCCACTTATGGTAAAAGACTTTTATACCAGTCGACAAAATTTCAATAGGCGGGAAAACATACCATTTTCTCCATCTCCAACGAAAAAGAAAAGTATTTTGCAATTAATATGGTTTATGATTATTATTTAGTATGACACACTAGCAGCTAAAGAGCTGATGCCTGTGTTTCAAATTAGCTTGGAGATATGTTCGTCGAGCCTGTTCTTAAAGCAGTTTAGTGTGGGAGCCCTAACCACTCTCTCTGGAAGCCTGGTCCAGGCTGTCACAACCCGGTTAGGTAAGATATGACTCTTAGGGTTTTTCTTAGATAAATTTAGCCATAACCTCAGGGGATGTCAACAAGACATGACCAACAGTGGAAATTTGAGACCACCCGCGCATTGCGAACTCTAGTTTACCTATTTCAAGGTGTAAATATCTGAAGAAATAAATATTTTGTATAAAACAACCATAATATGTCATCACCAACACTTTTTAACTTAAATACTTATTAAACAACCATAATATGTCATCATCACCAACACTTTTTAACTTAAATACTACCCAAGTTCCACAACTGACTGAGTTGTCTTGGCGCCATTTTTTTACGTAAACCTTTTTCACGAGCTCCCGGTAGCCAAAGATAACAGGGGCAAGGAATAACTTTTTTCTTATGCTCAGAGACAACGTTTTTTAAGCTATTACAACTTTTTAAATAGATCTTGGAGTTCTGTTTTGTTTCTCTAAATGATTTGTGTTAAATTATTTTTAAATTAAATTATAAATCAAAAAACACAAAAATTTCAACCGGGAAGACGGATACCGACTATCAACATCGTGGAATCCAGTCATCAGCGGGTGTAGCCACCATCAGAAAGATGAAATAAGGCGTGCAGATGTCATAAGTGTGGTGTGTAGGGGTACCGACACTACAAGAAATCAACGCGATCTAGTGCGGGTAGACACAACCTGCACATCACGAAGGCGACGCTAAGCTCACATCAGTCTACCCGTGACCACGAGCGGTATAACCCGTTCGAAACGTCGGAAAATAGAAGGTATCGTAACCTTTAATATTATCGCGAATAAGTCCCGTTTACAGTAAAAACATGAGTATGTGTAAAAGTCGCGAAAGTTTAAAAACAGTTAAATTATTTGTTGGAAAAAATTAGCAATAGTACGGTTTTACATGTTATTGTACACTTTTTTTTAAGATGAATTGGCTGTTTGAATAAATACTTATTACTCAATGACGTAGCAACGAGTGAATTGATCTGGTATCTAGACACTTTATCACTATCGATCTCTTACGACCCACATGTTTATAAGATTTCATATGACATTTTAGTATAAATATCAAATAAAGTTAGGGACCATAGATAATATCTTTTTTATACCAACAATACTTTCTACTTTTTTTTTACTACTTTATAACATAAATTGATAATATTTTTATTATAAAACTTTTTATATACTCTTTAAATGACAAGGTGACTACAGTCATTGATACTTAGACTCCCAAAAGACGAGGTCGTTTAATATTAGTTTCGGTAACAAAAGATAAATGAAATATTATCGTTACATTGTTTGCACGTGTCACCTTCAATTTCGTCACAAATAATTCACGCTTTATGCTTTTAAAATTGACAAGTTATATGAGAGCTTAGTCATTTTATTTCGAATTATGACAGATCGAGCTAATGGCGGGTAACTTTGGCGCGAAATGGAACAAAAAAACATTTATTACTGTTATGTCGGTACTTAGATATACATTATTATTCAGTGTAATTGAGGGTAGAATGTCTTCTTCAATAAAGCAGTTGTAATCGGATCTCGGCCTTTCATTGACATAACATTGGCGCAGTCGGTAAATTAAATAAGTTTTTATAATGCCTATCGGAAAAATTGAACATTTTGTTGTGGATTCCAATAATTGGGACAGTTATGTGCGTCGGGTGAAACAATTTATAGTTTTAAATGCTATCGATGATTCACTCAAAGTGCCAACTTTGTTAACCTTAGTCGGCGGTGATTGTTACAATTTAATTTGTGATTTGTGTTCACCGGCTGAACCAGAGAAGAAAACATTTGATCAATTAGTGGCATTAGTAAAAACACACTTGGAACCTGAGAGGTCGGAGATTGCCGAACGTCATATTTTTCGGCAAAGAGTGCAGTTGCAGGGGGAAAGCATTCGCGTTTATCTTCAAAGTTTGAAACATTTGGCTAAGACCTGCAACTTTGGCACTTCGCTCGAAGAAAACCTACGTGATCAATTTGTATCAGGGTTATACAGCGAGGAGATGCGTTCAAGATTGTTTGCGGAGAAAAATATTGACTATAAACGAGCCGTGGAACTCGCTAGCGCGCTCGAGGCGGCGGAGAGGCACGCGGGCGTCGCGTGCGCTTCGGCCGGCGGGGCGGCGGTGGCGGCAGCGGACGACAACAATGGCTTGCATCGGTTCGGGAGCGGCGCGGGCGGCGGCGCCGGGCGAGCGCGGCCTGGCGGCTCGGCCGGGCCTGCGGGCTCGCCGGCGGAGGCTCGCGGCGCGCGCCCCGGTGGCGGCGCCCCGTGCGCGCGATGCGGAAAGTTTAACCATTCGGCAGCAAGGTGTCGTTTTAAAAATTACTCGTGTGATTCGTGTGGTCAAAAGGGCCACTTAAAGGTGATGTGTGTAAATAAAAATAATGTGAGTGAATATCGTGCGGATTGGCAAAAGAACAAGGTCAGTACTTTTTAAATTACACGGACTCGGAAGACGACAGTTCCAATTTTTATAATATGGTATCATCAGACGAACGCGATGGGCCGTACTATGTGAATGTAATAATAGAAAATGTATGTTGTAAGTTAGAGATTGATACCGGTAGTCAAATATCTGCCATCTCTAAAAGCTTTTATGAATGTAATTTTAAAACTTTACAAATATATAAAAAAATATTATCGTTAACATCTTATACTGGAGATTTAATTGAGACTTTGGGCTATATTGTGGTAAATGTAAGCTGTGGATCCACATCTGCAACGCTTAAACTATATGTAATTGAAAACGGAGGGCCCCCATTGATGGGACGTACTTGGATTAAAAAATTAAATTTAGCATTTATTCAATGTCACAATATGGCCAAAAGTGAAACTAATGTAGCAAATTTATTGAAAACTGAATTTCCAGCGGTATTTGCAGACGGTTTAGGAACTTTTAAATCTCGTATACGTTTACATTTAAAAGCCAATAATCCGGTATTTGTAAAAGCGCGGGCCCTGCCGCAGGCCCTGCGCACGCGTGTCGAAGCGGAGCTCGATCGTTTGCAGCGAGAAGGAGTTATTTACAAAGTAGAACGATCTGACTATGGAACGCCAATAGTACCTATTATAAAATCAGACGGGGGAATTCGCATCTGTGGCGATTATAAAATAACAATTAATCCATTATTAAAAGATTTCCATTACCCACTACCGCGGATAGAAGACTTGTTTGCTACCTTAGGTGGGGGTGAACAATACACTAAGCTCGATTTGTCTAACGCGTTTCAGCAATGTATGTTAGAAGAAGAGTCGCAACCAATGACCGCGATAACAACGCATATAGGCACTTTTGTGTATAGACGTGTACCGTTCGGAATTAAGTGTATTCCAGAAAATTTTCAGAAGATAATGGAAGAAACGTTGAGTGGTTTACCGTCTACGGCGGTCTTCGCTGACGATATCTGTGTTACAGGTAAAGACAGGACCACTCACTTAGCTAATTTAAGGTCAGTGTTGCAACGACTCAAAGAAAACGGGCTCCGAATAAATTTCAAAAAATGTCAATTCTTTAAGGATAGTGTAACGTATCTCGGTTACAAGATTGATAAACATGGCCTACACACGGACACAAAGAAAATAGAAGCTATCGTTTCAGCACCTCGTCCTAGTAATACTACACAATTAAAAAGCTTTATGGGGTTAGTAAATTTCTATGCAAAATTTTGCGCAAATTTAAGTGATATTTTGAAACCCCTGTATCATTTACTAAAAAAAAATGTAAAATGGGAGTGGACAGTAAATTGTGACAGAGCTTTTAATAAAATTAAACAAGTATTAAGTAGTGCTCCAGTGTTGGCTCACTTCAACCCGTCTTTGCCGCTGATATTGGCCGTGGACAGCAGCTCGTACGGGCTGGGCGCGGTGCTGCTGCAACGTCAGCCCGACGGCGCCGAGCGCCCGGTGTGCTGCGCCTCTCGCACGCTCACACAGGCAGAGTGTAATTACTCGCAGTTGGACAAAGAGGCTTTGGCGATAGTGTTCGGTGTAACCAAGCACTATCAATATTTATACGGACGACACTTCACATTGAGAAGTGACCACAAGCCGCTTAGTTACATCTTTGGAAAAAATAAAGGCATTCCAATGACTGCTGCGAGTAGATTGCAGCGTTATGCAGTTTTGTTAGGTGCATTCGATTTTAATATAGAATATGTGAAGTCGTCACAAAATTGTCAAGCTGACGCATTATCCCGTCTTCCTTTGAACTCGACGGGCACTCGAGTTAAAAGCGAGAACAGGGCGGGTAGCTATCTTAATTACGTGCAGAAACATTTTCCACTCAGTTTTATCGATATAAAAACTGAAACAGCGAAAGATCAACTGCTTAGCAAAATCTATGGTTATGTAATGTTTGGATGGCCTCAAAATTGTAATAATATCTCAGAGAAGGCTTATTTTATGCGTAAAGATAGTATTCACATAGATCAGGGATGTTTAATTTGGGGTTACAGGATTATAGTACCGAACGCGTTACGAAATATGGTGTTAAAAGAGATACATGACGGTCATCCCGGTATTGTTAAAATGAAGCAAATAGCGCGCATTTATGTATGGTGGGATAACTTAGACACAGATATCGAACGCACGGCCCGTGAGTGCAGCGCGTGCGAGTCGCAGCGCCCCGCGCCGCCGCCTGCGCCCCTGCACTCCTGGCCGTGGCCGGTGGAGCCGTGGTCACGATTAAATATCGATTTTTTAGGACCGTTCAATAATAAGTATTATTTGATAGTTATAGATGCACATTCTAAGTGGATCGAAGTGGATAAAGTGAGTAGTACCTCAGCGTCCATAGTAATAGATTGTCTAAGAAAAATGTTTGCTCGTTTTGGCTTGCCTAAACGAATAATAAGCGACAACGGACCACCATTTTCTTCAGCAGAATTCGCGTTTTATTTAAAGAAAAATGGAATCAAACACACTTTAATAGCACCATATCACCCAGCGAGTAACGGCGCGGCGGAAAACGCCGTACGTTCGATAAAAAGAGTACTTAAAAAAGCACAAATCGAAAATGAAAATGAGAGTTCAGCCTTGAGCAGATTTTTGTTTACATACAGAAATACCGAGCAAAGCACTACAGGACGTGAACCAGCAGTGGCGATGTTTGGCCGTCGGTTACGTGGGAGACTGGACTTGCTTAGACCCGATACTGGTGAGCGGGTGCGTGAACGTCAGGACGCCCAGGAGCGGCGCCGCGCCAATGCCCTGTTGAGGGAGGCAGTCGTAGGGGATACGGTGCTCATTCGAAATTATGCTAAACACAACCAAAAGTGGACAGAAGGGGTAGTGATAGATAGACCTAGTCCAGTGTCTTATAGGGTGCGTTCTCGCGATGGTCAAATACACAAACGTCATGTAGATCAATTATTAAAAACTAACCGTAAGTCTAGGTATTCAATGTCAGCTACGCAAAATGAATCTATGTTAGATAAGAGTTTAGAGTCAAAGCGGAGTGACGAGAACATACATGAACCGGTGGACGAGTGGGAGTTAGCGGAAGAGGAATTAAACGGTAATAGTCCTCGCGCGCGGGCCCCGGCTGCATCGTCGCCGCAGCCTCAGTCGCCTAGATCGCCGGCAGAGGTTCGAGCTCCGCGTAAGGCTGCGTTAAGTTGCATTGAAAAGATAAGAAACATAAAGCAATAACAAATCTGGAAATTTGGTCATTAAATATTAGGTACCTATAACTACTTAATTTGTAAGTTTATAAAGTGTAAGTTTTAAATCTTTAGCCCTGTGATTGACTGTATTTAGATTAAGTATCATAGTATATTAGTCTTTGTATAATTAACGAGTTATTATTATTATAGGGAGGAAGTGTTATGTCGGTACTTAGATATACATTATTATTCAGTGTAATTGAGGGTAGAATGTCTTCTTCAATAAAGCAGTTGTAATCGGATCTCGGCCTTTCATTGACATAACAATTACTAGCTGAGTCCCACGGTATTAAGCCCGGTTATTGTTACCAATCGCGAGTAACGCCGCAGAGCGAAGCTAGTCTTACAAAATTAGCCTAAGTTACTCCCTGTGTCATCAACCATCTGCCAGTGAAAGTCCCGTCAAAATTGGTCCAACCGTTAAAGAGACTATACAAAATTTATTTGTAAACCCTGCCCGGACGCTCACTAAACTAGAACAAATCCGCGAAAATCCGTACGAATGGCAGCCCTACATTTGGTATTACAATATCTACTTTGACCGGGAGTTACCAGCTCCAAGGCCATCCTGGTTTATTTCCCAGGGTCGCATGAAGCATCCTGTCAATTATACATATTACATTATCGCGTAATATAGTCATTAACTGGCAGTCCCGTGGCATTACCCACAGTTATTGTAAATAACTGGTAATGATAATCTCTGAACGACTGGACCGAACTGGCGAGACTCACTGGCAGATAATTGATGAAATAAGGGAGTATCTTAGGCTAATTTTTCTTTGGACCGGTCCGCGACTCGAGTTTTAGAACAAAAAGCGCGGGTAGGCTAGCTAACAATATATACGAATTAACATTATCATATTAACTCGCTTATAAAATTCCATGACCGTAAAGTTACTAATGCTCTCAATAACTCATAACATTACACATAAAAAGTATACCAACAATTTTATACGCAAGTTTTTCATTTTATAATGCCAATGGACATCGCCCGCGGGGAGCGTTGCCCAGCGTGACATAAGAAGCACGAAATTATTTGACGTACGCGCCATAGAGTTACAATTTCTTTTTTTTTTTCGACGCTATCCCAAGGCAACAATCACTACGAGTTCTATCTCCGGTGGATCTTGTTCTTGTACATATTCAAACTGGTTTCCGGTATTATTTTTAAATCCTTCTACGATAGAAGCTCTCACTCTTTTGTGTAGCGCTGTCTCTGTTGCACACTGCACTGTGCTTTCGTTAAGATGAGTTCAGACTGACCAAGGATAATTATGTCTTTTTTAATCTTTGGCTTTTGAAAATTAAAATTTACACTACCTTGCGCTTAAACCTCTGCAGTGAATTTGAAAGTTTAGTATAGAGATGCCTTGATTCCTGAGGAAGGTCATTGATACTTTTTACAGAGTTAACCGATACAAACGCCTATTTTATCATGTAATTCCGTGTGGTGACGGATTAAGAATACAGAGTGTCACCACCCCTATTCATCCCGCGGGTGTCGTAAAAGGCGACTAAGGGATAAACTACGCAAGACAACATTGATGCAAAGAAAAGGAAAACTTGAAACCAACCCTATACCAACCCGTCTGGCCAGTGTGGTATAGTAGGGCAAAACCTCCTTTCTAAGGAGAGGCCTATGTTTAGCAGTGGACTGTTGAAGGCTGTTGATGATGATGACCTATTTTATAATATTTTGCTTCGCGATTAACTCAAACATAGCACCGATTTAAATAAAATTTTGTACCTGGATAGTCTAAAGCCTGAGAAAGGACATAGGCTACTTGTTACCCACATAATCGACCTAGTCGCAGACGGAGTCGGGTGCGAAAGCTAGTCCTTACCAATATAATAAATGCGAAATAACTGTCCGTCGTGATTTCACGCGAAAACTACTGAATCGATTTAAATAAAATTTGGTACACACAGTCAGATAGTACAGAGCCTGAGAAAGGAGTGAAAGGACATGTTATATTTTACCGCGATATTCGTCATACACATGAGCGGAGAGTATTTTATAACATCCTTAAAGCCATGACCGTACAGTAAACCAGTGTTCTGTTTTTTTTTTCAAATTGGGGGAAGCCGACATGAGGATACACATTCAAATCTATTGACTAGACAGGTGTCTGCTTCCTTCAGGTTACCTGTAAGGTTACCTTCTTGCTTGCTTGTTACATAAAAAAAAAACACCCTACAAAAGTCGGTTGCTAACAAACAGTGTGGGTCACCATACTGAATTGTCCACCTTCGTTATAAGGCAGGTGAAAATCATTATTCTGATTGCCTCGGTCTCACAATGGTAATGTATGTGTGATCCACAAAAATGTTTTTCTTAGTCTGGGTGTACAATAATATAAAAGAGTGAACAGCAAATCCAAGGCATTCCTATTACTTAAATCGCGTTTAATCTAATGAATTAAAACTACTTTAAACCGTCACAAAACAGGACTTTTTTTTAATCTACACCGCAAGTGTGTATTCACCCTAATACGGTCATACATAATGCTTTAATAGTTCAATAAGATGAAAGAGCGTTTTAATAACGTCCAGTGATCTCCGGTAATGAGATAAGCACAGCATCCTGCCGTCTAGAGCCGTTTCTCAAGACATTTGCGGGTTTTTTGTCGAATTTACCTCATAATTTTAGAGTTGGCTAATCTAGTTTGAAAGAAAACCGTTTTAGAACGAGAAAAGAGTTCATTTTAATTTTTTAATAAATTTATTATTAACATATATGTAGGTATGTTATATGTATACTAGATGCGTTCTGCGGTTATTGTTGTACACTGTGAGTAACGCCGCGGAACGAAGCTAGTCTAAAAAAAACTAGCACTCTTTATCTCATCACCTATCTGACAGTGAAAGTCCCCTCAAACGATCCAGACGTGTCTGATTATCCGGAATAAACAGACGGAGAACAAAAAATAAAAAAAATGTTTTTTTGCTATAAGTACCGTATATACTATCACATGTATATACGGTACGGTAAGGTAAAAACTGTTATTTTGATATTACATAAACACACTTCAATTGGATGTTAGTAATAAAAAAAACATGTAACAAATTACCGATTAAATACATCAAAGTAAACTTTCTAGCAACCACTAAAAAGATACATTATATATTTGAATACATACATACAGTATTGAAACAAAAAACTATTTTAAAATTGTCTGTGGAACTTGAATAAAACCACTTGAAAGTAAAACCTTAAAAGTAACGTAAACTGATGCTTTACGCAACGGCCATATCAAAGTGTTACCATCTTATAAATGTGGTTACTGTCTACTATGGCCACACTTTATCCACGGTTCGTTTACAGAAAACATTTGCAACGTAAACTTTACACTTACGTAATAATTGAATTAATTTTACACACTATTCTTTGTTTGAAGGACAAGAATATTCTCTGATACAATTTTTTAAAATTCTCAAATTGACTACCTACAAATTAAACTATTTTTGTTACTTTTTTTAAATTTTATTGTTAAAAAAAAACAAAAAGTTGCTTATTAGTTAAATTTATATTTGTTACCCATTTGTTTCCTTTTTTTTTTACAAAATATGTTTAATTCTAAGACCCTAGTAAAAAAATATAATACACAGAAATATAATATCAGGCAACAAGAATTCATGATAACCAATATCTAAAGGTACCTGGATATTTTTTACAAAGGAACAAAAGCTCATTTCACGAGAATATCCGAACAAGTAAATAGGCACTACGATGGTAATACCTTTGCTCGTCCGTAACATCGTCTTCAAAGTTAGCGCGGGCATTTCTTTAAATATTTTTTATCTACATTTCCGTGAAGTGTTCAAAAAACTATTTATGTATATAATAAAACCTCGCATATTTTTGGTGATTTATTCTTTTAAGGATTTTATTTAACCTGTACTTATTGCCTTTTCAATTTGTCACAATATTACTTAAATAGGGTAAGTTTCAATATTTCTCATAAACTTTAATGAAATAGGCATTGTGGTATATTAATCTTGACACGACAATGTGCTATTGAAAAATTTCTAGTTATTTAAGTATTTTACTTAAGCACTAATATTTTTTGTAACGTAAGTAAATTTTATCAAAAAGCAACAACACCTAATCTAACTTTTTAACATATAAGAAAAAATAAAAATAAGTAGAAACCTCTGACTAAAATTACAGCTTAAACAATGGAATGTTAACGTACAAAACATAACAATGTAGTAAATATGATAAAGAAACAAAAAACAATACATAATTATATTAGATTTGGAGGTCGAAAATTATTCATTAAAACATGGACATTTCATAAAATAAAGTTTAAAACAAACAGTCTCTTCAATGTTCCTACATCGGGATGATTTAATTTATATCGTGGATTCTTGATAGCAGTGGTACTTTTGTTCAAATTTGAATGGGACCAAATGGGCAAGTATAATCTTCAAAATGCATTTATACTTTTTAATATTGATACTACGTTATACATAATTTCAATTTTAAAAAGTGGCCCATTTTTGTTATTTTTCTGGATGAAGACTATCTGTGTACCAAATTTTATTAAAATCGGTTCAGTAGGTAGAGTAAAATCGCGACAGACAGACAAACAGAGTTATTTTCGCATTTATTATTAGTAGCGATAACTTAAACATCTGCTAAAAAGTTTATTTATAAATTGCATGTCTGAAGTCGTACACTTATAGCCACGGCTTAGATAGTTCTCCCGCTAATTTTAAATTAAGAACTTTAATTCGTAGTGGTTGGCGCGCTTAACTGTCAGGACAAAATGGCGGCCAAAATTTATTTCAAATAATAAGTGTAACGGGGCTATAAAAAAAACGAGATTAAAAGAACTAATTTGGTTCTAGTCTACTATGAGTAGTCAGGTTTTTTTTGTAGATTTTATATTTGAACTGACTCGAGTCGAATCCGTGAGCCGCAGTTATCTTTGAAAGTCGCAAGTAACGATGTGCGGCGAGTTATTCTAAAAAAAATATCCTATATTACTCCTTAAATCGTCACCTATCTACCAGTATAAATTCTGTCATAATTGGTACAGCCGTTCAAGAGATTAGTCGGAACTAACAGACACTTCAATTTTATTTATTACGTAGATATATAAACTGGCAACCCTTTGTCTAAAGGCAGGGAGTGTCCAATGCCCGCCATTTTACGGTACGACGAAGCGAACTATGTAATTTCTAAGGTTCTTGCCTAACCCTTTTTACATACTTCACTGCCTCAATCGTCTCACTAGTTTAAAGACCTGACTTTGCCTTTTTTCAGGGTATGTTCTATTAATATTTAAGCCTACCAAAGATACTACTCTGCCTGATGGAAAGCAATCCTAGATTACGGGTCACCATTCTCACTGTGAGTGTACACAGACCCATATAATGGCGGCCTGGTCAGATGTTTCTGGATCATTGTCCCGACATTGTCTGGAGAATGATGGAAATGATTGGGCCTCCAGTCTCACACTCACCAACGAAATACGACAGCAAGAATGCTGTCATTATTAGGTTGTTGTTCACGTTTTTGAATATCGACTTGACGATAGACCCTACACCTGGTCCTTTGGTAACCATTTTCATGGTAAGTATTGTTCAAAACTTTTTAAATTATCTGTAGATTTGATTACTTTAGAAGGATGGTTATGTACTCGTATAAATGAGTCCGAGCCGCTGAGTGAAGTTAGTGTAAAAAAATATTAAATTACTCCTAATGTCATCAGCTTTCTGCCAATGATAGTCCCGTCAAAGTCGGTTCAGTCGTTTCAGAGATTTATATGAAAGATGGCTTGATAGTCGAATTTTGTCTGATGATAAATATATATTGTTAGATTTCGATGGCCAGTGTAACTTGATCTCTGAAATTTACTTCTGATCTCAACTGAGCCCGAGTATTTTTTTTTACTATATCCGATTTACAAATCACCCGGTAACCGAAGTCGTAATATTTTATGTCTAGAAACAATTTACCTAAATTCATAAATATACCCAAAGGATACGAAGTACTTTGCAAAGCTATTCCAAATACCTAGTATTTAAAAAAAGCCTACCCACCATCTAATAAATAAAGAAAATAGTTAAATAGCAGCACCTTAATGGTAGAAACTACTGTATCTTATCTGTTTATATACATACAGTTAGTAATACAATAGTTTAAAACATGTATCTACAGTAAAATGTTGAAAATTAAACGGAACGAGGATAATAAAATCAATTAATCAATAAAAGCCCGCGCTATTTTGACAACCTTCCACAGGTAAAAAAAAAAACTATCCTAAGCAGTTGGGTCAAAAAGGATCGCCTTTAATATCAGATACATAAAAAAAAACGATTTGACAACCTATACTTTTATCTAAGAGTTTGGATGGTTGAATACCTATTGTAATAAATAATTTTACACGATGGGAGTATTAAAGATAATTGTAAGGTAGAAGTTTTATAAGCGAACTCGGCAAGGTACGTACCTACTTGGAGAAAGTAAGCAGTATCGCTTCTAGAACAAGACTTCTTGGTACTTTCACCAATTTTATTTCTGCAATGTACTTAAATCACTTTATGATAATAACTATACTATATATATCACTAATAATGTCCGCTTTTTAATGCACAAATATTTCAGCAAATACTTTTGCCAATGGCCGACACGTCATAAGAACAGATAAAAAAAGTACCCACCTTCAAGGTTTCAATTGGCCTAAGATTTTATATTTTTAAATTTAGAACGACATACAAATAAAAAAATTGCCAAGTTTTAATTCAAATTCCGAATAAAATGGGTGTATTATAAATTTGCATGAAATTAAATGTTATGACTCGCAAAAGGCTAGTAGTAAGAAGAAAAGATATAATACGGAGGGTCTTCGTAAAGCATTCTAATAAGCCGTAGTATTCGACCCAGTTGTGCCTTTGTGTAAACCGATACAAATGTATTGAGGTCTGATTACACTCCACTTGGCCAGACTGAGCCAGTGAACCATCAACCTTTTATACAGTTAAGAATTAGACACTCCTCTATCTAAATCTGCCTAAATATAGCAAACTTAATCCATAAATATTCATTAAAGTTATTTTTTTCATCTTAGCTATATCAGAATGCGGAAGAGTGACTCAGATAGCAGTCGTCCTACCGTCAAATATATGCAAATGGTACCCACATACTAACAAGAAATCATGTTAAAAAGAGTATTAAATAAGACTAAGTACAAAGCAAATAAATATAGATTAATGTATGGTTGTACAACAGCATTCCAACTGAATGAGTAACTTTTAAAACCTAACGAATATGAAACAAGTACAATTTAGTTCTATTCCACATTTAAAAAAAAACAGGTAGTATCCCACCGGCATTTTGACACCTGTTTTTTTTAAAAAAAAAACCGTTACCAAGAAACGCAATGATAACAAATAAATTATTATCTGTATTTTGATTACCTCAATTGATAGCGCGGAGATCCGATTACTCACAAAACACAGTAAAAGTATTTTATAAAACACATACAAGTTGTTATTTGAACTTTAAAAAGTGTATTTAATGGTTGAACAACGCACTCTGCGCCCACGCCACACCTTAGGCACTTTCCAACCGGTTTTGTATGTAACCACGTAAAAGTAATCACGACCCGCTAGCGCCAACCGACACGAACACACTCCACGACCGACACAATGGAACTGAGTGTACCAAAAAGGCGTACGATGTTGCCAGCGCAGTGGTACGAAAAAGGACACAGGGAAATAATGCATTTTGAATAATTATGCTGTTCTCATTTGAAAGGAAAGTTAATGAAGACTAAAATGTTATGAATATCGTGACTTGAATTTTCATAATAAAAGAGAGTTTTAAAGTTCAAATTATGTGGAATTGATTAGTCTTGTTTTCTTTTAATTATATATTTACGTTTGATTATGCATGAAATAAGTTGTATTAATTTTAAGAGTTGAACTAATAAAAGACTAACTTTCTTGAGATAAAAACCTATTTAATTTTAGCCATGATATTAACAGTATTATAGGCAGCGTTGTATACATTAATAGCTTTATTAGTTTTTCTATCTGCTTATTACTTTATGGTTATTATTTATTAAAAACTTTGTGTAAATGTCAGGTATCGCAGTAAAAAGTAGCCTATGTCCTTTCTCTGGCTTTAAACTATCTGTGTACCAAATTTAATTAAAATCAGTTCAGAGTTAACTACTTTAACATTTACAATATTAGTAAGAATTACTTCGACAATTTCACGAATGATTAGAAAGGATTTACTGTTAGATATCTGCTTATTTATAATTTGTATAGGACTCATTTCTAGAAATTGACATAGTTAAGTCTAGGAATTGACTTAGTTTGTTGACAACGATTTTGATTAAGGGGTTTTGTGATATGCGCAACCTTTGTGAATTCAAGTGTTAAAACGTTTTTCATAAACGATAACTTATTATGATTACCTTAAAACTTGCAAAAAACAATAGGCTATGATTTTTAAAATTATCTCATTGTAAATAACATTTTTTTATTTCGATGTACGTAAAATAAATTACAAATGGAAATATTTATTCAAAAATAATTATATTAAGAAAACGATTACACACACTATTATCAAATTCAAAAATGACATTTAAAAAGTACTTTTCAAAAACGTACAATTCCCTTCTACATTTGAACTGGCAACTCTTCCATACAACTTTCATTGTGCACTCGGCCACCTCCGTCGGAGTTCGTTTAAGTTCGGTTTTACGGTTCAGGGCTCCAACGGTCAGTTTTACAAAAGAAAATAAAAGTAATTTTGTTTTTTTGTGTTACTATTAAAGGCGGCTCTTCCTTACTGTTTTAGATCGCAGGTAACGCTCTACATAAACTCTTAGCACTCATTTTATTATTACACAGACCATAGACTCTATTTTTTTTTCCCGACTACGACGAAGCAAATAAAGGAAGGCTATTTTGGCAGTTTGAATACCTGTGTTTGTATGTACTACTATAGCGCCTTAACTGGTGACCCGATTTTAATAATAATAATAAGTATTATTAAATCTGAAAACGGTTTACAAGTATTTTAAAAATTCAAAATGTTCTAACAGTATGACTGCCTTGTTGGTCTAGTGTGCGTATGCAGCTGCTGATCAAGAGGTCTCGGGTTCGATTCCCGGGTCATACCAAATACTTGTGTGATCCACAAAATAAACATTGGTTTCGGAGTCTGGGTGTTTTTTATGTATATTAAGTATTTACAAAAAAAAAATATGTTTATGTATTTATATCAGTTGTCTAGTACCCATAACACAAGCTCTGCTTAGTTTGGGACTAGATGGCGTTGTCTGTAAGATGTCTGAAATATTTATTTATTTAAGTATGAGCGATTTATCGATGGCACCTGTACTAATGCAAGCATTGTATCACAGGTGCCAGCGCTTTCAAATTGATTTCTTCTTTTAACTAACAAAAATAAATGATATTATGATGTATTAAAAAAAAATACAAATTCAATTTACCCTATTTGATAAGAGTCCGTGTGGTGACGGATTAAGAATACAAAGCGTCACCACCCCTATTCATTCCATGGGTGTCGTAAGAGGCGACTAAAGGAACAAAATAAGCAGCTAACGTCACTGCGAAGAGAAGGAAAACTTGAAACAAACCCTTTACCAACCCGTCTGGTCAGCGTGGTATAGTAGGCCAAAACCTCCTTTCTAAGGAGAGGCTTATGTCCAGCAGTGGACTGTTAAAGGCTGTGGATGATGATGATGATGTAGATTTAATGAATTAGGTATCAATAGATTGTTAATAATAGCCCGGGTGACATGGGTATTTGATTATGTTTTAACTACATAACTATGTATTTGTTGAAATTCTAAACGATCAGTCTACAATGAACAGTTGCAGTGACAACACGCATTTTTAATTCAAGTTCATACAGTCCAAACAAAAGTGAACCTTATCACCCAAACAATGGGCTTCAAATTTTTTATCAAACACCAGCCAGCCCAGTAGCGTGATTTTATATAGTAGAAACAATTTGGTTCAACATAAAACAGGTCAAATTAAATCAAATCAAATCATTTATTCTGCAATTAGGTTACATGAACACTTTTGCAAGTAAAACTTTTTTTGAGCAGATGAGTTCGGCCTTTCCTAACTGGACTAGCCCTGAGAAGAAAGGACGAAACAAACTCAGGGATCACAGTCTCTTTTAAAGTCCAGACAATATTCTTAAATGCAAAAGACATATATAAAAGCGATAATTACAATTATGTCACAACTATAATAATTTAAAAAATGTCAACAATAGCAACAAATTAAAGATTTTTTTTTAAAATATGTAATGTAAATTTAACTATAAATTATCGTCATATCAACATAAATTTAAACATTCAAAATAAACAGCATGTGCAGAATGGGCAGCTCAATCCCAGGCGGTTTGATCATCAATATATTCTGCTATGGTATAATACCCCTTTGCGGATAACTTAGATTTAATGGTATTCTTAAATTTCCGTAATGGCAAATTTCTAATAGCAATAGGGAGTTTGTTGTAGAAACGTATACATTGTCCCATGAACGAGTTGCCTACTCTGTGGAGACGGGTGACGTGAACACAAAGATTATGTTTGTTTCTGGTATTTACCGAATGAACATCACTGAGTTTAGGAAACTTTGCTAAATTTCTTTGAACATAAATTAAATTTTCGTATATATATTGTGAAGATACAGTCAGAATATTTATCTCTTTAAATTTGGAGCGGAGAGAAACTCGAGGGCCTAATTTATAAATGGCTCGCACGGCACGTTTTTGTAAGACAAATATGGCATTAATATCTGCACAGTTACCCCAGAGTAGGATACCATAAGTCATTGTGAGTCAATCTTACAGGTTATTGTGAGTCAACCTTCTAAGGAAGACATGCTGTCGAGGATTTCTCTATGGTTCCGTAGTTCATGACTCGGAACCCTTATAGATTCGTCATATTGTCCGTCCGTCTATCCGTCCTTGACTTACCGTCCAAACGGTTAGTGCTAGAAAGATGAAACTTTGCATGAATATGTGTTGTTATTACTCCGACAAAGTGGTACAATAAAATATGTCCCCTACTTATAAAGTAGGGATTACTTTTTTTCTCGCATCTACCCCATCGTCTGGGGTGTCATTAGATAAGTCTTTTAAAAACATTGTGAAGATTCTAAAACTATTTTTCGATTTAGGTATCCGTTTGCGAGTTATTCAACTTTAAAGTAAATTTTATTAAAACAAAGCGTCCACCCCCACCCCCTCTCTGAAAGTTAACGGCTGGCTCAAAAATTTGAAAAAAATCGTGATAGTAATCCATATATTGAACTTTCAAGGAAAACTATAGCGGCTTTAATAACTTTTTTCTTTCAAGAGTTATAGGAGCCTAACTTGTAAAATGTGAGTGCATTTTCTCATTTTCTTGGAAAACTTCGGACAAAAATAAAGAAATATTAGGTAAACATAACAATTATCTGTTGCACACGATTTGAAATCTACTTACTATCACTGGTGACTACGGACCCCTATTCTATGCGTGGCCTGATACGCACTTGGCCAATTTATTATATTAGAACTTATAAAGAGGAAATATTCTCTCATAAATTATTTTAACGAATCTCTAATCATTTACGCAGCGCACGCAATGGAAGTTTTAAAAATCGGCCAAGTGCGAGTCGGACTCGCCCGTGAAGGGTTCCGTATCAACAAGTAACAATATATAAAAGTTCTTGTAGTTCGTTGATTAAATGAAAGGTAAATTGCTGTTTACGCTTTATGACATATTAAAAAAAAAACTACTTACTAGATCTCGTTCAAACCAATTTTCGTTGATAGTTTATATGGTAATGTACAACATATACTTTTTTTAGTTTTATCACTCTCTTATTTTAGAAGTTAGAGGGGGGTGGGGACACACATTTTTCCACTTTGGAAGTGTCTCTCGCGCAAACTATTCAGTTTAGAAAAAAATGATATTAGAAACCTCAACATCATTTTTGAACACCTATCCATAGTAACACGTATGAGTTTGATGAAAAAATTTTTTTTGAGTTTCAGTTCCAAGTATGGGGACCCCCAAAATGTATTGTTTTTTGTCCATGTTTATGTGAAAATCTTCATGCGGTTCACAGATTACATCTACTTGCCAAATTTCAACAGTATAGCTCTTGTAGTTTCGGAAAAAAGTGGCTGTGACATACGGACGGACAGACAGACAGACAGACAGACAGACTTGACGAATCTATATTTTTGCCATTTGGCACCGGAACCCTAAAAAGGAATATTTTTCTCCCTTTTTTAAGACGTTCATGGTATTATGCCACAAACGGTCTGTCATTCAAGTACTGGCCGTGCCATCGTTGCTTACCTTCAGCGATTGTTTCTAATTTCTTAATAACTTTATGCACTTTTGTACATCTGTGGACTAAACTTATGGCTTGTCAACATCCGACCTGGTGCTGGCTGACGGGCGCTCCGCAGCGTCCCCACCCTTCGGAGCTCGACCTCGCTTAGCACAGGTCATCATACTGGACCAGACCCGGACGTTGCTAGCAGGATTTCGTTGGTTAAGCCCTCCCCCCTCCCCCCTCCCTCCGGACTAACATCCTGGGACTATTATCAGGCTAAGTCGGACCAAACCCAGTGATCCGTCTGTAGTTGCAGGCGGCGCGGAAAACTACTTTAGCAGACCTAACGCCTGGATAAGTTACCCCGAGACCCTATTTAGGGTTTGCGAGAAGAACCACATGGAAAATGCTTATGGCTTTTTTTGCCAGACAACCTTAGGGTGGCGTAGAAATCTTGTAAGGTAGGCGCACTTAAGTTACATTACAAAATTACCTTTTTTTCGTGTACAAAATCCTCACGGACCGTCATCCTGCCGGGGTTTTCGATTCGGTGGGGTGGTGTGTCCACTAAAAACCACACGGTGTGACCTCTTTGCGATTCTCTTTTAGGAGGAGGAGGAGTCCAGGGTAAGATCCGCTCCTGATGCGGGCACCGTCTCATTACAAGATCACCTAGGGCAACTTGGCTTTAAGCAACTCTGTGAGGCTAGTTGCTAATAAATATGTCTACTTTTCAAGAAAGTTTTAAGACTTAACTACATTGTTACAGCAAGATAATAAGCAAATTTTAAGTACCAAGCATATTGCGGTGGATTGTCACCGCAAATTACAGATTGGCCGGTCATTTTGACAAACTTTCTACTTGACATTCTAAAAATTTGTTAATTGGTGTAAGTACTTTATACTTTATTATGCATTTAGGGGAAAATGTTCAATTCATATTAAATACAGATGCTTCAATTTTATTTATTTGTGTAGATGTTTAGAATCATCATCAACAGCCTGTAACAGACTACTGCTGACATAGGCCTCTCTTAGAAAGGAGGTTTTGGCCTACTATACCACGCTGGCCAGACGGGTTGGTTTCAAGTTTTCCTTCTCTTTGCAGTGATGTTGTCTTGCGTAGTTTATCCCTTAGTCGCCTTTTACGACACCCGTGGGATGAATAGGGGTGGTGACACTCTGTATTCATAATCCGTCACTACACGAACACGGATTGATGATTCATACAAGGGTTTTAGTAATGTAGTGGTATTTACTTCATTAACAATGAATTCGTTATGACGTTATGTCCCACTGCTGGGCTCTCAGGAGAGGTTTAAGGCCATACGTCCCCACGCTAGCCGAGTGCGTTTTAAATCTTGCCATTGGATGTTTTTAAGCCGCCCGAAGGCCTCCAGCTAAGCGTAGCTTAAATTTCACTTAAATCTTTTCAAAAGTTTTAGCGTTATACATACAGACGGACAGTCAGAGTAACTTTCGCGTTAGTAATATTAGTAATGATTGATCAAAAGCAGAAAGGCGAGTTGGGCATAAAACCATGGGAAAGTACAACATTCAATAGGTTGTATTACCACTATAACTGATTCTTAGTAATTTTTCATAGGTAATTATTTAGAAAGAGAAAGTTGTGTCTATGGTATACCGCGTAAAGGAACGCTCCATTGTCTATGACTAGATGTATAAGCGATAGAAACTGGCATGGTATAGTATATATATATATGGTATAGTAGGCCAAAACCTCCTTTCTAAGGAGAGGTCTATGTCCAACAGTGGACTGTTGAAGGTTGTTGATGTATGAATCATCATTGTCAATCAAAGTGGCCTATAAACAACATATTTATAAAACTATTATTATTAAAATATTTCTATAAGATTTTCCTCCATAGTAGACTAGACTATCATTCGTTACGTTATTTGTGGTTTATGGTAAGTACAACAACAAATCTAAGTTAATAACAGCATAACAAATGATTCATAGTCTTTTTTTATATGTATCTAGGTATATATGTACTAATATCACAGAATACATAATAGTACTGGTACAGAAGACTCACTCCAAGAAGTGAATTAAAGAAATAGGGACCCTTGGTGTCAAAAGATTAAGTTCAATTCAGATCGCACAGCGCCGAAGCACCTACGATTATATTTACCTACAATTGCGTCTCTTTCTATTATGTAACTCTTACCTGTTCTGACGATATGTCTATTCGCCCGGCAAGCCTGCCCGGGCAGGCAAATGCCGACTATACCTAAACTGCGGAGTGACACCCCCCTGCTATTATTATAAAGTTGAATAATTTTTTTGTTTGAAAGTTTAAGAAAACTGGAGTAGAATCAGTGCCGACTTCCACATACCACGAAAAACATACAACAGCGCCATCTACCGACGAAACACGGAACTACGGAGTAATAAATCCTGAATCGCGATAAAGAAATTACTAATTTGCAAATAGAAAATCGCCTAACATCAACTGTTGGACATGATCACCTTTCCTGGTCGGACTCCCTTTGTGTTGGAGTGGCAGTCTTGCCCTCACTAAGGAAACACGACATCATAAATACTGTCATGTTTAGGTGGGTCCTTTGTGTGAGGGTAGTACTACCCAGATCGAGCCGGCCCATTCGTTCTGAAATCAGCGTGGCTCTTCTATCTTGAAAAACTCTGACAAAAACTCTGTGGACTTTACGTTTGCCGAGACGCGGGCTTAGGCGCTTGATAATGAAAGTATGTATTTTCTGTCCCCGTGAGTGGAAATACTGATCGAGTGCAATGTCTGTTGTTCCAATTTTATCAATGCGAGTGTTCACGATCTCCCACGGCGTGCCCGAAACTTTTGCTGTACTAAATGTGAACGATTTGCTCGTGTTTCGGTCTTGGTGCAAGTTATAAGCGATAAACGGTTGTTAAATCTATACACGTAAATATAATTGAAGTATCTGTATGTAGTATCAAATAAAGAGTTTTTCAGTATATAATATAGTAGTTACATCAATAAAGCGTTTTTCAAACATTTTGTCTGTTTGTTCTGGGTAATCTCTGGAATGGCTGGAATGATTTCAACGGGACTTTTACTGATCATTTAAAGATAAGTAATAAATAAATATTTCGGACATCTTATACACAACGTCATCTAGTCCCAAATTAAGCAGAGCTTGTGTTATGGGTAATAAACAACTGATATAAATACATAAAAAAAATTTTTTTTGTAAATACATACATATTTATACATAGAAAAGCACCAAGACTCCGTAATAAATATTTGTGGATCACACAAATATTTGTGGTCCGACCCGGGAATCGAACCCGAGACCTCTTGATCAGCAGCCGCATAAGCCAACCACTGGACCAACATGGCAGTAAAAGAGTAACTTAAGCAAATTTTTTTTAGACCAGCTTTGCTCCGCGGTGTTTTATTCACGATTTACAACAATACTCGCGGGTAACATCGCGGGTCTCAGCTAGTCTAATTTTATAAAGAGTTAAAGTTCGTGAGATTTTGCAATAGCAGTCTCTCTGGATCTAATGAACTAGTATCAATATTAACTGCACGGTTGGTTTAACCGGTCGCCACGCCGCTTTCTACTGTACCAAGTGTTGTGGGTTTAAATCCCTCATGGGACAACACTTTGTGTGATCATCAACAGCCTTTAACAGTCCATTGCTGGACATAGGCCTCTCCTTAGAAAGGAGGGTTTGGCCTACTATACCACGCTGACCAGACGGGTTGGTAAAGGGTTTGTTTTAGTTTTCAGAGCTTTCCTTTCCTTGGCAGTGATGTTATCTGCTTATTTTGTTCCTTTAGTCGCCTCTTACGACACCCATGGAATGAATAGGGGTGGTGACACTTTGTATTCTTAATCCGTCACCACATGGAACTTTGTGTGATCGATAAACAGTTATTCTGAGTCTAGTGTGCTTTGCGTCCGTTTCATGTATGTTTGTAAAATCCCCCGTTACACAAGTGATGTATTCCGAATGCGTGAGTTGTCTTCCAAATAAAAAAAATGAAAATTCTTTTGCCAATAGAAAGACACATAATTTGTGAGTGTTACAGGCGTAAAATGTAAAAGTTCACTCGAAAATGTAAGGAATTTCGTCGTTTAGAATGTTAGAAATACGAAGAAATAATCGCGCGAGTGGACCTTAGGGCAAAAATTAATAACATTTAATTATTATGAATCTAGCTGACTCCCGTGGTGTTATTTAATTCATAAACATTTTTTTACAATTATTATTGTGTCCGAAAAAGACAATTGGTAAGTATGTCAAATTCAAATGTCAATTTCAAGATGAGAGAGTAATTTCATCTACGGAATAATAACATTTTTCCAAAAGAAGGCTTTAACTCTTTTTTTAAACACCCTTTGTTTTTGTTACCCTCGGTTATGCTTGTCATTCGGGAGTAGCAAAGCGGTGGAGTGTGGCTAATATAAAAAGTAGCCTAAGTACTTCCTTGTATCGGTAAAATCGGTCCATCTGTTCCGGAGACCAGCCGGATCAAACAGACAGAGAGAAAAAAAATAAGAATTGCTTTTTGAAATAAGCATTCAGTAAAAGAAATGTACATTTGATATATTACAAAGATACACTTTAATTATATTTCGCCCGCTTCCGTCTTTCACTTGTAACGTGAAATAATAAGTGACTGGTGATGGAGAAAGCAGCTAATTTATCGTCTGCACAAACAGTGCCCGCTAACTCTGATACAAGATCTGATAATATCCGCACAGGAAACTCGATGTAAAGCCAAGCGCGTACTTCAAATATGAGGCTAACTTTAGCCAATTATATTCAAAGCAATTAAATTGCTGTATTTTTTTAATTTCTTTAAGTTAACGTATTTTTTGGCAATATTGCAGTTTTATGTGTTTTCGTATCATTTTGAAAGTTGACTGAATGTACTTTTTATATAACTGGCTTTCGCCCGCGGCTTCGTCCCCATGAATGTCAGTAGAAGAAGTAGTTTCATTGAAGTCAGTTCAATGGTTTTCAAGTGAAAGCTCGACAGACAGACGAAATTTTTTCTGCTTTTAAAATATTAGTCGAAGGATATGTATGTATTTAGTAATACAAATAGTAAAGGTCTAGTTTGGAATTAGAGTAGTGTGAAATATGAATACATATAAATAAACGCCGTCTAGTCCACAAACTAAGCAGAGCTTGTATTATGGGTAACTAAACAACTGATATAAATACATAAACATACTTTTTTTTGTGAATACATACATATTATACATAGAAAACACCCAAACTCCGAAACAAATATTTGCAGATTACACAAACATTTGGTCCGACCCGGGAATCGAACCCGAGACCTCTTGATCTGCAGTCGCATACGCTGACCACTAGACCAACGTAATTGTATTTAAAACAAGCCGAGTCCTGCAGTGTTACCCGCAGTTACTTTTGCCATATCGAGTAAAAAATTTAGACTAAGTTGCTCCTTATGTCATCAGCCATCTGCTAGTGAAAGTCTCGTTAAAATTGGTCCAACCGTTCCAGATCCGGAACAAACAAACAGACAGACAAAAAAAAAAGAAAATTCAATTTTGGATGTCACTCCAATTGTATTTATTTGTATAGACTAGCCAATCCCTTAGCTGTTTACTTTATATTTTAGACTAGCTTTCGCCCGCGGCGTCGCCCGCGGATGAAAGCGGTAAAAAGTAGCCTATGTCCTTTCCCAAGTTCAGTTCTATCATCATACCAAATTACATCAAAATCCGTTCAGTGGTTTAGGTGTGAAAGCGTAACAGACAGATAGACAGACAGAGTTACTTTCACATTTATAATATTAATAATAGTAGGGATAAAATGATATGTGACCTATTTTTATAAGTCAATTCTAACCAAATTAGCGGATAGCTAAAAGTATACCAGTTTGTAATAATTAAACATCACTCAGGTGGTAAACAATCCCTTCAATAAATCATGTAGTTGTTTTAACTTCATACTATAATTATAGTGAGAGATAAATCAAGAAATGAAGTATATTAAATCAAGACAGTTAATTGGCCGAATGGTTTGTTACCATTAACTACTCCAGTTTGGCGTGAAAGTAGAAAAAGTTTTTACTGTACTTTTTAATGTTGCTAGTGCTAATA
The DNA here is from genome assembly GCA_932526445.1 of Phragmatobia fuliginosa. Lineage (NCBI taxonomy): Eukaryota > Metazoa > Arthropoda > Insecta > Lepidoptera > Erebidae > Phragmatobia > Phragmatobia fuliginosa. Next base: position 458,193 of record OW052083.1, on the reverse strand, counting down.
AATCAATTCCAATTGGTTGGTATTTTTTTAAATATTTACCCCATTAACAAGGATTTTATTAAATTTATTTTATTAAACAGTTCTGTTAATATTTTTAACGCCATAATAAAACTTGAAGGTTTCATACTCATGACGTGATTAAGTTATAATATAATATTGATACTTGATATAAAAAGGGAAAAAACGTACTAGTCGTTGTCCTTGCAAGTAAACAGTATCAGATCTAAAACATTACTTATCCACTTACATAAAATATAATAAGCGATAAATGCTTTATCGTATCGATAGAATCATAATTAACCAGTATATAACTATAGTAGGAACTAATTAGGCGCTCCAGAATACAGAACTCAAGTTGCCCGTGTAATTGCTTTAACTTACATCATCCAGTCCACTGCTGGATATGGGCCTCTCTAATTGCACGCCATTTTTATTATTATTTGATTTACATCAACCAAAAAAGTTCTACTCACCAATTACTTATTAAATTGATTTTAATTAGTCATCTGAATTTAATAATCTGTATTTCTCTCTTTATCTTTCGAATAAATGATCTTTACTACTATTTTTCAAATTCTAATATTTCTTAACTTCAAGAAATGTCTCCGAGGGTCAGGTCATTGTTAGAGGTAGAATTCCAATAACATGTCATTAAATTAAGCGAATTTCAAATTGAAAATGATATAATTTTGACTACAATAAGTATAATGAATCGCGTATGACATTGTGATTTTATCTGTCTCAATTTTTAGTTTCCACCGCATTTTTATCCGAGTACCTATTATACCACTAGAATTGGATGCCTCTTGCAATGTAATAAAATTGGTTAATTTTAAACCAGATCTGGCAATTAGAGATGTGTCGTTGACGTTTTTAAAGATAACGAAACGAAACCGTTGAAAGTCGACAATCAACTAGTCCCTTAACTAGTTAAATTTTTCAACTAGTTACTTTTTCAACTAATAGTCGTCTTGAACTACTCGACGTTGAAACGTTTTAAGTCGAAGCCGTTAACAGTATTTAGTACATCTTGATGCGTTTCGTTGGACGAGTTGACGACTTAATTGGCCGTCGCTCATGGAGTTTTTGACTGTTTGCGGGTTCAATGCCTGCTCAATCCACATATTTATGAGCGTGAATTTAGTTTTTTTTTTTAAATAAATAAATATTAAATATTTTTTTTAAATATGTTTGGACAGCTGACACACAACATCATCTAGTCCGAAGCTAAGCAGAGCTTGTGTTATGTATTTTTTATTTGTATTTTATTATGTATTTATATCAGTTGTCTAGTACCCATTACTAGACAACTGATATAAATACATAAACATACTTTTTTTTGTAAATACATACATATTATACATAGAAAACACCCAGACTCCGAAACAAATATTTGTAAATCACACAAATAATATTTGGTCCGACCCGGGAATCGAACCCGAGACCTCTTGATCAGCAACCGCATACGCTAACCACTAGACCAACGAGCCAGTCCAACGAGAATTCAAGGTGTAACATATTATTTCTGTTTATTATTAATTGTATCTTTTATTTACCTAAAAGAATAATACACAATTTGAAGTTGTTGAAATAATTATAATATCGATCGATCATGTTATGTTAGGGACTAGTAATTACAGACTGTCATAAATTCAATTCCAATTATTAAAAATCGCATCTAAAGAAATAATAATAATAATAAAAAGACCACCCAGCGCGTTCAACGCCGGTGGTCGGCGAGCTATCTCTTTCACACTTTCTAAAGTAATATATCGTCATCTTCTTCTACCATAGTAATAAGTTTGTGCACGTTGCTTAATGATGCATTTAAATTTCAACGTTGTGACAATAGAGATAAAGGTTTATATAGATTGACTACTAAGTCATTGCAACGAGGTTATTATACGGCAATTTAAAAGCGTTGTTGAAGAGTTGAACTTTTATGTAAACCCCTACATTCTCCGTTTGGCCGTCTACGAATTCAACTAGTCGATCAAAGAATGATGAACAGTTGAAGCGTTGATTGTACGCAGACGGCAATGAATTCAAGACTCTTCACACGTACTCTCAAGGTATTCTCACTAGATGGCGTTCGCATATAGTCGTAACGAAATCATAAGTTGCATTGATTCAAAAAATTGGCATAACGCCATCTATCGATTGTCATTGTGACTTTTTTTTTTTAATTTATTTGATCATCTTTAGAGGCTTCTAATTAAAATAAAATCGTGTTCAATTGACAATTGTTTGATTTTATTTTTAAAATTTTACATGTTTACTTATTAGTTCACTATTTTCATACGACATTATCCAAATAAGCCTATTTTACAGTTAGGCCCCTATAACTCCTGAAATAAAAAAGTTATCAAAACCGCTATATTTTTCCTTGAAAATTCAGTAGGTAAATGGACTACTATCTTGAATTTTTCTCATCTTTTTTGAGTATGCCGTTTGGCTTTTAGAGGGGGGGGGGGACGTGATTGATAACGTGATTTTCGATCTTATAAGTTTAGTGAAAAAAGAAACAGACAGATATCAACTTAAAAAAATATATATAGACATTTACTAAAATACTGTTAATTTGAAATTACAAACATTCTGTTCAATTTTATTTATTTGTCTAATACGAAAGTCGAAACAAAATATAAATTTAACTTAACTCATTTTACGAGTTCATTCGAACTCAATAGACCACACACATGGCTCACGAAGTCCAACCAGAGTGCTATTTCTTTCACATACTTTAAATTAATGTATTGATATCTTCTTCTAAAACAACAATAAGTTAAAAGGCATATGCCTCTTAATAAAAATTTATTCAAATATCAACGCTATTACTATTGAAATAGAGATTAAAATAGATTAACTGTTCATCCGATTTATCAGCGGCCAAGTGTATGCGGACTGAAGCGTTGATTCTACGATTCTACTACATCGTTACTACGGACTAGTTAGTTTTTTCAACTGATTCAACGCGTCAGTTGAAATCAACGGCTGTCTACGACTCTACGAAACCTACGAATTCAACTGTCAACTAGTTAATCATAGAACCGTTAACAGTTGAAGCAGTTGATTCTACGTAAACGGTTGATTTAACTAGTTCGTTATTTTAACGCCCATCGCTACTGGCAATATCGCACTTGTCACTGTCACTCATGTCATAATATTTTTTGTTGTTGCACATCGCACAGTTGTGAGCAGTCTATTGCTATTAAAAAGTATTTTTTTAATTTTTTTAATTGGTTAATAAGTAAAAAATCACGGTTAAACTTTATAACAGTGATGTGAAAACCAGTTATTATATAAATACAGTAAGTAGCAACGTGATAATTAACAATCAAAGTGTAGGATTTCAATGTCATCAATTTATTATTAAATTTATTTGTGTTATTAGATCGTAGACGCGACCTGTTTTATCTCCATTATGCTCATGAATCCCGCCTACATAAATTTGATTAAATAGTTGGATATACAATAATATTTCTAAATAAATTTGATAAACAATCAAATGTCAAGATAATTATACATACGCTATTTGTTTTTAATTGTTGTATTGGTTTTTTGGTCTAGTGGTTAGTGATTCTGACTGCAGAATTACAGAGGTCATAAGTTCGATTTTCGCTGGTATAAGTATTTGTGTAAGACATGTCTGATCTATGTCTAATTCTAAATCAATAACTACCAATACCGTCCCACTACTGGGCTACGGTCTCATCTCAGAAGAGGAATAAAGCCATACATCCCCACCCTGGCTAAGTGGGTTGTGGACTAGCAAGGCAATATTGTGGCTATCTAATCTTGCTGTTGGATTTTTAGCTGCACTAAGCCCTCCAACTAAGCATTACAACTATTATCCTATGAAAACAACCGGGAGAGACTGCTTAACGTGACCTCCAAATCCGATTGATGACTAGAATATTGGCTCAGTCTAGAAAGTAATTAGTCAGATTGAGTAAGATGTCAGATTATTATGTGCTGGTAGACTGACTGACTGAGCAACCTTGTCTGCAACTCATAAAGAGCATAGTGTGATGTTTTAAGTATAAAAAAATTGTTTGCCATCAATAAGGTTGCCTGGAAGAAATCCCCGTGAGCGATAAGACCGCCTATTGTAAAACCAGATATCAATCTCTGTGTATAATATTTTTTGTAATGTAAAGTGGTGTACAATAAAGTTAATAAATAAAAAAAAGGGGTGAGTGTGAGACTGGAGGCCCAATAAATGAAGAAACATCTCACTACGCTGCCATAGTATGTGCAGCACAATGAACAATTCTGGTCAAGGCTTTCAGATAAAGTCATTGTCACCCTGCTCCTTTTGACGATGTGTAGCCTATAGCCTTCAATGCTAACTGTGCTACCTGAATCTCACAAACTGTCAGGGAGGAGGTGGAACACAGAGCAAGGGCATACAAAGATCGCTTAGAAGCTCAAACTAACAACCTGGCAATAGACCTATGTGAACAGATGAATGACAGAAGGCTGAAACTGCAATATATATGAGACTTCATTTAAAAACCCTAACTTAAAAGGAGATGGTTTTCTCACTTGAGGGACAATCTCTCTCGCCATTGTATCATCCATAAACAATCTGTTAAACGCTTGTGAAACTGATTTCAAGAAGGAAAAAAAAATTGATTGTCTGTAAAATCAGTTTACCGACGATAGTTGAACGAAAATACTGATTGTGCCCCTTTGCCACTCATTCCGCGCTCTCGTTTGCACTTCAAGCCTTAAATGGAACGCCTCAGAGCGAGGTAACGCCGCATGAGTCATGTTTTTTCGTGCGTGCAGCCGGCTCCATCGAATTATAAGACGTTGTCATGTCAAAAACCTAAATCTTACAGAATTTTTCAAATGGGATTAGTACTTTCTGAAATATTTGTGAAAAAGAAGAGAAATAAATAAATAAACAAGGCATCACAACTACCGTTGATAACACCGCATGGTTCAGCCAGTATTTTAATAAAAAATACTAAACTAGTTCATTTATTTTGTTTGAGATTGAGGTTAACAGAACTTTTTATTGTGACCTCAAAATTAATTATAACTTACATTAAACAATGACTTTCTTTAGCAAAACTGTTTTACTTTTTTATTTACCTAGATACTAATGTACGATACGTCCAATGGATACCAGCTAACTAAGCAGGATATATTGTAGTGCACAAGTGTGTACGCAAATACAGGTTCACAATCTGTACCCTCACTCTCACAACCCGATGGAATACTAAGGAAGGCTACCAGACACGATTAGGGAGATATCCATCGAGAATAAGCAACAATGGTGCAGTACCTGGATGCGTGACCTTTATCATGCCACTCATGATACCATGAGCATCTCCATGATTCCAAGGTCAGTTGATCACCGTTGATCATAAGATAACAGTTGTGAAGCTTAATTGGAGACCTTCGAGCAGCTTAAAAACATCCAACAGCAAGATTCCAAGAAGTAGACCCTCAGGGAGGGCCTGAGACTAAAACCGAGACCAGCAGTGCAACATTAAGGGCTGTTAAAGATGCTAGAAAGAGGGATGTCTACTAGGCCTCTTCTTAAAAAGGAGGTCATTATCATGAGCCCGTGACCAGCCAATGTTGGGCATAGGCCTCTCCCAAGGCTCACCAAAGACCCCGGTTGATGCTTTTTGCATCCAGTCGCCGTCGGCCTTCTTAAATCGTGCCAATTGTGCCGCTATGTGCAAAGAGGGCGTCCCACACTACGTTTGCCAACAAGCGGTCTCCATTCCAGAACACGATTACTCCAGCGGTTATCGGTTCTGCGACATATATGACCAGCCATTCCTTTTTTTTATTTTTACGTGTGGAAACCCCCTCGGGACGTCATCCCGCGGGGGTTTCTATGCGGCGGGGCACCGGGCCGAGCACGCGAGCCGGCATCAGGAGCGGGCAGGCGCTGGGAGGAGACCAGAAGGAGATCTCACCCTGGACTCCTCCTCCTCCTACTAGAGAAGCGCAACTCTTTGCGGCACACCGCACACGGCACACCGTGTGGTTTTTAGTCGGTTCGAGTCCGACACACCGCTCCGCCGAATCGAAAACACCGACGGGGTAACGGTCCGTGAGGATTTTCCAAACGAAAAAAAAAACAAAGGTTTGTGTCAAGATTTTCTTCCCTTCGCAGTGCTGTTGTACTGCGTAGTTTGCTCATTAGTCACCTCTTACGTCACTCACTGGATCAATGGGGTTACAATGTCTTTAATAGTAAGTCACTGTAGATGTGTACATATACATTTGGCCGCATTCGAGTTTTTTTTTGTTTTTTTCTTTTTAATAATTAACTTGTTTGTGCGGCTTCGCACGGCTAGCAGAGCGTATTTTTCAACTTCTTTTTGTTTTTGCGTATTAATCTTAGAAGTTAGACATCTAGCATTGTTTTAATGTAGATGTTTTATTTATACAAATAAATTAAAGTGTCTTTTTGTAATATTATATGTAGAGTTTTTGGATAATGTGTAAATTTTTGTCTGTCTCTCTGTTTCGTTCGGGTAATCTCTGTAACGGCGGTGGCGGTTCGATTTTAGCAGGACTTCACTAGCAGATAGCTGACGTCATAAAGAGTAACATAGGCTATTTTTTTAGACTAGCTTCTCTCCGCAGCTTTACTCGCTATTTACTACAATAACCGTGGTATTCAGATAGTTTGGAATAAATCGGTAATACCTAAACAACGATTCACGCCACTGAGTACCTTGACAACCGGCGCACATGTAAACCGACTTCAGAAATAGGAAGTTACTCCAAGAATCATCATCATCAACAGCCTTTAACAGTCCACTGTTGGACATAAGCCTCTCATTTGAAATGAGATTTTGGACTACTATACCACGCTGACCAGACGGGTTAGTTTCAAGTTTTCCTTCTCTTGGCAGTGATGTTAGCTGCTTATTTTGTTCCCTTAGTCGCCTCTTACGACACCCATGTAATGAATAGGGGTGGTGACACTTTGTATTCTTAATCCGTCACCACACAGAGCACTCCAAGAATTAATCATCAAAAAATCTTGAGAATTAGGACTAGGAAGAAGTATATTATTGCCTTGTTGGTCTAGTGGTTAGCGTATGCGGCTGCTGATCAAGAGGTCTCGGGTTCGATTAGGTAGTAGTAAATATTTGTGTGATCCACAAATATTTGTATCGGAGTCTGGGTGTTTTCCATCTATGTATTTACAAAAAAAAAGTATGTTTATGTATTTATATCAGTTGTTTAGTACCGATAATACAAGCTCTGCTTAGTTTGGGTCTAGATGACGTTGTGTGTAAATGTCCGAAATATTTATTTAAAATATTTATTTATTTTGAAAAGGACAACTCTCGTATTAGCAATATAAGCAACAACGCAGGATCTGTGGTTAGGAGAGGCTTATCTCCAGCAGTTGACTGCACATGGCTAATGATAATGACTTCCTTTTTAGAGGATACTCAATTTATTATTTCGTATTTGTATGTTTTGAAAGGAATAGGACTGCCTCGTTGGTCTAGTGGTTAGTAGAGTATGCGACTGCTGATCAAGAGGTCTCGGGTTCAAATTCCGCATCAGGCCAAAAGTGCTGTTGGGAAAACCCAACAGCACTTTTGGCCTGATGATGAAGAAAAAATTTCTTACAAGAAATTCTTAATAACAGCCCGGAGTAAGGAAGTTTGGCGGTGTTTCACGCCCGTGCCTCGGAGAGCACGTTAAGCCGTCGGTTCCAGTTATCATGAACATCCATGGCAATCGATAATAAAAAGACAGTGCCCTTAAATATACTGACAATATACTCATACAATATACTGCCAGTCGCTCCGTGGAAAAACTGATATTCAGATAAAACGGTTGAACTAGTAGTCGACCTCAATTAATCTAGAAGAAGACTAGGAAGAAGAAGTATGGTTTGAAAGGACACCAATAGAAAGCCACACAACTTGTGAGTCTCATAGGCTATAAAAAAAAACGACGAATATTTCGATATATACGCAGTCGTAGCCGCTTGCACAACCTAGTATATTATCTGGTATATGGGGGGTTTTCGCATAGGCAAATACGAAGGAGGAAATAAGATGAAAAATTCCATGCTTTAGGACAATTACATATATTAATTATTATATTGGTTTGTATGCAATAACTTCCGGGCTCGGAAACTAACAGGAAATAATAATAGATATTTGTATCTATAAATTCCATTCATAATATTAATATACCTACCAGTACCTGGGCAACCGAGCTTTGCTCAGTTACCAACTTTTACAAAACACGCGTTTTCCATATTTAACAAAGCCATATATTTTCTCAAGTAGCTGTATTGTTTCTGTGTAAGCAAGTAAGCAAAAAGCAAACAATGCTAAGTGTAATAAATAAAAAACGCATGAAAACTCGAAAACTTGCGTTTTCCAAAACATAACACTAATCTAGATTGATTTTTCACCAGCGAAAACCCTCAACCAAATGTCTGCCAAATCGTTAGAGCCGTTTTCGAGATCACAGTAAATATATACATGAAACGGACACAATCTACTTGGACTCGGACTCGGAACAACGATTTGTAGATCACCCATTGTTAGTGACGTTCCGACCGCTCAAACCACTAGGCCAAAAGTGCCAGCCAACAAAACTAGATCAAAAATGGTCTAGTGTAAGGTTGAAAGACGATATCCCATCCTCCCAGTCCTTTATGCTTTAGATTCGCTCACCATCCTTTTCTTTCGCCAGATAAAGAAGTGAATCATGGAGCAAACTGACACGGATACTCTACGCAAACTAGCGCCGTGCTGGACCCTGGCTGGAGACGAGAGGCTTCTCACAATACTGCAGAGTACACACCAGGTAATACCCTCTTATGGTCGGTCGATGTACCAATCCTGTTTCCTTAGATGCAGCAGGAACTTGAAGATGCTTATCTAGGCCTAGAGGCTGGATCCTGGATTATGACGGCCTAGTGGCTCCATAAAGCAATGGCTCCATAACCTAACATATCCAGAAACTGAAAAATTAAAAGCATAACACATACACACATACGCACGAACACACTCACTCACACACGCACACGCGCGCACGCACACTCATAGACACACGCATACATTTAATTATTTTATCTTTTGTTTTTTCTTAGCTATTATTTGCTTATTGTTTATTTATCTTAATTTATTATTGCAGTCAGGAACATACAAAAACTTTTTGTATATATTTGATTTTTATGATTGCACACTGCTCAACGTAGAAGCTGATGGCAGCCGTCACAGTATTAACATATAGCACGGCTGTCAACGTTAGCATGTCAATATTAACAGCATTATGTGTAATTATTGTTCGCTCGTATTTTTGATGTGCAGATTGTACCATGTGTTCATGGTCCACCATCCTGGATACCACCGAGCCTTGGAGTATCTCATCCCCATTTTACGCACCCTTCCATCACCTCCCTTACCCGGCTGATCATCTGCAGTACGATACGAGCGCCCTACCCAAGTTATAAAAGATTTTCGCTTTCTATTGCTCTATCTAGCTAGGGGCTTGGCTGAGTCCTTCCCACGCTTCTATAACCAAGCATAGTATTTTGAATACCACCTTTTTCCCATCAATTGGGTCTCATAGCTCCCTAAAACGTACATACACACATTTGCATACCTATATATACACACACAAACCGCATTTTCAAATATTACTGCCAAGTTACATCAAAATCAACTTTGCTGCATTGGCATTAGATATAAAACAGATTACGCTTGTGAATGTAGGTTAAATTCTTTGTGTTGCGGCTTGTGCCACTTTGTGCTTTATATGTAGACGCAATGAGTAGAAATTCATTTATACTTTCACATTGAGACGTTTTGTGTAGTCATAATAAGTAATACGGTATAAGAAGGCAATGAATTGTCTTCCAATCATCAACAACAGTGCGTTTTTCCCGAATTTTCCTGCCTCGCACATCTAAAGTGTGGAATGAACTGTTGCCTGCGGTGTTTCCGGACCGATACGACCTTTAAACCTTCAAAAAAAGAGCGTACTCCAATCTAAAAGGTCGGCAACGCACCTGTAACTCCTCTGGTGATTCGGGTGTCAATGGGCGGCGGCAATCACCTACCATCAACTGATCCGTCTGCTCGTTTGCCCCCTATAATATAATATAAAAAAACAGGCTTTAATAGGCCACTGCTAGAGGTTTTTGCCCTCCTTTCCATAGAAGAGATTTTGGCTTACTATACCACGCCAGAAATGGTTGGTATAGGATTTGTTTCAAGTTTTTTTATGAACAGCTGCCTTTGCCTGATGGAAAGCATTAGTAGAATCCAAAAGCTGGCGCTACCACACTCTGTGAATGCAGACAGTGTGGCGAATGCGACCCACACTATGGCGGCTTTTTCACGCCTCTCATGAGAGAACCGGGATTTAATAGGAAGGAAACACGAAACTCTAGTCAGTTCTAAGGTCAGCATGTGGTGTCAGGAAATCTTAATATTTAAATCATGAACAATTTTTCATAATTGTGTCTGAAAAAGAAAAAAATACAATCGAATCCGAGACCTTAAGTACATCACAGTATGTAACTACATACAGAACAACCGAGGCAGTTAATTTGTATATATTTGTTGCAGAAATTAGTGGCCAAATGTCAAGAGGCGAACTCACAGTTGGAGCACATGGCGTCAGCCCTGGACGACGCCAACATCACCCTGCAGAATGTCAATAATCAGTGAGTGTCTTTTTATGAATGGTCATTGGTTTATGGTTATATTAGCGTTCCCTGCACCCAAGGTACCAAGACTGCAAGATGGCATAGCGGCCATCTCGCTGTTTCACTGGACGTTTAGAATTCAATCATCATCAACAGCCTTTAACAGTCCACTGATGGACATAGGCCTACCACGCGTGAACCATGTCCGTGTGGTGTCGGATTAAGAATACAGAGTGTCACCACCCCTATATTCATTCCACGCGGGTGTCGTAAAAGGCGACTAAGGGATAAACTACGCAAGACAACATCAATGCAAAGAGAAGGGAAACTTGAAACCAACCCTATACCAACCCGACTGGCCAGCGTGGTATAGTAGGCCAAAACCTCCTTTCTAAGGAGAGGCCTATGTCCAGCAGTGGACTGTTAAAGGCTGTTGATGATGTTGATGATGATACCACACTGGCCAGACGGTTTGATAAAGGGTTTGTTTCAAATTTTCCTTCTCTTGGCAGTGATGTTAGCTGCTTATTTTGTTGCTTTAGTCGCCTCTTACGACATCCATGGAATGAATAGGGGTGGTGACGTTATGTATTCTTATTCCGGCACCACACGGACACCTAAAGTTCAATACCCTATTGAAAGAACTTTTTTTTTCACGTGATAATTCATTACTACGTTAATTCTGAGAAGCGTGTAAGCGAGAGCGCGAAATAAGCTATAGAGAGGATCGGCCTGGGCGTTCAGCTTGTGACGCATCTCTCTCTCTCTCTTCTACTACATCTGCCATCGGTAGAAGAGAGACAGAGGTAGCATACAAGCTACACGTGAACTGTTTTGTCAACTGTTTATAAAGAGAAGTGAAAAGTTAATGTTTTCTTTATAACGTTGTCACTTAAAATTGTTGTCCGTAAAACGACTTTACAATAATGTCTGTCTGACTGTTAGTTCCTGGTAATCTCTGGACAGTCTGAACGGGTTTTGACGGGACTTTCACTGTCAGAAAGTTTTTTTTTTCTGTTTGTTTTGGACCTGCGATGAGTCGTCTAGACTATAATCAGGTGCGTTGTATGAAATTAATGTTTGGGGAGAGAGAGCCTCTGCTCCATCTCCCCTTACTAAGGCAGCACATCGGCTCTCTTGAGTCTTCTAATAGGATTTGGTTGCAGAAGCGTACTGGATAACGGGTTAGGATGAGTTGACAAGCGGTCCTTGTAGTTGGCTGAATATCGTTTTGGTTCCTCCATAATTTGAACAAAAAGGAACCGACTTCAACGAAAAACTATTCTGAGTACCCAAATCGCGACATTGTGCCTATGATATTTGAGGAGTTCCCTCGATTTCCTTGGGATCCCATCATCAGATCCCGATATTTTGACGATGGGACCACCTATAGGCTACGCCCATTCCAATGCAAAAAGAATTTTTGAAATCGGTTCATAAACGACGGAATTATCGCTGAACATACATAAAAAAAATAAAAGATTCCGACGAATTCAGAACCTCCTCCTTTTTTTGAAGTCGGTTCCTTTTTGTTAAATTTATTAAACTAACTTTACTACGTGGCGTTACTCGCAATTTCCAACAACACCGAGTAACGACGCTGGACCCAGCTAATGCACAACAGAGAGAAATCTGTTTGCAAACTTTATTTATACATTTATTTCATGGTTTGTTACTTACGAGTCAATTTGAATGCGTTTCGCGCCAAAATTTCACTCTTTAACAATTCAAAGCGGACTTACATAAAACTGTATAGTTACAAGATTTAGTTTAATTGGTTTTTGGTTATCTGCAATGAGATCGAACAAGATCTTTTCTAGATCTTTTAAGATGTTTCGTAATTTCTGTGAGGAATCATTATATTATAGACTGCACGTTTGGCCTAGTGGTTTGGTAGAGCCAAGTGTCGTGGGTTCAAATCCCACGCGGGACAATACTGTCTGATCCATAAATTGTTGTCCTTAGTCTGGGTGTTCTTTGTGTCCGTTTCATGTATACTTGTAAAGTCCTCCGCGACACAGGATGTAAAATTAATTTTCTACTTTTTATTTTAGAAGCGTGTTTGTTTAGTTTTAAAACTTTTTTTATAAAAAAGACTAAAAAAAATTTTTAGTTTTGTTTTTTTTTTCAAATTAGTGTATTGTCATCGGTCGTCGATAAATCTACAAAGTAAGCACGAAATCTGGCCGTTTAAAGTGGGTCAAAATCGCACCCAAAGGAGTCGGTTACAAACATACAAACAAACATACATACAGGTGAAGCTAATAAAAAGCGTGTAAAAACGGCGGGATTCTGCTAGTAAATTGTTTTAAATTTTTAATTACAAATTACAGCAGACAAAACTAAGATTTGCTCCAAATCTAGTTTGTCGTTCGTATTTTATTTAACTTTCACAATTTTTAATACAAATGAAAGTACGTTTACATAAATAAATGTATTTAAAGAACTCCTTCTGTGAATAAATATAAAAGTGGTACAAAAAATAACAGATTTTTATCATTAAATTTGACTTCCTTTTTGGTTTAGTGGTTAGCGTATGCGACTCTAATCAAGAGGTCTCGGGTTCAAATCCCAGGTCGGGCCAAAAAGTGTTAATAATAGAAGCCCAGAGTTTGGAAATTTGGCGTTCATTCACGCCCGAGCCTCGGAGAGCACGTAAAGCCGTCGATCCCAGTTGTCATGAGCATCTATGGCAATCGTTGTTGAGAAGTCAGTGCCCTGAAATATACTGACAACTAGTTCAACCTTCGAATTTCAGTTCTCCCTTAGGGTTGCGGAGGTCCGATGCCAGTCACTCCGTGTAAAAACTGATATTCAGTTAAAACCGGTTGAACTAGTAGCCGACCCCAAACAATATTGGGAATAAGGCTAGGAAAAAGAGTATAGTATTCATATAGATAACTTTTTTTTATAGGTTCATGGCTTTAAGCAGTAGTCAGTTCGTGGAGAGGCGAGTGTATGATGACGACGTGGATGTAGCAGCGGAACCGCCACCAGCAAAGGTGAGGAACTACTTTTAAATAAACATACTTTTAACGCCATCTAACGGATTCACGCCGAACTACTCAGTTACTCACTAGTTCTGTATCGCACTATCAAAGTTCTTGTATTAGTATATTTTTTAATAACGTCTCATAAATCACGCTCAAAAAAGCATTACTCATTGTCACGTTCCGCCTGAATCGTTCGTGCCGTCGAGAAGAGAAGAGAAGAAGCTTATGACGCATCTATCTCTCTCCCACTCCATCGGGCGACGCGTCCGGGTAGAAGAGATACAGCGGCAGCACCACAACCTACACGTGAACTGTTTTTATCGTCCGTAAACCGACTCACAGAGAATCAAATTTTTTTACAAAAAAATCCTGGGTTCCTCTTAGGTGAGGGTTAAGGTCATACGTCCCCGCGCTGGCTGAGTGCGGGTTGGGGACTGACAAAACAACGTTGTCACTCAGTAATCTAGCCGTTAGATATTTTTAAACCGCCCGAAAACTTCTAACTGTGCTTCACGACTATTATCCTATGCCGACTGCTGAACGTGACCACGGAGATGCTGGTATCATGCTACAGATGGTCACCCATTCGATTACTAACCGCGCCGTAGTTGCTTACCTTTGATGTTTGTTTCTAAATACCTAGGGCAACTGAGCTATTAGTGTAAAAAAAATGTACGACTGCCTCGTTGGTCTAGTGGTTAGCGTATGCGACTGCTGATCAAGAGGTCTCGGGTTCGATTCCCGGGTCGGACCAAATGTTTGTGTGATCCACGAATATTTGTTTCGGAGTTTGGGTGTTTTCTATATATAATATGTATGTATTTACAAAAAAAAAGTAAAGCTCTGCTTAGTTTGGGGACTAGATGGCGTTGTGTGTAAAAATGTCCGAAATATTTATTATTATTATTATTATTTACAATGTATAAATCCATATTTATTTAAATATTTATTTAAAAAAACCTATATCATCATCAACAGCCTTGAACAGTCCACTGCTGGACATAGGCCTCTCCTTAGAAATATGTACCTATATAAAATGATGTTATAATCATCAGGAACCACCAAAACTCTCGCCTCCAGACGAGCTCTCGATCTTGAAACGGAGCATAGCGGTGATAGAGAAGACGCATGAAGTGATCACCATTCTGCAGGATAGTGATACCGAGTCGGATACTGATGATGAGATGCCTGATAGGTAAGTCACTTCGGGAGGGGGGGTGATTTGAGATCCTGCTCTAGAGTTCAGTTTCTCCATAGGGAATCCAAGACGTAAAGAGTTCATTTCGTTGCTTTTAACCGAGTGAATGAGAGAATGAATGAAGTGAATGATTGTCCAGCGTGTATGTCGTTATCCTTCCTTTTCTTAAGAATCAAAGTGTCTCCATGCCAAATTTCATAGAACTGGATGGAGCGGCTTAACCATGAAAACGTAACAGACATAATTTATGTGATTTTATAATTTAGTACTTTAAAGACTCATAAAGATTCCGTTTTTCCAGATTGGTGATGAAACCTAAGGACATGTACCCAGACCGCCCCCTACCTTACATCATAGGATCTGAGCCATGGAAGAATAAATGGCATGCAGGTAATTCTTTTCTTCTATTTGTGCCTTCTGAAGTGACTGTTCTCTCCCTGATGGAAAGCATGAACAGAATCCAAGAGTGGTGACCAGGACGGTGACCTACGCTATGGCGACCTAGTGAGTTGCTTGTGCATCATTGGCTCTTTTAATTAATTCATTAATACTAGTTGTTGTAAATCCCGAGTAACTCCGCGATACGAAGTTAGTTTAAAAAAGTAGCCAAAAATACTCCTTATATTATCAGCTATCTGTTAGCGAAAATCCCGTCATAATCGGTCAGACAATAGACAATTTTTTTTTATAGATAACTAATTATTGAACCGCCTCTTCTTCCCAAGGTCTGATGCCCGAAGACAGCGACACAGACAGCTCCACGTCGAAGGTGGGGCGGGAGTCGGACCAGTACTCGCAGTCGGAGCCCGAGGACTTTGAGCTGGTGAACAGCTCCAAGGTGCAGGACATACCTGAACCTCGACATGTTAGAAAAGTAAGGGATTTCAGTCTAATATATTTTAGTCTCATAAAAATTATGCCAAGTATAGCGAATTTTAATATGTATAGGGCAGTGAAAACATACAATAGCGCCATCTATTAAAGATACACCATACTACGTACTAACTTATAAGTCCTGTATCGCGATATAGATGTTCTCGCGCCGATTAGCTTGACAACACCAATCGTAGGACTGCGTCCATCAGGCGTGATCATGTCACCTAGTCAGAAGATCCTTTCATACAATACTAGCTGAGTCCCATGGTTTTACCCGTGATTATCGTTGTAAATCGCTAGAAACGCCGCGGAGCTATGCTATTTAAAAAAAAAGCATATCAACTTTCTATTAGTGAAAATCCCGTGTGTGTGTGTGTGTGTGTGTGTGTTTGTTTGTCTGTCTGTGCGTGCATTAGTGAATGAAAGGGACTCGCATGAGCTACGTATGTACTTGACAAACCTGAATTTTGTTACACTGTTATTGTTATGTTGTAGGTGTCAGACACCAGCTCGGATCTACCCTCAGAGCCTACTCCTGACACGAAGCCGACGCCGTCAGACGTCGCCAGCGAACTGGCCCGACGGCTGGGGGGAGGAGACCCTCCTCCAAAGGTGAGATATTTACACTTAAATAACAGCTGTGCTCTGCGGTTATATCTTTCGTTTCTCGGGTTCGATTCCCTGGTCGGACCAAATGTTTGTATGTTCTGTAAATATTTCTTTCAGAGTTTGCGTTTTCTATGTATAATATGTATGTATTTACAAAAACTATATATATTAGTTGTATAGTACTCATAATACAAGCTCTGCTTAGTTTGGGACTAGATGGCGTTGTGTGTATGACGTCCGGAAAATATAAATACTGCTAGTCCTAATAAAATTAGTCCAGCATTCTAAAGCTAAGCCGAATAATATAAGGAGCAACTTTAACTATTTTTAACACTATCTTTGCTCCTCGGCATCACTCGCGATTTCGCACTTTCACGCTAAATTTAAACGCGGATTCAACGGGGTCTTAGTTTATCAAAAATTCTTATTGGATTCTACGTTAATAAATATATGTACGTGTATGTATGTGTATAAATATAGACGTATATATGTATGTTTATGTAGGTATATCACTTATCATATTATATGTATGTATATTACCTATGACTTTTTGTACTATAATCAATCAATTTACCCTATATCACCTACCTCATCTTTTCTCTGCATCGCCCAATCGGTCGACTGGCAGAAAATGCCTAAGGATTCCGGAAGGGGTCCGCCAATGCATGTATTTGTGCATAAAGTATATAAATAAATAAATAAATGTACTGAACCGAGTTGAATGAACATTGTGCACCTAATAGTTGTAAAGCCTGTACAAAACCAACAAGAGATGGCGCCACTAGTATCTATAGCTACCGTCATGAACTTATTTTGATATTCAATCAAAAAGCACTGATGATGTTCTTGTTTGGTTGGCAGGTCGTTGAACAGGCGCCAGAACACGAAGAACCCTCGAAGCCAGTCGTCAGGAAGGTGTACAAGCCACAGGAACCTATTGCCAGTGAGTACACTTACAATATTAAGGTATTTTGGATGGTAGAGCTGATGGTAAATGTTGGATGAAATTCTCGCCTTCGTTACACCATTCAAAGTTTAATAGAGTTGGTGTGTTTATTCTATCTCTCTTGTCTATGGATATCACTAGCGGATGTATTGTGTTTTTCTCGCTAGTTAAATTAAAACTATCTAATATAAAAAAATTCTCGTGTCGCGGTGTTTGTAGTTAAACTCCTCCGAAACGGCTTTACCGATTCTCATGAAATTTTGTGTGTATATTGGGGGTAAGTCTGAAAATTTTTTATACCCTTAGGACGTGAGCGGAGCCGCGAGCATCATCTAGTTTTTAATATAAAACTGTGGAGGAACGGGTGTCGTGTTCCTCCATCACAAGGGAGGATCCTCCGACCAGGCGAGGTGATCATGCCTGGTGGGCCACTGCCCAACAATTGATGTTGGGATGTTGTATATGTATATGCTAATCGGCGCGAGAATGTCACTTTCGCGATTCAGGATTAGTAGTTACTCCGTATAGATCGTTACGTGTTTTCTTCGTAGTTCAATGCTTCCTCGGTAGATGGCGCTGTTGTATTTTATTAGCTTGCGCTGTATGTGGAAGTCGCCACAAAACCAATATATAGTAGGACGTAGTGTAGGACGCCCACAGGCCAGGTGGAGTGACGACTTGTGTAAGATGGCTGGCAGGAGCTGGATGCGAGAAGCCCAAAATGGATCAGAGTGGTGTGTAATGGGAGATGCCTATGTCCTCAATGTAAACGTGGACTTCTTTATATCATCAGCTCTTTGCCAGTGAAAGTCCAATCAAAATCGGTGCAGTCGTTGTTTGCCTTGACAGACAGAAAAAGATTTGACAAAATTAATGTGTCAAAATTAATGTGTCAAAATTAATGTGTCGAAATTTTGACACTGCACCGATTTTGATTGGACTTTTATAAGCATTTAGTGAAAAGCTAATAATTTGGAATAACAAATACACACTTTAATTTTATTATTGGTGTACATAAGTAATTACCATACATTTTACCAGAATTATAATTACCTGACAATGCATTTAAAAGATCTTCCTCCCCTTACTCCAGGTACAATATTCCCTGACGAGCCTCCCCCCCTGGAGTACCAGACCGACTCCGACACGGACATCTTCGCGGACCTGCACCGCAACCAGCCCTACAACCAGCCCTACTCCCGACACCAGGTCTCTGACCAGCTGTTCGGAGGGAACGACACGGAGAACGAAGATGGAGGGGATATATTCAGTGATTTTGCCAAACAAGTAAGAATTTTTAATATTTAAAAAGATAACTCCCGCATTAGGAATACAAATCCTGTCCATTTTTTTTATGTTTAGCCTACCAAAGTGACTCTACCCTGCCTGATGGAAAGCATGAGCAGAATCCAAGAGTGGGGGAAACCTCATTGCTGCGAATACAGACAGTCAAGTATGGCGGCTTAGTAGGCTTTTTCATGCCCCGCTTAAAGGACTCTGAGGACTTTACAAACATACATGAAACGGACACAAAGAACACAGAGACTCAGAATAACAATTTGTGTCACATAGAATGTTGTCCTGCGTAGGATTTGAACCCACGACCTTGGCGACTTGTGACTAGCGTCGTAGTGATCGCTTAAACTGTGGAGTTTTATTAAATAGGTAGTAGAGCCAGGCTGATTTAGCACGAATGGGCCAACTCGTCCGGGGCAGTACTACCCTCACACAGAAGACCATCCGACATAATGACAGCATTCTTACTGTCGTATTTCGTTGGTGAGTGTGAGACCGAAGGCCCAATGATACAGAAGGATCTCCCTATCCACCACAGTGTGGGTCACCATGCTGCATCTTCCCTCACAGTGAGGATAGTGACCCTTGCTCCTGGATTCTACTCATGCTTTCCAGCAACCAGAGTAGAATCACTTTGGTAGGCTTAAATATAAGAAATATACTCCTAAGCGACTTCAGCAACGAGAGCAGAGCAGAAACCAGTCCATTAGGCACAAGTGTACAAACATATGTAGGTGCGCTCTCTGTTCCCTCACTCTCACAACCCTGCACGGTTGGCCTAGTGGCTTAAAGACCCCAAATTCCAAATTCCGAGTCTTGTTAAACATGTCTATGATCAGAAAAACTAATTCAAAAGATAATCAAGGATTATCACCTTCTTTTTGTGAGTTCCTTAAAAACTGAAGCCCTCAAACTTTTATGTTTATATTATTTAGGGGAGGGGTGTTAAAAGGGTAGCTTTATCAACATCTATTTTCATCAACAACCCGTAATGCCCCACTGCTAGAAGGGTCTCCTCTCAGGAAAGGCTTAAGGCCATAAGGTAGAGTTCAACACAAAGGGAGGATCCTCCGACCAGGCGAGGTGATCATAGCTGGCGGGCCACTGCCCAACACTTGATGTTGTATATATGCTAATCGGCGCGAGAATATCTCTTTCGCGATTCAGGATTAGTAGTTACTTCGTATACTTCATTCCGTGTTTTCACTTCGTAGTTCAGTGTTTCTTCGGTAGATGGCGCTATTGTATGTTTACGTCGCGCTGTATGTGGAAGTCGCCACAGTATCATTCCACTTACGGTTACCCATCTAGCTACTGACCGTGCCGTCGTTGTTTATCTGAGGGCAACTGAGCAATGAGCACCTCCTTGTTCGGCCTTGTTCGTCTTAAATTCCTAAGGAAAATAACGTATTTCCATAGCCAGCCACTAAACCAGTATCCATCTTCGAAGCCGGTCCCACTCCTCACATGTTCGACAAACAACGTGACCTTGATGTCAAGGTAGAAAGAACACCAGAGAAGAACCCAGACACATCTGTCA
Source organism: Phragmatobia fuliginosa (assembly GCA_932526445.1). Lineage (NCBI taxonomy): Eukaryota > Metazoa > Arthropoda > Insecta > Lepidoptera > Erebidae > Phragmatobia > Phragmatobia fuliginosa. The sequence goes on along the minus strand of OW052083.1, from coordinate 438,066 downwards.
GAAGCGTCGAACAGCCAAGTGCTGCTGGAACTGAAGACGTAAAAAGCGTTAAGGTAAGTTTTGTTAAATCCCTACTAATATTATAAATGCGAAAGTAACTGTCTGTCTGTCTATTAAGTTTTCCTCCTAAATCGCTGAACCAATTTTGATGAGTTCTGGCATAGATATAGACGGAACCTTGGGAAAGGACATACGCTACATTTTACTGCGATAACCGACATACACGCGGGCGGAGCCGCGGGCAAAAGCTAGCATGATATACCTTTCTTCTGACGAGGAGTATATCATTGTAATTTTATAAACTATGTAACAAAATAGGATTTTTTTTTTAATATATCGGACATTTTTAACTGCCTCGTTGGTCTAGTGCTAATCAAGAGGTCCTGGGTTCAAATCCCGGGTCGGGTCAAAAGTGTTTTTGGGTTTTCTTAAAGAAAATTCACGTCCATGCCTCGAAGAGCACGTAAAGCCGTCGGTCCCGGTTGTCATGAACATATCTGGCAATCGTTATTGGGAAGACAGTGCCCTCAAATTTATTGAAAACTAGTTCCACCTTCTCCCTTAAGGTTGCGGAGGTCCGATGCCAGTCGCTCCGTGGAAAAACTGATATTCAGGTAAAACCGGTTGAACTAGTAGCCGACCACAAATAATATTAAGAATAAGGCTAGGAAGATGAAGGATATCTTTCGGACACGCAACGTCATCTAGTCCTAAACTAAGCAGAGCTTGTATTATGGGTACTAGACAAGTGATATAAATACATAAACATACTTTTTTTTTGTAAATACATACATATTATACGTAGAAAACAGCCAGACTCGGAAATAAATATTTGTGAATCACACAAATATTTAGTCCGACCCGGGAATCGAACTAGAAACCTATTAATCAGCAGTTGCATAGGCTAACCACTAGACCAACCAGGCAGTACATCCATGTAGGTACATCATCCATGGAGGTATTCATTGCAAAACTAAAGTAATTAAAGTCTTTGTGATTTTTCAACAGAAACCAGTTGGAGGTATATCTCTATTCGGGTCAAACAAAGGCGCTGAAAACATAGGCGCCGCCATATTGAAACGGAACCGACGCAAATCGTACACATCCAGCGAAGAAAGCAGCAGCGAAACTCCATCTCATACATCGCCAATAAAAAACCAAAAAGAACTGCAAGCAAAGAAAGAGAAAGATATATTCGATGATCTTTTTGCTAGATCGGAAACCAAAAAGACACCAAAGCGAAATATCCTCGATAAAAATATAAAACAAGATATCCCTAAACAAAAAGAGGAAATACAAAAGAAAGATACGTCTAAACCAATTGATTTGTTTAGTGATAATCTTTTTGATGATATCGATGATATATTCACAACTAATATTGTAAAAGATTCAAAAGATAAAAGTAAATCTGTCTTTGAAGATGATGATGATCTGTTTTCTGAAGTTGCTGATAAAAACACTGTAGTACATCAAACCACTAAGAATACCAGTAATAATAAGAAAGGGTTGTTTGATAGCGATGATGATTTATTTGCAGAAAATGTTCAAAAAAATAAACCTAGTGTTAGCAATGAATCACAATCTGCTACTAAAGTTATTACTAATCCGATTAAAGCTAATGAACCTAGTATAGTTAGTGCAATATCTAGCAAAAATAATGAAAAAGCTGCTGTAAATACTACGATACCTAGTATTCCCAAAGGAAAAGCCAGTATTTTTGATGATGATAGCGATGAGAACGATATATTCAGTACCGTTAATACCAACAACGAAATTTCTAAAGCAAAAAATGTTGATACTTCTAAAAATATCTACCAAAGTCCATTACTGTTTGATGATGATGGCGATTTATTTGCTGATCGTAATAAAATTCAAAAGAATGTACAAAATATTGTAACTGATAAAGAGCTTAAAACTTCAACCTTGAAGCCTGAAAAAGTTGTAAATATAACTGAAAAGGATAATACTGATGACCAACCGTTTGTTGAGGCGTCTAATAAACCGGATATCGAAGAAGGTGAATCGTACAAAAACAATCGTGCAGTTGATAATAAAACTTTACTTGATACACCTAACAGTAAAACTAAACCTGAAATTACTGAAAGTAGTCCTGTGAAATCAATTGATGTTAGAAATGATAGAAAAGAAATAGACAATAATGATTTAATTAAACATAATGTTTTAACTAAGACTGATGTATTTGAAGAACCAAAACTTATCACCTATCTTTTAGCAGAAGATACTGCTAAAGATACAAAAGATAAAACTAATGAAAGAAATAGCAACTTTGAAGATAATATTGATGATTCTCTATCTAACGTTCCTGAAAGTACTGAATCTGTAATTATAGAAAATTTTAATATTAATTCTAAAAGCGCAGAAGTTCAAAAACTTTTCGCTGATACTACAACAAATTATAATTTAAAGAAAGAGGAATTCAAAGATGAATTCGTAGAAGAATCGAAAAAAGAAATTCCTAAAAACAAAACAACTAAAGAAATTCCAAATCTACTGGATGAAAGTACACCTAATATCAACATTCATGATATATTAAAACAAACTCCCATATTTGATGATAGCTCACTGGAAAAAGATATTTTTGCATTACCTAACAATGTTACTAGATTTGAAGAACCAATTATGAGCAATATAGAAAAATCTCAAGATATTAATAATATCCCTGATGCGGAAATTTTCGCTGATATTATATCTGAACCACCAGATTTTGAGAAGCCGAAAGAGCCTAAAAAGAGTAGAAATGTAAATGCTCTATTCGATGATGATTCTGATGATGAAACGCTATTTTTCAAGAGAGATGACGTCATCACAGACGAGAAACCTGAAGACTTTACCGCAAAACAAGATAGATTATTTGATATGTTCACTAGTGAACCACCAGATGAAGATTTCACTAATATTAATGATGATATTGATGATGATTTATTTAGTACAATGCCTAAACCTGAACTTCCTGGTGAACAGATAGAACCACGTCATGTTTTTACTAATGATGATTATAATATACTACCTACTTTTAATGATATACCTAATGTCAGTGAAGCCGTCGAATCCGAATTGCCGCCGGATATATCCAATCCAAAAGAAAATACCAAGAACTTAGTTGGCAATAAATCAGAGTTCATTGAATCAGAACCTTTCCGAGAAAGAGCTAACATATTTAATGACAATAATAATATGTTCAAACAATCTAAAACCTCAATAAGCGAGAAGTCAGAAAAACTCTTATCAGAAGACTATGGTGATGATGATGATGATGATGAATTGTTTAAGTCATTACCCATTCAGTTACCAGGAACTAATATTGAATCTAAGCCTAGAATGGATGACGAACCTGATGAACCGTTTATGTCTCTACCCCCTAATTTAGATAGAGAAATATCTAATGAATTTCGTAAACCACCATCAAATTTCAAATTACCCTCAGAGCCGACAGATTCAAACTCTAGATCTGAAGTAAAGAAAGTTGGCAAATTAAAATTAGGCCTTAATATAAATGTTAATGCTTTATTGCCTGGGGCATCACCTAAAAAGATAAAACAAGTCGACAATATAGATGGACAGACTCAAAGTCAGGTCGAAATTCCAAAGGCGGAACCAATCAGCTTTGAGGGGGAACCCGAACCGAAAATTCTTGACAGCAAACCTGTTAAAGAAAGACCTAGAATTCAAGTGAAGAGAAGACCATCTACACGGAAGGCTAGGATAGAGGCTGTCAGAAAGTCTGGTATAGATTTTGGCGATGATTCTACTGATAACTCTAGCTCTTTAGATGATGCTCCTAAAAAAGAAAAACGGCCTGATATTAAAGTTGATGAAAAAATAAGTAATAATGACATCGAACAAGCTCCTCAAACAGATATAAACATTGAAGAGAAATATGAAGAAAAGCAAGAAGTTCAAATTGAAAATACAGAATCTGAGAATCCGAATGTTAAAAACGAAATACCTATCGATGTATCTAATGAAAGTAAAGACAAGACAGAAATATTAGACAGTCAAACTATAATTGAACCTACCAGACCACCTGTGAAATCTGATAGTACTACTAAAATTGTGTATATATTAAACGATGAAGATATTTTTAATACTACTGAAATAGAAGACCCCTTAAATAAAACGAATTTATCTACTAATCAGAGTTCACTACAAGACCAAATAAATATTGAAAAGGAAATTTCAAATACGGCCGACAGCCATTTGAATTTAAGCACGAATTCAGAGTCGGGTATTAAAACACTCGGTAAGACTTATCAATCTACAAAAAGTGATGAAAGTAAGAAATCCAAATCACTATTCGGTGAAGATGAAGAGTCAGATGATGAAGAAATATTTAGAAATAAAAAACCAACAGTTAAAAGTACTATATTTGATTCCGATAGCGAAGGAGAGTTGTTTGGGGCGCCTAAGAAAGTTGACAATGTAAAAACTGTAGAGAAAGTTATTAAAGAAGTGAAAGGGCCTCTGTTTGGGGATGATGATGACGACGACGATTTGTTTGGAGTGAAGACTAGCAAGCCAGCAGGTGAGTGAAATCATACTTTCTGTCTTTCAATTGATACCCAACTTAGTAGAGCTTGCACTATGATAGCTAGACTGGTGATAAACAAACGTCCTGGTCCTTCTATAATACATATTATGAATTGAGACCTGCCAAATGGAAAACTTGAGTAGAATCCAAGAGTAGGGGTCACCATCCTCATTGTGAGTACAGACAATGTAACAATGTGACCCACACTATGGCGGCCTAGAGAGTTGCTTCTGCTTCATGGGGATTCTGGTCTCACACTCATCAACGAAATACGACAGCACTGATGCTGCCGTTTTTAGGATGATCTTCTGTGTGAGGGTAGTACGGACCATTCGTGCTGAAATCATATGGATGGACGTTTGTTACTCTTCCTTTAATGGATTTTAAGAATTAGCCAAGGGCTGTAAGGCATCAATTGCAGCCAAAGATATTTATCCTATAGTTCGAGGGTACAATTGGCGCTTACACCCGAGCTAACTATTCTGCTTGACATCTCGATTGTGAGGTAAGTAGAAAAATACCGGCATTAAAAGAATAAAACATTTTTAAAGTAAAAGTTTTCTATTCCCGCCTTTTTTCATTAAAAAGAATCAAGTAAAGAACTTTTAAATTTTATTTTTTTCAAGAACGAAATTGAGCTTCGTCGTTCGATATTTACAATTGATGACTAATAAACTCACACGAAGACAAGGCTGAATAGCAAAGCGACCTCTTTGGTCATTGGGCTGAATGCATGATTTCTATTACCAGTATGATGGTTAGATGTACGTGAACTTTTTGAAAGAAAGAAGTGTTTTTTTTAAATTACTTACCGCCCGCCCTAGAGCTTTTCTAGCTACATTATTACTCTAGAGCGCTAATTAGTCACCTACAAGCCCCATTTGGAGGTAATAAGAACCTCTACTTACCGAACATGAGAGATGTAAATGAAATTTTACAGTAATACAACTTATACATCATAACCACGCAGGCTACTATTTAGTACACAAAGTTTACAATATTCTTAAATAAACACAGATTGCAGATAAATATCAAACCCAGGCGCTAAACAATTAATAGTGCTCATTAGACTTAGATGGTTGGCAGTCCACAACAGTGCTTTTTTCCCGAAATTTCCTGCCTCGCACATTTAAATTGTGCAATAAACTGTCGCCTGCGGTGTTTCCGGACCGATACGACCTTCAAAAAAAGAGCGTACTCCCTTCTCAAAGGCCAGCAACGCATCTGTGACTCCTCTGGTGATTCGGGTGTCCATGGGCGGCGCCAATCACCTACCATCAAGTGATCCGTCTGCTCGTTTGCCCCCTATAATATAAAAAAAAACACTAAAAAAAACACCTTTACCACGCCTAACCGCTGGACAATGCTTAGACCATATTTTACCTGTTCACAGAATCGCAGCAGCCTACAAAGTCATCGTCGGTTAAAGAAACTCCAAAACTAACAGAACCCGTATTCGAAGATCCCCTCTCAATGTTTGGCGATGATTAGTGACCAACTACAGATAATAGATGGCGTTAGTGGGACGTGAGTCTTATTTGACAGATCGTTGACTATACAAGGCTTGTTTTAGACGAAATTGAAAAAATGTTACATGTGGAATTTTTTATAAATCACATTGTAACATTTGTTTTTAGGAATCTTTTGTGAAAGCGCGAAATATGTTTTATTTAGTAATTTGTGGGAGGATTTCATTCTTATTTTCGAGCTTTATGATACATAGGCTTTTATGGAGGTAGAACCGGACATATTGAAGTGAAACTTCTTTAAGCTTGACTTGGGGAGTATGCTGGTGAATGCGTGACGAGAGCGTTAGGAAAAGTTAGAGGGCGATATAGGTTAGTGAAGATAGAAAGAGACAGAGTTACGTTTAGTATGTTACAGTAGGAGCAAGAGAGAGAAGTGCGCGCGCACATTTTCTTACTCTCTCCGTCTTATAGCCAGTTACATTTCGTATATCTAAGACACGGTGCAGGCCTCTTGTCTTGATTTACTTAAGTCGTGTGGTCTGGAGCACACTCGTGTTTTTTACTTAAATTTGTTCAGATGGTGACCTTATATAGAGTGGGTAGTTAAAAATTACTTTATGATTAACGTGGGAGCTGGGAGAGGTAACTACCTAATATTAGAATACTGCAATTTCAATTATGTGGATTAGTATCAATTTAAAATAAAAATCAGAGACAGAAAATTTAAAAATTACTATTATATGTGAGTACCGTATATATATTTATATGGATTTGGTAACCGAAACAGTTCATTTAACGTTACAAACGGACAGTTCAATTTTATTTATTTGTAAAGCTAGACAAGTTATCGAATTAAAGTTCTGTCTTGGCCTCTGAACACAGGTAAGTCTATGTATTTTTAGAGTTCGAAAATACTGCAGTATCACCATTTATTTCTTTCTCTCTTTTTCCTTAGCAAAGAAAGAAAAGAAAAATGAATATACAATCAAAATGAGCCTTGTAATGTTTTGGTCTTGATTTAAAGCGACTCACGCCCACTAGCAATGAATACAGCTTACATAAAAACGCAGTTCTTACGGGCGCTTTGAAGACAAACTTTCTGCGACCGAATTGCCGGTAGACGGCGTGACAGTCGAGCTGCGAAAGCTGTCTCTCTCTTACGCATTTCAAAGTGAACCGCGAACGATACTAGCGCCACCAACTACGTACTAAACTGGGGGCAGACCCCACTCAGAGTCGACACACGAAATCTTTAAGGTCTGTGCTTCTATGTACACTGTAATCATCGCCAGTAGCGCCACAAATATGAAACGAACAATTATGGAACTAATATTTACGCTTTTTGCTTAGAGTGACGAAACATTCCATTGTTATTTATTTATTGTTTATTTTTTAAGATCTTTTATTTTTGTTTTTATATGATATCACATTGTTGTATGTGTAAAGGTTAGTTGGAGGCCTTCGGGTGGCCTAAAACATCCAACGGCTAGATTAAATAGCCATAACATTGTTTTGCCAGTCTTCAACCCCGCAATCGGACACCGTGGCGACGTTTGGCCTTAACCCTGTCCTGAGAGCAGACTCGAGCCCGATCGAGAATACGGAACTACATTTAGCACATGTCCATTATGTTAGAAATGTGATCATGTTTTGATGGCAATAGTTCAGATGTTTGAAGTCCATAATCGAATAAAGCTGCTAAAGCATTGTAAAGTCCATTCGTTTAGATAGCGTCGGTACACCTGCACGCAGTTGTAGTTATAGATTTAATTATTTAATTTAATTAGTCAACTAGTGTCAATAGGAATTTTGTCTATCATTTATTTTGTAGGACTAATAACTAACTTAAATTTCATATACAGGATCTTAAACTATACTTGCATGCGGGTGTACACCGCAGGCGGCTTTTTTTCTGAACCTAGGCGACCGTATCTAAGCAAATGGTCATTATTATGTATAATCAATATGAAAATGTTGATACCGCGTTACAGGACCAGTAGCAACGAAGTAGTTCAGCTTAACTTCACTAGATGGCGCTGAATGTGTTGTCAAACTATTCAAAGTATCGTGTTAACGATTATTTTTAGCAACGTAGATGTTAGAAATGTACTGGATGCGGTATTTTTTTTAATATTTCCAGCTAAAACATTTTTGAGATTATTTTTTATATACGATTGTTAATGATTTAAATGTATGTGTAAATAAATGTTTGTTAAATATTGGTTTTAGTTGTTATCAACGCTAATTCAAGTGCCTATGAAATTATTCTTATATCGAATGTAATAATAAAACGTTGTACGTTATTTTTGTTGTTTTTCTTACATTTATTATACTAGCTGAATTCTGCGGTGTTGCCTGCGGTCATTGTTGGGAATTGCAAGTAACGCCGCGGAGTGAAGCTAGTCTAAAGCTAGCCTCAGTTACTTCTTAGTTCATCAGCTTTCTAACAGCGAATGTCCCGACAAATACAGTCGTGTTAGACTAAACTTGTTTTTGTTTTAGGTAACGTTATACCTCAAACAAAAATAATTTGTTAAAGAACTGCCTTGTTGGTTAAGTGGTTAGCGTATGCGACTGCAAATCTAGAGGTCTAGGGTTCAAATCCCGGGTCAGGCCAAAAAGTGTTTTTAGGTTTTTCTTAGGAAATTCCTAATAGCAGACCGCAGATTGGAAGTTTGGCGGTGATTCACACACGTGCCTCAGAAAGCACGTAAAGCCGTCGGTCTCGGTTATCATGAACAATCGTTATTGGGAAGTCAGTGTCCTCAAATTTACTGACAACTAGTTCAATCTTCGAATTTCAGTTCTCCCTTAGGGTTGCAGACAGGGCCGGATTTAGGGGAGTACAACCAGGGCAACAGCCCCGGGCCTCCACAAAAGAGGGGCCCCCACAATAGAGACTTCGGAATGTTTTGCGACTATACTATGCCTGATGGAAAGCATGAGTAAAATCCATAAGTGGGGGTCGCCATACTCACTGCAAATGCAAGCAGTATGGCGAACCACATTATGGCGGCCTAGTGAGATGCTTTTTCACGCCCCGCTTAATCATCGTAAGAAGGAAAACATGAGCTGGTAGTGAGTTCCAGTGTTTAACTGCTCGGTACAAGAAGGAAGACCCGAACCGCTTAGTTCTGGAGCGTATGTCTTCCACTCTGAAGGGGTGACTTCGCTGGCCAGATCGTGTTGTTCTGTAGAGGAACGGAGAGGGAAGAGCTCTTCAGAACACTCACCATGGTAAAGGTGATAGAGGACTGCCATAGAGGCGACATCTCTTCGCAACTGCAAAGGTTCTAGGAACTCGGTGAGAAGACACAGATGCTCCGGCGAGAAGAACCGTCTCACCTTGTTTAGTACGCCTAGCTATCGCGAGGCCGCCTTTGTGACACTCTCGATGTACTCCCGTCGGTTGAGACCCCAGCAGATATCGATGCCCAGAATACCGAGCTTATCCTATAGTGGCAGCTGAGTGCTCTGGAAAGTAGGAAGGGGAAGGAATGGAGACTTTCTGGTGGTGAGTGCGCAAACCTGTGCTTTTTTGGCATTGAACTCGACCAGATTCTCATCACCCCATTGAGACGTTCAGAACCCGGTCGAGTTCAGCGACAAGTTCCTGTCGTTTTACCTCAACATCCGCCGATTTAAATGTTCAATTTATTTGGAATATAATTTGGGACCAAGGGGCCTCCACTCCTTTGTTGCCCCGAGGCTTCCACAACTTTAAATTCGGCCCTGGTTGCGGAGGTCCGATGCTAGTCGCTTCGTGGAAAACGTGTGATTCAGGTAAAACCGGTTGAACTAGCAGCCGACCCCAAATAAACTTGGGAATAAAGGCTAGGAAGATGGAACGTTATAACATTGTGTAGGCCACGTGTAGAGCCGCGCTGATTTCAGCACCAATGGCCCGGCTCGACCGGGGCGGTACTACCGTCGCACAGAAGACCATCCTAATAATGAGAGCATTCTTGCTGTCGTATTGCGTTGGTGAGTGTGAGACTGGAGGCCCAATCATTTTGCATTATTCATCCGGCCTCTTGATGCCTGAGGAATGATGTAGAATTATTTGACCAGGTCGCCATGGGGTCCATAAATTACTTTACACAAATTTTATATTTTATTGCAAGTTCGACCCCTATAACTCCTGAAATAAAAAAGTTATCAAGACCTCTATAGTTTTCGTTTAAAGTTTATTATAAGGACAACTATCATGATTTTTTTCAAATTTTTTGAGAGGTCCGTTTAGCTTTGAAGGGGGGGGGACATTTTGACGGAAGAAAAAGAGTAAAAAAAGGTGAATTAATCACAAAGGGTGCCTAGGCGGTCTGCGCGTAACACTAGTAGAGCGAGTGGTCGCCAAAACATTTGGTATCTTAAATTTACACAGATATAGTTGTATATGTTTTTGAAGTTTTCGTAAAGTAATAGCTTAAAGTTCGTGTATAAAACACGTGTAACGATGTAAGACACTTAGATTACAATAAATTTTGAAATGTGACGTCACGAAATTTAGGACCCCTCCCACCCCCTTGTCACACTTCGACGACCCCCTCCCTTCCCCTTAACGTGTGACGTAATTTATGGATAGCCCCCATGTTATGAGGATGTTGTTGACCCCTACTCCTAGATTCTACTCATGCTTTCCATCAGGCAGAGAAGAGTCGCTTTGGTAGGCTTAATGGTATATATAAATGCATTTACATTTTTTCTCACATGTTGGTTAGATGACCTGACGAATGTAGCAGAAAGTCTCCACAGACCAGTTTTAATGGTGGGCCTGGAGGAGGCCATGTCTTATACTAACCGCAAATGTATTCCGGCTGAGAAGATAATGTTCTGATAAATGATAAATATTTCGGACATCTTACACACAACGTCATTTAGTCCTAAAAATCAGCAGAGCTTGTATCATGGGTACTAGATAACTGTTAAAAATATTTATAACATATTATTTTTTTGTAAGTAGGTACATTCATGTTACACATAGTAAACACCAGACTTCGAAACAAATGTTTGCAGATCATACAAACATATGGTCTGACCCGGAATCAAAGCCGAGACCTCAAGCAGTTGCAAACGCTACCACTGCACCACGGAGGCAATCGTAGTAGTAGTTATTTATCATAGTTTTTTTTATAACAAGTTCAAAATTATTTCAACCGGTCTTGTGTTTATACGCCTCTAAAGGGCTAGGGATTTGGTGCGATACCTAGTCAACTTTAATAATAAAAATTATTTCATGTAAGTGTAATCTTAAGTAATCGTGGTAAAGCGTTGCACTTGAAATCGTTATCAACTGCCTCGTTGGTCTAGTGGTTAGCGTATGCGGCTGCTGATCAAGAGGTCTCGGGTTCGATTCCCGAGTCGGACCAAATATTATTTGTGTGATTCACAAATATTTGTTTCGGAGTCTGGGTGTTTTCTATGTAAAATATGTATGTATTTACAAAAAAAAAGTATGTTTATGTATTTATATCAGTTGTCTAGTTCCCATAACACAAGCTCTGCTTAGCTTGGGACTAGATGATGTTGTGTGTCAGATGTCCAAAATATTTATTTATTATTTATTTATTTAATAACCCGGTGTCTTTACTCTTCTGGTAAATTTCTGTCCGAATAAATCTGACAATTAAAACCGTTACAGTTCTAAAAAAAAACAATTGTCAGTGTCAATTGCTGTCACTGTCATGTCAGTCAAGCTGTCAAGCGATCACATCAACGCGTTTGTCGCATGGTGGATATGATTTCATGTTTTTAAAATAAAAAGGAACTACCAAAATGAAGATACCTCAGAAAAGCAAAGAAAAGAAAAACAAGATCAAGAAAAAAGAGCAAATAAAACCAAGAAAAGAGCAAGTGCTAGTCGTAGCACAGGAAATTAAATTCGCTCGATTACTGTCGGGTAATGAGAAGAAAGGTCGGGATAAAGTACTAAAAACATTAAAGAAATGGCTTTTGAACTGCTTTGAAAAGAATTACGGTTAGTATTTATTGAAATAAGGTTCCTAATTTATGTAATTAAGTTACTATTAATGAAATGCGGTCATGTTTTGTGTCCATAACCTCAATTTTTTATGTGAGTGTTATAGAAGCCAGGTCTCCTTGAGGGCTTTATTGTGAAGTGCCGTTGTTAGTTAGCAATTAGCTGTCGTTGTGTAATACGTATTTATACTGTATATAATAAATATTACAATTTATTTTTCGCACTTAAATCTTTGTAAACTTTACGGCGCACGTTTTTAAGGTTCTGTACTCACAGTGTAAAAACGGAGCCCTATTACTAAGACTCCGCTGTCCGTCTGTATGTCACCAGGCCATATCCCAAGAACTGTGTTAGCTTCCTGGCTGGAATTTTCACAGATGATGTGTTTCTATTGCCGCTATCACAAAAAGTATTAAAAACAGAATAAAAGCCATTGTATGTGAAGGGGGGCTCGCATACAATAAATTTAATTTTTAATCAATTTTATACTCGCCGTTGGTAAGGGATCCATACACATAATTGGTAATGAAAAAACAAGTATATGAAATCCTTCCTGCACCAGTCTCCTATTAGCACTTGACCAATTTAATTTTCAAGGATAGTAGAGCCATGCTGATTATAGCATCAATGGATTGGCTCACCCATGTTGGTACCACCCTTTTACCCTAATAAAAACATTTGCGCTGTTGTGTTTCCTTGGTGAGTGCTAAACTGGAGGCATATCATTTAGGCCGCTATGATGTGGGTCGAAGATGATGGTGGCCATCACTCTTGGATTCTACTTGACAGTCTCATAAAGTATCATAACTTGCCATTTTGTGGGTCTGTGCCATTTAATCTTGGTTACACATTCAATAAAATTGTCCATTAATTATCTTTTATCTTCTAGAGTTTAAAGAGGATGACTTTGTACGTATGTGGAAAGGACTGTTCTATGCCGTGTGGATGTCGGACAAACCGCTAATACAGGTTAGTAACACGTTCAAGCTCTTCAGCAAGTTTTCAGAGAACTGCAACAATTTATTATTATAGCTGATATACAGGGTCCCGTCTGTATCTGTTATTGTCCATATGTGATTGTACAGTGACATCAGATAGCTGGTGGAGCAGTGGAGGTTTCTCCGTAGTAGATTGAGTTCAGATAAAACAGGAGTATGCTGTAGTTAACGTTATTTATTTGTACTAATAAAATACTTGTTACAAGTTGCCCAATCAGCGATTTTATACTACTATGCGATGTGTTTAGTTCAATGATTGATATTGCACACCACTCATAAAATGTGTTGAAAATCTATATATATTTTTGTTAAGTTAACAAATCATGTATGAGCTTGTACAGTGATGTTATACAATGAAAACAAATTTGATAATCATACAAAAGGTTATTGTGAGCCAACCTAGAAATATTTAGTATAGATAATTCCTTGACATTAAGTTTGTTCATCTAATTCTTTGACCCTAGAATTAGTGTAAACTGTATTTCAGAGACCTACCATATTATTGACGAATAACATTATTATACACTACAAGGAGATCCTCTCAGGAGAGGGTTAAGGCCAAACATCCCCCTGTTAGCCAAGTGCTGTTTGAGGAGTGGCAAGACATGCTGTGGCTACGTAATTTTACCGTTGGATGTTTTTAAGCTGCCACGAAGGCCTCCAACTAAGCTTCACGACTGTTATCAAATGATAACAACTGGGACTGACTGCTTAATGTGACCTCCGAATCATGGAACCGCTCACAACATATCTTGCTAGAAATGGTCATCCATCTAGATACTGACTGCCGTCATGCTTAACCTCAGTGATTGTTTCCAATCATGTAAAGCCATGATGTATATTGTTACTTTGTTTCCAGGAGGAGTTGTGTGACAACATTGGTGCAGTGCTGGACCTTTTTGGCCCTGAACACTTGAAATCAGCTCTGCTTATGTACAAAGCAGGGCTTAGAGTCTTGGCTACAGAATGGTTTGGAATTGACCAGCATCGGATGGATAAATTTCTAATGGTATGTATTATATTATATGTTATCGGCAATCTGTATAATACAGGTGTTCTATTCAATGCTAAGGTAATGTAGGTCCACTGGCAATCTATATATATAATATGGTTCTATTACCAAGTGGCAGATAACCAGAAACTACAGGAACTACAGGAAGCTGGAAATTTTTAATTTGAAATTCATTACCTACACGTTTTAGATATTGTAAATATTGCCAGGTACCTATAGAATGCCTGATTATAAAGATTGCTGCTTCTATATATTAAAACGTGAAGCAAAAACTTTATGCCTCTTTTTACGAAATTTGCCTGGTGTATGAAATTTTGCACACTTATGTGTTACACTCCTCGTGTAGGAAGCTATTATTTTTTAAGATATGCATAAAAATACATTAAATAAATCAATAAAACATCATACACAATATGCATAGATATTGACTGCCTTGTTGGTCTAGTGGTCAGCGTATGCAGCTGCTGATCAATATAAGTATGGTCTCGGGTTCGATTCCCGGGTCGGACCAACTGTTTGTGTGATCCACAAATGTTTGTCTCGGAGTTTGGGTGTTTTTCTATGTATAAAATGTATGTATTTACGAAAAAAAAGTATGTTTATGTATTAATATCAGTTGTCTAGTACCCAAAATACAAGCTCTGCTTAGTTTGGGACTAAAATGACGTTGTGTGTAAGATGTCCGAAAATATTTATATTTATATTTTTTTGTCCAATTAACATTGTAGCGTAACTATGGTGAAATCCGTGATCATCATAATAGTGTATTATTTACTTCGCTGGCTCAGCGATCCAAAGTGTGTCTTGGCCTCCGACAGTAGAATGCGCCATTCTTTTCTATTCTGTGCCAGTTCACACCATTCGGGCACTTTGATCTCTTTCATATCTCGGGCAATGTCAACTTTCCAGCGGTATCTGGGTTGTCCCACAGGCCACCGCCTACGGGCCTCCCGAGATATGGTCTTTTAGCGGCTCGATCCTCACCTATTCTTTGGATGTGGCCAAGCCAGCGAAGTCGGGCAGCTTTTATTTCCTCGATTATGTTAGGCACTGACTTGACACTTAAATATTATGTTACAAATATTATTACAAATATTAATACTAAGAAAAAGGCTAACCCTACAATTTGCAGTAGACTGCAACTAAGCTAAGCTTAGTTTGAAGCTAGATGTCGTTGTGATAGGGTCACAGCACACTAGCTACTTTTAGCATCGACGATCGGCAACTAGTCGCTTTTTAGAAGCTAAATACGGCGACCGAACGCTCCACACCGCACACGGAGATTGAGTCGCTTTATAGAAGCACAACACAACAGCTGAACGCTACTCTCCGTACACATTCAGATGCCGGTAGCATCGATTTGGCGTCGGAAAATTATAGACAACACTACAGCTGACGCGATCCAGACATCTGAGCAGTCGATAAAACGCGCGTTTCCGATATTCGATCACAGAAAGTCGCAAATGATGCAACATGACCTTTAATACCGAACGCAGTAAGTCGCTAAAACGCGATGCAGCATCGATGCATTTGCAAAATCGCTGATCGCCGATGCTAAAAGTAGCTAGTGTGCTGTGGCCCTTAGATGTCAGGCAATATAATATAGAAAGCCATTTCCGTTGTCAGCTGGTGCGGCGCTACCTCCGCGCTAGTCTCCGGTGCCTGCTGCGCTGCGAGTGGAGTCTCGCCAGCTGTCAGCTCTACGCCGGGGTTATCTCCGGCAGTGATGGTAAGAGCCTTCATCTGACTTTGTATTTCATCCAACTTATTTTTATCAGTGGGATATCTAGAGATATCTCTAATGTCCGCTTTCACCAAGTATACTTAAACCTTCTCCTTACTAGGTACCCGTAGGTAGCCCCTATATAATGGTTAGTGAAAATGAAAAATATTTATAAGGATTACTTGTCTCCTTAAATTTAGGAGATGTTGGTGAAAGAATTTTGGTGAAAAAGTGATTTGACTGCCTTGTTGGTCTAATAGTTAGCGTATGCGGCTGCTGATCAAGAGGTCTCGGGTTCGATTCCCGGGTCGGACTAAATATTTGTGTGATTCACAAATATTTGTTTCGGAGTCTGGGTGTATTGTATGTATAATATATGTATGTATTTACAAAAAAAAGTATGTTTATGTATTTATATCAGTTGTTTGGTACACATAATAAAAGCTCTACTTAGTTTGGGACTAGATGACGTTGTGTGTAAATGTCCGAAATATTTATTTATTTATTTGTCTTCACTCATCTTTTGTACACCAACTATCACATAATCCTATTTTAACTTTGGTGAGTGAGCAGATTTGCATTTGGAGAATATACATGTAAGTTGCCATTGAGGTCACTTGACACTTGTCACTCACGCAGAAGATCAATCTAAAATGACAGTATTTGTGTTGTTGTATTTCGTTGGTAAGTGTGAGAGCTGAGGCCCAGTGAGGTAGAAACATCTCGCTCACCCCCCATAGTATCGCCATGCCAAAATGGTGACCCTCCTGGATTCTACTCATGCTTTCCATCAAACAGAGTAGGGTTGCTTTGGTAGGCAGGCTTCAATATAAAAATAAATTTATTTTTTTGATTGATCATGTGTATTTTTTTGTTAGGTATATTCGCGCTGAAGACTCCGCGGTACGCCCGCAACGCTTCATCTATGCTGTCCCACATCATGGATTGTTATCTGGAAGAAATCGCCAAGGTATGTGTTAGTCCTGGGTTCATTGCTAGGCAGTGCAATTATTTATAATCTGTCCGGTGGTTAGAGTATAAGAATACAGTGTCTCCACTTCTCGTAATATATTACTTAATAAAATGAATAAACGAGAAGGAAAATTCGATATAAATACTGTACTGACCCTGTCTGACCAATGAGGCCGTTTGGCCCTTCCCCCTTCCTCTACAGGACAACACGTACTGACCTTGGAAACCACCGCTTCTCTTCTCTCAGCCTCTCCACATTATATTAGAATCTCAAAGTCTGCAGAAAGAAACGCGTGTTGAAACTTGTTGCCTTGTTGAATTGATATAGAAATGAAGGAATATTGGATCGAATTGTGACATGTGATGAAAAGTGGATTCTTTACGATAACCGTAAGCGAAAAATGCAATGGCTGACCCAAGATCAAACGCCGCAACAGTGTCCTAAAGCAAAGCTTACCAATACAAAGGTAATGGTAACTGTTTGGTGGCCTCAGCATGGTGTTATTCACTATAACTTTCTCCAATCTTGTCAAGCAGATGTCTACTGCGCTGAACTCCGAAAATGATAGCAAAACTTGCAGTGAAACAGCCCCGACTCATGAATCGATCTTCACCATTATTGCTCCATGATAACGCGAGACCTCATACAGCACAGGAAACCGTTTTAACTGTACAGGAACTCCAATTAGAAACTTATGTCACCCTCGGTATTCGCCAAACCTTGCTCCAACGGAGTCACATTTTTTTCGTGATTTGGACAATTTTCCACGTGATAAAACTTTTCTTCGCAGGAGGCAGTACAAAATGCTTTCATACATTTTCCTATTAGATGGCAGCAATGTTTAGATAATAATGGTAGATATTTTAATTAAATAAATATGATCAAACAAGAGAATAAAAATTAAATAGAATATAGAATAGAAAACGATAAACGTGTTGCAACTTGCCTGGGGGGGGGGGGGGGGCAGGTTTGAGAATTTCCAGTGACCGCTTCATTGTTACGAAAAATTGTATGTGTAGAGTATATTGTCTGTGCTAGGTGTCGTCGGGCTCGATCCCGGAAGCGTCCCTGGCGGAGCTGCTGCGTCCGATGTGCGCCTACATGTGTGGGGGGGAGAACATCGCGCTATGCTGCGCCGCGCGCCGCCTCCTCACCGCACTGCTGCGCCAGAGCCCGGCCGCGCTCCGCTACCAGCAGGCCACCCGCGCTTGGCACAAGGTACCAGACACACACTTCTCACCGCTCTGCCGCGCTCTGCTACCAGCAGACCACCCGCGCTGTGTATGCAGGCAGAATGGTGATTCACACTATGGAGGCCTAGTGAGATGCATTTCCATGATTAATGTAATTATTTGTTGATAGATGGGGTGCCCTGAAGGAGGGCCCGATGCTCTGGAGCTGGTGTCAGATGATGACGAGGATGATGAGGAGCAGAACGGAGACAGTGACGATGGTGGCCATGACAGGTGAGGATTGTTGTTGTATTTGTTTGAATATTATGTCACCATTACAGTCATAGCCTACCAAAGTAACCGTCAACAGCAGAATCCAAGAATAGGGCCTATTATCCTCATGTGAGTACTATACAGCATGGTGACCCACACTATGGCGGTCTTGTGAGATGTTTCTGCATAATTAGGTCTCCGTCTCACACTCACCAACGAAATACGACAACACGAATGCTGTCATTATTAGGTTGGTCTTCTGTGTGAGGGTAGTATTGCTACGATCGAGCCATTCCATTAGTGCTGAAGTCAGCATGATATATTGGTTGTTCTATTCCAATTTCGCCCCACCAGCACTACTGGTCCGATGATGTGATGATGTCCAGACCGGTTTCTCTCACTAATAAAAATAATAAATTTTATTAGGTAATTTCCTAGATGGGTTTGTGACTTACGATCTCAATCCAGCCCCCTTTTTTTCTATTTTCTATTCTATTTCTGGTTCCGTGTGGATTAAAAATACAAAGTGTCACCACCCCTATTCATTCCATGGGTGTCGTAAGAGGCGACTAAAGAAACAAAATAAGCAGCTAACATCACTGCCAAGAGAAGGAAAACTTGAAACAAACCCTTTACCAACCCGTCTGGCCAGCGTGGTATAGTAGGTCAAAACCTCCTTTCTAAGGAGAGGCCTATGTCCAGCAGTGGCTGTTGATGATGATGATTATATTTCTGTATTCTCTTGTTTCATTGGCTAATATTTTGTTTGGATCACGTGACCGAGTGGCATTAGCCAATGAAACGAGAGAATAGAGTTTTGCAACTTGACTAGAAGGGTAGTAGAAACCTAAATAGTGAAATGTGTACATATGTTCAGTAGCGAGAAGCCGCTGGACCCTCGCGCAGGGCGGGTGGACGTGGAACTGGCTCTGCTGCCCGTCCCGGCCGGCTTGTTGGCCGACATGCTGCGCGACCTACTCGCCAGCGCTAACAGCAAGGCTCACAAGAGAGTCAGGATTTGCTTGGAAAGGTACTAATACTTAATTATTCAAACAGGTTCGCAAGAGTACGGAATTATTTGCTTAGATACTGCCGGGCAGGTCACCCTTATTATGAAGAGGGTCATCTACAAGCCTCAAGTAGATGGCCCGGGGTACGTCGGGGTTCCAGGGATTTCCTTTCTAGGGTACACCTGGATCCCCGGCTATTGGTACCCGAAACGGCGTGCGGTTTTGTGCGGTTCTAGTCCTACATAACCACCAACTAGTGGTATTCCGAGGGGAATTCCGCATACACAAAAAAAGGGGGCAGGTATTTTCTCTTTCTACATTAAAACTCTTATTATTGTTTTTAGATTTGAAAAACTCGCTCGCGACGAATTCCCACTAAAGATCAAGACGCACGTTGAAGAAGAGACTGTAACACCTGTGGTGAGGCCAAAAAACCTGGCTCGTTCACTCCAAGTGCTGGAGAAACAGCTTGTGACCAGCTCTGATGAGCTAGCCTTAAGAGGTAAGACCTTTTTAACCGACTTCAAAAAAAAGGAGGAGGTTCTCAATTCGTCGGAATCTTTTTTTTTTTTTTTTATGTATGTTCAGCGATAATTTCGTCGTTTGTGAACCGATTTCAAAAAATCTTTTTGCATTGGAATGGGCGTAGCTTACAGGTGGTCCCATCGTCACCATATTTGGATCTGATGATGGGATCCCAAGGAAATCGAGGGAACTCCTCAAATATCATAGGCACAATGTCGCGATTTGGGTACTCGGAATAGTTTTTCATTGAAGTCGGTTTCTTTTTGTTAAAATTATATGTGTAAGGATTTGGAAACAAGTGACACTCTCTCTCTATCATCATCTTTTGTGCTTCTTAACCTTTATTCGTAATATTATTTGGGGTCGGCTACTAGACAACCGGTTTTACCTGAATATTAGTTTTGCCACGGAGCGACTGGTATCGGACCTCCGCAACCCTGAGGGAGAACTGAAACCCGAAGGTTGAACTAGTTGTCTATTTATATTTTAGGGCACTGACTTTCGAATAACGATTGCCATAGATGTTCATGACAATTGGGACCTACGGCTAAACGTGCTCTCTGAGGCACGGGCGTGAATCACTGCCAAACTTCCAGACTCCCGGCTGTTCTTAAGAAATTCTTGTAAAAATACCCAATAATACTTATGGCTCGACCCAGGATTTGAAACCGAGACCTCTTTGATCAGCAGTCGCAGACTCTAACTACTACATCTACGGGGCAGTCTCTATCTGTCATAATCATCCACAAAAGTCTACTGCTCGACATAGGTATCTCCTTGGTAAAGGAGGTATTTGCATACTGTACCACATTGTTGAGATTTGTTGATATAGGGTTTGTGTCAAGTTTTCCTTTGTGCACGGTGATGTTGGCCTGCATAGCTTGATGGTCCCTTAGCTGGCAATTACATATGCTTACTCACAACACTTATACTTAAAACGTTTAAAATACGCCATAGTGTGGGCCGCCATACTTTACTGTCTGCATGTGCGGCAATGATGTATGGTGATTGTATGGTACCACAATTTCAGGAGTGTTGATAATTGCGAATAAAATTCGATCTGTTTGGTGGATTCTAAAAAGAACCTTTATGTTAACAGGTCTAAGTCGCAAACACAGAAAGCGTCTCCTTGCCAAGAGTCGTTCAGGGTTGAGCATCGTGGAAGATGTGGAAGCTGTTAGAGAGGAAACAAACGCTACGGTGAGTTGGCTTATAAGCTAAAATTCGTGTTATTATCAACTGAAAAACGTTCACCACTGGACATAGTAAAACCACGCTGATTTCAGCAAGGTTCTACTCTCGCATAGTAGACCAACCTAAGAATGACAGCTTTCGTATTGTCGCATTTCGTTGGTGAGTGTGAGACCGGAGGAAAAATGATGGAGGAGCTCTTAGTAGGCCACTGTAGTGTGAGTCACCATGTTGCAGGTTTTTTAAGGTTTGTCTTCTGTGTGAGGGTAGTACTGTCCCGGTCCAGCCGGCATATTCATGCTGATATCAGCATGGATCTACTAACTATAAAATATCACACATTGTGAGGTACCTTTCAGTTTACGAGTCATGGACGATTGTAATTTATAGATAGAACCAATCTTAATTCAAGTTTTTTTTTCAGAACGGCTTTTGGCAAGTTGAATCATTAGAGAAAGTAAGTAAAAAACGAAAAAACCATAATTCTAAAGTCGAGCCACAGAAGAGACGGAAAATAGAAATGAAAGAGGATGTTCGTCCCAAAACTTCCACCAATAAGAAAGAAGTCGTCAACAAAAAACTCAACAACAAAGAACCTAACAACAAACTACTCAACAACATAGAAATAAACAATAAAGAACCTATCAAGAAAGAACTCAACAACAAAAAATCCAATAACATAGATGTCATCAATAAAGAACCCATAAACAAAGAGCTCAATAACAAAAAACCCAACAACATAGAAGTCAACAATAAAGATCTCAACCACAAAAAACCCAACAACATAGAAGTCAAAAATAAAGAACCCAGCAACAAAGAACTCAAAAACAAACAAAGAACTAACAGAATAAAAGATAAAACACATATAAGTATAAAAAGTAAAAATATTAAAAAGGACAAAGTTGGAAAACAAACAAACATTGATACACCTAAAAAAGTGAAGTTCGTTTTGAAGAACAACTCCATGCAAGCTCCACATGAATATTACAAGAGCATCAGGCAAAGCCCCCAACTACCCTTCGACAGCAGCAAGAGACCCTCTAAGACGAATTTAAAACCCTCCACCCCGTCTCCCATTAATCCATTTTACAGAAAGAAATTAAAACTAAAATAGTGATAGTAAAGAGTTATTTATATACATTAAGTAATTATCATATACAGGGTGTAAAGAGACGACTACCGATAATAAAGGGGGTTCAACGTCCAAAAACTCATGATTAAACAAGTAAAGTTAAAAATTAAAATAGTCCCTCGAATGATTGGACCGATTTCCATCAAACATAGCTAAGAACACTCCCGACTGATTCGCCTTTCAAACAATAATCTATCCGATCGGGAGCTACGATGCCACAGAAACGTCCAACATATAACACCCAGTCGTTTTAGCGTCGGGGAATAAAAAAAATCGTTGTTTTATTGATTTTGTTTTATTTGTTGTTCGAAATGAGATAATTAGTTATGGTCCTATTATATGTATGTAACCTGAAATAATAATTAAAAGACGTAGATAAGTCAAATATCCATTGCGTTTTTTTTTTCGCTTAATCTATTCAGAATCATGGCCAGATTGCAACCTCCAAGTTTTCGGTAGTAATCTTTTTACACCAGTATACACCTATCTCCGCCCAAACTCCTCTAAGAGTTGCAGACTACCCACAATACGTATCCAAAACATTTTAGTTCCGTTCCGTAGATACAAGATGGCGTTGTTATATACACAGTGTGTTGCCATTGCAATAATTTTATTCTGTTTTTAATATTACAATAATAAAAAATATTATGTTGTATGTTAATTTGTTGTTATATAGTTGACTGTAGATGCTTAATGATAGTTGATGTATTTTATAGAATATAACAAATATAATTCAAGCTCAGTTTAACACGGTATAAAAATCTAATGGCCGTCTTCACTAACTAGAGTTAGGCATCTTAGTGATTTTTCGTTTTCTCCAAGATTTAGGGGACACCTTTACTCTATTCCAATCACGAAGTCCCATTTGACAGATGTCAATAATCAAGTACTAGTAAAAAGGATTAGCATTAAACTAAAATTTATAACTTTGTTTTTTTAATTTAATTAGATAATATTACATGATATTTTTATCAAGATGGAACATTCATCCATCATCACTAGCCGAAATTGATATTTCATGGTTGGCATCGTCATCATCACCCTCATCATCGTCTGTAGAATCGATTATATCGATATTATACGATTATTTTAGTCACTATGTAAAAAAGTAAAAATAAAACGTTAACTCAGAACTGTAGTGAAATATTATTATCTTTTAAAGATTTAATTATTTTGAGCACGATGTCTAAAAACATTATATTAATTGTGTGTGTGAGTTAATTGTATAATGATTTAGATGGATTGTGTGATGATTTACGACCATGAACAAAAATTGTTATTTCAAATAATGCGAAACGTGAAGAGTTACGTTCTAAGAAGTGTCAAAAGGGACTTCGTAATTTGGAATAGAGTATAAGTGCTTACATTTTCTTAACTTGGTGGCTTCTTGTAAGGAGACGGTTTAACTATACATCGTGAAGACGGACATTATGTCAGTTACATAATTAGTGAAAATGTGGATATGTTTGAAGTTATGTGATCGGTCAAAAGATTTATCTTAGATTTATCATAGAATGATAGGGTATGGAATGTAAGCTTAAATCATATATGAATACACACAAATAGAAGCCATCTTTTGAATGAATCAATACAATATAATGTATATGTATACTCTCGACTGTCGGCACTTGGTGGAACTTGTTAAAATACATTCTTGAAAATAAATTCACTTGCACTTTTATTCCAGTATTCCAGCCAATCGTAATGACAATGAATTCAGACCTAGTATAGAAGCACAGTTTCTATGAGCGCGCTGAAGACAAACTTTATGCGACCGAAATTGCCGCTTGGCGACGTGGCAGTCGCGGTACGACATCTGTGTGAGACAATGTTCTTCAACTGCACACGCATCTGAATGATCCTAGGGAAAAAAGATCTCTACCGCATTGCAAAAAGTAGGGCAGTAAGAGCCAAAGATTTGAGGCGTGTAAGATGCATAGAAGATGAAACGGGGAGTCTTAATAAAAGATGAATATATAAGGTGCATATTATTATGGAAGACGTACTTTGATAAACTGATGAATGAGGAAAATGCATGGAGCGGAGTGTTGAATGATGTATACTCACGTATACATCATTTAACACTCCGCTCCATGCATTTTGGAAAAATCCTTCGGTTCCCCGGCTCCTGAGGGACGCAGGAGCCAAGGGTATTTAGTCTTTCCACTACTAAAATTTGTACAGAGGCGGACTTAATGTCATGATGCATTTTCTCACAGTCAACACGCACCTTTGTTTTGAATGTATAGCAGTTTGAGGACATCCTCATTTCGGGATCCCTCCCGAGTCAACAGACTGCACTTAAAAGGAAGAATCAATTAAGCTGGAGGTGTGTGGAGGGCATAGGAGAAACAAACTGTTAGTTGACCGAAGATTTCGATCGTGATTAGAACATAGGAAACGGAAGTGTGGTATGAGGTAATCAGGTATTGATGGGGAGTTGGAGAGAGAGAGAGAGAGAGTATTGTTGGAAGCCATTGCAACTAAGAACGTAAAGCAGATACATATTACTATGATGTCATCAAAGTTTTGTATGAAACCGGAAAGTAATTGGCTAGATTACATTACAGGTAGTAGAGACACCCTGATTTCAGCACTAAAGCTGAATGCAACTACCCTCACACAGAAGACCAACCTAAAAATGACAGCATTCGTGCTGTAGTCTTTCGTTGGCGAGTGTGAGGATGCAGAAACATCTCACTAAGCCGCCACGGAGTGGGTCACCATGCTGCAGTGTGTGTACTCACAATGAAAATGGTGACTCCTACTCTTGGATTCTACTCCTGCTTTCCATCAGGCAGAGTAGTCACTTTGGATATACAAAAAAAATCAGTTGTCTGTAAAGTCGGACAACGTGATAAGGGCTCACATCAATAATAAAGGCTCCATCGAGTTATAAGACGTTGTCAAGTCAATAAGTCAAAAGGGCATTGATTAAGACAAGTTATAAATTTTATACATAAATTTGATTTATTTTGCACATTTCTTATTGTTTCTCACTTACAAGCTATCTGTACAATGTTTAAAATTAAATTTGTCTAACACAGCGTCATTACAAATACACTATAATTATTTATTTATACACATGTTCTGTCTAAGGGTAGTTCAGTGTGCCTCTAACAACATTGGCTGGCTAATGTGTGAAATAACTAGATATTACGATAATTTATTTATACCGTAGAGATGTTTGTTAGCTGTCTTGCAATATATACATACGTTTTCATCATAATTTATATTTTAACTAATACATTGTACATTTCTTGTTTTTCGTATCACTGAATTAATGTTTTTAAAAGCAATAATTAATTGGATCCTGTAAAAATAAATTCATTTGAATTCAGTTTTCCCTTAGGGTTGCGGAGGTCTGATGCCAGTCGCTCTGTGTAAAAACTAATATTCAGGTAAAACCGTTTGAACTAGTAGCCGACCACAAATAATATTGGCATATTAAAACCCTATTTTTGACCAAACAACATTATTTTGTCAAATATTTAC
The DNA here is from genome assembly GCA_932526445.1 of Phragmatobia fuliginosa. Lineage (NCBI taxonomy): Eukaryota > Metazoa > Arthropoda > Insecta > Lepidoptera > Erebidae > Phragmatobia > Phragmatobia fuliginosa. The sequence goes on along the minus strand of OW052083.1, from coordinate 412,564 downwards.
ATATAAAATATTGAAATTATATATTTTCTTGTGATAATTACAATAATGTAATTAATCTAACTGTCATAGTATAAGCTCAGCTCAGTTTGAAGATAGATGGCGTTGTTTGTCAGATGTTAGAAACATTTATTACAAAGAGAGGAGGCTGTTGAACAGGACCCAATTACAAAATACAGTCGACTCTTGACAAATTTAAATCTCACAGATATAATAAATAACTGTCTGGTTATTAAATAAAAAAACTAGTACATTTGTACACTTGTTGTATGGCCGGGCAATAAAAATATTTGCCAAAAACCTTACATGAAATGCGTTATTTTTGTACAAAAATTAAAAAAATGTCGTTTTAAAAAGAAAAATATTTTTTAAATTAAAAGAGATTCACTGTCATGTCACATTTATTACAAAGTTTTAAAGCAACGCGTTTTGGAGCAGCCATATGCAGTTCCTTCTGTCAAAGTCTGAATCCAAATAAGCCTTGTTGATGGGGTAGTTTTCAGGAGTAATGTGGTATATCAACTAAGAAGGCACCCTAACTGCCGGCTCAAGCCTTCTCTGAGAAGCACCCGGACCATGTTATTTCAGGTCTCCAACCCAAATGGGCCTACACGTTACATTGTTGATAAAGAATGTGTTCACGTGTGTATCACATAACTGCCTCGTTGGTCTAGTGGTTAGCGTATGCGACTGCCGATCAAGTGGTCTCGGGTTACATTCCCGGGTTGTGTGATCCTATTGTGATTTCTATGTATAATATGTATGTATTATCAAAAGAAAAATAAGTATGTTTATGTATTTATATCAGTTGTCTAGTACCCATAATACAAGTTCTGCTTAGTTTGGGACTAGATGGCGTTGTGTGTAAAATGTCCGAAATATTTATGTGTATAAAATGTTTCAAATATTATTATTGTTTAGTGTCGGTGGAAGACGTTATGGCTACTCCCCTGGGTCCGCCCGTCTGTGTTCCTCTATGACTCTAGCATATACCTACATCAGGTACCAATCTTCCACAATTACCTATTGCCGTTCAATGTTACCATTGCTATTGTGAAATAACAAATTATCTAAAAATATTTAGTTTTTTCCGACTTTAGCCAGTAACAAATAACAAATATATATTTATATAAAAAATCCTTTGAAATATTTAACTATGGCATCGCGTATTTGTTAATATATATTCTATTTTACAAATAATAATATAATATTTATATTTCATTTCGTGTAGAGCTTTTATTCACTATCGTCGTAATGGAGCGGTTATAACGCTGTCTGTACGTTGCAGGGCACCATTTTTTATATATATATCACATGTAACCGCGTGGCGATGGTGTCGCCACACGTATTTAGCCCGTGCTTGTCGTAAGAGTCGACTGAGGGAGATAAAGAGAGAACGTTAGAGTTGTCCGTGTTTATTTGCCACTTCAGTTTAAAGAGTATCATTACACCATGGTCCAGTACATCATCACAATCGCTTCATCACACACACATATTATTATATTTGAACTTTTATATTTATTATTTACATTATTATAAATGCATTTACTTTACATAATCACAATTCGCATTTAGACGTTTGAGGCCGTCATCGTTGGAAGCAAACAGTTTGCCGCTGATTATAGTACATACAAAAAGTTTGCGGCTCACTCAATAAAGTTAGCCATTTATTTAGTTTTATGTTACAGTATATTGCAGCTAACTATACATTGATTTTTATTTATTATACACTTTATTGTAAGTCAAATGATAGAAAATAATATAGTACACTACACTTACTAACTAAGAAAGCTTTCCGCTTAGAGCCTAAATAGAAGGCCTATACATTTTAGGGTTGAAACGGCGAAATATATCATTTCAAATAGCATTAATACCGCCAGGTACAGTCTAAGAAAAGCTTATTATATCGAACTAATGGAAATATTTATAAGAGAACAGCCCCTGGCTGTAGTAAAGTCAGCCATCAACTCTCATACAGTTAGCCGCTCACACTGTACAATTTGCGACAAACTGTTTGTCTAATACATTTAGTAACAAGTTGAGTGCTGCCTGTATTCTATACCAAGCGGCAGGATAGCTACAGCAGTGATAAAATTGTATTGATTTTTGTTGGCTAGCGTGGTATTGTAGGCTAAAACCACATTTTAAAGAAAGGCAATAATGAAGGTAAACAATATTTTGACTCTTAACAATTCAGTTTTTTTTTTTCAATTAATAACGACCGAACCAATAGTTCAATTGCTAAGAGTTCGCCTTTCAGCCACGGACATGGTAGGATCGATTTCCATAAGAGGAATAATAGGTACCATATGGATACCATTCCCGTTCCCAATCAGAAATATATATTTTCTTCCTCTGCCTCTCTTTTTCAAAACAAAACTGGCGTTTTCTTGGAGGGCAAAATATATGCCACATATTGTACGCTCTTTAAAACTTATTTGATTTGTTTTACAAAATTATCACTACTGCAATTCAAATACATATTTTAAGCTTATAAAACAGCCGTTGGTGGGCACTGCACCTAAACATACAAATGAGGCCTATTTTTAATGTTAGGAGGCGATATCTTTATGTCATCCCCCTGTATGTCACATAATATATACACACATACATACATGTTCATATATAAATAGGCATTTCATTAAAAAAAATATAGTTAATAAATTTTCGACACCGTCCGTCTCTTTCTAACCGTGAACTGAATGAAGACGAGGATAGAATATCATATGGATTATCAATACATATAAAATACAACGATTTAAATGAAATTTTGTACCCAGATAGTCATTACATAGGCTACTTTTTAACGCGATTATCGACATTAACGCGAGCGGAGCCACGTGGCTAGTGTTGTTCGATGCGTTTCGAACGTTTCCATCTTGAAGAGGCTTGTGTCGAACAGTGGAGAGGGAAACGGCTGCAGTTGATATGATGTCCAGTTCGCAGCGATGAGAGACGTACAGGGGCGGGGGTGGAATGTGTGAGGGTCGTGGGGTGGGGTGGGGGGCTCTGGGGCGCTAGCAGCGCGCGGGGGGCGGGGCACCGCTGGGCGAGGGCTTCGGCGGTAGGCGAGGAGCCGCGCCACTGTAACGTACATAGACTTATTACTTCACATCGAATAGGGACCTGACTTAATGTTCCAACGAGTTCATTTGTCAAGAAATAAAATTTAAACATAGCTAACACTCTTGACTAATTTACATTCCAGACATTCACATTACTCACGTGTTGTTGTGGTGCCTGCGCTGCAGGATGGTGGAGTGCGCGGGACGCAGCAGCTCTGGTGGGGGCGCGGGTCGGGGTGGCAGGGGGGGAGGGCCGCCCCCACTGGCCGCCGCGCACGACGCGCTCGACGACTGGAAATTCGAATATTTTACTATAACCTATCGCTCCTTTGCTTTAGTCGATCATTTATTGATGAACTTTGACATCGAAATAACTTAACCAAACAAAAATAGTTAAGACTATCCAAATTACACATGTTATTGTTGTTAATCGCGAGTAACGTCAAGGAGCGAAGTAGTCAAAACATAGTCTAATTTACACCTCATGTTATCGAGCGGCGGATAATCATATTTCAATAAAACACGAAGAGATTTTACTGAAACTATTTTAAGAAATTAGCTATAAAATTATGAATGAATGAAATTTAATACCATTCATGGCACTAGAACGTCTATCCGAGTACGTTCTACGTGATAAAATACAAATTTTTATATTTTATATCTTTACATGGGAAAAATATAAAGATTAGCGATTTCTCGACACCATTCTAGAAGATTAACAATGACAGTCCACAATTACAAGCCGCGTCAAGTGCAATGACGTCAGGACTCATATTTAGTCACGGTGCATATCTGCTTATACCCTCGTCTCTTTGTATTTGCTGCGTGGTGGCGACCACTTAAACCACTAAGTCAACCGTGCAATTAAAGAACTTTTTTGATATAAGTACCGTAATTACTTTCATATACATCATCTTCCTAGCCTTATTCCCAATTTTATTTGTGGTCGGCTACTAGTTCAACCGGTTATACCTGAATATTAGTTTTTCCACGGAACGACTGGTATCGGACCTCCAAAACCCTTAGGGAGAACTGAAATTCGAAGGTTGAACTAGTTGTCAGTAAATTTGAGGGCACTGACCTCTTAATAATGATTGCTATAGATGTTCATGACAACCGGGACCGACGGCTTTACGTGCTCTCCGAGGCACGGGCGTGAATCAGCGCCAAACTTTCAAACTCCGGGCTGCTATTAGGAATTTTCTTAAGAAAAACCTAAAAACACTTTTTGGCCCGATCCGGGATTTGAACCCAAGATCTCTTGATTAGCAGACGCATTCGCTATCCACCAGACGAACGAGGCATATATATTTAAATTTGAATTATTAGTATAAATGTAAGCAGTGTAACAACAATACTCACAGGAGGTAGCGGCGTGGGAGGCGCGGCGGAGTCCCTCCTCCTGCGCGGGGGGAGGGGCGGGGGAGTGCCACACGACACAGCTGTAACCAACACTTACATCAATGATGACAATAAAATAAATGCGTACATTTTTTCTACGACTATTGGGACTGTTGTGCTCGAGGTCTCGGGTTCACATCCTGGGTCGGACCATTAAGATCCAGCTCCTGCCAGCCAACCATAATGGGTCACTAGTACCGGGTGGACCAAAATTTCGTTTAAACTTGAATCGGTAGCTGCGACGAGCAGCGACGGTGGGGTGGGGCGGAGGGGCTACGAAGCGCAAAAGCGGCCAATGTAAATTCAGTACCATGACGTCGTTAGTCATAAAACAACATACGTTCTATATATACGAGTACTACCTCAACAACGATTCTTTTACCCTAGCGCAACGAACATTTTGCGCTCATTACAACATACTTGATACAAAAATGAGGCTTCAATAGATTAGAAAATGGGTACAGAAGTTCGAGGAGACAGGTTCAATAATGAATCAACCACGATCCGGCCGACCTAAAATATTAAAAGATTCCGAAAACTTCGAGCATGTAAAAGCGTCTATTCGTGAAAATCCTGGACTCTACTTGGAAGCTTTCTAACGCCTTAGGTGTGCCCACAACATCTTTGATTCGTATTCTTCACAAAGATTTACATTTATAACCAAACAAAATTTAAATGGTACAAGAATTAAAGCCTCAATCGCGCTCACAGGCTCCAATTTGCCGAAATTCACGATTCAGTGTATAATGTAAAAGGTAATGTTACTCACGATGGTGTGGGGTGAGAGGGGGTGCAGGCGGCGCGGGGGGAGAGGGCGTGGGCGCTCCCCGCCATTCAAACTTGAACGCTACACCCCTGAAAATAAAGTTCATTTTGAATACTACAAAAAATTGTTACCATATAAAAAAATTAAATAAATTGGTTGACTGTGATGTCGGTTTACGGAGGATAATTTATACGTTGTAACGTCATAAAAAACATTAACTTTTCACTATACTTTGTAACAGTTGACAAAACAGTTTACGTGTAGGTTGTGTGCTGCCGCTGTCTCTCTTCTACCCGGACACATCGACCTATGTAGTGGAATAAAGATAGATGCGCCATAAGCCGGACCATCGATCGTGCCTCTCTATCACTTGAAAGCGCTCTCGTTTCCACGCTCAGCTCAGGCGGAACGAGACAATGAGGCATGCTTTTCCGTGTGTGCAGTCGACGGACGCTATCACCTCAAAAAAACTATCATCAATATCAACAGCTGCTGGACAGTTTATTAAATTAGGCCTCAAGAGTTCCTTCTCTGTGCCTTTTATACGCTCTTGGGGAGAAACGGGTAACGTGTTCCTCCAACACAAAGGAACAGTCCTCCTACCAGACTAGGTGATAGTGGCTGGCGGGCCACTGCCCAATGGTTAATATTGGAATAATTTAACATGCTAATCGGCGCGAGAATTTCTTAATCGCGATTCAGGATTAGTAATTACTCCGTATAGTTCAATCCGTGTTTCTTGGTATTTGAATGTTCCTTCGGTAGATGGCGCTGTTGTGCCTTGACCGTGACCGGTGAGCAGGCAAAGGGAGACTCACCTGTCGGGCTGCACGAGCGGGCTGGCGGGAGGCTGCGGCGCCGGAGAGCGCTTGGGAGAGATGGCCGGCATCCTGGGGAACACAAATATATATTCTTTACTAGCTCATTCTAATTTTGTGATGCATAAGAGCATTTTTTCAACGTCCCCTTAGTATAAGGAGTCACTTAGGTAACCCTTGATGATATTTTCGTTTTTAACAAACCTTTAAGGAACACCTAAGTGCGTAGATGTCTCAAATTTAGGGGCTACCTACGTTAGAGGGCTCCTAGTAATGAGATGTTTAAGTATATATAGTTCGTGAAAATGGATAATAATACCTAGAGGTAGGATACCTTGGTTTCTTTTTTAACTGACTTGAACGAGTAGAAGGTTCTACATTCCAATGTATATATTTATAGGGTTCCGTATCCAAAGGGTAAACGGAACCCTATTACTAAGACTCCGCTGTCCGTCTGTCCTGAGGCTAATCTCATAAACCGTGATAGCTAGATAGTTGAAATTTTCAGATGTATTAGCTATTTCTGTTGTTGCTATAACAAAAATTACTAAAAACATAAAAAAAATATATTAAGGGGCTCCCATACAGCAAGCGTGTTTTTTTGCAGTTTTTGCTCGAAATAACGGCAAAAGGTAAATGCTTCAAATGTATTAATAATGGTACGGACTCTCCCTGTGAGAGTTCGACTCGCACTTGGCGCTGCTTAATTTTGAACTAAATGGCGTAATGTGTCAGATGTCCAAAATACTTATTTTATCTTCAACTTATAATCTCAAGACTATTTGGAGTCGTCTACAAATTCAATCGTTATAGCTGAATACCAATTTTACATAGTATAAATAATTAATTTCTAAAACATCAAAACCAAAACCTGAATCCCATCAACGTAGTAGAGTTACGCTGATTTTAACTCAAATGGTCCGGCTCGACCGGGGCAGTACCAGGGGGGTGTCACTCCGCAGTTTAGGTATAGTCGGCCGTCTGCCTGCCGGGTCAGACACGCCGGTCGAACAGACATCGTCAGAACAGTTAAGAGTTACACGATAGAAAGAGACGCAACTATAGGTAAATATAATCGTAGTGATTCGGCGCTGTGCGATCTGAATTGAACTTAATCTTTTGACACCGAGGGTATCTATTACTTTAATTTACTTTCCGGAGTGAGTCTTCTGTACAGGTACTATTATGTATCCTATGGCAGTACTACCCTCACACAGAAAACCATCGAGTGTTCATTGGTGAATGTGAGACCCGAGGCCCTAGTTTAATGCAGAAGCATCTCACTTGGCCGCCACAGTGTGGGGTCACCATGCTGCATTGTGTGTACTCACAATGAGGATAGTGACAACAACTCTTGGATTCTATTCCTGCTTTCCATCACGCAGAGTAGTTTAACTTAGGCAGACTCATTTAAAAGACATGTGATAAAAAAATTGTATACAAATTGTTATTCAGAGTCTGGGTGTGCTGGGTTCGTTTTACGCTCCTCGTTTATTTTATTTATACTCCTGGATTCTACTCATGCTTTCCATCAAGCAGTCATTTTGGTAGGCCTATATAAAAAAATATAAGAGAAACCCAAAATCGATCAGAGTGGTGTGCAATGGGAGAGGCCTATGTCCAGCTGTAGACTGCAATATGCTGATGATGATGATGATGATATAAAAAGTCGTGTGGCACTCGGGGACTGCCGCGGTAAAGCTATTGCATAGCAATTTTTACCAACTTATGCAATTATAATTATTATAATTATTTTTATGTATGCAGTATTTTTTTCTTTGATATTAATTTAAGTTTACAAAACAATCGTGTATATTGTTTTGTAAACTTGAATTAATATCAAAGAAAAAAATACAGCACAGTCTTTTTACCAACATACATTATAACAATCATCCTATTAACCGAAACACAATGACAACTAAACAGAGATATAATAGTAATATAAGCATAGGTATCTATGGAATAAAAAAAGAAGAAGAATCTAGAATGAGAGTGGCAAGGCAACGAATAACGGCCGGTGGCGGCAGCACGCATGCGCGAATCTGTCTATAGAGCACGGAGTCGCCACATCCTTGTCGCACTGCAGTTATTATATTCTCTGTCCTTTTTTAATGACTTCGGTCGCCGCGCTCAAAGCCCGCGATAAAAGCTATACAATAGCTTAAAATATATTAATAAAAAATGTATGTTTCTACAGTCCCCAGTGACACAGGGTGTATTCTTAGCGCAGGAATGGTCTTTAAAAAGAGTCACTTTGGAAAGTTCATATAAAAAATAATTCCACAACACAACGTACTTACCTATTTAGTGAGTTGAATCAAAATGACAGGGCATTGAAGGCCGACATCACTATCTAACAGTGTTCATGTAACAATATACTATCACTTTACCTCTAAACTAGCTATGGATTAGAGCCCCGGTATCGTTCGGAATATTCCGGAACATTTTCGCCTGCCTGGATAGTTTAGGTGCTCAGTCTGACGATCATGAGGTCTCGGGGTTCAATTCCAGGGGCGGCCTAAGTTATTGGGTTTTTTATGCATTTTGCTTATTAATACTGTATATACTTTCATATGCATTTATTCCTCCTAGCCATTATTCCCAATTTTATTTGGGGTCGGCTACTAGTTCAACCGGTTTTAACTGAATTTCAGGTTTTCCAGGAGCGACTGGCATCGGACCTCCGCAACCCTAAGGGAGAACTGAAATTCGAAGGTTGAACTAGTTGTCAGTATATTTGAGGGCACTAACTTCCCAATAAAGATTGCCATTGATAACTGGGATCGACGGCTTTACGTGCTCTCCGAGGCACGGGCGTGAATCACCGCCAAACTTCCAAACTCCGGGCAGCTATTAGGAATTTCCTAAGAAAATCCCAAAAACACTTTTTGGCCCGACCCGGGATTTGAACCCGAGACCTCTTGATTAGCAGTCGCATACGCTAACCACTAGACCAACGAGGCATACTTTCATATCCATTTATTAAAAAAAAAACTGTTCATTTGATATTACAAACAGACATTCCAATTGTATTTCATGTATACATAGATAATAGAATATTGAACAACGCAATATGTAATACAATACAGGTATTATAGCAATGTGGTGATTTTATCTAAACAACAAGGAACCGGTTGATACAGGATTGTGTACTACTGTCTGTCCGTCTGTTATTCTTTGACAGCTAATTGCTGCACCGATATCAATGAAAATAGCAACCTACGATCTTCAATTAAGCTTCACATATGTTATCCTCCATCCGTGTGGTGACGGAATAATAAAACAGATTATCACCACTCCTATTCATCCCGCGGGTATCGTAAAAGGCGACTAAGGGATAAACTACGCAAAACAAGATCGATGCAAAGAGAAGGAAAACTTGAAACCAACCCTATACCAACCCGTGGTATAGTAGGCCAAAACCTCCTTTCTAAGGAGAGGCCTATGTCCAGCAGTGGACTGTTAAAGGCTGTTGATGATGTTATCCTATGATAACAGGGACCGACTGCTGAACGTGACGCTCAGATATAACGATCACCCATGTATGTACTGTCAGCGCCGTCATTGCTTACCCTCGGTGATCGTTTATAATCACCTAGGGCAACTTGCCTATGAGAGCCATGATTGATACTTAAATATTTCGGACATGTAACAAACAACGCCATCTATCTTCAAACTAAGCAGAGCTTGTATTATGAAAGCAAGATTCAAATATGTACATATCACTACATAGTATAAAACAAAGTCGCTTTCTCTGTCCCTCTGTATGCTTAAATCTTTAAAACTACGCAACCATTGCCATTTTCTTTAATAGATATTGATACGAGAGGAAGGTTTTTATGTATAATACATGCATAATATAGTAGATAATAATTTTAGAGGTTTCTAATGTGATGTCGTAAATAAAACCATTTTTTACGCTTACATTGCAAACGCTGGCTGTACCCTACGAGATAGATCAAAGTAATGTACTACAGTATTGTACATCTTCAAAAGGTCTACAAAAAAGTCCGCGATGGAATATGTCTATCTCTTAGGGATAACCCACAATTTTTTTTTTTATTTTTACGAGAAATAATGGTTTATTTACGAATTTAATATTATAAGGCGGCACGAAGTTCGCCGGGTCAGCTAGTTATTGATATAAAACACCCAAACAAATATCTGCAGTTTACATAAACACTTGGTTCGACCCAAAATTTGAGCCCGAGACCTCAAACAGAGCAGTAGCATACACTACCACTGCGCTACCGAGGCAGGCATAAACTTATTAATGTGAGTAGGGAATATTTTGAAGAGACCCTCTCTCTCACGCAAATTCAGTATACCTATATATCACACATCTAAATTCATCCTTCTTCCTAGACTTATTCCCAATATTATTTGTATTACTTCCAAACTCCGGGCAGCTATTAGGAATTTCCAAAGAAAATCCCAAAAACACTTTTTGGCCCGATCCGGGATTGAACCCGAGACCTCTTGATTAGCATTCGCATACGCTATCCACTAGACCAACGACCAAATTGTAGAAAGATATTTACACTACACGATTCCTACATGTTTACTATTAAACACATTATACAAAATTACGTCAGGCCACGCATAGAATAGCTACCTTATGTATATGATAACCATAATAGTAAGTAGATTTAAAATCGTGTCCAATAGATAAATTGTTATCTTTAATTATTATTTCTTTTATTTTTGCGCGAAGTTTTCTAAAAATGCTTTTTACAGGCCCCTATAACTCTTGAAATAAAAAAAGTTATCTCTTGAAAGTTTTCAGATTTTTTGAGCGACGCTAGGAAAAAAATCATCCCCACTTTACGTGTAATCATTTTTCATAATTTTATTGCAGCACTTTGTCGACGTAATTACAACACATATTCATGCAAAGTTTCATCTTTCTGCCAAAAACTGTTTGGGCGGTAGGTCACGGTCGGCGGACGGACGGACATGACGAATCTACAAGGGTTCCGAGTCATGTACTACAAAACCCTAAAAAATGATTATAATAAATATGATTGATCCTGCATATTAATGAAATATCAACCTTATTGAATAAATATATCTATGTCTAGGTTTAACTAGAGTTGCTAATTGAAAGAAAGAAATATAAATATGGCAAATATGTAGTATACATTACTTGAACAAGTCGGGGTGTTTGGGACTCGGCAGCGGTCGATCCGGGGGCTCCGGTGGTAATTCACTAGACGTCGATAACCCTGTTGAATCATTTAGAACGTTACGAATCGTTTCTATCGAACGCTAAACTCTCAGAAACAAATTTTGCAGCTACAGTTTCGTGTTTAATTTCAGGACCCAAGTTAGTCCCTTGTGGAACTCCTCATAGAATTTTATAAAATGTATTTTTTTTTCATTCTAATATGTCAGTATATTTTCTTGATACTTTTGTTTACAGTAAATATATCTTTTAAGTACTGAATCTCAAACGAATAAAATTTTATTTTTTTTATTTTTAAGTATTCTTTATAACAATGTCAAAGGCTTTTCACAAATCGTAATGAATATGTTAAACTATTGGTGCGACTCACCTTGAGGTAGAGGCAGGTGCGTGTTGGGCGAGGAGGGGCGGCGGGGCGGCGCGGGGGGGCCGCGCTCCTCGCCACCCGCGCGTGGCAGCAGGGGGGGCACGCGCTCCTGGGAGGCAGGGGGGGGAGCGTTACTACATAGCACGACCAGTACAGAACAAACGATCGTGGTGATCGTGCAGTGGTGGTTACCTGGTCGTTCCTGCGGCTGGCGAGGTGGTCGAGGCTGCGCGAGTAGAACAGCTCGGCGTCCACGATGGCTCCGCGCGGGGACAGGGCGGCAGGACGACGCAGCTCGCTCGTCGACGACTGTCTGCGCAAACATCACCCAACGTAACACCACATGCCCACACCTATCTTACAAACGGATCATCTAGAAAAACGGCCTAACCATATTCGAGGAAGAACATTTTCATCTTCCTAGCCTTTATTCCCAAGTTTATTCGGAATTGGCTAGTAGCCAGTCAGTAGTTTTACACGGAGCTCCTGGCATTGGACCTCCGAAGCCCTGAGGGCGAACAGAATTCGAATCTTAATCCAGTTTTCAGTATATTTGAGGACACCAAATTTTAATAACAGCTACCGCTGCGACGGTTTGAGGCATGGCCATTTTCTATACTCTGGGCTACTATTAAAATTTTCTTGTAACAAAACTATGTAATATTATTATAAGTTATACGTACAAGCTAACGGATCGGTCATGCCGGGGTGAGTGTCTGTCTCTGGGCGAAGGCGGCTCGTCCCGGTAACTGCATCTGTTCAATAAATATTATTAACATAAAAATATAACTCAATCGATCAAACTATATGACATATTCGGTGATAAGTCACAAATGATATTCCAATATCCCCCAGAAGCTCATAGCCAAGTTATCCTCGATGATTAGAAACAATCACCAGTAAGCAACGACAACGCGGTCAGTACTTGCATGGGTAACTGTTGATGGTGATTCGGAGGTCACGTTAAACAGTCGGTCTACGTTGTTATAATAAAATAACAGTCGTGAATTCGGCATTCTGGCGGCTTAAACACATCCAACGACAAGATTACGTAGCCAAACGTTGTCTTGCTAGTACCCAACCCGCAGTCGATTCGCGAATGAACGTATGGCTTGAACCCTTTCCTGAAAGGAGACCCAAGCCAAGCAGTGGTTTGTTATGGGTTAATGGTGATGATAACTCTCCTCAATGAAACTGCTCAGCAAAGATTCCTTGTAAGATGGCGATAGTTGCTTACCATGAGTATGTAAATATATTTATCATACTGTGGAGACTTCCACATAAAGCGCCATCTATCGAAGAAACATTGCACTACGAAGAAAACACGTAACGATCCTATACATTCTCGCGCCGATTAGCATATAATAATATACAACATCCCAACATCAACTGTTGGATCCTCCCTCTGTGTTGGAGGAACACGTCACCCGTTCCTTCTCAATACGAATAAGGTAGCAAATTAGCATACAGTTGAACGATCTAAGTACAATCACTTACTTGTTATTGTGACTCGGTTTGCTCTTGTCGAAGAGAGCGAGCCCCTTGTCGAACAAACTCAGTTGACTCAGCTGACTCAGGGAACATCTATCCAGACGAGGACTGATGATTTCTGATCTACTACCTGCGTTTTATATAATAATATTTGATTAATATCACTTTCTTTTAAAAATACAACTTTCGCATTAGGAATACATATTTTGTGTCACGGGGACTTCACAAACATACTGGGTAAATATCAGCATCGTTACATTGTCCTCACATCTAACTGTTTTCTTAATAAAATGCCAAAAAAAAATTTAATCAAAAAAATTAAAAAACAATGTTGGAAAAGAGTGTCCATGGAGTTTCTTGTCCGTTCTTCTCCATATGATCTACGAACTGGAAACAGACACTTAGCTCACGACTGACTGACTACTTGACGTTTCAAAAGTGCCGTTATATTGGTTTGTTTGAAATAAAAATGGTTTGATTTGATTTTGATACATGAAACGGTCACAATGAACATTTGTGAAACACCCGGGTAGGATTTGAACCCAAAACACTTGGTGCAACAGAAAGCGGCGTGATGACCGCTTACACCACTAGGATACCAGTGAAGTTATAGACATTGTGGTGATGTTTTTAGAATTAGAGTATCACACTCTTACTCATACTGTGGGTGTCGTAAGAGTCGAGTAAGGGAGCAAAGTATGCAGGACAACAGCAATGCAAGGAGAAGGAAAACTTGACACAAACTCTATGCCAACCTGGTCTAATAGGAGAAAACGTCATTTCTAATGAGATGTCTATGTACAGCAGTGGTCTATATAAGGCTGTTGATGACTACTCTTCTTATAAAATATTTAATATCAACGGCCCCAAGTTAGGTCCTTGCAGCACTCCCTAGCGATTACAAAGAAAATTACACTAAACTATTATCATTAACACTTTCAAATGTCTTTGTGAAGTCCAGTTTAACAAAATGAAGATTAACAGGTAGTAAAGCCACGTTGATTGTAGCATGGCCTGGCTCGACCAGGTCATACTACCTGTAGTGTATGTGTCACTGTATTATTCATTCAATTGTTCACTGTGAATGAATGTGGTGTCACTAAGTTATTCATTCGCTCATTCACTATGAATGAACGAGAAGGAAGCATTATGTCATCTTCAAAGTACGTGCGGTCGTGACACAGTTCAGTCGACTGTTAGCGACGATAGCGAGTGGGCGCGTGCGTCTGTGAGCCGACAATATAGAAGGATATCCTACATTACCTTCTCACAGAAGACCTACCGTTTCATTGGTGAGTGCGAGACCGGAAGACCAATGAAGCGAAAGCATCTCATTAGGTCGCCATAGTGTGGCGACTACTACTCGTGGATTCTACTAACGTTTTCCATCAGGCAGAGTAGAGTTGGTTATGCTACTATTGCTAAGTATAGTTGTGATGGTAGTAGTGGTGTGGTACTCACCCCTGTGGTCATCGTGGTGCATGTGTATGGGCAGTGACACCACGGACGCGCCGTCCCACCCCGACGTGGGGGAGATCTGGGATATACCTGCAACAACACACATTATATACACCAACCAATAGCAGACTCTTCTATTGTACTTTTTGTTACACGTTGTTATGCTGAGATGGATGTATGGTGTGAGTCAGATGAAGAAGGTCAGAAATTAATACATATGAGGAATTTTAAAAGTAGTGCTACTGGATTAAGTAATAGCTTATCTTGGTATGGGCATGTTTATATGGAGGTGTTCACGCTACTCGTGACGTTCTGCACTAACGGTTTCTGAACGCTTGTAAAACTGACAGGCGTAGTGACGTTTGACGTGTGAGATTAAACTTGACAACGTGTTGAACCGCCGGCGCGCGCGCTGTTAAAACCGGTGTGTGGAGTGAAAAGACATTATGCTCAACGAAAAATAACGCAAATCAGCTCGAGACAATAGAACAATTACAGTGCTAATCACAATAGTGCAATTAGTGCTCACGAGGCCAGCCCCCGAAGCGAACCCCCACGCATCAGCCCCACCATTACCATCAGCTCGCATCCGTAAGTACACAACCCTACTTCTCCCTTAACCTCAACCGTCGCTGTAATGTTTGCGCCGTCAAGGCGTCGCCATTACAGGAGGGATGGGAAAAATATGACGAGGAAAATGTTGGGCATGGAAGTTAGAGGTACAAAGCAAGAGGAAAACTAAAGAAAAGGTGGATGAATTGTGTGAAAGAAGTTATGGCTAGGAAGTGATAACTACTACGCCGAACCTAGATTAAATTGGTATAAGGGCAGGCAGATGATGTTAGGTTTCGTTTAATTTGAAAACTAAGACTGTATTACAAATCACCCTAAAAACCGTTTAATAGGTCAAGACAATCATCACCATCTTCCGTCTTTATTTTTCTCAACATTATTTGGGATCGGCTACTAGTTGAACCGATTTTATCTAAATATCAGTTTTTGCGAGCCGACTGGCAGGCGCAGGGACGTGTGAGCGTAACCTCTTGAGATCTGTATGTTGCGTTTTCACGTATTTCAATGAAAATAAGCAAGGAGATAGTTATATCGTTGATGGAGGAAGGCGGTGGAGGGAGGAAGGCGGTGGAGGGGGGAAGGCGGTCGAGGGAGGAAGGCGGTCGAGGGAGGAAGGTGGTGGAAGGAGGAAGGCGTTGGATGGAGGAACGCGGTGGAGGGAGGAACGGCGGTATAGGGAGGAAGGCGTTGGATGGAGGAAGGCGGACGAGGGAGGAAGGCGGTCGAGAGAGGAAGGCGGTCGAAGGAGGAAGGCGGTCGAGGGAGGAAGGCGTTGGAGGGAGGAAGGCGTTGAATGGAGGAAGGCGGTGAAGGGAGGAAGGTGGTGAAGGGAGGAAGGTGGTCGAGGGAGGAAGGCGGTCTCGGGAGGAGATCGGTACAGAGGGCACTCACTAAGCGTGTCGTCGCTGGAGGAGTGGTGCGAGGGCGTGTCGTGGTGCTGGCGCCGCGACGCCTTCACCTGCTTCGTCGACAGCTCCGGGTACTTGCGGGGCTACGGACAGACACACATCACTTCTTAGCTTCTCTATACTCACTAACTTTTTTAAAATATGTTAGTCTGCCTGAGTGACTGCTTAATGGAAAGCCGAAGTGGAATCCGAGAGAATTGAATTTTAGAATTAGAATAGCCTTAGGGCTGAACTAGTTGTCAGTATATTTCAGGGCACTGACTTCCCAATAACAATTGCCACATGACAACCGGGACTGACAGTCTAACGTGTTTTCCGAGACATGGGTGTGAAAATCCGTCAAAACTCCATACTACGAACTGTTATCAAGATTTTCTTGTAAAAAAAAGTCAACCAACAACACGTTAGTTCGAGTCGGGAATCGAACCTGAGACCTCTTGATCAACAGTCGAATACATCAATCTTTTCGTTGCGTTGTCTTTAAGTAATTTTGCTCCCTTGGGTAGATCTTATGACAATTACCACAACGTAGTCGATATCAATTTATTTATTACTCAGATTCGAGAAGGACTTAATTAATTTGATAGATACATTTTTGGTGAAGTTTATAAGCTATTTAACATCACGCCTCGGTCCTTAGAGGTGTGGCAGCAACCAAATATACTTACAAATTTAGGCATTTGTTTAACAGGCGGTCGGGGTTCGATCTCCAAACTCTTGGCGTACAGGTAATTTGTGATCTCGTTGTCGTCTTTGCCCGGAAACGGATCCAGGGACTCAAGAAAAGCCTGCAAATAAGTAAGTAAAGAATATATATATACAACCGGACAGCCCGAGAGAGAGAAGGCGAGGGACCGACGTCCGACATTTGCGTCCTCTCAGAGGCACAGATAAGGCATAAAATTCTGATAAAATCAGAAAAACTCAAAATAACACTATTTTGTCTCGATCCGGGATTCGAACCTGAGATCTCTTGATCGGCAGAACAACGGGGCAGTAACATATATGGTTATAATACAATTGTATCGCAACCACCACCAAGGCGAGTAGCAGTGGTGAGAGACTGTTACACATACCCTGGTCTTGAACTCCACGGTGAGGCAGTAGGGCTGGTTCTGGTACTGCTGTATCTCGCCCGTGATCTCCGCCACCTTCCGTCGCTTTGAGAAGTTTATTAGCTCCGAGTCCGGCAGGTAGTCTGAAAATTAAATATATAACTATAACTATTTCCGGACATCTTACACACAACGCCATCTAGGCCCAAACTAAGCAGAGCTTGTATTATGGGTAATAAACAACTAATATAAATACATAAGCGTACTTTTTTCTGGAAATACATACATACATATTATACATAGAAAACACCCAGACACCGAAACAATTATTTGTGGATCACAAACATTTGGACCCAGGAATCGAACCCGAGACCTCTTGATCAGCAGCCGCATATGCTAACCATTAGACCAACAAGGCAGTCCTAGTCCTAGTTTGTATGTATGTATGTTTGTTCCTCTTTCACGCAAAAACTACTGAATGGATTTGAATGAAACTTTACAGTAATATAGCTTAAATATTAGAATAACACATAGGCTACTTTTAACTGCAATAATCGAGATACACGGGCGAAAGCTAGTTTATTATAAAGGGAAACAGTTTTTTTGGTACATTAATAATCATCATCAACAGCCTTTAACAGTCCACTGCTGGACATAGGCCTCTCCTTAGAAAGGAGGTTTTGGCCTACTATACCACGCTGGCCAGACGGGTTGGTAAAGGGTTAGTTTCAAGTTTTCCTTCTCTTGGCAGTGATGTTAGCTGCTTATTTTGTTCCTTTAGTCGCCTCTTACGACACCCCTGGAATGAATAGGGGTGGTGACACTTTGTATTCTTAATCCGTCACCACACGAGTTAATACATTAATAAATATTTCGGACATCTGACACACAATGCTATATGATTTCAAACTAAGCAAAGTATGTACTATAAAAGCTAGATTAGCTATTTGAAAACTTTCTTTTGTAAGTAGATTTCAGCCTACCAAAGTAACTCTACTCTGCCTGATGGAAAGCATGAGTAGAATTCAAGACTAGTGGGCACCATACAAATTGTGAACTCATTCAATGTAATATGGTGATCCACATTGTGGCAGTCGAGTGAGATGCTCTGCACCATTTGGGCCTCCGGTCTTGCACTCACCAACAAAACACACATCTTCTATAAGGGGGTAGTATGACTCTGCTTGAGTCAGACTAATTGTGCTGAAATCAGCGAAGCTCATTTACCTTGAAAACATATCTGTACTTTATTACCACTTATGGCTAAAGTCAAATTTTACAGGAGAGGCAAAAATGTGCGTAGTGAAATTTTGAGAAAGTTCTAATAAAGGCAGAGATTTCAAATCAAATCAAACCATTTTTATTTCAAATAAACCATACAACGCACTTTTGAAACGTCAAGTAGTCAGTCGGTAGTCAGTCGTGAAGCTAATCGTCTGTTCCAATTCGTAGATCCTATGGAGAAGAACAGACAAGAAACTCCATGGACACTCTTTTCCAACATTGTTTTTACAATTTTGGGTTACATTGTTTATAGCGTTTTATTAAATGTGAGGACAATGTAACGATGCAGATGTTTACACAGGTAGTGTCCAAAAATAATTAAACAATAATAAAACATAGAAGTTGTGAGATGACCAGCCCCGACTGGCGGCGCCCGTATCAGTAATAAACTTAGCTATATTTTTTTTAATAAATAGAAGGAAGTATCTGGCTGGTAGGAGATGGATGCGAGTAGCCGAGGATCGAACTAAGTGGCGTGCAATTGGAGAGGCCTATGTCCAGCAGTGGACTGCGATAGGCTGATGATGATGATGAGAAGGAAGTATCATGAGTTACACATAACCACGACATATCTATATATTATCTAGCATCATTTGAGATCCTATACCCTGTTAATATTTTTATATATCTTCTGTAAATATTTGTGCATTGTATATCTCTTTTCATAGGCGACGTTGGACTTAATGCTTTATACCATTACTAGTTGACCCAGCGAACTTCGTACCGCCCAACTTTAAAATTCCAGAACTTGATCGCAGCGCCACCTACCGGGTCCAATTGCGAATCTAAACCATTCCCAGATCCCCTTGAACACACACAAAAAATTTCATCAAAATCGGTCCAGTCGTTTGAGAGAAGTTCAGTGACATACACACTCACAGAAGAATTATATATATAAAGATGTAGAACTGGTTCTTGCGATTTTAATGGTATAAATAAATGTAATTTCGACAAAATGTGGAGTTACTATTGTCTACATCTGAGGTACAGATATAATTATTATTAATGAATACATACCCAGGTTGCCTTCTTCTATATGCAGTATGTTAGTGAGGTACATCCCGAAGAATGGTACGCAGGGAGGGTTGATGCTGCGCAGCCTCTCCTGGTAGCGCCTGAAGTGGTCCGAGTTCAGCTCGCGGAAATCCTCCAGCGCGCGGATCAGTCGCGGTGGGACCATCTACGATAGATTGATCAAATTATACATTCATGTATGATGATGTACTCCTAACCACAGTGGCCAGTCTAAACGGAGAACAATCAAATACTCTAAATATTATAGCACACATATGTCCGCGCTAGCACAGGTGCTCTTTCTGTTCCCTCACTGTCACCGCACCGACGGTTCTACGTGCTCTCCAAGGCAAAAATAAGGCTTCTAACTTTCAATCTTTAGGCTGTTATTGAATATTTCATTACACACTTTTGGTGTGACCTGGGATTCAAACCAGATACTTCTTGATCAGATAGAACAGTCGCATACGCAACTACAAGACAGTAATGTGTAACATTAGCGGCTCGAAGGACCAAATATAAATTTCTTATACACTTATAACAGGTACATATACAATGTAATTGGTCCTATGGTTAAATAGTTTCCTTGTAAGTTGACAATTATACTTATTTGTAAAGAATTGAATATGTAATATTTTTGTTTGAATCTACATCGAGGACGTTGTTTGTGTTATTGTATCGTTCAATTCAACATTATATAGTAATACGGAGTTAAATTAAAGCAGTTAACGTAAATAATTATTATTTTCAAAATCTATACTGGTGATGACGGTATTTCTCTTTCTAATTTATTAGAGTGATTCAAGAGTTTATAATGTATAAGTAGTTGCGCCCTACGGCGTTACCTGTGATTGTTTTTGAGTGTTTGATTTTAGTGAATGTGGTGTCAAATGATTTGTAATAATAGCTTAGATATATTTTTATAGTAAATTTAGTTTGATTATTTAACTTTAAAGATCATGGAAGCGCATGACCATATAATAACAATAATATGATCCAGTTGGATGGTCACAGATGGTGCTTCGAGCCGGATTACAACAACTGACAGGTGTAACATGTTACCTGCTCTGTTGTACCTTAACAAAGTGATAAGTTTTTCTTGTCGGGCTACTCCAGGCAAACTGGTCTACTCACTAACCCGCACAGCGGACTTACACATACAGAGCAAGTGAAAACAATAGTGCCACCTACCGAAGAAACACTGAATCATGAAGAAACATGGAATGAACTATTCTTGTTCTTCTTATTTTCTCCCTTCTTCCCAATATTATTTGTGGTCGGCTACTAATTCAACCGGTTTTACCTGAATATCAGTTTTTCCACGGAGCGACTAGTATCGGACCTCCGCAACCCTAAGGGAGAACTGAAATTCGAAGGTTGAACTAGTTGTCAGTAAATTTGAGGGCACTGACTTCCTAATAACGATTGCCCTAGATGTTCATGACAACCGGGTCCGACGACTTTACGTGCTCTCCGAGGCACGGGAGTGAATCACCGCCAAACCACCAAACTCCGGGCTGCTATTAGGAATTCCTAAGAAAAACCCAAAAAAAACTCTTTAGCCCGATACGGGATTTGAACCCGAGAACTCTTTGATCAGCAGTCGCATACGCTATCCACTAGACCAACGAGGCAGTCAAACATGGAATGAACTATACGGAGTAAGTAGGTATATACAACATATTTATTTATCAACCGTCGGGCAGTGGTCGCCTCTCCTGGTCGGATGGAGGTACACTAGAGGAAGTTCAGGAAGGCATCAGAGCGTTGCAGTACCTGGAAGGTGGCCCTGAGGCGGTGAACGGAGGCGGAGCCGCAGGCGGCCACGACGCCGAGCACTCCGTTGAAGTTGTTGAGGTCGCGCAGCGCCACGGCCAGCTCCAGGAACCGGCACACCACGCCCACGCGCTCCTCCATGTTCTCGCTCTCCACTATCCACTTCTCTATCCAGCGCGTGAACTGGAAACCACAACTGCTACATCGCATCATTACATCCACTACCGAGCTGTCAAATATACATCGCGACGCGGGAATCGAACCCGAGACCTCAATCATAGCAGTCGCATACGCTACCACTGCAAGCTGCTATTGTTATCAAGCAAAGGTTTTGAGTTACTTTTTATGTCATTAGCTATCTGACAGTGAGAATCTCGTTATAATCGGTAAAGCAGGACAAACAGACAAAAATTGCTTTTGAGTACAGTAAGTACTTTACAGTGTATACTTTCAATACCATTTAATACAAAAAGTATTCTTTGGACAGACACTTTCAATCATTTATACATATGTACGAAGTTTGTTCGAAAGAAAAGATAATTTTTTAAATTTGAAAAGGGTCATAAGTGGTGACGATGACGTCGAAACCGAAGCGCTTTGCAACAATGGATGAGGTCAAATCAGAATTGAAGAACGAGCTACAAGCCATATCGAAAAACGCATTTCAGGTGTACTTCAAGGACTGGAAGAAATTCTGGCAAAAGTACAATATATCTGAAAGAAATACTTTGAAGGGAATAAAATGGATATTGATGAATAATAATCTAAATTCAACTTATCTTTTGAACAGACTGTGTATTCAAAATTCAATTGGTGTAAATATTATAGATGTCGTAGTACTTACATTGGTGGTATGCTTAATTATCCTAAGTAGGTTGGGACTAGTCTTCTCTTTGTCCTTCTTGGTCCACACCGCACCCACCAGCTCTGAAGGTTTCACCTGAACACACAATCACCAATGACAAGCCATAGAGGAATAAAATCAGTTTTCTATAAGCCTACCATAGTGACTCCACTCTGCCTGATAGCAAGCATGAGTAGAATTCCATAGTGGCGGATTACTATCCTCATTGTGTGTACATACAATGCAGCATGGTGACCCACACTATGGTGGCTTAGTGAGATGC
Source organism: Phragmatobia fuliginosa (assembly GCA_932526445.1). Taxonomy (NCBI): domain Eukaryota; kingdom Metazoa; phylum Arthropoda; class Insecta; order Lepidoptera; family Erebidae; genus Phragmatobia; species Phragmatobia fuliginosa. The sequence continues at coordinate 390,279 of OW052083.1, read as the reverse complement.
TTCTGCATAATTGGGCCTCCAGTCTTTTTAACAACGAAATACGACAGCATAAACCCTGTCACTTTAAGTCGATCTTCCTTGTGAGGGTAGTACTGCAAGTACCGAGTGTATCGCACATATTGACTACACAGATGACGTCGTTTAAGTGACCGAGTAACGCCGGGCTTAGTCAGGCCAAATTGTAACCCAAGTTACTCTATCCATTTTCAGATGTCTGCCGGAGAATATTCCATCAAAATCGGTCCAGGCCCAGCCGGAACAAATCAACAGAAAACCAGATGGACAAAAATGTATTAAGTAATTTTTCGTGTTTATTTTCATGTGTATTTTGTTCAAAAGTTAGAAACAGTTTAATCGTATCGATTAGTGAGAATGTAGTGAGGAGGATGGGAGGAGGTGAGGAGCAGCGGTACCTGTCGGTAGAGGTGGAACTCGAGCAGGGTGAGCTGTCGCGCGAGCTCGAGCGGGTGCAGCGCCAGCGGGTGCCAGTCGCAGCGCTCGGGCTCCGCCACGTGGCGCAGCACGGCGGGCGGCGCGCGGTCGAACACGTGCGAAACGCCCGACGACCACTCGCTGTCCACCGTCCCCATAGCGCCCATAGCACCAGCCGCCTGCCCGCTCTGCAACAACATGCTACTTAGCCGGCCCCACTATACTACCCTGTGGGACACCTTACTCAATAACCGACAACTATCCAATTAAATTACCTAGCGACATCCTAAGGAGACGTTGGCATCTATACCAATGGCTATTTAACTCTTCAGAAAATATTTAATTAAATAAAGGTTCAATTTATACAATAAGAAGGACATCAAAATGCTATTGTTGACAGTTTCCAATGCCTTAGAGAAATCGACTAGTATAAATTCTATCAACTGTATATGTGAACACCCCTATATCACCTTAAAACCAAACTGTCGATGACTTGAGATGCAATTACAGTAAAAGTATTTTTCAAAATGTTTGGTAGATAGTTTCAATATTGGTTTTTACAGAAATATCTAATGGGTAAACAATAAACTACAATTTAATGAAAAATTAAATTCACAGGCATACACAATTACACAGAAATTCACAGAATGGACTCTAGTACTGATATGAATAAACAGAGGTCAAGAAAACGTAATTAAATTCATTCAATATAATGGCTTTCCAAAATTCCCTACTTGGTATATTTGTGACTGACCTTCCTCTGTAAAGTCTTCAAAACGCTCTGCACCCATTTTTTCATGGGCTTGCCATCAACAGACTCGAGAAACTCTCGCAGCTTCACCAGCAGGGCTTCTTCACGCTCGAAGTCATAAAAGTGTTGGTCCACCCAGTGTCGGAGTACGTTGATTACCCTGGAGACACAACAAGCTATTTAGACATTTTATTGAAATTGAACGGTTTGCAGAGCGGAACTGACTGAGAGACTGTCACTCTGACATCAAACCACACAGTACCGTTCAACAACAAACTGGCATAAAACACAGAATCCATATTGGTATTATAAATTCAAAAGTAACTTTCTGTGTGTGTGCTTTAACGGCTAAACTACTGCCCCAAATTCAATGAAATTATTGTTATTTATTTACTACGATCATCGACATATATGAAACCGGAGGTCATACTATTGCTGGACTACTAAATTTCTACCGTAAATGCAGGTTAAAAGCTATTATTAGTTAAAAAGAACTCATTTGCCACTATACTACATTGTCTTATTCACACTGAGGATGGTGACCCCTACTCATGCTTTCCATGAGGCTGAGTAGTCACCTTAGTAGGCCTAATCATAAAAAAAAAATATGAAAAGTTAGGTCTTTTTCTACTTCAACCCTCGTAAGGGCTCAGAGGACAAGACGAAGGGGGGAGACTCTTTGTCTTGTCCACTTCGTGGCCCCTCCATCAATAGCAAAAACCTCACTTAAATGGCAATAAACAATGATGGATGGAATTCACGTCAGTTTCAAGTGAGACCAACTTCCTAGCCATTATTATTCCCGAGTAGGTTGCTTTCCAGTCAATCAATCAATCAAGTCAATGGAACTCCCACTAACTGAAAAGAGAGACATCAGACACTTACCTGAACTTGACGGGCTGCTGGAACTCTTTCCGGTACCTCTTCCAGTCTTCTCTGGCGGTGTTCTTGCTGAGCTTCTCCGCGTCACTGCTCGCCACGCTCTCTATGCTCTCCGCTGTATATACATGAAACTTGATTAGAAATTATCAACGGAACGAGGAGTCAAAGGTGCAGAAGTTCAAAGCTTCTGACTCCTGTAACTTTGGTTGAGAGATGTTCATGACGACTGGGACCGACGGCTTAACGTGCTCTTTGAGGCACGGGAGTGAAACGCCAACCTACCTTACGGGTTGTCATTAAGAATTTGTTGTCAGTACAATCTAACACATTCGATCGACAGTCGCTGACGCTAACCGCTTTCCAAAATATCCATATCCAAAACATAATTTTTATTTGTTTAAACATTCATATTACTAAAGGTCTAGAAAGCTCTGTGTATAAACCAAAATCCCGGAGTTTTTATCCACAACTAGTACAACATAACCCTTCTGTCCGCAATAAAAAAAAATGTGTGACGGTTTTAGTTACAAGTAACTACATAGAAGCTTATATAAAAATGTTTTAGCGCCATCTAGTGGCCACTTAACGAACTACGTAGTAACTGCTAATCCTACATCGCACATTCAAAAGCCTTACGCTAAAATAGGTGGTCTATTCAAGTTTTAAATGCTATCGTACGTCATAGTTACCTAGGTCGATATCCAACAGCGACGAGTTGGGACTGATGTCCTTCTTCGGTGTCTTGATCCTTGGGACTAGCGTGCGCAATATTTTATACATATATAATAAATATACTTATTTGTTATTAAATTATAGTTCACTAAAGTTTATTGTTGGATTTTATACTTCAATCTCAGTGGCTTACAGTTCATTTTTCAATATCGCATGCATGGATGTTTAGTCCAGAAACAAAGTTCATCGGAGACACACGCTTATTTTAGTTAAAAATATTTATCTATCGAACTAAAGAAATTTCTACATTAAGATTTTAATTTAGTTTTAGTTTAATTTAGTTTAATATGTCTAGTTTTTCATTACACGCTACATACGGCTACACTAAAGGTTTTGAATATTCAAAACAAAAATAGCTAAAGATTAGATTTCGAAAAATGAACAGTAATCAAATGAGAATAAAGCATATAATCCAACAACAAATTCTTAGTGTAGGTCAGTTTAGTGATGTTACAGAACTAACCTGCCCTGGGAGTGTCGTAAACCTCGCTGGGTTCGGGTATGCGGAACCGTTCGATGAGCAGGTCCAGCAGCTCAGCGGGCGAGCAGAACGAGCGATACGTCGTGAGAAACGTGCGCACCAGGTTCAGGTCCGCGTATATGTGGTACGTCAGACGTTCCACCAGCTTCAGGAGAGTCGCACCCTGGATGAACAAGTATAGTTTAGTGATAGGTATATAGGAAGAATAGAGGCACTCATACTCAAGGTCATTTGAAACCATCACCGAGTACTTGGGATACTTGGATACCACGAGAGTCTCATGGTTTTTAAAACCATCCAACCGCAAGATTACGTTTCCACAACGTATCTTGACAGTCTCCAACCCGCACTAGGCCAACGAGACGCGAGCCCAGCAGTGGGACGTTGTGGATTGTTGATGAAGAAATGTTTCCGTGTGGTGATGGATTTAAAATATGGAGTGTTACCACCCCTACTTGTCCGGCCAGGGTGGTAAAGCAGACTGCCTTTCTAAGGAAAGAAAGCTCAGCAGTGGACCATTAAAGGCTGTTGTAAAGTTCAATTACCTTGATGAGCGGCTGTGACGCGTGATGCCTGGTGGAAGAGTGGTCCTCCAGCACGATGTTGGAGGGAGAGTCTGGCACCGCGAACCGATACAACGACACTGGAGGGAGTTTGAGAGGGTGCCGTTTCTCTAGATCCAAAAGTATGCTGAAAAAAAAAGTTTAAATAAGATGCGTTTCAAATAGTATTTTTATTAGTGTCTTTGGATAAAAGATAAGCGGGATAACGAGGTCGCACATCCAGTTGCACTTCTATATAAATGTACCAGTGGCAAGGGGTGTACCTGTCGAGCACCCTGTCGAGCATGGGCTTGGTGTTGAGCATGACGAGGTCGCACATCCAGCTGCGCTTCTATATAAATGTACCAGTGGCAAGGGGTGTACCTGTCGAGCACCCTGTCGAGCATGGGCTTGGTGTTGAGCATGACGAGGTCGCACATCCAGCTGCGCTTCTATATAAATGTACCAGTGGCAAGGGGTGTACCTGTCGAGCACCCTGTCGAGCATGGGCTTGGTGTTGAGCATGACGAGGTCGCACATCCAGTTGCACTTCTATATAAATGTACCAGTGGCAAGGGGTGTACCTGTCGAGCACCCTGTCGAGCATGGGCTTGGTGTTGAGCATGACGAGGTCGCACATCCAGTTGCACTTCTATATAAATGTACCAGTGGCAAGGGGTGTACCTGTCGAGCACCCTGTCGAGCATGGGCTTGGTGTTGAGCATGACGAGGTCGCACATCCAGTTGCACTTCTATATAAATGTACCAGTGGCAAGGGGTGTACCTGTCGAGCACCCTGTCGAGCATGGGCTTGGTGTTGAGCATGACGAGGTCGCACATCCAGTTGCGCTTCTCGACGCAGGAGGCGCAGGCCAGCACCACGGCCCCGCCCACGCGCGGGACCAGCTCCAGCATGTGCCGGCCCTCTGACGAACATACATATACATATAACACCCGAATATATTATGTACATATGACTGTTTAGTTTAGTGGCTAGTGTAGTAACTTATGAGTGTTGTTGTGGTTTGATTCCTATCAAAGACAGATAATTATGTGACGAACGCTAAAATATTATTATTATTACACATTGTTTAATTATTTTAGTATTTTTCAGGTAGATGAGTTTAGTCTTTCCTAACTGGAGTAGCCCATAGAAGAAATAGAGTAGTCTACTATTTATATATTTAATATAATATTAATGTATGTATATAATTGGTATGTAAGTATGTATGGTATATCTATGTGTGCATCTATGAAAATATATATTATTATGCGTTTCTAGTTATATTCATTAGTAAATTATAAGTTTTTTAAACTCATTACACAGTCAACTACTGTCTTTTCCAAACATTTTAATCCTTCCAAGGTTGCCTGGAAGAGATTGCTTTTAGCAATAAGGCCACCCTTTATACATCAAATGTAAGTTCTGTTGAGTTGTAAATAATAATAATAATAATAATAATCGTTTATTTTCTTACCACAATATAGTATAGGAACATTACATTTAAAAATAGGAACATTACATATACATATAGGAACATTACGTTTGAAAATACACATATTATAATTTGCAATATTGTGGAAGACTGGTAAGCCTGAGCAATTTATAATGCTTTTATAATGCCTAAGCTAAGCTCGAGGCTTGTGTATCCAGTGTATCCATCTAGTGTACTGACCCTCGGTGTCAGGTCTGTCGACCAGCTCCAACTTCCTCACGTGCAGTTTCTCCTTGAGCTTGAGTTGTTGAGAGGATCCGGAACTGCTGCTACTGCTGCTACTACTACTGCCGCCCACGCTCACCTGCAACGACTACATCAAACAATCGTTTATTAACATTTTAACAATAATAATGTATTGTCTAATACAGGTTGATAATAAGTTAACTATGAAACCTGTTTCAGCATACAGCGCCTCTACCCATCGGCTATGTACATTACTACAGCTTTTAACATTGATCTTTAATTTTAAGTTTTTAAATGTAAGGTAATAACAAAACAGAAATTAAAACAAATATAAAAGTAGCAAATACATATGTACCTATATTGTATAGCTGAGTCTAAAATTTAGATTTAAAAAACTAAACAAACACTCTTTTAAACTAAAAAATAGAAAATAATTTTAATGTAAAAAGCGTGGGGCGACGTTATTGAAATATTTTCAAAAAGCACCCCATGCTTTGTTTTTTTTTAGAAAAAATACTAAAAGAGACTAATTTGTTTAAACATTTTGTTTTTTTTTTACTTTTTTTTTAAATTAGTGTATTGTCATCGGTCCTCGATAAATCTACAAAGTTTGAACGAAATTTGGCCGTTTAAAGTGGGTCAAAATCGCACCCAAAGGAGTCGGTTACAAACATACAAACAAACAATCATACAGGTGAAGCTAATAAAAGGCGTGTAAAAACAGTCTAAGTTACTCCTTATGTTATCAACTATTTACCAGTGACATTTCCATCAAAATCAGAAATCCAGCCGTTCTAGAAATTTTCCAGAATAAACAAGTAGACCGATTCTAGACAGACTAGTCATGTAAGAACAGGACCCAACTGCAATGTTGTTGTACAATTTTCTTCATACAAAAACATTAAAATTAAAATCATAATTGTCTATTGGACATGATTTTAAATTCACGTCCCCGTAACTTGACACGATGTAATATTTTTAGTTATGAGGCTGCCAAGGTGGTATTGCTACTCCATCTGATGGATAGCATGAGTAGAATCTAAGAGTGCCACCATACTTATTCTCACTCCGGTCTCACACTCACCAACTAGACACTCTAAAGCAGGCACCACACTTCGCTATTCGCTATTCGTTATGCGGGTTATTCGCGCGCATACGGCGAAGTGTGGAGAGTATATTCGCCAATATTCGCTTTATTCGTACGCATCGAATAGCAAATCGCATATACGTCGACTTGTCGGTTTTTTGACACACTTCAAAGGACACGAATAAGGCGAATACACGCATCGACTGCCCACACTTCGGACGGGTAGTGAAGTGCCCTGTGCATAACTAACAACCATAGACTATAAAACAGTTTTTGAAATAGATAAATCAATTAAACGATTAAAATAACCTATCATATGATCAAAATAATTTGACTTCATTTAAGTATTGTTTCTGTCAATTTAATAAAATAAAAAGGAAATTAAAATAATATGTTTCGTTCGTTCATTGACCATTAAAAATGACAATGCCCTGTGCATAACTAACAACCATAGACTATAAAACAGTTTTTGAAATAGAATAAATCGATTAAACGATTAAATTAGTTTATTATATGATCAAAATAATTAGACTTCATTTAAGTATTGTTTCTGTGAATTTAATAAAATAAAAAGGAAATTAAAAGAATATGTTTCGTTCGTTCGTATGGTTTCGTTTTGTTCACCATAAAAATGACAATGACACAACTCTACAACACACATATAAATATACCAGTACGAAGTGTGGTGGCGTGTTTGTTGTTTGCGCGCATAACAAATATTCGGGCGAATACGGCGTAGACAAATAACGAATAGCGAATAACGAAGTGTGGTGCCTGCTTAAGACTTGTACTGAACTGTCACTTTAGGTTGGTCTCTTGTCAGAGGCAGTACAGCCTTGGTAGAGTCGGAACAACGATGCTGTAATCAGCGTGCCTCATCTACCTTAAACCCTGGCTGCCAGTCGGGGCTGGTCATCTCACAACTGCTATATTATATATATTATTATATTAATGTTTACTTATTTTTGGACACTACCAGTGTAAATATCAGCATCGTTATTATTATCCTCACATTTAATAAATTGCCAAAACAATGTAACCAAAAATTGTGAAACAATGTTGGAAAAGAGTGTCCATGGAGTTTCTTGTCGGTTCTTCTCCATAGGATCTACGAATTGGAACAGACAATTAGCTTCACGACTGACTACTTGACGTTTCAAAAGTGCAGTTGTATTAGTGTATTTAAAATAAAAATGGTTTGATTTGATTTGATAAAACACTCAAGAAACATTCCCCATGCCCCCCATGGGTGGGTTATAGGATATAATGTACTTGGGATCCAATAACTTTATTTAATATTTGAAAAGTAATAAAATAACTACTTAAAATTGATTTTCAACGATGCCATGGTATCACTCCGGTAGAGCCAGTCTATGAAGCATATCACCCCCACGTATCACTAACATCATCACAATCACTATAGGATTCTCATCTATACAAATAAATTAAAATGTGTGTTTGTAACACCAAGTGAACAGTATTTTTTACTAAATACAAAAATTATGTGAACGGACGGGGTGTGGAAAACTATATAAATATAGACCATTTCTCGTCCACTCGTTATAAATGACTGATCAACAATGATTACTATTATGTATTGTAATAAAATTGTTACTTAGAGGAAGGAAAACTATTTAGATAATAGTATATTTATAGAGTGCAGTGACCTAATTATAATAGCTATATGTATGTTTACACTAGACCTCGTTGGTCTAGCGGTTAGCGTGTGAGACTACCGATTAAGAGGTCTCGGGTTCAAATCCCGGGTCGAGCCAAAAGTGTTGTTAGGTTTTTTTATCAAGTAATTCTTTATAACACCACGGAGTTGGTCTTCTGTGTGAGGGTAGTACAGTCCCGGTCAAGCCATCCATGCTGAAATCAGCGCTGAAATTAGATAAAAAAGCGACCAAGTGCAAGTCGGACTCGCCCATGAAGGGTTCCGTATCAGCAAGTAACGTCATATAAAAACTCTTGTAGTTCGTTGTAACTTTGATCGATGTTCTAATAATAGTGTATTGATTGAATGAGAGGGAAACTGCGGTTTACGATTTATGACGTATTAAAAAAAAACTACTTACTAGATCTCATTCAAATTTTCGGTGGAAATTTACATGGTACATCCATTGATGTATTAAAAAACCCTAGATACACACTCAGCGTCGCAAAACCGTCCTCATAAAATAAGCGCACTATTGAAAATGATGCTCATATTTCAAATAGTCTCGCGTCGCTCGCGTCTCTGTGCGCTCGTTAAAAATGCCTAAGTGTTCGATGCGGAATTGTAAAAAATATTACGTCAAGAACGTTAAAAAAGGATGGGATATCGTATTTTCGGTGAGTAAAAGAGTTTGTTAATTTGTTTTTGTTGTTTTTATGACTAAATATCGGAAGCAATATGTGATTTTGATTTAATTTGTCTAAAAACTTCACTTAACGGTCCAAGTATAATACGACAAATTTCAATGGCCGCTTTTTCAGTGTAAGAACGACTATTACACAACCTTTTATTTTAGTCGCATAATCCAAACGACCCTGTTCTGAATTTAATGGAGTCGATTTTTTTTTATTGTGTTTAATTTTTATATATAAGTTTATTTAATTTGAACTTTTTTGTATTTAGTTTTTAATAAGTATGTATACGTTACAAAATATATAATAATATTATTATAGTTATTAATCGAATTTCAAAAGGAAAAGAGGTCGTCCAAACGGTGTTATTATTAAAGTTCGTAAATATTATATTACCTATTATATCGATTAATTAGGGGACAACTTATGGGTTCGCGACATACAATTTTTTTAAGCCAAATAGTGCATGCGTCGTTTGTTCTGAACATTTTCTGGACGAAGATATGAATGTCACTACTAAAGGCATAAAACGTCTTCTTAAAACGGCTGTTCCTAGTATAACGGTAAGTAGTCGTTAGCCAGAAAAATAATGAATTTATCAAATAATTTCGTACCTACATTCAAATAATATAATTATTTTTTACAGGATGTCACTGATATGATATGAAAAAATGAAATTAATGATTTTAAGAGTTAATATTTGTTTCATTGATGTACACATGTCCTACCCAAAAACATATTTACGCTAAGTGTAATTATGGGCTTAGAACACAATTTAACTATACTCATGTTTTTACTGTAAACGGGACTTATTCGCGATAATATTATAAAGGTTACGATACCTTATATATAATATTATACTGATACCTTATATATTATATAATATTATCGCGAATAAGTCCCGTTTACAGTAAAAACATGAGTATGTGTAAAAGTCGCGAAAGTCTAAAAACAACAATTTAACTAACTCTTAAAATACTAACTCAATGTATTATAATAAAAAAAATATACAAATATTCCTCTTCACTCCATGTCCTGTCCTGCCGGCTAGCTTCGGTCATAAAATTTGATTGGTCATTGTACGCTACTTTGTAATAAAAACTTTAAACAATGCGCGTAAGGTTGAATGTGCAAAAGATGTGTTTATAGCTTAACTAAAACTACCCACATTGATATTTTTATACATCAATGACTAAGTGGGACAGTTTCGTATGCGACTTTTGTTTGAGACTGTGCATCTAGGGTTTTTATATATCAATGGGTACATCATATATTTTATAATTCTCTTGTTTTAGAAGTTACAGGGACACACATTTTACCACTTTGGAAGTGACGTTTTTTGCCATTTGGCTACGGAACCCTAAAAAGGATGGTATTGTGTTTGTTTCAATGGGAAGAGAGTACTGACCGAGGGCATGCTGACCAGGCTGGTGCTGGGCTTGCACAGCAGCAGCAGGCCGTCGAACAGGTAGGCGCGACGCTCGGCTATTCGCTTGCCCGGACCGATCTTGGACAACGTGTCCTCTGGAATCAGATAACACTCATTTTTAACCGACTTCAAAAAAAAGGAGGAGGTTCTCAATTCCACGGAATCTGTTTTTTTTTTATGTATGTTCAGCGATAATTTCGTCGTTTATGAACCGATTTCAAAAATTCTTTATGCATTGGAATGGGCATGGCTTACATGTGGTTCCATCGTCACCATATCGGGATCTGATGATGGGATTCCAAGGAAATCCAGAGAACTCCTCAAATATCATAGGTACAATTATCGCGATTTGAGTACTCAGAATAGTTTTTCTTTGAAGTCGGTTCCTTTTTATAAAAATTATAGTATATTGTGTACTCGCGAAAAACATCGCGGGCTGAAGCTAGGTCTTATATCATCGCCTATCTGTTAATGAAAGTCTCAGCAAAATTAGTCCAGTCGTTCTAGAGATACAATCCGTGTGGTGACGGATTAAGAATACAGAGTGTCACCACCCCTATTCATCCCGCGGGTGTCGTAAAAGTCGACTAAGGGATAAACTACGCAAGACAACATCAATGCAAAGAGAAGGAAAACTTGAAACCAACCCTATACCAACCCGTCTGGCCAGCGTGGTATAGTAGGCCAATACCTCCTTTCTAAGGAGAGGCCTATGTCCAGCAGTGGACTATTAAAGGCTGTTGATGATGATGATCTAGAGATACAGACACACATACATTAAAAAAATAAAATTATGATGTAAGTATCATACACACTTTCGAATGCTAATTGTTAGTAGTTATTAATTTGAAATTACAAACAAAAACTACAATGCTATTTATTAGTATAGATAATACATTAATTTTATATGCAACACTATGGCAGCCCAATGATGCAGAAGCATCATGCACATGAGTCTACTGCAAACCAGAATATTCTCCATCGTAGCTATGTAGGAAGTACATCATCTCACTAGGCCGCCATATGGTGGATTCTGCTTATGCTTCCATCAGACAGAGTATCATCACTTTATCTATTAAAGACTAATGATAATTACATAGCCATATAGTTTTAGTTCTAAAATTTGTCGATAGATGGCGTTAAACTGTATCTAAATCGCGCTAATAACATTTACGAGATAGTGTAAGGTAGTATGGAGGTAGGTAGGGTGGGAATGTTTAGGACCTCTAATGAACTCGTTGCAGCACTGGCCGATGTCCCGGTTGTCCCAGTTGTCGACCATCCTGGAGAGCTCGTTGCACTTCTCGATGGCGAGCATGCGGCGCGTGCGGGTCGCCATCCGCAATGTCGCGTCCCTGCACACAACAATAAACGAGAATATAAATATTAAATAATTAAAATAAATAGATATTCCGGACATCTTACACACAACGTCATCTAGTCTAAAACTAAGCATAGCTTGTATTATGGGTACTAAACAACTGATATAAATACATAAACATACTTTTTTTTTGTACATACATACATATTAGACATAGAAAATACCTAGACTCTAAAACAAATATTTGTGGATCACATAAATATTTGGTCCGACCCGGGAATCGAACCCGAGACTTGATCAGCAGCCGCATACGCTAACCACTAGACCAACAATGCAGGCAAATATTGGTTCCTTTATAAGATACAGTTATGCTGATTTCATCATAGTCGAGAGATGAAATTATTATCTACAGCGCCAAGTTTAGTGGGTTCAAAGATCACATTATAAAGTAGAACATAGGTACTTACATTTTTGGTCCATTTCCTAAAGCTTTTATTAATAACTTCTTGATTGGATGTAGATTACATTCAACCTGCAAATAAGAATTAAAAATATTGATCACTGCTATTATAATTATTGAGAAAATATCACTTTGTTATACTTTCACAGCTAAAATAAGAAAACAAAAAATAACTTTTAAACTTTCGCATTCCATGATAATAAATATTATTTAATACAGTCAGCCTGTGACCACGGCCAGTGCAACCTGGTCAAAACGTAAGGCAATCAGAGGTATGTAATACCTTTATTAAGTGATCGCGTTAATTCCCGTAAAAATAATGTTTATTAAAAAAAAAATATTTTGTTAAAACTAAACTAACACGATTTTAAACTGAAAAGTAGAAAATTATTTTAATGTACAAGGTGTGGGGCGACGTGATTTAACTATTTTCAGAAAGCACCTCCCGCTTTGTTACATTAAAATAATTTTTTTAAACTATTTTTTTAGAAAGACTAATTTGTTGAAACCTTTTTTTTTTTTTCAAATTAGTGTATTGTCATCGGTCCTCGATAAATCTACAAAGTTTGAACGAAATCTATCCGTTTAAAGTGGGTCAAAATCGCACCCAACGAAATTGGTAGCGACAATATGTCCTACATAATTACACGTAGTTAGGTAAGTCACATATTATACCAGTACCAACCCGCACTCGGCCAACGTGGGCACGTATGACCTTAACCCTCTCCTGAGAGGAGACTTGTGCCCAGCAGTGGGACGCAATAACAGTGTTTCTTTTTCGAAATCCATTCTGTAAACTCCTATACTTTGTGAACTGACGACGGCCGCCGTCGACATCATGCCGTTCGTGTATGAGCTCTAAGACTCACTCTGGGAAAAAATGCCGAAAGAAACCACAGTGGTGTATTTTTTAGAGTCTCGTATCCAAGGGGGACACTATTTCTTAAACTAAGCCGTCCGTCTGTTGCCATGTATGTCATGTATCGTGTACCTGCTTGAAGCTCTCCCGGTCCTCGTTGGCGGGAGCGATCTGCAGCAGAGCCAGCACGTAGTTGTGGTACAGGAACACGTGGGCCACTGGCGCCAGCAGCAGCTTGGGCAGGTAGTACTTCACGGCCAGACGGAACCCGTGACCCGCCGTGTCCAGCCGCTCCGACAGCTAAACAACAAACACTCCACATTAGGACCACACACACTAAATTATATTAAATTTAACAACACACATCTGGTTCAATTTGAAACATATTAGCAGATCATATAAACATGTTATACGACCGGAGAATCTAACCTAAGACCCCACGCAAAGTAGTCTCATACGCTACCACAGCGCTACTAAGGCAGTACAGTGAAATTAGTCTCGAGAAATTTTTGCATATGTAGTGGTGTGTATATTACTCAGATCTTAGAGCGCGTTTCCACTATATCGTTCTGGCCTATACAAAAATGTTTCAATATCCTAATATTAATATTTAATTTTATACTTATCCCTAGCAACACTCTGATTTTTGTTTTCAATAAAAAAAAAATATTTTAAAGAAAAAGGTTTTGACTTTATAAAAAAAAGGTGTGTGTGCGATTCACACACGATAGAAGTGAAACTTCAAAGAGGAGAGACAGATATATACATTTTTTTTCCTTTCATCTAGGTTTTTAAAACTCCGGAGGGTCTACAGGGGGGTTAACATTTTTGTTATTTTTGGCTTAGGACGCACCGTTTTCGAGATATTTCAATTTAAGCAAAAAATCGACAATTGATAGTGGACAGTGGAAACACGCACAAAACCAGAATAAACCAGTTTACGCTGTCCGCAGGTGCCACGTGACCATACACTACTACAAACGCAAAAATTTCTCCAAGCTAATTTACCTGTATTGGACGTATATCTGTCTGTATGCGTGTACGTATACGTAGGTATACGTTAGTGCGTGCGTGTGTACACTTACGATAGGATCGTCGACGATGCTCTGCAGCTTGTCCCTGGACTCCTTGCGGGTGACGATGTTGGCGTAGCGCACGTACGCGCGGAACTCCTCCACCTCCGCCAGCTCTGAGGGAGGGACACGCTCACATCGATTAATAACTAGTTTATTGGAAATCATTAAATGTAAAGTAAAATGAATCATTTTCTTCTGAAGAGTAACAATAGAGAAAAAACTCCCTGTCGTCACAAATATAATAATATTTGTTAATTTTAGATATTACTAGCGGAGTCCCGCGGTGATTTTGTAAATCGCGAGGAACATTACGGGGCGAAGCTAGTTTTAAAAATTTGCCTAAGTTACTCCTTGCGTTATCAGCTTTCTGACATTAAAATTCCCGTCAAAATCAAGAAGAAAAAATCTTAATAGACACATAGTACATCGTTTGCGTTCACAATGAAGATGGTGACCACAATTCTTGGATTCTAATCAGTTTAAAATGAATTATAACAATGAACAACAGGTATACCTTCAAAGCAGCTGCCGATGTATGGCGTGGGCGAGTCCTGGGACATCTCCATGGCGTCCTCCAAGTTGCCGAGCAGAGTGACCGTCAGCTCATATATGTCCACTATGTTACCGAATATTAACGAGATTGCCTGCAAACAATTTATTTAAACTTTATGCACAGATGTTGCAAACTCGTTGGCATTTTCTTTCAGATCAATCATTAGAAATTATTAAATTATTAATTAATTGTAATATTTGTCCAACGAGTTCTGTGTGTAGTGTATGTGTCACTGAGTTATTCTTTCACTTGTTCACTGTGAATTAATGAGGTGTCACTAAGTTATTCATTCAATGTTCACTATGAATTAATGAGAAGGAAGCATTAGTTCATCTCGAGAGTAAGTGCGGGTGACACAGTTCAGTCGACTGTTAGCGATGATAGCGAGTGGGCGCGTGCGACTGTGAGCCGACAATATAGAAGGATATACTACAATGTGAATAGGGTTCTGTAGTACCTACTTTAACAAAAAATATGCGTTCTAAATTTTATATCCAAATCAAAACAGTGTCAGAAACCATTGATTGTTTTTAGAAGACCTATCAAATGACACCATACTCAGTGTGGGGAATAGTGTGTGCTGATGATGTGACAAAAATAATCATCCCCATTTAGATGCACCAGAGGTATCTAGATCATTTCATTTTAGCACCATGTCAACATGATAAATACACATTACATGCTTCATCTTTTTAGCATTATTAATTTGGAAGGTAAGCTGAGGACTGACAGGAACCAACCACAAACGCACACACCTTCTCCATACAGGCAAGGGTTCAGCCATATAGACTTGAATAAGAAGAGGGAAGAAACTGCACTCACATGACTGTCCCGGTCGAGAATCTTCTCCAGTTCTTCCTTGAACACTCGTATGATGAGGTTGAGGTCTCTGAGGAAGTGCTTCTCATCCGTGAGCAGGTCCCGCACCAGCTCTGCGTACGAGAGCGAGCCGCGCCGCCCGCCCCGGGAGGTCATCACCCCGCGCTCTGGGGCCGCCTCCGCCGCTCGCAGCTCCGACTCTTGGTAGAACATGTCCATCAGCACCTGGCACATATACAACACGTACATTGTGGCGACTTCCACGCACAGCGCGATGAAAGCACTCAATAGGGCCATCTAGAGAAGAAACACTGAACTAGGAAGAAAAACATACGGAGTAACTACTAATCCTGAATCGCGATAGAGACATTCTCGCGCCGATTAGCAGCCTTGTAGTCCATAGCCAGACATAGGCCTCTCATATTGCACTCTGGGGTAAATGGAGAGTTACTCCGTATACTTTATTCCGTGTTTTTCTTCGTAGTTCAGTGTTTCTTCTTTAGATGACCCTGTTGTGTGCTACGTGGGATTTGAACTTACAAATTTAATGAAAAGATGTTAATCTGCATTTAAAAACAGATACACTAATTTAATTTATTTGTACTGTGTTGTAGGCTCCTTTTTTACTAACTAGCTTCACCCTGCGGCGTTACTCTCACGGACTTAGCTAGTAAATGATATAAAAATGTTCTCACTTTGTCAGCACACATGGCGGTCTTGATGTCCCTGCTGGTGATGGTGTTGTACCCAGACTTCTGGGAGATCTTCTTGACGAAGTTGCCGGCCAGCTTGAATATATCCGCTGACACGTACTCGATAATTGCCGTCATATACGACGACACCGCAGAGTCGATCTTGTAGAGGAGGACCTCCTGCACGAACCAACCAAGAGTGTTTTTTTTTTATATTTAAGCCTACTACAATGACTTCACTATGCTTGATTTAAAAAAAAAGACAACTTCCGCATTAGGAATATATACCCTGTCGCGGGGAACTTTACAAACATACATGAAACAGATACAAATAACACCCAGACTCAGAACAACAATTTGTGAATCACACAAAGTGTTATCCTAGTGGGATTTGAACCTACGACACCTGGCGCATTAGAAAGTGGTGTGGAGCGAGAGAGCAAATGTCGGTGTGTATGTATATTGCACACTGTTTCATCTCATTCTTTTGTCGATTTACACTTTTTTGGGTTCGGACATACCCGGGAATCGAACCCGAGACCAAGAGCCAATCTCCGAAGGGGTCCATAAAAATAATTCACGAATTTGCCACAAGAACACCAACACGGTTTCAGCGGTCGCCACGCCGATTTCTACTGCGCCAAGTGTTGTTGGTTCAAATCCCAAATGAGACAATACTTTGTACCACAAATTGTTGTACTGAGTCTGCGTATTCTTTTTCCGTTTTATGTATGTTTGTAAAGTAATATATGGCAATCGTTATTGGGAAGACAGTGCCCTCAAATATACTGACAACAACTTTCAATTTCAGTTCTCCCTCAGGGTTGCAGAGGTCGCTCCGTGGAAAAACTGATATTCAGGTAAAACCGGTTGAACTAGTAGCCGACCACAAATAATATTGGGAATAAAGGCCAGGCAGATGATGTATGTTTGTAAAATACCCACTACACAGAATTACTCTTAAATAATTTTTTTTGTTTGCTTGTTTAGCCTCACCTTTGTCAGCATTTGATGTATCTTATCATGCGGGAACATTCCCTTTTTACGCTTCGTGGAGGACTCCTTGGCGTCTTGCAGCGCCCACTTGTCCAGGGGAGTGGGGAATGTTGTAGCTACACGTTCTTCCACGTCCTGCAGATAAAGAGATAGAAGATTTTAATAATAAACTAACTGAGTCACACGGTATTGCTCGCGGTTATTTTTGTAGTGAAAGTGCAGTGAAACTTCCGTCAAAATCCGTCCGGCCGTTCCAGGCAGTCACAAAACACATGTGGATCATCCTGCATTGTCTGTACTCACAATGAGGATAGTGACCCTCTTGGATACTACTCATGCTTACCATCAGGCAGAGTACAACCATTTTGGTACATAACAAAAGTTTAAACAATTACCTGTACAGTGAGAGGCGAGGGTACGGCGCACAGCATGGCCAGGAGCCTCAGACAGAGCGACTCCACATACTCCAGGGCACTGTCCTCGGCGTTCAGCGTCGGGTGCACCTGTTCTAGCACCTGGAGACAACAAGAACCCTTTGTCATTTAACACGAGCTGAACCCCGCAGTGTTAATTTTAGTTTAGTTAAGTTACCCGTTATATCATTAGCTACATAATTGAAAAAGTCCCATCAAAATCGGTCAATTCATCAAAAACCCATAACGTCCCGCTGGTGGGCTTGGTCTCCTCTAGAGTCGTAACAAGCAGACATACTGCAACTGTGGCAACTTTCACATACAGTGCTACGAAAACATACAAAACATTGAACCACGAAGAAAACACGGAATGAACTATACGGAGTAAGTACTAATCCTGAATCGCGATAGTGAAATTGTAGCGCCGATTAGCATATTTACAACATTCCAACATCAACTGTTGGGCAGTGGCCAGCCAGGCACGATCACCTCGCCTGGTCGGAGGATCCTCTCTTTGTGTAGGAGGAATACGATATCCGTTACTCCACACAACCATAAATATTGATGTAAGGTTTTTTTTTATTTGTAACAATATTTATGGCCAGACTAAGTATATTGTTTCTTTGATGTAGTTACTATCATCATCATCATCATCAACAGCCTTTAACAATCCACTGCTGGACATAGGCCTCTCCTTTGAAAGGAGGTTTTGGCCTACTATACCACGCTGGCCAGACGGGTTGGTAAAGGGTTTGTTTAAAGTTTTCCTTCTCTTGGCAGTGATGTTAGCTGCTTATTTTGTTCCTTTAGTCGCCTCTTACGACACCCATTTACTATAAATACTATCATATGCATTTAGTAAAATACTATTCATTTTAGTAGGTAGTTTATTTATTTGTATATATTCAACTATCCCTAGAAGCCTATGTGGTGACGGACATAGAACCATTCAAACATTTACGCAGCGCACGCGAAAGAAGCTCTCGAAAGAATGATAGAAATATTAATTATTTCGGACATCTTACACTCAACTTCATCTAGTACCAAACTAAGTAGAGCTTGTACTATGGGTACTAAACAACTCGGGGGTTGTCCGGTCAATGGCACTTTACGGTGCACCGGTGTGGGCGGCGGCTCTGTCCGCCCAGAACAGGGCGCGCCTCTGGCGCCCCCAGCGGATACTGGCGGTCAGAGCCATACGTGGATACCGCACGGTGTCCACAGAGGCGGCGTGTGCCTTGGCCGGAACACCCCCGTGGGATTTGGAGGCGGAAGTGCTCGCCGAAGTTTATCGGCGAGTGGCTGACTTCCGGGCGGAGAGCGGATTTCGCCCTCCGCCCGAGGACGTGCGCGAGTGGCGCGAAGCCGCTCGCCGAGCCACCATGCTGAGATGGTCGCTCCGGCTGGAGACCCCACGCGCTGGCTTCGCCGCCGTGGAGGCTCTTCAGCCGGTCATCGAGGAGTGGGCAGGGCGGCAGCACGGGACCCTTTCCTTCCGGCTGACGCAGGTACTTTCCGGGCACGGTTGCTTCGGAAAGTACCTGCACTCGGTCGCTAGGAGGGAACCGAGTCCCGCCTGCCACCACTGCGACTGCAGTGAGGACGCGGCCCAGCACACGCTGGCGGTCTGCCCCGCTTGGGCGGCGCAGCGCCGTGCCCTCACTGCAGTCATCGGAGGGGATCTCTCGCTGCCGGCCGTCATAAGATCGATGACCGGCAGCGACAGTTGTTTTACCGCGGTCGCAACCTTCTGCGAGGATGTAATCTCGCAGAAGGAGGTGGCGGAGAAGGCCCGGGAGGATTCCATCCAATCGGACCCGATCCGCCGCCGGCGCCCCGGGCGGCGGAGGCGCGCATACCTGCGTCTCATGCCGCCCTGAGAGTGGCCGCGGATGGGCGGGACGGGTTTCCCGTCCGTCCGCAGTAGTGGCCAACCGCGAGGGGGCGACGTCCGCGTGTGACCGGACGTTGCCTAATTAGAGAGTAAATTTTTGAGATGGTGCCCGCAACAGTGCGGGCAGGCGCCGGTTGGAGTCCAGAAGGAAATTCCCTCCCTGGACTCCTTCCAATACAAAGGCGCAGAGAGGGTCACACCGTGTGGTTTTAGTCGGTTCGAGTCCGACACACCACCCCGCCGTAACCCCCGACGGGGTGACGGTCCGCGGGGATTTCCACACGTTAAAAAAAAAAAAAAAAAAAAATGGGTACTAAACAACTGATATAAATACATAAACATACCTTTTTTTTGTAAATATAAACATATTATACATAGAAAACACCCAGACTCCAAAACAGCCGCATTCGTTAACCACTAGACCAACAATACAGTCGAAACATAATCGAATATAGTAGAAAATTAATTTGACCCCTTTTTGAAATATTTTTCATTGATACTCTGTTCCTATTGGACGTAGCGCAATGATATATAGCTATAGCCTTCCAAGATAAATGGTCGATCTAACAAACAAACTCTTGAGTTTTACAATATTAGTATAGAGCAGTCTTGTGGAAGTTAGATGTACTGAACAACATAGAAGTGATTCAAATCACCAAATCTTGTTCAGTATAAAGAACTAGTTCATCTAAATCGCTCTGCAGTTCATTTCCTGTGTCTCTGTGAGTTGTAGTTTTTCGTCCATCCATAATGCTTTGTATTTTCGAGAAAAGTATTCGCCATCGGGATTCATAGCCTTATTAAATGGATGTATCCAGTATCTTCTTTGTCGTGTTTTTAAAACAAAGTAATGTCTTCTTAATAACAAATAAGCAATATGTTTCTTATGACGATCCATAGCAGAGACACAACTATCCACAATCAAAAATCACGAGGAACTGGTTACCCTTCCATACCGTATAACGCTCTTTTTAGCGACGCCGCAACGCAAACGTTAGTCGTCGCAACACTGTTATGTGTTTCGGCCCTTATATTTTTCATCAACAACCCATAACGTCCCACTGTTGGGGTCGGGTCTCCTCTCAATAGAGGGTTAAGTCATACCATACGTCCCCACGCTGGCTAAGTATGGGTTAGGGACTGGCAAGACATGTTGTGCTATCTTATGATAACAACCGGGACCGACTGCTTAACGTGACCTCCGAATCACGAAAACGCTCATAGCATATCATGCCACAAAAGAAAGTTAAGCAGTCGGTCCCGGTTGTTATCATAGATAACCGTCGTGATAGCTTAGTTTGAGACTACGTAAGAGGCAATTACGTAGCCACAATGTTGTCTTACAAGACCCCATCCAGCACTCGACCAGCGTGGGAACTTACGGCCTTAACCCTCTTCTGAGAGGACACCTGAGTTAGCAGTTGGACACTACGGATTGTTCGTGACGATGATAACCCTACAGCTGCATGTCTATAGTATTTAATTAATTTCAAAAAACAAATGTGGGCTTCAATACTGTCAACCAACCTATTCCATATAATAATCATGACTAATAAAATAAACAAATTGCAGACAAGTTATATTTTTTAATGTTTCTTTGATAAGTGAGGTAATTCCCCTATTTTTTTTTGTTTGTGCGGTATTCCCCTCAAATACCACCAGTTTTTTTTTATATAATAGGGGGCAAACGAGCAGACGAATCACTTGGTGGTAGGTGATTGCCGCCGCCCATGGACACCCGAATCACCAGAGGAGTCACAGGTGCGTTGCCGGCCTTTAAAAAGGGAGTACGCTCTTTTTTTGGTGGCTATGTTGGCTCGAACCAACTAAAATAGCAAGCCGCCTAGAGTACTAGATACCGAGGAACCGGGTGTACCCTCGAAAGGAAGTTCCTGTACCCCCATGTACCTCTGGTCACCTAGAGCTTGTAGACTTCTATGTGCGATCATGGACTGCTTTTGCTAGGGTGAAAGATGTAGTGAATTATATTAGAAACCTCAATATCATTTTTGAAGACCTATCCATAGATATCGTATGGTTCCGATGACAAAAATTTTTTTGAGTTTCAGTTCTAAGTATGAGGACCCCCAAAATTTATTGTTTTTTTTCTATTTTTGTGTAAACATATTAATGCGGATCACAGAATACATCTACTGACCAAGTTTCAACAGTATAGCTCTTATGGTTTCGGAAAAAGTGGCTGTGACATACGGACGGACAGACAGACAGACATGACGAATCTATAAGGGTTCCATTTTTTGCCGTTTGGCTACGGAACCCTAAAAAGTGCCCCTTAAAATGGAATATCTCGCAAACTAATACCTAAATCAAAAAATGTTTTTAAAAGACCTATCTAATGATACCCCACACGATGGGGTAGCCGCGAGAAAAACTTAGCCACTTTACGTGTAGGGGAGGTACCCTAAATAAAAATATTTTTCATAATTTTATTGTAGCACTTTGTCGACGTAAGTACAACACATATTCATGCAAAGTTTGATCTTTCTAGCACTTACCGTTTGGACAGTAAGTGGAGGACGGACGGACAGACGGACATGACGAATCTATAACTAACGATGACGCCGTGCATAGCACACCACAAACATCTCACAAGTCACACAAAACCACGCATATCACCACACAGCACATCAATCAAGCACCTACAGTCACGACTTTTATTTACATTCATCTAAACTTTAAAACTCCCACATTTTAAAGCATCAATAGAAACGGCCCTCATACGCGGCTTTCTCTTCTTTTATAACAGACTGAGATAAAAGAAGTAGAGGCCCAACAAATGTTTGCGCAGCTCGCACAGATCATATATGAAAATATTTGGTCTGTCGCTGAGCCTCAAGCTGGGAACGTGTAACATTTTGTACTAACCATAAAATATATTCTTATTAATACTCATTTATTTTTTAGATAAACACACTTTACATAAATACACACCACCGGACACGGACAGACGACACCGGGCGCAGGCCCTATCGTAATACCAGCGCTGCAGTCACTCTGACTACAGCAATATGCTGAGATAGGCGCCTTTTCTGGCATAGCACAGGGCAGAATATTGCTTTTATTCCATATCTGTTATTAAACCGTGTATAGCTTTGTCCAGTATATGTCAGAATAAACATGTTTTCTTTCTTCTTTCTTTCTTTCTTCTATAAGGGTTCCGAGTCATAAACTTTGGAACCCTAAAAACAAGCACCAAGCGTAAGCTATGGATGGGTGACCGTTAGCAGTATGATACTATGATCATCTTCAAGACTTGGAGATCACATTAAGCAGTTGGTCACGGTTGTTATCATAGGATAACAGTCGTGAAGCTTATTTGGAGTTCTTGGGTCGGCTTAAAAAACTAAGGGCAAGATTATGTGACCTAGGACATTGTTAAGAATCTATTGATGTTTCATTCTGTAGTTTAGGCATTACAATGAAACATACAGACTGCTAAAATTAGTACTCTTTCATAGTTTTTCTTTCATGGTCATGTTCATTTTTCTTTTGGCTTTGCCGTAGTTAGATGAAGAAAAACAATACAGCCAAGATTTCTTCGGTGACCTTGAGAATTACGGAAACTCGGTCCACACGCCGCTTTCTTCGCTTCGCCAAGTGTCGTGGGTTCAAATCCTACATGGGACAACTCTTTGTGTGATTCACAAATTGTTGTTCTGAGTCTGGATGTTCTTTGTGCCCGTTTCATGTATGTTGTAAAGACACAGGATTTATATTCCTAATGTGGGAGTTGTCTTTTAAAAAAAAAAAAGAAAAGAAAGGATTTAACAAAATTTGACAATTTTCTGTACTCATAGCAGGTGTTGTAAAAAGAAATCCATTATTTTTCAAACTTATTTCGAGTTGTGTATGTCCAATGGGGTTTCAATAAATGCCGTTACAAACATGAGATTTCGTGGTAGCATATGCGACTGCTGCGCTAAAGGTCTTAGGTTTGATTCCCAGTCAGACCAAATGTTTGTGTGATCCGCAAATACTTGTTTCAGAGTTTGGGTGATTTCTGTGTATGATATGTATCAATCAGTATCAACAACCCATAACGTCCCACTGCTGGGCTAGGGTCTCCTCTCAAGACAGGGTTAATGCCATATGTCTCCACACTGGCCGAGTGTGGATTGTGTATTGTATTCTTATTATTATTTAATACACAAGCAGCATAAAGCTAATGAGTGTATATCATTACACTTGTGTTTTTAAATGTTCATCAAGTCTGTTTTTGAAAATGTTCACATTTGGTGGTTGGTTCACAGATTCGGGTAAAGAGTTCCACATACGCACCACACGGTTTGGCAAGAAATGGCTTCGGGGATTGCTAGCGCACCGAAGTTTGTTAAGCTTCATGGAGTGACAGCTCAGTTGAGTGTTCATGTTCATTGTGAACATGGACTCAATATCTCTTACGTTGTAATGATGGTTGAGGATTTTGTAGGTTTCTATAAGGTCGCCTTTGGTACTTCTCTGTTCTAGTGCTGGTAGATTGAGTTCTAGCAGACGTGCTTCATAGGACATGTTTTTCAAAGAGAAGACCATTTTAGTTCCCCTTTTTTTGTACCCTTTCCAACATTACAATATTTGAAATTTGCACAAAAATTTCACTAAATAATACCTCTCTGTAAAGCCTTGTATCCACTTGAGCATGCTCGGGCGAATGAGCGGCTCATTTGGCCGAGCCGCTCAAGTGGAGACGCCTGAGCACGCTCGGCTCAGGCGTCTCCACTTGAGCACGCTCGGCTCAGGCGTCTCTACTTGAGCGGCTCGGCCAAATGAGCCGCTCATTCGCCCGAGCATGCTCAAGTGGATACAAGGCTTACCAGTTGCTAATGATTATTTGTTTATATGAAAACATACATATTTTATGTAAGGAGTTTTGAGTTATTTTATGTTAAACTAGATGAGTCTCATGGTGTTAGCTGTGATTATTATTGATTGCCTTGTAGGTCTAGTGGTTAGCATATGTGGCTGCTGATCAAGAGGTTTTGATTCCCGGCTCAGACCAAATATTTGTGTGTCCCACAAATATTTGTTTCGGAGTCTGGGTGTTTTTCTATGTATAATATGTTTGTAATTACAAAAAAAAGTATGGTTATGTATTTATATTACTTGTTTAGTACCCATTATACAAGCTCTGCTTAGTTTGGGACTAGATGACGTTGTGTGTAAGATATCCGAAATATTTATTTCTTATTGAAAATTGGACATAGTTATGCAAACAAGAACCAACCCACAACTCGAGTCAAATTGAGTTACATATTGAGATAGACTCCTAACCATGTTTCACACCTTTTTAGAAAAGACCCTGGTCAATTTATCAATCCAAAACAAAAATAAATGAGGCCACTTAGGGTACCAACCACAGATATACTCACTTTATAAAAGCTAAAAAGACTCATGTCACATGGTACCTTCTGATCTTTAGCATTTTTAATACGCAAAATGGAACCAAGTCACATGGTTCTTTTTAAAAAAGAAAAATACAAATTATGTTCGTCTTTTTTGTGCTAAAAGGAACCATGACATGACATAGATGGGTATTCTGGTCAAGTAGATTTTGAAATAGAAATGGACAATCTTGATTAGGTAAAGTGGCGTGATACGTAAGTAAGTAGTTTTATCTACGACTTAATGTGTATATCTAAAATTATTATGTTCAAGTTACAATAAAAATATTATAAAACACAAGTTATATTAATGTATCTGCCTATCTTTAAAACCCTAGTTTACTGTTAAAAAGAACCAACCCACAAGACTTTAATTTTGCAGTAAGGAACCAGCAGGTTTTTGATTTAAATTGAAAGCTAAATCAAAGAAAAATCAAAATAATTGTGTTGTCCTATATTGCCATCAATGTTACACATATTATTGTAAAGTTTTATATCCTAATTAACTTAACAATTTTTTTCTTCACACTCTTGAAACAAAAATCTAATTATCTCGAAAGTTACTTTTTGAGGGTTGGTTCTAGTTTGCAGAACTACGTCCAATTGTGAGTAACGTCAGGGAGCTTAGTTAGTCAAAGATACTCCATATGCCATTAGATACCTGCCAGTGACAGTCCCATAAAAATTGGTCATACTGTTCAGAGATTACCAACGGCAGACAGTCAAAAATAGTAAAGTTTTCTCTTTTGGTGTATGTACCATAATTACTTTCAGATACATTCAGAAAACCACTCATCAATCATCATCACCAACAGCCTTTAACAGATCACTGCTGGACACGCTGGCCAGACGGGTTGGTTTCAAGTTTTCCTTCTCTTGGCAGTGATGTTGCTGCTTATTTTGCTCCTTTAGTCGCCTTATTACGACACCCATGGAATGAATAGGGGTGGTGACACTTTGTATTCTTAATCCGTCACCACACGGACAACCACAGAAAACAACTATTCATTTGATATTACGAACAGACACTTCAATTTTATTTGACTGCACGGTTGACCTAGTGGCTTAAGCGGTCGCCACACCGCTGTCGTGTCGTGGGTTCAAATCCCACGTAGGATAACACTTTGTGTGATTCACAATTCGTTGTACTGAGTCTGGGTGTTCAATGTGTCCGTTTCATGTATGTTTGTAAAGTCCTCCGCGACACAGGAATTTACATTCCTAATGCGGGAGTTGTCTTTTTTAAAAATATATTTTTTTTTAAAAAGATAATTGTATAATACATCAAAAATATATCAAAATAATTTATTTAGTACTCCACAAATAATAGCACAAGCTAGTTTATTAAGTTTTGTGTGATCTTTTCATAAATATTGTTACTACATTAAAAACACTGGTGTTAAACATCTCTTTTTAGACCTAAATTCATTTTAATTTTTAACATACAACTTTAGTTTTTTATGTATGAAATATAACTGAAGTTTATTACAATAAACCTAAGCCTAAAATATCTATAGAAATTGGTGTACAATAACTCTATGTATTGGCAGATTTTTTTGCAATTTTCTTTTGTAGGTTTCAAAACTGTCCCTTATCACTACAAAACATCTTTAGTTTTTAATTGGGTCTAAGCTACGTGCAGTTACCGCTACAATGCAATCGTTTGAGATCAACACGAGTAATTTGCTTTGATAACGTATCTGAAACCTTGAAACTGACTAGAAGACCTGACAATAGCATTATTGTAGTTTAAAAACATCTGCGCGGAATTACTGCAGTAAACACTTCAAGCCACACTGCTCCATGATCACTTCGAGAGTTTTACACAACTTAAACGAGTATTTACGAGTGGAGAGAGACGTTTCACAAACAACAAGCCATGATAATCGAGATTTTGAAGCATACCTTTCGCAGAGCTGATACAAGCAATCCCCGCCATTTATCCGCGTTCTCCGGGTCCAGGAAGTCGTACCCTCGCGTCTCCTCCACTGTGGGTAGCATTGTAAGAATATACCCCGCGCCGAATTCATGTAAACACTATAATGTTATCACATTGACAAAACACATAAAACCATTTCTGGTTTCACGGAAACTCAGCAGTTTCCACACTCGTTTTTGTACTTTAAAATACACGATAATATGTAAAATTTATTTGTTTTGAAAGTTTTATAGAAATAAGTGTATTTGCCAAATTGAATTTAATTGATAAATTTAATTCTCGATTCATTTGGTCGGCTAAACGACGCCATTTTCAATTTATTTATCATTGGTCCGTTCTCATTTCGACAGTATTCCACAGACAATCGTTTTGATTTCATAAACTCCATAGAGAAAATAAAACTGTCCCAAATTTCGATCATCAGATTGATTTTCTATACTGTTTATAAAAGTTAGGTAACTGAGGCAGATTTAAAATCAATTTCTAGATCGTTTGATTACATTTTTTGGTGGAACGTTCTTGATTTGATTCATTTACTTTTTAAGGTTCCGTAGTTCATAACTCGGAATCGGAACCCTTAGAGTTTCGTTACGTCCGTCCGTTCTCAACTCACTGACTAAGCGGTTATTGCTAAAAGGTTAAACTTTGCATGGATATGTGTTTTTATCATGTCGACAAAGTGCTAGAACAAAATCAGGAACAAAAATTTTGTTAGAGCTCCCGTAAAGTAATACTAAGTAATACTAATTTAGTATCGTTTTTTTCTCTTGTGTCTATCCCATCGTGTAGGGTATCATTACATAGGTCTTTATAAAACATGGAACGGTTGTTAAGACAACTTTTTGATCAGGGTACTCGCTTGCGGGTTATTCTACTTCAAAGGGCATTTTATTGGAAAAACAGGGCGTCCCCCTCTAAAAGCTAAACGGCTTTCTCCAAAAATCTGAAATGATTCATGATGTTAGTACTTAAGGCGAACTCCAAAACAAAACTTTTACGGCTTAAATTATTTATTTAGTTCAGGAGTTGTAGAGGTCTAAGTTGTAAAATTCACTTACTTGTAAAACTTTGTACAAAAATAACAAAATAATAAATAAATATTAAAATTTTTGGGACATGATTTTAAACCCATATGCTATTAAGGATGACTACGGAACCTTATTCTATGCGTGGTTTAAGACCTTTAAATTTAAATATTTTCTTCATAGACCTTTATAATATCATCATCATCATCATCAACAGCCTTTAACAGTCCACTGCTGGACATAGGCCTCTCCTTAGAAAGGAGGTTTTGGCCTACTTACTATACCACGCTGGTCAGACGGGTTGGTAAAGGGTTTGTTTCAAGTTTTCCTTCTCTTGGCATGGTGATGTTAGCTGCTTATTTTGTTACTTTAGTCGCCTCTTACGACACCCATGGAATAAATAGGGTTGGTGACTTTTTTTAATATACTTCAGTGGTTTTCTTTCATTTGTCATTTATAAGATATTGATCAGAGACATTGTCATCCAAGACATTGTCAGGAACTTTTAAAAAAGAATGATTAAATCTTTCCATTTTCTCTGAATCTGACTTTTTTAAGTGAAGTTTAAGAACTACAATTTGGTTATCCCATTAAATATTTTTTGATGCAAAACATCTGATGAGTAGGGTAGGGTCAGGGGTCAGGGGTAGGGTAGGCGTAGGGTTCTACGAATTATTTCTCTTTTACATATACCAGATGTCTCGTGAAATCGTGATGGGTTCATTTTACACAATTTTAATTTGAGCCTCGGAGAACGCTCCCTTTGTGTTAGAAGTAGACTTATACCTGCTCGTTCACTATAGGGAAGGGAGCGATCCGATCTATTTCAGTTACTCAAATGAACTACATAGTTCAGTACTATAGTTCCTTTAGTTCCTTTGGTACACAAGTTCAATAGTTGATTCGGAGCAAGGAATCGTTTATAAGGCGATCGTTCTATCAATGAACTACGTACTACGAAGTGACTAGTTCAATACTATAGTTCCTTTAGTTCCTTTAGAACTTTAATTCCTTTAGCACATTTAGTTAAGTTGTTAATTTGGAGCAAGGAATAGTTCAGACATGCCTTTTACTACGTAGGTAGTACTCGTACATTTAGCACCGTATACCGTAGTTGATTGAGAAATTAGATTTTTATTTGAATTATAAGGAGTTTGCTGTGAATTTGTATAGTGAATTGTATTTTGATTTTACTTCATACTTAACAGGCTTAAGACTGTCATTCTAATATTAATTTATAAACAAATAATATCCGTATTGAAAATAAATTAAAGTGGATAGACTAGAATGGCGCCTTTTAAAATCAAAATGAAATAGGGAACTAGACCTATGTTTTTTTTAAATGACCAACGGCAAAACACTATCCATATCTTTAAAATTTTGTAAATAATGGCTAAATAATCAGTAGTAGCTAACGCAATGAAAATAAAGACTAGAATTCTGTGAAGTAATAAATTGTTATCTCCGCTGCTTTTTCCTATACTAAATTCCCATATACACATCTCGCTCGCTCTAATGCGTCGAGTGAGGTAGCGACGAACGAATCGAGCTGACAACAGCCGAGGAGCTGCTTCACTTCGTTCACAACTTTAATACTCTAGTTCATTTTATTCATGAAGCAACAGTGTACTAAATGAACTATATACTATATGCTTTGAGAAATAGTTCGTTCTAGTTCCTTGAAAGGAAGTACTAGTTCCTTATAGTACTTAGTACATGAACTACACAAGTCTAGTTAAAAGGACCATTTAATTATGTCAGGCAATTTATCAAATATTAAGTATGACGCATACATTTTGTTGTACATATAAAAGTAATTAAAATCCATTCCATTTCTCTGAGAAAAGTGCAGCAGCTTTTTTAGGCATCAAGATTCCAAACCCTTTAAAAAAGGAAATGATAATTTGATTTTTATAAGTTCTACCTGTGTAAAGTCTGGCAATACTATAATGAGTGTTTTGAAGAATGAGCTGTCGTCTCGTCTGTCATTTTCTGTCATGTCTTGTTATCAATAACAAAGTGTTTAAATTCAACATTTGGAACAACACAATTATTAATGTTATATATTAAAACAAAAATGATATTAATAATATTCTATAGTTTGTGTTTGTCTACGGTGCTCTCTACATATCAGAATAATACCGAAAGAAAATTTATTTACGCTACGTAAGTTAAAATAAAGTTTGTTATTATGCGATTTTTTTTTTGGTATAATGTTATGACTCCTGAATTCTTTGTGTTATAAAAATAATTTCTTATACCTATTTGAATATTTCAATTCGTTGTAAATGAAGCAAAATTGATTAAAAGTTGTTGCAGTATGTTTTATCCGGACGGCTTTTAGGGGATTCCCCTAAATACGAACTTGTAATTCTTAGAATTGATATGTATGTATACATGTATAATGTTTTGTAGACACTCACAAAGTATACATCCTGTAATAAGTATTTTAGTTGTGGTTCTATGACTAAGCAAGAAATTGTAATTTATGGTAAAGAGAAATAACTGTTCCATTGAAACTAGGTCAATTTAATATGGTACTCACATTAATATTGAAATAGTTTTTTTTAATTCTTCCTAAAGGCTTCATCATCAACAGCCTTTAACAGCCAGTAACAGGAGGTTTTGGCTTACTATACCACACTATTTCAAGTTTTCCTTCTCTTAGCATTGATATTATCTTGCATAGTTTACCCCTTAGTCGCCTTTTACAACACTCGCGGGATGAATAGGGGTGGTGACACTCTCACTTACCACACAGACCTTCCCAAAGTATGTTTATGTATTTATATCAGTTGTCTAGTACCCATAATACAAGCTCTGCTTAGTTTGGGACTAGATGGCGTTTTGTGTAAAATTACGGAAATGCTTATATTTATATTAGTTAAATTATTTTAAACTAGGTGTGTCAAGTGATCGAAAATATTATTATATTATAAAGCTGCGGCCATGTTTTTGTCTTTGGCCATTGTAATTGTACAATTACAATATTTATACAATTCTTCACGTTCATAGATACTTATTATTTACATATATATTTTCTTTCAGGTATGAATATAACAAATTAATCAATATCTTTGTCGACAACAACACCGAACACATCATGCAGTTCTCCGAGGTAATCCACCTACCATCATCATCATCTCGTTCATCATTCTTTCCGAGGCCATCATTACCTTCTTACCGTTTCCTTTATGCTACTGCTAGCTCTCATAGCTATGTGTCCTTAGGCAGGGCCACATAAGAATATGGGGGCCTTATGTTTTTACTAAAGGAGTGGCCGCGAGTTATTATTGCCATGTTCTTTTCTCCGGCTCTACCTATTGTTTGCGAACATGGCATAAATGTACATGTAGAATCTTGACCTGTCACAAGAGATGTATTGCATCCTAAGTGAATAAAGAATTTTGAATTTGAAAAATTTGAATTTAGTGTAAACGGGACTTATTCGCGATAATATTAAAAAAGTATGTGTAAAAGTCGCCAACGTCTAAAAACAATATGGGGGACCTTATTGAAAGTGAAATTTAGTAACATTTTTTTCTGTGAAATTTATTTTGGATAATTTATAGTCCTACTAATATTATAAACGCGAAAGTTTGTGAGTATGTATGTGTGTATTTATGTTTGTTGCTCTTTCATGCAAAAACTACTCAACGGATTTGGATTAAGCTTTACAGTAATATAGCTGATATATCAGAATAACACATAGGCTACTTTTTACTGCAATAATCGAGATAAATGGGTGAAAGCTAGGTGATTATATAAATACATTAAATCGTAGATGTCAAAATGTATCACTGTTTATCTCCTGTCAAAACTTCACAGGTTGCTATGCATAACACACTTGCATAGCAACCATAATTATATAATCAAAATAGTTTGGTTATATGCACTAATCATAGGAACTAATAATTGAATTTGAAAAATATTTCGGTCTTCGATAGCCCGTATCAACACCGGGAAACGGGATTTAAGGCATGATATGAGCGTTTTCGTGATTTGGGGGTCACGTTAAGGGGCTGTCCATTAATCACGTGATCTTTTTTTTGGCATTTTTCAACCCCCCCTCTCCCTTGGTGATACATGGTGAGGTATAAGACTACCTACTACCCTCCCCCCCTCCTATATCACATGTATTTTTTTGTACCTACAATCTTATTATTTTTTAAATATTAATAAAATACAGATTTATGTATCAACTAATTTTATTATAGAAAATTAAAGACTACAAAAATGACGTTCAGAGGTAGAGTAGAATTGTTGCAGGTTGACTGACATAAAGATAATGTAAGAAATGTGAAAATTTGCAGAAAAAAATAAATATTCCCCCCCCCCTCCCCCTTGTGATATTTCGTGATTTTTTGTGAACCCCTGCCCCCTATCAAGGCTCACGTAATTAAGGGACAGCCCCTTAGCAGTCGGTCCCATTGATCCAATTAGGCTGATATTTTATCATAGGTAACCTGTATATTTTATACTACTCTACTCTCTGCTCTATGACTGTAAAAGCGGAGGTCGTGAATTCGATTCCAATTCAGGACAAATAATCTATCTATGACGATGTTTTATATATTTGTTCTGTTTCATTATTATTATTTTTTGGGTGTTTCTTAGCAAATTCCTAAAAGCAGCCCGGAGTTTGGAAGTTTGGCGGTGATTCACGCCCGTGCCTCGGAGAGCACGTAAAGCCGTCGGTCCTGGTTGTCATGAACATCTATGGCTATCGTTATTGGGAAGTCAGTGCCCTCAAATATACTGACAACTAGTTCAACCTTCGAATTTCAGTTCTCCCTTAGGGTTGCGGAGGTCCGATGCCAGTCGCTCCGTGGAAAAACTGAAATTCAGGTAAAACCGGTTGAACTAGTAGCCGACCACAAATAAACTTGAGAATAGGTATAATAAAGGCTAGATAGAAGAAGTTCTGTGTTTAATTAGTTTCTTCTGAACTAATTTCTGTGTTATCAGGAGTCGAGCGCCTGGCTGGAGTACCCCACTAGAGTCCACGTCTCCACTAATGAAACCCTGGACGACGTCAACCCTCTGTTCGTTACGGCTACCCAACAGAAAGGTCAGTTTTTTTTTCAACAAAAGCAGGAGCAATAACAAAAATTGTTGTTTTTTTTTGGGGGAAGTATTTTTTATATGTATCATCAACAGACTCTAACAGTCCACTGCTGGTCATAGGCCTCTCCTTAGAAAGGAGGGTTTGGCCTACTACACCACGCTGGCCAGACGGGTTGGTATAGGGTTGGTTTTAAGTTTTCCTTCTCTTTGAATCGATGTTGTATTGCGTAGTTTATGCCTTAGTCGCCTTTCACCCGCGGGATGAATAGGAGTGGTAACACACTGTATCCTTAATCCGTCACCACACGGACTTATATGTATATTCAAGCTCATTAAAGTGACTCCACTCTGCCTGATGGAAAGCATGAGTGGAATCCAGAACTAGGAACCACCATCCTCATTATGAGTACAGCATGGTGAGAAACACCACGGAGGTCTAGTGAGAAGCTTCTGCATTGTTGGGTCTCCGGTCTCACACTCACCAATGAAATACGTCAACAAGAATGCTGTCATTATTGGTTGGTCTTCTGTGTGAGGGTAGTACTGCGTTAACATCTCCATTTTCTCCCTAGCACTCTCTCTAGGTCTTTTGATTTTGGCTTTTCTCCCCTTATTAAAGATCAAAATGGAACTAAAACATAAACAAAAGACAACATCGATGCAAAGAGAAGGAAAACTTGAAACCAACCCTTTACCAACCCGTCTGGCCAGCAGTGGACTGTTAAAGGCTGTTGATGATGATGATGATTAACAAATAAAATAGTGCACATGTTATTAGTGCATGTCTACTGTTCACTGCTGTTACGCATACTTGACCTCAAAGTCGAAAATGATCCAGTAACAAAATTTTAAGCGTCTACATTATACATATTTGGTATATAGTTTTAGCTTAAGCGACTGCTGTTTTGGTTTTGATTCCCGGGTCGGACTAAATGTTTGTGTGATCCGCAAAAAATTGTTTCGGAGGTAATATGGTAATATTGTATGTATTTAGAAAAAAAAAGTATGTTTATGTATTTATATCAGTTGTGTAATACCCATAATATAAGTTCTACTTAGTTTGGGACTAGGTGGCGTTGTGTGTAGGATGAGTAAG
Organism: Phragmatobia fuliginosa; assembly: GCA_932526445.1. Lineage (NCBI taxonomy): Eukaryota > Metazoa > Arthropoda > Insecta > Lepidoptera > Erebidae > Phragmatobia > Phragmatobia fuliginosa. Next base: position 356,303 of record OW052083.1, on the reverse strand, counting down.
ATATTTATTTGTTTATTATTGAAGCAAATCCTTACACGCTGGAATCATAATGTACATATAATTGTCCTCCGATGTGGCCCGACCCGGGAATGGAACCCGAAAGTTCAAGCACAGCTGTAAAATTATTATTAGTTTATCATTTATCGATATGGTTTTATGTTCCTCACCAGGTGTAGCATCGTGGGAACTCCCCCTCCTGGTGCAGACACGTAAATGGGCGCTCTTCTTCACGAATATGGCGAGAACCTTGTGCCCGCACGACGCTGGACCCAGTACGTATAAAATCTATTTGATTAAATACGATTGCCTTTGATCACACCGCCTTCACACGTGTCCTCTTTTGTCAAAGGAAGCCGATACGATTTAAAAGAAGCCGCCTGCGGGGAGCCTCCAGGATCCGATAAAAGAAATATATACCTCATCTGTTATTTAATAGTGATAAGAAATATACAAGTTGGCCAATTTAATTGCGTACGAATAATATTACATTTTTAATCTTAATCGAATCAAAAATCAACTGCCTCGTTGGTCTAGTGGATAGTGTATGCGACTGCTAATCAAGAGGTCTCGGGTTCAAATCCCGGGTCGGGCCAAAAAGTGTTTTTGGGTTTTTCTTAGGAAATTCCTAATAGCAGCCCGGAGTTTGGAAGTTTAGCGGTGATTTCACGCCCGGGCTTCGGAGAGCACGTAAAGCCGTCGGTGACGGTTGTTATGAACATCTATGGCAATCGTTATTGGGAAGTCTGTACCCTCAAATTTACTGACAACAAGTTCAACCTTCGAATTTCAGTTCTTCCTTAAGGTTGCGGAGGTCCGATGCCAGTCGCTCCTTGGAAAAACTGATATTCAGGTAAAACCGGTTGAACTAGTAGCCGACCCCAAATAATATTGGGAATTATAAAGGCTAGGATTGCAAATTGTTCTAATTATAGATAGTGTCGGTACATCCGCAAGCAAATGTGATTATAGATTAAATAATATTCTTCCCTTATTCCCAACATTATTTGTGGTCGGGCTACTAGTTCAACCGGTTTTACCTGAATATCAGTTTTTCCACGGAGCGACTGGCATCGGACCTTCGCAACCCTGTAAACGAACTTCCCAATAACGATTGCCATAGATGTTCAAGACAACCGGGACCGACGGGCGTGAAAAACCACCAAAAGTCTTTACTCCGGGCTGTTATTAGGAATTTCTTGTTAAAAAAATCCCACAACAGCCCGACCCGAGAATTGAACCCTAGACCTCTAGATCAACAGTCGCATACGCTTACCGCTAGACCAACGAGGTAGACATATGATATGATTGATTTCAGATATAGAAGTAGAGAACCGGCCCATGATACACGTGGCCACGTCCAACCCTCGGAACGTCTCCGTGACCATCAAGCTGAGGAGGGTCACGGACTTCTATGTAGAAGTCAATAAGGTGAGTATCTAAAAAAAATACGAGTGTGACCACACGACTGAAGTAGACTTAAGTAAATACAGACAGGACCGTCTTTAACTACGCTGGGGCCCCTAGGCATACAAGAGTTTGGGGGCCCCAAATTATTGTGTGACGAATAAAAATATCAATCATAAATAATACTACAAGCTTAGTATTTTTTTTAATTATTCCGTATTGAACTGTTACTTTTTTGTGAGAAAAAAAAAATTAAATGTGCCCTACAATATCTTTCGAGACAATATGTGTGAAAGAAGCAAACTGGCGGTTCCTTGGGGGCCCTATTAACGATGGTGGGCCCTGAGCACTCGCCCCCGTATGGCCTTATGGTAAAGACTGAATACAGACAATAGGCCGGCCCCCTCACCAAGTTGTAGACGTTTTTGTTTTCTATTCAATAGGCCTGCCAACAGTGGTTTAAGTGGTCGCCACGTCGCTTTCTAATGCGCCAAGTGTTGCTTGTTCAAATCCAACGTGGGACAACACTTTGTGTGATTCACAAATTGTTGTTCTGAGTCTGGGTGTTTTTTGTGTTCGTTTCATGTATGTTTGTAAAATCCCTCGCAACACAGGATTTATATTCATAATATGGGAGTTGTCTTTTAAAAAAAATCAATTCTCTTGTTTCTTTGGCTAATATTTTGTTTTGATCACGCGAGTGAGTGACATTAGCCAATGAAGCAAGAGAATAGAGAATGGAAAACGAAAACGTTGCAACTTGGCTAGGGGTGCTGCACTGTGTCTTGGATAATACGAAATGTAACTGGCTATGATACGGAGAGAGAAAGACAATGTGAGCGCGTACTGCTCTCTCTTGCTCTTACAGTAATATACGCAACGTAACTCACTCTCTTTCTATCTTCACTAACCTATATCGCCCTCTCAACGTCCGTTCGCTTCGTCCGATCACACTTTTCGTAACGCTTTTCCGTAATTTACGTAACTAAGAATAAAATACTTTGTAAACACTAAAGTGAACTACCATACACTGAAATGTAAGGAAATCCCTACTTCCCTAATATACTAATGTTATAAATGCGAAAGTAACTCTGTCTGTCTGTTACGCTTCCACGCCTAAACCACTGAACCGATTTTGATGAAATTTGATATGAAGATAGAACTGAACTTGGGAAAGGACATAGGCTACTTTTTACCGCGATAACCGACATACACGCGGGTGAAGCCGCGGCCGAAAGCTAGTAATAAATAAATATTTCGGACATCTTACACACAACGCCATCTAGTCCCAAACTAAGCAGAGCTTGTATTATGGGTAATAGAAAACTGACAAACACATAAACATGCTTTTTTTTCGTTAACACACACATAATATACATAGAAAACACCGAAACTCAGAATTAAATATTTGCGGATCACACAAACATTTTGTCCGACCCGGGAATCGAACCCGAGACCTCTTGATCAGCAACAAGGCATTCATACACTAGATACAATACTGCCCCTTGTATTTGTGTTACCATACGAAATTCCACGAACAGGGTACTGCTACTGCTTAATCTTTGTAAAAACAGCGAGAAGTTATTCAAGGTCCTATTATATCCACAGCCAGTTAAACTCATAGTGACTCCGAGCACCCCCAAGTACTTCTACTTCTCCTTTGACAAGAACCCCTGGAACGTCACCAGCGGTGTTCACAACTTAGACAGGTAAGTATTAACGTAATAGTACAAGATCCCACCGCTTGATTCTGCAGCTATCTGTTTTTTCGATACAACTAATTTTAAATTAATGTTTATAAAGTATACAATGCATTAGGGATAGGTTGCCTATCAAAAATTAGCCGCAATTACCTGAAATTAATTTTAGTAAAATTGTTTTGCTGGTGAAATTTGCAGCTATATGTTTTTTTAGTGAATTTTACGACATTTGAAAGAAAATAATGTTACGAATTCAAAAAGAATTGGTTGCCAGTTCTCAGTCAGCCGCAACGTTAGGGTTGCCAGGTATAAACATTTATATTAATGATGTTCCATACACAATTAACCGACCTCTAGAACCCAGGCCTGAAAACTTCTGCGAAAGTTTATGAAAAATCAGTTTCAAAGAAGCTCTTATCAAATTTTTAGCTACATTCTGGGAAAACTATTGTTTTGCTTAAACATTACTAAGAAAATCGGAGTTTTTTTGTTTATTAGTTCAATGTTCATGTATAGTAATATTTCTGATTTTATTAGATTAATAACGGCATTTATTATGATTAATCTTATTAATATTATCATTTTTAATTTGGGATAATTAGTACACATCAATTCATACACACTAATTTTCATTAGTCAATCAGAGCAATGGAACATATAATGATGACGTTAAAGAATGATTTTTATTTCAAAGTTTTTTTATTATAAAAGTAAAAAGTTTGATTATTTACTAATTATGTTATATTTAATTATATATTTAATAATGTTGAATCATTATACTTATTCTTAATGCAAATCTTATAATTATACGTCTTTAATTTTTCTTATTCATTGTATGTATCGGTGTCAATATCATCTCTCGAAGCGCTCATAGCCGAGTGGCCTTAGGTTATTGGAAACGATCACCAAGGGTAAGCAACGACGGCGCGGTCGGACCTAGATGGGTGACCGCTTGTGGCATTTTATATAATGAGCGTTTCCGTGATTCGGAGGTCACGTTAAGCAGTCGGTCCCGGTTGTTGTCATAAGACAGCAGTCGTGAAGCTTAGTTGGAGGCCTTCGGGCGGCTTAAAAACATCCAACAGCAAGATTTACGTAGCCACAACGTGTCTTGCTAGTCCCCAACCCGCACTCGGCCAGCGTGGGGACGTATGGCCTTAACCCTCTCTTGAGAGGAGACCTGAGCCCAGCAGTGGGACGTTATGGGTTGTTGATGCAATATCATCTGAATCATCAGAGTCATCATCTACTTCTATATTTTCATCTATGTCTTGTTGGTGTACATCTAAAGTTAATTCTTTTGATGCTTACAAGATATCTTCTACAGTCATTGGAGTTGGATCGCCAATGAACCATATTGGTTTTAAATTACCATCAATTACTAACCAACCGTAGTCTTCTGGATTAAAAGTAATACAAAATGGCTTAGTTACATTTTGCCACATGCAATTTATGAAACAATTTCTCAACAAATTTTGTTTTTATAATTTCCAATAAGGGAATCGATTTCGAGTCAAAACTCGTGACGTTCTTTTAAAAATAATTTCTTCTTGTCCCTGAATATTATTTTTGGAAGATCTTATGCAAATGCAAAATCCTATCCTATCTTATCCAAAAAAAATGCAATAAGGCTACACTCTATTAACATATTGCATTTTTTACGTCTTACAAAAGTTTGGTAAATTTCTGAACAACAGAAATTATTTCATCATTAAAAAGGACTTGGCATTAGTCAACGATGCGAAAACTATTTGAAAGGTCCTAATAGGACCTTTCAAATAGTATATTTTTCAAAATTTAAAAAAATTTGAATGGCCTGATCTTTCCTTTATCATAAAACGCAGCTGAATAATTACAGCTACTAAATGCATGGAAGTAAGTAAGTAATGTAAAAGTTTGTAGGCCTGGGTTGGAGAGGTCTGTGAATTGTAAGGAACATTAATTTCTTCTCGATTTTCACGTTTGTTTAATGTTTGATATAAGGTGACAGATGCCTGTCAAAAATTTAATGTATTTATTTTGTATTAAGATTTACAAAAAACAAGTGTGTGTATATAATTAACACTAATATACCTGTTTACACCTGGCAACCCTAACGTTGCGGCTAACTGAGAGCTGGCAACCAATTCTTTTTGAATTCGTAACATTATTTTCTTTCAAATGTCGTAAAATTCACTAAAAAAACATATAGCTGCAAATTTCATCAGCAAAATAATTTTACTGAAATTAATTTCAGGTAATTGCGGCTAATTTTTGATAGGCAACCTATCCCTAATGCCTTGTAAACTTTATAAACATTAATTTAAAATTAGTTGTCTCGAAAAAACAGGTAGCTGCAGAATCAAGCGGTGGGATCTTAGACTATAACGAACGGAGACGGGTAACACAAAACTAATCAGATCTTTTTTGACGTGACAACGTTTTATAATTCGATGGAGCCGGCTGCACGCACGAAAAAACATGACTCATGCGACGTTACCTCGCTCTGAGGCGTTCCATTTAGGCTTGAAGTGCAAGCGAGAGCGCGGAACGAGCGACAAAGAGGCACAATCTTATGACGTCACGTTCGACTATCGTCAGTAAACTGACTTTACAGACAACCGATTTTTTTATATATACAAAGTGACTACTGTACCTGATGGAAAGCATGAGTAGAATCCAGTAGCGGTCACTATCCTCATTGTGAGGGTAAGCAATGCAGCATGGTGAACCATACGGACAGTTTATCTATACCGCTGTCTCTCCGAATCATTTCATTCCATCCTAAGGTTGCGTGGAAGAGATTGCTTTTAGCAACAAGGCCGCCCTTTGTACATTAATTTTAAATGACTTTTTTTTTATTCTCTATTGTAAATTTGTAATAAGGTGTTTTCTATCTATCTAATGTTAAAAACCTCACTTATCAAGGAAGGCTTAAAGCTATATAACATCACACTACAATCAATAAGAGTAAGATAATAATGATTTTTTTTTTAAACGCTCATAGTCAAGTTGCCCAAGATGACTAAAAACAAACACCGAGGGTAAGCAACCACGGCGCGGTCAGTACATGGATGGGTGACCGTTAGTGGCTTAATACCGTTTCGTGTTTTTTTTTTTTTTTTTTTTACACACAACATCATCTAGTCCCAAAGTAAGCCCAGCTTGTGTTATGGGTACTAAACAACTAATATAAATACATAATCATACTTTTTTTTTGTAAATACATACATATTATACATAGAAAAACATCCAGACTCCAAAACAAATATTTGTGGATCACACAAATATTTGGTCTGACCCGGGAATCGAACCCGAGACCTATTGATCAGCAGCCGCTTACGCTAACCACTAGACCAACAGTCTTAGAGAAGAAAGACCCGAGCCCAGCAGTGGGACATTAAGGTTTGTTGATGATGATGTTACGAAACTGGGCAAATGTGTTACTTCTCGAAGAACCATGTGAAGGTCAGCTAGTGTTGAGCTTGACAGTATATGATGATAAGCAGATTCTCTTCCCAACAGATTGAACTACACGATACCCAAGAGTGTGGTCCTCATGATAGACTCCGATGACGAGGTCTGCGCCACCGTCTCCATACAAAACAACTCTGTAAGTCATTCTCCATTATCATTCTAACTTTTTTAGTAGGGGGGGGGGAGTGGTTGTTAGGGGTTGAACAATCGTACTAGATTAGTTTTGTATTTAGGAAAAGGCAAGTTTAAATGTGTTTTTGTTTCAGTTTCAGGAGTTGTTTAACAATAAATAGTAGTAACCGAGTTAAGCTCGGTTGCCCAGATACTTTTATTTATTTTACATTAGCCAAGTCTCGCAGTGTTACCGTTGAAAATCGCGAGTAACGCCGCGGAGCGAAGCTAACCTAATAAATATTAGCTTAAATTACTCCTTATGTCATCAGCTATGTGGCAGTGAAAGTCTCATCAAAATTGGTCCCAACAATTAACGCGGGTAACGCCGGGGTACTCAGCTAGTTATTATTAATTCATCCAGTATATTGTGTATGTTGCAGTGTCCCGTATTTGACAATGAAAACGACGCTCTGTACAAAGGGTACCACCTCACGATGACGACTAAGGGAGGCATCACCCTCACAGTAAGTTCACTCAGTAAAAAATATATTTGATAATCTTTTTCTCTTTAACACCCAGACTCAGAACAATAACTTCTGGATTACACAAAATATTGTCCCTCAGACCCTTGGCCACTCATCATCATCATCACCTTCGTCATTCTGGTAGGTAGTAGAGCCGCGCTGATTTCAGCACGACTGGTCCGCCTCGACCGGGGCAGTACTACCCTCACACAGAAGACCATTCTTGCTGTCGTATTTCGTTGGTGAGTGTGAGGCCGGAGGCCCAATCATTATCTCGGCCTCCGGACGCTGGGAGAAGATGCAGAAACAACTGACCAAGTCTGTGTGACTCACAATGGGGATGGTGACCTTACTATTGGATGCTTTCCATCAGGCAGAGTAGAGTCACTTTGTTAGGCTTAAATATAAAAAAAAAACAACAGTCAGTGATTCCAGTCAGTCGTTTATCAGTTTAAATTTATAGACGTATCTTTATGCTACAAACATCATCGAGGGCGGGGCTTGATAGACACGTCATAACTACGTCACTATATTCTTAACGCGAACATCATCATCATCAACAGCCTTTAACAGTCCACTGCTGGACATAGGCCTCTCCTTAGAAAGGAGGTATTGGCCTACTATACCACGCTGGCCAGACGGGTTGTTAAAGGGTTGGTTTCAAGTTTTCCTTCTCTAGGCAGTGATGTTAGCTGCTTATTTTGTTCCTTTAGTCGCCTCTTACGACACCCATGGAATGAATAGGGGTGGTGACACTTTGTATTCTTAATCCGTCACCACTCACCACCAGTGTTTGTGTTTGTGCAGCAATCGATGTTCCCCAGCGGGTTCTACATTGTGTTCATTGTGAAGGAGAGCGATGACGAGTGCACTGGCAACTTCGAAGCCACCCCTTACAACCAGAACAGGCTCAAGAACTTCTCGTGAGTATAAATAAATATTTAGAATTCTATCTATACAAATAAATACAATTGAGGTGTCTGTAATGTCAAGTTTTTTCCTATTTGATGCCTACCAATGTGACTCCACTCTGCCTGATGGTAAGCATGAATGGAGTCCAAGAGTGGGGGCCACCACACTGCCTGCGATGCAGGAAGTGTGGCGATACTGACCCAAACTATGGCGGCTTTGTGAGATGCTTTTTCACACCCCTCTTAAAGGACCCGGGATCATAATGGGAAGGAAACACGTGGGATGGTAGCGAGTTCCAGTTTTTAACTGCTCGGCACAAAAAAGAAGAGCCAAACCGTTTAGTTCTAGTAGTCCTGTATAGGAAGGGAGAAGGTGGGATCAGTTGGAAGAGCTCATCAGAACACTCCCCGTGGTAAAGGCGATAGAGGACTGCCATAGTAGCTACTTGACTAAAAAAAGCATTTTTTTTATTTTGTCTGTTATAGCTGATGTCATAATGAGTAACTTAAGCTATTGTTATAAGACTAGCTTCGTTTCGCGGTGTTACTCGCGATTTAGATAGATAGAACACCGCAGGACTCAACTAGTACTTTCGTATAATTTAGTGATAAACTGTTATTTTGGAGCTACAAACAGACACGTTAATTTTTATTTGTATAGGCGTTATAATATATGTAATACTTGCTGATTTTAGCACGAATGGACCGTCTTGACCGGGACAGTATTACCCTCACACAGAAGACCAACCTAATAATGACAGCTTTCGTGATATCGTAATTTGTTGGTGTGTGTGAGACCGGAGATACAATAATTCTGAGTCATTCTTTTGGCCTCCGGAGGCCGGGAGAATGATGCAGAAACACCTAACCATACCGCCATGGTATGGGTCACCATGGCGCATTGCTTACCCTCACAATGAGGATGGTGACCTCTACTCCTGTATTCCACTCATGCTTTCCATCAGGCAGAGTGACTCACTTTGGTAGGCTTAAATAAATAAAAATAGGTACTGTACCTATCAGTACATTCGTGTGGTGCAGTTTCAGGGTGGTCCCCACGATCTCATACAAGGAGTACGTGGTGGGCGCGCTGGTGACGCTGGCGCTGCTGGCGGCCGTTGCGACACTAGTGCTGCTCGCCGTGCTGCTGCCCAACTCCTGCAAGTGCACAGGTACCAGCCCGACCTCCCACCTCGCCCCACCTTGCCCCACTTCGCAACATTTTGCCCCACCTCGCACCACTTTGCCCCACCTCGTACCACTTTGCCCCACCTCGTACCACTTTGCCCCACCTCGCACCACTTTGCCCCACCTCGTACCACTTTGCCCCACCTCGTACCACTTTGCCCCACCTCGCACCACTTTGCCCCACCTCGTACCACTTTGCCCCACCTCGCACCACTTTGCTCCATCTCGCACCACCTTACCCTACCTCACGCCCACCTTGCCCCACCATGACCCACCTCGCATCACTTTGCCCCACCTCATAATAAAGATTAGAAATAACTAAATATTTCATATCAATACAAATAAATAAAATTGAAATGTCTGGATGTAATATTTAATGAACAGTTACTACATGCATATGAAAGTATATTTCGGACTTAAAAAATCATTTTTTATCCTTCGTTTGTAACGGCTGCACCGATTTAGAGAGGACTTTTACTGTACGAAAGCTGATGTTATAAAGAGTAAATAAGTATTATATTATGTTATCACATTTAGTTTGGCTTCTCTCGTCGCGTTACTGGCGATTTACTACAACAACCACATGTAATGCCACGGGACTTATCTAGTCAGGAATAATAAAACTAGGAAGATGATTTAATTTTACATAATCTCCTTTTAACAGAAGAAGTTACCATCATAGAAGAGGAACCGATCATCCAAGCGTCAACATCAGGCGTGAGTGCGAGTACGAGCGACGAGCGGAGCGGAGAGCGGGGCGATCCAGCGGGAGCGGGCGACATGCCCACTGCGGTAAACGGTGACGGTGATGTCGCCAGTGAAGTGATAGAAGGTTCGAACTATAATCTTTATAGGTAGCAGAGTCACGTTGATTTCATCACGAACCTGCTCGACCGGGCCAGTACTACCCTCACACAGAAGATCATCATAATAATGACAGCATTCTTGCTGTCGTATTTCGTTGGTGAGTGTGAGACCAGAGGCCCAATCATTCTAAATAATTCTGCCAAATTCCAGAGGCCGAGAGAATGATGCAGAAGTATCCGTCCAGGCCGCCATGGTATGGGTCACGATGCTGCATTACCTACCCTCACATTGGGATGGTGACCCCTACTCCTGGATTCTACTCATGCTTTCCATCAGGAAGAGTAGTCACTTAAAATCTGAGAAACAAATATTAGCGGATCACACAAACATTTAATCCGACCCGGGAATCAAACCCGAGATCTCCATGCTCGATTTTATTCTCCATAAATTCTCATACCGCAGGCTAAACTTGTAAATCGTTTCTTATTAGTTCCTCTTCTCTAAAAAAGGTAACTAAAATTGTTTTAAGTCTACTAAAGTGTCTTCACTCTGCCTCATGGAAAGCATGAGCAGAATCCAAGAGTGAAAGGCACCATCCTCATTGTGAGTTCACACAATGCAGCATGGTGACCCACACTGTGGCGGTTTAGTGAGATGCTTCTGCATCCTCACACTCGCCAACGAAAGACGACAGCAAGAATGCTGTCATTAGGTTGGTCTTCTGTGTAAGGGTAGTACTGACCCGGCCGAGCCAGGTTAACCCACTCTACGCCAGAATATTGGGAGGGGTCCAGGGTGTGGAGGAACGGGTATCGTGTCTCTCTAACACAAAGGGAGGATCTTCCGACTAGGCGAGGTGATCATACCTGGCGGGCCGCTGCCCAACGGTGGATGTTATCGGCGCGAGAATTTCTCTATCGCGATTCAGGATTAATAGTTACTCCGTATAATTCATTCCGTGTTTTCTTCGTGGTTTAGTATTCCTTCGGTAGATGGCGCTGTTGTATGAATTCACCACAGGGAACTAATATCTCCTTCTGGACCCAATGTGACTCTACTACCATAACCTCTATGTATTGTTTGAAGGTGATATTAAGGATATATTTATTGTTGTATTAGAAGAAGAGTGGTCCCGCTTCAACCCGTTGACCGTCCACCGGCTGACTCGAGCCCCTCCTGAGACCTTGGCCAGGAGATCAGACAGGTAATTACCACATTGGTTATCTGGTTAAAATAAAAAAAAACAATTGATTTCTGACTTCATTTCGTTAGTGTTGCCCTATGGTGGGAATAGGGCAACACTAAAGAAATAAATGTAAATAAATATTTCGGACATCTCACACACAACATCGTCTAGTCCTAAACTAAGCAGAGCTTGTATTATGGGTACAATATGGCTACAATTATTATTTTCAGGTATTTCTGGGGCGCTCTGACAATGGCGGTGGTGTACGCTTTACCCGTCGTGCAGCTGCTGTTCACCTACCAGATGGTGAGTGGCAAGCTTCTCTTATCATTACTTCGGTCATCGGACTGAGGGAGAACTGCAATTCGAAGGTTGAACTAGTTGTCAGTATATTTGAGGGCACTGACTTCCCGATTGTTGACGATTGATGTAGAATGTAGATGTTCATGACAACCGGGACCGACGGCTTCACGTGTTCTTCTAAGCATGGGCGTGAATCACCGCCAGAATTTTACACTCCTGACTGTTATTAAGAATTTCTTGTAAGAGCTCACTTTTCAAAAACTAATAACGACTCTATTCACTGTTACATTAGGTTCAAATTACTTTAAACATAACACAAGCTCATAAATTGAAAATCTGTTCATCTATAGAATTGAACTGTCTGTATTTACCTTCAAACTAACCGCTTGTCACTTAATGCATAATATACTTAATTTATATCATAAAATTAAACTCAAAAAATTGTCTATCTGTCTCTTTGTTCCGGTTAATCTCTGTAAAGGCTGGACCGAATTTGACGGGACTTTTACTGGCAGATTACTGATGATGCAATTAGTAACTTAGGCTTTTTTTTAAACTCTTGCTTTGCTCAGTGGTGTTACTCGTGGGAACACAAAAAATACCCGGGTTTTCAGCTCGTATTGAACATTAGTATACAAATTTTAAAAGATTTATAAAGTCTGCCAATGGAAGCTCGTGATGTAATACTTCATTTGAGAGGGTTCTCCGACAGTTTCTGAGCCAAGACTTATAAAAGAACCTTTCCTCAGATGGTGATCCAGACCGGTAACCAAGACCTGTGCTACTACAACTTCCTGTGCGCTCATCCCCTGGGCTTCCTCTCCGACTTCAACCACGTGTACTCTAACATTGGGTACGTGGTGCTGGGGCTGGTGTTCCTCGCACAGGTTCGGCACAGGCAGGTCAAGAGTAGGAGACAACCAAAGGTATGTCTTTTAAAGAACTTTTTCTTCATCAACAGCTTTTGATATCCCACTTCTGATTATAGGCCTCTCCTTGTAAAAGTGGTATTGACCTACTATGTCACGCTGACCAGGTTGTTATATGTTTTTTTTTCAAATTTTCCCTCCTTTTGCACTGATGGTCTCCTAGTTTGTCTCCTTAGACGATTCTCACAACACCCACGAGATATAGAAGATGGCGACACCCCGTATTCTTAATCCGTCAACACGAACAGCTATATTTTGGTTTGTGACTCATGACTCTGGCTGATGGAAAGCATGAGTAGAATCCAAGGGTAGTGGTTACCATACTCATTGTGAGTGCACACAGTGCAGAATGGTGACCTATACATTTTTCTATGTATAATATGTATGTATTTACAAAAAGAAAAGTATATTTATGTATTTATATCAGTTGTTTAGTACCCATAATACAAGCTCTGCTTAGTTTGGGGACTGGATGGCGTTGTGTGTAAGATGTCCGAAATATTTATTATTATTATACTATGGCGGCCTAGTGAGATGGTCCTGCACCATTGCTATGTAATATATCTTGTATTATTGTTATTATTTCTATTACACATTTATATTGAAGCTCACTTTGCAGGACATGGGCATCCCCCAGCACTTCGGCCTGCTGTACTCCATGGGGTTAGGTCTGGTCATGGAGGGTCTACTGTCTGCCAGCTATCATCTCTGCCCTAACAAAATGAACTTTCAATTTGGTAAGTGAAAACACATGGAGACTATTTTGGTTTACGGTTATTAAAGCCAATAACTCCTTTAATTTTCTGCTTCTGCTGTAACTAGCAAAATAAAAAGAGGTTGTAAGAGAGAAAGAGAAGGATAAAATAAGAAAAACAACGAATTTGAGTGTTCTAAAGGAGGTAACAAAATATTTGGTCCTTTGAATTTCGGTACTCGATAAGAAGGAAGAAAATTTGGTTCCTTAAAATTAAGTATTCAAAAATGTAATCTATAAAATATTGGTCATTCGAGAATGAGTATTCCAAATGAAGTAACAAAACATATGGTCCTTCGAATGGAATGTTCGTTAGGATTCAACAAAATAGTTGGTCCTTCGAACTGTACTGTTCGAAAAAAATAACAAAATCAGAATTGATGTGTCATATTGAATACTTATCCACTGTTTGTGATATCTTTTAGTCTAATTAATTTATCTTTTACTGGCCACAAGTCATTATAATCACTCTGTTCCAGATTCATCCTTCATGTACGTGATAGCGGTGTTGGTGATGATCAAGTTGTATCAAAACCGCCACTCGGACATCATTCCCAATGCGCACACCACTTTCATGGTGATCGCAGTCGTCATGACCATATGTGAGTGTGACATTACCATTTGACTGCCTTGGTGGTTAGCGTATGCGACTGCTGATGAAGAGGTCTCGGGTTCGATTCCCGGGTCGGACCAAATTTGGTTTGATCTGCCAATATTTGTTTCGGAGTTTGGTTGTTTTCTATGTATAATATGTATGTATTTAGAATAAAAAAAAGTATGTTTATGTATTTATATCAGTTGTCTAGTTCCCTTAATATCAGCTCTGCTTAGTTTAAGACTAGGTGATGTTGTGTGTGATTCGTCAGAAATATATATTTCTTGATTTATTTTTCTTATTGTTCACAATACCCTATCTATCCCATAATAAAGTAATAATTATATGTTTGTGGCGTCTTCCACATACAGCGGAAACAGTAAACTTACTATAGCACCATCTACCGAATACAGACCGAACTACAGAGTAACTGCTGAACCTGAATCGCGATATAGAAATCCTCTCATCACCTTCCTCGAAATCTATACAAATCAATAAAATTGAAAAGTTTTTTTTTGTTTTGGCTTTGCTTAGAACAGTTTTTTATACTTATAGAAGAATATACGGTACTTACATGGTGACTGGTGACATCAAGAGTAACGTATGCTAGCTACGAGTACACCCCATAGAGTTTACCTGCTACGCGGATAACACTGCTGGGCTCGTCACCGACCAACAACCCGTAATATCCCACTTGCTTGCCAAGCTATTTTGTGGCTATATAATCCTGCCGTTAAATAATTTTAAGGCCTACTACGCTTCACGATTGATATTTTATGAAAAACAACCAAGACAGACTGCTTAACGTGACCTCCGAATCGGTCACCCATCTAGGACTGACCGCGCCGTCGTTGTGATTATTTGCCTCTGTGGTATAGCCGTGAGTGTATGGCTAATATCCTGTTGTCTGTGTGTCGCGCAGGTCTGTTCGGTATTCTGTGTCCGAGCGTGTACTTCTCAGTGGTGTTCACTGTGATGCATCTGCTGACCTGCTTCATACTCACCGTCAATATATACTACGCTGGAGAGTTTAAGATGGGTGAGTGTTTTAGATATCTCTGTGATAGGGGGTCGGTTCAACCGGGGCGGTTCTTTTTGTTTTTACCCTTCCATAGTGACTCTACTCTGTTTGATGGAAAGCATGAGTAGAATCCAGGAGTAGGGGTCATCGTAAGCAATGCAGCATAGTGACCCATACCATGGCAGCCTGGTTGGATGTTTTTGCATCATTCTCCCGGTCTCTGCGCTATGAGGAAGGTGACCACTACTTATGCATTCCATCAGGCAGAGTAAAGTCACTTTGGCAGGTTCAAATATATAAAAAAAACACAATGAAGCACTATGAGTGAAGTTGTACCAAATAGCAGTTATGAATGAGGTGATATATCCTCCGTGTGGTCTTCAGAGTGGTCAGCGCTGGGTCGCGGCTGGTCCCGAGTGCGAGAGAGACGGTTACGAGCCTTCCGCCCAGCTCACACGCTGAGAGCCGTGCTCATCGCACTCGCCAACCTCGCCAACTGGTCCCTCGCCATTTACAGGTTAGTGATTCCTCATCATCAGAACCTTGCACTCTACTGCTAGATATAAGCCTTACTCTAGACACACCTCAGGCCCTGGGCTTGTTGCATCTGTCTACCCTGATGCGACGTCGATGACGATCATGATAGTGACGTCAATGATAATGACGACGACCATGATAATGACAACGACCAGCATAATGTCAACGACCAGGATAACGACAACGACCAGGATAACGACAACGACCAGGATAATGACAACGACCAGGATAATGACAACGACCAGGATAACGACAACGACCAGGATATTGTCAACGACCAGGATAACGACAACGACCATGATAATGACAACGACCAGGATAATGACAACGACAATAATGACAATGACGATAATGACGACGACGATAATAATAACGACAATGAAACACAAACAAACTATTTTGGGAAATTTCTTATCTGAAATCTGAAAATCCATGGAATTCTGGTCTGTTCTTCTCCATAGGATCTACGAATTGGAACAGACGATTAGCTTCACGACTGACTACTGACTGACTACTTGACGTTTCAAAAGTGCCTTTGTATTGGTTTATTTGAAATAAAAATGGTTTGATTTGATTTATGATGATGATGACACCGAATTAAATGACGACAATAATGATTTTAACGACTACGACGAGAACAAAAATTGTTAATGATTGTAGCGCGACAACTCACAACAAGGACCTGGCGCGGCAACTCCTCGCTATCCTGATGGGGAACGCGATCATGTACACGCTGTTCTACGTGGCGATGAAGCTGGTTCACAAGGAGAGGATTGCTGTCCACACCTGGATCTACTTTGTTCTCACACACGTGGCCTGGTTCTACGCCCTCAAGCTGTTCATGGACTCCAAGACGAAGTGGTCGGTGAGTAGAAGCTTTAGGAGCAGCAGAGGAGTTCGTTGAACCTTTGCAGTTGTGAAGAGATGTCGCCACTTTTTAGGGTTCCGAAGTTCGTGAGTTTCGTCATGTCCGTCCGTCCGTCTGTCCTCGACTTAACTCGCCCAAACGGTTGGTGCTAGAAAGATGAAACTTTGCATGGATAATTTATTTTGTCACGTCCACAACGTGCTAGGATAAAATCATGAAAAATATTTTTATTTGGGGTACCCCTACACGTAAAGTGGGGATGTTTTTTTTCTCGCAGCTACCCCATCTTGTAGGATATCATTAGATAGGTATATTAAAAACATCAAGAGGTTTCTAAGACATTTTTTTGATTAAGGTATCCGTTTGCGAGTTATTTTACTTTAAAGGGCATTTTTTTGGTCCAAAAAATCTGGAAAAATTCATGATGGTATTCCATCTTTTAAAGGAAAACTATAACGGCTTAGATGACTTAGTTAGTTCAGGAGTTATAGAGTTATAACATGTAAAATGCGCTCACTTGGAAAACTTCATACAAAATTAACACATTAATAAGTAAACATAACAATTATCTATTGGATGCGATTTTAAATCCACGTACCATTATGGGTGACTGAGGAACCGTATTCTATGCGTGGCCTGACACGTACTTGGCATATTTATTTATTTATTTTTTAATGTGGCTATCAGTGTAAGGTTTCTGGAGCCATGTATCGTTATCTAATGGAATTACTATTAATGCCTTTTCATCTGGCGTCATCAAATCTGCCTGTAAGTGTAGAAACATTGTATCGTTTTAATACTTCATTGACGTGAGTTAATAATCTCATCTAATAGCTTTCGACAATTATGATATTGATGACGACAATCATAATGACGTCATCATTGACGACATCATGAAAATGACGACGAGCTATCTAGCTCTCCTGTTTGACGGTAGCGATCTTAAATGCCTCGTATATAAATGTTTTTGACATAGTAGGGTATATCTAACATGGCTCTCAATTTTTTTTATATATATTTAAGCCTACCAATGTGACTCTACTCTGCCTGATGGAAAGCATGAGTAGAATCTAGGAGTAGGGGTCACCATACTCATTGTTAGGGTAGGCTATGCAGCATGCAGCATAGTGACCCATACCATGGCGGCCTGTGTGCTTAGTGCGAGTTTTTTTAACTACTCGACCGCGTTAAAGTAAACTCCAATTTGTACTGAATTGGATCAGCGCCGCCTAGCGGAACGTTTGTAAGACATATTTTGTGAGTGCGAGATTGTTTGTTTATATTACGATCGTGACTGTCGAGTAACTTTATCGAAGTGAGTATTTAAACGAGCTCGAATGACGCTTTTGTGAGTGTGAGTTGCAACGTTAGTCAATTTTGACAGTTGTATTGTTAACTCCTTCACTTTCGAGCAAGTTAACTTTGTCACTTAGCTTTTGGTAGTGAGAGTGAAAACTAACAAAGTTTTTAACATAATTTTTGTGTTGATGATGTATTGATATATATGATATTAAGATCTTATTAGATTAGCCCGATTATAGGTTCATCCACCTTGTTAAAAGATATATTGATGATGCGATAAAAAGAGTTCCGTTATACATATTATGGGAAGGATCACTTATCACCATGAAAACCTTTTTCCACTTTTCTGTGGTTTTTGTATCACCACTGCCATCACTGTTAAGCAGTGATGTAAGCTCCTGCCAATGCTGAATGGCCACGATCCTACCTCTTGCATTTCTTATCGGCTTACTAAGGTCTCCATGTCTAGCCAAAAGAAAACAATAACACAAAATATGTCACAAGTTTACTTCAACAACTCGCATTCACTATTATAAATATCTGAATTAGGTACTTACTCTTCCATAAAAGTTACTAATAATTCAAATTGATATTGACTTGTTTACATTTTATTTTATCGTTGAGTTAAACAATAACAATTAATGCTCGCATAGATTGTTTACACAAAAATAAACCAAATCAAACAAGTGACGCCGAGCGTAACCCGACTATTTTTGATTATACAACGCCTCTATTGAAATAGCGTTCGAAAATCATTGTATTTAATTTAGTTGGTTTATCGCATGGACTCTATAGTGCTGCCAACATTGACAAAAAAGTTTACGTTCTCACGGTGAGTTAACGCCGATCGACGCGAAAGACTTGGTAAGCACTCACACTCGCGAGTATTCGCTCGTCGATCCGTTTGCCGTAAACTCGATTAACGTGGTGGTTAAGTCATTCGATTTGTTTATTGAAACTCACACTAAGCACACTGGTCTGATAATTCAGCATCATTGAGAATGATGAATAACACAATATTTATTAACAACATTTTTTACAATTACAAATCACTAAATCACTCGTTATGGCGCAACAATACATTTAGTGGAAAACTGCTAATTTTAAATTCTTTCTTTATTTCTTTAAAAAAAAAGGATTAGGAATATAAATTCCTGTGTCGCCGTGGACTTTACAAACATACATAAACGGGCACAAAGAACACCCAGACTCAGAACAACAAATTGTGAATCACATAGTGTTATCACACATGGGATTTGAACCCACACACTTGGCGCAGTAGGAAGCGGCGTGGCGACCGCTTAAACTACTAGGCACTAGACAATTAACAATTCACACAATCCTAAATAGGCCTTATATTGTTGCAGGAAACGCCAGCATCCTCACGCCGTCACAACGCGGCGTGCTCAGCCCTGGAGCTGTTCGACTCGCACGACGAGTGGCACGTCGCTTCCGCCACCGCCCTGTTCCTCAGCTTCAACCTGCTGCTCACCCTCGACGACCTCACCGCAGACACGCCCAGGGAAAACCTTAAGACCTTCTAGCTCTTTCTACCACCTGAATACTCCCGAGGTGATATCTATTGGTAAGAAATTCTGACTGCAAGAAGTATGGAGTTCGATTCCAGCCCAGAACATATCTTTGTAAGTCATCCTCGTTATAAAAGCCTTTATTTTGTGTCTGATGTTGTTTTTCAGTAGCCAGATTTTTGCACGGTTAATAGGAACCAGGAAGAAACTCCATGAGTTATTCTTTTAAAAAAGAAGATTTATATTTTTTATGTAGATTACTGTTTAGGGGCTTTCCAATAATCACGTGATGTTTTTTTAGCCCCTCCCTCCCCCCCGGTGATACGTGGTGAGGTCTAGGACAACCCCCCTACTAAAATTACATGGAGTTTTTAGTACCTTCAAAAAATCTTAAAATTGGACTTGGAAACGGCGAGTCAAGGGGACACTGCACGCGGTTTTAGGTTTATAAATCGCGCGCTTGACTAGAAAATAAATACTTGTAATATTTTGAGGTTTTTGTCGAACCCCCTCCCTCCCCCTTTCGAGCCTCACGTGATTAATGGACGGCCCCTTATGTGTATTTATAAATATGTATAAGGATTGTAAAACTTGAATAAATACATACTTTAAATTAATCTCATACATTCATGTGGCAAAATAGTATTACGATTACTGTATGTTTTAAAATCAATCGTGTATTTGTTGACGAAACCAACATTTGGTGAATAGACTCGACAAAGAAAACAATAGAACAAAAAAACGATCAACACGCTTTTAAACTAAAAATTGGAGAATAATTTTAATGTAACAAAGCGTTGGGTGACGTAATTGAAATATTTTCAGAAAGCACCCTATTTTGTTTTAGAAAGACGCACCCAAAAGAGTCGGTTACAAACATACAAGTGAAGCTAATAAAAAGCGTGTAAAAACCCTTGAATATCGATTAAGGCAATATTTTGGAAAGGCTGATGTAACGTTAATAAATTGTAATTGTAAGGGGTTAATATTAAGATATGTACTAGCGTTTGCGCGCGGTTTCCCCTACGTGTAATTCTGATGTATTACTTTCTAATGATTGCCTTTTTCACCCCATGCGGTGGACTTTTCCAAAATGCTCTCTTAGTGCTCACTTACGCTCCTCAAGGAACACAAAGTCCCACTTCCTGCGGCCAGTAGTGTCAGCTGTGCGTTGTCTGTCAATCTCTCAGTAACGGAACAGTTTTATATATAACATCTATACACTTTAGGGTAGGTTACAGTCAACACAGTCAACATTATTAGCACAACTGAGCTTCTCGACTGCCAAGCAGCGAATGCCTCCATTAAACTAATTATACTAAATATAACATTTCTCTCTCCATCCACAGAAATTACATATTACGTCACGTCCGACATTTCAGTGTTGCTGAGCACGAAAATACAATTATCTCTTAAATAAATATATATAATTCTTATACCGCTTTATAAAACTTCAATATTTTAATGATTAACTTACTGGTAATTAAATATTTTGAAAAGAAAACCAACTGATCACAACAATTGTGTTGATCCATCCATCGTGGTGAGAACATTTCGTCCCTTTAGAAGAAAAACTACCTCCAGGACATAAACTTCCCTTTCCAACCTGGAAGGCGCTTAATAGGCTGCGTACCCAGGTTGGCAGATCTAGGTGATAATCTGACTAGGGATTTTTTGACCCAAGCGCAAATAATTGCGACTGTCGCTCGTCAACACAGAGTATAGGTAATTTATTGACATGCCCCTCGAGCCCAGATTCGTGTACGCTAGACGACCTGCATCACGCAAGGCCAAACGCAATCTAAATCTCTGGGCCAAAACCGTGTAAAGTGTTGCCATTGACACGATAGGAAGAAGACAAGAATTGTAATTTTCCAGTGAGCATTTATTGGTTAAAGTTTTTAAACAACATGTAGGATAAAGTCAATTACCATGTTGACCTACCTTATCATAATAATAATTTAATTATCTAAAAAAAAATTGTTCGAAAATTTTAAACGAAACTTAAAAAATCACTAAAAGTGAGTTTTGTCCTGTCAATACAAAATATTGTAGAAAACTTTTTGCCATAATTATGATAAACTCGTTAATGTTTGCGCGACTGCGCCCGCGTATGTCATTTATTGCGATAAAAAGTAGCTTCTTTCCTTCCTTAAGAATCGAATTATCACTATGTCAAATTCTATTTAAATTGTTAGTGGTTTAGACAGTATTTGACGAAGGATTGACTAAAATTACATATGTTAAAATAAAATCAAGAAATTATATGAGTGAAATAACAGAAAATAATAAAATTTTAAAAACTCTTTAGTTTTGTGACAAAACAACAGAATTAGCACACTGATCACGAAATATACCAAATCATAAAAAAAAATTGGAACATTACAATTTAGAAATTTTACCAGTAAATATAGAATTAAATATATCAATATTTATGCTCAAATTTTATTAAAAACTAACCGTTTTTGTTATATGTATGTTGGCAACACTTAGTGTTACCATTAGAAAAAAATTAGTATTTGTACAAAAGAGACTGACTCAAGTTGAATTTGTATGTGGTCTCAAGTTATTGATAAGTTATTATTTTACTCACTTAGAAGTTAGTTTAAGTTACTTTATAATTGAAATGTAATAAACGCTTTGTAATACCAATATAATGTAATCAAATAACCAATATTTGACTGTTTAATTATTAGATATAATTAATTATTGTAATCAAATTTATGTTTTAGGCTACCCACACATCAGAAAAATATTTTTAACTTACTTTGAATACTCATAATTACGTCATGAATTCCTGTCATATTTAGAATGCACGGTGCTGAGTTGTCCTTTAAATGCACGGTGCTGAGTTGTCCTTTAAATGCACGGGACCAACTCACTTAGAATGCACGAGATGAATTAGTGACAGATTACTGCGGCGCAGGTACGAACGTGCATGGCACCACACTCTCCCACTAGCCAGGCCACTAGCTCAGTATCCGAATGTCAACTTATTTTACACCAATCTGAGTACATTTTTCAAATTTTATATACACTTCCTAAGTGTATTTAATATTAAACATAAGTATTTGTTTAAGTATGTATAAATAGCTATTTATTTTATTATCAGACTAGCTTTCACCCGCGGGTGCGCCCGCGTCGATGTCGGTTATCGCGGTAAAAAGTAACCTAAGTTTTTTCTCAGGCGTTAGACTATCTGTGTACAAAATTTCATTTAAATCAGTGCAGTGGTTTTTGAGTTTATCGCGAACAGACAGACAAACGCACCGGTGATTTTATTTAAATACTAGCTGATGCCCGCGGCTCCGCTTGCGTTTTAGAGGTATCAAAAATAGATGTTGGCCGATTCTCAGACTTACTCAATATGCACACAAAATTTCATAAGAATCGATTAAGCCGTTTTGGAGGAGTATGGCAACGAAAACTGTGACACGAGAATTTTATATATTAGATTTAGTGACTTGTAACACTACTGTTGTAATGGATCACTGTACGAGTTGGGCAAACTGTAATTGCAGTGAGTAGTTGAATGATTAATTAAATAAATGATGACAGATTAAGACGTGCCTTGATGACATGACAGAAACCATGTCATTCTGATGTGTGGTCAGCATGTGACGTATTTGTATGTGTGTACAACTGATGTTACACACATACAAACTGCTTTACTACTTTTGTATGAAGTTAACTTTCTGTTCTACTCTTGTACTGTAAGTTTAAATGTGTTACCAGACTTAAAAAAATATAGGCTATGATGTCAAGTACTCATTGATTTTAATTGACAAAATGTCGTAACATTTATTATAATAAAACCTCTTATGTATTAGAACGGTTGTTAAGTTCCGCTGTTTTTATTTTTACAGTCCTAACATATAGTTTGACCTCTATGACTGATGACTCTTTGACCCATGATACAAGAAAACAAGGAATGACACTTCGAGTAACGGTGAAGACGTAGGTGACACAAGGCAGGTCATTTCCTCTATCGAAGGCTCTCAAACTTTAAGTTTTGGGACAAAATTATCATTTTTGGGGGTTTTTTTTTAGTTATTGGTATTACTTATTACTGCCTCGTTGGTTTAGGGGTTAGCGTATGTGACTGCTAATCAAGAGTCTCGTGTTCAAATCCCGAGTCGGCCAAAAAGTGCTTTTTGGTTTTTCTTAGGAAATTTCTAATAGCAGCCCTGAGTTTGGAAGTTTGGCGGTGATTCACGCCCGTGCCTCGGAGAGCACGTAAAGCCGTCGGTCCCGGTTGTCATGAACATCTATGGCAATCGTTATTGGGAAGTCAGTGCCCTCAAATGTAGTGACAACGAGTTCAACCTTCGAAATTCAATTCTCCCTTAGGGTTGCGGAGGTCCGATGCCAGTCGCTCCGTGGAAAAACTGATATTCAGGTAAAACCGGTTGAACTAGTAGCCGACCACAAATAAACTTGGAAATAAAGGGTAGGAAGATGATTATTACTTATTAAAAAGCGATAAATTTTCCGCGAATTTAGAAAGTTTGAGAGCCTTCGATAGAGGAGATGACGTGTCTTGTGTCACCTACGTCATCACCGTGTCTCGGAGTGCCATAACTGGCTTTATTGTACCATGACCTATATGTAGTGACAACTGTTAGAGATCAAGCTATATTATGCGGACTGTAGTAAGTCAATATAAAGATAGTGATGTAACGGTTAGTTAAAAATATAATATCGGTATCAATGGTATCCATCTGTCGATATGTTACGATTTATATAAAAATAAATTATTGAATATTTGTAATACAATTTAAAAAATACTCAAAAGCTCTGTGACTGTTAATGATATAATTTACAAATACAACCGCTGGTAATATCTCGTAGCGCAGATATATATAGCAACATAGCTCCGCGGACTGGTGGTGAGTAGCCGTAGCGTCTTATGCCGATACATAACAGTATTTCTGTCTGTCAGGAAATCTTTACACATACATATTTTAACACATACAAAATAATTGCCTGTCACTATGAACACTTTTTGAAATTTCACACACGTAAACTGCCTTGTTGATCTAGTGTTTAGCATATGCGGCTGCTGACCAAGAGGTCTCGGGTTCGATTCCCGGGTCGGACCATATATTTATTTGAACCACAAATATTTATTTAGGAGTCTGGGTGTTTTCTATGTATAATATATATGTATTTACAAAAAAAAGTGTTTATGTACAGTTTATTATTTCCGAAAGATGTATTTATTATTATTATTTATTCTGTTTCATAACAGTGTAATGCATATGCCCATTCAGGCTAATATTTTGCATGAAGGGAACGTTTGCGTATGGCTACTTCCCATAGTATTGCTCTATGCGCCTTCGCATAGAGCAATACTATGGGAAGTAGCCATATACCATATTACCTACATAAAAATATTTATTTTGGAATGGGACTAATCCTGACATTCAAGAGCCGCTAGAAATACACTGACTTATGAATTTGGACGTGGTTTGAATATCCGCGGATACTAACACGTACACCGGGCACATCACTATTTATGTAATGACACACAATAAGATAAAGGTCTACCTCCAAAGATGTGCGAAAGTGTTGTACGAACTGAATGATATGGCAGTGTTATGTTTTATTTATATCCTTATTTAATGGCTTTTATATAATAAACTTTTTGCTACTGACATTGCGTTTTATTTTTCAATTCAATTCGATTTTTGATTAGTGGCGTTTTATTTTTAAATACAGTCCTTAAAATATAGGTTGACCTCTGTGGCAGATGTCATTAGTGTCAGTTTAGAACTTACGAGGTACATTTTATGTGTTTTATTTATAGTTATAACCCGGTCACATTATCTCGACACCTGGCGTTGATGACGTCACTTCGCGTCGGCGCTCTGATATGGTGCGCAAAACAAGTATCCTCTAGTAGGATATTATTATAAGCAATAAGATTTCCAACAAAACAAAGATTGTGTTAATTAACAATGAAATGTTTAAAAATATACCACGAAAACAAATCGACGCGTATCGACAACGAAAGTGTTAACCGTACTGACGCGCCGTGGCGAGCGCGGGGAGGTGAAAGGAGAACGGGGCGGGAGGTTCACATTCCAGCGAGGTCTCGAGATAATGTGACCGGGTTGTATAATGTACTGGCTTTTGCGCGTGTCTCTTTCCGCGTGTATATGAGTTATTATCGCGATAAATAATAGTGTGTGTCCTTGGAAATCATTTTTTTTTGCATCGGTTTAGCCTTAAAAGCGTAATAGACAGACATAGTTACTTATATATGTTAGTATGGTAGTCATCATCATCAACAGCCTTTCACAGTCCACTGCTGGACATAGGCCTCTCCTTAGAAAGGAGGTTTTGGCCTACTATACCACGCTGGCCAGACGGGTTGGTGTAGGGCTCGTTTCAAGTTTTCCTTTTCTTTGCATTGATGTTGTCTTGCGTAGTTTATCCCTTAGTCGCCTTTTACGACACCCGCGGGATGAATAGGGGTGGTGACACTCTGTATTCTTAATCCGTCAGTGTCACCACACGGACAGTATGGTTAGTACAGACACAATATTACTATGGAGTATGTATAGCACGCAAAGAATTAATATATTGGTAATATAAATGCAAATAAATAAAATTGAAGTCTGTTTTTAACATCAAACAACAGTTTTTACTAAATGAATACTAAAGTTTTAGGAAAAAAATTGTTTGTATGTCTGTTTGTTCTGGATAATCTCTGGAATTGCTGCACAGAGATACCAGCTTAAGGTTGTTTACGTCATCTACACCCCATAACGTCCCACTGCGGGGCTCGGGTCCCCTCACAGGAGAGGTTAATCCTCTACGTCTACGTTGGCCGAAAACGAATTGGGAACTGGCAAGACAACGTTGTGGCTACGTATTCTTCTCGTTGAATTCACCCAATGACCTCCAACTGAGCTTCACGCTTCTTAACATGACCTCTGAATTAGGGAGACAACAGCTAATATATTTAACTGTGTGAGGTCATATGCAATGAGTATTGAATTTTGTGGTGCGAGTCATATTGCCACGAAAATCACATGTTGAGAAAAACATCAGAAGTGGGAGTTAGTCACGAAATACACAATCTTTTAATGAGATTCAGAGCTGCGCTGACGAGTCAACTGATGTTGCTCATGTGTTATTTTGCACCCTCATCTTCCTAGCCGTTATAATTCTGAAGAATATTTAAGGTCGGCTACTAGTTCAACCAGTTTTACCTGAATATCAGTTTTAAAACGGAGCGACTGGCATCGGACCTCCTTAAACTTGAGGGTGAACTTAAATTCGAAGGGTGAACTAGTTGTCAAATATATTTGAGGGCACTGACTTCCTAATAACGATTGCCATAGGTGTTCATGACAACCAGAACAGGTTTAACGTGCTCACGAAATCTGTAACTCTTAAAATGAAACTAATTCCAATATCAATCTGTACAAGTAAATAAAATTAAAGTCTCTGTTTGTCATATGAAATGAACTGTTTTTTGCCAAATCCATGTAAAAATGTATACGACACTAACTACGAAAAAAAATTTTTAAAAAAAAGTTGTCTTTCTGTTTGTTAAGTCTATAGGTAACTTACCTCTATGCTAATATTTAGACTAGATTCGTTCCGCAGCGGTACTCGCAATTTACAACAACGACCGTGGGTAACACCGCGGGATTCGGCAAGTTCATTTATAATCTTTTTATCTGTGTCTGTGTGTGTGTGTGTGTGTGTGTGTGTGTGTGTGTGTGTGTGTGTGTGTGTGTGTGTGTGTGTGTGTGTGTGTCTGCTCCGCCTAATCCCAGGAATGGCTGAACCTTTTTTGATGGGTCTTTCATTGACAGATACTTTATGTTATAATCAGTAATTCAGGCTACTTTTCCTACTTGTAGTTTAAAAAAAAATCAATAACTACGAACGAATTAATAGGTACATTTGATGTATCTGTAATGATAAATGAACAACGTTTTACTAAATTCATATGAAAGTATGTGCGTTAACTACAACATAAAAACACTTTTATAAGCTTCTGTCCGTCTGTTGTTTGTTTCGGCCAATCTCTGAAAGTGCTGGTACGATAATGACGGGACGTTCACTGACAAATAGCTCATGTTATAATTAACTAGTAGATTAACTTAGGCTACTTTTTAGGGGTCCGTAGTGTATGACTCGGAACTCTTACAGCAGTTACAGCTACGACATGTCCGTCCGTCCAACCATCCTCGACTTACTGTCCAGATGGTTAGTGATGAAAAAGATGAAACTTTGCATGGATATATTATATGGGTATCATTAGATAGGTATTTTAAAAACATTGAGATGTTGCTTAGACTATTTTTATATAGATACTAGCTGATGCCCGCGGCTTCGCTCGTATCCTAGAGGTATGATAAATAGATGTTGACCGATTCTAAGACCTAACCTATATGCACACAAAATTTTATGAGAATCGGTCAAGTCGTTTCGGACGAGCACGGGAACGAACATTGTGACACGAGAATTTTATATATAAGATACATTTGCGAGTTATTGAACTTTTTTGTTAAAACTCAGCTGCGGCTGGCTTGAAAAATTTGAAAAAAATTACGATCGTAAGTAGTCCATGTGATGAACTTTAAAGGATAACTATAACGGCTTAGATAACTTTGTTAATTCGGAAGTTATAGAGGCCTAACTCGGCAACTTGAAAAATTTGTACAAAGATAACGAAATAATTAGTAAACATAACAATTATATATTGTACATGATTTTAGATCCACATGTCATTATGGGTACGGACGGTATGGAAACCTATTCTATACGTGGCCTGACACGCACTTGACCAATTTTTATGGAGAAGGCAACAGTGAATTGCAAAACGCTTGAGAACATTGAGAGGATCACCATGCTGTATTATCTGCAATCGGGATAAAGATAGTGACCACCACTTTTGGCTTCTACTTATGCTTTCAGGATCAGAGTAGTGTGTTTTAAGCCTAATAAAGTATCTCTAATCTGCCTGCCACCATCCTCATTGTGAGTGCATACCATGCAGCACACACCGTGGTGGCTTAGTGAGACTGTTCGTAATGAATTGGGCGCGGCCCTACTACTTAGGTACCTATCAATATTAGAAAAAAATAAATTTATTTTTTATTATATAGTTAGTCCACAATTATTTTAGACTTATCAACATAATTGGATTAGTTTTACCCTCTGAGTCACCGCAGAATTAGTTTGTTATTTATCGACAAATTAACAGATAAAGAGATACTGAAGATAATTATAGTTTTTTATAAATGTGTCATGCGCGTTACTCGAGTGCATAACGGAAAGTTCAATCGGGAAAATCAATACCTTTGTAACTACACTATAGATAAGTCACATAATGATTCAGTGAGATACCTTGAAAAGTAAGTTTATGTAGGCAAAACTCACCCCTGCATTATAAAGTTTTTACAACATGCATGAGTAACAGGTTGCTAGGTAACATATACCAAAATATCACTAGGTAGTTCAATCAAGTTTTACATCGGGCGTGGGCGTCTTCAGACAACTACAATAAACTATTATTATTTACCATTATTTGTGTTATAAAGTATAATACATATTGTTTTAAGGCGACTTTATCGCCAATATTGGATATAAATGGCCTTATAATGTATTCCCAATATTATTTGGACTAAATACACGTGACCTAGATTGTAGATAAGTATGTACGTTTGTGTTTGACCTAGGCTCGCGCTGTAAGGGCCAGTCGATGCCCCAGTGGCCCAGATCGTGGCCGGGACACGAAACGCGCATGTGCAGTCTTCTCGTTGAATGAGACACCCAACCACACTACATGACAATGTTGGATCGTGTTTATTCTTTTAAAAATTGCTCTAATTCGTGGAAAATATATATTTTAGTGCCTATCAGTAAAAGTGATTCGAAAAAGTCTCAATGAACGACTATAGTGTAAATAAATTCGACAGTAGTTATTTGTTAATAGCTTTTTCAATTGAGTCTATCTGTATTCAGTAGCTGATGCATTGTAAGTT
This sequence comes from Phragmatobia fuliginosa, assembly GCA_932526445.1. NCBI lineage: Eukaryota > Metazoa > Arthropoda > Insecta > Lepidoptera > Erebidae > Phragmatobia > Phragmatobia fuliginosa. Next base: position 327,165 of record OW052083.1, on the reverse strand, counting down.
CTATATTTAGTCAAACAAAGAGAATGAGATAAGCTTTTTTAATAAATATTCGTAATCAAATGACTAATAAGTGTAGGGAGATGTACTTTATAAACTGGTAACACTCCTTCCTTTTGTTGTCCACCAAAAGAAAAATGGCCGATTCACGTAATGTCAAAACTCTTAGGGCGAGAGATTATCGTAAAAACGTGTAAGAATTGTCCAGGAATATTGGAAAAGTGTTATTCAGTGTCAGTGACGTGCTTGAGTGTTCGTAATAGAGTGTTAAGTGGTGTCGTTCCGGATATATATCGTATGGTGACTGCCAGAATCGTGTAGTTTCGACTTGCTAAATAAATGCACAGTAAGTATCTATACCTACGTTAAATTCAGCTGTAAATCATTTCCTAAACATCCTTGTGATACTGTAACACGTCATTTGTGTTTGTTATGTGGCTACAAACACTACAATTTCGACTATATAAAGTTGTAGTACATTATTGTCGACTAGTTTTCCGTGCTGTTTTATTTTGAAGGTCCTGAGCGCGGAACTGGTGTAAATGGTCGTCAAAATCGCCTCCAGCCTTGATAGCACGCTTATAATGAGGTCACAATGAAAAAACAGCGATATTATCGTGCGCAGTTTAGTATAATTTTCAAAGCGAATCATTTTTGTCAGCCCCATAAATAGATTTTATACGTATAGGTTTTTAAAAGTGCCTCGTTAGTGTGTTTCCAGCTTTAAAATCGTGTTAATATAATACTATCTTGTTTGTCATCAGTAAGATTGATTAAATTGTTATTGGTATGTTTTATACTTCACTAGCTGACTGCGCAACCTCATCTGCATCTCTCATTGCTCAGGGCATGCTTTTATACTGTATGAATAGATTTATTTACCATTAAAAAGACTATAGCGAGCTAACCAAAAAAGTACTCTGTCAGACCTTTTTTACACGCTTTTTATTAGATTCACCTCTTATGTTTGTTTGTATGTTTGTAACCAATTCCTTTGGGTGCGTTTTGACCAACTTTAAATGGCCAGATTTCGTTCAAACTTTGTAGATTCATGGAAGACCGATGACAAAACACTAATTTGAAAAAAAAACTAAATAAAAAAACCTCAAAAAAAAATGGTTTAAACCAATGTCTTTTTTAGTTTAGAAAAAACAAATAGTTTCAAAAAACTTAACTAACATGCTTTTAAACTAATAAGTAGGAAAATTTATTTAATGTAACTAAGCGTGGGCTGCTTTCTGAAAATATTTCAATAACGTCACTCCATGCATTGTTACATTACAATTATTTTCTACTTTTTGTATTTTTAAATGTGAACAATGCTGCCAATTGGGAGTGGTCATCTCACAACTGCTATAATATATTAATTTTTAATTATTTTGGACACTACCAGTGTAAATATCAGTATAACTATTGTCCTCACATTTAACTGTTTTCTTAATCAAATGCCTAAAACAATGTAACCAAAAAATGTAAAAAGTATGTTGTAAAAGAGTGTCCAGGGAGTTTCTTGTATGTTTTTCTCCATAGAATCTACAAATTGGAACAGACAATTAGCTAGACGACTGACTACTGACTGACTACTTGACGTTTCAAAAGTGCCGTTGTATTGGTTTATTTGAAACTAGCTTTCGCCCGCGGCTCCGCCCGCGTGTATGTCGGTTATCGCGGTAAAAAGTAGCCTATGTCCTTTCCCAAGTTCAGTTCTATCTTCATACCAAATTTCATCAAAATCGGTTCAGTGATTTAGGCGTGAAAGCGTAACAGACAGACAGAGTTACTTTCGCATTTATAATATTAGTAGGGTTTGAAATAAAAATGATTTGTTTTTGATTTTGAAAAATAATTCTTTCACAAATTAATTTTTCAAATATACAATATTTCAAATATACTACTTTACAAAAAAAGCATGTTATTTTATTGTGTATTTATATCAGTTGTCCAGTACCCATAGTACAAGCTCTGCTTAGTTTGGGACTAGATGTTGTTTTGTGTGAGATGTCTATAATATTAATTTATTTATTTAGTTAGAATCTTGAACAGCAGTGCAGCAGAAATTTCAATACAGTTTTCAGCAATAGATAGAGTGATTCAAGTGGAAGATTTATATGTGTAATACATATTACAGTATAGGAAAGTTACGAATTTAAAATATTCCATGCGAAGCTGGGCAAGGTCGCTGGTTTATAGATATTTCTAATTTATTAAATAAAATTCAAGTGTATGTAAGTTACTTTAAATTGACAGTTTTTTTTACTAAATGCCAATGATAGTAATTACTAACACAGAATTGGCATCAAAATAGTTTTTTTGTGTTTTTGATTCGGATTCGGATTTTGATGGAACTGTCTCTAGCAGATAGCTAATGACATGAGCAGTAACCTAGGCATTTTTTTTTAGCTTAGTCTAGCTTCACTCTTCAGTGTTCGTTGTAATAACAATAAGCATGGGTAACACCACGGGACTGAGCCTGTTATCAAATATAGATAAATACTAGCTGATGCCCGCGGCTCCGCTCGCGTTTTAGAGGTATCAAAAATAGATGTTGGCCGATTCTCAGACTTACTGAATATGCATATAAAGTTTCATAAAGATCGGTCAAGCCGTTTCGGAGGAGTATGGCAACGAAAACTGTGACACGAGAATTTTATATATTAGATAAAACTCTTTATTAGTACACCTTATTACAGATTTACAATAGAGAATAAAAAAGAAAACAATTTAAAATAAATGTACAAAGGGCAGCCTTATTGCTGAAAGCTATCTCTTCCATGCAACCTTAGGATGGAATAATATGATTCGGAGACAGACAGCGGTAGTTGACGACGCAAGAAGTTTTGTACAATTTGAAATTGCTAATAAAAGTATTTCATACACATACAAATACATATTAATATATAACTATTCAGTTATATTACAGTTTGGAAAAGAAAAACATTTACTTTAAACCAATATGCTGTGACTGACTCAGTTGTGACATATAAAACTCTTGAACCATTTTCTTAAATATCATAATGAGTAAACTGCAAGTAATGTTTCTGGTAGTCATTCTTCATTGCTCAATATTATTAGCTGATTCATGGTAATCCAATTGTCTAGTCATTAAATTGAACCGATGATTAACATTTGATGATTTTTTTCGTTCTTTATAAATATTTAATCATCTTCCTAGCCTTTATTATCCTCAAGATGATTCGTCGGCTACCAGTTAGACTGGTTCTACTACCTGAATATATAGTTTTTCCACTGAACGGCATCAAACCAAAGATTGAACTACTTATCAGTATATTTGAAGAAACTGACTTCCTAATAATGATTACTATGGATGCTCATGACATCCGAGACTGACGGATTAACATGAGCTCTGGGAAACGGAGGTGAATCATCACCAAACTTTCATATGAATTTCATCACTACATATTTATAAAATAAAGTGCTCCATCGCGTTTGTCTATCTGTTATAAACTCAAACCCGTTGCACCATTTTAAAAAGAAAATTAAAATGTAGTACCCGGATTTTCTAAAGTCTGAGAAAATGCTGTAGGCTACTTTTACTTAGGCGGAAACCTAGTATTCATTTACATATTAATTACGAATTTCTTGTAAGAAAATCTCAATAACACTTTTCACCTGATCCCGTGATCTTTTAGTTCTTAGTCGCATATGCTAATCAATGTGAATTGATTGCCTCGGTGGTGCAGTGATAACGTATGCGACTGCTGTATTTGAGGTCTCGTGTTAGATAACTGGGTCGGACCAAATGTTTGTTTGATACACAAAGATTTGTTCCAGTGCTTGGATGTTTTCTATGTTTAATATTAATGTATTTACAAAAAAAAAAATGTTTATGTAATTATATCAGTTGTCTAGTACCCATAATACAAGCTCTGCTTAATTTGGTACTAGATGGCGTTGTGTGTAAGATGTCCGAAATGTTTTTTTTATATTTTATCTATCTTTCGCCCGCGGCTCCTCCCGCGTCTTTGTTGGTTATCGCGGTTAAAACTAGCCTATGTCCTGTCTCAGGCAAATTTTATTTAAATTGGATAAGTAAGTAGTTTTGCAGTGAAAAACGCACAGACAGACAGATTTACTTGCATTTATAATATTAGCATAGAATTTATAATAGTACTAGTACAGAAGACTCACTCCGAAAATAAAGAAATACGGACCCTTGGTGTCAGAAGATTAAGTTCAATTCAGATCGCACAGCGCCGAATCACCTACGATTATATTTACCTATAATTGCGTCTCTTTCTATCGTGTAACTCTTATCTGTTCTGACGATGTCTAGTCGACCGGCATGCCTGTCCGGGCAGGCAGCTGGCCGACTATATCTAAACTGCGGAGTGACACCCCCCCTGATATGAGTAAGGATTTGTCATTCTTGTGCAAGCATTGGGTAACTAATTTTCTTGCATTTATAGGTATCTAATGTTTTGCATCATATGTTAGGTTTTTCAAACTTATCATGTTCAGTAAGATAGCGTCTGATAAGAGAGTTCATTGACACTCTTTAGAAAATACACACTTTCTATATTTTTCAAACGATTGCACAAATGATAAACTACGTCTTCGATATACTAATCATAAATAGTCTAACACTTGTTTTCGCTAACAATACTTCAACTGTCTAAAAGCCTAACAGAGGTAGCACCTTTTGAGGGTTCCATAGTTCATGACTCGGAACCCTTATAGATTCGCCATGTCCGTCCTTCCGTCCTCGACTTACCGCCCAAACGTTTATTGCTAGAAAGATGAAACTTTGCATAATTATGTCTTGTGATTACGTCGACAAAGTGCTACAATAATGTTATGTAAAATATTTTATTTGGGGTTCCTCCCCTACACGTAAAGTGAGGATTTTTTTTTCTCACATCTACCCCACCGTTGGGTTATAATTAGATAAGATATTTTTTATTAATCGTCCCCCTCCTTCTCAAAGCTAAACAAACGGCTGGCTATAATCTAATAATAAAAAATCGGCCAAGTGCGTGTCAGGCCACGCACAGGAAAGGGTTCCTCAGTCACCTATAATGGTATGTGGATTTAAAATCGTATCCAATAGATAATTGTTAAGTTTACGTATTAATACGTTAATTTTGTATGACGTTTTCCAAGTGAGCGCATTTTACCATATAAGCCTTTATAACTCCTAAACTAAGAAAGTCATCTAATCGGTTATAGTTTTCCTTCAAAGTTCATTAGATGGACCACCATCACGATTTTTTTCAGATTTTTTGAGCCAGCCGTTTAGCTTTTAGAGGGGGGGGGACGCCCTGTTTTTACAAAAAAGTGCCCTTTAAAGTGAAATATCTCGCAAACGAATACCTAAATCAAAAAATCGTCTAGGAAACCCTTTATTGTTTTTAAAAGACCTATCTAATGATACCCCACACGATGGGGTAGCCTCGAGAAAAAAAATCATCCCCACTTTACGTGTAGGGGAGGTACCCCAAATAAAATTATTTTTCATAATTTTATTGTAGCACTTTGTCGACGTAATTACAACACGTATTCATGCAAACTTTCATCTTTCTAGCACTTACCGTTTGGACGGTAAGTCGAGGACGGACGGACGGACGGACGGACGGACGGACAGACGGACATGACGAATCTATAAGGGTTCCGAGTTATGAACTTCGGAACCCTAAAAACGTGATGGTAGTCCATGTAATGAACTTTAAAGAAGAACTTTAACGGCTTAGTTATGAACTTCGGAACCCTAAAAACGTGATGGTAGTCCATGTAATGAACTTTAAAGAAGAACTTTAACGGCTTAGATTACTTTGTTCATTCAGAAGTTACAGGGGCTTAAATTGTAAAATACGTTTATTTGGAAAACACCGTACAAAAATTGCGTAATAATAAGTAAACATAACAATTGTCTATATAGCACGATTTGAAGTCCACATGACACTATGAGTGACAACGGAACCCTATGCTTTGCGTAGCCTGACATACACTCGGCTGATTTTAAGAGACGTCTGATCCCTTGGGTGTCCCCTAAAGGTTGGTGATCTAAATCCAATGCTCTAGTCTTTAATTTGAAGTGATGATTGACGGCATGTAATAATTTTTGATATAAATATACTAACTCAGCTGCGCGGTGTTATCCGCAGTTTTAAAACTGCCTTAAAAAATAGTTTTAAAAAACTAAACAAACAGACTAAAACGTAGAAAATAATTTCAATGTAAATAGCGCTATTGAAATAATTTCAGAAAGCACCCCACGCTTTGTTAGATTAAAATTATTTTCTACGTTTTAATTTAAAAGCGTGTTTGTTTAGTTTTTTGAAACTAATATTTTTTTCTTTACTTACTAAAAAAGATTAATTAGATTAGATTTTTTTTTAGTTTTTTTTAGTATTTTTTTCAAATTTGTGTCGTCATCTGTCTTCGATAAATCTACAAAGTTTGAACGAAATCTGGCCATACGTCCCCACGCTGGCCGAGTGCGGGTTGGAGATGGCAATACACGTTGTGGCTACGTAATCTTGCTATTGGATGTTATTAAGCCACTCGAAGGCCTCCAACTAAGCTTCACGACCGCTTAACGTAACCTCCGAATCACGAAAACGCTCATTACATATAATGCCACAAACGGTCACCCATCTAGGTCCAACCGCGCCGCCGTTGCTTACCCTTCTTGGTGATTGTATCCAATCACCTAAGGACACTGCTATTAGCGATTCAGAAGATAACATTGGTCATTTAACACATTGGTGTAGTGGTATCACACTATCACCAATAATGAAATGTTCTCTTTACATCAACACTCTGAACTATAGGCCGACCGTTTATCCGAGTCCTCGCCTGCGGTAACAGGGGCGCGGGGGTATGACGACAAAGGGGACTGAGACAGGTGTGTAACTCACTAAGCGACCCCGCGATTTCCTCTTGCTTGGCTGATGTCACAGCTGTTAATATATGTAGTTACATAATGTAATTGTTATCCTCTAAATAAAGTTACAAGTAAATAAAATAGAAGTGTCTGTCTTTATTTTCTAATTAACAGCTTTTCATTAAATTATAAATAAATATTTCGTACATCTTACACACAACGTCATCTAGTGCCAAACTAAGCAGAGCTTGTATTGTGGGTACTAGACAACTGATTTTTTGTAAATACATGTCATATTACACTTAGAAAATACCCAAATTTTGCGGATCACATAAACATTTGGTTCGACCCGGGAATCGAACCCGTGACTTCAAGCACAGCAGTTGCATACGCTCGCTGCCACTGCGCAACCGAGGCACTCAAAATAATAATTAATCCACAAAACGTTACCCATTAAAAACAACGAAGTGACCGCTGAAACCACTCGCACAGTTCAGTCAATCTCGCCCTCAGTTTACAAATCTAAATAAAAATGTCAACTTCTTGTGAAACTATGAATCAACGTGTAGGAAGAACCCCGTGACGTCATAAGGGTTGTGTTGCTAAAGAATTGTGAAATAAATGCGTCATAGTGTTGTAGCACTTAGTGTTGTAATTGATGGGCGATTGTCAGTCGTAGTTACAATCATTAACATGACTTGGCAGGATAATTTACAATCTATAAACAATATTAAGATCCATCAGAGAACTAAGGTCATCGACATAGCCCACTAGATAAGCAAGCTGAAGTGGCAGTGGGGTAGAAGAGTTCTAGAGTGGAGACCGCGTCTTGGCAAACGTTGAGTAGGACGCCCACAGGCCAGGTGGAGTGACGACTTGCGCAGGATGGCTGGCAGGAGCTGGATGCGAGAAGCCCAAAATCGATCAGAGTGGTGTGGCAATGGGCTGCGGCCTTTTGGTCTTTTCCCCTCGACTTTGCCAGTAACCATCAATATTTCGAGGTTATCATCGGCTCTCCTCGCAATATGGCCGAAATATCCGAGGATCCTACGGAGACAAAGAGATGACAGGCGCTCTCGAATGTCGAGCTCCTTGAGGATAGAGGCGTTGGTGCGGTGGGCTGTCCAAGGTATCCGCAGTAGCCTCCTCCAGCACCACATCCAATATCGTGTCTCGCAGGGAAACTCAGTTCTGCAGCGTATGCTGTCAGCAAAGTCAGACAGCTTACGGATGTGGAAACAGCAAGGCTAGTATATTTCGGTTATTTCCACAGCGTCATGTCGTATGGCATTCTGCTATGGGGCAAGGCAGCTGATATTCAAACAATTTTCATTCTCCAAAAACGTGCAGTGCGTGCGATTTACAAACTAGGTGCACGAGTTACCCTTAGAGAAAAGTTTAAAGAGATAGGCATTATGATAGTTGCATCACAATATATATTTGCAAACATTATGTTTATAAAACAAAATATGCATTTATATCACAGGAATAGTGACGTTCACTCGGTGAATACGAGACATAAGCATAAATTAGTAGCTCAATATCATAGGCTAATTGACGAATTTTTAAATGATAAAGAAAAATGGATTTGACTACTTGCTCCTTATCATTTTATTCTACTCATGTGAATGTTGTTATCACATTGTTTAAGAGCATGATTTTACTTTTGTAAGTAAAGATTCTACGTGACTAATAAAGGCCATTCTTCTCTTTCTTTTGATCTTATAATTAATATTTTATATTTAATCTTTCGTTACCAGTAATTTGGCCAATATTTGAGCGCATATAGTTTTTACCTTTGTTGTAAGTAGATGCTCCTACTATGTTGTACCCACTGAGGCTGTTGTTTTTTTTTTTAAATTAGCATAAGTTCTAATTTTTAATCACTATAATTTGCATCAGTCCTCTAACATGGTGTATAGTATATTAGTGGCAGCACCTTACCCCCATATCAGGTTTATAAACATTAAAACTATGTAAACATTGGCGATTTGAAAGGAGTGGCAGCGAGTTTTTATTGCCATGTTCTTTTCTCCGGCTCTACCTATTGTTTGCGAACATGGCATAAATGTACATGTAGAATCTTGACCTGTCACAAGAGATGTATTGCATCCTAAGTGAATAAAGAATTTTGAATTGAACATCTCGAAAGCATCAATGCGCCTACGGTCGGCCGCTTTCATCGTCCACGCCTCGACACCGTAGAGGAATATCGGGAAGACGAGGGTTTGTACCAGTTTTATTTTTGTTTTTTTAGAGATGTTACGGTCTTTCCATATCCCCTTCAGGTCGGACATTGCACTTTTGGCCATGCCAATGCGTCTCCGTATGTCCTTTTCGCATGATCCGGTATTGCTGATGCTCGAACCAAGGTAGACAAAGTCCTCCACCACCTCAAGGTTTAGCGACCCCGTGAGTTCAAGTTTGCCAGTCCTGTCAATAACCATTACTTTAGTTTTGGCTTTGTTAATTCTAAGTCCCAGGTCCTGACTGGCTGCCTCAATTCTGCCCAGTAAAGCAAGCATCTCTGCCTCATCCGATGCCAGAAGAGTTGTATCGTCTGCATATCGAAGGTTCGAGAGCTTGACGCCACCAATGGAGACGCCGCCGTCCCAGTTCTCGAGTGCTCGCCTAAGGATGTATTCGCCATAGATATTAAAAAGAATTGGAGACAGTGTGCAGCCCTGGCGTACTCCTTTTCCGAACGAGAACTCACGACACCTTTGCTGTTATTGTAGAGCGATCGAACCAGAGCTGTTAAGTGTTGTGGCACGCCCATTTCGCCCAGTATCTGCCACAAGCAGTCCCATCTGACGCAGTCAAAGGCCTTGCTGTAGTCCACAAAACATAGTACTACTGGTGTGTCGAACTCATAAGACTTCTCAACGATTTGCCTGATGTTTATTAGTTGTTCTCTGGTTCCCTTGCCCTTCATAAAACCAGCTTGTTCCTGTGGTATTTGCCAATCCAGAAAATGACGGATGCGCGCATTGATAACGTGAAGCAGGACTTTGCTGGCGTGCGAAATTAATGCAAGGGTGCGGTAGTTGTCGCATAGCTTCGTGGAGCCCTTTTTATGAAGGGGGAGAATGATTGACTCTGTCCAGTCCTGGGGCAATATGCCAGTGTTCCAGATGTTGTTACAGATACTGTGCAGAAGGTCAGTGCCCTGTTCCCCGAGAGCGACAAGAATTTCTGTTGTTATAAGATCTGACCTTTCAGGGGCTTTCCTAGTTTTGAGTAATCTAAGGGCAGCTGCTGTCTCAGATCGTAGGATTGCCGGTTCAGGGTCAAAGATAGGTCCACTGGGGGTAGGTCCACTGGGGGTGGGCAAAAGTGATGTTTCATTGTCGCTCTTATACAGTTGGCCGCAATACGATCGCCATCTTTCTGCAATGTCGTCCAGGTTGTGTAGTGGTTGACCGTTTTCATCGTCGATCACCATAGTTTTCGGCCTAGTGTTAATTTTTTGGAGAGAATACGGAATTTTCTAAATAGATCGGCGGTGTGTTTTGTGGTGGTTTCTATGTATAATAAATTTCTATGTAAAAAAGTATGTTTACGAGGCATGCCTTTTAAGTTGTGTCGTTTGAAGAAAAAAACACAACTAGAACCTTTTAGTACTTTTTATTGTTTTTCAAAGTATTCACCACGTAACTTAATACACTTTTCCATTCGCTCAAACCAGTTATTAAAACATTTATTCCACTCTAAAGTGGGGGTGTTTAAAATGGCTGTCTTGAAAGCGTCGACTGCTTCTTCACCGGACTGGAACCTTTGACCACGAAGACTTTTCTTAATTTTAGGAAATGTAAAGAAATCGTTAGGACTTAGGTCAGGACTGTATGGAGGATGGTCAAGAATTTCTACTTTTTCCTGCTTCAAATACTCAATCGTTTGAAGAGCGCTGTGTGAGCTAGCGTTGTCGTGGTGTAGGATAATGCGTTGCTTTGAGTTAGATTTTCGAAGTTCGGCGATGACTTGTGGTAAACAAACTGTAGTATACCACTCTGCGTTAACCGTTCTACGATCTTCAAGTGCAATAGTCGCAACATGGCCAGATTTTCGAATGAACGTAGCCACCATCTTCTTCGAAGTGCTTCGAGAACGAACAACTTTAGTCGGCCTTGGCTCGTCTTGAAAGACCCAGATTGTAGATTGTTGTTTGGAATCAGGATCGTAGGCATAGATCCAAGATTCGTCACCACTGATGATGTCGTAGACGTGATTTGACTTTCCTCGGTTGAATCTTTGCAGAGTTTTCTTGCACCAACTGACGCGGGCCGCCTTTTGATCGTCGGAAAGTAGATGCGGTATCCAACGACAAACTAGCTTTCTCACAGCAAGCGCTTCATGCAAGATCTTCTGAATGGTTGTACCTGAGATGCCTAATAGAGCTTCTATCTCTCGATACGTCACATGACGATCTTCGAGAATTAGTTGTTTTACAGCAAAGATGTTATCTTCAGTGAAGGCGGATTTTGGGCGTCCTTCGCGAGACTTGTCACTAACACTAGTATGTCCACGCTGGAATTCTAAATACCAGCGTTCGACAGTCCGCAGACATGGGGCTTCATCACTGAACACAGATGTTAGCTCTTCAAAACACTGATGCCGTGTCAGGCCTCTTCTAAAGTTGTAGAAAATTATTGCACGAACATTTTCCTTAGAAAGATTCATTTTCGCACATAACCTGACAGATTCCAATTGACGTTGTGACTAAACAATAGCATTAATCCTAATACTTTCAACTGATTTTGAGAATCAAAATTTAAACACTTTCGAATATATAACACTTCCAAATTAAAAATTACCGGGAAATGTGGAAATGACAGAACTAAGGCATGCCTAGTAAATGTCATTGTCTTGCATTTCATTTCTTACGAACGTATGACACATGACACAGTACATTGAAGTGGTGCAATCATGTGTCACCCAATGATTCAAGCGACCCTCAAGAGTTTCAACAGTCCCCCTGCCTGTATGTAATATCAAATGATCAGTTTTTAGGGTTTTCGTAGCCAAATGGCAAAAAACGGTACCCTTATAGATTCGTCATGTCTGTCTGTCTGTCTGTCCGTCCGTATGTCACAGCCACTTTTTTCCGAAACTATATGAACTGTTGAAACTTGGTAAGTACCTAGATGTATTCTGTGACCCGCTTTAAGATTTTCATACACAAATAGAAAAAAAAACAATAAATTTTGGGGGTTCCCCATACTTGGAACTGGAACTCAAAAATTTTTTTTTCATCAAACCCGTACGTGTGGGGTATATGTAGGTCTTCAAAAATGATATTGAGGTTTCTAATATCATTTTTTTCTAAACTGAATAGTTTGCGCGAGAGACACTTCTAAAGTGGTAAAATGTGTCCCCCCCCCCCTGTAACTTCTAAAATAAGGGAGTGATAAAACAAAAAAATATATGATGTACATTACCACGAAAATTGGTTTGAACAAGATCTAGTTAGTAACTTAGTTTTTTTAATACGTCCGGCGAGTCCGACTCGCACTTGGCCGCTTTTTTATTAAATGCATATCAAATTATGTACGGTACCGACATCTAAAATGCAATTTTAAAATTTTTGTGTGTCTGTCTGTCTGTTCTTGCTAATCTCTGTAACGGCTGGACGCTTCAATTTTCTTTATTTGTATATATTTACATATTACGGATAGTAAACTCAAACCTCGCCCACTATATTACGATTTGCACAACGATTATGCGGGAATCGAACTCACAACGGTACAAAATTCAACATGAAAATTTTCCATTTCCATCTAGTCCCAATCTAAACATAACTTGTATTTTCGGTACTAGACAACTGATATAAATACATAAACATCCTTTTTTAGGGTTCCGAAGTTTATGACTCGGAACCCTGATAGATTCGTCATGTCCGTCCGTCCGTCCTCTTACCGTCCAAACGGTAAGGGCTAGAAAGATGAAACTTTGCATGAATATGTGTTGTAATTACACGTAAAGTGGGGATGTTTTTTTTTTCTCGCGCCTATTAATACCCCTATTGATATCAATAGATAGATCTTTTAAAAACAATAAAGGGATTTCTAAGACGATTTTTTGATTTAGGTACTTATCCGTTTGCGAGAAATTCCACTTTAAAGGGCACTTTTTTGTAAACACTGGGTCCCCCCCCCCTCTGAAAGCTAAACGGCCGGCTCAAAAATCTGGGAAAATTCGTGATGGAAAGTTTGTTAGTTCAAGAGATAAAAAGGCATAACTTTGCTCCCAATGTGCTCACTTGGAAAACGTCATACAAAATTAACGAATTAAAACGTAAACATAACAATTATAATTTATTGGATACTGTGGAACCCTTTCCTGTTCGTGGCCTGACACGCACTTGGCCGATTTTTCTCTTAAATACATCCCATATTTTGTACACGGAAACACCCAAATTACGAAACAATTATTTGCGGATCACACAAACGTTTGGTCCGACCCGGGAATTGAACCCTAGACCTCAAGAACAGTTGCATACGCTCAAACTGCGCCACCGCGGCAGTCGCATATATATGATGATGTTATTATTTAACTCTATTGATTAGATATGGCACAATGACAAAACATAAACAAGTATTTTTTCAACAGTATATGTGATCTGAAAAGTGCAAATCATTGTAATATATAATAATTATGTACTAACATAAATATTATGTCACTTATTTGATCAAAAGATTTCAATGTCATGGCACATGTAGCGGACATATTGTAGACAGCGTCTTTTGTGCGTCGTTTAACAACTTTTTTCTTTAAAAAAGACAACTCCGACATTAGGAATATCAATCCTGTGTCGCGGGGGACTTTGCAAACATACATGAGACGGACACAAAGAACCTCCAGACTCGGAACAACAATTAATGAGGGATTTGAACCCACGACACTTGGCGATGTAGAAAACGGCGGGATGACCGCTTAAGCCACTAGGCAAACCGTGCAGCCGAAAAACCTGCCTCGCGGCTCCTCCCGTAAGCCGATTCCTAAGATTACTTGGAGACGGCTACTAGTCCAACCGGTTTTATCTAAATATCTAAGCATCGGACCTCAGGAACCATGAAATTCGAAGGTTGAACTAGTTGTCAGTATATTTGAGGGTACTGACTTCCCAATAACGATTGCCATAGATGCTCATGACAACCGGGACCGACGGGCTGTACGTGCTCTCCGAGCACGGGCGTGTATCACCACCAAACTTCCAGACTCCCGGCTGTTATTAGGATTTCCTGTAAAAAAAACTCAACAATACTTATGGCTCGACCCGGGATTTGAACCCTAATTTCCCCCCTAAAAACCCCTCTCGATTAGCAGACGCGTACGCTAACTATTAGACGAATAAGGCAGTCAAAATCAATAAAAATATTATGATACAAAAAATCTAAAAGTCATTGACATCTTGATAATTTCGCCAACGACTTTTATTTCAGTACAGCGCCATCTGTTGGCGTCAAAGCTAAACTGCAAGAAGTTAACTGAGCGTACAATAGTTAGCCGCGCAGTTAGTTGTGTGTATAACTTGTTAGCATCTGTAATCGTTTATTTTTAGACCCAATGTTTATCACCGTCATATAATGCTATGTTTACACGCTTCTTTTTTAAATTTTCCTGTAAGAATGCCTGCCTGAAGTGACTCTACTTTGTCTGATGGAAAGCATGAGTAGAATCTAATGACTTTTTCACCAACGTCGCTTAAATTTTAGGGGCCTCTTAGATAGAGTTAGGGCCCTTAGTTATATTTTCGTTTTCATCAACGTTTAGGGGACACCTAAATGCTTTGGTGTCTATTAAAATTTAGGGGCTACCTACGTTACGGAGCTCCTAGCACAGAATACATAATAGTACCAGTACAGAAGACTCACTCTGAAAAGTAAATTATAGTAATAGATACCCTTGGTGTCATTACATTAAGTTCAATTCAGATCGCACAGCGCCGAATCACCTACTATTATATTTACCTACAATTGCGTATCTTTCTATCGTGTAACTCTTCTGACGATGTCTATTTGACCGGCGTGCCTGCCCGGGCAGGTAGCCGGCCGACTATACCTAAACTGCGGAGTGAACCCCTTGCTTCTAGTAAGGAGACGGCATAAAGGTATTGATCACCATCTTCATCACTAATGCGGACAATGAAGTATGGTTACTCACACTATTGCGCCTAGAGACTTCTGCATTAAAGACCGTAGGGTCTCGCACTAACCAACGAAATTCAACAGCACGAATTTTTGTGAGAGGGTAGTACCGTCTCGTTCGAGCCAATTTCATAAATTTTGTCAGCGTGTTTGTGCCGGCTAGTCTCTGGAACGGCTGGTCCGAAACTTAAGCGATTTCTTCATATCCTGCCTCCGTGGCGCAGTAGGTGTATGCAACTGCTGTGCTTGAGGTCTCGGGTTCGATTCCCGGCTCAGACCAAATGTTTGTGTGATCCGCTAATATTTGTTTCGGAGTTTGGGTGTTTTCTATATATAATATGTATGTATTTACAAAAAAAAGGATGTTTATGTATTTATATCAGTTGTCCAGTACCCATAATACAAGCTCTGCTTAGTTTTTGACTAGATGGCGTTGTGTAAGATGTTCGAAATGTCCATACGTATACCATAAGGCCATACGTCCCCAACCCGCACTCGGCCAGCGTGGAGGACTTATGGCCTTAAAACTCTCCTGAGTGGAGAAGAACCAAGCTTGCAGTGGGTCGTTACGAGTTGTTAATGTGATGTATTTTAATGTCGAGACTTTGCCAAGCGTGTGAACATAGCATAACATGTCTACATCCATTATCAGATATCATTATCACTGGTTTGAGTGACGTATGGCTCAGATGACGAAGTGACTCACAGTGAGTGGCATAAATATTATTTATTACATATATAAATAAAAAAACTGTATGGAAATTGGTTAGTTGTTGTGTTGTTGTGCCCGCTGTCTGTGGTGTTGCGTTATTTATTGAGTTTTTGTTTGTTTGTTTGCTAATATGCGATACATTTATGGTGAGTGTTTATATATGCAAATAAATAAAATTAATATTACCTCGATAATATTACCTGGTTTTTGCAAAATATTTCCTCGTATCGTTCGTAGCTTGATGCTGCAATACAGTTTCTCTATAAATATGATCATCACTATCAGCCTTTCGGGTCACCGCTGGACATAGGCCACGCCACTCGGTTCTATCATCGATAAATAAGATGAATGCAATATTAAAGCAAATTCCATTGGAACTAGTAGTTCTTGATAAAAACTCGTATAAACAAACAAATTCTTCAGCTAATAAATAATAAATATTGATATGATTGAATGTAAGGTAATGCTTCTATCATTATCATAATCACTATAATAATCATAATCACAATCACTTTCGTAATAATTATCACAATTATTATAATAATCACCATCATAATCATTATCACAATTATTATAATAATCACCATCATAATAATTATCACAATTATTATAATAATCACCATCATAATCATTATCACAATTATTATCATAATCATCAACAGCCTTTAGCTGGACATAGGCCTCTCTTTAGAAAGGAGGTCTTTGCCTACCGCAGGTTTGTTTCAAGTTTTTTTTTCTTTTTTTCCGTATAATTTATTTAGACGCTAAGCTGTCGGTCTCGGTTGTCATGAACATCTATGACAATCATTAATTAAGAAGTCAGTACTCTCAGATATAATAACAGATAGTACACCTATCGACTTCAGTTCGCCCTCAGAGTTACGGAGGTCTGATGCCAGTCGCTGTGTAGAAAAATGATATCCAGGTGAACTAGTAGCTGATCCCAAATAATCTCCCAATAATGAATTTGACATTATTTATGTCTCATTTTCGTATAAGTTTATAAAACTACTGCGGTGTATCTTCCGTTATTGTATCGTATGAATCGAAGATCGTATGGTCTCAGATATCGGATGTTGTAGTAACACGACACGCAGTCATAATAATGGTAACTGTACTCCCACTCGTAGAACATCGTCCGGTAAGAGAGCGTCGACTATCCGACAGCATCCGATTCGAGTTACAAGTAGGGTTGTGCCCAGAGAACTGTCCGTTTGGTGACGAGTTAAGGATGGAGATTTAAAAGGTAGAAGAGACACGCAGATTTCAGCATGCTGTCATAATTAGTTTGGTTTTCTGTGTGAGGGTAGTTAGGGCCGCTCTTTAAGTGCTTAAACCAGCGTGGCTCTTCTACCTTTTGAAAATAATGAATACTAAAGAGGGACATTAGAATTTACGTAAACAAAAATACTTACCTGTTGAAATACTTATGTACACAAACCAAACAGCCCTTGTTTTACAAGGACTAAAAGATGATACGTTACTGTTCTAGGCAAGCCAGATATCAGGACGATAGTCCTCGTGTTCGCGTATACTGACCAACTTGGTATGTTGCTCAGATGTGAGGGTGGTGGCATGTGGGGCGCGGAGGCGGGGTGGTGGTGCGGCGCGCTCGCGGCGGCCGCGCTGCTCCTGCTGCTGCTGGCCGCGCGCTGCCGCCCGCGCCGGCACGCCGACAAGCTCGCCGCGCCGCACCACGTGAGTACCACACTACACACCGACACCTGGACTAGCCACCATATACACGGGTAGGGGAGCAAACTGGACAACACGTCTGACCTGCGTAATATAGTACATACAAACTCTTTTCTAAGGAGAGGCTTGCACCTAGGACTAATGCAAGGTGTTGGTGATGGCCTCGTCTTGGACTAAGGATACGAATTCGTTACTATCCCTATTCATCATCAACCGTCTAAGGAAACAAACTTGACAATTGCACTGCAAAATAAAAGGTATGCCAACAAGTTTCTCCAGTGTGATGTAATCTAGCAGTGCCATTAATAGCTTTTGGTGATGATGAATCATTTATGATAAAGAAAACTTTTTATTTGAATGATTTACTCAGACTAACAAAAACCGAAGGATAATAGATTTTAATTTGATCACAACTCCAAAACTTACCAACAAATCAATGTAATCTGTTCTTTGACTAAGTTCTCTTGATATTCCAGGTGCACGTAGTGAGCACTTGTGTGCAGGCGCGCGGCGAGTCTCGTCGCGGGCCTGTAGGCGTGTTCCTTGGCGCGGCCCTCCCGGGACTCCCGAGACGTGCGCGCGCAACCCTGGCCGGCGCTCCTGCCGACCGCCCCGACCCGCAACCCGCTCCTCCTCAAATCGTCGTTGTGAACAATACACAACCTCCCCGAGCCCCAGGCCCTTCAGAATACAAAGGCATCCCTAAACTGCCCCTACCCGAACAGTGGATACACAAACGCCCTCTGGACTATAAATACACAACGATTCCAAGACCTCTCGCTCAACTAGTCAACGCGGATTTAGGCGCTGATTTGTCTCAGGAATCGCGAACGAAAAAATTGAGTGCAACTCGCTCACCTTCTTTGGAAAAAGACGATAAGTCGCCATTTTTGATCAGCGCAAATAAGAGCGACAAAGATAAAGAAGTATTCGGTTTCGATATTAAAACTGTTGAGAAAATAAATGAAAAAGTAATGGATGATAAAATGACGTCACCTAATGAGGAGGCGTCTCCTAGTAGCAATCTTAGAAGATTTCGGTCTGTGAGTACCAGATTAAATATGTGTAGTGTAAACGAAGGGACTCCTTTGGAGGGTCAACTAGAAAGACTAGAAATGCAAAACTCTCCAAGAGTCCTAGAATGTAGTTCTGCCAAAGAAAAAACTTCAGCACCGAAATTTGATTTTTCACCGAAAATTTTAGCCGAAACTATGGCTTCACCTAGATTTTTTACGCCACCAGAAACCGTTTCTCCGATGTTCTTTGCTGAACCGTCTCCAAAATCAGTTTACTATGATACAGTTCGGTCGCCTAAGTTTTTTCCAGAAACACCGCGAGACGCTGAAGTTCCACAATCACCGCGAGCGTTAGGAGATCATGTAAATAGAAACGGAGTTACGGAAAAACCCAGTTCTCCTCGATTCCTAAACAGACCTAGTCCAAAAGTACATATATATAATAAAGAGAACTATTTTACCTTTGAGCAATCATGTTTAGATGAAAGTAGAGCATCTCCGAGACCTAAGAGGTACGGTGGGCGGAATTCCATAGAAAAAGAACGGTTCACACCTCCAGCAGAGAAGATGGACGTGAGGAAATACAGACGGCACAACAGTTGCGATACGAACTATAAAACTGTTGAATTAAATATTACGAAATGCGAAGATAACAAAAACGAACAGGAAATTATTAAAAGCGAGGATGTAACGGATTGCTGTCTAAAAATGGATGCTTTAGAAATAGAAACCAAATTAGAAGACAAACCAAATGAGTTAGTAGTAGCTCCTAGCCCGTCAAATACAGCACAGGCCAGAAGACAGAGATTGAAATCCATATCTCTAGATTCAGATAACGCTAAAATCATCGAACAAAACCTTGGTTTACCTATCGCGAAACAACTGAAGGATCAAATGAACGAAGCTTATAAAAATCAAGATACGAGTACCTCATGCGACAGCATGGAACGCTATCAAAAAACTCCGACAAAAGAAAAACCGATTTTCAAATTCGATGACGAACAAAAAGATAAAATTACTGAGGAAGAACCAAAGAGTCCCGATGTTAAACAAAAGAAAACTCTACGACAGAGCTCTGATACGCAATCCTTTATCGACATGCCCAGATTCTCCCCTAAAGAGTTTGAGATCACCGTCACCTCTGAAGAGGGAGCAACGGCGCCCGCTGAAACTGAGATTAAAAAGAAAGGGAAAAATCTGAGGAATTTACGAATAGATTTAACGAAACGAGATAGTGACCTGGAAAAAGAACTTCTAGAATTTGAAAAGCTATACACAGATGCAGAAGAGAAAAAAGTGAAAACACCTACATTAAAGGTGAAAGCGACTTCTCTAGATTCTTCAGAAACTGTCAATCTTTCTCTACCTCAAAAGAAATCGTTAGAAGTTCCCCAAAACTCAATGTCAATGCCCAATACTCCAAAAAGACAGTTGAAGCGAATCCTAGCTCAAAAGAATGTCAAACATGACTTTGCTGGAGCGAAGTTAGGCTATAATTCGTTACAGTCGAATGCAGAACAGCGACGATTATATATGAAGGGCCAGGATTCTGGTATATTTTTGCGGGAAAATCATGCCGCATTAATGTTATACCAGCCTGGTACTTCTCGAATGGGATCTCGAACAATGGGCTCTTTTGACGAAAACACTACAGATTTCGAAAATCCCCCTGAAATTAATATATCAGGTACTGATAACAGAACTTACCAGGATCCAAACCAAAGTTTGGGATCAAATTTGCTCAACTACAAACAAAATCTCAGCTTATCCAGTACAAACCTGAAAACTTTACCTGAAGGTGTGCCATCGGACGATTTTGAGCCAAGTGCGGGAGACGAAAAGGTAGTGAAAAAGTTACATAGAAGAAATTCTAATCAGAGCTTAATGCTTAGTACACACAGTCTGCAAAGTTCCAACTGTTCACTAAACAGTGCGGGGGCATCTTGCAACAATTTGGCCACAGTGAGAACTAGCATTTCCAATTTTAGTTTAAACTCGGATTCAAGACAAAAAAGACTTTCTTTCGATAGACGAGATTCAAACACTTCATTTAACACGGAATTACTACCTACACCGAGAGTTATATGCTCTTCAAATACCAGCCTTTCAGGAGAAGTCTCCAAGAACTGCCTCTTGCAACGTCGAGGCTCCAACAATAGTCTGACATTAAACATTCTCTCAGGTAACAATTTGAGTCGTCATTCGAGCAACACTTCTTTGAATAAGGATGCTAAACAAGGCCAGAAAAAGGGTCTTCTTGAACGAAGAAGCTCAAATACTTCCCTAACTTTGAACATAAACAATTCGAACCCTCAACTTTCTGTGAATAGAGGTTTAAGCGTCTCCAACTACAATTTAAACGGCTCAACATGTAACTTAAGTAGATATAACAGCAATTTTAGCATAGATAACCCTCCTACCGAACCTCGGAAAGGCATTTTAGAGAGACGCAGCTCAAACACATCTCTGACTTTAAACATACAGCCGCAAGAGCCCAGGGAGTTAGAAGTAGATGAGAATTTAATAGAGTCTAATATAACCGATTTGCCGCATCGAGACAAGCATAGGAAGTCCTTGAGCACTGAGAATTTGATACCAAAATCTTATAAAAATCGAACAAGGCTACGCTCAACGGACCAAGGAGTTGGTTTCGGGTCTCACGACAATTTATGGTCAACTTCTTACTCCTCAGAGCAAGATTATCTACAAAATTTAACCTATGTGTGCGGCGATCAAGAAAACGAAATCATTTACGCGGTTGGACGACAAGAGGATCCTAATTTCCAGCCCGGGGCAGTCAGAAATATAACTACTAAGCCCTTGAGTCCTCAAAGCACATCAGAGGACTTTAGACTGTACTTGGCGAATATGCAACATCTCCAGAACGCTTCAAGTGTGTTATCTCGAAAACAGCTCAGAGATTTAAATGACGTATTTCAAAATGGTTACTCCAAAGTTAAATGCCACAACAGTGCAGAAGGCGCACATTGCTGCTCCGGCAGAGTCGAAGATATGGCTAAAGAAAACCCTCAAATGGCAATTCCAGACTTGGTGACTTCCCAGCCTTGTTCAGAATACCAGAAGACGTTGCTAAGGAATTTGCACCAAGAATTCTGGGATATGCCTACTAATTTCCAGGAGAAGCCAATTGTGTCTGGGTCGCATCCCAAGAATAGATATAAAACAATATTGCCAAACGAACATTCAAGGTTTATGCTGAGCTCGGAGACAGTCGAGGGATACATCAATGCCAATTTTATTAAGGTAAGTGTGTTAAATGAAACTTAGCATTGTGTTATTCTCAGTTATTAAAAATAAAAATATCGTTTGGTTTATTACTGAGATGATCTCTCCAACGCATTAAACTCAATTTCATCTATAACATCTCCATTTTGTCCTCCTGAAACTTATAAATTACTCGTAATCTAAATATGAGAAAATAATTTACTCGAAACCAAAATATGAGAAAAAGAATCTAACTTGTATATTTTTTAACCTAAGTACTATTTATTTTCAGGGGCATGAGTACACCAAAAACACATACATAGCAACCCAAGGTCCCCTACAGAATACAATCCACGATTTCTGGCTCATGGTGTACCAGAACAGCATAGCGAGTCAGGTACGACTCGACGAGGAAGCTGTCTGCAAACCAATCCAGAAAGTAGTCATGCTCACCAATTTCATAGAGAACAACCGACAGAAATGTGAGAAGTATTTTCCATTGGAGTTGAATGAGAAAATCACCATCACCTGCCCGGAAACACCAGACGACCCTGACAATGAATTCGTCATAACCAATGCTGGCATGATCAAAAAACCTGGCTACACTATCAGGAAGCTAGATGTTAAATATAAGAAGTGTGAAGAAGATGTCACAATATATCACTACTGGTTCCACAACTGGGCAGATCACAAATGCCCAAAGGATGTCAACGCTTTGCTGAATTTAAGTTTGGACGTTTTAAAAGAGAGAGTGTACGATTTTACCAACCCATGTGAGTTAAATGAAGAATTGTGTAAGTGTGAATCACCGAAATCTGACTCTAAATTTGTGTTTCCACCGCTTGAACAGCCCACTGCGTGCGAAGTGGAAGTTTGTGTATCAACACCGTTTGATTTCTCAAAGGAATCGTTGAGTCCACCTACTATAGTGCACTGTTCTGCTGGAATCGGACGGACTGGGTGTCTGATTGCAATCCTGAACGGCATAAAGCAGTTGACAATAGACCAAAAAGTTGATGTGTTAGGCATAGTGTGCAATATGCGTTTGAATAGAGGTGGTATGGTACAAAATTCTGAACAGTACGAGTTGATACATAAAGTGTTGTGTTTGTACGAGCAGGCCTGTCTGCCGTTATAGCTATTTTAATATGTTTTATAGAGTTAATTGTGAGTTTATTTGTGACTCTGATGGTGCGGATATCTTGGGCTTTAAATACGTTAGTTCCGTAAAACACAACTAGATGGCGCTCTTTGCAATACATTAGTTCCGTATCCGTTTAATAGATGGCGGTGTCAACACGTTTGTCTTAAACGAGAATGTTTTGTTCAAATACAGTTAACCAAATAAGTAACATTAGTAGCGTTGTGTAAATATTTGCGAATATATCACTTGTGGGGCTGTTGAACCGATCGTTACTAGCGTACAGTAAACTCTAATATATAACTAATCTATGACCGTTCGAGATTTCACTGGTTAATCAACAGGTAGCACCAAAATGTTTTCGTAAAATATTTTGCAAAAGGATTTGGCTGAAACAGGACAATAGAAGATGAATTTGAGTAAAGGAGAGCTCATAGCCGCGTTGCCTTAGGTGATTGGAAACAATCACCAAGGGTAAGCAACGCGGCGCGATCAGACCTAGATGGGTGACCGTTTGTGGCATGACATGTTATGAGCGTTATCGTGGTCACGTTAAACAGTTGGTCCCGGTTGTTAGATAGCATAGTTAGGGACCTTCGGGTGGCCTAAAAACATCCAACGGTAAGATTACGTACCCACAACGTGTCTTGCTAGTCCACAACCCGCACTCGGCCAGCGTGGGGACGTATGGCCTTCACAATCTCCTGAGACTCCTGACCCGAACCCAGTAGTGATTTTTATTTTGAGTAAAGGAATACCTTTAGGTTCAGCTAGAAAGAAGGAATCATCTTGAGATTGAAGAGCTGCTAGGTTACCAGCATCAGTACCTATCAACTACCTATTAATATGTAAATTTAATTAGGTAATCTAGTTAGGTAGGTAAATTTAGTTCACACAAGTGTCGCTAGATGGCAGCACACGTATAACATGCTCCTGCG
This sequence comes from Phragmatobia fuliginosa, assembly GCA_932526445.1. Classification (NCBI taxonomy): domain Eukaryota; kingdom Metazoa; phylum Arthropoda; class Insecta; order Lepidoptera; family Erebidae; genus Phragmatobia; species Phragmatobia fuliginosa. Next base: position 303,450 of record OW052083.1, on the reverse strand, counting down.
CAGTTTTTTTACAGGTTATTGGCATAACAATATGACGGAATTCGCATGCTGATGTTTTAAACAAATATCGATGAAGTGCTAAAGCGTAATAACAGGGAGTCAACTGAAAATAACATGTTATTGTAGTGTTTGTTTAAAATGAGACTATATGTTTAATGATGTTAATTTTGTAAAACAAATTGTTCACAGATATATGAGAATCCCTTCAGTCTCGCTTGTACCGTTAAGTTTCTGTACTGTTATTTAAATGATTAACAGTAAAATTATACGTAGGTATGTATGTATGATGCACACACATATATATATATACCTAAGAATAAAAATCGCTTTAACCTCATCTTCCTAGCCTTTATTCCCAACATTATTTGAGGCCTGAGACCTCCGCTACCCTAAGAAAACTGAAATTCGAAGGTTGAACTAGTTGTCAGTAAATTTGAGTGCACTAACTTCCCCATAACGATTGCCATAGATGTCAATGACAACCGGAACCGACGGCTTAATATGCTCTCCGAGGCACGCCAACACGGGCCGGGTTGATATCAAGAATTTCCTGTTACAAAAAACCCAACAACACTTTTTTGGTCCGACCTGGAATTTGAATCCGAGACCTCTTGATCAGCAGTCGCATACGCTAAAATTTAAGGGGCCACTTAGAGAGAGTTCTTCACCCCTTTGTTATATTTTCGTTGTCTCCAATCTTTATGGGACACCTGAGTGCTAAGTTGTCTCTAAAATTTTGTCAGTCTGGTAGTATTTGGATCTATTAATAGCAAATGTCGATAAACTGGTATTAAATGGCAAAAAGGAAGATAGTACCTATGTCAGAGGAAAGGCATGAAAATCGCATGTATAGATAACTAGCTTTTGTCAGCGGCTCCGCCCGCGTGTATATCGATTATCGCGGTAGATAGTAGCCTATGTCTTTCCCAAGGTTCCATCTATCTCTATACCAAGATTCATCGAAATCGGTTCGGCGGTTGAGGCGTGAAAACGTAACATACAGAGTTATTATATTAGTAGGGATGTAACCTTTATTATTATATTTCCAGTTCCTATAACAGAATAGGAACCAGCAACCAAAATCTCCAAAAATGTTCGTTGACTTCCACTGAATTGATGAGTAAGGTTTCAAAGTATCTCTCCCCCTTATTGTGGGGAGGGGGTAACTCCAATGAGGTAACAGAACTAGTGACTCTTTGCCTACACTATAAAAGAAAATATGAATAAGAATCTAGTAGACAGAACCTTTTCTTTTTAACCAATTTTAAATTTAAGTTGAGTGGTAGGTTTTGATGTTTCTCTAACTACCTTCAAATTACTGGAACCTAGTTGACAAGTCCAGGATCCGCACCATTAGAGTAATAAACAGTGAGAATATGAAGCTGTATACCTATTATGGAATTAGAAATGAAAATTATTAAAAGAATATATATTATTTTTTACGCACGAGTTAACTATGGATTCCTAAACGACCTCTGCCCCGGGCCGATGATATTTAAAAATATTATAAAAAAATTATAGACAATCTTTATATATTTTAAGTCATTGACAAAAGAAACAATTCAAAGAACGTGCTCCGAACTCAAAGTTTGGCAACGCGCTTGTTGCTCCTGAATGTCGTTGGGTGCTTCCCTTCAGGGGACTCGACTATTTGCTCGCTATATCTTAAATTTTTCTAGTAATATATCTAAGGATTTAACTGTTAGGAGCACGACTTTGAAACTAAACTTTATCATAGGTGTTGCCATCATCAAAGACAGACTATTTTATTCTTGGCAACACTTATGGTGATTATTTTACTATCGCACAGCTCGAGGGGTCTTTGATGTTTTGTCAATGGGTCTTTGTCGGTCAAGATAATATTTTATATTGTTAATAGTTATATTTTACAGGCCATATATAAAATACGAATTTAGCACATTTTATAATAAATTTATTTGAATGGCCGACAATTGTCCGTTAAATAATTAGGTTAAGTATTATTTTGTGTTACTCAAACTGTTTGGAGGAAATATCAAATGTAGTTAATTTTGAAGCTGGTAACATCGTTTGATAGAATATTGTGCTGGCAGTTTGGCTGTTGTGAAGTGTAGTTGAAATGACTTGTATATATTATATTAGTTTACACACGTATAATTGCGAGTTTAGTGCTGCCATTGATCACTCCTAAATAGCTTACAGATGACAGAGAATTTCGTGTTCCTTTTCCTTATTTTCTTCTGACTTATTGAAATTCTTCTAGTTAAGAAGTAAAAAAAAAACACTTCATAACAAATAGTTGCCAGTGCAAAATAGTTTTTTTGCCAAATAGAAGAACAGTGTTGCCAATTTCAAATAGGTACTTTTATAACAATTGCGTGTAGACTAAATATTTAATTAGGCTTTTCGTTTTGATCGCACAATTTTTTTATATAAATATTTAATAAGTTGTACATTTAATAGTTTAAATAAAATTTTATTGAAAATAAGTAAAGATAGGTGATAATAATTTATTCATTGTAAGTAAATAGTTATTATTGATTTTTAAATTATTATCTTTTCGTTGTAAAAATAGTGTTAAGTGGATTTTAGACGGCATTTAAATTAAATATATATGTATATCTATAAATATATATATAAATGTGTAATATAGTGTGTGTGTACGTGTTATTTTTATTTTATGCCACAATTATATGTTGTAGTACATTTTTTTCTTTTTTTTGCAATTTTTCTAGAGTAAATATTCGTGTATTTAAATTGTTTATGAATTTAAACATGGCGGGTAATAATTATTATTATGTGTATGTTACCAGCAAGTGATGACTAGATGTTAGTAATAATTGTAAGGTACGAAATTGTGACCGTGTTAAAACCAACCGTGGTCACACCGACCGTAGTCGCGCTATATGTTGTCAAATCATTCCATGCGCGGTCACACCAACCGTGGTCACGCTACCCATGGTTCAAAATTCCGTGGTCACATGTGACCTAATGAAAGTCTATGTGAAGGGATATTGTACTTCAAAGTTATTATCATGAAATAAGTCCTAGCTTCACATCTCATGAAAACTATTATAAATTTCAAAATTGATATTTGTTTTGGCCAATGCTATTATAGTCAAAAATTGATAGTAAATATCACACCCGAAGCAATAGCAAAAACATAGTATTAGTAGGTATATATCAAAACCATAAAATGAGAAAACCTTCCATCCCCACCATTTTGCAGTAACTGGCACTGCATCATTGTGCCTGGCACAACCAATCAGTACCAGGTCTGAAAGTTTGAAGCGGGTCACAACAATAATAAAATATTCTGCTGGATTCTACTCATGCTTTCCATCAGGCAGAGTAGAGTCACTATGATAGGCTTAAATATATAAAAAATGAGGACAAATTGAAGCAATCATAGCTAACTGACCTTAGATGATTGGAAACAATCACCCAGGGTCGCGGTCAGTACCTAGATGGGTGACCGATTGTGGCGTTTCCGTGATTCGGAGGTCAGGTCATACTAGGCAGGAATTTCTCTTGTGACTCCACTTTTTCCTCCTTTATTACCTAGGGGGTATAAAAAATTGTTGACGTCCTATTCTCAGACCTACTCCATAAACACACTGGCGACTTCCACATACAGCGCCACTTAAAACATACAGTTTGATTGGCTATTGTCATTCGGTCACGTGATCAAAACAAATATTAGCCTCTACTACTAGAGAGAGCGGCTGGACCAATTTTAAAATGACTTTCACCTGCATAAAGCTGATGGCTTAAGGAGAACTAAGTCTAATTTTTTTTAGACTAACTTCGGTAATACCGCGGGACGTAGGTAGTTCAAAAAAAATTAGGCAACAATAAAATTAACAAAGCGTGGGGTGCTTTTTGAAAATATTTCAACAACGTCACCCCACGCTTTTTACATTAAAATTATTTTCTACTTTTTAGTTTAAAAGCGTGTTTGTTTGGTTTTTTACAACTATTTTTTTTAGAAAAAAAAGTAAAAAAGACTACCTAATTGGGTTTTTTTTTTCATTGTCATCGGTCCTTGATAAATTTACAAAGTTTGAACGAAATCTGGCCGTTTAAAGTGGGTCAAAATCGCACCCAAAGGAGTCGGTTACAAACAAACAAACATACAGGTGAAGCTAATAAAAAGCGTGTAAAAATAGGAGAAATAAATGGAAAAGGTGGTCAAGGATAGGATGTTCGTTTTTCTGCTAAAATTGAATAGCCCATTCAAAACCCATCCTTTTACAAACTATAAACAACGTGACCATGTACCTACATGTTTTTATTCAATCCGAAAACTGAACAAATATATAAAAATTAATATTTGTTTGTCCGTGTTGTATGCTTGCCGTGTCGTTCTTTAGGTCATCATAAAAATTTCCATGCACATTATTATAAGACAAACAAGATGATAGTTTTTCTTGTCTCATTAGAAAAGATTTAAAATCACTATTAATTGGGGTCTTTTCTCTTCTTCATAGTGTGGGTCACCAATCACCATGCTGCATTATCTGTACTCACAATGAGGATGGTGACCCCACTCTTGGACACGACTCGTGCTTTCCATCAGGCAGAGTCATATAGGCAGCAAAATACCTAAGAAAAAGGCATGGAGAAATACACAAGGTATAATAGATACACTTGGAATTGAAGTCAGACCATAATTCAATTATTAATAATGAATTGAAAATTATTAATAACTACCTAAGTCCCACCTTTAATTATTAATAATAAATTGAAAATTATTAATAACTACCTAAGTCCCACCTTTAATTATTAATAATGAATTGAAAATTATTAATAACTACCTAAGTCCCGCTGTGTTACCCAAGGTTATTCTTGTAAATCTCGGGTAACACAGTGGAGCGAAGCTAGTGTAAAATAAGGGTTCCGTTTTTTGCCATTTGGCTACGGAACCCTAAAAATTAGCTGAAGTTACTCCTTAGGTCGTCAGACTTCCGCCAGTGACTACGTGGAACAAACAGACAGAGGATTTTTTTATAAATGGGCTTTTTGATTTAGGCTTTAATATGCATCGTAAAAAAAAACTGTTCATTTGACATTACATACAGACACTCAAATTTTATTTACTTGTATAGATTAATTATAAGGAGTACTGAATCAGTTCCAACCATATAAAACTGAGGGCTCCGTACAAAGTTTCAGTTATTAGGAACAAAATTTTGCCAATGCAAATCTTTGTACCCATAAAAAATTGCTGTTTACTGTTTTCCTAAGGGTCCTGTTTAGGGTTCCAACTAAAGTTTCTAATCGTAATAAAAAAGAAAAAAATTGTAATACAACTTCAAATTTAAAGCTTTCTTAATTTTTCCTTCACTTAAGGTATAACTCGTGCGAGCTAAGATGGCACCTGGCTCAAAACGAAACATGATACCGTTCCCCCGCGTAATACCCCTCTGTCATCTTGTGAGTAGCGTTAGCATCACTATTACCGTTGCACGAATCTTTCCATAATAATTTTAGTATATTAGGTATTACCTAATATCATATAAATCACTCCACGAATTTATTTTATTAATATATCATTAGATTCGTCTGGATAACACAATTGTTTTAAGAAAGGTCACACAAAAAAAAAAACAGCATGACGACTATGAGACTATGATTGTTTAAAATAAAGAATATCCATATACACATGATATTTAGAGACTTCGATTAAAAGGCTTATCATGACGATTTAAAATTGTATTTTATAACCACATTTCAGTTCCTAATTTTATATAAAATGATATTAGGTTTTACCTAATATTATTTAAATCACTGCACGAAGAATGCAATCGGGTAAATAAGAATGAGGCCTGCTTCCTATTGGTATGCATATGTATTATCTTAACTCAGGTAGTAAAGTACCACATAAGATAAAATAGTATGTTATGAGAAACTACTTGAAGCAAAATAAATGTTGAAATTAAAAAAAAAACTAGAATAAATTATATTTTTCTTGCACTCAGTACTTCAAACTACTGACATTTGAGTCAGGTGCCATCTTAGGTCGCACGAGTTATACATGACATTGCAACATGCCAAATTTTCGTATTCTAAGCCGACGGACAGTGCGTTCCACTAAGCGCCCACAACGATCAAAATGCTCCTTTAGTCGTTCCACTTAACGACCGCGGTCGTTGTGGTCGCGGCCAAAACGTCACTCATGACGTCATGACTTACGCTCACGCGAAGCTCGCGACGACCCATTTAAAAAGGTGGGTCGTGGTGATCATTCAGAATATTGGCGGCCTTTTCAAATGTCAAAGCATCAAAAATGGCGACCGTTAAACTTACGTCTATGGTTTCATTTTTTCACAATCATATTTTCGTAAAATCGTATTCCATTCTTCATCTGAACTGGTTGAACTAGTACTTTCTAGAGCATTAATGAGACCTGTTACCAAATATCCAATTGCCGCCGCAAACGATATTTTATTTACATTTGAACATAAATTAATAAAATACACCAATAATATTACAAAAAATTAAATTATAAGTTTTTTAATTTAAGTCGATTTAAACAATAATTAATTATTATTTTCAAGGCTTACATCTACATTATAACCTAACCTCTTAAATCTTTTTTTTTTTTATAAAAAAATTATATTATTTACCTCCACGCCCAAAACGCTCTTTATTCCATTCCACTTGAGTTTACTATAGTAACGCTCACAAGCAAGTGGAACGGGAAAAACTGCGGTCGTGAGCGTGATCGTTGTGAACGCCAAGTGAAACGCACTCGGAAAGTGCCCTATTTTTAATTCCCTTGTGATTGTCAAAATATTTGGCAAAAATGGAGTTTAAAAGGCCTATATTTTTATTTATGATTTAAAAGTTAAATTGTTCACTGCTGCGTGGGACCACAAACCTTGGTACCTGTTTGATATTAATTTCAACTTGATACCTTCAAGCGTCCTTGAGAAAAACCTTTTCTCAGGCAAATAGACGGATATCAAAGTTATCTTATAAGGTTTCGGTTTCGGGTCCGGCGCACGGAACCCTAAAAATAACGAAATAATAAGTAAACAACAATTTTATTTTACAAACAACGCCATTTAGTCCCAAACCAAGCAGAGCTTTTATTATGGGTACTAGACAACTGATATAAATACATAAACATACATATTTATTTAATATAGAAAACCCCCAATCTCCGAAACAAACATTTGCAAATCGATCGACAAATCGAACCCGAGACCTCATGACACACATCGCAGCCGCACACACTAACCACTTGACCTACAAGGCAGTTACATTATTAGCTATGTTTAAATATAGTTTCGGAAGTATAACTACTTAAGACCCAGAATATCCTCGCCCGATTGTGATGATGCTTGTCCAAACGAACTTGACAAGTGATAATATGTCAGAGACTCCATATTTAATGCATCTATTTGTAAAATAACTTAATTTTAATACAATAAGGATATTGGTTGTTTAAATAAGACCTCTCGTAATAGACTCCAAGTATAAAGATGGGATTTATTTTGCGAGTTAACGATAGATAAATATAACCGCTACAAGCAGATCCGTATTTATCTATGCGGAGGCCCTGGGTACACAAGAGTTTGGGGGCCCTGGTACACAAGACTTTGGGGGCCCTGGTACACAAGAGTTTGGGGCCCTTGATACACAGGAGTTTGGGGGCCCTAGGTACACAAGAGTTTGGGGGCCCTGGGTATTTTAAGCAAGAGTTTGGGGGCCCCAAATTATGAGTCTAATAAAAATATCTTATTATATTTATTTTAATTTCCTATTGAACTGTAACTTTTTTGTAAAAAAATGTAATGCGTAACAATATTTTTCGAGACTGTGTGAGAGAAACAAATAGTCGGTTCGTTGGAGGTCCCTCTAAGGATGGTGTACTGGCCCCGTGTACCCTTATGAAAAGGAAAAGAAAAATATTTCGGACACCTTATACACAACATCATGCGGGTTGGGGACTGGTGGACGTAAACCTGCTGATGTTTTTAAGGCCTCCAATTAAGCTTCACGACTGCTATGTTATGATACTATCCGGGGCCGACTGCTTAACGTGAACCTCAGAATACCGGGAACATCATCATCAGCGTATCGCAGTCCACTGCTGGACATAGGCCTCTCCTATTGCACGCCACTTAGTTCGATCCTTGGTTACTCGCATCCAGCTCCTACCAGCCGTCTTGCGGTACATCATCACTACCGGGAACGCTCATATCATATCATGCCACAAACGGTCACCCATCTAGGTCTGACCGCGCCGGCGTTGCTAACCTTTGTGTTTATTTCCAATCCACCTAAGGCCAAACGAGATATGACAAATTAATGAACCATTTTTTGTTGTTCAAGTAAAGAGTCGGGTTATCGTTAAATAATATTGATTTTGACAATTTATATATATTGACATTAGCAACGTATGTCTTCACATATTGTTATTGTCCCCATATGTTCTAAAGGATGTTCATCATTGACCTATCATCCAAGTAGACTGCTCATCATCAGAAACGAGGATGTGACCAATTGAATGTTATCTGATTTTAATTTTCAAATAATTAACATCCACCGGTTTTATTACCCGACTACGCAAGGCCAAAGGTGGGTTGTGATTTCAACGGGCTATGTATGTATTTCTACCGGACTGTAATAAATGAGAAGGGGCACTGTAGTGTATGTGTCAGTGAGTTATTCATTCACTCGTTCACTGTGAATGGGTGAGGTGTTACTAAGTTATTCATTCACTCGTTCATCAATCAATCAATCGCTTGCCATTACGGACTCACACATAACAATTACAACAGACCATTCACAATTTCACGCGCACAAACACATTCTGTGTCATAACCATGTAATACATATGCCCATTTGGGCTTATAATTTGACAGAGGGGGACGTTCGCGTATGGTTACTCCTGCTGTGAACCGTATGGCTTAAAGAAATATCATACATATCCTTGACCCTACAGCGAGTCCTTACTCCATGCCATGATTTTTCGCATCAAGTTTGACATGTCCGAATTTATAAATACAACTTAGTGTGTTTTCTATGCGCATGTAATCTATATAATAGTAGGCGATTATTTGTGTTTAAAATAAATGCTAGGTATGTTTAGAAACATTCAAGAACTTAAAAAGAAGATCACCTATAATTATGACAATTGCTCATCATTACAACATAAAAACTGTATTTTGTATTCAAACGTTTCTAGAAAACTAAACATATTTAATTCACAAATTCAACCTTTATTATTCCCAATATTATTTGTGGTCGGTTACTAGTTAAACCGGTTTTACCTGAATTTCAGTTTTTACACGGAGCGACTGGCATCGGACCTCCGCAACTCTAAGGGAGAACTGAAATTCGAAAGTTGTCAGTGTATTTGAGGGCACTGACTTTCCAATAAAGATTGCTATAGATGTTCATGAAATATATCAGAAGAAAACTGGAGGAGAGGGAAATACAATAAAATATTTCGGACATCTAACACACAACATCATCTAGTCCCGAACTAAGCAGAGCTTGTATTTTGGGTACTAGACAACTGAAATGAATACATAAGCATACTTTCTTTTGTAAATACATACATATTATATATAGAAAACACCCAAATTCCGAAACAAATATTTGCGGATAACACAAACATTTGGTCCGACCCGTTCATCGAACACGAGACATCAAGCACAGCAGTCCTATACGCTATCACTGCGCCACCGAGGCAGGCAAATATAATAAGACAGCTTCTCTTCATAGCAAAAGCAAGAGACATAATATAGCAGATACCATTTTAAAAACAGGGAGACATCATTTAAATGAGTGGCACTTCAAAACTGCGCTCTTTTTAACCGACTTCAAAAAAAGGAGGAGGTTCTCAATTCGTCGGATTTTTTTATGTATGTTCAGCGATAATTTCGTCGTTTATGAACCGATTTCAAAAAATATTTTTGCATTGGAATGGGCGTAGCTTACAAGTGGTCATATCATCACCATATCGGGCTCTGATGATGGGATCCCAAGGAATTCGAGGGAATCCCTCAAATATCATAGGCACAATTTACGCGTCACGCGATTTGGGTACTCGGAATAGTTTTTATTTGAAGTCGGTTTCTTCATGTTAAAATTATAAACAAACTTTTTGCCTCGCACAACTTTTTTGTGCAACAAACTGTCACCTAAATATCTCAGGACCGAAACGATCTTCAAGTTTTTGAGAAAATAGCGTAAACCCAATTTAAAAGCCGGCAAATCTTGATCTGAATTGCTCGTGCCTATAGTCGGTACATAGTAAAACTAATGGGCAACAGAAGACCGAATTCTCAATGATGCAGACATCTCAGTAGGCCGCCATGGTGTAGGTGACCACGTTACATTGTATACATTTACAAGCAAGATGGTGACCACAACTTTTGAATTCCTTTTTTCCTTGATTTAATTTTTCTGACAACTCCCGCATTAGGAATATAAATCCTGTCACGCGGGGGACTTTATAAGCATACAAGAAATCCTGTGTCGCGGTTGACTTTACAAACACACAAAAAAACGGACACAAAGAACACCCAAACACAGAACAACAATTTGAGAATCACAAAGAGTGTTTTCCCACGTGGGATTTCAACCCACGACACTTGGCAAAGTAGAAAGCGGCGGGACGACAGCTTAAACCACCGTGCAGTCAGGTGAATCCAACTCATGCTTTCTACCAGGCGGAGTGGAGTCATTTCAAGAGGTTTAATTATAGAAAAAAAATAGGTCTGTCTGTAATTATATTTGTCTTTACCTATAAGTATTATATAGATGGATGTGTCTGACTGTATGTATAAACACTTCTATACAAATATATTAACTTGGAGTATCCGTATGTAATTTCAAGGAAAGCTAAAAAAGGATAGAGAATATGAATGTAACTGCAGTGCGACAAGGATGTGGCGGCTCCGGGCTCTATAGGCAGACTAGCATGCGTGCTGCCGTCATCGGCCGTTATCCGTTGCCTTGACAACACAGTCATTCTAGATTCTTCTTCCTGGCTTTTCTTGCATAAGTTGATAAAAAATGTTATGCAATAGCTTTACCGCGGCAGTCCCCGAGTGCCACACGACTTTTTTTTTTAAATACCTATTAAGTTATACATATACGGTACTTACATCCATAAAGCAATTTTTGAATGTCTGTCTGTTTGTTCCGGGTAATCTTTAGTCCGGCTGGTCCGATTTTTTCTGGACTTTCACGTTGACACTCGTTGTGTCATCGAATGGCTGATGGCAAAAGGAGTCACTTAGACTAATTGTTTTAAACTAACTTCGCTCCGCGGCGTTTCTTGCAATTTACAAAACTACGGGACTCAGCTAGCAAGTACTAATATCTAAACACAAGTCATCTTCCTAGCCTTTTCCCAAGTTTATTTGTGGTCGGCTAGTAGTTCAACCGGTTTTACCTGAATTTAAGTTTTTCCACGGAGCGACTGGCATCAGACCTCCGCAACCCTAAGGGAGAACTGAAATTCGAAGATTGAACTAGTTATTTATTAGTATATTTGAGGGCACTAACTTCCCAATAACGATTGTCATAGATGTTCATGACAACCGGGACCGACGGCTTTACGTGTTCTCCGAGGCACGGGCGTAAATCACCGCCAAACTTCCAATCTCCAGAATTAGGAATTTCTTTAGAAAAACACTTTGGCCCGACCCGGGATTTGAACCAAAATATCTAAATACAAGTCTTGTACTATAATTCCGAGATCATCACAATATTGACTTTATATAGCATTGGCCATTCATTGTCGTACAATTATCAAGTGTTTGTTAAATGATGGGGTTCTGCATCTATTGATATTGTATATATTTTGTTTGTTCAACACTAAAAGCTATTTAGACCCTTGTTATATGTATGTGTCTATTTTTAATGTTGCGATTTCGACCATCTATCGAAGGAATAATGAACCACGGAATATAATATACGAAGTAAATACTAATCCTGAATCGCGATAGAGAAATTCTCGCACCGATTAACATATATACAACATCCCAATATCAACCGTGGGACAGTGCCCGCCAGGCATGATCACCTCGCCTGTTAGGAGGATGCCAGTGTGGCATTCAAAGGTTAATAAATCCTAGTCTAAATATTAAATAGATATTTGAATGTATTAAATGTAAAGTATCATACAATTTGTCAGAATGTCTGTGTATATTATAGAGAAATGTTTAGTTTTAAGAATTAATATTACGCAACCAAAACACCAAATTTAATTAATAATTACTATAACGTATACCTACATTAGTTTAATATTTATAAAATAAAAATCTGTGGATGATGTTAGATGTTATATTTAGATAATAATTAATTATACAATATTTCGATACGGTTACTGTCAGCATTACCCGGTGAAACTGTACATAAATTACTTTGACCGGCTAATGTTGTTTATCTAAGTGGATATTATTAAACTAATTGTTCTTGTACGTGTATCGATGGTATGATCGCCAACATTAGCGTTGGTTATTTTGTAAAACAACAAACTATATCTCTGTCTTATAATTAAAATAGGGAGAGAGATCGATAAAGAAAGTTGTATCACATTATGCCTTGATCACATGTACCGAGCAAACGGGCGAGACAGTGCTCTCGGCCGAGTATTCGGTGCGTATAAACATAGCGCCGAGCGCTCGCTACTTGTATACGAGCACCGAGTACTCGGCCGAGAGCATTGTCTCGCCCATTTGCTCGGTACGTGTGATCAAGGCATTAGTATCATTTGAATTGATGGAAAAATTAAGGTTAATTGTTCATTTGGGTTTATGTTTAATAATATTGTAATGTGAGTCATTGTTTGTGTACCTATATTGTGCAGGACATAACTTCGATATGAAAATTATTAAAAGATTGTGACCTTTAGGAACTACACTTAATAAAATCCTTTGTAAATATTGGTTCACTGGCCATAATTTATATTAACAAATATTAAGTTCACCACACAAGAGTTTCGTTATGGCTAAGATTAACTATTTTCAGTCAATTTATCATGTTTGAAAAATAAATACATATTACATTGACCGGTGAAATCGTGCGGTTATTATTAATACTGCCTTACAGCTCTAGTTCATTGAATACAAAAAAGAAAAAATACAATATGATACAAATTTTTGACTTCTTGTATTATATTTTGACACGTGTTCGATTAAATATGCGAATTGTAATACTAAATGTATTGTTGTAGTTATGAGTGTCGATTAAATTATTATCGCCACCAGTAGTCCACAGCTGGATGTAGGCCTCTCCTTACAATTGTGGTTTTTGCCTACTATACCACACAGGCGGCATAGAGTTGGTTTAAAGTTTTGCTCCCTAAGTCCCTAAGTAAAACAACATTGATTTGAGACAGCACGTTTGGCATGTATTTTTCAAAATAAGCTAAAAATACATATGGTACACAACTAAAATATATAGGTCAATGGTAAAATAAACCAATAGTCAGAGTTATATATTATTTTGTTACTTATTTAAAAAAAAAACTATATTTTTTGCACTTCTTGCATTTTTTAAGTCACCGTGCCTCTCTCTTCATACTTCACGCTAGCCAACTCTACTACCTAGCTAATTTTAGCAGTATCGGTTTGACCTGGGCGGTCACACCCGGAAACCAATCTATAATAATATGTGTGTGGGACTCCCGAGCAACCGGTCTAACCACCCTCCCTACCCCGCAGCGGTCTTACCTCGGCAGTCGGGAGGAACAACAAGATCGCGTCAGCGGCTTCTGGTGGACCCCCTGCCGTACTCTACGACGGTTTCATACCTAGGTAATCTTTAAACAACAATTTGTACATTTTGTGTTCTAAACAAGTAAAGAGTACTAAGTTTTAAATAAATAAAAACTATGATGTTTCAAACGTTCCCTGTCGTAAACCCGCGAGTTTGCGAAGCTGTAATAATAATATTATGTAGAAGTTATGTTAAAACTCTTTGAATAACGGAACAATGGCTCAATAAACATTTGTGGAGATATTAAACATAGGTATAAACATAGTAGCGATACGTTTAGTTGACACTCATAGCTATGAACACTGGTGTCGATGTATCTACTGTATAATGTAATATATAAAGTATATGTAACTAATATAGTCACGACTGTGTACAAATATAATAATAAAATAATAATAATAATAAATATTTCGGTCATCTCACACACAACGTCATCTAGTCCCAAACTTAACAGAGCTTGTATTATGGGTACTAAACAACTGATACAAATACATAAACATATTTTTTTTCTAAATACGAAACAAATATTTTGACGAACCCGGGAATCGTACCCGAGACCTTGTTGGTCTAGTGGTTAGCGTATGCGGTTACTGATCAAAAGATCAGCAGCCGCATACGCTAACCACTAGACCAACAAGGCAGGCAATATTCATAGTTTTTAATGACTTCAAGTTTTTTTTAGTTTAGAATAGGAAATTATTGAATGCCTTTATTTAAAGTATCACTACATATTATACAACAAAGTCCTGTGTTGCATATGTCTGTCTGGTCACGATAAACTTAAAAACTACTGCACCGATTTTCATGCTGTTTTCAACAACGGATAGATTGATTCTCAAGTAAGGTTTTACTATATAATATTGTCAAGTTTAAAATGTTTTTTTTAAATACCTATGTCTACCCGTGCAAAGCCGGGGCGGGCCGTTAGTCTAATATATAAAATTCTCATGTCGCGGTGTTTGTTATCAAAGTCCTCCGAAACGGCTTGACTGATTTGTATGAAATTTTGTGTGCTTATCGGATAGGTCTGAGAATCGGCCAACATCTATATTTCATCTAAAAATCCACTATTTATTTTTTAAAATGTTTTTCTGAGGATAACATGTGAATTAATTAGTTATTTTAATGTTTTTTAACCGACTTAAAAAAAAGGAGGAGGTTCTCAATTCGTCGGAATCTTTTTTCTTTTTTTTATGTACCTATGTTCAGCGATAATTTCGTCGTTAATGAACCGATTTCAAAAAATATTTTTTGCATTGGAATAGGCGTAGCTTAAAGGTGGTCCCATTGTCACCATATCGGGATCTGATGATGGGATACCAAGGAAATCGAGGGAGCTCCTCAAATATCATAGGCATAATTGTCGCGATTTGGGTACTCGGAATAGTTTTTCTTTGAAGTCGGTTTCTTTTTGTTAAAATTTTACTTTGAACTATTATCGACTTTGTACATATTCGTGACTTCAATAATAATAATAAATGTTAAAATGGGTATGTGTGTGTGGGTGTATATCTTAATGTGGTTTCTATTCCTTTGTATATCTGTATGTGTAATAAATATATTAAATATACAAAAAAATAACTGTGCAGTTTTAATTTATTTTATATATTCAAGCCTTCCGTGTGGTGACGTATTATGAATACAAAGTGTCACCACTCCTATTCATTCCATGGGTGTCGTAAGAGGCGACTAAAGGAACAAAATAAGCAGCTAACATCAATGCAAAGAGAAGGAAAACTTGAAACCAACCCTTTACCAACCCGTCTGGCCAGCGTGGTATAGTAGGCCAAAACCTCCTTTCTAAGGAGAGGCCTATGCCCTGCAGTTTACTGTTAAAAGCTGTTCATGATTATGATGATGATGAATTCTAGCCTACCAAAGTGACTTTACTCTGTCTGATGGAAAACATGAGTAGAATCCAAAAGAATGGGTCTATCCAACGATCCTAATCTATACAAATAAATAAAATTGGAGTGTCTGTTTGTAATATTAAAATAACCGCTTTTTACTAAATGTATATGTATGTATACACGGTACATATGACAAAACATTTTTTTTTCCAAATTTTGTCTTTCTGTTTGTTTCGGGGTTATCTCTGGAACGGCTCGACCGATTTCGACGGGACTTTCACTGTCTGATAGCTGATGATATAAGGAGTAACTTAGACTACTCTACTTTTTTTTGACTAACTTCGCCCCGCAGCGATGCCCGCGGTTACATAAACAAACGCGGGTAACGAGGAAGGTAGTCCTTATTGTCAGTGCACATAATGCAGCATGGTGACGGTGACCTATACTATGGCGGCTTAGGGAGTTGCTTCTGCATCATCCGGCCTCTGGTCTCTCATCACCAATGAAACATGACATCACATTAAATCTGCCACTTTAGTTTGCTTTCCCTGTGAGGGTTAGTTCTGCTTCAGTCCAGCCCGCTTGTGCGTGCTGACTTCAGCGTTTCTCTACTACCTTTTATAACGTATTTCCTACCCATTATGATCCCGGGTCCTTTAAGAGGGGTGTGAAAAAGTATCTTACGAAGCCGCCATAGTTTGGGTCAGCATCACCATATTTCTTGCCATGCCATTCCATGGTATGGACCACAATGCGGCATTGCTTACAAGGAGGATGGTTTCTCCTCCTCTTGGATTCTACTCATGCTTACCATCAGGTAGGGTGTAGTCACTTTGAGAGGCGTCAAATAAAAAAAAACCTAGCTTTAGTAAGTTGCCGACTGCCTTGTTGGTCTAGTGGTTTGCTTATGCGACTGCTGATCAAGAGATCTCGGCTTCGATTCAATGGTCAGACCAAATATTTGTGTGATCCGCAAATATTTGTTCCGGATTTTGGGTGTCCTAATATGTTTGTATTTACAAAAAAAAAAAAGTTTAAATATTTATATCAGTTGTTTAGTACCCATAATACAAGCTCTGCTTAGTTTGGGGCCAGATGACGTCGTGTGTAAGATGTCCAAAATATTTATTTAAATATCAGACATGTCGTCTATAACTTGTGCGATCCCTAATCACATAACTACATTGCAGTCACGAGTTCTGATACAATATTGACTCGTGAACGAAGAATTCCTCACGTCGTTAATGGTCTCGTCTGTGACATGTCACACAACGAACTGTCAATAAGGAAAACTAGCTTCTCCTAACATTAAGATTAAGACGCATCTGATTAATATATTAACACGCTATGCTTCTATACTTCACTGGCTTTAGAAATTATAATAATGTATACAAATATTTAAAATTGGAGTGTCTGTCATCATCTGCCCTTATCCCAATTTTATTTGGGGTCGGCGCAGTATGTTTTATCCTTCCATTCTTCTCTAACACTCGTCATTTCACTGTTAACTCCCTTCCTATTCATATCTTCTTTCACACAATCCGTCCACCTTTTCTTTGGTCTACCTCTTGCCATGTAACCTTCAATTTCCTTACCCAACATTTTCTTTGCCACATTTTCCTCATCCCTCCGCATAACATGTCCATACCAAGATAACCTATTACTTCTTAACTTTTCATCCAGTGGAGCTACTTTCAGACTTCCTCGTATGTATTCATTTCTGACCTTGTCCATCCGAGTTACACCACACATCCATCTTAGCATTCGCATTTCAGCAACGTTCAGGCGTCTCTCATTCGCTTTCTTAATGGGCCACTTTCAGAACCATACAGGACGGCAGGTCTGATGATAGTTTTTTAGACCTGTCCTTTAAGTTTTAAGGGGAAATATGTATGTAATATTAAATTATCAATTTTTTACTATAGGGTAGTTACATCAAAAAACCAATTTCTAAATTTAGTTCTGTCTATAGGCATGTCTGTTTGTAGAAGGGCCTAACCGATTTTGACGGGACTTTCACTGAAGACACAAGGAATCATCCTCCTAGCCATTATTCCCAAGTTTATTTGTGGTCGGCTACTAGTTCAACCGGTTTTACCTGAATATCTGTTTTTCCACGGAGCGACTGGCATCGGACCTTCGCAACCC
Organism: Phragmatobia fuliginosa; assembly: GCA_932526445.1. Lineage (NCBI taxonomy): Eukaryota > Metazoa > Arthropoda > Insecta > Lepidoptera > Erebidae > Phragmatobia > Phragmatobia fuliginosa. The sequence goes on along the minus strand of OW052083.1, from coordinate 285,724 downwards.
TAAGGGAGAACTAAAATTCGGAAATTGAACTAGTTGTCGGTATATTTGAGGGCACTGACTTCAGACTGACATAGATATTCATGACAACCGGGACCGACGGATTTACGTGCTCTCCGAGGCACAGGCGTGAATCACCGCCAAACTTCCAAACTCCGGCTCTTAGGAATTTCCTAAGGGATTTGAACCCGAGACCTCTTGATTAGCAGTGCATACGCTAACCACTGGACCAACGTGGCAGTGAAGACACAAGGAATAACTTAGGCTATTTTGTTCTGACTAGCTTCGCTCCTCGGCGTTACTCGAGATTTACAACGATAACCGCGACAGGTCCGTGTGGTGACGGATTAAGAATATAGAGTGTCTCCACCCTTAATCATCCCGCGGGTGTCGTAAAAGGCGACTAAGGGATAAACTACGCAAGACAATATGCAATGAGAAGGAAAACTTGAAACCAACCCTATACCAACCAGTCTGGCCAGCGTGGTATAGTAGGCCAATACCTCCTTGCTAAGGAGAGGCCTATGTCCAGCAGTGGACTGTTAAAGGCTGCTGATGATGATGATGATGAACCGCTACAGCTAGTATTTAATCATTATCGTGTCGCCTTGTGGCTCACAATATACTTGGACACTATCCAAACGTTTTTCCTATTTTTTGTTAAATGTGTGGTTGTCGAGATAGTACTGTTAACATCATAATGAAAAATGATCTAAGTAATAGTAAAAACGGAATTTAAATCCTTTGTGTGCTCTACGAGAACTAATGATCTTAATGAGATACAATAGCTTGATTTCTAGCCAAAGCTGACATATTCTCTAACCGCTAGACGGCCTTCAAATAACGGACAATGATAATTTAAAAGCTATTGCACTTTAAAGTTATTTTCTCTACATAGATTTACAAATAAATAAAATTAAATTGTCTATATTCCTGCGTCATATATGTGGTTAAATAAGTTCGCTATAGTCTATTTGTAAATTAATAGCTAATAATGAAATCCAATTGAAAATATACTTTTTTCAAATTTTTGTCTGTTTGTCACGTCCAATCTCTTAAACGACTGGACTGATTATGAAGCGAATTTATGCTATCTTAGACTAGCTTCGCCCAGCAGCGTTACCCGTGGTTATTGTTGTAAAAATTAAATAAATAAATAAATATATTTCGGACATCTTACTCACAACGTCATTTAGTCCTAAACTTAGCAGAGCTTGTATTATGGGTACTAAACAACTTATATAAATACATAAACATACATTTAGTTTTGTATATACATAAACACCCAAACTCCGAAACAAATATTTGTGAATCACACAAATTGTTTCGACCAGGGAATCGAACCCGAGATCTCTTAATCAGCAGCCGTATACTCTAACCACTAGATCAACAAGGTAGTCAAAACAATAACCGCAGGACTGAGGTAGTTCAAATTTACTTTTGTGGTGGTTATTGACCCCACCAGCTGAACCTGGGGTCACAGGTTCAAAGTATTCACGAGTGGCTTAGTCCGTATAACTACAAATAACATAATAATATTGCGAAAAACTGCAATTAAGAACCATGACTGCCTTGTTGGTCTAGTGTTGTTGTTAGCGTAGGTATATGCGCCTGCTGATCAAGAGGATCAGGATCGACCAAATGTTTGTACGATCTGAAAATATTTGTTTCGAATGTATTTAAAAAAAATATCATCATCATCATCATCAACAGCCTTTAACAGTCCACTGTTGGACATAGGCCTCTCCTTAGAAAGGAGGTTTTGGCCTACTATATCACGCTGGCCAGACGGGTTGGTATAGGGTTGGTTTCAAGTCATCGGAGGGGATCTCTCGCTGCCGGCCGTCGTTCGTTCCATGGTCGGCAGCGAGAGCGCATTCACCGCGGTCGCAACCTTCTGCGAGGACGTAATCACGCAGAAGGAGGCGGCGGAGAAGGCCCGAGAGGACGACATCCAATCGGACCAGATTCGCCGCCGGCGACTCGGGCGGCGGAGGCGCGAACATCTGCGCCTCATGCCGCCTTGAGTGTGGCCGCGGGTGGACGGGACGGGTTTTCCCTCCATCCGCACTATGTGGCCAGCCGCGAGGGGGCGGCGTCGGTGTGTGCCGGACGCCGCCTAAGAGAGGATCGTCATACAGAGACGGTGCCCGCATCAGGAGCGGGCAGGCGCTGGAGAAGTTCAGAAGGAGATCCCACCCTGGACTTCTCCTACTCCTAAACGGAGAAGCGCGGAGAGGGCACACTGTGTGTTTTTTAGTCGGTTCAAGTCCGACACACCACCCCACCTTAACCCCCTGTGGGGTGACGGTCCATGATGATTTTTCACACACTAAAAAAAAAAAAAAAAAAAAAAAAAAAAAAAAAAAAAAAAAAGGGTTGGTTTCAAGTTTTCCTTCTCTTTGCATTGATGTTGTCTTGCGTAGTTTATCCCTTAGTCGCCTTTTACGACACCCGCGGCATGAATAGGAGTGGTGACACTCTGTGTTCTTTATCCGTCACCACACGGACACTCCGATTTTATTTATTTGTGTAGAGATGAAGACCCTATATTGAGGTTGTGGCTAAATTTAAATTAACGTGTCATCAAACATTTAATAATGACACGTTAATGTACCTACGTATGTTTGTTGACGCATTTATGGTTTTCTCAGAAACAGGTCGACGAGTGACGTATTTCACAAACACACAAATAATTACTTACACATATATAGTTAGAGGAGAAGCGAGAATAAAACGTAAAAATTACGTAACAATGAAAATGTTGTTTTTTTTTACACGCTTTATATTAGCTTCTTATTTTGCAATATGGAAGCTACTACTAACACAAACACTAAACTGTAAATTTAATGGTAATATGGAATAAATGGCTTTATTATTATTATTATTATATTAGCTTCACCTGTATGTTTGTTTGTATGTTTGTAAACGACTCCTTTGGGTGCGATTGACCCACTTTAAACGGCCAGATTTCGTTCAAACTTTGTAGATTTATCGAGGACCGATGACAATACACTAATTTGAAAAAAAACCAAAAAAAAAGTTAAAAAAACTAGTCTATTTTAGTCTAGAAAAAAAAATTGTTTAAAAAAACTAAACAAACACGCTTATAAACTTAAAAGTAGGGAATATTTTTATGTAACAAAGCGTGGGGTGCTTTCTGAAAGTGTTTCAATAACGTCGCCCCACGCTTTGTTACATTAGAATTATTTTCTACTTTTAATTTTAAAAGCGTATTTGTTTAGTTTTTTAAAACTATATTTTTTTTTACTTTACGGACGGACTTCATATATTTTTCTATGTTTGATACCGCAGAAGTTTCGATTGGGACCAAAAATTCGGATGAACCAAATTCAATAATTATTTTTTTAATTTGATAGCTGGTGCCTTCCATGTGCTCCTATGATTAAGAAACCAGGATCTGATGATAGGATCCTGAAGAAATCGAGGGAACTCCTCAAATATTATAGACACACCTGTCGTGATTTGGGAACTCGGTTTTTTTTTTTTGAAGTTGCTTTTTTTTGTTAAAATTGTAATAGTCTGTAGCTGAACTCAAGAAAAGCCTCTCCTTAGTAAGTAGGTCCTGGTCTACTACACCACCACAAATTACTAAAATATTACCTAACTAGTTCAAGAAACATTTAAATATTTTCATCGTCATTATTCGTATCGCGGTCCACTGCTGGACATAGGCCTCTCCCATTGCACACCACTTTGACCGATTTTAAATATTATGTACCAGTTGAATCACGCGATGTTACTCGAAGTTATTGTGGTAACGCCGCAGAACGAAGCTAATACTCCTAATGTTATCAGCTATCTGCCAGTGAAAGTCCCGTTGAAATCGGTCAAGCCGTTCCCTAGATTAGCGGGAAAAAATAGACCAACACACAATATTTTCACATTCATTTTTTTTTTATATAACTACCGTATATCGTAGAGGAACAGGTATCGTTTCCCTTCAACACAAAGGGAGGATCCTCCGACCAGGTGAGGTGATCATCTAGCAGGCAAAGGTCCAACGGTTATTATTGGGCAGTTGTGTACATGCTAATCGTCACGAGAATTTCTATAACGCGATTCAGGATTAGTAGTTACTTCGTAACTCCGTGGTTCAATGTTTAGTCGGTAGATGGCGCTGTTCTTCACTTGCCCTGTAAGTGGAAGTCACCACACTTTTATATGCGTTCAGATAAAAATTGCTCTTTTGATATTACAAAGAAACACAACAATTTATTTATTTCTATATATTACATGATAATTTATCAGTGGCTACACGACAGAGCGTCTGACAATTATACAGCACAAGAACAGACAACAAAATAACATTTAATATATAATAATGACAGCGCCAATCATGGCCGTGTGTGAACATATCTTTTATAACATTCTATTGTTTATGAATATTGTTTATGGTCGCGATACAAAATGTCAAGATGATTAAATTTATGGTTTGACATTGTCTCTGACATTTATTACTTTTTTATTTTATAATTGTATGTAGTTATATCCGAATTCTGACCGGAACCGAAGGCCTGATGATGCTAAAGCATTTTAATTAGCTCAATCATTCTGCATCATTCTGTCCGCCTCCGGGGTCCAGGTCCCAAGCTAAGCAGAGCTTGTACTATGGGTACTAGACAACTGATATAAATACATAAACATACTTTTTTTTGTAAATACATTCATATTAAACATAGATAACACCCAAACTCCGAAACATATATTTGCAGATCGAACCCGAGGCCTCAAGCATTGCGGTCGCATACACTACTACCACAGAATACATAATAGTACTCATACAGAAGACTCACTCCGAAAAGTAAATTAAAGAAATCGGGACCCTAGGCGTCAAAAGATAAAGTTCAATTTAGATCGCACAGCGCCGAATCAACTACATTTATATTTACCTACCGTTGCGTCTCTTTCCATCGTGTAACTCTTACCTGTTCTGACGATGTATAGTCGACCGGTATACTCGTCCGGGCAGGCAGGCGGCCGACTATACCTAAACTGCGGAGTGACACCCCCCTGCTACTACTGTGCAACTGAGGCAGGCCACTCATATTATCCATCAGGCAGTGTAGTTAAGCTTGTGTGGAGATCAATTCAGAATGATACACATACAATTACCGAAGCACTTTGTTGACGTGTCAAAATTACTTACATAAGCAAAGTTTCATCTTTCAAGCACTAACCGTTTAGACGTTAAGTCAAGGAAGGACGGACGGACATGACGAAACCCTTATAGGGTTCCCAGTCATTAAACACGGAACCATAAAAAACTGATGGAGTTATTGTTTTGAAATTACCATAAAAAAGTTATTGTTTTTTAAAAGAATATTGTTGGTATTTTTAGACTGTCTCGTTGGTCTAGTGGTTAGCGTATGCGACTGCTAATCAAGAGGTCTCGGGTTCAAATCCCGGGTCGGCCCAATAAAATGTTATTAGGTTTTTCTTACAGGAAATTCTTAATAACAGCCGGGAATCTGGAAGTTCGGCGGTGATTCGCGCCCGTGCCTCGGTGAGCACGTTAAACCGTCGGTCCCGGTTGTCATGAATGTCTATGGCAATCGTTATTGGGAAGTCAGTGCCCTCAAATATACTGTCAACTAGTTTAATCTTCGAATTTCAGTTCTCCCTTAGGGTTACGGCGGTCCGATACCAGTTGCTCCGTAGAAAAACTGAAATTCAGGTAAAACCGTTTGAACTAGTGGCCGACAACACATAAACTTGGGATTAAAGGCTAGGAAGACGATTGATGGTATTTAATTGGAAGTTATAATCGTTTTCATATAAACATGTTAATTAATTTGTCAAATAAATGGCGTTTGTCACATGTTACATACATCACCTTACGTCACGTTACCGACATGAGAAATAATTATTTATGGTAATGAGTAAGTGATGATCACGTGTTTATTTTTAGGGATCCGTAGTGAAAATAGCTCTGTTTGCACCAACTACACTTAAAACATCACCTTGTTACGAGCCCCTTGACGTAAGTAGCCCTAAATTTTAAAAGCATTGTCCACTAAAGATTGGTGGACAAAGAAAATACTACTAAACCCCCTTAAAATTATGTGATGGGGGGTGGGGGTTTGATCAAAGTGGTGTGCAATGGGAATAGGCCTATGTCCAGCAGTGGACTGCGATGGGCTGATGATGATGATGATAGAGTGATGAAAACGGCTTTTATAGTTTTGAGAAGTCGTCTGTTCACTGTTCAGCAACGAAACTGTTAGTACAAGAAAGTTGTAATTTTACAAGTGAGTGTCCTTGGAAGACTTATAGTTCCTGGAGCCCTTCTTAACCTGTAAAAAAGGGCTCCATAGTCAAAATAGTAGGCGGATTTAAAATCGTCTTTTTGTTTTTATTTTTATTATAGAGGGCAAACGAGCAGATGGATCACTTGATGGCAGGTGATTACCGCCGCCCATGGACACCCGAAACACCAGAGGAGTCACAGGTGCGTTGCCGGCCTTTAAGATGGGAGTACGCTCTTTTTTTGAAGGTTTTTAGGTCGAATCGGTCCGGAAACACCGCAGGCGACAGTTCAGTCCACAATTTATATGTGCGAGGTAGGAAATTTCGGGAAAAACGCACTGTTGTGGCCTGTTAACCATCTAAGTGATGGGGATGGAAATGCTGTCGCGTGGGATGATGACGGAAAGAAGCGGCAGGGATTAATTCGCACAATTCCTCAGAGCACACTCCGTGGTATAAGCAATACAAGATGCAGAGTGATGCTACATCTCTACGCAGAGGGAGAAGCTGGTACTGGGGTGCCCCGGCCCAAAGATGAGAACAGTATTCCACGTGCGGACGAACCTGCGCCTTGTAAAGTAGAAGGCGGTGCGCCGGAGAGAAATACCGTATCTATCTATTGAGCACACCAAGCTTCTTTGAAGCTAATTTGGCCGTACCCTCCAAATGGCCACGGAACTGGACTTCGCTCGATATGCCGATACCAAGAATTCCGATATTGGTGGAGGCCGTTAGGGGAGTGCTCTCTAAAAGTGTTCAATAGATAATTATTTTTTTAATTTATTATTTCATTGTTTATTATTATTGAGTAAGTCAGTAAAACATGTATATTTGCTGTCGCGGGCTTTTTTTTAGAATTTTTAAGGGGGAAAATATCTGCCATAGATGATTTTTGAAACTTTAGCTGTTGGTTTAGGTGCACGCAATAGAAACTCAAAAGGAATAATTAATCTACGTTTCTACAACATTGTTTATAGTTACCACTCCTTTTAGTCTATCGTCATGATATATGCTCATTGATGAAGAACCACCTCAAAAGGCAGCCAATGTGTGGATCGCTATGCTGTATCATTGCATTGTCTACACTCGCAATAAGTGGGGTGACTCCCACTCTCGTGTTCTGCTCATGCTTTCCATCAGGCAGTGTGGAGATGCACATTCACGACTCGACCATATACTCAACATCCTATTTAATGTTAAGCCGTAGAAACATAAAGCCTTCTTAAAAAGCAACTACGGAACCATATACTGCTCGTGGCCAGACTCGCACTTGGTCCGGTTTTTTATACGTTTAAACACAAACATTACAATACAGGAAGCTTTAAGCGAAAAGAGACTATGTTATTAAATTGTGTAAATTTAAACCTGCCAAAGTGACTCTACTCTGCCTGATGGTAAGCATGAGTAGAATGGAAAGAAACATGGTGACCCACACTGTGGCGACCTAGTCAGTTCCAGCTTCTACATGATTGGGCCTCCGGTCTCACACTTACAAACGAAACACGAATTTATCTAGGTCTTCTGTGTTAGGTTCTCTTGTCTTCTAATTATTTTACCAGTTAAAAAGCAGTACCAAACGTTTGTAAGATCTGCAAATTATTCTGCAAATATTGATAGCCCCGAAGCCACCGAGTTCCTCGAGTCTTTGCATCTGCGAAGAGATATCGCTACTATAGCAGTCCTCTATGGCTTTTACCACGGGGAGTGTTCTGATGAGCTCTTCCAACTGATCCCACCTTCTCCCTTCCTTTACAGGAACACACGTGCTGGCCTTGAAAGTCACCGCTTTAGAGTGGTAGAAATACGCACTAGAACTAAACGGTTTGGCTCTTCTTTCCTGTGCCGAGCGGTTAAAAACTGGAACTGTTTCCTTCCCATTATGATCCCAGGTCCTTTAAGAGGGGTGTGAAAAAGCATCTCACAAAGCCGCTATACTTTGGGTCAGCATCGCCATACTTCCTGCATCGCAGGCAGTCCGGTGGGCCCCACTCTTGGATTCTATTCATGCTTACCATCAGGCAGAGAGGAGTCACATTGATAGGCATAAAAAAAAAAAAAAAAAGTTTCAATGTGAGGATGTGTTCATTGCGAGATCGAGGGTTGAATGGAAGTGATTTCTGATTGACCATTGATGAGAAGAATTGCTCTTCTGCAGAATAGGCTTACGTGTGACGGAACGCCGTAAGACTATGGTGGGTCTGTCTCTGTCAAAGCATAAGCACATATGGGCATATGCATTACACTGTTAGGCGCTCATAGAAGCCTGGCCTTAGGTAATTGGAGATCACGGAGTGTGAGTAATGACGGCGCGGACGGACCTAAATCGCTGACCGATTGTTCTCTGATATGATGTGAGCGTTTCCGTGATTCGGAAATCACGAACAGTTGGTCCCGGTTGTTATCATAAGATAGCAGTTGTGAACTTTAGTTGGAGGCCTTCGTAAGTCTTAAAATATCCAACGGTAAGATTACGTAGCCACAACGTGTCTTGACAGTCCCCGACCCGACCTCGGCCAGCGTGGGGACGAATGACGTTGACCCTCTCTTGAGAGGTGACTCAAGCCCAGCAGTGGGACATTACCAATGGGTTCTTGATATATACACTACTAGCTTTCGCCCGTGTATCTCGATTATTGCAGTAAAGAGTAGCCTATGTGTTATTCTGTATACATATAAGCTGTATTACTATAAAGTGACTTTGACTGCACGGTCGGCCTAGTGGCTTAAGCGGTCGCCACGCCGCTTCCTACTGCGCCAAATGTCGTGGGTTCAAATCCCACGTAGGATAACACTTTGTGTGATTCACAATTTATTGTTCTGAGTCTGGGTGTTTTTTGAGTCCTTTTCATGTATGTTTGTAACTTATTTTTGTAAGACAGGAATTTATATTCAGGAGTTGTATTTTTAAAAAAAAGAAGTTTAATCCAAACCTGTTCAGTAGTTTTTGCGTGAAAAAGCAACAAACAAACATAGATACATACTCACAAACTTTCGCGTTTATAATATTATTAGGATTAGGACACAGAATGTGTTTATGTGTGTGTGAAATTGTGTTTTTTTGTTTTAATTGTTATGTGTGAGTTCTTGTGCCATGCGCTTGTTTCTGTATGTGTGAAGATACAACAACCAAGTGCCGTGCAATGGGAGAGGTCTATGTCCAGCAGTGGACTGCGATAGGCTGATGATGATGATGATGATGATGTGTGCAGATTTCTTCGCGCAAAATTGAGTCTATTTCGTATCCTGAGAAGATGGTATGTCTACTGGCCTCCGTATCGCGTGTCTATGTTGCTTTTTAGGCTTCCGAAGTTTATAACTCGGAACCCTTATAGATTCGTCATGTCCGTCTGTCCGTCCGTCCGTCCTCGACTTACCGTCCAAACGGTAGAAAGATGAATTTTTGTAAGAATAAGTGTTGTACTTACGTCGTCAAAGTGCTACAATAAAATATGAAAAATATTTTTTTTGGGGTACCTCCCCTACACGTAAAGTGGGGATGAATTTGTTCTCGCGGCTACCCTATCGTGTGGGGTATCATTACATAGGTCTTTTAAAAACAATAAAGGTTGTATAAGACGATTTTTTGATTTAGGTATCTGTTTGCGAGAAATTAGACTTTAAAGGGCACTTTTTTGTAGAAACAGGACGTCCCCCCCACTCTAAAAGCTAAACCGCTGGCTCAAAAAATCTGGAAAAATTCGTGATGATAGTCCATAAAATGAACTTTAAAGGAAAACTATAACGGGTTAGATGACTTTGTTAGTTCAGGAGTTATAGAGGCTTAACTTGTACAATGCGCTTACTTGGAAAACGTCATACAAAATTAACGCATTAATACGTAAACATAACAATTATCTATTGGATACGGTTTTAAATCCACGTATTATTATGGGTGACTGAGGAACCCTTTCCTGTGCCAGGCCTGGCCACGCACTTGGCCGATTTTTACTTGCGAGATATCACTTCATTGTGAGCCCCGGAAGGTGATGACTGTTGAATGGTAATTTCAGATGATACATCCTCTTTGGATGTCAACTCTGGTCTGTTTGGTTTATGTATTGTTTGAATTACTTTAAATTTGGAGGACAGTTTTATTTGTTGAGATTGAATTTTGTCATATGTAATTTTTCTTCCTAGCCTTTATTCCCAAGTTCAATCGGTTTTACATGAATATCAGTTTTTCCACAGAGCGACTGGCATCGGACCTCCGCAACCCCAAGGGAGAACTGAAATTCGAAGATTGAACTAGTTGTCAGTATATATTTTATGGCACTGACTTCCCAATAACGATTGCCATAGATGTTCATGACAACCGGGGCCGACGGCTTTACGTGCTCTCCGAGACACGAGCGTGAATCACCGCCAAACTTCCAAACTCCGGGCTGCTATTAGGAATTTCCTAAGAAAAACCTAAAAACACTTTTTGGCCCGACCCGGGATTTGAACCCGAGACCTCTTGATTAGCCGTCACATACGCTAACCACTAGACCACCGAGGCATTTGTTTTGTCATATGTATTGATTCTGTAGAAAACGCTTGAAGTATAAACATGTCTAGTTATCAGATATAAATCTGTATTTTATTTAAAGTTCACAATGATGTTAAAATAAATTCAAAATGTTCAAGTTTTAATAAATAGCTTCCTGATCAGTCCTTATGTGTCCTTTTGGTTTCAAAATGATCCCATTAGCCACATCTAACATTCAAGAATGACCCCTGGGGGTTTCCTTAAGGAAAACTAAAATACATTATTAAAAATAAAAATGTAACTACGCATTTGCCTGTCTCTAAAGTCGTGAAATATTCTAAGAAAAGTACCTAAGTTTAAAAGGACAATGCTGACGTCACAATAGTTACGTAGTTCTTGACCTGATTAATTCTTAGAAGGAGTTCGAAGAATCATATCCAATTCCCATCCATCCATGTAGGTAGTAAAGCCACGCAGATTTTATCACGAATGGGCCGGCTCAGGCGGGGCAGTATACCCTCACACAGAAGAGCATCTGATAGCATTCATGTTGTCGTATTTCGTTGGTGGAGGCTCAATGACGGAGAAGCCTCTTACTAGGCCACCATAGTGTGGGTCACCATGCTGCATTGTGTGACAATGGTGACCCATACTCTTCGATACTGCTCAACTTTCTATCAGGCAGAGTTGAGTCACTAATAGACTCATAAAAAATGAGCGCTGTAATTTTTTCTGTGTCTGTTTGACACCATCATCAGCAGCATTGCAGTACACTTCTAAACATAGGCCTCTTTTTTCCAGTCCACTCTGATGGATTTTCAGCTTGTCTCATCCAGTAATTGGGTGTAATTTATCTAAATGCCTTGTTGGTCCAGTGGTTAGCGTATGAGGCTGCTGATCAAGAAGTCTCGGGTTCGATTCTCGGATCGGACCGAATATTTGTGGGATGCACAAATATTTGTTTCGGAGTCTGAGTGTTTTCTATGTATAATATGTATTTATTTACAAAAAAAAAGTATGTTTATGTATTTATATCAGTTGTTTAGTACCCATAATACAAACTCTGCTTAGTTTGGGACTAGATGTTGTTGTGTGTAAGATGTCCAAAATATGTATTATTAATATTCTCATTATTTGAAAATATTTACATATAAATAACATTTTTAAATATAAATATAACAAGTACATTTAAAAATATAAAAAATAGTAGACCACCGACTTCGGGTACAGGTACCAAGAAACCGGTGGTTAGGGCACCAAAGACAGGAACCTCCTCACTATACGTGCCGTGTTAAGAAGGACTGCCCAGGACTCAGACCCTTGATCTAGCCATCTAACGTGAGCCTCATAAGCTGTTGGTCGAGACTCTTGGCCATCAAAAAAAATATGTTACTGTATTTACATGAGTTGTCTAGTACCCATAATACAAGAATTAATATTATTATTAATTTATGAGCATTATTTAAAATCGGTCTAGCCGTTCCAGAGATTACCCGGAACAAACAGACAGACAGACAAAAAAAATCTATTTTGAATGTAAGTACCGTAAATATTTTGATATGCATTTAATAAAAAACTGTTTATTTGCTATTACAGACAGACACTCCAATTGTTTTTATTTGTTTAAATTAATATTGTATTTTTGTATGCCTTTAGCAAAAAATCATCTTCTTCTTAGTCTTTATTATTCCCAATATTATTTGTTAGTTACTAGTTCAATCGGTTTTACCTGAATATCAGCGACAGGTATCGGACCTCCGCAACCCTAAGGGAGAACTGAAATTCATAAATTGAACTAGTTGACAGTAGATTTGAGGGCACTGACTTCCCAATAACGATTGCCATTGATGTTCATGACAACCGGGACCGATGGCGACGCGGAAATCGACGTCATATTTTCACACTCCGGGTTGCTTTTAAGAATTTCCTGTATAAAAAACCCAGCAACACTTTTGACTCGGCCTGGAATTTAAACCCGAGATCTATTGATCGAGACATCTTAACCAACGCGGCAGTGGAAAATTATTATAATAATTTGTAATTGTAAACAAGACACTTCAATATTATTTACTCGCACAGATGTATGGATTTTTCGTCTGTTAATTATTACAACTTTAAGCTATGCAATAAAAAAAAATGCGAAGTGCTTGTCAGACCATGCATAATATAGGGTTCCGCAGTCACCCATAATAGTAGGTAGATTTAAAACCATGTCCAATAAATAATGGTTATGTTTAATTATTATTTCTTCAGTTTTATACTTATTATTTATTCGTAGGTCTTATACCAAGTGTTTTAATTGAATGTATTTTACAAGTTACTTATAACCAATGAAATAATAAAAATCTGCCAAGTGCATGTCAGGCCACGCACAGTAAAGGGTTCCTCAGTCACGTGGATTTAAAATCGTATCCAATAGATAATTATTATACTCCAAGATCCCAGAGCCGCCGGACCTACGTCATTTGTACAAAGCTGAAATTTTCAGGATTATTAGTACAATGTCTTGTTAAGATGTATGCTTACCCCTAAGGCTTGAAAGCGGGGCCGTTTGTGAGATAGCGCGAAGTACAGATGGTAAAAAACCTTACTTACCTACGTTAAAGGTGCAAAGCTAGTATTTACAATTTTTAAAGAATATTATTTAAAATTAAAATTCATAACTGCCAGACACATTCCGTGGGCCATTACTTCTGCCAGACGTCTTGAATGTTGTGAAAAAATTACGTAAACAACGTTATAGTAGCAAACCTAAGTGTCTGGCAGTAATGAATTTTAATTTTAAATAATATTTTTTTAAAAAATATGTAAATACTAGCTTTGCACCTTTAACGTAGGTAGGTAAGGTTTTTTACCATCTGTACTTCGCGCTACCTCAGAAATGGCCCCGCTTTCAAGCTAATGGGTACGCATACATCTTAACAAGACATTGTACTAATAATCCTGAAAATTTCAGCTTTGCACAAATGACGTAGGTCTGGCGGCTCTGGGATCTTGCTCTAATAGGTTCACGTATTAATGTGTTAATTTTGTACGACGTTTTCCAAGTGAGCGCATTTTACAAGTTAAGTATCCATAACTCCTGAATTAATAAAGTCATCTAATCCGTTATAGTTTTCCTTGAAAGTTCATTATGTGGACCACCATCACGAATTTTTCCAGATTTTTTGATGCAGCCGTTTAGCTTGTAGAGGGGGGGGGGACGCCCTGTTTTTACAAAAAAGTGCCCTTTAAAGTGGAATTTCTCGCAAACGGATACCTGAATCAAAAAATCGTCTTAGAAACCCTGCATTGTTTTTAAAATACCTATCTAATGATACCCCACACGATGGGGTAGCCGCGAGAAAAAATTTACATCCCCACTTTACGCGTAGGGGAGGGACCCCAAATAAAACTACTTTTCAAAATTTTATTATAGCACTTTGTCGGCGTAATAACAATACATATTCATACAAAGTTTCATCTTTCTACCACTTACCGTTTCGACGGTAAGTCGAGGACGGACGGACGGACGGACGGACAGACGGACATGACGAATCTATAAGGGTTCCGAGTGATATACTTCGGAACCCTAAAAAAGATATCAAAACGCTTTAGCTATAGCATAGAACGGATGGAAAGACATGACGTATCTATAAGGGTTCCAAGTTATAAACTACGTAACCCTAAAAAGTTGTACCGTTGTACCGATGTTTGTTGCTTTACTTATTATTAAAGGCTATTCGAAGCTGTAACTTCAATAGCAGATATATTTATATCTTATTAAAGTTGCCCTTCAAACTTGAATATAATCACGTACTAGTTATAGTTTCAACAAGCTGAGTCCCGTGGAAGTTGTGGTACATTACGAGTAACGTCGTGGATGGAAGCTAGTCTAAAAAAAATTTGGGCAAATTATATAAATATTTGGGACATCTTACACACAACATCATCTAGTCCCAAACTAAGCAGAGCTTGTGTTATAGGTACTAGACAACTGATATAAATACATAAACATATTTTTTTTTGTAAATACAAACATATTATACATAGAAAAACACCCAGACTCCGAAACGAATATTTGTGGATCACACAAATATTTGGTCTGACCCGGGAATCGAACCCGAGACCTCTTGATCAGCAGCCGCATACGCTAACCACTAGACCAACGAGTCAGTCAAAATAGTCAGGTATTCCTTCTGTCATCAGCTTTCTGCCAGAGAACCTTCCGTCAAAATAGATACAGCTGCTCTAGAAATTACTCGAACAAACAGTAAGACAGACGAAGATAAAAACAGATTTTTAGGGTTCCGAAGTTTATGACTCGGAACCCTTATAGATTCGTCATGTCATTTCGTCCATCCGTCCGTCCTCGACTTACCGTCCAAACGGTAAGTGCTAGAAAGGTGAAACTTTGCATGAATATGTGTTGTAATTACTTCGACAAAGTGCTGAAATAAAATTATGAAAAATATTTTTATTTGAGGTACCTCCTCATGTAAAATCCAACATGTAAAGTGCGCATGTTTTTTTTTCTTGCGGCTACCCCATCGAAGAAATATAGAAAAATTTGTGATGGTGGTCCATAATCTTTAAACGAAAACTATAACGGATAATAAAATATAATCATAAAATTGTATCTTTTGGATACGATTTTAAATCCACGTACCATTATGGGTGACTGAGGAACCCTTTCCTGTGCGTGTTCTGACATGCACTTGGCCGTTATTTTGGTGTAAGTAACGTAAATACTTTCATATGCATTTATTAAAAAAATCTCTTAATAACATGTTCCAAACAGACAGTACAATTTTATTCATTTGTAGATAGTTTTGATTGAACTTGAGCGCGCCATTTCTGTACACAACTTAACCTTGAGCGAAATCTATGGCCCTCAGTCAACGATGCTTCAAATATCTATGGGTCTATTCGATGAATGAGATTTTAATGATGTAATTGCGTGTAAGCCGAATTCCATATATATTTATGTAATACTTGTAATTTTCCATCGGTTAAAGGTTTCCGATGTTGATAATTGATGAGATAAACAAAACTTTAAAAAAAACTGACTGTAAAAGTCTACCATGGTAGGTAGTAGAGCCACCCTGATTTCAGTATGAATAGTCCGGCTCGACAAGGACAGTACTGGGTAGTACCTGTCCGTGTGGTGACGCATTAAGATTACAGAGTGTCACCACTCCTATTCATCCCGCGGGTGTCGTAAAAGGCGACTAAGGGATAAACTACGAAAGACAACGTCCATGCAAACAGAAGTAAAACTTGAAACCAACCCTATACCAACCCGTCTGGCCAGCGTGGTATAGTAGGCCAAAACCTCCTTTCTAAGGAGAGGCCTATGTCCAGCAGTGGACTGTTAAAGGCTGTTGATGATGATGATGATGGGTAGTACCGCCCTCACGCATCATTTAGAATGATGCAGAAACATTTCACTAGGCCGCTGTAGTATGTGTCAACATGTTGCATTGACTGTACTCACAATGAGGGTGGTGATCCCCCACTCTTGGATTCTAATCATGTTTTCCAACTGGCAATCAAATCAATCAATCTATACAAATAAATAAAATTGGAGTGTCTATTTATGATATTAAAATAAACACTGTTTACTAAATGCATATGTTATGTATGTATACACGGTACATATGCCAAAATATATTTCTTTTACAATTTTTGTCTGTCTGTCTGTATGTTTGTTTTGGTATGTAATCTCTAAAACGGCTGGCCTGATTTCGACGGGACTTTCACCAGGGGGGTGTCACTCCGCAGTTTAGGTATAGTCGGCCGGCTGCCTGCCGGGTCAGACACGCCGGTCGAACAGACATCGTCAGAACAGTTCAGAGTTACACGATAGAAAGAGACGCAATTGTAGGTAAATATAATCGTAGTGATTCGGCGCTGTGCGATCTGAATTGAACTTAATCTTTTGACACCGAGGGTATCTATAACTTTAATTTACTTTTCGGAGTGAGTCTTCTGTGCTGGTACTATTATGTATTCTGTGCTTTCACTGGCAGATAGCTGATGATATAAGGAGTAACTTAGGGTACTTTGTTTAGACTAGCTTCGCCCCGCGGCGTTGCCCGTGGTTAAAACAACAAATGCGGATAACACCACGGGCCAAGTGTGAGTCGGACTCGCCCATAAAGGGTTCCATAGCAGCAAGTAACGTCATATTAAAGTTCTTGTAGTTCGTTGTAACTTTGATCGATGTTTTAATAATAGTGTATTGATTGACAGACATGGCGAATCTATAAAGGTACCGTGCCATTTGGCTATGGAACCCTAAAAATATCATACAAATATTTGGTCCGACCCGGGATTCCCGGGATCTCAAGCACATCAGCCGCAAACAAATCGAAGCCGTTAAAATTTGCGGTTTAGAAGCCTTTTAATGTATATCGGCGCGTGCGCAATGAGTTTAGATCAGTCGCATTCGGAGCTCGTACGCGTGACAACGCGGGTACGTGCCCACACACTACACACCTATATCGTATCTATACCAGTTAGACACCATACTAGGCAGTGACATTTATATTGATAGTGATATTTACTTCATATTATATATCGGGTGAGTTATATTTATATATTTTAGTATATATTTTAGTAAGACCTCGTCTGAAATTATTTTTGAGCGGATTTGTTCGTCTTCCTAACTGCACTAGCTTTGAGAAGAAAGGACGATAGAAACTAAGGGATCCTAGTTTTTTTTAAAGTCCAGACAATCTTCTTGAAATGCAAACGTTATTTAATTTGAATTATAATTAATAAGGATTGAAAATAATTTACAATCTAAATATAATCATATATCAATTTAAATTACGGGAACCTGTTTTTTCTTCCTAACTTTATTTGGGGTCGGCTCTTATTTGGCACGTCAGGAAAGAAATAATATTTCGTACTAGTCTAATCCAGTACTAGTCCCAAATAAAGCATAGCTTGTACTGATTTAGCTGATATGTACATATGTATATAGTTATTTTGTAAATACATACACACATATCAGCTGCTGATCAAGAGCTCCCGGGTTCGATTTCTGGGTCGGACCAAATGTTTGTGTGGTTCACAAATATTTGTTTCGGGGTCTGGGTAGTTTTCTATGTATTAAATGTATGTATTTACAAAAAATGTTTGATTATGTATATATATCAGTTGTTTAGTACTCATAATACAAGCTCTGCTTAGTTTGTGGCTATATGACTTTGTGTGTAAGATGTTCAAAATATTTATTATATCAAAAGACGAGTTTTTTTTAAAAAAGCATATGAAAATATATACGGTACATACATTAAAAACGCAATTCTTTACCATTTTTGTCTGCCTGTCTGTCTGTTTATCTGTCTGTTTATTCCGGGTAATCTCTGGAACAGCTGGAACGATTTCGACGGAATTTGACTATCAGAAAACTGATTCATCAACAGCCTTCAACAGTCCACTGCTGGACATAGGCCTCTCCTTAGAAAGGAGGTTTTGGCCTACTATACCACGCTGGCCAGACGGGTTGGTATAGGGTTGGTTTCAAGTTTTCCTTCTCTTTGCATTGATGTTGTCTTGCGTAGTTTATCCCTAAACTGATTACCTAAGAAGTAACTTAGACAAATTTTTATTTAATAACTTTTTCTAACTTTTGCTCCGCGATGCTAATCCCGATTTACAACAAAACCACGGGTAACACTGCGAAACTCGAGCTAGTGTATAATAAATAAATAAATAAATATTTCGGTAATCTTACACACAATATGATCTAGTCTCAAACTAAGCAGAGCTTGTATTATGAGTACTAGACAAGTGATATAAATACATAAACATACTTTTTTTTACACTCTTTATATTAGCTTCACCTGTATGTTTGTTTGTATGTTTGTAACGGACTCTTTTGGGTGTGATTTTGACCCACTTTAAACGGCCGGATTTTGTTCAAACTTTGTAGATTTATCAAGGACCGTTGACATACACTAATTTGAAAAAAAAAAAAAAATTTTTTTTTAGTCTTTCTAAAAAAAATAGTTTTAAAAACTAGACAAACACGCTTTTAAACTAATTGTAGAAAATAATTTTAATGTAAAATCTGAAAATATTTCAATAACGTCGCCCCATGCTTTTTACATTAAAATTATTTTCTAGGTTTTAGTTTAAAAGCGTGTTTGTTTAGTTTTTTAAAACTATTTTATTTGTAAATATATACATATTATACATAGAAAACACCCAGTCTCCGAAATAAATATTTGTGGATAATACAAATATTCAGTCCGACCCGGAAATCGAACCCGAGACCTCTTGATCACCATACGCTAAACACTAAACTAAGGCAGTCTGGCAAATGGATCTAGTGGACGGTGAAAGTGGGTTTTTTTGTTGTAGGTTTTTTAAAATTTTAATTTAATAAATTATTTATACCTTTTATTCTTATATTTTCTTCATTTACAACAAACAGTACATGCTAAGCGCCTTACATAAATATTTAAATATGTTTTTGGACATCTTACACACAACATTATCTAGTCCCAAACTAAGCAGAGCTTGTATTATGGATACTAGGCAACTGATTTAAATACATAAACAAACTTTTTTTTGTAAATACATACATATTATGCATAAAAAACACCCAAACTCCGAAACATATTGATGTACAACCATCATGCAAATATTTGGTCGCACCCCGGAATCGAACCTGACATTCTTAATCAGCCGCATACGCTAACCACTAGACCAACAAGGCAGTCAATATATAATTGCAAAATAAAATTAAATATTTGAAGTAGAAAACAAATAGCCCAAGTGTGAGTCGAACTCGCGCAGGAAGTGCTCCGTATCATTATTTATATATTGTTGTAAACTATTCATTGTATTCACATTTAACTGTTTTCTTAATAAAATGCCTAAAACAATGTAACCAAAAATTGTAAAATCTATGTTGGAAAAGAGTGTCCATGGAGTTTCTTGTCTGTTCTTCTCCATAGGATCTACGAATTGGAACAGACAATTAGCTTCACGACTGACTACTGACTGACTACTTGACGTTTCAAAAGTGCCGTTGTATTGGTGTATTTGAAATAAAAATGATTGATTTGATACATTTCTAGCGACTACCTGTTGGCATTATTATTGTCGAGTAAAAAACAAACAAAATCATTTTTGCCCCCTTCCCCCCGTCTCCATTGGGAATGGGGGCCGACCTTCAAATATTTATTTATTTTATTTTTAGTATTTGTTGTTATTTGTTTTTATTGAAATACATAATTTGTGAAAATTTCATCTGTCTAGCTATCGCGGTTCTTGAGATACAGATTGCTAGCAGACGGACGGGCGGAGTATTAGTTATGGGTACGGAACCCTAGAAAGGTTTATTTTAATTTTCGCTTTTTGTTAGCTTCACCTGTATGTTCGTAACTTACAATGGCCAGATTTCGTTCAAATTTTGTAGATTTATCGACCGATCACAATACACTAATTTGAAAAGACTAAAGAAAAACTAAACAAAATGTTTGAAGAAATTAGTCTTTTTCTAAAATAATAGTTTTAAAAAACTAAACAAACACGCTTTTAAACTAAAAAGTAGAAAATAATTTTAATGTAACAAAGGGTGCTTTCTGAAAATATTTCAATAACGTCGCCCCACGCTTTTCACATTAAATTTATTATTTTTATTAATAAATGTTATCTTCTATTGCCCGTAACATGTCTAGTCTAACAGACAGACAGTGGAGTCTTATTAATAGGGTCCCGCTTTATTACCTTTTAGGTACACAACCCTAATTTAGAGGAAACGAGTTTCAAAACAGTTACAAGCAATACTTAATTATAGACGCGTGTTCGTAAACAATTAGGGAACAACAAAATTACAATTATAACAACCTTCTTCATTGGCCAAGTGTTTTCACTTTGTGTTATTACATTGTATTAACCGCTAAGTAAGCGGTTTTAGCGGTTTACTAGCGTGACGCATAAATATGCTATTGGTTAAAGCAATATGTCAATGTCACTGAAATATTGATCATACAATGCGTCTTACCTAGTAACTGATTACCACTTGCAATGATAAGATTTGTAGTACAAGGCAGAGCCACGCTGTTTACCGCTGAGTCAGTTATGTAACGTTTAAAAGGACGACTTTAAAAAAACATCCCGGGATATCTGTCTTATCCATATTATTGATAACGTGGCAAATATAAATTACTGTAGTAGAGTACGGTAGTGGAGTACGGTAGTGGAGTACGGTAGTGGAGTACGGTAGTGGAGTACGGTAGTGGAGTACGGTAGTGGAGTACGGTAGTGGAGTACGGTAGTGGAGTACGGTAGTGGAGTACGGTAGTGGAGTACGGTAGTGGAGTACGGTAGTGGAGTACGGTAGTGGAGTACGGTAGTGGAGTACGGTAGTTGAGTACGGTAGTGGAGTACGGTAGTGGAGTACGGTAGCGGAGTACGATAGCGGAGTACGGTAGCGGAGTACGGTAGCGGAGTACGGTAGCGGAGTACGGTAGCGGAGTACGGTAGCGGAGTACGGTAGCGGAGTACGGTAGCGGAGTACGGTAGCGGAGTACGGTAGCGGAGTACGGTAGCGGAGTACGGTAGTGGAGTACGGTAGTAGAGTACGGTAGTAGAGTACGGTAGTAGAGCCACGGTGATTTCAGCACGGTTGTCCCGGCTCGACCAGGGCAATACTACCCTCACACAGAAGATCAAGTGAAGTGAGTGTGAGACCGAAGCCCCAATGATGCAGAAGCATCAAAGTGCAATGCAGCAAGTGCAATGTGCATGTGCATGGTCTGCATTGGCAATGAATGTGATGACCACCATTCTTGGATTCATCGTTCGACTCATGCTTTCCCGATAAGCAAAGTAATCATGTTGGCAGGCTCATTATAAGAAAAAATATCGAGCAAATGCGTGTCAGGCCACGCATAGAATAGGGTTCCGTAGTCAAATACCAAGTGATGTCCAATAGATAATTGTTAAGTTAACTTATTATTTCGTTATTTTTGTACGAAGTTTTCCAAATAAGCGTAGTTCAGAAGTTATGCCTCTATAACTCCTGAACTAACAAAGCTATCCTAAGCTAAGCAATAATACCCAGGATACAGTCAGGATGGTCGGTGGTCGGGTCCCATCGTGTAGAAGGCCTCTTCAAACCTCCTTTTTTAAGGTTCCGTAGCCAAATGGCAAAAAATGGAACCCTTATAGATTCGTCAGATTCGTCATGTCTGTCTGTCTGTCCGTCCGCATGTCGCAGCCACTTATTCCCGAAACTATAAGAATTGTACTGTTGAACTGTGTTGAAACTTAACTTGTGTTAAAACTTGGTAAGTAGATGTATTCTGTTAACCGCAGAGAGCAAGATTTTCACATAAAAATAGAAAAAAAAAACAATAAATTTTGGGGGCTCCCCATATTTGGAACTGAAATTCAAAAAAAAATTTTTCATCAAACCCATTCGTGTGGGGTAGGATACTACATCTATGGATAGGTTTTCAAAAATGATATTGAGGTTTCTAACATCATTTTTTTCTGTTAATCAATCAAATCAATAGTTTGCGCAAGAGACACTTTTAAAGTGGTAAAATGTGTCCCCCCCCTTGTAACTTCTAAAATAAAAGAGTGATAAAACTAAAAAAAAAAATTAAGATGTACATTACCATGCAAACTTCCAACGAAAATTGGTTTGAACGAGATCTAGTCAGTAGTTTTTTTTTAATACGTCATAAATCGTAAACCGCAATTTACCTTTCATTCAATCAATACACTATTATTAAAACATCGATCAAAGTTACAACGAACTACAAGAACTTTTATATGATGCTACTTGCTTCTACGGAACCCTTCATGGGCGAGTCAGACTCGCACTTGGCCCCTTTTATTATTGTTCTTTGTAACGTATACATACCTCGATATACATTTACTAAAAAACTATACATCTGATATTACAAACATTTTAATTATTTTTAATTCCGACAACCATATAATTTGTCCGTATAAAATTTAAGAGTTGCTCTCGATTTCCTTGGGATCCCATCACCAGATCCCGATATGATGACGATGGGACCACCTGTAAGCTATGACCAACCTAATGCAAAAATATTTTTTGAAAACGGTTCATAAACGACAAAGTTTTTGCTGAAGATGCATAAAAAAAAAGATTCCGACGAATTGAGAACCTCCTCCTTTTTTGAAATCGGGTAAAAACATGACCTAAATACATTTGCTTTCTTAAAACAAGGATAATTTAATAAAAAAATATTTATTAAAGCATTTTTTTTCCTGTTCCATATCTATCAAAATATTATCTAAAAATACCTAGATATCTTACACAATCAAGATTTATAGAATTGAAGGTGGCCGACAGCCGATGCTTTTGTACCTGTTATTTAATTATTTTAGAAAATCGTCGTAACAACCGGGACCGACTGCTTAACGTGACCTCCGAATTACGGAAGCGCTTATTACATTAACTTACCCACCTAAAGCCAATTAGTTTCGTTCGTTTTACGCTTTACGCTTCGTTTAATTAAGTCGATATTTGTATGACATCCATCGTCACTAAAATACGTGTGTCATTACCCCTGTCCTCCCATGGGACTATGAGGTGAATAAGAAGCAAATTATGAAGCATCCTTTGCCAACATAACTTGTACACAGAACGAGACAGCAAAGTTCCACGCACTCTCGCTCCGTATCACGGCCGTAATCATGTTACCGAACGAGATAATCCCCACTCCGATGGCCACCACGAGATCTCGTTGAGACTTGACAGGTTGGAGGGGACTAACTTGGGGAACAGAGTTTGGAAATGACGGCCAAAGTACCATCGGCCGTCGAGTTCTAGCCCCAGATACCTCGAAAACGGTTCGATGCCAGTCGCTCCGTGGAAAAACTGATATTCAGGTAAAACTGGTTGAACTAGTAGCCGACTATATACATATAATCTTAAGAATAAAGGCTAGGAAGATGATGTTTTCCGAGTATATGTGTGTTGTATGTTCATTATCTCAGTACTTGATCAAGATATTGATGATGTTTGATTGCATTGCATCGTATGTGTAATGTAATAAATCTATGTATCTTTAGTGAACAATTTGATTTTTAATTGTTAACAAATTATTACTCGCATTGACTTGTTATCAAACGTTTCGATCTACTAAATAATCTAAATAAAAAAAATAGAATAAAAAAACTAAACAAACACGCTTTTAAACTAAAAAGTAGAAAATAATTTCAATGTAACAAAGCGTGGGGCGACGTTATTGAAATATGTATTTTCAGATAGCACCCTACGCTTTGTTATATATATTTTTTTTTAACTATTTTTATAGAAAAAGGAAAAAAATACTAATTTGTTTAAAATTTTTATAGTTTATTTTCAAATTAGTGTATTGTCATCGGTCCTCGATAAGAATACAAAGTTAGAACGAAATCTGTCCGTATAAAGTGGGTCAAAATCGCACACAAAGGAGTCGGTTACAAACAAACAAACAAACGAACATAGAGGTGAAGCTAATAAAAAGCGTGTAAAATAAAAGCAATATTAAACAAAAGGATGTCAATCATTTAAATATTATTACACTTTAAAGGCTAGGCTACGTTAAACTGCGACGATCCGACATATACGCGGGCAGAGCCGCGGAACTCCGCTAGTATTTTTATACATTTCTAGATATTATCATTGACCTCAAGTAGGTAAACAAATTAACAATTAAATATAACGATCTTTATGATTTAAGCATACTTTATTTCAGCATTTATTTTATAGTAAAAATATTTTTATTAGTATACATAATTTAGGTAAATCAGCAAAAAATATAATTATTTAAATATTATTATTAACTGAATAAAAAATAATTGTTATTCAGGTAGAACCGGTTGAATTAGTAGCCGACCACAAATAATATTGGGAATAATGAAGGCTAGAAAGATGATATTTACTGGTCTTTGCACAAAGTTTTTCTAATTACTGACAAGACGACCGTGAGTGAGATTTGTGAGTTTAATATATTATTATATAATTAATTATAAGTGTAACCTTCACCTTATACACTAGTCTCGACCTCCGACGTCTCTTCAACCTGTCAAAACATATCTATACAATAAATAGAATTCAAATGTCTGTTTGTGAATCAAATGAACAGTTTTTTTACTAAATGGAAATGTATATGTCTCTCTGTCTGTTTGTTCGTTCAGTCTAATCTCTTTAACAGCTAGACCGATATTCATGGGACTTAGGCCCGTATTACACTGTAAAATATTTGATAAAAGAACTTTTATAAAATATATGATAAAATATTTGACGAATGGATCTTTTATAAAAGATGTGTGGCTAGAGTTTACACTACGTAAAATATACACGTCAAATGTCATTGTTGATCAAATATTGGTTTAGTTCGGTTATTATACTTGAGTATTATAACGTCATTGAAACTGTTGGTCTAGCACTTGTAATCAACATTATCATGGATGATGTAGCATTCTATGCTTGTTTAAGTACATTGACTGCTTTATTGAAGAAAAGGCAATGTCGCCGACGCAAGCGTGTTTGGGTTAAACCATGGATTGCAAGGCGTGGCGTTATAGGGATTCATCAAACATAATAAAAGAATTATTAAGTGAAGACAAGTTGTTTTATAAATACCTTGCCTTTTGTTTCTATTTTTGTAGTCTTCGTGTTTTGTGTTGTTCAGCGTTTCGTGGCATTCGTAAATATTTTTAAATAAATATTGTAATAAAAATAATTACTTAAATAATAAAATATCATTAAACAAATAATACATTTTAAACAATCAATACATAATTTCATTAAGCAACATTATTGTTTATAATGCTTTATTCATGTATTATCGAAAAATTCGAGTAACAAATCATTGTCTTCAGATTCTGACTTTTTTAAATCACACATTATTGACATTAAATAATGACAACATTTTTGCGGATAGTTTCCCAGGTCTTTGTATATTTTTGACATAACTTTTTTTTTCTTTAATTAACTATACGCATTTTAACGAATGTTTAACCTTATCCACGAATTCTTAAGCATATGTTTATATTGATAATTGTGTTCTCTCTGACTCTGCTCTCTTAGTAACAATCAATCACACTAGATGTCGCTAAGGCGGTGTGTAAAAAAATGAATATGATTCGCTAGATTGTATGTATTATCTCAGGGCTATACACCTTTATTTTGCTTATTTTGAAATAAAAAAATATTTACATTATAAAAATTCCCCTAAAAATACCCCTACAAATATGACACCCCTAAAAAAACCCCATCCTATACTTTTCCCCCTTAAATTTAGGGGGAAAACCCCTAAGTTGGGCACTCTGAGTTTATTCTTGCTACTACATGACAAAATTAACTACTAAATGGTGGTGCCACCTTACAAAAAATAACGCTAAATTGTGCAATAATATGGTAGAAATAGGTGCCCATGCAATCCAAATCTTTTATAAAATGTAATGCCAACCTATTAAATATGATAAAAGAAATATTTTATAAAAGAAATATTTTATAAAATAAGGCCTATTACACTATCAAAGATCTTTGGCAAATGTGGCATTCGTACTCGGAAATCAATAATTTTGTTGTTTCAACAGTCTAACTGAACTTATTTGTTGCCATTTCTTGGTTAATGAAATGTCCACCGTGGTGTCTCGAATAGAAAAAAGGACGAAGCAAAGTTTATTCTTGCTACATTGAGACAAAATTGGGTTCCCGGGTCAGACCAAATATTTGTGTGATCCACAAATATTTGTTTCGGAGTCTGGGTGTTTTTCTATGTTTAATATGTATGTATTTACAAAAAGCGGCCAAGTGCGAGTCGGACTCGCCCATGAAGGGTTCCGTAGCAGCAAGGAACATCACATAATTTTTATAGTCCGTTGTAACTTGTATTGATGTTTTAATAATAGTGTTTTGATTGAAAGAAATGTAAATTGCGGTTTATGATTTACGACGTATTAAAAAAAAACGACTTATTAGATCTCGTTCAAACCAATTTTCGTTGGAAGTTTGCATGGTAATATACATCATATTTTTTTTTTAGTTTTATCATTCTCTTATTTTAGAAGTTACAAGGGGGGGGGGGGGGACACATTTCACCACTTTGGAAGTCTCTCGCGTAAACTATTCAGCTTAGAAAAAAATGATATTAGAAACCTCAATATCATTTTTGAAGACCTTTCCATAGATAACCCACACGTATGGTTTTGATGAAAAAATTATAGTTTCGAAAAAAAGTGGCTGTGACATACGGACGGACAGACAGACAGACAGACATGACGAAACTATAAGGGTTCCGTTTTTTGCCATTTGGCAACGGAACCCTAAAAAAAAGTTTATGTATTTAAATCAGTTGTTTAGTACCCATAATACAAGCTCTGCTTAGTTTGAGACTAGATGACGTTGCGTGTTGTTGTTGTTCGAAATATTTATTTATGTTTGTATTAACCTCTAAATGTTGTTGCCACCTTTCAATAAATAATTCTAAATTGTGTAATAATGTAATAGAAATAGGTAGAATTAGGATTACCTAATTCTACCATATTATTGCACAATTTAGTTTTATTTTTTGTAAGGTGGTAACACCATTTAGTAGTTAACTTCTTCAAAATTCTTTTATAAAATGTAATGCCAAACCGTTAACTTTGATAAAAGAAATTTTATAAAAGAAATATTTTATAAAATATGGCCTATTACACTATCAAAGATCTTTGTCAAAGAACTTTTATAAAAGATCTTTTATCAAATATTTTACAGTGTAATACGGGCCTTACACTGGCTGATAGCTGATGAAATAATGAGTAACTTAGGCAAATTTGTTTGTAGATCGACACCCCTAGCCAAGTTGTACAGGTTTTTCGTTTTACTATTCTATTCTCTATTATCTGGCGACTTCCACATACAGCGCAAGCGAAAACTGACTTTTGACTGCCTTGTTGGTCTAGTGGTTAGCGTATGCGGCTGCTGATCAAGAGGTCTCGGGTTCGATTCCCGGGTCAGACCAAATATTTGTGTGATCCACAAATATTTGTTTCGGAGTCTGGGTGTTTTTCTATGTATAATATGTATGTATTTACAAAAAAAAAATATGTTTATGTATTTATATCAGTTGTTTAGTATCCATAACACAAGCTCTGCTTACTTTGGGACTAGATGATGTTGTGTGTAAGATGTCTAAGATGTCCAAACATACAACAGCGTCATCTACCGAAGGACTGAACTACGAAGTAAACACGGAATGAACTATACGGAGTAACTACTTAACCTGAATCGCGATAGAGAATTTCTCGCGCCGATTAGTATATTTACAACCGTTGATCTGTAGCCCGCCAGGCATGATCACCTCGCCTGGTCGGAGGATCCTCCCATCGTGATGGAGAACACAATACCAGTTCCTCTAACACATAGGCTTATGCCACTCAGTCACATCCAAATACAATATTGGCCAATGTAACAAGAGAAGAGAGAAATAGAATAACGAAAAACGTTTGCAAAGCTCTCAAATAGCAGACTACACACCCTCGAGCATCGTCGTCGAGTTGCCAGCTTATCGGTTTTTTATTGGATACACTTTGGAGAGTGCTCGAAAGCTCTTTTCGAACTGATCGAGCCATCTCCATTCTTTTATCGGACTACTAGGCGCAGGCAAAAGTTTCATCCATACGTTGTTGACATACCCAAAAGTCGAACTAAGGGCCACAGCACACTAGCTACTTTTAGCATCGGCGATCGGCGATTTCGCGTCTGCATCGATGCTGCATCGCGTTTTAGCGACTTCCTGCGTTCGATCGCGGTATCGGAAACGCGCGTTTTAGCGACTGCTCAGATGCCAAATCGATGCTACCGGCATCAGAATGTGTGCGGAGAGTAGCGTTCTGCTGCTGTGTCGCGCTTCTAAAAAGCGACTCAATCTCCGCGTTTTGCGTTTTTAAGTGTGCGGTGTGGAGCGTTCGGTCGCCGTATTTAGCTTCTAAAAAGCGACTAGTTGCCGATCGCCGATGCTAAAAGTAGCTAGTGTGCGGTGGCCCTAAACGGTTTGACATCTCGTTTTTGGTGAGAGTCGCCAACATTTGGAACAACCTGCCTGGGTCTATTTTTCCTGATAAGTTGAACTCTGGAGCCTTTAAGAGTGGAGTGCACAGGTTTTTTTTGGATGGGCGTGTACCATCTTGGTCACACTTTCCATCAGGTCAGATGGAAGTCTATTCCATTACAATAATAAATAAAAAAACCGTGATTAACACCGCGGGGCTCAATAAGTTGGTTCATAAATCACTGACAGAATCATTAAATTAGTAGTTAATTAGAAAGGGCCTTAGTTGTGTGAACTTAAACACCGGCCTTGATAAGTCAGCCGTCTTCCGCGTTATATTAATGACTATTAACTAATTAACACCTAGTTTTAGTAACTCATCTATATAAATAAATAAAGTGGAAGTGTATGTGTGTAATATTAAAGTATATAGTTACGGTATCTACATCAAAAATCGGCCAAGTGCGTGTCAGGCCACGCATAGAATAGGGTTCCTCATTCACCCATAATGGTATTTATCTATTTATTTATTTTGGTAGGTTATTTAAGGTAGGTGGAAAATCGTATCCAATAGATAAATTGTATGTATGACGCTTTCCAAGGAAGCACATTTTACAAGTTAAGCTCTATAACTCCTGAACCAACAATGTCATCTAATCCGTTATATTTTTCCTTTAAAGTTCATTATATGGACTATCATCATGAATTTTCCCTTGTGCCGTTTAGCTTTTAGAGGATCGGGGGGGGGGGACGCCCTATTTTTACAAAAGTGTCCTTTAAAGTGGAATTTCTAGCAAATGGATACCCGAATCAGATAATCGTCTAAGAAACTTTTATTGTTTCTAAAAGACCTATCTAATGATACCCCACACGATGGGGTAGCCACGAGAAAAAAAAAAACATCCCCACTTTATACGTAGGGAAAGTACCTCAAAAAAAAAATTATTTTATTGTAGCACTTTCTCGACGTAACTACAACAGATATTCATGCAGTTTCTTTTTTCTAGCACTTACCGTTTGGACGGTAAGTCGAGGACGGACGGACGGACGGACATATCGACGATACGCTGATATCGATATATCAATATCAAAAACTCAATATATCGTTTTTTTGTACTTATTACATAACAGATAGAGCTACTTTTGATAAAGAAAATAAACTTATTGTAATGATGAGGCGAAGAGGCGACCGTCATGCCGTACATTGTCGTAAATAGACCAAGATGGTGATGGTGCCCGCATCAGTGCTGGCAGGCGTTGGAACGGGTCCGGACGTCTTGATAACAGCAGTTCCCCGAAGTCTCCTATGTCAGGAGCAGGGTAGCACTGCGTCTTGTTTTAGTTAATCACGTGAGGCTAGAAGGGGGAGGGTTCACAAAAAGGGGGGGGGGGGGGTAATATATCAAGTGTATTTATTTTTTTCTGTAAATTTTCGCATTTCTTTCATTATTTTTATGTCAGTCAACCTTTCTACCCTATGTACCTCTGAACGATTATTGTAGTCTTTAATTTATCTAATTAAAATTTGTTAATACTTCAACATGTATTTTATTAATATTAACAAAAAAGATTCTTTGTAGGTACTAAATACACTTGTGATATAAGAGGGGGGGTGGGGGTCCATGTATCACCAAGGGGGGGGGGGGGGCGATTAAAAAATGCCAAAAAAAGATCACGTGATTAATGGACCTCCCCCATGAGATACAGCTCGGAGGAGTCTTAATAATAGGGTTCCGTTTAACCCTTTAGGTACAAAACCCTGAAAAATAATAAACTTGAATTAGACCAAATAGAAATAACCTTCGGAAAAGACATTTTTTTTTCAGATAGGTTTATTCTATTCAAAAAATTTTATTATTCCAATTATAATTGTGGTAATGAAATTGAATTAATTCAATGGAATTGTGTTGCTTTTTTTAGCTTATTACGTAATGTACCCACCTCAATATAGTTATTTTTTCACTCAAAATGTATGTTTTTTTTTTATTTGATTCGACATATTATATCTATATCTTTATAAATAAATATAATGGAAGTGTCTGTATGAAGTTTTAAAATAACACTCTTTATTAAATGCATGTGAAAATATAAACGGTAAAGACCCATCAAAATCGCTAATAAATAAAGAGATTAGCCGATACAAATAGACAGACAGACTGACAAAAATTTAGAAATTGCTTTTTAAGGTTCAGTAGTTCATCAAATCAAATCATTTTTATTTCAAATACACCAATGCAACGGCACTTTTGAAACGTCAAGTAGTCAGTAGTTAGTCTTGGAGCTGTCTGTTCCAATTCGTAGATCCTATAGAGAAGAACAGACAAGACATGGAACCTTTACAGTTTCGTCATGTCCGACCGTCCGTCCTCGACTTACCGTCCAAATGATATGTGTTTCTATCACGTCGACAAAGTGCTACAATAAAATCATGAAAAATATTTTTGGTACCCCCTACACGTAAAGTGGGGATGTTTTTTTTTTCTCGCGTCTACCTCATCATGTGGGTTATCGTTAGATAGGTCTTTTAAAAACCTTGAGAAGTTACTAAGATGATTCTTTTAATTAGGTATTTATTTATTACATTCTTTTTGTAAAAAAAGGGCGTCCCCCCGTCTCTAAAAGCTAAACGGCTGGCTCAAAAAATGTAATAGGTAGTCCATGTAATGAACTTTAAAGGAAAATTATAACGGCTTAGATAGTTTTGTTAGTTCAGAAGTTATGGAGGCCTTATTTCTGAAATACGCTTATTTAGAAATCTTCGTACAAAAATAACGAAATAATAAGTAAACATAACAATTATCTATTAGACACGATTTTATCTCCACTTGCTGTTATATATGACTACGGAATCCATGCTATGCGTGTTCTGAAAACGCACTTGGCAAATTTTTATTTATTGAATGGCCGTTAATTTTTCCATTTTAAGGTAGCCATAGAAATATGAAGTGATCATGTTCGGAACAGCCTCGAGCTCAAGTATAACTCGGTGTAAGTGCTAAGGACATGTGCAAATATACAATGTGCCATTGTTGATCACGTCACAACGACCCATCATGGTGAGGTCAACATTTTATTTATATATTATATAACCAGCAGTCTGGCTTTGCACGGGCAGATATACAATATAATAGATTTATTTGCATGAATATGATAGTTACAAAGTTCATAAATAGTAAATATTTCAGACATCTTACACATTACACACAACGTCATCTAGTCCCAAACTAATCAGAGTATTATGGGTACCAAACAACTGATATAAATACATAAACATACTTTTTGTTTTGTAAATACATGTATATTATAGTTTCGGAGTCCGACCCGGGAATCAAACCCGAGAAATCTTGATCAGCAGTCGCATACGCTAACCACTAGACCAACAAGGCAGTTAAATAAATTATACATGAGGAGTCAAAGCATAATCTTCCACAAGTGGCGTACAAATTTTCTTCATCTAACCTTATTCCCAATATTTTTGGGGTCGGCTACTAGTTTAACCGGTTTCAGTTTTTCCACGGAACGACTAACGTCGGACCTCCGCAACCCTAAGGGAGAACTGAAATTCGAAGGTTGAACTAGTTACATTACATTTCAGACCACTGACTTCCCAATAACGATTGCCGTATATGTTCAATGTCAACCGGGACCGATGGCTTTACGTGCTATTCGAGGCATGGGCGTGAATCTACGCCAAACTTCCAAACTCCAGGCAAGGTGCCTGGGAATGCTATTAGGAATTTCCCGATAGAAAACCCCAAAAACACTTTCTGGCCCGACCCGCGATTTGAACCCGAGACCTCTTGATTAGCAGTCGCATACGCTTTCCACTAGACTAACGAAGCAACCAATCAATGCGACCAAATGGCGTACAAATATTAAAATAAAAAAACTATAGCTAAAGTAAAGCAGAGCATCATCACAAATTATGAGATTGTCATTTATGTCATCATTGACGTCATAGTAACATTTCTGTCAGTAGTTTTTTTCATTTACTTTTAAAATCATTAATTCTTCACGAAGTTTATTGTATATTTTAAAGGCTAAACTTTTTTGCATAAGAGATGTGTTAGATTTACGTATATATACACAACATATTTTTTCGCCTATTGACTACAATAACGTGAGATAAGGTAGATAACCAGTCCACAACCCGCACTCGCCCAGCGTGGGGACGTATGGCCTCAACCCTCTCTTGAGAAGAGACCTGAGCAGCAGCAGCAGCCCAGCAGTGGGACGTTATGGGTTGTCGATGAATGTAGAAAACAGATGAGGATTCATCTTAACAAATAATGCGACTTCAAATACATATTATAAGTTCGAGTCCGACATGACCACTAGTTTGTAATACCGAGGGGGATTTCCGCACAGACAAATAAAAATTGGTCAAGTGCGTGTCAGGCCACGCATAGAATAGAGTTCCGTAGTCATATACAATGGCAAGTGGAAATAAAATATTGTCCAAGAGATACTTGTTTTGTTTACTTATTATTTCGTTATTTTTGTACGAAGTTTTCCAAGTATGCGTAACGGATACTTAAATAAAAAAATCGTCTTAGCAACCTATCAATATTTTTAAAAGATCTATCTAAGGATATCTCACACCATGGGGTATACTCGAGAAAAAAAAAACATCACCACTTTACGTGTAGGGGAGGTACCCTAAATAAAAATATTTTTCATTATTTTTCATAATTTTATTGTAGCACTTTGTCGGCATAATTACAACACATATTCATACAAAGTTTCATCTTTCTAGCACTAGCTGTTTAGATGGTAAGCCATGACGAATCTATAAGGGTTCCGAGTCATGAACTACGGAACCCTAAAAAGGGGGTGACCACACTCCGAGTGCTTATTTCGTTGCGACACGGACGGTAATAAAAACTAAATAAATAGTACCACTGTTGGAATCATGTGTCAGACAACCTCAGTACATACCGTACACGTGACCTTGTTCAAACATCTTGAACTTGATCAAATGTCAATATTATGACACTTCATTTAAATTTGAGTTCGGCTCACTGCACGTTTTATAGCCATTAAATGTTTACATGTTAACAATTAGCATGTCGTGACATAAAACTTCTCTAATGTGTGCTGTAATGCTGGCAACACAGGCCGCGCCCTGTCAAATAAAGTGTCAAATTGACATAATTAACTATTTCAATGTGACATCATAAGTATATTGTGTATTAGCTGAATCCCGCAGCGTTACTTGCCGGTCGAGCCACGCTGATTCCATCTACATCTACCGCTACTCTCTCTCTCTCTCTCTCTCTCTACATCTGCATCTACCGAACCGAGAGAAATTCTCGCTTAGCATATATACAACATACCAACATCAACCGATGGGCAGCAGCCCACCAGGTATGATCACTTCGCCTGGTCGGAGGATCCTCCCTTTGTGATGGAGGAACGCGATCCCTTTCCTCCACAATAGTTTAGACTAGGTTCACCCCGCGGTGACTCAGCCAGTCATCATATAAATAAGTCAGTAAAAGATACCAATAACACCTATCTTAGCAAGCTCAGCCGTTTTGTAGATAAAATGTACGATTATTTGAGCAATATCACGTTTTAACTGATATCTTTATACAAGCATTGATACGTTTTTAATCGATAAACATACTCGATATATTCTTTAACATTATAAACGTACGTTGGTAGGTAGAAGAGCCACGCTGATTACAGCACGAATGGTCCGGCTCGACCGGGGCACTACTACCCTCACACAGAAGACCACCCTAATAATGACAGTATTCGTGTATTTCTTTGGTGAGTGTGAGACCGGAGGTCCAATCATTCTCCATCATGCAAATCAAATCAAACCATTTTTATTTAAATAAACCAATTTAACTACATTTTTGAAACGTCAAGTAGTCAGTCGTAAAGCTAATTGTCTGTTCCAATTAGTGGATCCTATGGAGAAGAACAGACAAAAAACTCATTCAGTTTCATTTACAGTTTCATTTTCCAACATTCTCTCTGTCTCCGGAGGCCGGGAGAATGATGCAGTTACAACTGACCAGGCCGCCGTGTTATGAATTACCATGCTACATTGCCTACCCTCACAATGAGGATGGTGACCCCTACTTCTGAAATCTACTCATGCTTTTCATCGGGCAGAGTAGAGTCACTTTGGTAGGCTACAATATATTAAAAAAAAAACACCTGCATACACACACACACGAACGCATACATTTCATTCAAAAATAAATTTTCCAATATTTTTTTTTTAAATAGTTAAGTGTTGCCAGGGATAAATTAATAAAATAAATTAAAGGCAATGGAATCTTGACAGCCCTGATGGCGCCCAGGAGGAGCTATTTTTCTTTTTTTTTCAAAAGACAACACACGCATTAGGAATATAAGTCCTGTCCATTAGTAGTATAAATTATGAATATAATTGGTTTATTTACTTGTTTCTATTGAGACTTACGACATATATGGGTAATAAAAAAACTAAAAAAGCCTAGTAGTAGGCTTTTTTAGTTTAATGAATTCGTTTTAGCACATATTGTTCACTCAAATGGAAACTTCAACAACTACCTGTTTTGATAATAATGTGTTTCCGTGTTTCATATTTCTTTGAAGAGTAATAACAATATTTAAAACCTTGTTCCTTTACATATGATAGACTAGCCCTCGGCCGCGGTTTCGCCCGCGTTTATCTCGATAATTGCATTAAAAAGTCTGGGTCACACAAGTGAGTAAAAGGCGTAACACGCGATTTACAACAAAAACTAATATAACAGATATAAAATATAAATTTACATACAAATATAAATTATGGACAAATTATTATATAAGTTTGAATATATATATATAAGTTTGAATCCTACTAATATTATACGCGTGAAAGTTTGTATGAATGTAAGTTAGTTGCTCTTTCACGCAAAAATTACTGAATGGATTTTGATAAAACTTCACAATAATATAGCTTAGGTACATTTCGGATTAACACATAGGCTACTATTTACCGCCATGACAGACTTATAAGCGAACGGAGCCGCGGGCAAAAGCTATTTCTTAAGTAATTATGTACACAAAATTTGTAAATTTGAGTTTATAATGAGCAAATATTGGAGTTTCTTACTGGTTCTTCTTCATAATAAATGATATTTTGTAACCGAGGAACGACTCCTTGTAACTTTAGCTATCTATCAGTGAAAGTCCCTTCAAAATTGGAACAAGCAGACAGATAGACGGACAGACAGACAATGAAAAACAGACACTTCAATTTATTTATTTAGATATATGTAACATTCCGAATATTTGTAGCAGGGCCTATTTGAAATAGAAGTCGTTTTGTTATAATTTAACCTTCATATATATAGTTAATTAATTAATTTATAATTATGTGCGTAGTAAGAAAACATAAAATAATTAAGAGGCCATTGTCCATATATACTATATGTTTTTTATACGACTTCAAAAAAAGGAGGCGGTTACAATTCGTCGGTTTTTTTAGGGTTCCGAAGTTTATGACTTCGAACCTTTTATAGATTCGTCATGTCCGTCTGTTCGTCCGTAAGTCCGTCCGTCCGTCCTCGACTTACCGTCCAAACGGTAAGTGCTAGAAAGATGAAACTTTGCATGAATATGTATTGTTATTACGTCGACAAAGTGCTACAATAAACTTATGAAAAATATTTTTATTTGGGGTAAATACTAAGTACTACACGTAAAGTAGGAATGTTTTTTTTTCTCGCGGCTACCCCATCATGTGGGGTATCATTAGATAGGTCTTTTAAAAACAATAAAGGGTTTCTAAGACGATTTTTTTTTGAGGTATCCGTTTGCGAAAAATTCCACTTTAAAGGCCACTTTTTTGTAAAAACAAGGCGTCCCCCCCCCTCTAAAAGCTAAACGGCTGGCTCAAAAAATCTGAAAAAATTCATGATAGTGGTCCATATACTGAACTTTAAAGGAAAACTATAACGGATTAGATAACTTTGTTAGTTCAGGAGTTATAGAGGCTTAACTTTTACAATGCGCTTACTAGGAAAACGTCATACAAAATTAATACATAAACATAAGAATTATCCGGATACGATTTCCAATCCAGGTACCATTATGGATGACTGAGGAACCCTTTCCTGTGCGTGTCCTGACACGCACTTGGCCGATTGTTTTATGTATGTTCAGCGATAATTTTTTCGTTTATGAACCGATTTCAAAAATTCTTTGTGCATTCTAATTTGCAGCTTACAGGTGGTCCCATCGACACCATATCAGGCTCTGATGATGGGATCCAAAGGAAATCGAGGGAACTCCTCAAATATCATAGGCACAATTGTCGCGATTTGGGTACTCGGAATAGTTTTTGTTTGAAGTCGATTTCTTTTTGTTAAAATAATCAGGGTTCCGTAGTTCATATCTCGGAACCCGTATACATAGATTGGTTATGTCTGTCCGTCTGACCTCGACATACCGCCCAAACGGTTGGTGATAGAAACATGAAACTTTGTATGAATATGTGTGTTTCTTCAACAAAATTACGAAATATATTTTTATTTGGGGTTCCTCCCCTACACGTAAAATGGGGATGATTTTGTTTTCTCGCATCTACCCCATCGTGTGGGATATCAATAGATAGGCCTTTTAAAAACATTGTGAGGTTGCTAATACTGGCCAGCATGGTATAGAAGGCCAATACCTCCTTTTCAAGGAGAGGCCTATGTCCAGCCGTGGACTGTTAAAGGCTATTGATGACGAGGGGCCCAAGTTGTAAAATGCACTCACTTGAAATCTCAAGCCAACAAGGCGCAAGAGTGTAATATTTGTCTTGTTTCCAGTTCATCATGGTACCTCGCCCAGTGACGCCAGGCCCCACAGAGCCTCTACTTCCTACCTTCTACGCGGGAAGAGACATCTTCGTCACGGGAGGTACAGGGTTCATGGGAAAGGTAAGAAATGTGCTGCGAGACACTATGAGAATACTCCCTCCGTGGTGCAGTCGCAGCATATGCAACTCAAGGTCTCGGGTTCGATTCCTGGGTCGGACCAAATGTTTGTGCGCTCCCCTCTCTTGTGGGATTTGAACGCACAAGACTTGGTGCCGTTGAAAGCAGGGTAGCGACTACTTCAAGCACTAGGCCGTACGGTCAATAACCCTCAAATCAATCATGTATAATCATCTAGTCCCAAAATAAGCAGAGCTTGTATTATGGGTACTAAATAATTTTAACAAAAAGGAACCGACTTCAAAGAAAAACTATTCTGAGTACCCATATCGCGATAATTGTGCCTATGATATTTGAGGAGTTCCCTCGATTTCCTTGGGATCCTATCATCAGATCCCGATATGGTGACGATAGGACCACCTGTAAGCTATACCGAATCTAATGTAGAAAGAATTTTTGAAATCGGTTCATAAACAACGAAATTATCGCTGAACATACATAAAAAAAAACCGACGAATTGAGAAACTCCTCCTTTTTTTTGAAGTCGGTAAACATACTTAATATACATAGAAAACACCCTGACTCGGAAACAAACATTTGTGGATCATACAAATATTTGGCCCGACCCAGGAATCGAACCCAAGACCTCTTGTTCAGCAGCCGCATACGCTGACCACTGAACGAACTGAAATAAATCTGAAACTGAAGGGGGTCTGTGTATTATTATTATTCATTTATTTTTAAATACTAGCACCTCCAATGCTCTTTGGAGCTTACTCTATTCTAAATCCTTTCATACCAGTTCTCGCTTTTGCTACTTCTCTTACTTTCAAGCTTCATACTATATCTTTCTGTCATTCTACCTTTCACACTATTCAGGTGGGATTCCTGCTGCTCTATTTAGGGGAATGAGAGACACTTTGGCAACACCATTCCTTATTGTGAAATTATTTTTTAAAAAGAAATTAAAATGTCTATTTCAGGTGTTGTTGGAGCGTTTGTTATCGACATGTCCAGAGGTGGGGAGGATCCACCTGCTGATGAGAGACAAGAAAGGACAACCACCCAACAAGAGACTGCTCCACCTCAAGCAGTCCGAGGTTTGTACCCACCTTACATCGCTTGTGTTTGATGATAAAGAGCCCACCGTAAAAGATAGACATATGTTGTAGCGGACTTTTTTATATTGTATCGCGAGTAACGCCGCAAAGTGAAGCTAGTCTATAAAAATAGCCTGAGTTACTCCTTAGGTCATCAGCTTTTTGTCAAAGAAAGTTCCGTTAAAATCGGTCCAGCCGTTCCAGACATTAGCAGAACAAACAGACAGAAAGATAAAAATTGGCTTTTTGATGTACTGTATATAGTTTGATATTGTCATCATCAGCCAATCAATCCACTGCTATATATAGGCGTCTCCCAATGCACACCACTTTTGCCAGCCATGATATGCATATACTTCAATTTTCTTTATGTTTTTGTGAAAGTTTAACTATTTATGCAGCGTACTCAAACTCCTCTACACGTAAAGTATGACTGATTGTTTTTCTCGCGTCTATCCCATATAGTGTGGTTGTCATTAGATAGTTCTTTTAAAACCATCACGAAGTTGCTGATATCCCTTTGCGAGTTATTCAAATTTAAAGCGCATTTCAGTTAAACCGGGCGCCTCCGGGCTAAATGGCGTGCTCTAAAAATCTAAAAAATTGATGGTGTTAGTCTACGTGATAAGCTTTTAAGGAAAACTATAACGGATTAGATAACTTGTTAGTTCAAGAGTATTAGAGGCCTCGCATGTAAAAAACACTTACTTGGAAATCTTCGTGTAAAAATTGCGTAATAATAACTAATCATGTCAAATATTTGTCTGTGATAAAGAATACAAAGTGTCACCACCCCCATTCATTCCATGGGTGTCGTAAGAGGCGACTAAAGGAACAAAATAAACAGCTAACATCACTGCCAAGAGAAGGAAAACTTGAAACCAACCCTTTACCAACCCGTCTGGCCAGCGTGGTATAGTAGGCCAAAACCTTCTTTCAAATTAGAGGCCTATGTCCAGCAGTGGACTGTTAAAGGCTGTTGGTGATGATGACAAATATTAAAAATAAAATCATTACAATTATGAATTGGACATAAGTTTAAATTAATTCATATTAGCCCTTATACTACTACGCAACCATATTCTATACGTGGTCTTACACTCTCTTGGCCGATTTTACTTATTATTTGTAAATCAATGTTTCACAGATATTAAACAGTACAACTTTACAATACAACAAATGTAATCTACAAAGGGCGGCCTTATCGCTTATTAGAGCATACCTTAACGCTTAGAGCAATTACTTCCTAGCAACCTTTTAAAGAGGCGCTAACAAAGGGTAAGCGATGATGTTAGTGTCAGGATACCACGTACGTTTCCATGATTAGGGCAGTCGGTCCCTGTTAATATCATAGGATAACAGTCGTGAAGTTTAGCTAGAGGTTTTCGGGCGGCTTATAAACATTCAACGGTAAGATTACGTAGCCACATACATTGTCTTGCTTGTCCCCAACCCACACTCGGCCAGCGTAAGGACGTATGGCCTTAAGGCGATTCACACACTGCACCGCGCTTCGTCGCGTAGCGCAGAGTGGCAGATTTTAATATTGTATGCAAGTACATCGATTAGTATAGAAAACACGCCAGGTCCAACACACTGAACACGCGCCACGACGCGTGAGCGCGTGCGGCTAGCAGATTCGGGATTGGCTGCAATGGCTGCCCCGCGCCTACGCGCGTGTTCGCGTCGCTAGTGTGTGAATCGCCTAACTCTCTCCTGAGAGGAGACTTGTGCCCAGCAGTGGGACGTTACGGTGGTTTATGCGGCCGTTTAGCCGCTTCCTACTGCGCCAACTGTTGTGGGTCCTATCAGCACATGGACGTCACTTAGTGTGATCCACAAATTGTAGTTCTAAGTCTGGGTGTTCTTTGTGTCTATTTCATGTTCATTTGTAAAGTCCGCGACACGGAATGTATTCCTAATGCAGAAGTTGTTTATAAAAAAAACTGTACAATGAGTAATTAGTTTAATTCATCACCAGGTCTTCGATAACGTGAGAGCCAACAATCCTCGTCAGCTGGAGAAGCTGGAGGTGGTGGGTGGGGATGTGTCGCAGCCACATCTTGGCCTGGACAACGAAGCCATCGCTTCACTCAGAGAGGTACGTTTTTTTGTATATTGAAGCCTACCAAAGTGACTCTACTCTGCCTGATGGAAAGCATGAGTAGAATCCAGGAGCAGGGGTCACCATTCTCATTCTGAGAGCAGGCAATGCAGCATGGTGACCCACACCATGGCGGATTAGAGTTTTCTGCATTATTCTGCACCAGTATGGAACTTTGGCGGTGTTCCACGCCCGTGCCTTAGAAAATACGTTATGCCTTCAGTACCGGTTGTCATGAACATCTACGGCAATCGTTATTGGGAAGTCA
Organism: Phragmatobia fuliginosa; assembly: GCA_932526445.1. NCBI lineage: Eukaryota > Metazoa > Arthropoda > Insecta > Lepidoptera > Erebidae > Phragmatobia > Phragmatobia fuliginosa. Next base: position 244,600 of record OW052083.1, on the reverse strand, counting down.
GTGCCTTCAAATATAGTGACAACCAGTTCAACCTTCAAATTTCAGTTCTCCCTCAGGGTTGCGGAAGTCCGATGCCAGTCGTTCTGTGTAAAAACTGATATTCAGGTAAAACTGGTTGAACTCGTAGCCGACCCCAAATAATTGTGGGAATAAGGCTAGGAAGATGATAATGTATGGAACAGATAAGTCTAACACTGCCTTGTTGGTCTAGAGTATAGTGGTTAGCGTATGTGGCTGCTGCTCAAGAGGTCTCGGGTTCGATTCCCGGGTCAGACCAAATCTTTGTGTGATCCACAAATATTTGTTCCGGAGTCTGGGTGTTTTCTATGTAAACCATGTATGTATTTACAAAAGTTTTTACAAGAGTTTGGGTGTTATAATATGTAAAAGTATGTATGTTGTATTTATGTATTTATATCAGTTGTCTAGTACCCATAATACAAGCTCTGCTTAGTTTGGGACTAGATGACGTTGTGTGTAAGATGTCCGATAAAATATATTATAACCTCCACGAATGCTCTGTATCCAGGTGTCGGTGGTGTTCCACTCGGCTGCCACGCTCAAGTTCGACGAGCCTCTCCCAGTAGCTGTGCAGCAAAACGTCAGATCAGTCGAGAGGGTCTTGGAGTTATGTGACAAGCTACCCAATATTCAGGTAAGTGTTGGTTGTTAGGTGAAAATTTGTCAATTTGATTTTGACGAGACTTTCACAGTCAGAAAGAAATAACGAGTAACTTAGGCTTATTTTTAAGACTACCTTCATTCCGCTGCGTTACTCGCTATTGAATTATAATGAGTAATTTAGCTAACCTGAGTGACGCTACTCTGCTTGATGGCAAGCATGAGTAGAATCCATAGATGTATGTGTCGTGGTGTTGTGTGCAGGCCTTCGTCCACGTATCAACAGCGTACAGCAACGCGGAGCTGTCGCAGGTGGAGGAGCGCGTGTACCCCCCTCCCCGGCCCCTGGATAACGTGTACGCGGTGGTGGACACCCTGCCCGACGACCTCATCGCCACCATCACTCCACAGTATGTACCCATTAATTACCTACCGTGCTTTAATTGTCATAAATCCCGAGTATAGAGTAAAAAATCGTTTGAGTTGCTCCTTGTCTCATAATAATAATAAATTACTTTATTGTACACCAAATCAATTTCAACAATATCATAAACTAGCTTTCGCCCGCAGCTCCGCCCGCGTGTATGTCAGTTATCGCGGTAAAAAGTAGCCTATGTCCCTTCTTAAGTTCAGTTCTATCTTCATACCAAATATCATGAAAATCGGTTCATTGGTTTAGGCGTGAAAGCGTAACAGACAGACAGAGTTACTTTCGCATTTATAATATTAGTAGGGAAGTAGGGATTAGGAGATACAAGTGGCGGCCTTATCGCTCAAACGCAATCTCTTACAGGCTTTCTGTCAGTGAAAATCCTGTCAAAATCGAGCACACACACGGCACAAATAGACAGACAGACGGACAGACAGACAAACATTTTGAAAATTACCTTTTTGATGTTAGTGCCGTATTTACTTTGATATGCATTTAGTAAAAAACTGTTCATTTAATATTACAAACAGACACTCCAATTTTATTTATTTTTATAGATTACTGAGCACAACACAATGTGATTATTTTCAATTATTCAATTACCATAAATGATTTCAGGTATATATCTCCTAAGCCAAACACGTACACGTTCACGAAAGCTTTAGCTGAGAATGTGGTACAGGAGCATGGTAACCGAGGGTATCCTGTTGCTATATTCAGACCTACAATTGGTGAGTGTCCCTTCTTATGGGCTTTAAATAAAACGCGCTAAATTATTTAAAATGATTGAACTTTGTAAATGTTGCTATTTTTGAAGTATTTCTACTAAATTAGGAGAAAATCAACTTATTGAATATTATTGAAATATAATTTATATATTTAGGATTTATATAACATTCTTAAATTCTTTAAAGTAAACGTAAATATTTCTTGCTACGAAGAGATATATGTCCAGCACTGGACTGTTATGGGCTGTTATTGAAAGTAAATATTCGGATAAATAATCACTCTCTGGTATTTGTTTTAGTGGTATCTTCTCTCCGCCATCCTTTCCCAGGGTGGATAGAGAACCTGAATGGGCCGAGCGGGATAGTGGTGGGAGCTGGTAAGGGTCTACTCCACGTATTCACAGCCAAATCGTCGGCGCGATCTGACATGCTACCCGTTGACATAGCCATTGACACTTTGATGGCTGTTGCCTGGGAAATAGCTGTAGACCGGTAAGTTGTGCAAGGAATAGAAAGAAAAGCTGTAATTAATCAGTTATCGCCATCAGCTCGCCTAGGTAATAGAACTTCTATTGCGCGAAACAGGATTTTTTTGTTGATGGACGGTTGGTGGTTGGTGGGGTGGAAAATTCGGCAATCGAATCGGATTAGCCACCTCTCGATCCCGTTCAGTTAGTTTTATCTGGAGCATAATGGTCTCATGAACGGAGACCACTGTGTCCCTGCCCTCCTCACCCATCAGCATTGCAGCAATGATTGCTGTTGGGACATATTTCGATTATTCGGACGCCTACGTGGTGCAGTTCTCCAGCTGCTGGGCGGCGCGATAAAGGACCGTTGCGCGTTTTCTTTTATGATGTGGCGACTTCCACATACAGCGCGACGAAAACATACAACAGCGCCATTTAACGAAGAAAGACTGAACTACAAAGAAAACACGGAATTATATATCTGAGTAACTTCTAATCCTGAATCGCGAAAGTAACATTCTCGCCCCGATCAGCATATATCACAACATCAACTGTTGGGCAGTGGCCCACCAGGCATGATCACCTCGCCTGGTTGGAGGATCATACCTTTGTGTTGGAGGAACACGACACCCGTTCCTCCACAATGATAACACCACTGGTGACTCTTGTCGAATGAGGTCTAAATTAGAACTTCATGCGATCTCAAGTATAGATTAAAGTGCCTTTTGATATTGCAGACCAGCGCATGTTCGAGTTTATAACTGCAGCACTTGCGAGAACCCCACTACGTGGCGTGACTTTCAGTCAAGCATTAGGAAATATCTTCACACACATCCCTTAAACGACACCTTTTGGTACCCGTGTGGTATCTGCGTAGAAAACAAGTAAGTACATATAGTGATTCCGCTGTAGAACAAAACTATATGTTGTCAAATAAAATAGTGATATGTCTTTAACTGCTACGTCTCAGAGCGCTTTTACAGTGATGTTTATCTATTTGAAACGTCTGTAAATGTAAATTGCTAATAATTTAGATTCGCGTGAAGCTCTTAATACTACTTTCAATAAAACACACATAGTTATAATTTCTCATTTCTTCTTCAGGTTTGCACAAAGGGCTCTAGAGACGATGTTTCAGACCATTCCACTACATGTGGCCGAGTATATTGCAAAAATATTTGGAATTAAAACAAAGTAAGTACATACAAAATTAAATTAATCCTAATGTCTAATGCACATGTCACTAAGTTTTACTATAATAGTAGTTCTTATATACTTAGGTCTCAAAATTATTGTTTTACAGATTAAGTTTGATAAAAGTAAGCCAGCGTCTAACAGCTATGAATGACGTATTGAGATTCTTTTCGACGCGTGAATGGTACTTCCAGACAGATAATGTCCGGCAGCTAAAAGAGAGGTTATCAGTTCAAGATAGTGCTATTTACAACCTAGATCCACACTCAATAGTGTAAGTATCATTAAGTAGTGATTTTATTCTTGACCATTATATTTCTAATAAGCTAGCATCATTCTCCTGACTTCAGTTATGGGTTTTGTATTAGTTCAATAATTAAATAAATTGATAAGAAACTTATAAAAATATTACATATATTATAAATTATTAAAATAATGCCAATATTAAATCAATATAAATTTTCATGTATATTTTTATGTTTTATTTAATTAATTTTTTACAGATGGAACGACTTGCTTGAAAATTTCGTAAAAGGTACCAGAAGATATCTTCTGCAAGAAAAAGATAAAGACAAAGAAAACGCTAGGAAACATTTGCGAAAGTAAGATATTCTTATTCGTTTCTGAAAATAATAGTAAATTTAACTGTCTCTGTTTAATCCAATCGTTTTCTTTTCCAGAATGTTCTACGTCCACTACAGTATGATATTCTTTGTGTTGACTCTAGCTTTCCGGTTAGTGCTTCAAAATGAACATGTAAAATCTGTCGTCTGCAGAGCGTTCAAATTGTTTTTAACAATGTTTAATAAACGCCATTCAAGTATCACAGAAGTTAGCTAATTAAGAAAACATAGATTGATTTTAATTATCTGCTAGGTTAAAAAAGGGTATTTTTAAAGGTACTAAACACATGTTTGTATAGTTTAAAATGTTGCCTTAATTAGTATTGTTTTGATGTAAGGTTAGTTAATGATAAGCATTAGAATATTTCAACTTGAAAGTACTAAAAAGTGTAACAGAAATAGTGATTAGTTTTATTAAAGATATAAAGATGAATAGCAATATTATCTACATTTATGTGTGTAATTAATAATATTATTCGTTTATGATATCAAGAACTGTGGGGTGTGAATGCTAATCAGTTTATTTATCGAAAATCATCAGAATCATCCCATTTGAAATTTATGGAATTAATAGTTTGGAATTAACACGATTTTGCTCAATACTAATTATTTAATTAAATAACTTTCTTTAATAAGTCCTATATATTAATACTAACGTGACGAGGTACATTATTTTAATATCCGTTGATTGTGTAAGAAGACAATGTTGTATTGTAATATGTAATTTAGAGATACTAACGATAAAACATATTTTACAATTAAACGAAGCCATTAATGAAAACTAGTGTTAAGATATTTATTTTAATTTTATATAGAAGTGATGGAATCTCTAAAAAAGTAAATAGATAAAGAATTATATTTGCCTATACAACAGGTTGTGATTCTAGTTATAATTATAATATTATCAACTGTGGTGAGATATTGAATAAGTTAATTATTTTTTTATAATAAATTAAATTATTTTCGTAAAAAGTATTTGATTAATTGATCCCCTTATATTTCTGATATAAGATAGAATAAATATACATGTTTCATTGGTGAGTGTGAGACTGGAGACTCAATGATGTAGAAGCATCTCAATAGGTCGCCATAGCGTGGGTCATCATACTGCATTATCAGCATTGTGATGACCCACACTCTTAGATTCTACTCATGTTTTCTATCAGGTAGAGTAGAAACACTTCAGTAGGTTCAATTTAAAAAGAAATATCACAAACTCTGATGAAAGACGATACTGTTTTGTGATGGTATATTTTTGGACGCATATATAATATTGCATGTTAATTCTAAAGTACATTAAATTAGCCTGAAAGTAGCTCTATGTGAGTTTAGATGACTTTATGGCAGGTAGTCTATTAACTGTACTTACAAGAGAACTCCTTGAATCGCCGATATCCGGTATATTTCAACAGATCAGCTACCTCATCTGTTGAAATATACCGATCTAATGTAACCATTAGGTCTATGCTTAATGTCACCAATCATCATCATCATCATCATCATCAGCCTATCGCAGTCCACTGCTGGACATAGGCCTCTCCAATTGCACGCCACTCAGTTCGATCCTCGGCGACTCGCATCCAGCTCCTGCCAGTCGTCTTGCGCAAATCATCACTCCACCTGGCCTGTGGACGTCCTACACTACGTTTGCCGAGACGCGGTCTCCACTCAAGAACACGTTTACCCCAACGGTTGTCGGTCCTGCGGCTAATATGGCCAGCCCATTGCCACTTCAGCTTGCTAATCCTGTGGGCTATGTCGATCACTTTAGTTCTCTGCCGGATTACCTCGTTTCTAACACGATCTCTGAGAGAAACTCCGAGCATAGCCCTCTCCATAGCACGCTGCGTGACTTTGAATTTGTGGACCAGCCGTGCCGTGAGTGTCCACGTTTCGGCTCCGTATGTCATGACGGGTAGGACGCACTGGTTGAAGACTTTCGTCTTTAGGCACTGTGGGATCGATGATGAGAAGACCCGACGAAGCTTCCCAAACGCCGCCCAACCCAGCTGAATTCTCCTGTTCACCTCGTCCTCGAAGTTGTTTCTACCCAACTGCAAAGTCTGCCCTAGGTACACATATTTTTGAACAACTTCGAGAACGGTACCGTGTATCGCAACCGGTTCCGGTAGTACATGTTCGTTGAACATGACCTTGGTTTTGTCCAAGTTCATCCGTAGGCCGATGCGTACAGAAGAGTCAGCCAGATCATTCAGCATCTGTTGTAGGTCCTGCAGCGTCTCCGCCATGATGACGATGTCGTCTGCAAATCGCAAGTGTGAGATGTGTTCACCATTGATGTTTATGCCACGTCCTTTCCAGTGCAGCGTCTTGAACAAGTCCTCCATTGCATTTGTGAACAATTTCGGGGAAATAACATCCCCTTGTCTCACTCCTCGATGCAATGGTATGGGCCTTGTTTGCTGATTCTGTACTTGGACGGACATGGTGGCGGCCTCGTAGAGACATCTCAACACTTGGATGTATCGCCAGTCTACTTGGCAGCGCTGCAGGGACTCCAGAACAGACCAGATCTCGATCGAGTCAAAGGCCTTCTCATAGTCCACAAATGCTAGACACAGGGGCTGATTATATTCTTCGGTCTTTTGAATAATCTGCCGCACTGTGTGGATGTGGTCTATGGTGCCATATCCGCTCCGAAACCCAGCCTGCTCCGGTGGTTGGAATTCGTCGAGCCTTCGCGCAAGACGGTTCGTGATGACTCTTGAAAACAGCTTATAGACGTGGCTTAAGAGGGAAATGGGTCGATAGTTCTTCAACCTGGTCTTGTCACCCTTTTTGAAAAACAAAATGACCACACTTCTACTCCACGCCTCTGGAGTTCTCCCTTCGAACAGGACAGCGTTGAAAAGCTTTTGGAGCTCCCTCAGTACGGGCTTACCTCCAGCTTTCAACAACTCTGTCGTAATGCCATCCTCTCCCGGGGCTTTTCCATTTTTCAGCTGTCCAAGAGCCATCTCGATTTCGTCAATGCTGACTTCTGGCAGATCTTCGGTGTAGTGGCGTGTTAATTTGGCTCTAGGATCCTCATTTTCGGGATCAGGTCGAGATGCGTGCGAAGCGTACAAACCGCTATAGAAGCCTTCCACTTCCGAGAGGATGGCCGGCTTGGAAGTAACGACTACTCCACTTGCTGTGGTCAACTTCGTCATGTGGCTTCTTCCGAGAGATTGCGCGAACACTTTTGACCCCCGATTCAGCTCGATCGCTCTTTCAATAAAAAGAGTATTGGAGCATCGGAGGTCATGTCTTACACGCTTGCTGATCTCTCGGTTCAGAGTCCGTTTTCCTAACGAAGTGACAGGTGGGTTCTCACGTCGTTGTTTCATTAACCTAAGAGTCCTCTCTGAAAGCTTTGACTTCCCGCTCTTACGCTGCATTTTACAAAATCTCGAACCTTCTTCCCTGATGATCCGAACCACATTATGGAGTTTCTGGTCAACGTCTCTTGTGGTTTCCATGGCAGCAAATCGGTTTTCCAGATTTGACTGGAATTTTTCAGAACCCATCGTGGCTTGGAGCAGAGTCACTTATGTCACCAATATTACATCCTTATTACTTCAGTAATTAGTACTTCGCCATTGTATGCTACATACAGCAAGAAATCTGTAGTCTCTCAATTCTCACTTTAGAACATTTAAAAACTACGTAAAGTAAGGATTGTAAAATGCACAAAACAAGATAGTAATTCAGGTAGCAATCCAGAAATACCTAAACATTTCTGTACCATGTACCTACAAAAATAAAAATGACCACGGTAGAGCTGTTATTACACCCACGGTATCCAGTAAATCAAAGTCAGCAAATCAACAAACATTCTATAGCCACCTACTATTATAATAGTATTATTAGGCAATAATAATTAATAATTATTAAGCAAGTGTCAAGAGCACCTTCATTAATCCTCCACAAGGTACAAAGAATACAACCACGGCCCCACAATGATTATTTTTGTACCCTTGTCTAGTATATTGCAATTTAGAACTCTGTTATATGTACATAGAAATAAAACTATAATATAGTCTGGTGTAAAGTACCTACCATTACGACAGTTTCTAAATAAGTCGATATTCATAAAGAGCAACTATGAAGACTAACTACACATTTCTTTTTGAAAAGTTTCACACCTTGGAAACAAATATTATCCATCTAAACGTCATTCGCAAGATTATTCGATCGGCCAACTAGTCGGTAGTATTTTTTCCAGAAAAATCAAAAAGGGATAGTAGGTAGCAACGGGCAATGTTCTATTTAATTATCAAAATTAAATAAAACGCGTTTCATCGACTTCCTATTACACATATCCGTTCCCTTTTATGTGATTAATCCCAAGCACTTCACTAAAACCAGAATAAAAACAATGCGAGTAAGGATACATTGAGTACACATTATGTTGCTATCGTTAAAAATATCTCTTCCGAAGTCCACCCTTCTTAAGTACAAGACAAAATCAGAAATAAATCTTGAAATATATTTCGTAGTAAGTTTATTAAACATTAAGTTGCAACATTTTCCTTAAGTCAACTCTGATTGATATGTCAACTCGGGTAAATGACTTATTGTCATTAGTGTCAAACTAGTAATTGCGTCTGAGTGGAATTTCAATGTGAAAAAATAAATAAAAATGTTTAACAAAGTGCTGCAACGTGCGCTAAAGTTCCGCATCAAGAAGAATTATCCCACAAATATTTATGATTTATCGAGAGGCTCGGCTATTGCTGTAAGGAGGCCGTATAGCGACGAAGTGAGGCGCGCGCAGGCGCAGAGCGTCGCTTCACCGGGACCTACTATATTCGACAAGATATTATCTAAAGAAATCAAGGCGGACATTATTTACGAGGATGAATTATGTTTAGCTTTTAACGACATATCCCCGCAAGCTCCTGTACATTTCCTCGTGATACCCAAACGAAGGATCGCCCGGCTACAAGACGCAGTACCGACTGATATTGACGTAAGTGTAGTTCTACTAAATTGTGTATGTCACTGGTATAGGAAATTAGGCGGCAGTTTAAAAAAAATATATATATTTGAAATAGTATATGGTATATTGATAGTTTTTCTGTCTGTCTGTTCACGAAATAACTTAAATACCACTGCACCAATATGTTATAAAACTAGGCAGATATCTTGACTTGATTTTAAAGAATGTGGGTTTAATTACCATTTTAAAATAAGTAAATGGTTTATATTAGAATAGAAATCTGCAGGATTGCTACCATGTACCTTTTTGTTAATAAGTATCTGATATTTCAGTACTGTTGCAAGCGCCATGATCACTGTTAGTATTGTGTGTCGAGAACAGCTATGAATAAATAGTGAGTTAGTGAACAGTGGTACTGGAGGCGATTGTAATAAAAGACTGAGAAAGAGAGTAGACTGATATGTCTGCCAATTACATCCCACCTGCTAGATCTTCAGTTACTCTGTGATCATGGCGCTTGCAACAGCGCCGAAATATCGGATAGTCGTTAAGAAAAAGGTACATGGCAGTAATCCCACAAATTTATATTCTAATGTTACTGACCATGAAAGTTTAAAACAATTTAAATTGTTTATATAATCTGCAAATAATAATATATTTTTGGACAAGCTGTTCTTAGTTTAGTACTAGATGGTGTTGTATATCAGATGTCTGAATTGTTTTTATTTTAAATATTTTGGATATCTTACCCCAGTCCCAAACTAAACAGAGCTTGTATTATGGGTACTAGACAACTGATATAAATACATAAACATATTTTTACATATTAAGTATAACACCCAAACTCCGAAACAAATATTTGTGGATCACTCAAACATTTGCTAAGACCCAGAACCCGCTACTACTGGGCCACGAAGGTAGTTAGAAATATTGTTTTTGAACTCCTATCATGTTGGTTTCTCTTTTTAATCTTCACGTAATAAAGTTTTTAGTGTGTCTCATGTTTAGTCATGCTTATGTCAATGAATACTCAGAATTTTCCAAGTAAAATCTTTCTTAAAATCATGGAATAGTTGAGAAATCATGATCATCAGGAGCCTGTAGCAGTTCAGTGCTGCACACAAACCTCTTTTTAAAGAAGGACTATTGGGCCACGTCTAGTCATCAGGGTATACAGACATCTTACACACAACGTCATCTAGTTCCACACTTAGCAGAGCTTGTTTTATGAGTACTAAACAACTAAAATAAATACATAAACATACTTTTTTTTTGCAAATAGATACATATTATAAAACACCCAAACTCTGAAAACAATATTTGTGAATCACACAAATATTTGGTCCGACCCAGGAATCGAACCCGAGACCTCTTGATCAGCAGCCGCATATGCTAACCACTAGACCAACAAGGCAGTCAGGGCAGACGGAGTGCTATATGGTTTGTTTCAAGTTTCACCCTCGTGGTATTCCGGGCGAGTAGCGTCAATCGGGCAGAGGTACGCGAATGGCGTGAGGATCTTTGTTCGACCCTTGATGGCTTGTTTTCATCCCAGCTGGAGACTCCGCCTGCTGGCCTTGCCATCGTGGAGGCTCTCTAGCTGGTCATCATCGAGTGGCCAGGTTGGCAGCACAGGATTCTATCCTTCCGACAAACATAGATCCTTTCCTGGCACGGTTGCTTAATTTCCTTTCAGTTGCTAGGACGGAATTGAATCCCGCCTGGTACCAATGCGACTGCAGTGAGGTCTCTGTCCGTCGGGCCCTCACTGCAGTCATCGGAGATCTCTCGCTACCACTGTCATACGCTCTGGTACCGACGGCTATTAACACGGTCGTAACCTTCTATGTGTAAAGATCCTTCTTCCCCCCCTTACCAAAAAACAGACTCTTTATGTATCGAACCAAAGACGCTATGGCTGCTAGTAGCCGTCCAGTGCGAGGGGCTCTGTTGATCTATGGTTATAAACCACTAGCTAAGCACGCAATGTCGTCAGCCCATAGCGCCCGTATCGAAAACCAATCAGATTTTCTCCTATTTTTGAAACATTTTTAACCGACTTCAAAAAAAAGGAGGAGGTTCTCAATTCCTCGGAATCTTTTTTTTTTTTTTATGTATGTTCAGTGATAATTTCGTCGTTTATGAACCGCTTTCAAAAATTATTTTTGCATTGGAATGGGCGTAGCTTACAGGTAGTCCCATCGTCACCATATCGCGATCTGATGATGGGATCCCAAGGAAATCGAGGGAACTCCTCAAATATCATAGGCACAATTGTCGCGATTTGGGTACTCGGAATAGTTTTTCATTGAAGTCGGTTCCTTTTTGTTAAAATTATTTTCATTGATAATTCGCTCCTATGGGTCATATCTTAAATGAAACATCTAACATTGAAAGAAATTTCCAAATCAACCCAGCAGTTTCCGAGATTATCGCATACAAGCAAACTTCATCTTTATATTATAAAGCACTTAATTATAAGTACGAAAATGTTGTATGACTAATTGTGTAAAAATGTGTGTAGATAATGTGTTCGTTGATTGCGCTGATAACGTAGGAATGTGTTGTGTGTACGTCTTGTGCAATTTGCTTCAATTGTTATTAATTTATTATTAGATATGGAGGTTTTAAGATAGCGGTGTTAAAATACCGCGATAGTACTGAGATACGGAGAAGGTGAGGCCTATGAAATGGTTGTTGGAAAGTCAATTCGGATATACACAATCCGGTATAGGATAAAATCGGGAAATTTCGTGTCAGGCATCATATCAAAATAGGCTTTGACTGCCTTGTTGGTCTAGTGCTTAGGATAAGCGGCTGCTGATCAAGAGGTCTCGGGCTCGATTCCGAGTCGGACCAAATGTTTGTATGATCTGCTAATATTTGTTTCAGTTTGTGTGTTTTCTATGTTTAATATGTATGTATTTACAAAAAAAATGTTTATTGTATTTAAATCAATTGTTTAGTACCCATAATACGAGTACAAGCTCTGCTTAGTTTGCGACTAGGTGACTTTGTGTGTAACAGATGTCCGAAATGTTTACTAGAATTTACTTTACTAGGCTTCCTCAGGCATATCCAATGGCAAGTGGAACAAAAATCATGTCCAACAGATAATTGTTAAGTTTACTTATTATTTCGTTATTTTTGTACGACGTTTTACAAGTAAGCGTATTTCACAAGTTAGGCCTCTGTAAGGCCTCTGTAACTTCTGAACCAGTGGCGTAGCGTGCCTCGGCGGGGCCCCGTATAAAAATTTGTTTGGGGGCCTTTAAGAAAGGTAAAGATTTCTCACCAAAGAAAAAGAATGTTTGCAAAAAATTAAAAGAAATATTTATTCATCATAATTATCTGTCACTTTGTCTTAAATTTTTACAATAATAACAATTCAAATTAAATATATACACTCTTCTTGCCTTTTTTCGGCTAAGTGTTTAATTACTTTTGAACGCACGCTTTACACAGGAAAAAATTTTTTTTTTAACTTTTATCATTTCTAAAATAAAATAAAAATTGGGAAGTTGATACGGCAAGTACGGCGGCAGCTTCGCCACTGTCCTGAACTAATAAAGCCAGTTTGCGCGGCTGCTGATCAAGAGGTCTCGGCCTCGATTCCGTGTCGGACTAAATATCTATCTGCTAATATTTGTTTCAGAGTTTGGGTGTTTTCTAAGTATAATACGTATGTATTTACAAAAATAAGTATGTTTATGTATTTATATCAGTTGTCTGGTACCCATAATACAAGCTCTGCTTAGTTTTGGACTTGATGTCGTTGTGTGTAACATGTCCGAATTATTTATTTATTTAAGTTTTCCTTTAAAGTTAATTACATGGACTACCTACACAATTTTTTTTAGTTTTTTTGAGCCAGCCTATTAGCTTTTAGAGGGGGGGTTGGGCTGTTTTTACAAAAAAAGGCCCTTAAAGTAGCAACCTCTCAATGATTTTAAAAGGCCTGTCCAACGGTATCTTATACGATAGGGTACATGCGAGAAAAAAAAACATCCCCACTTTACGTGTAGGAGAGGTACCCCAAATAAAAATATTTTTCATGATTTTAGTATAGAACTTTTTCGACGTGTTAGAAACACGTATCGTTTCTACCGCGTCAAGTGTTCTGGGTTCAAATCACACATGGGACAACACTTTGTATGATCCATAAATTGTTGTTCTGAGTCTGGGTGTTCTTTGTGTCCGTTTCATGTATGTTTGTAAAGTCCTCCGAGTCACAAGATGTATATTCTTAATGAGGGAATTCACAAATTGTTATTCGTGGTCTGGGTGTTCCTTGTGTCCGTTTTCCTAAATTATTACTAATGCAGAAGTTGTCTTTTTAAAAAAACTAACGAAGTGAGTTAACTAACAGCATAAGATTAACGATGGAAATCTTTATTTAATTCTTACCTCTGCTTGCTTCCAGCTCCTCGGTCACCTGATGCTGGTGGCGCAGTCCCTGGGCTCGTCCCGCGCCCCCTCAGGCTTCCGCCTCGTGGTCAACAACGGGCGGGACGGCGCTCAGTCCGTCTACCATCTACATCTACACGTGCTTGGAGGCCGCCAGATGGGCTGGCCGCCAGGGTAGGGCTGCCAGTACCTCGACAATAACTTGGTAGATCTGTTTCTTTTATTTTTTTATTTGCATCGAAAATACTTAACGTTATTCAATATAACTGTTATTTGAAACTGTTTATTTAATGATAAATTAACGGATGTGTTGAATAACGGCCCCTCGTCTTTGCTATCAACTATAGTTGAAATAAGGATGTTGACCAAAAGTAATCATGGTTTGTTTGATATCAACCGACATAATATTAATTTTATAAATTCATTTTAACGTTGTAATTCTAATACAATTTATTTCATTTATTAATAAATAAAGTAAATTAAATGAAACTAAAATTCACTTTCGTGGGTATTTCTAAATAATTGTTGCTTTAAATAAAAGTGTACTGTAAAATAGAAGAAACAGATTTTTGCTTTGTATTAGTTTCACGAAATACTGAATGATTGTCTTTGGTCTCAGGTAATTTAGTTATATAATAATATATGTAAATGGAGATGAATATTAATAATTACTAGTTCTAATTCATATACTTTTCGTTATCGTAACGTTATTTTCATAACTATTTATAACGGATATACATAACGTAATTATGATTGTTACGTTTTACACTATTTCTAATTTTGAAATTAACGTTATAAATTAAAAATATTTAACTGTATTAAATAAAGATTATTCCGTTTTTAATATTAAAAGCCAAAGAGTACCGACATTTTGAAATGTACACACTTACGTAATGTAATATTTAAATAAAAATATATAATTTATGATTTTTAAATACGCCGATAACGATATTTGTTAACAAGTTAATTTGAAATTATTGAGAAAAAATAATAATATGAATTGTCCAATATCACCATATATTTCCTGAGAAATTATATATAAATATAGCTATATAATTATTTGTTATATAAGTATTATCCTTTTGTTTAAATCAAAAAGAATAAATTACTTTTTTTTTATATTCGTTTAGAAACTTATCTTGACTATGAGTTGCCTAGTCTTGTGTTAGGTTGTCTAAACTTTCTTTTATAGATATTAAAAGAAAAAATATGTCTCATTGTATGTAATGTTGACACTCATTGATATAATTATTGTGCCTTATTATGTTAAATATGAAAAAAAAAACGGGTTCAGTGATGAGTGTTGGTAGTAACTTACCATTAGGGACTAAATGGTTCATTTTTTTTTTCAACTTTAATGCCATTTGAAAAAAAAAGTTGTAATTTTTTATGAACCATTTTACGTAAAATCTCTAATTCAGCGTTTTTTCTACCGACTTCAAAAAAGAGGAGGTTCTCAGGTTGTTTTTTTCTTCAAAATAAAAATACAAAACAGTCATGAGAACTGCCGACAGAAGTCAAAACTTAAAATAAAATAAAAACTGTTCTTGGTTTTTGAATATTCAACCTGTGTTATGTATATCTATACATAGATATATCTATAATTTTACAACTGGTTCAATCGCGAACAGATCGCGTGACCATGTTGATGACGATCTACACGAATGTACTCCCCATCCAAACCTTCCTAAAGTAGTTCTCACTTCAAAAATTTACTGTAATATTTTAAAACCTTTTCTGTATGTTTTAAAGCTCAAATAAAGTCTCAAATATATTTATAACACGTAGTAAAGTGGGCAAGATTATGTAACCCAACGTGCCTTACCAGTCTCCAACCCGCACTGGGCCAGCGTGTGGACATCTGGCCTTAACCCTCTCCCGAGCCCAGCAGTGGGACGTTATGGGTTGTTCATAATGATGATGTTCATTCATCGTAAAGCCGACTGAAGGACAGACTACGCAGATCAACAGCTCGGCAAAGAGAAGTAAAACTTGACACAAACCATATACCAACCCGTCTGGCCAGCGGCAGCGTGGTATAGTAGGCCAAAACCTCCTTACGAAGGAGAGGCCTATGTCCAGCAGTGGACTGTTTAAGGCTGTTGATGTGATGGTGAGTGTCAGTAATAAAAGGATGTGTCATATCGAAGCCATTGTTAGTTTTAATGTTAGTGCAATAAGTTTGCCAAATTAGTTTGTAGAACTTTGTTTTTTTTTTGTTTAAATTTTTGAAATGGTTATTGTAGTGTGTAGCTAACGGTTGGTGTCGATTTAAAATCGATTTGCCGTTCGATAGTCGGGAGTCGCGGGTTCGATTACCGGCTGATTTATTTTTTATATTATAAGCTAGAATTACAGTATAAGCTGAAGGATGTAATAAAAGGTATAAAATTAAAAGAAAATACATATTTTTTAATGTTATGTATTAAATTTTGAATCTTATTGCTGTATACTAAAGCGTGTTTTAAATTGACACTAACAGTTTTGCGATACTACCAATATATTTAGTTTCAAAGCGACTCCACAGTTTGACGCGTTCCCGTCCGGTATGAGGCGATTGCGTACACTGTTGAATTATTCGAAACATAAAAGAAATTTAAAAAATATTAGAACAGAGTGTTAGAGTTTCCATTGGTTTGAATAAATTTTCTTTACTTTTTTTACATCAGCCTTTGTGATTGCTTCAGTAATAATTTCAAAGAGTCAGAATACCTGAATATATTAAAGTATGTACTTATTATACTGAACCCTTATTATCAATTAATAGATTTCTTTTTCCTCTAATTCCCCCCAAGTTTTTTTTGCCAAAAGAATAAAACTCTACTGCGATATAATTAGTTAGGTACATACTAAACCAAAGGAATTAAATTAAATATCACAGCTCGTCACAAAACAACAAAAACCTTTCTTTTTTTTCACTAAAGTTAGCGACGACGTCCAAATGAAAAAAGCTTTTCATACCAGTTAATTCTAGTCCCATTTTAACCGTATTTCATGATTTTTACCATAAATACCTCGCCTTTTTATAATGTACACGAAAATCTACATTTTTTTTTTACTCCGTTAAAAATCATTTCTTACCCCCACAAAAACTATTTTATTGTTGCTCAAAAACCCCGTAAAATGCTATTTTTTACTCCGTCATAAACTATTTTTGAACCGTTTTCTCTATGTTCTGTTATTAGGTTGTATAGATATGTAATAGTATTCACAAATGAATCTATCCACTTACGTCTAAATATTTATTTACATCACATAAATATCGTAAAGATTAACATTTATACTCCATCATTTCCGATTTGCAACATATAAAGACTTAACTATCACCGACTTCAAAGCGTCTAAATAGAGGCGCTTTTGAAGTCGGTGCTAAATTATTAACTATTAAAAATTCCTCACGTTGATCAGCGTCACAAAATCGCCTCCTATTTAACCTCAGATCAGTTGATTATACGTAATTGATACTAAAGAATAGTCGAAAATTTCAAAGATTTATAACTTATTAACTACTTTAAGTTACTTGCTGCAAAACGCAATGTTGGTCTATTATGAAGAGTAGTTTTTATGTCATAAGAACAGGTTCAAACTACTTTATGAAACACAATTTGGGCAAATAATGACACTATTCATTGCCGTTATAAAACTTTTACGAACTTCAAATAGGAAATATCTTCTATATCCTTGTATAATCTTTTATATTTGCTATTCCTGAATCGTTCATGAACTGTCTTTGATAATATCATAATTTTTATGTCCCGATTCGTGTCATTCGTTGATACTACAATTTTTTATGGTGTAAGTTTTTTTGAAGTCGGTGATAATCAGTCAAATACTAAGTATTTATTAGTTCTATCCTCGGCTTCGCTCATCCAGCACCTGCCAGCCATCTTGCTTAAATCTTCATTCCACCTGGCCTGCGGACGTCCTACGTCTATACCATATGTCCAGCTGTGAACTGCAACAGGCTGAATGGAACTAATGTCGTTATTCGCACAAATCCTCAATATACCTCTTGTTCTTTTTCACAAACTATTATAATTAATTAATTTGATCCTCATATACAAAATGATCTGCGTTTAATCCGGAATCTCTTTCAAAGTCAGAATATAATATTGAGCAATGTTCTAGTCATGGCATGCTATCGCGCAGCCTCAAACTGTGGTGCCATCTGGTGTGATTAAGACAACGTTGAGTTACATGATCCCTCCAAGTTTAGGAGGAGGCACTGTAAGAGAGGTGCACACTATAAATTGTGTCAATTTTATTTTAATCACACCAGTTGTAGTCGCTAATATATGCATATCCTTAGTTAGTGTTTTTTTTTTCATTTTATTGTTTTTTTTTGACTACCCTCAATTGGCAAATGACCAAAATATTAGTGTTATATTTTGAAATTGATTGTAATGTACGACTATTGCGCAATTGGTCGTGAAAATTGTGAGTAGTTGTAATGCAAATGCGCAACTAATTGCCCGATTGGTCGTGCAATGTTTGCAAGTTGTGGGTAGTTGTATAATTTGTATAAGTTGGTTGTGGGTCCGGTGTGGTGTGAGTTCCGTGACTTTTGATACAATACAAAAATACACGGGAACTGACGCCGGCCGATCAGTCATGTTAAGAATTTAATTAGAACTTTAAATTCTGTAACCAAAGTTAAATACATAATTTTATAATTTATTTTTGCTGTTTTTATTATCCCATCGGATACCTCCGCGGCTATGTCGGTGTTCAGGCTACCTACCTTGTTTAGAAACCCTTAGGTTTCCTTGCTGTCCCCAAGCAGGGCGTGGACGCTCCGTAGTTCAAGAGCCACCCGCCCGTGCCTGCATCAGCCATCAGCTAGGGTGACAAATGGCCTCAGAGCCTGGATAGGCGCGGCGCCGATTCTGAGGAGGACTGAGGATAGTCCGGGTCCTCCTCAGAGCAGGGTACCTGAGACCGGTCGTCGGGGTGTTTTTCAGTGGAATCACCACATACTCCTGGTTCCTCAGTCCCCGAGGAGCCGGAGATCCGAAGAGATTTTTACACCCCGTCAACAAAAAAAAGGTTGCATCTGAGACGGATTGCAGTTTTTGTTCGGTTCGAGCCCAACATAAAAATCAGTGGGTTGTTTCTATGCCCCGTTAAGAAGAATGTAGCTTATTATAATATACTTGTGCACGTTGAAATTGAATTTTAAAAGTGAGTTAATATAAAGATTTTTATATAAGAGCCTGACAAAGCAACTACTCTGTCTGATGGAAAGCATGAGTATATTCCAAGAGCGGTGGTCACCATATTTATGGCGAATTTTGCATTGTGACCCCTCATTGGGCCTATTGAGATTCTTCTCCATCATTTGGACCCCCGGTCCCACACTCACCAACGAAATACGACATCAAGAATGCTGTCATTATTAGGATGGTCTTCTGTGTGAGGGTAGTACTGCACCGGTCGAGTTGGAACAGTCGTGGTGAAATCAGCGTGGTTACTGCTTAGAAAGGTAAAGAGCACGTACCAAAAGTTATGATATTGAAATCAATGTTCAAGTATCCTTTCTTTTTTCATGCAGATATTTCTGTTTGACACAGAGTTAACATTTTTCTATATACAAATCTCAGCCTGACAAAAATTTCGTGTTTTAGAAAAATTTTGCATTGGGGGTTTTTGCGACTGCATCGATGCTGCATCGCGTTTTAGCGACTTCCTGCGTTCAATCGCGGTATCGGAAACGTGCGTTTTAGCGACTGCTCAGATGCCAAATCGATGCTACCGGCATCCGAATGTGTGCGGAGAGTAGCGTTCAGCTGCTGTGTCGCGCTTCTAAAAAGCGACTCAATATCCGCGTTTGGCGTTTTTAAGTGTGCGGTGTAGAGCGTTCGGTCGCCGTATTTAGCTTCTAAAAGCGACTAGTTGCCGATCGCCGATGCTAAAAGTAGCTAGTGTGCTGTGGCCCTTAACTGACAGATGGAGCAGTCTACTGCTCAACATATACCTCTCCTGCTGTGCACCACTTTGATCTATTTGGGCTGATGATGATGAAGTAGTGGTTTGTACCATCGTTGTGGCTTCACACCATACATTAACCAACATAATGTGTAATCTACAAATCGTTGTTCTGAGTCTGGGTGTTCTTTGTGTCTGGTGAAGTTACTTGCGATACAAAAGATATTCCTAATGCGGACGTTGCCTGTTCAAAGTTCTTCTTAGCCTATATTATGTCCAATAATATTTGTGGTCGGCTACTAGTTCAACCGGTTTTACCTGAATATCAGTTTTTACATAAAGCGACCGACATCGGACTCCACCACAATCCTAAAGGAAAACTGAATGAGAAGGTTGAACTAGCTGACAGTATGTTTGAGGGTACTAAATTATGATTGCCATAGATGTTCATGACAAATAGGACCCTACAAGACTTTTGGCCAGACCCGGGAATCGTACCCGAGACCTCTTGATCGACAGTCGCATGCACTAACCGCTAGACCTATATGGCAGACATTGTCTTTTAAAACATCAAACAAAAAATTAGCATCAGTCGACTCCTTCAGGGTTGTACAGAGTGGAACACATATTGACTACCTCGGTATTGCAGTGAGAGCGTATATGACTACCCTGCTTGAGGTCTCGGGTTCGATTCCCGGGACAGACCAAATGTTTGTATGATCCGCAAATGTCTGTTTCGGAGTTTAGATGTTTTCTAAGTTTAATATGTATGTAGGTATATTAAGTATTTATATCAGTTGTTCAGTACCCATACTACAAGCTTGGTTGGGACAAGATGGCGCTGTGTGTAAGATGTCCGAAATATTTATTTTGTTACATCTACTAATATTGTTGGAAAAACATCGAGAATCGTTTGAATACGTCAGTCGTTAGGTATTATGTGATGTGACGGCGTTATCAACGCTATACGTAATAGTTAATTGTTACGTAACTCAGACGATCGTATGAAACACGTGGAAATGATTACTTCTGAACAAATACCTACTATAAATAACATTAAATAATAATCTTATACGCAAGTACAAGTACAGTCTTAATTTGAGTAGTCTGGGCTTGTAGTTAATATTACTTCAAATTTGGTCCTGCCTCGGTGGTTTAGTGGTTAGCGTATGCGACTGCTAATCAAGAGGTCTCGGGTTCAAATCCTGGGTCAGGCCAAAAAGTGTTTTTTGGGTTTTTCTTAAGAAATTCCTAATAGCAGCCCGGAGTTTGGAAGTTTGGCGGTGATTCACGCCCGTGTCTCGGAGAGCACGTAAAGCCGTCGGTCCCGATTGTCATGAACATCTATGGCAATTGTTATTGGGAGGTCAGTGCCCTCAAATTTACTGCCAACTAGTTCAACCTACGAATTTCATTTCTCCCTTAGTGCCAGTCACTCCGAGGAAAAACTGAAATTCAGGTAAAACCAGTTGAACTAGTAGCCGACCCGAAATAATATTGGGATAATAATAAGGCTAGGAAGATGATTTAGTCCTGAGATTAGTTGGACTCATCGAGTCACGAATGAGGTGGTTCTCCTACGTGTGCTAAGATCCCGTGAACTTGCGACCATCAAATTCCTGGGTCATATTCTCCGTCTCCTACAGTACTTCCTAAATAAGAGAGCGTATGCTCGTTAGAACGAAAGTAAAGAATTATTACGGTAAGAGAATTAACGTGGTTCCAGCAATATACAATCACATTGGTTGGCTACGCCGTTTCTTACTGCGCCAAGTGTCGTAGTTCATATCCCCCGTGGAATAACACTTTGTGAGATTCACAAATTTTTGCACTGAGTCTGGGTGTTCTTTGTGTCTGTTTCATATATGTTTGTAAAGTCCCCCGCGACATAGAAATTAATATTCCTAATGCGGGAGTTGTCTTTTTAAAGAAAAAGAAAGGTTTATTTATTTTTTATATTCGCATAATTATGATGAAAAATTATCCGGCAAACGCAACGTTGGAAGGCGAAAAAATCGTGGCTCAAAAACATTAGAGAATGAACTGGGAACGCCAGCATAGAAGAACTGTTTCGTCTGGCTAAAAACAGAAAGGAGTATGCAGAGCTGACGGCCAACCTTCATTAGTGGAGAGGCACCATAAGGAAGGAAGGAGTCCTGCGGTATTCCACGCGGCTTTTTTGTAAATCACGAGTAACGTCGAGGAGCGAAGCCAGTCTAAATATTTTTTACCTAATTTACTCCTTATATCATCGGCTATCTGCCAGTGAAAGTCCCGTCAATATCGGTCCAACCGTCCCAGAGATAAGCTGGAGCAAACATATAGACGAACAAAAAAATGTTCAAAACGTGATTGTAATTTACCTACATAATACATATTTACTTATTCTTGTAGGAAGTTTTTCTCGTACCTAAGGATATTCTACAAATGAGACCCATTCACGAGTAACCCTTGAACTAACAAAGTTACGTAAGCCGTTATAGTTTTCTACATAAGGCCTGTTTTTAGGGTTCCGAAGTTTATGACTCGGAACCCTTAGAGATTCGTCATGTCCGTCCGTCCGTCCGTCCTCAACTTACCGTCTGAACGGTAAGTGCTAGAAAGATGAAACTTTGCATGAATATGTGTTGTAATTACGCGTAAAGTGGGGATGATAAGTTTTTTCTTGCGGCTACCCCATCGTGTGGGGTATAATTAGATAGGTCTTTTAAAAACAATAAAATGTTTCTGAGACGATTTTTTGATTAAGGTATCCGTTTGCGAGAAATTCCACTTTATAGGGCACTTTTTTGTAAAAACAGGGCGACCTCTAAAACCTAAACGGCTGGCTCAAAAAATCTGGAAAAATTCGTGATGGTATCCATATAATGAACTTTAAATAATAAAACTATAACGGATCAAATGACTTTGTTAGTTCAGGATTTATAGAGGCTTAACTTGTAAAATGCGCTTACCTACATGGAAAACGTCATACAAAATTAACGCATTAATACGTAAACATAACAATTATAATCTATTGGATACGATTTTAAATCCACGTACCATTATGGGTGAATTGGGTGACTGAGGAAGCCTTTCCCGTGCGTGGCCTGACACGCACTTTTTTTTTTAAAGAACATTTTTTTAAAGCATCTTCGTTTCGCGATTGACTACAATAACGGCGGGTAAAGCCATGAAACTAAGCTAGTTAAATATATTTACAAGGTAGCTATTGAAGTAACGTTTACACATATGTTGCAAAACTATGTAAAATACACATACAACCAATTTCTTCGCTTTATCAATATGTCGAAAATAAAACAATATTTGTAACAAAATGAAGAAAGTATTGCAACACTAAAGCTAGCCGCAATAGTGTCAGTAATGTCGATAACGTTTAGAATATAGGGCTCCGGGCCAGGGAACTCCACACAGTACAGCATTATACATCAGAATGAACTCCATCTTCGTGTTGTGTGGAGTTGCGGCCCTGATGCAGGTATGTGGACCTTCGTATTGATTTCTTTGTTTATTATTATACTTTGTCACTGCTATCAAACCAACTGTATTTTTATTCTTGCATTTCAGATGGCTCAGGCACAATGCCTGCCTGTAGCCTACAGCCTCCCAGCCGCGCCACCAGCTCCCCTGTTGCTCCCCGCGCCAGCTCTCGCTCCCCCGAATGCAGTGTGCCCTGCACTCGCAGCCGTAGCCCCAGCCCTCCCTGTCCTCGCTCCAGCATTAGCCAACACCCTCTCAGCCTCTATTGCCGCTACTTTGCCTCCTATTCTTGAAAGTGCGTTGCCTACTCTGCTCACTTCTGCTTTGTCAGCCGCTGGACCTTTGTTAGAAGCTGCGTTGCCTTGTGGATGCGGTGCACCCGCCCCATTGGTGCTACCAGCTCCCGCACCCTGTGCGTCTTATGCCGCTCCATTAGCTCTGCCAGCTCCTGCGCCCTGTGCGTCCTATGCTGCGCCATTAGCTCTGCCAGCTCCTGCGCCCTGTGCCTACACTGCTCCATTGGTTCCCCCGCCAATGTATGCCGCCCCGTGTACGTGCGGTGCACCCACTACATGTTTCTGCTACTAAATATTTTTAATAAAATAATATTTCTCTATTTGAGTCTCTTAACATTTATAAGCCCTCACGCAAAAACGACAGGTGTAATGTATAAGTTATTCGTGTCTGTGTGTGTATGTAGCATCGTAGCTACCGATCGAATGAGCCAAGTGTGATTTAGTGTTTTTATTTGTAAGATGAGTTAGACGTAAGTGTTCTTGGCTATTTGTGTCTGAAGTGATATTTTCGGAATAATATTAACCACGTAATTATTTTTTGTTTTAATGATATAGATGTGTTCAGTATCGAAAGCTGAATACCACATTTTTTTTTCTAGACATTAAAATCTAGTTGTGTATATGCTAATCGTCCCGAGAATCTCTCCATCGCGATTCAGGATTAATAGTTACTCCGTATAATTAAATCTGTTTTTCTTCATGGTTCAGTAATCCTTCGGTAGATGGCGCTGTTGTATGTTTTTCGCTTGCGCTGTATGTGGAAGTCTTCATACTACGCTGGCCTGTAGTCAGAGAGTTTTTTTCAAGTCTTCTTAATACGTAGCACTCTTACGACATCCACGAGATATCAGCGGTAGCATAAATATATTTTTAATATTTCTAACTTTAAAATCAACTACAAATTATGATTTTAGGCTTAGTTTGGCTATTTATGGGTTTTATTTCCACCCTGATTAATTTATTGTATGACAGGCATGATCTTTTGTGTCTGGGTAGAATTTGTGTAAATTGTCTATTGTTCTATTGTTCCACACTACAAACTATATCTATTCCAAATTTCACTCTATTCTGTTCAGCCGGTCTGTCACGATTGAATAACAATTACCCCTTTTACTTTTTTAACAGCAAAACTCCCACATATCGCACACTCGGTCGTTTGGCCCCAAAATAGATAGAAATTGTACTATGATTGGTAGACTCCTGTTTAAGCTAAGCACCTACTTAAATCCGTGTCCGTGTGGTGACGGATTAAGAATACAGAGTGTCACCACCCCTATTCATCCCGCGGGTGTCGTAAAAGGCGACTAAGAGATAAACTACGCAAGACAACATCTATGAAAAGAGAAGGACAACTTGAAACAAACCCTATACCAACCCGCCTGGCCAGCGTGGTATAGTAGGCCAAAACCTCCTTTCTAAGGATGTCCAGCAGTGGACTGTTAAAGGCTGTTGATGATGATGATGATCACCTACTTAAATATTTATTTATACAAACATATGTACATATTTAACTATATAACGATGTGTATTTTCTTCCTAGTTTTTATTATTCTCAATATTATTGGTGGTCGGCTACTAGTTTTGGACTGCCTAGGTGACGTATAGTGGTAGCGTGTGATTGCTATGTTCGAGATCTGGGGCTCGATGCCCGGGTCGGACCAAATGGTGTTATTCACAAATATTGGGTTTGAATGTTTTCTATGGTTTTCTGTGTAAAATGTGTATTTATTGACAAAAACAACGGTTATCCGTAAAGTCGAATTACTGACGATAGTTGAAATTGACAACGTCTTAAGAAGATACTGATGGAATGGTTGCATTTTTCTTTGTCGCTCGTTCCGCGTTCTCGCTTGCACTTCAAGCCTTAAATGGAACGCCTCAGAGCGAGGTAACGCCGCATGAGTCATGTTTTTCGTGCGTGCAGCCGGCTCCAGCGAATTATAAGACGTTGTCACGTCAAAAGTATGTTTATCTATTTATAGTATTTGTCCCATAATACAAACTCTGCTTAGTTTGGGACTGGTTGACGTTGTGTGTAAGATGTCTGAAATATTTAATTACATGTAGTTCAACCGGTATTACCGGAATATCAGCTTTTCCACCGAGCGACAGGCATCGGACCTTCAAAACCACAACCCTAAAGGGAATTGAATTTTAAGGCAATTCATCGTCAGTATGTTTTAGGGCACTGACTTCCAAAAATATGGTTTAGCATAGGTGTTTGTGAATGCTGGACCGACGGCTTAACGTGCTCTCGTCTCGGGCGTGAAACGCCGCTGTTTTCAATACTCCAGGCTGATATTAAGAATTTCTTATAAGAAAATTCCAACAATAGCCCGACTCGAAAAACGAACCCGAGATCACTTGATCAGCAGTTGGGGCATATGCTTATCGCTAGACCAACGAGACAGTCTACTGAGATAGGTAGACTAGGTAGGCAAGTAGGTATATGCTTAATTTTTTTCTTAAAATATCTGATAGATCACACGATCTTAACAAACTTAAACTTTACGATATTAATGATTTAACTTGTTGGGTCGTCATAAATAAACACGAAATAAAACGATGTCCGAGGAACGTAACAACGTGAATACTAATTTATTGCTAGGGATAGTTTTATTAGTGTGAATTTATATTTAATAAATTCTTAATATTTATATCTAACCAAACTAACACTATGCAGGTGAAGAGTTTGTTTGGTTGATTAAAGCGCAAAATAACAGTAAATTATTCGGAGTCCGAAAATATTTATTCAGCCGTGAAACGAAACGCATTTAATATTTGAAGTGGCAAGTTTATGCCAAACTTCAAATCAAAGTGCTGTGAGATTTTGCGGACTCGTTTTTATAGGATTATGATTATTTTTACTGCGAAAATAAGTTGAAAGTTTGACAATAATTAACTATATTAACGTATCGAACTGTGAAGCAATATTCTAAGCTCAAGGTGAGTGCAAAAACGTGAATAAATCGCGAAATTTGGTAATGGTTGTCATTACGGGGTAGGTATTTATTTTTGTTTTCAGTGATTATCGCTGAGTAATTTCGGGTTAGTGTTCTGTGCGCGCGGTTGTTCCGCGAACTTGTCAGCGTGCCAAATCTGGCGCAGCGAAACCGAAACATCATGTTCGCCGTTCATTATCTTTCGACAAGAAGCTATTTGCAGTATTTACGCTCGCTGATCGTCTCGACCTTCGAAGCTAGTGCTGTGCAGGGTTGTATAAGCTTCGTGATCTTGACCTTGCACCCCATGACCCTCGGGAAGGTCCCAATGACGTCCTATCTACAGTGACTTGCTTGTATTGTGTTGACCCATATAAACATACTTGTATTCGAATCATTGAAAATAATTAAAAACCGATTTGTAATGGGCTATTAACTGGTGAACTGAATTGTTAGAATTAATTAGTTTTTAAATGAGATTGAATAATAGGGCTACATTTTATTTGTCAATGTTGAGACATATTGTAAATTCAAACAATTCAGAGTTACGCAAGGTGTTACCGTACAGCGGTTAGTTCTGCCTTGATGAGCACATTAAGTATATATTTAATGTAATATTTAAAAATTGCGATAATAATGAATATTTGACTCAAAGGAATATGTGGGTATGATGGAAATAAAATTGAAAATTATTTAAAGTGTAATGTATGAGGCTAATGGTAAGAAGTGGTGGAAACAAAATTTAATAGAGAATATATAACATGTACATATATTTTTATATTTTATATCCGTGTGGTGATGGATTAAGAATACAGTGTCACCACCCCTATTGATCTCATGGGTGTTGTTAAAGGCGACTACGGATAAAGTATATAAGACAACATCAATGCAAAGAGAAGGAAAACTTGAAACCAACCCGTCTGGACAGCGTGGTATAGTAAGCCAAAACCTCCTTTCTAAGGCGAGGCCTATGTCCAGCAGTGGACTGTTAAAGGCTGTTGATGATGATGATGATGAATATTTTCTTCATTAATTTAAAGAGCATTTGAAAACAGTAATTCAAATTGGGTTCTGATTGATCCAGGTAGATAAGTGTGACTTCTTGGTCACGAGTATTGGGCCTCCTTGTCATAAAAAACAATAATTATTATATTTGTTTATTTACAGGTACATGGTAGCTGATTGTGTGATGTCTCTGAAGCCGAGGAATGTAGATTTCAATGAGACATGGGCACACCTCAGAGAAACGGTACCAGGCTCTTTTCAATTTTTGTGAATAAATTTGTCTCTGTGGTGATGGATTAAGAATACAAAGTGTTACCACCCCTATTCATTCCATGGGTGTCGTAAGAGGCGACAAAAGGAACAAAATAAGCAGCTAACATCACTGCCTAGAGAAGAAAAACTTGAAACAAACCCTTTACCAACCCGTCTGGCAAGCATGGTATAGTAGGCCAAAAATTCCTTTCTAAGGAGAAGCCTATGTCCAACAGTGGACTGTTAAAGGCTGTTGATGATGATGATGATGAAATTTGTCACCTGATAAAATTTGATTGTGTCTACTTTTGGACACCTGAAACTCCACTCATCCCGAGATGTGCACGTCCCACTGCTGGGCTGGACTCTCAGGAGCGGGTTAAGGCCATACATCCCCACGCTGGCCGAGAGAAGCTTGGGAACTGGCAAGACACGTTATGGCTACGTAATCTTGCTGTTGGATGTTCTTAACCTGTGATATATAATATTTTAAATATTATATATCACCTGGGCCATTGATAAAAATTTATTAACTCCTTATTCAATACAATAGATTCTGTGCTTTAGATGTTTGTATGTTCCACCTGGCCTAGTGGTTTAAGGGGTCACCACTCCACTCTGAGTGTTATTTATGCCCGTTTCATGTTTGTTTGTAATCCCCCGCGACAGGATTTATATTCCTAATGTGGGAGTTGTCTTTTTAAGCAGTGCGCTGACGGGTGACTTTTGTCGCTGCGACAAAAAAGTTTTTGTCATGTCGCGTCGCGTCTTAAAATCTGAGTGCGCACACGGCGAATGACAGTCACGAAACATTTTTGTAAATCCATGGTTCATTTAACGATATGCATTTGGAGGAGACAGTCATTATTTGCGAATTCATACGGCGTAAAAGTTTTCGAATGAGTGTAGAAAGTTTTAATGAATTACTGCATATTTTCAAAGTATTCACCACATAGTTTAGTAC
Source organism: Phragmatobia fuliginosa (assembly GCA_932526445.1). NCBI lineage: Eukaryota > Metazoa > Arthropoda > Insecta > Lepidoptera > Erebidae > Phragmatobia > Phragmatobia fuliginosa. Next base: position 216,318 of record OW052083.1, on the reverse strand, counting down.
ACTTTTCCCTTCGCTCAAACCACTAATTATAACATTTATTCCACTTTAAAGAAGGGGTATTTAAAATGTTTTGAGATTCAATATTTATTCAATAAATATTCAATGTTTTGAGACACATTCGAATATAGAACTGTTCCAAATTTTAATTCAAAACTGCCGTTAAATATGGAAACGACAGAACTTAAAAGGCATGCCTAGTATTTATCATATATCAGAATATTCTTTTAATCTTTTCTCGTAAAGTGCTGGTCTTCTTTCCACTTCTTCTATATACTATATATATTTGCTTATCGCCAGCGGGCATCAAAAGTAAGTGGAGAGCGGGGCACGGAAAATGGCGTTAGGATAAACGATTTTGTAGGGATTTTTGATTCGATTCGAATCAGTACATGAAGAATCGATTATTGAAAAAAACGATTTCTAAAGGATCGAATCTATATCTTTTTTGTATTTACAATATAAATATAAATCCATTTTATGAAAAACAAAAATATTCAATCAATACAATCTGTGGGATCTCTTATCAGTAAAATCATCGATTTTTTAGTTCAAGGAATTCGATTATAAGAATTATTTTTATTACCTATCAAATTAATACATTCAGCTAATTGTAACTATTGTAAATATTTTTTTATACCAACAAAAAATCGACAGTCGATTTTCAAGGGTAAAAATCGATTCAGTACAAAATTCAATTTTTTGGGCCGAAACATTGAATCTTCAATCATTGTGTCATTCTCAAAATTAAATAACATCTGGTAATCTTTCAACCAGTGTTAACTTAAACAAATTATATCATATTTCATTTTCTCTAAAACAATTCAAGCTAAGTCAAGTAATTTCGAAGAAAACCTTGAATATTTTATTAGAACAACTTCAAGGCATACTGCTTAGACCCTTTATGATAATGTGGTGATTGAACGCTAGGAGACACTTTTGTTTTGATTACAATGCTATTTCAAGTTGTCTGAAAATATAAATAAAAAGTTAATCCTTTCCGCTTTCCGCTTTTGGCTTAGGGCACAGGCAGAAACTGTTTCGTCACTCGTGCGCGCGCTTCTATCAAACTCTAGCGGCGCGGTGACAGTTTTGTCGCAGGCTTCTTCGCAGGCACAAAACAGTTTTGTCATCCGATTGTCACGTCGCAACGTGCGCGCATCTCCATATAATTCTACAGACATAATGAAAGTGACAAAACAGTCACAGTGACAAAAGTTTCCCGTGCGCGCAGGGCCTTATAAAAGAAAAACACACATACTGCCAAAAATATTACCCTTCTTTGTTTTACTATAGTTGCCGAAATATATTGACTGCCTTGTTCTAGTGGTTAGCATATGCGGCTGCTGATCAAGAAGTCTCGGGTTCGATTCCCGGGTCGGACCAAACATTTGTGTGATCCAATATTTGTTACGGAGTTTGGGTATTTTCTATGTATAATATGTATGTCTTTGTGTATGTTTAGTACCCATAATAAAAGCTCTGCTTAGTTTGGGACTAGATGGTGTTGTGTGTAAAAGATGTCCGAAATATTTATATTTATTATATAGTAGTTTACTTCATGAAACCTTTGTAAAAATGACAAAAAGTGAAATGTTTGAATGGTCCTTCGGTTCCAGGTGGCTGGAGTGGTGGCCCTTCGAGCCGTGGAGCGGTCCGTGTGGAACACGCGCTTCTCGGACGTGTACGCGCTGTGCGTGGCGCATCCCGAGCCGCTCGCCGACAAGCTCTATGATGAAACTAAGTCAGTATACATATTTAAGAATAGCATGCGTAGAATGAGAATGAGAGGTAGACAATGCAGAATGATGACCCATGGAGCCTGGTTAATTGTTTCTGCATCATTCTCCCGGCCTCCGGAAGACGAGAGAATGATACAGAATGATTGGGCATCCGGTCTCACACTCACCAACAAAATATGACAGTAGAATGCTGTCATTATTAGGTTGGTCTTCTGTGCGAGGGTAGTACTGCCACGGTAGAGCCGCACCATTCGTGCTTACGTACTATTCTTTTCTTTCCATCTGTGTGGTAAAGTCAATTCGCTTAGATAGTGTCTGTACACCCGCACGCAATTGTGGTTCATAAACACCCCTCGGTCCCTCGAGATCTTAGGATATGGTTAAGGCCATACTTCCCTACGCTGGCCGAGTGCGGTTTGGGGACTAACAAGATACGTTGTGGCTACGTAATCTTGCCGTTCTACGTAAACTTCACAACTGTTATCGTATTGTTGTGAAATACGAACATAAATTTTATTATTCAAAATATCTGTAATCAGTTTGATTTGCAATGAGACAATGTGATTATTACTTATTTGTAATAAATAACAGATGATGGTATATTCGAGGGCACATTTATTTAAATCGAAAATTATAAAAAAAAAACTTTCTCAAGATTTTTCCCCCTTTTTTTATCGTGCGTAAATCCACACGGATACCACCAGTTGGTGGCTATGTCGGACTCGAACCGACTAAAACCGCACGCCGTCTCGAGTACTATGAGCCGAGGAACCAGGTACACTCGAAAAGAAGCCCCTGGAACCCGGTCAAGGTATATTTTCAATCACTACACTTTCGTCTACCTTTTCGGAAGCTTTTTGATGCCGGTGCACACAAACTCGTCTACCTCGTCTCCGGTGTTGAATCATTTACTTCCGAGGGCTTCTGCCAGAGGTCCAAACATGGTGGCTCTACTATCTTCTAGTTCTATTCCGAAGACTATATTTTGTGCTCAAGGAATTTAATACTTATCCCTCACAAAATATGATTTAATTTCCAGAATCGTGGTAAACGATGATCTGTCGTCTCTGCCCACCACAGACGGGAAATAGCCGTGAGTGTATGTATGTGTATGTATGTAGGTATGATACGTGCATGTTTGTCTTTTCCAGGAGTTTCTTAGAGGTGCATGTAGCGGGTCTCCTGGCGCAGGTGAGAGGGCCCTCCTCCCTCGAGAATAACGACCACAACGATGGACTGCTCACCAGGTAAACTAAATCAAAATTGAACTTTATACATTTGCCGTTAGAATTCATTTATACTATGTGAACTAGTTGTAGATCACAGTCAAAATTGGACTTTATTTACCTTACATTAGAGTGGATTAATACTGAGTTCTAGCTCACGATCAAAATTAAACCTTATACACTTGGCATTAGAGTTGATTTATACTTATTGTGTAATGTGTACTTTTGATGGCCAGATACGTGACAGCGTGGCGCGAGTACAGCCAGGGCGTGACGTACCTCAACTGCCTGTACTCATATCTCAACCTGCAACACGTCAAACGACAGAAGGTAACATATATAAATGATATTAATCTGCATTATCAACCCTATTCCCTTGCAATAAAACTTTGATTACTCTTTTAAAATTAGGAATTATTTTGTGTATAAATTATCTACACCTCATTATAGTGAATTCTCTTTCTTTCTCGGTTTAAGCTCTGATACCCTAAGAGAGAAGGGAGAGCCCTTTTTCTTCTTTTCACCTTCCCTCCTCCTCTTACCCTCCCTCCTCTTACCCTCCCTCCCCTTACCCTTCCTTCTCCTCTTGCCCTCCCTTTTCCTCTTGCCCTCCCTTTTCCTCTTACCCTACCTTCTCGCCTTACCCTCCTCTCTTTCTCTGCCTTCCTCTCTAGTACTCTCTTATTTTCTTCCCGGGTATTTTTTATAAACGATCCTAGTTTTTAGTACCACTCAGTATACCATTTAAATGTATGTTAAACGTCCCGCAGGTATCAGATGCGGAGATCATCTACGGATCAGCGGCCACAGTCTCTTGTCCGGAGAACGACGCGCGTCAGTTAGAGGTACAGCATCCACCATCGAATACATGTGGTGACGTATTAAGAATACGGGGTCACCACCCCTATTCATCCCGTGGGTGTCGTAAGCACTGCAAGAAACTAAAAACAAATCCTACTGCTAAACTGTCTGCCAGTGTGGTATAGTTGGCCAAAACCTTGATATGGATAGGCCTAGCTGAAAAAAACTTGTAGGATCTATCTGCTCATTGTGGTTGACTATGTCAAGCAGTCGATTATGTGGCATGTGCGATGTGGGTTAGTTACTTGTTGCATCATAATCAGTAACCCATAACGTCCCACTGCTTGTCTGGGATCTCTTCTCAGGAGAGTTAAGACCCTACGTTCCTGCGCTGGGTGAATGCGGGTCTGGCAAGACAACATTTTCACACAAATCTATTATCCTTGTTGCTTAAGTAAAATAAAATATGAAAAGGCCCCATTGAATTCCAGGTCGGTGAGTTGGGCCTGGAGATTTGGGAGCGAGTGCTGGTGAGGCCGCTGGCCTCGGCCCTGACCGGCAGGATCGTCAGCGCGCTGTCCGTGGCCAGGGACAACTCCATCGACCCCGCCCTGGCCACCATGCTGCAGGAGGCCATACACAGCACTGTGCAGGTCAGCTGGAACATTCTATTGTTAAACCTATTTAATTTTTGATGATAAATGATCCTGTATTCGATTCCCAACCAGGACAAATCTTTGTATGATGAACATGATAGTTTGTTGGATTAGAGTGTAATTTTTTGAAAAATAAATAAATTGAAGCGTTTGTTTGTAACTTCAAGTTAACAGCTTTTCACTATATGTAATTGAAATATAATTTTTGTCTATCGGTCTGTTCCGATTAATCTCTGGCTGGACACAAACGATAACTTCGACCAATTGGTTTTAGATTAACTTCGATTACCCACGATTTACTTCAATAATTGCGGGTAGCACCGTGGGACTCAGCTAGTCATGAATACAATTAATTCTTAGTTATTTCAAGTTTTAACAGCACAATTGGTCGATTTTTCAGAAGGAGAAAACAGTTCCCTGGACCCTCCTAAAACACAGGCGCATAGAGGGCACACCGTGAGGTTATAGTCGGTTCGATTCCGACACACCGCCTCGCCGGGGTGACGGTTTGAGGGGGTTTCCATACGTTAAAAAAAAAGTCTCAGTGTGGAAGGAGAACTTTTAAATAGTCGTATATAAACCCATCTGTCTCTAAGGACAGACGAATGATCAGTAGTGGACAGTTAGAGAGTGTTGGTGTGTGTGCAGGTGCGCGCGTTCCGCGTGCGCGCGCCGCTGCAGCTGTACCAGCAGCTGGTGCTGGAGCCGTACCTGGCGGCGGCGGGCGCGGCCCACGCTCGTTTAGCGGGTGCTCTGCTGGCGGGCGGGGACGTGGCTGCCTACACGCGCGCAGCCCTGGCTGCCCTGGCGCGCGAGGAAGCCCTGGGCGGGCGGTTCCTGCACGCGAGCTCGGCGGAGGCGGTGCGCGCGTGCTACGAGCGCGCGGCGCTGCACGCGCACCTGCCCGCGCTGCACGCCACCGTCGACCGCCTCGTGCGTCTCGCCGCAGACGAACACCCCGACGTGCACGAGGTAGCACGCTTTTTTAAATCTAGCTGTTGAACCAAGGTCTCCCCTCCTTGTCTCCACTTTATTTAAATCGTCGGTCCATCGTGCTGCAGGGCACCCTATATTGCGTTTGCCAAGAGTATCCACTCGAAGACACTGGCTCCGACGACCATCAGTTCGTCGCTAGACATGACCGGCCAACTTCCACTTTAGCGTATTGATTTTCTTTGCAATGTCGGTTACTTTGGTTCTCTGTCGAATAGCCTAATTAAGAATTTTGTCTTTTAACTTACATATTCATATTATGTTTATAGGACCATTAATTTATTACGTAAGCCGATTTTTAGTAGTTCCAAATAAGAATAAGCGGACTCATAACCCTGTAGAATCCAAAGCAAAAATGAACATACCTTTGACTAGTTTAAATATTTATTATTAAAACTCACAAAGTCAAGAAAAAAAAACGGCCAAGTGCGAGTCGGACTCGCCCATGAAGGGTTCCGTATTAGGAAGTAACATCACATAAAAGTTTTTGTAGTTCGTTGTAACTTTGATCGATGTTTTTATAATAGTGATAGAATGAAAGGTAAATTGCGGTTTACGGATTATGACGTATTAAAAAAAAACTACTTACTAGATCTCGTTCAAACCAATTTTCGTTGGTAGTTTACATGGTAATGTACAACATGTATTTTTTTTAGTTTTATCACTCTCTTATTTTAGAAGTTACAGGGACGACGACACATTTTTCCACTTTGAAAGTGTCTCTCGCGCAAACTATTCAGTTTAGAAATAAGTTCAGTCTTTCGCCCGTACATCGTCTAACGTGATAAATAAATGGCTACTACCTTCACGACCTAACCCGACAGTTACGCCGGCAGCACGGTGTGTAGAAATCCTTTTTGTTCCAAAGCTAATTAGTACAAACCTCTCTCTACTGTTTAGTTCAAGTCCTGTTAAACAATTTACTTACAAAAGCTAAAATATTCAAATAAAAGTTTTGTGACATAATAAATTAAATAAAAAAGTACATTGGAAAAACCTCACTAAATTGTTAGTAAAATATATTGTCCCTCGATGCATCAATCACTGGCTGGTGATAACGTCTTATAATTATAGTCTATGTAATCATTCAAATCCCTTCAGGTCCCAATTCGGTACCCTGTGGTACGCCACAATTTTTGACCCAAACGTATTTCGTTTCGGTACTTTAATTTCTCAAATATCATTCCTACTGTAAACATTATCATTCGTATTACAAATAATGTCATTTTTCCTATAAATAAGTACTGTTTGTAATGTAATATCGATGGTAAACTGTATTGAAAGCTTGAGCGTGTTCTGTTAACGGTGGTGTGGTGTGTGTTGTACAGAAGCGCGACGACCTGCGGCGCATGTACGTGCTGCTGCGGCCGCTGGGCGGCGCCGCTCTGCGCCCGCTCGTGGACGCGGCGCACGCCATGGCCACCGCCGACGGACACGCGCTGCTCGACCAGCCGCACTCCAAGGACGAGGTACGACCCATCACGCTTCTCACTCTCCACTAGAACATTAGAACATGCCTTACCTCATACCGTTGTATCTGTTATATCTGTTGTATGTGTCGAATCTATATGTTTACTAAATTGTACAATATAGCATAATAACATTAACATAATAAATAAATATATAAAAATAAAATAAAAAAATATAAAGAAAGCCTTTGATCATGCAACTTAAATAAATTAAACAATTTTTAAGCTATTTTATTCTATTTCTCCTGATCTTTACATCCTGGCGGATTTTTTTTTGTTTTTATATGTTGTTACTTGCAAGAACCCCTCCTCAGGTGAAGGGCCTTCTGCAACCCATTTGAGCCGACCGTTTCCCTTGTATCGTCTGCCCATCTCGTGTACAGCGTTTCCCTATTGGGCCTTTGCATCGTGGACTCTTATGGTCCATCTGCCGTCTCTGTCTCACTAAGTGTCTCGCCCATTTCCATTTCAGCTTTCTAACATATTTTAGATATTCCGTAACCTTTGATACGCTTCTGATTTACGTGTGACGCAATTATATAATTTGCATACATTTTTACAAGACTACTATTGCTTGTTTATGCTTCTGTACCTTTATCAGCTACCTAATACCTTCCTTCCATATCTGTAGATCTCGCTTGTGGCATAATAACAAATTTTATAATAACTGAAATGTATTTTTAATACTTCGATGCCCTCGTGTGTTCTCTCCTTGAAAGCTTGGAGACTATGTTGAGGGAGTTAAACGCAAAATCCATTTCATGAGATTTTTTGTCTCTTCTTTGTCTGATGTTATAGAATCCAGGAGTAATGATCACCATGCTAATTGTGAATGCATCATGTTGACCCACATTGTAATAGCCTATTAAATTCTGCTGCATCATTGGCTTTACAGTTTTACACTCGCCAACGAAAGCATGAATGCTGTCATTTATTGGTTTGATTGGTAGATTGCTTAATAACGTTTTTGGCCTCCATAAAAAGAGTTCAGGTCCTAGGAATTGGCTGATATCCGCGCACCCTGTACTTATCTAAGCCTCATGCGGCCCTGAGTGTGGCCGTGGATGGACGAGACGGGTTTTCCCTTCTATCCTTTCAGTAGCAGCTACGAGCTACATAGAATATAGCCGTAGACCGGGGCAATACTACCCTCACACGAAAGACCAAACTAAAAATGCCAGCATTGTGAGTGTGAGACCGTGGACCCAATCATTCTGCATCATTCTTCCGGTACCCAGAGGCAGGAAGAATGATGCAGGAATATTTTACTTAGCTGTCATGATGTGGGTCACCATGCTGCATAGTATACACTCACAGTGAGGACGGAGACCCCTACTCCTAGATTCTACTCATGCTTTCCATCAGGGCAGAGTAGAGTCGCTTTGGTAGGCTTAAATATACATCTAAAAAGACATTTTGTCTTCCTATGCCTCGCTGGTTAAACGGCGTTGTTTCAAGTTTTCCTTCTCAGTGATGTTGTACTGCTTAGTTCTGCCGCTCAGTCGACTCATACGACATCGATTTTTGTACAAAAATAATAATTTTTCCTACTAATTAGGCAATTAATATGAAGTATATTAATGGTATAACTAATATATCGAGGGGTGAAAGGCTATTTGGTTTAAGCGACATCTTGGGCGATATTGAGTTATATACATATTCGGAATCAGCGAATTTTTCTCCGTCGAATGATACCGGATTCATTAAAATCAGAGCACTTTTTTGGCGTTTGAAACAATACTATTTTTCGGTGGTTTCCAAAGTGGCAGTGTATTATCCGACATGGATTTTGCATTTTTTTTTAAATAATGTACTTGAACTATGCAGTGAAATAAAGAGCCGAGACATAAACCAATTACCCTTTCTCAGATAAATCATTCAATAAGAGTTAAAGCGTTTTTCCTGTTTCTAATTTTTATTAAGACGTAATTTCAATCATTTTGACTTCCACCAATTACATGGTGTAATGTCGCTTAAACCATTTGTCTGTCACCTAAATACAACATGAAGCGTCGCTTAAGCTTTTTCAGCTGCATCTATTTTCCACGCAGGGTGCTACTTAAGGTAAATAGTCGTTTTGTATCAGATATTTTGTTTAGTCGTTGAAACATTTTGGTCCTATTATTTTTTAAATGTATGTCGCTTAATACAGACTTTAAAATGAAGTGATGAAATTTGAAACATTTTTTCATTCTTAACAAAAATACGAGTTGGTATTTCAATCATTATATTTTAATATGAAACATCTCATTCATGTCATATGATACCATATTTATTTCATCCCCCGAGAGTTAAAAATTGTGATCATTCAACCGGACTGTAGCACGCAGGCGCTTCAGTCGAACTCCAGAGAGCATCAAACGACCAAATCTACAGTAACAATATTAGGAAGTACCGCCTATCGTGGACAGAACAGAAAACTTGTTTGATGACGAATAGATTTAAATTATAATATTTAATTTTAAATTATGCCAAAACTGCGGATGAGGTAAGTGTATTTTTTATATTTGTAATGCTTGTAATAGTAGCCATTTATTATGTAAAGTAATATAATTATTAAGTATTATATTTTACCTATTTCAGACAAAAATTACAGATGTAAATATATCCGATGATTTAAAAGACCGTGATGTACTTATTTACTTAACGAAGCAATGGTTGAAGTGGAAAGAGAGGTGAAATTTCTTTTTTTTACTTCGTTTGTAACGTAATAAAAATATACATAAAAAAGTAAGAAACGTCCATTTATCCATCTACCCACATAAAGTTTCGCGTTTACAATAGATTTAATATTAATGTCAATAACATTTAAATTTTCATTTAGTATCAAGAAGAAATAGACAAACCTGAAGTGACAAAAATAGAAAGAACCATTAGTAACGACAGTCTTCAACCAACTATTAACGATATCATACCATAATAAAGATATCGACATATTGAGAAAATCTTTAGAAGATGATAATGTTTAACTAATTCAAATAGCGGATGATCATCCATTAAGGAAGAAAAACCAACGGGCTGGATTAAAAAAAGCTATATTGATTTTTTAGGTAGTAGTAGTAATAAACAAACGAGTCTTCAAGAGATTAAGATGATCAAGTACCAACGAAGAAAAACAAAACAAGCACAAAAGATGGAAAGTAGGAGATGCAGGGTTAAAAAAGAAAAGAACAAATAAGAAAAAGGTACGAAAGGATGCTAGATCAAAGGGCGGTCAATATGTTAAGGCAAATAGTTCAATTGTGAAAGAAAGAAAAATTAAACCCAACCCTTGCTTCCAAAAAAAACTGTCAATACAAGTGACAAGAAATAACCTCAGAAAAAAGGAGTGCCATATTTAAACATTTTTGGGAATTATCTATGAAAAGAAAAAAGGAGTATTTAATGTCTACTCGTACGTCTTTTATGCAATCCATAAACAGTAAGAGATCCGAAGAGTCTAATTACAGGAATAACACATTCTTTTATTGACCGATTTCAAAAAAGGAGGAGGTTATTTCATAAATGATGGAGAAGGTCAGCGACAAGTTTGTTTAAAGTTCCTCATGAATACTCTTGATGTCACTCAAAGTAAATAAATATAATTTATGTTCCAACATTGACATTGTTCTACTTAATTATTTTTCGAAATAAATACATTTACTGATGTGTTGTGTATTTCTTTATTTATTTAGTACTAGCGGCACGGCGCGGTTTCAACCGCTCTCTGTTCCGCTCCCGTGGTATATAACGATATATAGCTTAGGACACTTCCCGTTAACGTAGCTTTCTAACAGTAAAAGAATATTTAAAATCGGTCCAGTACTTTCAGAGATTACCCTCTACAACGTCACAAACATCCGAACTCCCAACGCACAAATTTTACCTCTTTATAATATTAGTATAGATAAGTAACTGAGATTTTCGGTGACTGCGATATATCCAGGTTGTTTTAAGAGCCATTGATAGTCTAAGACGTAAAAAAAATGTGACATCAAACGTTACATTTTCAATATCTTATGTCACTTAAGTTAATTATCCTGCCGGTCATTTTAATGTAAATTGGTGGTTGAGATAAATAGCTTGCTACAATTAAGTTTGGCCTACGTCACTTCATACTTTTTGCCTTACTCTGAAAACATACTGTGGTGTCGCTTAATTTTTTATTCCTGTAGCCAATTGTAATTATGAAGTGACTTAAATCTTTTTTCCATGCTCTGAAAAATAAGGGCTTAAGGCCATTTGTAATAAGCGACATTTATCTTTGTAATTAAAGGTCCTTTTTATTTGGTATTAGCATCAACAACACGGTGTTTTTAATTGAATTTCAATAAAGTTTACCCCATTCAAATATCCGAAGAAGTTTTTTTGTTATGATTTTTTTTCCATAATTTTAAACTTTAAATGGCTCTCCTGTAAAGTTGCAAAAATGTCGCTTAAACCAAATAGCCTTTCACCCCTCGATATTATTAATGATTTTGTGCATTGAGCTGATAACTGACTAATATTACTTCGACGATGCTGATTGTTCTAGCATTAGTACCTTGTTTACGACTCGTGTTGTATCGCACAGTGTTATTATAAACTACCACTGTGCTACACGTTCAATTAAATATCACAAATCAACAGACTTTGACAGTCCACTGCTGGACATAGGCTTCTCCTTATCAACGAGGTTTTGACTTTCTATACCACACTGCCCAGACGGCTTGGTATAGACGCTGCAGAAACTTCGAGCCACATGTGATCCTGACCTGCTTACGCTATTTTTATGCTTAAACTTCTTTATTCATCTGCTTGAACCATACTGCTTTTTATCTTCCTTGTTTAATGATGTTGACTGCTAAACCACAGATTGTGGGTTCGATTCGTCTCTAGAACTTGTCATTATGTGATAAGCATGATCATTTGTTCTATGTCTGGGTATTATTTAATAAGGTATGTTACACCATGTAAAAAAGAAAAAATAAAAATGTAAATATGCATGTTTATGATAGATTTTGAAAAAAGTAATCGAGAAACGTCGGTATTTAGTTTTAAAAATGTAATGTAAATTTTATAATTCAATTTAAAAATCGTCTTTTTTAATATTTGCCATAAAGGAATTCGACGTGACGTCACTCCGATAGTAAACAACTTAGATTTTTGACATGCTCTATGTTATTTTGAAATGTAACATGGTATAAACACGTTTGTGGACTTTAAATCCTTTATTTTATTAAAATCTCATCATGGAAGACGGTTTTGCGAAAGCAGATAGTATAAATCAACCAATGATAAATACGTTGACGGTGGCGTTTTTTGCATTCAATCCCGATTTCTGTTCTGCCGAATTGTAATAATATAACAGTAATGTAAGTAAATATCGTATCAAGTTTTATATAATTTTCCATATCATTTTTGTACTAAAATATGGTATTTATTATTTAATATGGTACATAATATAACCGATAAATACATTTCGAAATTGTTGTAAAAACATTTGTTTTGTAATACTAATATGAAGTTTTTTTTTTTATTTATTTAATAGTTAAGGGTATCGTTTCCATAATTGCTCGAAAAAGCACTTACGGTTATGACAAGAGAAACAAATTAATTCATTATTTGACAGTAAAAAAAATATCTCAGTTTCTTAATAAATCAATCTATAGAGAAACCGAGTAAAGTTACTAATACGATTATTTATTTTCGAGAAAAAAATCATCAACAGTGACTAAAATCACCGAAATCGACCTTTTCTGTTTGGAATCAATCTAGTATTATGTTGCTTTATTTGAAATAAATATTTTATTAGTTGCAAGAAAAAAGTACAAAAAAGAGATTAAGCATTTAAGGTTTCTATTAATTCTCACCAGAAAGTCATAATTTAATCTTAAACATCATTAATTTTTAGCGGCAAAAGTTCCATACATTTTAGTATGGAGAAATAATTTGCAATAAAACAGAGTTCACGCGATTCAAAAATTCAGTGTTCTCCGAATATTCAAGGCGAGCGCACGCTCGTTTTTAGCTCCACACGCACTGTCACGCACACAGAGATTTGATTGTTTACATACGACGACGTGACTGTGTGTAACTTTTGATAATATTTGGTAGGTCTGAGAATAGACACACCAATCTTTATATTTTAAATTATTATTAACCAACTTCAAAAAAGGAGTATTATTTGTGTTTTTTTTATTGTACATTCATTGATTACTCTGTCAATTGTGGACCGATTATTAAAATTCATTTTATATGACTGCCTCGGTGGCGCTGTGGTAGCATATGCGATTGAGGCCTCGGGTTCGATTCACGGGTCGGACCAAATGTTTATGAGATCCACAAAATTTTTTTTTTTAGGTGTTGGCTGTTTTCAGTGTTAGTTCATAGGGAAATAGTTATGATATATTTTTTTATTTTGTAATGCTATTCCAGACGCAATATCTGAGCTGGTAGCCATCATTTCGTAATGATGAGGGCAGTAGTAGCGCATGCGACTACTTTGCTTGAGTAAGGATTCAGGTTCGATTCCCGTGTAGGACCAAATATTTGTGTGATCCGCAAATATTTATTTCGGGGTCTGGGTGTATTCTATAGGTAAGCAACAAAAAAAGTATGTTTATGTATTTATATCAGTTGTCGAATCAATAATATAAGCTCTGCTTAGTTTGGGACTGGATGATGTCGTGTGTAAGATGTTCGAAATAGTTGTTTATTTATTATTGTAATATATCATACTGCCTTGTTGGTCTTGTGGTCAGCGTATGCAACTGCTAACCAAGAGGTCTAGGGTTCGATTCCCGGGTCGGACCAAATTTTTGTATGATCTGCAAATATTTGTTTCGGAGTTTGGGTGTTTTCTATGTATAATATGTATGTATTTATAACAAAAAAGTATGTTTATGTATTATAAACTGCGAAATAAATATTTGCGGATCACACGAATATTTGGTAGATGATATTCTGTGTCATTCGTCTGAAATATTTATTTATTGTTATTTATTATAAACTAGCTTTCTGCCCGCGGCTTCGCCCGCGTGGAATTCGTTGATATCACACGACATGGTAAGGGTAGATTAAACAATCTTACCTGATTTTATGTTTGATAATAAGGAACTTCGACACAAACTTTCGTCCCCTATTTCAAACCCTTCTACCTTTATTTTCGCGATAAAAAGTACACCAAATTTCATCAAAATCGGTTCAGTGGTTTAGGCGTGAAAGCGTAACAGACAGACAGACAGAGTTACTTTCGTATATGTGTGTTACCTTTCAAGATGTTCAGCTGATGATGGAAAGTAATACTACTCAATGGTTTGGTCTTGGATGATTAGTATTTCACTTTTATACGTATGTATAAACCGCTAGTCGTATTTATGTTTTACTAGCTTTAGCCCATGGCTCCGCCCGCGAGTGTGTCGATTTTCGTGGTAAAAAGTAGCCATGTTCTTTCTCGGGGTCCCATATATCTCTATACTGAAATTGATCAAAATCAGTTCAGCGTTTTACGCGTGAAAAGGTAACAGACAAACAGACAGACAGAGTTACTTTCACATTTATTTTAGTAACATTATTGCGTAAATAAGCCGTTTGCATTAAATATATTAAAAAAAAAACACAGTCCTCTGCCTCTTCAACCTGTCTATTAAACTCAAAACATAACGTAACTTAAAAACTACTGCACCAATTTTCATGATGTTTGCAGCAATGGATAGATTGGTTTTAAAGGAGGGTATAATTTGTCAAATTTTAAATGTTTTTTAAATGCCTATAAGACCATGTATCGTTAATCACACATTATTGACATAATAAAATCTTACACTGAGAGTCACTAGTGTAAGATTACGGCCAATTACGGGTGCGACCTGGATGAACGCTCTGACGTATTATAAAATATTTATTTAAATAATATTGTGTAATAAACAATTTTATTCTACATATTTCATGTAGAATAAAATTGTTTTAAATGTCTACAGTATTTATTATGATAAGGATTAATATTACATTGTTCCAAATTACTTTGAAATTATTATTCACAAATAAAATAATAAAGAAATATTAAAAAAGTATAATTAAAAAAGTATTACTGTAGGTTATTCCTAATTTATGTAACTCGTAAACTTTTGTCAATATTGGCTTTATTTATGTGTTCCTTTAAAATAATAAAATAACATTAATAAATCTTCTTTAAAAGGTAACCTTAATTATGATGAAAACCGTATTTAAATACCTTGCGTATTTAAAACGATCTGAGTTGACAGACAATGCACGCGAGCAAATTTATTTTATACTGTGTAAAATTATTTTATAATCTTTGACCATTCGATTGGTATACAGAAAGTATTATGACTTTCTGTACTGAATGAATCCTACGGGCTTTACGTTATGGCAAGATACATTGCGTGCGGTGTAAGACATTAAAATACGTTCTACAAAGGCGAACAGTTGATGGATATTTAACATAAGCAAAAAACCGAAAGTCGGTGATTGCTTGCTACGGTATGTATGCGACAGTGCGCGATGCGTCTGTGTGCATGTAAAATATGTATGTGGGTGTTCAATCACAAATTCTCACGCTTGGTGTCGCGGGCCTTAAGTAAATATACACAGAAATACAGCCTAGTCTTTGTGGAAAATGATTTTAGGTCTCTTCTTGCCAGTTTCAACAAAGTGTTTCTCATTTTAATATCACTTGGCACTTGAATCCACAATTTTTGTGGCGTTTTTACACCTGTATTATTGCATTCAGGCACAAGACACCAATGATAAGCATTATAACTCATTATCTTCATATATATAGTTACTTGGTCTTTCGCAGTCGTATTGTTTACTAACGAAGTGACGTCACGAGCCAAAACAGCATGGCGGCTAGCGTGAAAATTAAAAATCATAAATGAAAAAAGTTTTTAAGACATTTTTCGGTTTTATAAAATTAAAATTAAAATTCTACTGGTTAATTACGATCTCAGGATTAATTTAAAGCAGTTTTCAAAAAAAATAATAATAGCCTATTATAATATATTTAGAAATATAGCCAGTCTTACTTGCAAGTTGTGCACCTGCTGATCGACGGACGAGAAACTAAACATTCCTGTAAACGGCAATAGACTCGCCAGATATTACGTAGAACTAAGGGCCACCGCACACTAGCTACTTTTAGCATCGGCGATCGGCGATTTGGCGACTGCATCGATGCTGCATCGCGTTTTAGCGACTTCCTGCGTTCGATCGCGGTATCGGAAACGCGGGTTTTAGCGACTGCTCAGATGCCAAGTCGCTGCTACCGGCATCCGAATGTGTACGGAGAGTAGCGTTCAGCTGCTGTGTCGCGCTTCTAAAAAGCGACTCGATCGCCGCGTTTGGCGTTTTTAAGTGTGCAGTGTGGAGCGTTCAGTCGCCGTATTTAGCTTCTAAAAAGCGACTAGTTGCCGATCGCCGATGCTAAAAGTAGCTAGTCTGCGGTGGCCCTAAAATAAAAAAGTGAAAATAGAAAAGTGAGCCTTTGAAATGCCCCAGTCTACCCATTTGGGGCAACATGCATGTTTTTTTGTAATATGTAGAAATATAAATAATCCGAAAAGTTTTAGATCTCAACGTGCAGATGGCAGCTCTTGCTGTACGGTCAGTACTTGGTTGGGTGACCTTAGTGGCATGATACCATGATCGTCTCCGTGATTCGGAGGTCACGTTAAGCAGTCGGTCCCGGCTGTTATCATAACAGTCCTGAGGCCTTGGGGACTTAAAAAACATCCAACGGTAAGATAACGTACCCACAACGTGTCTTGCCATTCACCAACCCGCATTCGGCCAGCGTGGAGACGTATGGCCTTAACCCTCTATTGAGAGGAGACCCAAGCCCAACAGTGGGACTTTATGGATTGTCGATGATCGCTGGGAGAAGTGTGTGGGATTCAACGAGACTGTAGAAATAAAAAATATATCAATAAATATCTTCTGTCATAATTAGGGCTGAAAAGTTTTCAGACTACCCACATAAGTACATTATGTTCATCAACGATCTAATATTGTGTACTAGGCCGCCATATGCATTGTCTGCATTCTAGTGTTGGTCACCCACTCTTAGATTCTACTCATGCTTTCCATCAGGCAAAGTAGAGTACCTTTGGCAAGCCCTAAATTAAAAAAATCCAAAAAAAATTGTTCAAGCTCTGTCTGGAGAGCTATGTGAGGTAAGATTATTATGAACTAAGATGAGGCCATAAGAAGTAGGCGTTATCAACAACCCATAACGTACCACAGCTGGGCGTGGGTCTCCTTTCAGGAGCGTGTTAGTGCCAAACGTCACGCTGGCCGAGTGCGGGTTGGGAACTGGCAAGACACGTCGCTACGTAGTCTTACTGTAGGAAGAAATTAATCCCACGAAGACCTCCAACTAAGCTTGACGGCTGTTATGATAACAACCGGGATCGACGGCACAAATGGTCACCCATCTAGGTACTGACCGCGCCGTTGGTGCTTACCCTCGGTGATTGTGTCAAATCACCTAAAGCCTTTTGGTTATGGGCGTTATTATTTACCAATTAAATCACAATCACAAAGTTAGCACATAATTCATCAGTTCCCATGCTGTGTAGAACTTTAAATGATGACTGCCTTGTTGGTCTAGTCTAGTGGTTAGCGTATGCGGCTGCTGAAAAAGAGGGCTCGAGTTTGATTCCCTGGACATTTGTTTTCGTAGTTTGGGTGTTTTCTATCTATTAATATGTATGTATTTATAAAAAAAAGTATATTTATGTATTTATATCAGTTGTCTAGTACCCATAATACAAGCTCTGCTTAGTTTGGGACTAGATGATGTTGTGTGTTATATGTCCAAAAAAATATATAAATATATAATCCGTAGGCCCACACTCACTTCGTGAACTCGATGCTGTCCCTCCACGACAAGTACAGCAAGCTGTTTGCGGACGTGTTCGGAGGAGCTCAGGCCTTCATCGGAGCCCTTGATAAGGTAACTCAGATCTGGTTATAGAACACCAAATTATTATTTCTTTTATAAAAGAATCTAAGTGGTTCGCCTCTTCAAAAACTGGAACTCACTACCAGCTCATGTGTTTCCTTCCTACTATGAGCCCTGGTCCTTCAAGGGGGGAGTAAAGAAGCATCTGACTAGCCTTCCATGTCAGCATGTTACATTGTCCACATGGGCAATTAGGATGGCGACCACCACTCTTGGAATCTGCTCATGCTTTCCATCAGGGTGAGCAGAGTCTCAGAGCACTGTATATAAAAGAAAAGTAGATTCAAGACCAAGTCTCACCATCGTCTGAAATCGATACAAGTAACTCTGACTGGCAATTCTGTTTGTTCTGGCTTATCTATCTGTTAGTGAAAGTCGCGTCTAAATCCATTCAGCCGTTTCGGAAGTTAAGGCCGCTGCATACGTGACGGGATATTACCTCGGACGGGACGTGGACGGGACGGGGACGTGGTTGCCTCGTTATAAACGGAGACGTGATGTAAATGCATACGCACCGTGACTGCGACTCGGATCTAACGTGCTAGTGTTGTGAACAAGGAAAGATGGATTTTTCATTACAAGAATTGGATTAAAGCCAATTCTTGTAATGAAAGTTCGTCGGCGAGGATGTTTAGCTCGTCCCGTCCGTGTCTCCGTGAAGTATGAAACAATGTTTGCAAAAATTCCCGTCCCGTCCCGTCCGTGTAAAAACCCGTCACATATGCAGCGGCCTTTAACCGTCACAAACAAATAAACAAACAAAATTAGGCGAAAACGTAACAGACAGATAAAGTTAGTTTCGTATATATGTATAATATAATGTGTATTTGTTTGTCAGGCGTGTAGTGCAGTGGTGAACTTCCGCGGTCCCAACGAGAGCTGTGCGCGCGCGCCCGAGCTGCTGGCGCGCTACTGCGACACGCTGCTGAGGAAGAAGGGCGGAGGAGTCGGTGCGTACCTCTCCCTACCTCTCCCCACCTCTCCGCACTCTCACTCTACTGGGAGAGGCCCATGCCCTTATTTAATAAGATAACACCCGTATTAGAATGTGAATTTCTGCTATATTAGTTAAGTTTTAGTTTTATATCAATTGCATATTGCTCTTTACAGCTCTAATCTCGGTGCACCTCATCATCATCATCATCAACAGCCTTTAACAGTCCACTGCTGGACATAGACCTCTCCTTAAAAAGGAGGTGTTGGCCTACTATACCACGCTGGCCAGACGGGTTGGTATAGGGTTGGTTTCAAGTTTTCCTTCTCTTTGCATTGATGTTGTCTTGCGTAGTTTATCCCTTAGTCGCCTTTTACGACACCCGCGGGATGAAGTACAATACAGAGTGTCAACACCCCTAGGTGTTGACACTCTGTATTCTTAATCCGTCACCTCACTGTGCACCTACCATACTTTATCTCTACACCCCCCAAAGGTTGGCTGGCAGAGAATGCCTAGGGCATTAAGTCCGCCGATGTACAAAAGTGCATGAAATTGTGGGGCACTTTACAAACATACGAAGCAAATATAAATATAATAAAAAAAAGCGGCCAAGTGCGAGTCGGACTCGCCCATGAAGGGTTCCGTATCAGCAAGAAACATCATATAAAAGTTCTTGTAGTTAGTTGTAACTTTATCGATGTTTTAATAATAGTGTTTTGATTGGATGAAAGGTAAATTGCGTGTTACGATTTATGACGTATTAAAAAAAAACTACTCACTAGATCTCGTTCAAACCAATTTTCGTTGGTAGTTTGCATGGTAATGTACAACATATATCTTTTTTAGATTTATCACTCTCTTATTTTAGAAGTTAGAGGGGGGGGGACACACATTTTTCCACTTTGGAAGTATCTCTCGCGCAAACTATTCAGTTCAGAAAAAAATGATATTAGAAACCTCAACATCATTTTTGAACACCTATTCATAGATACCCCGCACGTATAGCTTTGATGAAAAAAAAATTTTTGAGTTTCAGTTCCAAGTATGGGGACCCCCAAAATGTATTGTTTTTTTTCTATTTTTATGTAAAAATCTTAATGCGGTTCACAGGATACATCGACTGACCAAATTTTAACAGTATAGCTCTTATGGTTTTGGAAATAATTGGCTGTGACATACGGACGGACAGACAGACAGACAGACAGACAGACAGACAGACAGACAGACAGACAGACAGACTTGACGAATCTATAAGGGTTCCGTTTTTTGCCATTTGGCTACGGAACCCTAAAAAGGTGGGTAGAAATAAGTGACTATTGATATAAAAATACACTACAGCGCCATCTAACGAAGACACACCGTACTACAGAGTAACTGCTAAGCCTGCATCGCAATAGAGGAATTCTCGCGTCAGTTAATTGACATTCAGGATTTCATCAACATATTTTTTTATCTCCGAACTAGTATCTGATCTTCCGCTTTCCACATGCAGGTTCCCAAAACCTTCAGCCCCCCTTTTCTATTTTCTTGTTTCCTTGGCTATTATTTTGTCAAGTGAGAAATACAATAGAAAACGAAAAACACTTGTAAATTAGGTAGGGGGGCTGGAAGAATAGCGGGGATCTTCGTACATAATATATGTGGATGTGTCTCCAGGAGGTTCAGGAGAGTCGGACGTGGACGAGAAGCTGTCTGCCGCGATAGTCGTGTTCAAGTACGTGGATGACAAGGATGTGTTCCAGAAGTACTACGCGAGGGCCCTCGCCAGGAGGCTCATACACCAGCTGTCGGCGAGCATGGAACAGGTGTGTTGTGTGCGATATTGTGTTCTGTGTATATTGTTTTAAGGTTCAAATTACGGTGACACATATCTCACGAGCGAAAATATACAACAGCGCCATCTACCGAAGAAACACTGAATTGCGATATAGAAAATCTCGCGCCGATTAGCATATACACAACCGACCAAAATCAACCGTTGGGCAATAGCCCGCCAGATCTGATCACCTCGTCTGGTCGGAGCATCCTATACTGTAGTGTGAGGTCCTAGCTGTCAAAGTTTGACCGCTTCATTTTGCACCTCTTTTTCTCAGCTCTGGTTTTAAATCACAGACATTCATTGAGACTTAATTTGTATATTTCATAATTAATGTCGCGTATTATAATATATTCACAAACATTTTCACTCGAAAATAAAGTACAGAAACAATCTAATTTGACATTTCCGACCTTATTCTACACTAAGGGTAACGGTAACCTTGATTATGTTTATTTGTATAGATATATTAATTTAAAATGTTCGTACCGTGATGTGTTCAGGAGGAGGCAATGATAAATCGTCTGAAGGCGGCGTGCGGGTACGAGTTCACGAACAAGCTGCACCGCATGTTCACGGACGTGGCCGTGTCGGCCGACCTCAACGCCAAGTTCCAGCAACACCTGAGAGACACCAACGCGCCCACCACGCCAGGCTTCTCCATACAGGTACACACGTCATACGTACTAACATTATCAATTGCTAACCTGTCTGTCTGCCGCGCTTTCACGCTGTGGTGATTTCTATATACAGCCCACAATAGCGCCATCTACCGAAGGAACACTGAACCATGGGAAAACACGGATTGAACAATACTTTGTTACTACTAATCGTGAATCGCGATAGAGAAATTCTCGCGCCGATTAGCATGTATACAACATCCCAACATCAACTGTTGGGCAGTAGCCCGCCAGGCACGATCACCTTGCCTAATCGGTGAATCGTCCCTTTGTTTTTTAAATTTAATGTATGTTTCAAAAGTTTTTTAACATTTCTTATAAGTTTTATTATATAACAACCTTCTTATTTTGTATTGGGTCTTAATTAAAAAATGGTAAATTCCTATAAAAATAATTTTGATGTTATGACACATGTATACAGGAACCATTAGCCAAATTGTATGTACGATTATAAAGTACCTACCTACCTATCTTTCGTAGATAAAACCGTTGGAAACTTAGTGCGCGAGCGTTTTTTCTTTTCAGTTGCGAAAAATAATAAACTAATGATAACTTTTGAACGGTATGTGCGATTTGTATAATTGAAAAAGTAATAGCAAGCTACTGGTGGTTGTGTGCAGGTGCTGCAGGCGGGGGCGTGGCCGCTGGGCGGCGCCATGGCCCCCCTGGCCCCCCCCCAGCAACTGGAGCGGCCGGCGCGGCTGTTCGAGGCCTTCTACCGCGCCTCCTTTAGCGGCCGGCGCCTGGCCTGGCTGCATCACCTCTGCACCGGCGACCTGCGCACGCGCTACACGCCCAGGGTCAGTGTACCCGCCACTAGTCACTTCCTCCCCCCCTCTTCCACCTCACCTTTAAGGCCACTTGGCTATGAGCGCTTCCTCACACCTTCACTGTGCGCTAGAGATGACATAATACTTCTTTCTCTTTCTTTCGCAGACACTACAGTGAGTGACTGAATGAATGGCTGAGTGATAGATTGAATGTCGGAGTGAGTGAATGATTGACTGAGTCAAGTGACTGAATAGACGCATACACTACGGCAGTCTATTGGGATGTCTGCATGATTGTATTAGTTAGTAAAGTGTGTGTTACGTGCAGGTATACCACGTGAGCGCGACCACCCCGCAGTGCGCGTTGTTGCTGAGCTTCGAGACTGAGGAGCGGTGGCCGGCCAGGGAGCTGCGGGACTCGCTGCAACTCAGTTAGTACACCACCCACTATCTACAGTTACTATTATTACTATTGAAAGTAACGCCTCAAGGCAGCTAGCCCAAAAAAATCAGGTAGCTGCGAGAAAATCATCCCCACTTCCCAACATAGTACTAGGGGATTTGGTTCTTTGGTTTATTCAAAGCCTACCAAAGTGATTTTACTCTGCCTGATGGAAAGCATCAATAGAATGCAAGGGTAGTGGTTATTATAATCATTGTGGATGAAGACAATGCAGCATGACGACTTTTGATTGCGATGTTTTTGAATCGTCTCGTGCACCGACGAAATAATCTAGCATGAATAGTCACTTTAGTTTGGTTTTCGAGGGTAGTACCACAGCCTATTCTCTGAAATGGTCATGTCAGTCCATGTGGTGTGGTGACGGATCAAGAATACAAAGTGTCAGCACCCCTATAGATCCCGTGGGTGTCGTAAAAGGCGACTAAGGGATAAACTACGCAAGACAACATCGATGCAAAGAGAAGGAAAACTTGAAACCAACCCTATACCAACTCGTATGGCCAGCGTGGTATAGTAGGCCAAACCCTCCTTTCTAAGGAGAGGCCTATGTCCAGCAGTGGACTGTTAGAGGCTGTTGATGATGATGATGAGAATGGTCTACATGTGTGAGGGACTGTTGTGCAGGTGGCGAGGCGTGGTGGCGGCACCTGCGGCCGCTGCTGGACGTGGGGCTGGTGGTGGCGGAGGGGGAGGTGGGCGCGGCAGGTGGGGAGGGGGGCGAGCCTGACGCTGACGCGGCGCTGCGGCTCAACCTCGCCTTCAGCTGCAAGCGCACCAAGCTGCGCCTCACCTGCGCCAACGCGCCCGCTCACCACGGTCAGTACACCCTCCATCTATACACCCACATCACTCGCTCCGTTCAACAACTTATATACAGATTAGTAGTATTATAAACGCGAAAGTTTGTGAGTAAGTATGTGTGTATGTATGTTTGTTGCTCTTTCACGCAAAAACGACTGAACGCATTTGGATGAAACTTTACAGAAATATAGCTTATATATCAGAATAACACAGGCTACTTTTTACTGCAATAATCGAGATATATTTTAGATTATAAATAAATATAGATAATAAAAATACATAAATCGTAGATGTCAAAAAATATCACTTTATTTCATGTCAAAACTTCACAGGTTGCTAGGCATAACACACTTGCATAGCAAACATAATAATAGTTTCCTGTAAATACGCGGGTAACACCGCGGGGCAGCTAGTATACAGATAAAACTGGTCGGGTTAAAAGCCGGTACCAAAAGATGATCATCATGTATAGACGTAGGACCTAATATACTACCCTGCGGTACACCTTCGGCTAACAACTTTCCATTTCTATGTTCACATTTCTTGCTGGTTCTATCTATTCTTGTTTACAGCTATTATTTAGGTAGTGCATTTCTTTAAGCTTAAATTTAAAAAAATATTTCAGTATTCTTTGATTTTCGTAAGAAGATATCGTGTTACACTTGATCAAACGCAATGAGTATAGTCATAATTTAAGAATTTTTTTTTAGGTAAAAAATAGGTTTACTATCCTATAATTTAATTACTAATGTTCCGAAATAAATACAATAATTACTTGAGAGAATGTAATGGATGTTTGATAATCATTTATTCAATAATTACCGAACTATTTAGATATAAATTTACAGTACTTTGGGCTTTATAACATATGATGGTCTGTTTCGTTCTTTCTTCTCAGGGCTAGACTACTTAGCCAAGGTCTACTCATCTGCTCAAAAAAATTAACTTATAAGTATTCATTTAATTGTTGAAATAAATAATTTCATTTTACATAACATAAAATGACGCCTGTTTTCTCGAAATAGCATACAGAACTTCGTCCGTCGATCGGCAGGTGCACCCCTCGCAATCGAGGTTGGCACGAGGCCCTATGTTGTTGGTGGGAACCTTATGCACCTAATTTCACTTGGTTTCAGTAATATAGCTCATATATTAGAATAGCTCATAGATTGGTTTTTAATGCGATGTCGATTAAAGATGTGGACAGTATGTATATATCCGTGTGTGTGACAGGGGCGGGCGCGAGCGGGACGGGTGCGGGCGCGGGCGGGGGAGCGGGAGGGGCGGAGGGAGGGGAGAGCACGACGCACTGCGACGACGACCGCAAGATGTACCTGCAGGCCGCCATCGTCCGCATCATGAAGCAGAGGAAGGTGAGGACACACTCCACTTCTATAACCGCTCTTTGTTTTTTATTTTTGTCTGCCTCGATGGCGCAATGGTAGCGTATGCAACTGCTGTGGTTGGAAGTCTCGGGTTCAATTCCTGGGCTGGACCAAATCTTGGTATGATCTGCAAATGTTTGTTTCGGAGTTTGGATATTTTCTATGTATAATATGTATGTATTATATTCACAAACAAAAATATACCTTTATATATTTATTTCAGTTGTCTAGTACAGCTCTGCTTAGTTTAGGACAATTTTTTTATTTATTTATAAAATTATTACTTTTCCCTCGACAGGTCCTCAGACATACAGAGTTAATACAAGAAGTAGTATCTCAAGCTCGCGGCTCGTTCGCACCCTCTGTGGCCATGATCAAGAAGTGTATCGAAGCGTTAATCGACAAACAGTACCTCGAGCGAGCACCCGCCGCCCTCGACACGTACAGCTACCTCGCGTAGTCACACACCACACACACTCACCACACTCGACACTCGACACACTTCACGTGAAATGTGTCGAGTTGCGTGACGTGTGTCGAGTCTAGAGTCGTGTTGTGTCGACTCACGCACTGATATCCATTCTGTAGATATTCTGATTCGATTATTTAATTACTATATCGATGCATCTCTTGTAAGATTCTGTATTTTTTAAACAAATTAAAATGTTCTGAATTTTGTTGAATATTTCTTGTGTTATTTAAAAAAATATTTAGTAAATATTAATTGTTTCTAAATATTTATTCACTCTTCTATTTAAATATAAACAAAAAACGTTTTATTGATTATAATTTTTGTCCAAATTCTTTGTAATTTAATCAATAATTGGTGAAGTTCATATTAATTATAAACGAAGTAGAATACGGTGTTTTGCACTGACATATACTCAAGGCCATATCCACAAAAGGTAAGAAGAGACTAATTAAACAGCCCCATTTTCCCAGCCGAAGAGAAGTGGGTAGGGTGCGGCGAAGTAAACAACTACTTATTTTGAGCTCCTCGATTTTAAAGTGAATTAAGCGGAAAAAGTGTAAAATATCGATCAGAAACTAAAACAATTGATAGTGTTCAGTGATTAATTTGTAAGAAGCAATAAAAACTATGTTTAAAACTAAACAAAAGTGAAAACTAGACAATTATCGGACGGTGGAGTGTAGTTGGTTCTTTATCAAATAGACCTAGATCAATTGCAAGACAGAACTTAGAACTACAATAGTGAATAGTATAAAACAGAAAACTTAATAATAGTGTATTAAGTGGACAATATAAATATCCGAGAATTCAATAACCCATAAACTGATCTTCGTAATACCTACACAAATTTTGTAAAAATAAAAGTGCTAGTAGCGACATCTACATTTTGACCGCCGACTACTACTTAAAAGCTTTGATACCATATTATAAGTCAAATAAATCGATATTGGTTTTGCAATCTGTGTCTTTATAGTAGAAGCACCTGACAAACACCGAAAGTTTGTCTTGGATCAATCGTTTTTATCACTCCGTACTTTTTAAATACTAAAGACATCACACAGAGGGCGCTTCTCTGAAATAAAAATGTCAGAACTAGAGAAGTTGTTGAAAGAATTAAGAGCTGATATTAAAAATGATTCTATTGAATCGCTGCAGAATCTCGAAAATAGAATCACAACGAAAATCAACGAAAACATTGATGAAAAATTTAACTCAATGCATGATGAACTTAATAAAATAAAAGAAATAAACTTAGATTTTGAAAAAAGAATTTCTAATATAGAAAAACAAAGCAGAGAGAGAAATATTATATTTTTTGGGATAAATGAAGGCGAGGAATCTTATGGTGAATTAGAAGGACTGATTTTAAAAACCATAAAAGATGAATTAAATATAGAATGTAATCAAATGGAACTGCAGATTGTTCGGCGAATGGGTAAATATGTTGAAAATAAAACAAGGCCTATTGTTGTAACCTTGTCTACTTATGGCAGGAAAATTACTATATTGAAAAATAAAAAGAACATGAAAACAGACAAAATTTATATTAAAGAAGATTTTCCGCCTAAAGTCTTAGAAACTAGAAAAAAACTACAAGAACAATTACAAAAAGAGAAACAAGCTGGGAAAACAGCGTATATACACTACGACAAATTGATAGTACGAGAACCAACAACAATAAAAAATAATGACATAACCAACAATAGGAACAAAAAGAGAGCACTTGATATAACACCACCACACCAAGGCTTGAACCCCCACAGAGATCTAACAAAACAACAAGCACTCAAGAAAAACAAAATACTACCAAATAAACAAAGTACCAGTCAAAGCTCTATGGAACATTTCCTCATCACCATCAATAGAAGTAGATAGAACTCCCCTGCCGTACTATGAATAGCATCTAAGAAAACTAGTGCAAATAATTAATAATGCCGCACCCTTAAAAACAATTAAGTAAACCTAAAAATAACAACAAAAAAAAAAACCTCCCCCAGAACGGTTCGTCACCGCGGGGGTTGTAGACGATGACCCTCCAAACATAATAAAGAAATTATGAAATACCTACTATACATTAAATGTCAGATTGGTAACCACGAGACAAGATAAGACGAAGAAAGGCAAACCATTTAAAAATCTAATCAAGTTACGATATCGTGAAAACGACGGCCACGTGTGGTCCAGACTGGCAACATATAAAGCCACTTGTCAGTGTTTGGAGGAGGCTTATACCGCAAAAGGCGGTCCTTACATCGAAGAACACAAAATAAAATTAAATACACAAAGCATAAATAAAAAAATAGATAACATAAAATGTAATGTTAAGATATGTAAGCATAAAAACTTGTAAGGAAATTTAAGCTAATAAATAAATAAATAAATAAATTACAAGAATATATTAAAGGTTTAGTAAAATGTTGCTTACTTGCTTACTTACTTACCGCAGTTATTGTGGTAAATCGCGAGTAACTCCGCGGTCCGAAGTTTATCTAAAAAAAGTAGCCCAACTTTTTTCTTATCTGCCAGTGAAAGTCCAATAAAAATAGTTCTCATTGTTCCAAAACAACCGTACTGCCACAGACAGGCAAATAAAATTGCTTTTACACATCGTAAAAGCAATTTTTTTTTGTCTGTCTGTCTGTAATTTACCGTATATAGTTTAATATGTATTTAGTGAAAAATTGGTTATTTAATATTACAAAATCACTTCAATTTTATTTATTTTTATATATAGAATTTGCAAAACTGTCCGTGCTATGACAATATATTAAATCACATCAACAGCTTATGACAGTTCACCGCTGGAGAAAAGCCTCCCCTAAGCGAGGAGGTGTTGGCCTACTATATCAACATGACCAGACGGGTTGGTACCTAATACGATATGTGGTGTGATGTATTTAAATATAAATTAGTAATTACTAATAATTTAGACACATTGAAGTGAGGAAAACCATTCACATAAGTTATAGTTTAATTTTAATTTAAAACTAGCGTGTGCCTGCGATTTCGCCCGCGTATATGTCGGTTATCGCAGCGACTCTTAAAACTGGTGTTACTTTTTTATTTGTCGACCGACTGAAATAACACAGACTAAAGACTAAATGTAACGAAGTTTACAACAATACGTAAGAGAGAAAAGCATTCATATCGGAGGCAACTCTGTTTTAGCGAATACAAATACACTGTCAAATGTTTTAAAAACTATTGTTTTGTGTACTGTTACTAATAAACGACCTCTTCATTAGTTTCTACAACATTCTCTTACAATCCTTACTAATATTATTATATAAATGGGACAGTAAATTTGTATGTATCTCTCTCTTTCACGCCCAAACAAATGAACCGATTTAAGTGAAATTTGGTACTCAGATAGTCAAGGGCCTGAGAAAAGACATGGGCTACTTTATACCGCGAAAACCGACATACATGCGGGTGGAGCCATGGGCGAAAGCTAGTTTTATTATATGCAAAGATGTATTGAGAAACATTGAAGTCACCAATACTTTTATTTAAGAAGTAAGCCAATTAATACCTCAAAATGATACGATGAAGGGATATCAATAGTGCGTCGACACAGAGTTGGTCACGAAACATGCAGTTTTGGGTCCGTGACACATGCATTCGTCATGCTTGTTAATAGAATCAAAGTTTGTACATTTATATTTTAACATAATGTACGCACTGTGGCATGTTAAGTTATTAAAATTATTATATAAACATAAGTATTACATGTGTCGTGACAAAAAGGGATCGTCCATAAACCACGTCATACTAATTTAATATGGTAGAAACCAATGTGACGACCAATACATCATTTTACATCAAACAAACTGTTCTAAAATTATCTCTTTTAATTGTAAACACTTAAAAATACACATTACTTTTTTTATTTCCTTTCCAATTCCTTCGTATTTTTCGTATTATCTGGCACCTGTGATACAATGCATGCATTAGTACAGGTGTCATCGATAATATATATAAAATCGCTCATACATACTGTTATAACATTTTAACTTGTAAAATATGTACTTGTAAACGGTTTTCAGATTAAATAAATATTATTATTATTATTTTGTTTATAGCTAACTCAGGTCAGGGGTCACATAGGTCGATGACGTAATTTATGGATAGCACAGCCCCTAGTTAATATGTGTCGTAACATAAACGAAACGTGTCGAGATTTACACTTCATGTGTCGTGACCAATTTCGCCTACGTAATTTGTGACGAGTTTAATGTCGCTAACGTGCGCTTTACTTGTGTGCCTAATAAATGTACGAATTATTTCAAAACATTTTGATTATTTACGTAGAGCAATACAGGTCGGTGGACCGGAGGAGAGTAGAAAATAGCGTCTTTTTTCAATACAAAATAGTCTGTCATTTATTGCGGGGGGGGGGGGGGGGTCTTCACACACATTTTTGACTAGCATACAAAGCCAATCGTCTGTCATTACGAACTCACACAACAATAATTACAACAAATGAATCAAAAATTCACACATACAAATACATTCTGTATAACAGTGACCAAATGTTTTCAATGTATTTACAAAAAAAATTATGTTTATGTATTTATATCAGTTGTCCAGTACCCAAAACACAAGCTCTGCTTAGTTAGAACTAGATGACGTTGTGTGTAAGATGTCCGAAAAATTAATTTATTTATTACTAGCTGAGCCCCGCGGTGCTACCTGCGTTTGTTTGTTTGTTGTTGTAACCGGGGGCAACGCCGGCTAGTCTAAAAAAGGCATCTAAGTTACTCCTTATATCATTAGCTATCTGCTATTGAAAATCCCGTCGAAATTGGTCGTGCCGTTTTAGTGATTACCCGGAACAAACAGACAGACAGTCAGGCAAATATTGTAAGATAAATATTTTGGCAGATGTACCTACCGTATATACATTCATATGCATTTAGTAAAAAGTGGTTATTTTAATATTACAAACATACACTCCAATTTTATTTATTTGTGTAGATCAGCTCAGATCAGTTTGGTTACCGCAGTACAGGCTCTGTGATAGATTCGATTAGATCAGGCGTCCATCTTGTGCGAGATGTTTCTAGTTGTAACTTGTAATATTATTATCCCTTACTGAAACAGACTCACCAGAACGTCACGGACTAGTTTTGAGCAATTCTTTTCTCTATTTTCACTTTGTGAGGATTCCTCAAACCCCTTTATATGGTGGGGGAAAAGGGAGGGGAGGGGAAACCCTAATGCCGCTTCGTACATGACTTGCAAGTTGCATTGGCAGATATATGTTATACTATCCCTTTTTCACCCTATTGCATCAGAATTTTATATAATACTAGCTTTCGCCCGCAGCTCCGCCCGTGTCTATGTCGGTTATCGTCGTAAAAAGTAGCCTGTGTCCTTTCTCAGGATTTAGACTATTTGAGTACAATATTTCACTTAAATCGATGCAGTGGTTTTAGAGTTAATCGCGACCAGACTGACGCGGCGGAATACTTTATTTTATTCGTGTGTTATACTTATTATATGTCGTGATTTTTGCTTACCTTATGAGTGTGCTGGTTAATTATCCCATAACACTGTCTTATTATTATTAATTAAGTATTTTAACTGCAAGATATGATATAAAACTTGGCTTGCTATGATATCTAACTCTAAGATGGATCCAGTGAGTGGGATTACAATACACAGAGGGGGTTATAACCTCCGAAAAGGGGTTGACCTTCTGTGGGGTTATAACCCCCAAAAGGGGTTGACCCTCAAAGGTGTTAGACACTTAATTAAAAGGGGTTTTGACTCTCAAGGGGGTTAGTATCACTTACAGTTAAATTTATTATAAGTAAAAAGAGTATAAGAACGCACACAAGTAAAGTTTCACACTTATAAACACACATTTTAATGTAAATATACAAGCGATTAAAAGTTCTTCTAGAATTATCATCAACTTATTACATATTCATGTTGTTTGTACCGCAGGATTTATTCGCGATTAAATTGTTTAAAATGTTGCGACGCCTTCTATAGTACGGCCAACGAGAAGCGATACAAAAATTCATTTACCTTAAAAGCCACTGTGGAGGTGACAATCTATCTATTATCTATCCCTTTCCATGGATTTGACGTAATGTCTCGTTCTCCTAGCAAAAAAATTTTGAATCAAGACGGGATCGCCTACATTCGGTAGATAAAAAAAAATGAATTGTAATCCGTCAAACATACCTAAGAACACACCCGAATAATTCAGCTTTACAAAGCAGCTACCAAATCAAAATCGGTTTATCTTTTCGGGAGCTACGATGCTTCATACACACATACACGTGAAATAGTCCCTATATAATAGAGGTCAAGCCTGTTGCCATACACCGGGCATACAGTTTTATGGCAAGCGATATTCAGGAAAAATATAATTATGCTCTCCATTAAAATTCTATTTTCTTAGGTTAGCCAGATACTTTTAAAACTATATTGTCTACTAAAATATGTAACTAAATTATTAAAAAGTTACGCACCCCTTTATTCACATTAATTTAGTATCGCCTCTCGTTGGCCGTATATTTTCCGATGTTTCAAACGGGTTATACCGCTCGTGGTCACGGATACTTATCGCAAGTAAGTCCCGCCACACAACACAAACATGAGTATGTGTAAAAGTCGTGAAGATCTAAATCTTCTAAAAAACTATCACAAATGAATGTTTGGTGTCGTTTGTCGGACCCTCTGCAATACTAAATGTGTTCTCCCCTGTTTACAACAGGGGGCAATTGTACTAAGTCTCAGAACTCTATAATATAAAAATACAAAATGGAATTGGAAATAAATATTGTAACAAAATGTATATTTCGTTATTATTTTGTGCGGAAATCCCCCCAGAATACCATTCAATAATATGAATATCATCAATCAACAACCCATAACGTCCCACTGCTGGGTCCAGGTCTCCTCTCAGGAGAGAGTTAAGGCCATACGTCCCCACGCTGGCCGAGTGGGGTTGGGGACTGGCAAGACACATTGTGGCTACGTAATCTTCCCGTTGGATGTTTTTACGACTGCTATCTTATGATAGCAACCGGGACCGACTGTTAAACGTGACCTCCGAATCACGAAAAGGCTCATAACATGCCACATACGGTCACCCATCTAGGTCTGACCGCGCCGTTGCTGCCCATCCTCGCTGATTGCCTCCAATCACTCAAGGGAACTCGGCTATCAGCGTTTACTTATTAAGAATATACACGCAATTAAAACGAAAAAATCAAAATTCCACACACACAAACACATTTTGTGTCATTACACAGTGTAATGTATTAGCCCATGTGGGCTTTTACTTTGACAGAGCGGCTTTGGGCTCTACTCTATGTACTGACTTCTCAATAATGATGTTTTTCTGATATATGAACCAACAACACGTAGCTCGGTAGGAACCGATGAAAATACCAAAGCGCCATCAATGGCACTACCCCCTAAGATTACCTATAACCAATATCTTTGTCTCCGTGTGGTGACGGATTAATAATACAGAGTGTCACCACCCCTATTCATCCCGCGGGTGTCGTAAAAGGCGACTAAGGGATAAACTACGCAAGACAACATCAATGCAAAGAGAAGGAAAACTTGAAACCAACCCTATACCAACCCGACTGGCCAGCGTGGTATAGTAGGCCAGCACCTCCTTTTTAAGGAGAGATCTATGTCCAGCAGTGGACTGTTAGAGAAACACCTCAGAGAAACGGTACCAGACTCTTTAATTTTTGTGAATAAAATTGTCCGTATGGTGATGGATTTAGAATACAAAGTGTCACCTACCCGATTAATTCCATTTGGGTCGTAAGAGGCGACTAAAGGAACAAAATATGCAGCTAACATCACTGCCTAGAGAAGAAACACTTGAAACAAACCCTTTACCACCCCGTCTTGCAAGCATGGTATAGTAGGCCAAAACCTCCTTTCTAAGGAGAGGCCTATGTCCAGCAGTAGACTGTTAAAGGCTGCTGATGATGATGATGAATATCTTTAGGTAATTTTCAGTAGTTTTAAAATAAAGTAAGCGAAACACAGCCAAAAAAAATTTTTCTTCATTTTTTGATGTAAATACCGTATGTACACACTTTCATAATACATTTAGTAAAAAACTTAATTTGTGATTAAAAACAGTCACTTCGATTGTGTTCATTTATATATATTTACATATTGAACTATCCGCTTCTCTCTGGAGTGTTGTAGTGGCTAGGTGTACGACGAGGGTTGGTCCATCAGCGTGGTGGCGAGCTGGTAGCAGAACAGCGCCAGGCACAGCACACACACGGCGTAATGTGCGCGACGAAGTCTGCCGACAATTGCTACAGTTAGATATTTGATGTTAGTCGCGGTTATTGTTGTGCGAGTAACGCCGTGGAGCGAATCTAGTCTCAACAAATAGTCTAAGTTATTCCTTAAGTGATCAGTTACCTGCTAGTGAAAGTCCTGTCAAATACGGACCAGCCGATTCAGAGATTAGCAGGAACAAATAGATAGAAACAAATGTTAATAAATCGATTTTTGGTGTATTTAGTCAAACACTATTCATTTGGTAATAAACATTATTATTACAACAACCTATCCTTATTGTTTTTCTATTTAGAAGAGGGAGAGGAAGGGAACATGGGGCTTCTCAC
The DNA here is from genome assembly GCA_932526445.1 of Phragmatobia fuliginosa. NCBI lineage: Eukaryota > Metazoa > Arthropoda > Insecta > Lepidoptera > Erebidae > Phragmatobia > Phragmatobia fuliginosa. The sequence goes on along the minus strand of OW052083.1, from coordinate 182,541 downwards.
ATAGGAGACTGCCATCTAGGCCGTAGGTGGCCCGAGGTACATTGGAGTTCCATGGACTTCCTTTCGAGCGTATATCTGGTTCCTCGACTTATAGTCCGAAAGGGCCACCGACTGGTGGTATCCGGGGGCATTTTCGCACATACAGAATAAAAACAACGGGAGGGAGGGTATCAAAAACTTGTAAAAATAGTCAGTAATAAATGAATGGCACAATGATCGTAAGCTGGACTGAGGAATACTGTAGGGTACCTGTTCATACGTGTCCTGGCGCGCGGCAGGCTGTCGTCCTTCTGTCCCAGGATGTATCTTCTGACCCCACGGTGGTAGTTCCACACGTGCTCCTGCCAACTGAACGAACGGCATTCATTACATTATTTATCAATCACTTAAAATTATTTTTGTGCTATCAAGCGATGTTATAAACAAAGCAAATTTACTAAAATTAGAAATGTCACAATAAAATAGACTTCAATAAATACACAATTGCAAAAATATCTACTTGGAAATGGGTTTTTTCTAAATTAAGAACATTTTAGAGAGATTTTCGTTTAATTTAGTGACTGGAATACAGAATTTAGCACCAATATCAGGGATTACTTAGTTGAAAGGGTGTAAGAATGACTCAGGAATGCAAGGTCTGTTGTGAGGTAGTAGAGCCCCGCTGATTTCAGCACGAGTGACAGCAGAAGACCATCCTAATAATGACAGCATTCTTGCTGTCGTATTTAGTTGGTGAGTGTGAGACCGGAGGCCCAATCATTCATCATCCCGGCCCCCGGGAGAATGCTTTCACTGCTTTCAACACCTCTATCGGAACGATCAAAGCAAATGTTTATGGCCTTCAATCTTCGTAAATGGGTTTATGTTGATAAATATATTTAGGTATATTATATTTGTAAATTATGACAGAATCGTCATGTACACTATGTATAAAATCCGTAAATAAATAAAGAAGAATAAAAAAGTTAGGAAAATCTAAAAAACTTTGGAACGTTTTTAAACGAAATCTTCTCCTTGTTGCCATGCCGTCTGTTACAAGTAAAGTCCGTAAATTATTGTTACTAGCCGAGTTCCCCGCTTTATTTGTTGTAAATCGCGAGTAACAACGCTGTGTGAAGTTCCTCCTCCATCAGCTATCTCCCAGTGAAACTCCAATCAAATCTGTCCAGCCGTTCCATATATTAGCCGACATAAACAGACAGACAAATTAAATAAATACTGAACGACTTTACCGATTGTAACGGGACTTTATCTGGCAGATAAATGATGATCTAAGGAGTAACTTAGACTAATTTTTACACGCTTTTTATTAGCTTCACCTGTATGTTTGTTTGTATATTTGTAACCTACTCCTTTGGGTGCGATTTTGACCCACTTTAAACAGCCAGATTTCGTTCAAACTTTGTAGATTTATCGAGGACCGATGACAATACACTCATTTGAAAAAAATAAATAAACAAATTAGTCCATTTTAGTCTTTCATAAAAAAAAGTTTTAAAAAACGAAACAAACACGCTTTAAAACTAAAACGTAGAAAATAATTTTAATGTAACAAAGCGTGGGGTGATTTCTGAAAATAAAATGGACGTTTGACACACAACATCATCTAGTCCCAAGCTAAGCAGAGCTTGTGTTATGGGTACTAGACAACTGATATAAATACATAAATAAACATAATTTTTTTTTGTAAATACATACATATTATACATAGAAAACACTCAGACTCCGAAACAAATATTTGTGAATCACACAAATAATATTTGGTCCGACCCCGGAATCGAACCCGAGACCTCTTGATCAGCAGCCGCATACGCTAACCACTAGACCAACGAGGCAGTCAACATAACGTAACCACACGCTTTTTACATTAAAATTATTTTCTACGATTTAGTTTAAAAGCGTGTTTGTTTAGATATTTAAAACTATTTCATCATAAAGACTAGCTTCGCATTCCTTGCTATTTTATACAACAACTGCGGGCGACACCGCGGGACTCAGCTAGTTATAATATAACAAACATATCAAAAGTTTTTAAATTTGTGATAGTTTCAAAGCGCTTGACTTTGAGCGCCTCTGATTTAAATTAGCTAAGTAATACCTAATAGGCACAGATATAGCTTTCAATCAAATGATGATATCAACTCTGGAAAACAAGTCAAAGACTCACTTAATCACTCTAATGTCGAGATAGAACAGGTGTCCGTCGGTTCTCTGCAGTCTCTCGCGGAGCCGGCGCATGTTGTCGTCGCTGAACCTCCTCTCGCAGCTGATAATACCGCCCAAGGCGTGGCTCATGGCGCTCAGACGACGGGCTACTTTCACTAAACTCATCCTGGAGGACAAAATAATTTAACTTGATGGATGGGAACATTCCTTTCTCCTTTCTGAGGAGAGGCCTACCTCCAGCAGTGAACTGTGGATGATGATGGGAACATGAATGATTTCAGAATTTTCGAGCACGTTTTTAGAGTTTTTGGCGGAAGGGAGGCCCTGTTCTTACAAAAATCCCTTTAAAGTTAAATAACTCGCAAATTATCCCCCGATGTAATAGAAACACATATCCGTGCGAAGTTTCATCTTTTTATAATAGCACTAACCGTTTGGACGGTAATTTGAGGACAAACAGGCGGACGTGACGAAACTATAAGAGTTCCGAGTTATGAACTACGGAACTCCAAGATGACAATCTCCAATAAAGGTTGTTCTGTATATACAACTTCCCAACATCATCAGTTGAACCCTCCAGCCACGATCACTTCGCCTGCTCGACAGGCACGCGGGAGGATCTCTTTGTGTTAGAGGGACATGACAACCGTTCCTCTACAAATCTACTTATTGATCCAAGAGGATCAAACGATGGACCGAATGTTCACATATTTCTTTTTAAGGATCGCTCCCTAATTAGGTATATTATTCCTTTGTTGCGGGGGACTTTACAAACATACATGAAAGGGACACAAAGAACACCCTCACACCTAACAATTTAAGAATCACACAAAATGTTTAGATTTGAAATATCGCAGTTCCTACTGCGATATTTCAAATCTAAACATCGGCGTGGCGTCCGCTTAAACCGCTAGGCCAACCGTCAACAAAAAAAGCGGCCAAGTGCGAGTTGGACTCGCCCATGAAGGGTTCCGTACCAGCAAGTAACATCATATAAAAGTTCTTGTAGTTCGTTGTAACTTTCATCGATGTTTTTATACTAGTGTATTGATTGGATGAAAGGTATATTGCGTGTTACGATTTATGACGTATTAAAAAAAAACTACTCAATAGATCTCGTTCAAACCAATTTTCATTGGTAGTTTACATGGTAATGTACAACATATATTTTTTTTAGTTTTATCACTCTCTTATTTTAGAAGTTAGAGGGGGGGGACACACATTTTTCCACTTTGGAAGTGTCTCTCGCGTAAACTATTCAGTTTAGAAAAAAATGATATTAGAAACCTTAACATCATTTTTGAAGAACTATCCATAGACACGTATAGGTTTGATGAAAAAAAAAATTTTGAGTGTCAGTTCCAAGTATGGGGACCCCCAAAATGTATTGGTTTTTTTCTATTTTTATATAAAAATCTTAATGCGGTTCACAGAATACATCGACTGACCAAATTTCAACAGTATAGCTCTTGTAGTTTCGGAAATAATTGGCTGTGACATACGGACGGACAGACAGACAGACAGACAGACAGACTTGACGAATCTATAAGGGTTCCGTTTTTTGCCATTTGGCTACGGAACCCTAATGAACGCGTGGCATTCGGGGACTGCCGCGATAAAGCTATTGCATAGCATTTTTATCAACCTATGCAATTACAATTATTTATTTATTTTGTATTTATGCAGTTTTTTCTTTGACATTAATTCAGGTTTACAAAACAATATACACTGTCTTTTTGTCAACATAATTCTAACAATATTATTGCCAAACAATATTATAATCATCCTATTAACTGAAAAGACAATGACAAATAACAGAGAACATAATAATATAGTAATATGACTATATCTATAGAAAAAAACACTAAGATTCAATAGACAGTAGTGGAGGACGTGGACGCTATGTATTGTGTAAAGTAGATACTACTACTAGAGCAATTATATATTTTGTAATTACTTTTTAGGGTTCCGTAGCCAAATGGCAAAAAACGGAACCCTTATAGATTCGTCATGTCTGTCTGTCTGTCTGTCCGTCCGTCTGTCACAGCCACTTTTTTCGGAAACCGTAAGAGCCATACTTTTGAAACTTGGTAAGTAGATGTAATCTGTGAACCGCATTAAGATTTTCACATAAAAATAGAAAAAAAACAATACATTTTGGGGGTCCCTATACTTGGAACTTGTAACGTAGTGGAATTTGCCTAGGCGACCTCTTTCGGCAGTATGGGGTGTTAGTTCCGCGAGGTGGTTCTTAGAAGCGCCGATAGATGGCGTTAGTGTTGGTATTGATTATATGCTCGAAATAAAAGAACTTTAAAAGGGTTAAAATAGATAAATATTTATTATAATATTGATAAGCTCAGGGTTTAAAAGTAATTTTCTTAGTAACGCTAAACACAAATTATAATTGTCTATGGGGAATTCGAGTGGTTTCAGAAAGAGGAGTTGACAGTTGACGGAAGAGGTCGGACTTTGGTTAAGGTTTTTTTTTTCTTGCGGCGGAGATTGAACCGCGTGGACGTGGTCTTCCGAGAGGCAAGGTTTGAGGAGATCAACGCTAAGATGCGTTGCCTACGCTTCGTGGGGGCCAGGAGGCGCTCCCACTGACGCCTGCCAGCGTCTGTTGTTTGATTGGAGGAAATCTAAGCCGGGTTTGGGCCGATCACGTCACCACGTGTCAAGTAAGGTCTTCTTATATTATTTTGTGGGTGGATGGACTTCCTTCCGCTCAAAATATACATAGTAGCAGATCCGTCGCCTGCCTGCGACATTTGGGAACCGTCCGGGCTGTCATGAGTCGTGGACGAGACCGTCCTGTGCACGTGTTTGACGGCTGTAGGGACAGCCGTTAAATTGTTCGCATCAGTTCTTCTCCGTGAGCATAGACTCCTTGAAACCCTGATGGACTACCGCTAGAAATTATTATCAGTTTAGTAAATGAGTGTCAAATACAGATAATAGTTAAATATAGGTCCCAGTGCGGTCGGGACAAACACTGTTCATCACCATTTAGTGCGAGCGCAAGGGCTTGGAACCCGCCCTGAGTGTGTTGTTTTCTCCGGGTCGGTGATAGAACAAATGAAAGTGAACTTTATGAGTCTCAAATAATATATTGTTGCAAATGTATCTAGTATTAGTTTAGTTAAGTCCGTAACAGGTTAACAAGAAGAATTATATATATAACCCTTTCCCCAGGGAAATTGTATGTTGCTATATGTCGGTTAGATATAGATGATAATAAGGATAATAATAATTGATAAGGCAGTAAAATATTGTTGACTACATTAAAGTTAAATGTACCACTGAATAGAAAGATTTTAATTTTCTCAACCCTGCATCCCGGATGAGTCTTAGAAATATTTCTGTGGCGTGGTGGTAGGGGAGCTCGCACTCCAAATATAATCACCCCGCAGGCCACCACGTTACAAACTGAAACTCAAAAAAATGATTTTCATCGAACCCATACGTATACGTGTGGGGTATCTATGGATAGGTATTCAAAAATGATATTGAGGTTTGTAATATCCTTTTTTTCTAAACTGAATTGTTTGCGCGAGAGATACTTCTAAAGTGGAAAAATGTGTGTTCCACCCCCCTGTAACTTCTAAATAAGAGAGTGATAAAACTAAAAAATATATGTTGTACATTACCATGCAAACTACCAACGAAAATTGGTTTGAACGAGATCTAGTAAGTAGCTTTTTTTTAATACGTCATAAATCGTAAAATGCAATTTACCTTTCATTCAATCAATACACTATTATAAAAACATCGATCCAAGTTACAACGATCTACAAGAACTTGCTGATACGGAACCATACATGGGCGAGTCCGACTCGCACTTGGCCGCTTTTTTACATTAGGATTATAGAAAAGCAAGGAAGAAGAATCTAGATTGACTGTATTGTCAAGGCAACGGATAACGGCCGGTGGCGGCAGCACGCATGCTCTAACTTGCTTAAAGAGCACGAATCCACCACATCCTTGTCGCGCTGCAGTAACAATCATATTCTGTATCCTATTTTAGGGTGTTAGGTTTTTTCGTTACGGAATTTCTTGATTCGCGCCCAAAACCTGCGATTAAAGCTATGCAATAGCTTAAAAATATTAAACATTTAATAAATTCCACAGAACACATAAGAAATATTGTATTGATATAACATGTTGTCTGTCTGTACTTACTTTTGCTTTATCCCAAACAGCTTCATGAGACCCCCGGCAGCTATGAGCGGAATGGTCTGCAGCAGAATCTCCAACGACTTGTACACATATCTGCAATAACCATTGATAGTTGCTAAAAGAATCATAGTTGCTACGTTGCATTTCTTTTCTACTTTGAAAAGATATTTGCTGACGACGGTTTTTGTCAACAGAAATATTTTTTTTTACTCTTCCTAGCCTTTATTCCCGTTAATATCGGGGGTTGGCTACTAGTTCAACCGGTTTTACCTAAATATCAGTTTTTCTAGTTGAACTAGTTGTCAGTATATTTGAGGGCCCTGACTTCCCAATAACGAGCGCCCTAGATGTGTATGACAACCTGGGCCGACGGCGTAACGTGCTTTCCGAGGCTCGGTCGTGAATCATCATCACCAAACTTCCATATTTCGGGCTGCTGTTACGAAGTTTTTCTGTAAGAAAAACCCAACAACAGTTTTGACCCGACGAATACGAGACCTCTGGATTAGCAGTCGCATACGCTAACCACTAGACCAACGAGGCAGTCATATTTAAATTTTTTCATAAGTTTATGTACACTGCTACTAATATCCCTTAGCTTAAAAAAGCAAAAAATACGCACCATGGGGTGACGTTAGTCTTTAAAAAGTAATATAAAATACAAGTAACAAAAAAATGTTTATTTGAATTCTATTTATTTCTATTGATTTTCTATTCGAAGTGTAAATATATTAGCATAAATGATACCTATTTCGGAAGCCAAACGTGAAGGGGTAGTAGAGCACGTTGTCCATGGGGTAGAGGGCGCCACAGCTCAGCATCTCGCCGCGGAACTGCTGCCACGTGATGGCGTGCTCCTCCGAACCGCAGTAGTACACCCGGGCGGCCTCGGGCCTGACACATCACAACATATCATCAGCTTTAGGATCCAGCTCTTAGAAAGAAGGCATTCGCCCACTATACCACGCTGGCTAGACGCGTTGGGCGGTTTGTGATAACAAACTCCCGTCCAAATCGGTCCACACGTTCCAGAGATTACCCATAACAAACAGACAGACATCTTCCGAGCCATTATTCCCAAGTTTATCTGGGGTCGGCTACTAGTTCAACCGGTTTTACCTGAATTTCAGTTTTTCCACGGAGCGACTGGCATCGGACCTCCGCAACCCTAAGGGAGAACTGAAATTCGAAGATTGAACTAGTTGTCAGTATATTTGAGGGCACTGACTTCCCAATAACGATTGCCATAGATGTTCATGACAACCGGGACCGACGGCTTTACGTGCTCTCCGAGGCACGGGCGTGAATCACCGCCAAACTTCCAAACTCCGGGCTGCTATTAGGAATTTCCTAAGAAAATCCCAAAAACACTTTTTGTCCCGACCCGGGATTTGAACCCGAGACCTCTTGATTAGCAGTCTCATACGCTAACCACTAGACCAAAGAGGCAGTTAACAAACAGACAGACAAAAATAAAAAAACATTTTTTGATGTAAGGGGACATCCATTAATCACGTGATGTTTTTTTAAGCTTATTTAACCCCTCCCACCCCCTTGGTGGTAGTTGGGTAAGATTTAGGATTTGAGGGGGGCCCCTCCACCCAAAATCACAAGTATTTTTCAGTACCTATAAAGAATCATGAAATTTGGCCTGGCAACGGCAGGTACACACGCTGTTTTTTCGGATTAGAAATCGTGCGTTTGACGAAAAAATAACAGATGCTGAAGATACCATTCTACACCCCGTCTGCCAGTATAAGAATACTACAGCCCCTTTGTTCAGTGGTTATTGCCAAACCCCCTCCCACACTGTCGAGCCTCAGGTGATTATTGGACGGCCCCCTAAATACCGTATTTACTTTCATGCGCATTTAGATAAAACTGTTCATTTCGTGTTACATACAGACATCTCAATTTTATTTATCTGTATATATACATTTACTCTTTTATATTTTTTATCATCAACATCATAAAAATAATACATGCAACCTATCAACGGCGGTCTCCCAGCCCACGGCCAGCATGTTGTCGATGGCAAGGTCGACGGGCAGCACGTCGGCCTTGGCGTCGTTCTTGATGTGGAAGACTCGCAACGTGCCGCTCCCCGTGCCGACCAGCACGCCCGTCGCGCCCGCCAGGCCCTCCACCCACCCCGGGAACGGCGCCCGGTGAGATGATATCACTGACGTACAAACAAAAGTTCGTGTCAAGTCTGTCTGTGTGGTGACGGATTCAGAATACAGAGTGTCACCACCCCTATTCATCCCGTGGGTGTCGTAAAAGTCGACTAAGGGATAAACTACGCAAGACAACATCAATGCAAAGAGAAGGAAAACTTGAAATCTACCCTATACCAACCCGTCTGGCCAGCGTGGTATAGTAGGCCAATACCTGCGTTTCAAGGAGAGGCCTGTGTACAGCCGTGAATTGTTAAAGCTGTTGATGTTGAACAGCGTCCTGCCTCTTGGGTGAATCCAGTCACCCCGCGATGTACTTCAGTGTTGGGGTACGGCAGGCGGGACGCCAGAAGCCGCTGACGCGATCCTAGTGTTTCTCAAACTCACTCTTTGTTTTCCCCACAAAGGGTATAGTGTCAAAATTTATAAGCCACGTGAAAACAAACAAAAAAAAATATCGGCCAAGTGCGTGTCAAGTTACGCATAGAATAGGGTTCCGTAGTCACCTTTACTGGAAGGTAGATTTAATATCGTGTTCAAATAAAATTGTTGTGTGCACTGTCCGTGTGGTGAGGGATTAAGAATACAAAGTGTCACCGCCCCTATTCATTCCATGGATGTCGTAAGAGGCGACTAAAGGAACAAAATAAGCAGCTAACATCACTGCCAAGGGAAGGAAAACTTGAAACAAACTCTTTACCAATCCGTCTGGCCAGCGTGGTATAGTAGGCCAAAACCTCCTTTCTAAGGAGAGACCTGTTAAAAGCTGTTGACGATTTTAATTTAACTTCTTTGTATAAATGTAAATACAGGCTAGTTTATTTTCACATTTAAACAGTGGCGGATTAACCACGTAGCAAGAGTAGCAAATGCTACAGGCCCCGCGCATTTAGGGGCCCCGCGCTTCAACGATTTCCTACTGCTAAAAAGTATCTACTTAAATCGAATCGTAAAATTCGGCCAAGTGCGGGTCAGGTCACGCACAGGAAAGGGTTCTTCAGCTCCCACCCATAATGGTACGTGGATTTAAAATCGTATCCAATAGATAATTATTATGTTTACGTATTAATGCGTTAATTTTGTATGACGTTTTCCAAGTGAGCGCATTTGACTCCATAACTCCTGAATTAATAAAGTCATCTAATCCGTTATAGTTTTCCTGCAAAGTTCATTATATGGACCACCATCACGAATTTTCCTACATTTTTTGAGCCAGCCATTTAGCTTTTAGAGGGGGGGGGGCGCCCTGTTTTTACAAAAAAAGTGCCCTTTAGAGTGGAATTTTTCGCAAACGAATACCTAAATCAAAAAATCGTCTTAGCAACCCTTTATTATTTTTAAAAGACCTATCTAATGATACCCTACGCGATGGGGTAGCCGCGAGAAAAAATTTACATCCCCACTTTACGTGTAGGGGAGGTACCCCAAAAAAAATATTTTTCATAATTTTATTGTGGCACTTTGTCGACCTAATTACAACACATATCCATGCAAAGTTTCATCTTTCTAGCACTTACCGTTTGGACGGTAAGTCGAGGACGGACGGACGGACAGACGGACTTGACGAATCTCTTATAGATTCGGTTCCGAGTAATATACTTCGGAACCCTAAAAAGCGTGAAGTCTTTCGTGTGACATGTATTGCGTTCTCCTTGGCGGTCTGATAGATCTGTACAGGTTGCTTTCTCTCTTCCATGACTCAAAGATGTTCTATATAAATTACTAGCTTTCATATTTTGAAAAACCAATTTTTTTTTCGTAATGTCTTTTTAACAGTTTGTCGATGCGATAAAAACATTCATTTGCAAGGTAAGTCGAGGACGGACCATGTACATGACGAAATTATAAGGGTTCTAACTATAAAGAATCATATAAGTCGTGAACTAACAGACCAGAAAACTAAAAAGGAATGAAATTAGATGGAATACTTTATCTTACCTCCTAAGAAATATTTTTTCTAAAATCTCTCATTAGAATACGCAGGGAATGATTTTTGCACTATCCCCTTAGTGGGGTATACAATGGGCGTGTGTATATATATACAATGGGTTTAGGGGACTCCCGGAGGAACCGGTCTACCCCTAAACCCCGGCGGCCTACATCAGCAGTTCGGAGGAACACCAGGAACCCATCAGCGGCTTCTGGAGTCCGACCTGATGTACCACACGACCGAGGTCATTCCTGGAGCAGGCCGCTGTTGTGCCTCTCACCACTCACCACCAAATATTTTTTTAACTTTTATGGCGCGATCTTGTTAAGTATGTATGTAAAAAAGGCTCTACGAAGCGAAATTTTTCTACGACCATTATTTAAAAAAAAATTTTTTCACTTACAATTAAGACGGTGGTTCGAGAAAATTTTGTTAGTTAACAATTGTTTAATTTGTTTATAAATATTCAATACCTTAAATAAATTAATTAATGTGCCGTACTCGCTTTTGACGCCACGCGTGCTACCCTAAGGTGTCGCGCGCAGACCTATTTTCAGCTTTAAATTAAAATTATAAATAATGGAGATAGAGTTCCGGGAGTTAGGAGTTTTTTATTGAAAATTTCCTCGTCTTTCAGAATCTTTTTATAAAATTTCTTTAATATTATTAGTTTATGAAATATCGGCAAAAAAACGAAATGCCATTTTTTTTTCATCTTTAATTGTTTATAACTTTTGCAATTTTTTATGTGCGAATACACACTTTTGGCACATTTTTCTAGGCGTCACTCCGGATCCAATGAGCTATCGCACATAATTTTAAGAGTAGTATCTCTATTTTGTACCATTTTCAACTGGTCGACTAGACTATACCGTTTTTAGGGTGCCGTAGCTCATGACTCGGAACTTTTAATAACATTGAGAGGTGGCCTTAGTAATCAAAAATCCAAATCGTTAAGACGATTATTTGATTTGGGTTTTTGTTTACGAGTTATTTAACTTTAAAGGGTATTTTTTTTTTCTTAAAACATCCCGGCGTCCCTTCCCCCCTAAATGGTAAACGAATGCCTCGAAAAAACTTGTAGCCACAATACTTCCTACTTTATTACACGTCCTTAGATAAGCCACATATCATAAGATACAGTCAAAGATTAAATAAAGCAACGATAGGCACGCACCATTTTTAGTATATAAGCGCTATTGTTAATTCAATGAAATATACTATACTATCATAGAGTATCACACCTTGAGTCACATTATACTCCTTGCCAAGTACGGGCAAATTGGTGACCCCGACAGTTGAACAAGAAGGATGAAGACATCAGTACCCCGACAATGAACAAGGAACCCGACAAACGAACGAAGAAGATGAACAAGGACATGGCAAATGCATAAAGGACCCCGAAAAAAGAACAAAGAATGAAGAAACCGACATGGCGACAAAAAGAAGAAAGAACCCGAAATTTGAACAAGGACCCGACAACTGAGCAATGAAGAAACTGACAACTGAACAATAAAGATACCGAAAATTTTACAATGAAGAAACTAATCGTGCCTTCTGAAGAAGATTAAATAGTAACCTAGTATGGCACTATTGCATAAAGGACCAGCCAAGTTTATGGTTCATGCAGTGAGGCTATCGTCGCTCTCCAAAAATAGCAATGATCGTTATTCAAGTCTCAGCCAACCAGCAGCCTCGGCCTCAACAGGGATACCACACACAGGACGCGACTGCTCCAACCTGGTTACCCCTTCGGCCTCATCAGCGCCCCGACTCACTGGGGACTTCACCGCAGCACCGCACACCGCTTGCGATTCCGACGCACAGGAAGCAGCGGACTTCAGCCCCGACTCACTGGGGACTGGCGGCTAACAGTTCCGACTCACAGGAACTTGCGGCATCGTGCCTTAATTGCACAGTACTCAAAAGGAATTTCTGACGCCTTATCACGAATAATAGGAGTAATCTCTATGCCTTCAACGCTAGATTACATCCAGAAATGTCGTGCTCAGCAGAATGATTCAGAATTAAACAAGGCCTGGAAAGGTGTTTGAGCAAAATAAAGACGTATTACGATGATTTCAGATCGCAGCTAAAGCATGATATCACTCGAATACTGTCGTTAGCCAGGAGAGAACGTTCAGATTGTTAAAATGCTGTTTACATAAATCCACACGTATTGATCAAGTAAGTTTATCGGTATGTAATTCACTAAGCGATACTATAATAATTTTGCTGACTATAGTAACCTTGAAATGTTATAATTAATGTCATTATTGTATACTTCGTAAAAAGTGCTGACAAGTGAAGGTCGCAACACTCGGTCATATGTTTGTTTTGTATTAATATGATTGTTATTGACATAGTTTATATTCACTATCTAGGAACTACCCCGTGATGTTAAGATTGTTAGGACATAGGTTATGTTTATTATTATATATTATAGGTTATGTATATATTATTAATTTAAAATGAAGATTGTCTGAATCAACTACCGTAAATTTTTGAAAGTATGTATTTACTAAGATTTGTTATAATAATTATCCTTTCAAAAGGGGAGGACCTGTGTAGCCACAATACTTCCTACTTTATTACACGTCCTTAGATAAGCCACATATCATAAGATACAGTCAAAGATTAAATAAAGCAACGATAGGCACGCACCATTTTTAGTATATAAGCGCTATTGTTAATTCAATTAAATATACTATACTATCATAGAGTATCACACCTTGAGTCACATTATACTCCTTGCCAAGTAATGGCAAAAACTCATTAAAATACCTGTGAGTCCATAACTGAACTATAAAGGAAAACTATAATGACTTAGATAACTTTTTCAGTTAAAGAGGCCTAACTTGTAAAATCTATATTATCTATTGGACACGGTTTAAAAGCCACGTACCATTGGTTGATTGTGGAACCCTATTCTATGCGTGGCCTGACACGCACTTGGCCGATTTCTAGAAACATAATATCCTGTAACTATCCAAGGGCCCCGCGCTAAAATTTGCTACAGGCCCCGCGCTGGCTTAATCCGGCACTGCATTTAAATATTAATAAAATGAAAATATCTCACCAATGGAGGGTCTGAAAATGGTGACGGAGTACTTCCGGTTCAGCCTCTGAGCAACTGCCACTTCCGCCAGCGCCTTCGTGAACACATATGTGTTAGGCTTCGGGTGGATCAGTCTGCATAACACATGTATAATGCCTATTTATTCAAATGTATGATGGCTAACCGTCTTTGGCATGATATGATTCAGAAGTCACGTTAAGCAGTCGGTCCCGGTTGTTATCATAAGATAGCAATCGCTAAGCTTAATTAAAGGCCTTCAGGCATCTTAAGACATCCAACGGCAAGATTACGTAGCCACCAACGTTGGGGACGTATGGCCTTAACCCTCTCTTGAGAGGAGACCCTTTTTTTTTTTTTTTTTTTTTTTTTTTAATGTGTGAAAAATCATCATGGACCGTCACCCCACCGGGGGTTACGGCGGGGTGGTGTGTCGGACTTGAACCGACTAAAAAACACACAGTGTGCCCTCTCCGCGCTTCTCCGTTTAGGAGTAGGAGAAGTCCAGGGTGGGATCTCCTTCTGAACTTCTCCAGCGCCTGCCCGCTCCTGATGCGGGCACCGTCTCTGTTTGACGACCCTCTCTTAGGCGGCGTCCGGCACACACCGACGCCGCCCCCTCGCGGCTGGCCACATAATGCGGATGGAGGGATAACCCGTCCCGTCCACCCGCGGCCACACTCAAGGCGGCATGAGGCGCAGATGTTCGCGCCTCCGCCGCCCGAGTCGCCGGCGGCGAATCTGGTCCGATTGGATGTCGTCCTCCCGGGCCTTCTCCGCCGCCTCCTTCTGCGTGATTACGTCCTCGCAGAAGGTTGCGACCGCGGTAAATGAGCTCTCGCTGCCGACCATGGAACGAACGACGGCCGGCAGCGAGAGATCCCCTCCGATGACTGCAGTGAGGACCCGGCGCTGCGTCTCCCATGCGGGGCAGACCGCCAGCGTGTGATGAGCCGAATCCTCACTGCAGTCGCAGTGGTGGCAGGCGGGACTCAATTCCCTCCTGGCGACCGAGTGCAGGTACTTTCCGGAGGTCCAACTCCACCACTCTCCGCCCGGTAAACGTCGGCGAGCACTTCCGCCTCCAAATCCCACGGGGGTGTTCCGGCCAGGGCGCACGCCGCCTCCGTCGATACGGTGCGGTAGCCCCGTATGGCTCTGACCGCCAGAGTTCTCTGAGGCCGCCTGAGGCGCGCCCTATTCTGCTCGGTCAGAGCCGCCGCCCACACCGGTGCACCATAGAGTGCCATAGACCGGACAACCCCCGTGTACAGCTGCCTCGTGGCGACACTAGCTCCTCCCAGATTGGGCAAAAGACGCCCAAGGAAGGAGGCAGTGCCGATCAGCTTCGGAGCAAGCTGTTGGAAGTGCTCGTCGAAGAGCCACCTACCGTCTAGGACCAGACCCAGATACTTTAAGTGGGCCCGGACCGGTACGAGGACCGAGTTGACCTCGATGGAGGCGCCGGCGGGTGGACCACGACGGGGCCCATGGAAAAGTAGGGCTTCCGTCTTTTCTAGGGCCACCCGCAAAACCAGCGCCTCAATGCGCCCGACCACCAGGGAGACTCCTGTGGTGGCCAGGCGTGCCGCCTCTTCGAAGGTCGCCCCCCGGGCTGTCACTAAAGTGTCGTCGGCGTAGCAAATTACACCGACCCCGGGGGGGAGACGCCCTCGCAGGACCCAGTCGTATCCCATGTTCCACAGGAGTGGTCCGAGGACAGACCCCTGTGGAACACCGCACGACATGGCCCGACGTCTCAAGACTCCTTCTCGGTCCTCGTACATGACAGTACGCTCCGTCAGATAGTCTGCCACTAGCCGCCCCAGGTATTGCGGCACTCCATGGTACTGGAGTGCGGCCCTGATGCAGCTGAATGGCAGACTATTGAATGCGTTGGCGATGTCCAACGACACCGCCAACAGCACGTCGCCGCAGCCCACCGCCTGTTCGGTCGCGGCCTTCAGACGCAGAATTGCGTCGACCGTCGAACGCCCCTCCCGGAATCCAAATTGGGCGTCCGACAGATCGGGGCCCACCTCGCGCAGGTGCCGGACGATGCGGGCGTGGAGCACCCTCTCGAACAGCTTACCCGCCTCGTCCAGCAACACGATGGGCCTATAGGCCGCGACCGAGTCGGCAGACCGACCTGTCTTCTGGAGCAGAACCAGCTTCCCGCTTTTCCAACACTCAGGGAAGCGTCCGGACGCCAGACTAGCGTCTAACACTCCCCTGAGGCGGTCCGACATATGATCGAGGGCTCGGGCCAGCACTCGGGCAGGTACCCCGTCTGGCCCGGGGGCGGTGTTCTTGGATCGAATCCTTAGAACAGCCGCCCCTACCTCTGATTCCCTGACGGGCGGCACATCAGCCTCGCCTTCGTCGTCGCCTCCGGCCATGACGGCCATCGACGGGGGCGTGTGCTCCGCCCGCTGTGGGAATAGGCCCTCGACCACTTCCTGCAGGAAGCTGGGCTGGAGAGTCTCCGTGAGGGGCAGGCCTCCCGCGCAGAGCTTTTTGCGCACCGCACGATAGGGCCGACCCCAGGGGTCACGCTCGAGACTCTCCAGCATCTCCTTGCGGCTCTCCTCTTTGGCGCGGCAGATGGCCAGCTTCAGAGTTTGCCGGATC
The DNA here is from genome assembly GCA_932526445.1 of Phragmatobia fuliginosa. Taxonomy (NCBI): domain Eukaryota; kingdom Metazoa; phylum Arthropoda; class Insecta; order Lepidoptera; family Erebidae; genus Phragmatobia; species Phragmatobia fuliginosa. The sequence continues at coordinate 166,382 of OW052083.1, read as the reverse complement.
TCACGGTATTCCTCTTGAAGCCGGTCCACCTCCTCACCGACTCCGCGGTGGCGTCGCCGACTACGAGTGAGGCACCTCCGGGCACGAACACAGGCCGCACGGAGGGCCGCCAACTCCTGGGACCACCAGTAGACCTCCTTCCTTGGAGGCCGACGCCCACGTACGCGGGGCATGGCCGCGTCGCAAATCTGCGTAATCGCACTGCAGAAGCGACCAGCCCCCACGTTGACCTCTTCGGCCGGGGCCTGCGGAGGCAGCCAAGAGTTAAGAATGGCCGCCTCCTCCAGTAAGTCCCTGTCGAGCTTGGCGACAGACCACCGCGGAAAGCGGGAGGGACGCCGCGCCGCGTGACCCCTACTGGCGTCCTGGGACCGGGAGAGCTCAAATCGGATGTACAAATGGTCCGAGAGCGTCTCAACCTCATCCAGGACACGCCAGTTCTGTACACGTGCGGCGAGTGCAGGGGTAGCGAACGAAAGGTCCACTATCGACCCCCCCTGTTGTCGCACGCACGTGTTGGTGGAGCCTCTGTTCAGTAGACAGAGGCCCACCGAGGCCGCCCACTCCTCTACGGCCTTGCCCCTGGCGTCCGTCGCCGGGGAACCCCACGCAATGGACTTGGCGTTGAAGTCCCCCAGCACGAGGACGCGCCCAGACGCTAGTTGCCGCATCGAGGTCTCCAGGTTGTTCAGGAAGACCTCGAAGTCGCTCAAACTCTTATTGGGGGAGAAGTAGATACCGTAAACGGTGATCCCCCCCCACTCGGCGGCAACATATCCCGTGCCCCTGTCTTTGAGCGACAAGGGCGGGGAACCAGCCGCCGTGGAGCCGACGACTGCCATGGAGCCGTCCCGGTCACCCATCCAGTTTGGACGGGGAGGGACGAAGTAGGGCTCCGCGACTACGGCCACACCGACCGACCACTGCGCCATGGTTTGCAGGAGGAGATCCTGTGCTGCGGCGCAGTGGTTCAAGTTCGTCTGGACTAGAAGGTTGGAGACTTGATCCATTAAGGGATCGTCTCTACAACCTCCTCCATGGGCATCGGCGCCGACGCACTAGTGACGTCGGAGGCAGCCTGGATCGATAGGCTGGCCTCTGGCGCTTGCCGAGACGCACGGGGAGGCTTGCAGCCCCCCTGCCCGATCTGGTGGTTGGCGGGCTTGTTCGCCGCCGCACACACCGGGCAATGAGGGGCGGCAGAGCATTCTGCCGCTTTGTGCCCCGGTCGACCGCAGCGGTAACACAGACTGCTGCAGTCGAAACAACTCTCGCATTTGGAGCGAGTGTGTCCGGCGGTTAGGCACTTGAAGCACCTCATCGGCCTCGCGGCCAGGACCGTAACCCTGGCATTTACAAAGCCGACGAGGATAGCTCCGGCGTCGCCCAAAACTTTGGCTGACGCCACGGGACAGCTGACCCATGCAGCGCCTAGTCCGCCTGGACCGGGGCGGATGGTGCCGACCCTGATGTTATCCGCGCTGCAGCCGGTCTTCTCCCGGATTGCATCGCGGACATCTTCGGCCGTCACAGAATCGTCCAGACCCGAGATACGCAACTCCGCGCACTTCGTGGGCCTGGCGATCTTGACGCCATCCAACTCGGCAAACATGCCCCTCAACGTCTCGGCACATTTATCAGCCGTCTTTGCGCCTTCAGCCCCAGGGAACTCGAGGACTCGAGCTCCCGTCTGGGCGCGGCGCAACCTGACCCCTGCCGGTCCAAACTCGCTGGCGAGACTAACCCGGGCCTTTTTAAATATGTCCGCGTAGGTTAGTCCGCCACTGGCCGCCTCCGGTGTGACGGTCACCACTACAGCCGCGGTTTTAGGCGGCTGCAGTTTTCGCGGCTTCTTTTTGGTGGCCGCTGTCACCACCGGCGGTGGCTGCGAGGCTTCGGCTGCCTTTTCGGCGGCCCTTCTGGCCCGCTGCCTCTGCCGCTGTTGGCGCCTCTTTGAACCCCCCACGACCTGCCAGCTCTCGTTAGCAGCGGCAGATGTGGAGGTGCCCGGCAGGGGTGTTGGAGTGGGGAGAGGGGGGAACCCTCGCCTGTTTCCGGCACCGCCTTGGTCGGCGCTGTGGCCGGTGTCTTTGCCGGCGCCTTCGCCTGCGCCTTCGCTGGCGCCTTGGCAGACGCCTTCGCCTGCGCCTTTGCTGGCGTCTGGGCCGGCGCCTTCGCCGACGCTTTCGCCGGCGCCTTGGCCCCCTTCCCCTGTTTCTGGGGAGCCTCAGGGGCCGGGGCAGCGGCCGCCGCGCATACGACACCGGACCTCCCTCAACGGGGAGTTCGGTCGGCGCCGCCGCAGCCTTCGGCCTCTGCGATGCCACGTACCACTGGGGGTGGAGGCAGCATTGCCTTCAGATCCGCCAGGCGACCATCCAGCATGTGCCCCACCGCGACTAGCACCTGGCGCAGCTGGGCGTCAGGCATCGCCGCATTGGCTGGGGCTGGGGCAGGCTGGGGCAGGGCAGTGGCCACCATCTCGGGATGACTCGCTTGGAAGCAGGCGAACTTGTATCCGAGCTCAGCCACCTGCGCTGTCAAGCGGTCATTTGCCGCCTGCAGACGAGCCACGTTTCCGACGAGCTCGTCTACGGCCCCCGTGATAGCGGAGGAGGACTCCTTAAGGGCCCTAACGAAGGAGCCCTTCAGGTTTGTGGACTTGGTGGCCACTCGGCGGATCACGTCCACCGCCACCTTCGCCCTATCCTGCACGGAGGGAGGAGCCTGCGGTACATCTCCCGCCGTCGTCATCAGCTCCTTGACCCTCTGCAGGAGTTCCTCTACCTCCTCCTCCGCCTTTGCCTCTTTGTCGGCCCTGTTGCGCCGGTAGGTCTCCGGCTTAAAGACGGAGCCTGACGGGCCTGGGACCGGCGAGGGTGACGCCGTTCTGCGTTTCGGCTGGGATGCGTCACCGTCGTTTTTCCCGGCGAGCTCGCGCTTCCTGCGGACGTCAGTCGGCTCCAACTCCATTGGCACCGAGTCGTCCGTGTCCGCCGCGGCAGTCTTGGAGCGCAGGCGCTCCGACACTCTTCGGCTCCCAGTCGTCTGTTCGACTACTGGGAGCCCCTCCAAGATGGGCGTGTCCATCATCACCCTCAACTTGTCGGATGAGACATCCTCCAGGATGCTCACCACCTCACTCTCCTTCTTGCCTTCTTCGCTTACGTTTGCCATTGAGCTTGCCATTTCGTTGTTAATAGTTTCCAATCCGTTTTCTTTTGTTTTTAAATTTAGAGTATCCATAATAAGACCCACGAGAGGGGGAGAAATACAAGGTCGACCCGGGCAGAGATCCCCCAATACCCGGGCAAGCGTAAATTTTTAGCCAAACCGAGGGGTCCGCAGGTACCTCGGCTTGGGGTGCGTTCGCAACTGAACTTCCCATCAGCCATGCATCCCCTGGCCACGCACCAGAGCTTGAGATTCGGGGTGATTTTTTATAGAGGTTTTCTTCCTCGCGGTCCAGGCGGTTAAGCCAAGACCCACGCCCCCGATCAGAGCATTCTTCTCGGGGCTACGCTATGCCGACGGTGGCAGGAAGACTACGTCACCCTGCCTGCTCGGTGGTAATGTGAATACACGCCGAGCCCGCCCTCCTTTCTCCACAGCTACCAGCGGGAGAAACTCCGACCCATGAAGGGTCCCACCTTCGGTTTTTTAACGAGGTTAACCTCCTCCTTGCTCCGAAGAGCGAAGAGCCAGCAGGGGAAACGGCGGCAACGCCCGCCCCGCTGGACCAGGCCTTGCCCGGGAGCCGATGATGGCTCCTCTCCAGCCAGAATATTAGCCGCTGGCTATAATCCTCTCCTCCAGATGACGCGGAGGAAATGAGGAGGAACAGTGCTATCGCCAGCGTTGCCCAGGGTGCACCACGTGGAGGTTTTCTAGCCAGCAGCACCCCCTTGAGAGGAGACCCTAGCCCAGCAGTGGGACGTTATGGGTTGTTTATTTGATGTGATTGAGAAGCCGACTCCAAATAATCTTGGGAATAATAAAGGAAGAAGAAATACATACTTGGGAGTGAGTTGATCTGTTATCTCTGGTGGGAGAGCGTCCACCAGCTTCAGCAGCTCGCTCGGCTGAACTTCCATATCGTAGACTCGCTCCTCCACATCGTACAGCTCCGCGTTCGTGAACGCCGTGGACACGTGCACCAGAGCCTTTAGGACATGATGCAGTCAAACACACATTTTCATGGCGAATCTATTTTTTTTTATTTAAGCCAACCAAAGTGACTCTACTCTGCCTGATGGTAAGCATGAGTAGAATCCAAGAGTAGGGGTCACCATCCTCATTGTGAAGGTAAGCAATGCAGCATGGTGACTGGTGACCTATAAGATGGCTACCTGATCAGATGTTTCTGCATCTGGAAGTCGGGAGAATGATACAGAATGAATGGGCCTCCGGTCTCACACTCACCAACGAAATACGACAGCAAGAATGCTGTTATTGTTAGGTTGGTCTCCTGTGTGAGGGTAGTACTGCCGAATCAGCCTGGCTCTACTACCTTTACCTACTACCATTTCACGGCCCAACACAATTGATGTTAGAAAATTTCATTACACGAGAATTTCTTTTGTAGTAGGTTTGTTCGGTAATATCTATCACCTTTCGTAAGTAGTGTATTTTCCTGAATGTGTACATACCAAATTTGACTGCTAGTTACCTCGAGTGCTGGCAGCTTGTCACACAGGTCCATGACATTGATGGCAGAGGTGACGTTCTGTGGGACGGCATCGCCAAGCGGCTCTGAGAATTTGATGGTGGCCGCATTATGAAACATTACTGATACCTGGAATTGTTGAGAGCTTTATGGCGCTAATGAATTTCGTTCAACGTGTGCAATGTTTAAAACTACGCTAAACAGCCGGCCATTTGGCGAGCTTATGTCGTCGTACTTAGGTAGGTATTAAAAGTACCTACAGAAATTATAGAAAGGTGGCGTGATACAATATCTTTGAGTAATATCAAGCCTGTCTCACTGACCGTGGGGGTTTCGACACCGTAAGCAGGTACGCGCGATTATATTAAAATTAAAGTAATACTACGAACTTCCGATGTTTATTTGGAAAGTAATTGTTTCACAAAAGTAAAATACTACAGAAAAAGTAGTTTATAAAATTCTTTAAATTACTTTTCAGAGTGAGTCTTCTCTACTGGTACTAATAAGTACTCTGTACTATAATAAGATGTGCTGCACTATTACTTGCACACACCCGCCACGCCGGCAACCGCCATTTTGATAAACCCGGCGCATACTGAAGGCCGCTAGAGCAATAATTGCTTCTCAAGCTACATACACTTCTGCTGACACACACACGTTTTACCCGACTATGGCAGAGCCCAATGAAGGTTATGAGTTTGACAGGCTGTGTATGTATATACGTACATATATGATTAAGTTATTATTATATACACCTCATAACGAGGGAACAAATGAAGAACATATTATTCTGATGTATAACTTTGGTTGCCTTTTCACTCGATAACACCCTGGCCCCCTCCCTAAACACAGGCGCAGAGAGATGTGTGGTTTTAGTAGGTTCGAGTCCGACATCCGACACACCACCCCACCGTTTCGTCCGATCCGTCCGACCAAGACTCGACGCTGAGACTCCGAAGCAGGGACTGCCCTGCTTGGGAGTCATCGACATCGGTGACAACCCACCACTGGGGGTCCGACCAGGATTCCGCCCAGCATACGCTGGAAGACGTCTTCCAGCGTATGTTGGGCGGAGTCCCGGTCGGACCCCCAGTGATGGCATTGTGCCGTAGCCTCACGTCTGATCCTGCTCAGGTACTCACCAAAACAACCGAATGGCTCCGACAGCGCGCTGGCTGGCACAGCCCTGTGTTTCAAGTCGTGCCCGCCAAGCCTGCAGGGCTTGCCTATGTGCGTTCTGCCGTAACATTCCAGGCTCATGATCCGGCGCTGTCTCTTCGACATTTCGACCGATAGAACGAATTTGATCTTAGACCATCGTATTCATGTCGGCCAGAATTTCGAAGGGTGGAGATCGCGCCAGGACCGTCGCTGCCTCGGACGAGGTAGTGCGGTAGCCCCGTGCCATCCGTATGGTCATCAACCGCTGCAGCAGCAACTCTTGAGTTGAGTTTTGAACTTCTTCCCGAATTTCAACTTCCTGCGTCCAGTAATTTCGGCTGAGCGTTGTCTGTCAGTCAGTCAGTGACGGAACAGTTTTATATATTTATGTTACCTTTCTTAATTCGTCGATAGCATTATCGTCAAGTCCGAGTAGCGGCAACGTGGTGTCTCCAGATACCACTGTCAACTTGTCGAGCTGGTGCGGGCACTGACCTCGGATGTTGTCAAACACCTGTACATTTGGTAAACGAGACTATACACACATATTGTATCTAATATTAAATGAACAGTTAAATCAAAACATTATTTTTTAAATTATTGTCTGTTTGCTCCGGAAAGGAACGGAATCTTTGGAACGGCTGGATTTCGATTCAACAGTCGATTTTGACAAGACTTTCACTGGCAGATGACTGATGGAGAAGGAGTAACTTAGGTTTCTTTCTTTGAGATTAGCTTCGCCCCGCGGCGTTACCCGCATCTGTTAACGTAAAGGTACAACAATCACCGCTGCAGCTGGTAACATTGCGGGGCACAACAACCCATGACGTCCCACTGCTGGGCTCGGGACCCTCTCAGGAGAGGGTTATGGCCATACGTCCCCACGCTGATCGAGTGCGCGTTGTACTAACAAGACACACTGTGGGCTACGTAATCAATATAATGGATATTTTTAAACCACCCGAAGACCTCCAACTAAGCTTCACGACTTCTTATTTTAACAACCAGGACCGACTGCTTAACATGACCTCCAAGTCACGGAAACGTTCATAGCATAACATGATACAAACGGTCACCCATCTGACCGCGCTGTAGTCGCTTACCCTTGGTGATTGTTTCAAATGGCACCAGGATTTACAGTTCCAGAAGTCTCATAACCTTTTCAGATCTATACTATCAAAGTGACACGACATGGCTTAAGGAATCGCACTAGTCCTATTGTGTTGATGGTAATGGGACTTCTGGGACTCAAATACTGGTGTCACTTGCCCCATGGGACTAAAAAGTCTGACTTGGACAACTCAATGGAACTAGTGGTATAGACCTGCGACATCGGTGACAACTCTAGCTGTACCAACCTGTGACTGCTTAAGATGCTCGAGTCTCTTGTGGGGGGGTTCTCCTCTCTTGCCTCTCATCAGCAGGTGCAGTCTCCCCACCTCCGGGCACTGGGAGAGGAGACGTTCTAACAGCACCTACACAATAACTGGTTTAACACTTCACTTTTACGCATAGTCATACACAATTTTACATTTTACACATAGTCACATTTGTGTCTTCTTGGTCTAGTGGTTAGCGTATGCGGCTGCTGATCAAGAGGTCTCGGGTTCGATTCCCGGGTCATACCAAATATTAGTGTGATCCACAAATATTTGTTTCGGGTCCAGATGTTTTCTATGTATCATATGTAACATATATTATGTATTTACAAAAAAAGTATGTTTAAGTATTTATATCAGTTGATTAGTACTACGAGCTCTGCTTAGCTTGGGAATAGATGATGTGTGTAAGTTATCCGAAATATTTCATTATTTATTATAGTTTTAACTGTAGGTATAGCTTATTCTGTAGGACATAATTATAAAGAATTAACTGCACGGGTGGCCAAGTGGTTTAAGTGGTCGCCACGCCACTTTCTACTGAACCAAGTGTGTGAGTGAGTGTTCTAATCCCACGTGGGACAACATTTTGTGTGATTCACAAATTGTTGTTCTCAGTCTGAGTGTTCTTTGTGTCCGTTTTATGTATGTTTGTAAAGTCCTCCACGACACAAGATTTGTATTTCTTTTATAATAAAAAAAATACTTAGCGTCGCTAAGCTCATCACACCAGTCGTTCGAGTTCTGGGATCCGTAGGTGAGATATAACACAAGTATTGTTACCAAAAAATACGTATTGAATCTGAAGTGCTATTTACTAATTTCAAACAAAAATACATCTCTATGGTACTTATAACAACTCCGGCATACAAGCGTTAGCGCGATTCAGTTGACCCTAACATCGCCATCTATGGATTGGCAACTTAAACTAAAATTACTAAATAAACTTATCGAATAATATAGTCAAAGGACAAGTACATACATACCGTCACCCCTTCGTATCACAAAAGGAACAGGCAAAGAAGTATAAATATAATTACCATAACACCAGTTTACCGAGACCACGAGCGGTATTTCCAAAATGTAGAAAGTATCGTAAACTTTAAACTTTGAAATAATGTAAGTTCCGCGGTACAAACAAACTGTACACCTACACAAGTTAATCCGACAATTACATTAATATTTGATGCGTAGCCTAACATGAGTCGTATTGCAGTGGACCTCCAGTAACTTGACAAACGTTTTCTAGGCGTTTCCAATTATTGAGTACTAGCTGCGCCTCGCGGTGTTACCCGCGTATATCATTATGGTTGCTATGCAAGTGTGTTATGCATAGCAACCTGTGAAGTTTTGACAGGAGATAAACAGTGATACATTTTGACATCTACGATTTAATGTATTTTTATAATCACCTAGCTTTCGCCCGTTTATCTCGATTATTGCAGTAAAAAGTAGCCTATGTGTTATTCTGATATATAAGCTGTATTACTGTAAAGTTTCATCCAAATCCGTTCAGTAGTTTTTGCGTGAAAGAGCAACAAACATACACACATACAAACTTTCACGTTTATAATATTAGTAAGACTACCGAAGACCTTCTATGTTTCAGAATTATTATGAAAAGAGTACATTATAATCTGACAAATAACAAATTCAATGATAAGATTTATATGTTAAATCATTCTTCATTATATATGTAGAATTTAGTAAATTAAACAAACGAATAGGGAGTCTGTTTTATTATAAAATTGACGTCATTACAGGGCCGGATTTACCATATAAGCTGAAAAAGCTGAAGCTTGGGGCGGCAGAATTAGGGGGGCGGCAAAATGGCCCAAAAACAAAACCTTTTTTATTTTTTTAAAAGACCATACTCGCATTAGCAGTATAAATCCTGTATCGTGGTGGGCTCTATAAACAAACATAAAACTAACTGAGAGAACACTTACACTTACTAGACTTAGGACAACAATTTGTGAATTGCACAAAGTATTTTCCCACGTAGGAACCCACGACACTTGGCGCAACAGAATGCAGCGTGGCGACCACTTAAAACACCTTTTTTTTGACGTGTGGAAACCCCCTCGGGCCGTCACCATACCGGAGTTTGCAACGGGGCTGTATGTCGGCATCGAACCGAATAAAACCACATGGTGTGCCACTCAGCACCTGAAATAGCAGGGGTCCTAGGACCCTGTTATTACGCCCTCTAAAGCTCTCCCAGTGCTTCCTCTCACTGAAGCGGGTGTCATCAATTGCTTATCTCTCCATGGCGGTGTACGGCATACGTGGACGTCGCCTCCACTGAAGCCTGAAGGCTACTAAAGCGGATGGAGGAGAAAATTTTCCGTCCATTTACGGCCGCACCCAGGGTAGCATGACCATGGCATAGATCGCAGAAGGTTGCGACCACGCTCAGACCGCCAATATCCTCGGGGGTCACCAGAGGCGTGCCATATTTTAGGCGGTCAGAGGCACTGCCCACACCGGTGCATCGTACAGTGCCATAGACCAGACAATTGGCTCCACCCAAATTGGGCAAAAGTCGTCCAAGTGTGGAGGCAGTGTCGACCAGCTTCGGAGCAAGCTCTCGGAAGTGCTCGTCGAAGAGCCACCTACCGTCAAGGATCAGGCCCAGGTAACCGACACGACCTAGACAGGTTTTGTCGATACCCCGCCACCGCCGACCAAGTACTGCCAACTCTTGGATATATTGACGTTGACAGGTGTATGGTTAGATCATAGAGGCCTATCTGGGCGACAGGACGGTGAAGTTTATGGATCGAAACGGGGTGGAGAATCGAAGAGAAGTGTGTTGCGGAGTTCCTCAGGGCTCTGTATTGGTCCCATCATTATGGAACCTCGCATACGATGCGGTCCTTCGCACCAATCTGCCCTCTGGCCTAAGTGTCGTTTGCTATGCGGACGGTACCCTAATACTGGCCAGAGGGTCATGCTTCGAGGAAGTGCTTCTGCTCGCCGAGCAGGGAGTGGCTTGTGTTATGGAAAAGATTGCTTGTGTTTGCTTGTCTGCTTTACGCTCACAACTGAATTGGTTACCCATTCGCCAGCGCCGCAATCAGCGAGCTTTGACCTCTCTTTTTTCATTTCTTACCTCGCCATCTTCACCTGCCTACCTTGCACCCTACTTCCGTCTCCTGTCGTCTAATCACAACAGAAATCTTCGCTCAGAAAACAATCTGCTTCTCTTATGTCCCTCCCACAATTCTGACTTCGTTAACTCTTCGTTCTTTGTTCAAGCAGTGCCACCAACCGTTTCATATTTAAAAAGAAGGTACATGAACTCCTTCTCAAGGACATAGCAATGTCATCGATACGATAGTACTCGACCTGACTTCTTAAATTATTTTACAGTGTACGAACTTAATGTCAATTTATTTATATAGGTACAGTGTATATATATTAGTGTAAGTGTATGTATATATATATGTGGGATCGTTGAAGAGAAACAGTGTAGAATTAACTTTGCAATCTTTTAATATAAATCGTCTTACAATCTTTGTGGCCTGCCGCCATTCGTAACTCAACACAAGAGAAAAAACATAACGCCCAGTGTGGCCATAACTAAATTTTGAAAATTACTAAAAAATATTCCTACTCCCACACGGCCGTCCTGATCATTCATCTGACTCAGATGAACATCCATCCATCTCTACTTCAGCCCATGGTTTCATTAGGTCAGCTGAGGTTGTGGTATTAATAGGCCCTTCACCCTCACCTACTTTCTTCACTGCATATCTTTCATGATGCTTTTTGGCTGTGACTGCATAAGGTCCTAGATACTTGGGATATAGTTTACTTCCTTGAGCAAATTGAGTTCGTTTAATTGCAACTAAGTCTCCAATCTTGTAGTCACAGGCCATTTTCCTTTTTCGATTGTAATTTTTAACATTCTCTTCTTGAATCTTTTGTATTGACTCCTTTGCTCTCATTCTCAATTCAGTTCTTTGCTCATTATAATTCTTAACTACTTCTTCTTCTATCAGTTTCATAATTTCTTCATTTGCATCTTTCATTTTTGTCCCAAATAGTAATTCAAATGGAGACATTTTAATACTTCTTTGCCATGAACTATTTAAACAGCGTTGTACTTTGGAAACTTGTTTATACCATGTAGTCGGATCATCGGCGCTTAATTTACTCAAAACACTGATAATTATTTGGTGTATCCTTTCTACCTGTCCGTTTCCACGGGGTTGTCCTGTGGTTATAGTGTAATGAACTATGCCTTCTTGTTCACAATAATCTTGGAAGTCTTTTGACGTAAATGCGGCGTTGCGATCGGAAATAATCCTTTGAGGCGAGCCAAAGGTTTGTTGTTGTACTTTTAATTTACTTAATGTTTCATCTGTAGACAATGACTTGGTGGGATAGATCCAAGTAAATTTGGTGAAACCATCAACTATCGTAAGAATGTACTTATAGTTTTTGTTTGTAGATGTCAGTGGACCGAGATGATCTATATGATAAGTCGACAATGGTACATCACCTTTATCCAGCGGATGTAGGTATCCTTCTTTTCTTCCTTTCTTTTGTTCAATCAAAATACACTCTACACAATTATCTATAATCTTTCTTATCTTTTCTTTTAGGTTCTCAATATAGTATTCTCTATTCACAAGTTCTTCAGTCTTTCTTATACCAAAATGTCCATAATTATGCTTCTTCCTTATTATTTCATTTTGCATTTTCCTAGGAACTACAATAAGTCTCGTACCATCTTTCTCCTTACACAATATTCCTCCTTCCATAACATAGTCCTGATAGGGTTCCTTTGTTAATATTGTCTTCAACAAGCTGGTGTGCGGATCATCGTCTTGTGCTTTCTTGAGGCGGGCAGTAGCCTTGGCAAGTATCATGCAGACTGGATTTCTGCTTAATGCATCAGCGTGTTTAAGCCTTGATCCTGGCCTATGTTCTATTTCGTAGTCATACTCTTCCAGTAGCAGAGCCCAACGAGCAACACGTGGAGGTAAGTCCTTCTTCTGTAATGTTTTAGTAAGAGCAGAGCAATCTGTAACAATTTTAAAATGAATGCCTAATAGGTAGACACGGAACTTCTTGACAGCTTCAGCTATTGCTAATATTTCCAAATAATAGCTATGGTATTTTCTTTCAGTCGGGGTTGTCTTCTTGCTCATGAAGTAAACTGGATGCATCTGATTATCTGTAGGACATCTCTGTAACAGGACAGCTCCATAACTGTCTGCACTAGCATCTGTGTGTAGTTCTGTTGTTAGCTCTGGATCATAAATCTTTAATACCGGTGAACTACACAAAATTCTTTTTAATTCGTTAAAGGCTGTTTCACATTTATCGTCAAAATGGAATATAGTATCCTTCTTTAATAAACTGGTGAGAGGTCTTGCAATTATAGAATAATTTTTAATGAACTTTCTGAAGTAACCAGACAGTCCCAGAAATGACTGTAAAGATTTGATGTTCTGAGGAGTTTTAAATTTAGAGATTGCTAAAATCTTTTCTTTTGATGGACGTAATTCATTTTGTTTTATTATATAGCCTAAATACTCTATCTCCTTCTTCATAAATTGACATTTATTCCAGTTGAATAAAAGACCATACTCTTCAGCTCTTTCAAAAACTTTCACCAACTTCTCTAATCCTTCTTGTTCTGATACAGAAGGCAGAACCAAATCATCCAAATATGCCAGAACAGTACCCTCAGATATAAGATCTTGAAAAATATGGTTTACATACCTTTGGAACACTGATGGCGCAGTACAGAGACCAAACGGCATCTTCATAAATTCATATTGCCCTTGTGGAGTTACAAATGCAGTATACTTCCTGCTTTCTTCATGTACATCTACATGCATAAAACCATTTTTTAAATCTAGGGTTGTGAAACAATTTGCACCCTTCAATCTGTCAATCTGATCCTCTATAAGGGGCAATGGAAACCGATCTTTCACTATTTTCTTATTTAATTTTCTATAATCAACACATAGTCGGTAAGTTCCATTTTTCTTTTTTGCTAGCACTACAGGGCTTGCAAAGTCTGATTTACTGGGTCGTATAATGTTTAAATGTAGCCATTCTTTTATTTGTTCATCAACAACTTTCATTTCTAGTGGTGATAGGCGACGCGGGCTTTGATGGATTGGATCTTCATCGGTAAGTATAATTTTCATCTTAATGTAACTTTCCTTCTTCTTAACATTGCCTTTATAGTCTTCAATCATCTTAGTAATCTTCTTTGCAATATCTTTGTTTTCAGGAAAGCGCTCACCACAAATATCATTATTTTCTTCTGTCAGTAGAGTTAGGTAGGTAATCTTTTCAAATGAAATGCCAGAGGCGGTAAAATTAATTTCAAATTCTTTAAGAATAGGGTTTCCAATAATAAGACAAACTGGTATGTTGTCATCTTGTACAACATGAAATTCCATTTCAGTACAATAGTCATCAATCACAACTTTAGCTTTCAGAAGGCCGATGGTACTAAGTTCCTTCCCGGCAATGCCAGTTAAGTTTATTGATGTTTGCTCACTGTAGTTAGCTTCTTCTGACATAACTTTTAAAGCTTGAGACAACCTAATTAAGTTCACATCACTTCCTGTATCAATTAGTGCTGATATTTCAATATTATTTATTTTTATCTTCTTGTATGGGGTTGTCAACTCTTTGTTTTCTTTATAAACTTTAGTTTTTGAATAATTATTTTGAATATTCAACATCTTTTTATTTCTGTTACTACACTCGGGTCCTTTGTGTCCAAACTCATTGCATTTAAAGCACTTAATACCCTTTGTACAGCTTGGTGCTTGATGATCTAGATCACCACAATTAAAGCATCGCTTAATTTTGTTACTCTTGGTGTGATTAATAGTTATACTGGGTCGAATAAGATTTCTTTCTTTAATACTTTTGTAAATATCTAATTTTCTTCTAAATTCTTTAAGATTTAACGCTCCATATAAAATAGATTTATTAGTTTCATTGTCTTGAATGCCATCAATAACATATTCCATAAGTGCGGCATCTTCAATGTTTCCATGTAGTGCACATTCTTTCATATGAAGAAAATACTGTTGATAAGTTTCATTTTTTTCCATTTTTCGTGAACTGAGTTTCTTATGTATGGCTGCACTAGTTAATCTAAGTCCAAACTCTTCTTCAAGTTCTTGTTTAAATTTTTTATAGTCTCTGACACTTCCAAGGGATCGTAGAAACAGTTTTGCAGTTCCACTAAGGAGTCTTTTAGCGTAAATCAATTTTTCTATTTCGGACCAGTTCATCAACAATGCTGTGTCTTCGAATTCTTCGAACCATGTATTAATCGGGTAAGTATCGTCTCCAGTAAATGACGTCATAGACTTTTCCACATCACGAAACGAGATATAAGATGCGATTTCTCGTGATTCTCGCTCTTCTCTAGTTTTAATACACTCTCTTTGCTCTTCTCCGTCTTTAATATCCTTTTTCGGTGGCATCTTGAGAGGTTATTCGTTATAAGAAAATATTCTTCACACGTAAAAATTTTAATAAATCTCAAATGGCGGTTGTACAGATATCTCACTAATGTTTTTTTTCTTCAATTTTTTATTTGAAATCCTGGTTATTCCTGAGACACTGATACTTCTCGGTATTATTCAATCCTTAATATTGAATTTTAATACATAAAAATGTTAATCTTTCGTCGTAAAATGACAATAAAAAGATCGCTGTCACTGATGACGCGTGGGCTATTTGAACTTTTTCGTCGTAATTGTTGTTCCGTCCACTCTGATATTTTTCTGGATACAAAATCTTCGTAATAATGAGTTTTTATCTTTAAAATAACAATCCTGCGTCGTAAAATGCCAATATTAAAGTTCACTGATGAACTGATGACGCGTAGATATACTTTCTTGTTTTTCGTCGTAATCGTTGTTAATTTTTTAACACAAATGCTTCTCTGGATCCTAAATCTTCGTAGTAATGAGTTTTTTATCTTTAAAATAACAATCTTCCGTCGTAAAATGCCAATATTATAGTTCACTGATGAACTGATGACGCGTAGATATACTTTCTTGTTTTTCGTCGTAATCGTTGTTAATTTTTTAACACAAATGCTTCTCTGGATCCTAAATCTTCGTAGTAATAAGTTTTTTATCTTTAAATTAACAATCTTCCGTCGTAAAATGCCAATATTGAAGTTCACTGATGAACTGATGACGCGTAGATATACTTTCTTGTTTTTCGTCGTAATCGTTGTTAATTTTTAACACAAATGCTTCTCTGGATCCCGGACGAGCCCCCAAAAAAGTTGTGGGATCGTTGAAGAGAAACAGTGTAGAATTAACTTTGCAATCTTTTAATATAAATCGTCTTACAATCTTTGTGGCCTGCCGCCATTCGTAACTCAACACAAGAGAAAAAACATAACGCCCAGTGTGGCCATAACTAAATTTTGAAAATTACTAAAAAATATTCCTACTCCCACATATATGCATATGGATATATAAGTATATATATATATATATTTATATTTATATTGTGTGTGTATGTATGTATTTGTCTGCAGGTATATATTTATGTATAAAATGAATGTTTGTTTTTTTTGTATATATAGTCCTATAACCCATGTGCGCCTACCTTACAAGATTTCTACACCACCCTAAGGTTGACTGGCAGAGAATGCCTTGGGCATTAAGTCCGCCGATGTACAAAAGTGCATAAAGTTATCAATAAATAAATAAAATAAATAAATAAAAGATTCGTGAGCTGGGCCTAAGGGTGGCGCCTCAGAAAACTGAGGCGATTTGTTTCCATGGCCTACGTAAGTGCCAGGAACCACCCAGCTCGCGCTTCCGAATACATAGGTGACTCTGAAGTCCGGGTGGGCCAGTACATAAAGTACCTAGGCCTCATCCTGGAATGTCGGTGGAGCTGCGAAGAGCATTTCGGGTGATTAGTCCCCCGGGTTCGAGGGGTAGCAGGGGCATTTCATCGTTTGCTGTCCAATCTCGGGGACCAAGGGAAGAAGTTCGCTGGCTATACATGGGCGTCGTGCGATCCATGGTCCTCTATGGGGCACACGTCTGGTCTACCTGGCGGGTTCCTCCCGCTGTAATGCTCAACTTAGGAGTCTGCAGCGGCTGATGGCCATTTGGATCGTACTGGGCTGCCGTACGATCATGAGCCTAAAATACTACGGCAGAACGCACACACGCTCTTGGAGGGCACGGCTCGAAACACAGGGCTGTGCCAGCCAACGCGCTGATGGAGCCGTTCTGCAAAACTTCAAAGCTTGGATAGAGAGGACCGACTGTGTCACCTACCGATTGACTCAGATGGTGTGGCATTGTGTTACGGCACAATGTCATCACTCCGCCCAGCATACGCTAGAGGACTGCCCTGCCTTGGTGGTCCAAGCGTCGAGACCTGGTCGGTCAGATCGGACGAACCTTGTCACCGCCAGCATTAATCGCGGCAATGCTGGCCAGTGATGAAGGGTGGGAGGCCGCGGTCTCCTTTTGTGAGAACGTAATGCTCCAGACGGAGTCCGCAGAGCGGTATCGGGAAAGGGCCGATCCCGCTCGAAGGAGGCGGCGAAGGGGATGCGGTAAAGGCAGCTAGTCCCCAATCGTTGACTAAGGGTCGTTGCGGCCACACCTTGGGGAAATGTGACCACTGGAAGCGACTCGAGCAGACGACACCCCGGTGCGGCTGAAGGGTTTCGTCTGGGGCGGTTTGGTGTCCCACCTTTTACTGTGTAAAACGGTGAGAGGCGCGATATCGTCCTGCTCCAAATGTAATTTATTGATTACCCCAGTCATGGGGTAAGGCAGTGGGGAGTCCAGAAGTCGCTGATGCGTTCCTGGAGCTCCTCCCGACTGCCGAGGTAGGCCACCACAGGGTTTAGTGGATAGACCGGTTCGACGGGAGTCCCATACACGCCCTCCGTCTCCCCCACGGAGGGTATGGTGCGAAAAGCATTCCCCGCGAAAAAAAAAGGTACATGGTTAGCAGTATCGGGCCTTACTTACCTATCTTCCTTAGCCTACCTTATAAGTAGTGCAGTAAAAACCAAGCTTTGCGTAGTTTAAAAAAAATCTAATGTTGTAAAACTAATCTAGTAACGAAATTATTTCCTAAAGAAAGGAATTAACTTAATTATTGTGAAAAGTGTATCTAATTTTAGGAGTCAGTAGGGGCGGCAAAAATTTAACGGCAGACAGTAAGTATGGCGGCCCACACTATGGCGGCTTAGTGAGATGCTTTTTCACGCCCCGCTAAAAGGACCCGGGATTATAATGGGAAGGAAACACGTGAGCTGGTAGTGAGTTCCAGTCTTTGACTGCTCGGCATAGGAAAGAAGAGCCGAACCGTTTTGTTCTGGTGCGTATTTCTTCCACTCTAAAGCGGTGACTTCTGAGTCCAGCACGTGTTGTCCTGTAAAGGAAGGGAGAGGGAGGGATCAGTTGGAAGAGCTCTTCAGAACACTCTCCATGGTAAAGGCGATAGAGGACCGCCATAGAGGCGATGTCTCTCCGTAACTGCAGAGGCTCAAGGAACTCGGTGGTTTCGGGACTATTTATAATGCGGACTGCTCGCCGCTGCAACCGGTCGACAGCGTCAAGCAAGTACTGTGCAGATCCATCGCAAAGGTGAGAACAATACTCCACGCAGGAACGAACTTGGGTCTTGTAGAGAAGACACAGATGCTCCGGCGCGAAGAACCGTCTGACCTTGTTGAGTACACCTAGCTTCCGCGAGGCCGCCTTGGTGACGCTCTCAATGTACTCCCGTCGGTTGAGATCCCGGCAAACATCCATGCCCAGGATACCGAGCTTGTCCTGTAGTGGCAGTTGAGTGTTCTGAAAAGTGGGGAGAGGAAGGAATGGAGACTTTTTCGTAGTGAGCGCGCACACCTGTGTTTTCTTGGCGTTGAACTCGACCAAATTCTCTTCACCCCATTGAGAAATACGGCTCAGAACTAGGTCGAGCTCAGCGACAAGCTCCCTTCGCTTTTCCTCGATATCCGCCGCCTTAGCAGTAGGGTTTCCAAAATATCGACCATGGACTGTGCTGTCGTCTGCATAGCAATGTATGTTGCCGAGGGCTAACATGTCATTGATATGCAGAAGAAACAGTGTAGGCAACAAGACGGAGCCCTGAGGTACACCAGCATTTATCTGCTGAAAGTTGGAGGCCACGCCATCGCAAAGGACTCTAATGCGGCGCTGGTGCAGAAAAGCGGCAATCCAGCTGCAGAGTTTAGGAGGCAGGCCGAATGCCGGAAGCTTGGAGAGAAGCGAACGGTGCCAGACCCTATCGAACGCCTTGGCCATATCGAGACTGATGGCCAGAGACTCCCCATGCCTATCCATAGCCTCACCCCAAAGGTGTGTCATGCACGCTAGAAGATCGCCTGTGGATCGGTTCGGTCTGAAGCCATATTGCCGATCATTTAATAATGAGTGATCCTCTAGGTAACGGACTAATTGGCTGTTGATAATCCGCTCAAACACCTTGCATAGAATGGAGGTGACAGCTATAGGTCGGTAATTGGCCGGGTCGGAGCGGTCGCCTTTCTTAGGGATAGGTTGAACATTCGCCTCTCTCCAGACCTCCGGGACAATTCCTGAGGAATATGATAAGCGGTATAGGCGCGTCAATACAGGAGACAACTCCGGTGCACAGTTCTTTAGTACTATCGCCGGAATACCGTCAGGTCCACTGGCTTTCCGGACGTCAAGTGACCGCAGCTCCGCAAGGACATCCTTTTGCCGGATACGAATATCCCGCATTGTAGAGTCACACGGTGGAATAGTAGGCGGATCCATGCCACGGTCATCGATTCGGGAGTTCGCCGCAAAGAGATCAACAAGCAGTTGCGCTTTCTCCTGCGGCTGGTGGGCCAGTGTTCCATCTGAATATTTCAGCGGTGGTAGTGAGGGCTGGCAGTGGTTAGCTTGCACGGTTTTGGCCAATCGCCAGAACTTACGACCACCCGTAGGGTGAGCGACGAGTTCTTGGCCAATACGTGCAATGCGCTGGGCATCAGCTCTTTTGTAAGCCCTCTTGCATTCCTTGGTGGCTTTATTGAACGCTGCTTTAAGAAGATCAACGTCAGGGTCGCCGTGAGCGCGGGCCCTGGTCCATGCGCGGTAAGTGGATTGCTTGTATGCAACAGCATAGGTGCACTCGCGATCGAACCACGGGCGAAAACGTGCGCTGGCAACCTCACTGTGGGGGATATAGTATTCCATGCCGACAGTGATCTCGTCAGCGACGGCAGATGCACTCTGCGACAAATCCCTACCTCCAAAGCAACGTTGAAGCCACGGGATGGAAGCAAAATAGTCCCGCATACCATTCCAATCTGCTGACGAGTAGTGCCATAATCGTCGCCTTGCTGCCACAGGTCGTGGTGGAGCAGCATGAGGCACAGCGGTGGACACCAGGCAGTGGTCGGAGGATCCCAGAGGGGCGAGAACCGATACACTGTACTGCGCTGGATGACTCGTCAGCAACAAGTCTAGCAAGGAGGGCGCTTGACTCGGTATGTCTGGTATCCTGGTGGGCTGGAGTACCAGCTGGGCGAGGTCATGCGTGAGTGCGAATGCGTGGACGGTTCGACCCGCGTGATCAGTTCTGGAAGATCCCAACCAGGACTCATGGTGGGCGTTAAAGTCTCCCAGAACTACCAATTCGGCGGTTGGGAACTGTTCCTGCGCTTTATCCGCTGCCTGACTCAGGTGATCGAAAAGACGGGTTGTCTCAAAATCTCCGGAATGGGACCGATAAAGACATCCGTAGATTCGGCTTATGGACCCGAAATCTACGTGGAGCCAGAGGATAGAGAAAGATGGGTCCTCAAGGTAGCGTAGACGGCGACAACAAACATCCGCCCTAACGAAAAGACATACCCCAGCCTTCGCGAGGAAGCACTCTTCCAGTAAATAGCCGGGATAGTGGAGATATGCCGTGTCGGCAGGGCGGCAAATTTGTGTCTCCGTAAGAAAAAGCATAGCCGGCCGTGCGGTCTCGAGGTGTTGGTGGACGGCGTTGAGGTTTGTATGGAGTCCACGAATGTTTGTGAACTCCACCTCAAATAGTAGTCAGATTCTTTTGGTATATATCGACTCAAAATTATTTCGATGTGCGCTTACATTAGTTTAAGAAATTAGTTATTTTGGTTATGCAATATATTAATTAAATGAACTGACGACTAGTTTAACCACCGAATTTCAGTCCGTCCAATGCCACTCGTTCCGTGGAATAACTGATATTCAGATAAAACCGATTGAACTAGTAGCCATTCTTAAATAACCTTGGGAATAGAGGCTAGGAACAAGACGAATAATGTAATAATTTATTATTTCTTAACCTAAACAAATATCTAAACCTTATTAATTTATTTGCTCAAAAGCTTTAGAGGAGAAAGTTCTAAGAATTAAATAGGTTGGTAATGTAACCGTCTGTGTACCAGCTCTGATGAAGGCATGTCTTACCTTGCCCATGAAGCCGGTGGCGCCCGTGATGAGCAGCTCCCTGCCGGCGTAGAAGCGCGGCAGCTGCGGCGCGTCGAGCTCTGCTGCCACCGCCATCGTCACCTCCTGATCACAACACCAATGTTATTGACTAGCTGAGCTCCGCGGTGTTACCCGGCTATTGCTGTATCAACAACTGCGACACTAGTCTAAAAAAATGTTGTTAAAGTCCCCGATAGACAGACATAAAAAATATATTTTTGATGTAAGTAACGCATATGCGTACATATTTTCATATGTGTTTAGTGATTAATTGTTAATTTGAAATGACATGACAACAGCACTTCAATTTTATTTTGCTGTATAAATATAATAAGTAAATTGATTTGTTTATAAAACAACATTAAACACTTGTAACACACTTAATTTTATAAATTCGAAAACACTAATTCTTTCACGGCTTATCGGCTGCACCGAATTCAATTAAATTTGATATAGAAATACTTTGATTCTTAAATAAGGATTTATCGCGATAACCAATATACACGGGCCAACTGCACTACGATTTTCTTTCAAATGTCGACCTTTACCCGGTGATTTCTTCTATATGTAAGCCTTCCAAAGTGACTCTACTACTGTTTGATGGAAATCATGAGTAGTATGCAAGAGTAGATCACCAATTCTCATTGTGAGGGTAGGCAATACAGCATGGTGACCCATACCATGGCCTGATTAGCTAATTTTGCATCATTCTCCCGACCGACCGAATGATTCAGAACGATTGGGTCTCCGTTGGTCCCCTTACTAACGAAATACGACAGCAAGAATGCTGTCATTATTAGGTCGGTCTTCTGTGTGCTGGGTAGTAGGTACTGCCCGGTCGAGACGGACCATTCGTGCTGAAGACAGTGTACTACCTACAATGATGAAGATGTAAACTGGTACACACTGACCTATTTATTATCCGGGGCTCAGCAACTGCACAACAATAAGACGGGAACCGTCGCCGTGGGTCACAGTGCGGTAGTGAGTGTGTGTCGTGTGTCGGAGGCACTTCCTACTCGTTGTGTGGGTGTAACTAGCTCGCCGCTATTTATCATCTACACATTATGTTAATTATATTCATGTGTCTATAATACGATGAATAATGTTAAGGTCACGCTCATACCAGCATGAATGGGTAGGAGGCTCGTAATGACGTATTTCGTTGGACGCAGCTTGACGCAGAAGCATCGCTCTGGGCCACCATAGTGTGGGTCACCTTGTTAACATTAACAATGAATATGATGATCAATATTCTATGATGCTACTTAGCTTTACATCAATCGAGGCTGATGATGATGACGATGAGTACAGTCATTTTGGTGGGCTTAATATAGGTTGGACCAAAAGTTCGTTTACATTTCAAATGATAATTCCAAAGAAATCAGTTATGTGAAATAAAAACTGTTTATTTATTATTAAAGTACACAAATGGGGATTTTATTTTTTTTAAATTACATCATCCTTATGTGATCCTTGACTATTTTGACATTGCTGCAACCTGGAGTGAACATTTTCAACGACGGCCTCACAAGTGTTTCGTGAAATATTTTGCATTTCCTGTCGAATGTTTTGCTTTTAAGTTATCCCCAAAGAAAGAAGTCCATTGGATATAAGTCCGGGCTACGAGGTGACAACTCTTTTGGATATCACTTTAAGTCCAAAAATTTCGTGAACAGCAATAAATGAGTCGTCGGATATGTGGCATGCCTAAGGCCCAATTTAATAAAAACGAGTTTATTGTACAATACGTAGCGGACAGACAGAGTCACCTCACAACATTTTACACATAGTAATAATATCTTACACCCTTTAAGGTTGAATTTGGGCTAAAAACTTAATTATATCCTCCTCCTCAGAACTCTATTTTGAATACAAAATGTCATTGAAATCCATACAGTGGTTATCAATTCCCCATACAAACGTTCATCCCTCCCGTTTCATTTCCTTAAAGGAAACAAGAGCGAAGCTGGTGGAAAAAATTGACCAAAGTTGCTCCTTAGGTCATCCGCTATCTGCCAGAGAAAGTCTCGTTAAAATCGGGTCAGCCGTTCCAGAGATTAGATGGAACAAACACATAAAATTGCCTTTTTGATGCTAGTACAGTATATATTTAGTAAAAAAATCAGCCAAGTGCGTGTCAGGCTACGCACAGGAAAGGTTCCTCAGTCACCCATAACGGTACGTGAATTTGATATCGTATCCAATAGATAATTGTTTGACGTTTTCCATGTGAGCGCATTTTACAAGTTAAGCCTCTATAACTCCTGAACTAACAAAGTCATCTAATTTGTTATAGTTTTTCTTTAAAGTTCATATGGACCACCGTCGCGAATTTTTCCAGGGGGGGACGCCCTATTTTTACATAAAGTGCCCTTTTAAGTTGATTTTTTCGCAAACTGATACCTTAATCGAAAAATCGTCTTAGAGGGCCTGCATTGTTTTTATAAGATCTATCTAATGATATCAAACACGATGGGGTAGCCGCGAGAAAAAAAATCATCCCACGTTTACGTGTAGGGGAGGTACCCCAAATAAAAATATTTTTATAATTTTATTTCAGCAATTTGTCGATGTAATTACAATATATATTCATGCAAAGTTTCATCTTTTTATCACATACCGTTTGGACGGTAAGTCGAGGACGGACGGACGGACGGACATGACGAATCTATCGGGATTCCCAGTCATAAACTTCGGAACCCTAAAAACTGTTCAGTTGATATTGCATACACACTACAATTTAATTTATTTGAATAGAACCTGTGTGGGCTGGCCATATTAGCCGCAGAACTGATGGCCGTTGGGGCAGAAGAGTTCTGGAGTGGAGACCGCGTCTCGGTAAACGTAGTGTAGGACGCCCACAGGCGAGGTGGAGTGACGACCTGCGTAAGATGGCTGGCAGGAGCTGGATGCGAGAAGCCCAAAATCGATCACAGTGGTGTGCAATGGGAGAGGCCTGTGTCCAGCAGTGGACTGCGATAGGCTGATGATGATGATGATGAATAGAAAAAATATATTATGTAAATCCCTTTGTATGTAAGGACGCACGCTGTTTCCCTGTTACACAATAAGACAACAAAGTTATTATAATATTATACATGTTCAATAAACAATACACTGATTAATTATAGAACCATTTAACCTTTGACTTTCTGTTAAATGCAATAAAATTAAATAAAACAATCCACTAAGTGCGTGTCAAGCCACGCATAGAATAGGGTTCCGTAGTCACCCATAATGGTAGGTAGATTTAAAATCGTGTCCAATGGATAATTGTTATGTTCACTTATTATTGCTTTTTTTTATACGAAGTTTTTATATAGTGAGTGCATTTTACAAGTTATAACTAAGTTATAACTCCTGAAATAAAACAGTTATCAAAACCGTTAGTTTTTACAAACAAAAGGCGAATAGATAAATGAAAAATAAATATATTTATTATTTATTATTATTACCACGTAATCCAATCCCAAACAAAGCAGAGCTTGTATTATGGGCACTAAGCAACTGATATAAATACATAAACATACTTTTTTTGTAAATATACATATATTATACATAGAAAAAACCAAGACTCCAAAACAAATATTTGTGGACATGACGAATCCAAAAGCGTTCCGAGTCATGAACTACGGAACCCTAAAAACTGTAACTTACGTAGTTTGTGGTAAACGTAGCACATGGCAAGTACTCGTTTATATGTATATGACGCAGATAATCAAGTCACATTCGGTATTTACTTATTACTGAAGCAACAAATTAGTACTGAAGCACAGACATATACACTAATCATTTTTTAATTGACTGGTGTGTAGTAAAAAAAAATGTTTGGGCACTTTACGGGGCGTGAAAAAGCATCTAACTAGGCCGACATAACGTGGGTTGTCATACCGCCTGCATTCACTGTGAGTGTGGTGGCTTCAACTCTTGATTCCTGCTCATGAAACCCAATCATTCTTCATCATTCTCCCGAGGCCAGGAGAATGATGCGTAAACATCTGACCAGGCCGCCATGGTATGGGTCACCATGCTGCATTACCTACCCTCTCAATGAGAATGGTGGCCCCTACTCCTTCATACTACATAAGCTTTCCATCAGGCAGAGTAGAATCACTTTGGTAGGCTTAAATATACAATTAATATTATTAAATATATACATATACATATGTCTATCTCTTAGGGATAACCCACAATAATACTTTTTTAATTCTTTATTTTTTACGAGAAATAATGGCTTATTTACGAAGCGATTTTAACAATACAGTATTAATCCTTATCCAATTAAGTATCTTAGTTACATTGTGCATTTAATATAGATTAATATACAGTATGTAATTAAAATTATTTTTTTCGAAGATATTAAAGATTTAAAATGCAGGAACAAAGCGATTGTGGCGGTACCGGCCGGAGTCCGTTAGGTGGCGCTGCTGTCGATTTGCCACTATCAGTTAATAACTAAACGCTCTTCCTTCTTATGCCGAGCAGTCAAAAGCTGGAACTCGCTACCAGCTCACGTGTTTCCTTTCCACTATGATCCCGGGTCCTATAAACGGGGCGTGAAAAAGCATCTCACTAAGCCGCCATAGTGTGGGCCGCCATACTTTACTGTCTGCATTCGCAGCAATGATGTGTGGTTTCTCCCACTCTTGGATTCTGCTCATGCTTTCCATCAGTCAGGGTAGAGTCACTTTGGTAGGCTATATATAAAAAAAAAAGCAATACTTTAATATGAATTAATATTCTAAAACATTAAATGAAATTAACTAAACCAACGATTACAAATTAACATACTAATATTATTGTGTGTAAATTGGTGTGTGACTCTGACTAGGGTTGCCAACTTTTTTTACAAGAAATAAATTATATTCAGGTCTATGAAGAATATTATACAGTATTTTAGAAAAATGAACAGTAATTTATTTATTTATTGTTTTACAATACAACTTAATAATTAACAATATTTTTTTAAAACTTCATAGGCCTCAACACAATTATAACTGAAATTAAAATAAATGAGGAGCTCATTTTTAGGGTTCCGTAGCCAAATGGCAAAAAACGGAACCCTTATAGATTCGTAAAGTCTGTCTGTCTGTCTGTCCGTCCGTATGTCACAGCCACCTTTTTCCGAAACTATAAGAGCTATACTGTTGAAATTTGGTCAGTAGATGTATTCTGTGAACCGCATTAATATTTTGATACAAAAATAGAAAAAAAACAATAAATTTTGGGGGTCCCCATACTTAGAACTGAAACTCAAAAATTTTTTTTTCATCAAAGCCATACGTGTGGGATATCTATGGTTAGGTCTTCAAAAATGATATTGAGGTTTTTAATTTCATTTTTTTTTCTAAATTGAATAGTTTGCGAGAGAGACACTTCCAAAGTGGTAAAATGTAACTTCTAAAATAAGAGAATGAATAAACTAAAAAAAATATACGATGTATATTATACTATTCAAACATCCACCGAAAATTGGTTTGAACGAGATCTAGTAAGTATTTTTTTTAATACGTCATAAATCGTAAACCGGAATTCCCCTTTCATTCAATCAATACACTATTATTAAAACATCGATCAAAGTTACAACGAACTACAAAAACTTTTATGACGTTACTTGCTGCTACGGGACCCTTCATGGGCGAGTCCGACTCGCACTTCTTTATTTATTAAATTATTAGATTCTCTATTTCTATCCTCCCGCCACTTAGCATTCAGTACTGGAAAAACTCTTTCAGTAAATGCTGAGGGTGCGGGAACAGAAAGTAGATATGTGACAATTTTTGTTATGTTTTTCAATTCTTCTGAAGTGTTTACTAATAAATGGATCCATTTTTGGTCAGTACTCATTTCAAGAAAATCTTTGCCTTCTCATATTTTTTCATAAATTACTTTGAAATTTGTTAATTCTGTATATAAATCATGCATACCAATATTGAGTCTATACAAAATGGCTGCGCTGCACTGAGCAGTAAGCGCCCTCTGACTAAATAAAAACAAATAATAATGTGTTTGCATTTTGACGCTGAATACAGTATTTTGTATACTTTATTTTTTTTCAACAGTAAAAAGTATTGCCTTTGCCTCGTTGGTCTAGTGGTTAGCATATGCGACTGCTAATCAAGAGGTCTTCAAATCCCGGGTCAAAAAGTGTTTTTGGGATTATCTTAGGAAATTCCCAATAGCTGCAATAGGAAGTTTGGTCGTGTCGGTGGAAGTCGGTGATTTACGGCCGTGCCTCGGAGAGCACGTAAAGCCGTCGGTCCCGGTTGTCATGAACATCTATGGCAATCGTTATTGGGAAGTCTGTGCCCTCAAATATACTGAAAACTAGTTCAATCTTCGAATTTCAGTTCTCCCTTAGGGTTGCGGAGGTCCAATGCCAGTCGCTCAGTGGAAATTAAGGTAAAACCGGTTGAACTAGTAGCCGACCCCAAATAAACTTGGGAGTAATGGCTAGGAGGATGATGAGTAAAAAGTATAATTTAGTGAAAAACAGTATGATACTGTTTAAAACAGCATAGTTGGCAACCCTATGTGTGACTTATGCTTTCTATTATGCCGATTGGAGTCACTGTGGTGTGACCACGTGACCACGTAACCGGTGCACCGTCCGTGCGGTAAACTTTAATTCGTATTCAGATCTGTAATCATAAAAGTAACTATAACGATATGATAAAATAAATAATTAAACACCAATTTTACACTGTATCTTATTAGCTCCTCCTTCTATCAATATGTTAATGTGAGTATTTATGTTCGTAGCGCGTTATAAACGTGATGTCACGTGAATATATGCAACTAAATGTGTATAATACAATAGTCACGTTTTCATATGTAATATGTTGTTTCTTGCAACGAAAATCAAGTTGTTATTTTTTCCTTTTAAGAGCTTCAACTGCACGCGCTGCGTAAACGGTAAAGTTTCACAAAAATAAGTATGAAAAAAATATTCTCCTGTAAAGTTTTTAAAAATAATAATCGGGAAAATGCTCGTCAGCCCACGTATAGAATAGGGTTCCGTCTCTCTCTCCGGTGTCGGTCCCGCATGTCTGAGGATCGTGGTCAGGTTCTGGGTTGCATCTGGAGCGGATCATCTTCCTTCACCGGTTTCTGTCCAGCGCGTCTCTTACAGCCGAATAGAATCTAAATTCTACACGGTTGTAAGAGACGCGCTAAAGGTCAACGAGTCCTTTATTTGATCCGGTCCATCTTGTAGGTGAATGACCGCGCGATGTATTGCTTTCGGTGTTCCCCACCACGACCAGATTTTCTAGATTTCCGTCGCCTCTGCGCATTGTGTGGCTGAAATAGGAAAGAATGCGTTGTTGGCTTGTGGTGGACCAGAGAGTTTTTTTTTTGGAACTGGTTCAGGATCGATGTATTGGTGCGTTTCGCCACGTTGCGTATAACTCCTAAAAAAAAAGTTAGCAAAACCGTTATAGTTTTCCTTTAAAGTTTAATATATTGACTACTATCATGATTTTTTTCAGATTTTTTCAGTTAGCTTTAAGAAGTGTGAGTAGAAGTAAGGGGGGTACCACCACTTCCATTATACTTCTTTTAGCTCGAAATCAATGTTGCGCGTCTGCAAGTTCCTTTGCCGGCGTTCAGAGTACACCGGTCAATACTTCTCTACTTTAGTACCCAAACCACCCTTCGGTACCGGAATAAAGGTCTTCGCACATTACACCGACTCAACGCCAATCCAACACGCTTCCAACTAGAACTATCGATTCTCGAACTAATCAACGAGTCGCCATCTAGGCAATCAACGCATCGGTCACCAGTGGACAACTTGGCGTCAATGAGTGTGCAGGGAGTCAGTCAACGAGTAGGAAGCGCTTTGTCAAATAGCTCGACCTCAACCAGATCTATTAGTCGTTACTCGAATTTCATATAAAGCAAGCGTAAAATGCCTGTAGGTACATATCAAGAACGGGCAATAATAGCGATGATACCCGATGACAATGACGAAAATCAAATAAACCGAAGGAACAAAAGATATTGGGTTCATGATATGTTAAGAAGAAGAAAAACGGAAGGGAAATATTGACAGGCAATGACGAGTTGGCAACGCGTCGCCCGCTAGTCGTAACCACATTGTCGACTCGTGACCAATTCATCGACAACGAGGGGCAAACGGGTCGGTGACAGTCAATAGATGAACAACGCGTTGACCACGCGTCGTATACCTTTAACTTACAAGTTGCCAAATTCACTCTAAATAAACATAACATAACATTTCCGTGTGGTGACGGATTAAGAATACAAAATGTCACCACCTCTATTCATTCCATGGGTGTCGTAAGAGGCGACTAAAGGAACAAAATAAGCAGCTAACATCACTGCCAAGAGAAGGAAAACTTGAAACAAACCCTTTACCAACCCGTCTGGCCAGCGTGGTATAGTAGGCCAAAACCTTATTTCTAAGGAGAGGCCTATGTCCAGCAGTGGACTGTTAAAGGCTGTTGATGAAACATAACATAGCGCTTACATTTCAATGCAATACATTGAGTTGAGTTGGAGTTGAGTCGGCGTTGAGTCGGTGTAATGTGTGAACACCTTTATACTGTCTGTGAAGAATGGCGCGAATTATCTCATTCGTATTCCACTCAGGATAAATGTATCTAGTGCGTATACAACTTCGCATTATTTGGGTACCTTTAATTATCTGTATCTATATAAGATGGCTGGCAGGAGCTGGATACGAGAAGCCCAAAACCGATCAGAGTGGTGTGCAATGGGAGAGGCCTGTGTCAAGCAGTGTGCTAGATAGGCTGATGATGATGATGATATGAGTATCTATAATTTTAATTTAGTATCATATCAATAATATCAATTAAGTATCATAAAAATAACTCATTTCTAAATTAAATAATTTAATGGAGCCCAGTCAATTGATGCTATTTTTGAATACAGTAATTTATAATCTGCTATGTTAAATATTGTTAACCTACCTTGATTTGTAAATGTCTCATGAGACAGTTGGAGAGGTAGGCAAGCAAAGAGGCTGCCGTATCATCCTCCACTTCCAATATGCACAATCCTCGAGAGTGTTTGTTCAAACAACCAGTTGCTCAACATGTAAGGGAGCCGGGGAACTCTTATCAATGTTTGCGTTATTCGTTCATTTGTAAAGTATAAAAGGTGTGATTTATTGGTATGTTATCATTAATTATAGCATTGTACTGTAACATGTCGGTGTACAGCCTGAGCGAGAAGGTGGTGGTGGTGACGGGCGCGGCGAGGGGCGTGGGGGCCGCACTCGCCGCACAGGTCCTGCAGGAAGGCGCCAAGGTATGTGTTCTCTCATACACTTAAACGTATAAACGTATGCCTCCTGAGAGGCGAACAGAGACAGCATTGAACAGTCCACTGCTGGACATAGGCCTCTCGTTAGCAAGCAGGTCATGGCATATATCTGATCACAGGCCCACGGAACAGAGGGGAGTAGTCATAGCGTCTTTTTCCCCGATTACGGCAAAGCCCAAGGATTTAAACAAGCTATGTGTGTATGTCTGTTCATTTGTTCACTCGAAGCTCCTCAACTACTCATTAGAACTGAACATGTGAGGTATCGTTAGAAGCGTCGTGATTGTCCGCAGGTTATAGGCCTACATAACGTATCTCTGAAACTAATATGGCGCCCTCTAGCGGTCAGAAAGAACTGTGTTGAAAAAAATTAGAAACGCTGAAGTTGTGAGAATATATATGTCATAATATGTTTTGTTTATCATTCGACTGCCTCTGTGGCTCGGTGGTAGTGATTGCGACTGCTGTACTTGAGGTCTCTGGTTCGATTCGAGGTCGGACCAAATGTTTGTGTGATTCGTCGCAATAATTTGTTTCGGAGTCTGAGTGTTTTTATGAATGATATGTATGTAGGAAAACTTAAAACAAACCCTTTACCAACCCGTCTGGCCAGCGTGGTATAGTAGGCCTAAACCTCCTTTCAGGAGAGGCCTATGTCCAACAGTGGACTGTTGATGATGATTGATGATGTATGTATTTACAAAAAAAAGTTTGTTTATGTTTTTATTTGCGAAAATGTGGGTTTACATAATACATGCTCTGCTTAGTTTGGGGATAGTTGGCGTTGTGTGTAAGATATTTTTTTTTGTCTGGTAAGACTGTTAAATGCTTGTTAGCACGTGACCTTGGTGGACGTGGACCAGGCCGGGGGGTCGGAGCTGGAGAAGCAGCTGCATGAGACGTACGGCGCGAGCAGAGCCAAGTTCGTGAGGTGCGACGTGTCGAGGGAGGAGTTCCTGGAGGCGCTGGAGCACACGCGCCGGGAGCAGGGCCACCTCGACCTGCTCGTCAACAACGCCGGCGTCACCCTCGAGGCCGACTACACCGAAATACGGAAAACCGTTGAAATAAATGTTGTAAGTGTTGACTGACACATCTCTAAATAATAATAATCCTTAGGTAGGGTAAAGGTACCAATTATTGACACTCTAAGAGTTTTCAATTAAAAATTTACAAAGACTTCTGAATTTCCAAAGTTACCAATGAAAATTGTTATCGTTGGTAGATAGATTAGATATTAATTAATGTTACCAGCGAAAAAAATTTTGATTAAATCGTCATCATCAAACACTATTTTTCGGCTTTAAATATACAGGACGCGATTTACCCATTTATTGACATTCTTTTCCTTTTTATCGACATGGCAGATATCCCTATTATTGACACCTCAGACAGATCAGAAATTTATTTGGTTTGGTTATTATTTATTGTAGAAGAGTAGCAAAAAGTAAAAAAATCAGGTCTACTGCCTCTCTAATTAATATTAGGGGTTAAATTATGAAATTGCCGATTTTTACTGATAAATAGAAATTAGTTTTTTTTTCATTTAACATTTTTATTTAATCAAAATATCTACTTTATTATCTAATAGGAATTGCAGCGATCTAATAGGAAGGTCATAGAACGATTACAATAGAATTCTAGTGATCTAGATTCTACAAACTGTGTAAAAGCATTTTGTACTGCCTCCTGGAAAGAAAACTTGACTAAATTAACTCTTCTTTTCTCTTCGGAAACCCTTTTTTGCAACACATTAATCCAATTTTCTAATGCCTTTTCCTCTCCTTCGGTTACAGTGAAACCTGGTTAAGTGAGACATCAAGGGACCTGCAATGTCGTTTCACTTATAGAGGTATTCCACTTACCCAGTGTCTCAGATATACAGGTATAAATAGATATCTGTCTCATTTACAGAGGGTTCCATTAATAGAGGTGAGAATACAGGTTATTTCAGTTATACAGGTGCGATCATTAAATAAAATAACGTGTTATGAATGTAAATGAGTTTTAATAAAAAAAATTTTATGTACTTAAAGGTAATCATACAAATGTAATCAACAAAAATATTCAAGCACGTTTTTAAACGTAATATGTATGTACGAATATGGAAACAGAATGTATCAATTATAAAAATCTGTCATTTTAGTTTGTCGTTTGGAAGTATCAGCCATCAGATGTTTTTCGATGTTATAAATTTTATCAAATATGCTTTGGTCACCAATTGATGACATTTCAAAATAACTGTGCAAAGTTTCTAGTGCTTTTACTGCTTCGCGTTTAGAAATTTTTACTAAATTTACTTCCGCGCTCATTTCATCGTCTTCTTCTTCATTTTCCAATGAAGAAGACGAGAAGGCATTAACAATGTCGCTTTCATTAAGTTCTCCTGAAACTATTAAACCGTCATCGACGTTTATAAAATCTTGGAATGTTGGCTGTTGATTATTGTCGTTGCTGATAGCTAAGTTCCAATCTTCAGGATTAGTTTCTAAATTTTCGTCCTCCTCTTGTAAGCTTTCAGCTACAGTTACTTCAGATTTAAATCCAGATTTTTTAAAGCAGTTTGCTATAGTAGTTTTGGTCACAGAAAACCAAGCTTTCCTAGCAAACCTCATCGCCTGAAGAACATCGATTTGTGGGCACTGATTGTCTTCTATAGATTTAATAACATGTCGAACAACTTCTTTTCTGTAATAAATTTTGAAATTGTTGATGATGCCTTGATCCATTGGCTGCAATTTACTTGTCGTATTCGCAGGCAGATACACGAGTTTAATGTGGCTTAGCTCGGGCATATTATTGTGAGCAGTACAATTGTCCACAAACATTAAAATTTTTCGCTTCTGGGCTTTCATTTCTTGGTTTAAATTCTTCAGCCAATCAGAAAAAATAGTGCATGTCATCCATGCCTTTTTAT
This sequence comes from Phragmatobia fuliginosa, assembly GCA_932526445.1. Lineage (NCBI taxonomy): Eukaryota > Metazoa > Arthropoda > Insecta > Lepidoptera > Erebidae > Phragmatobia > Phragmatobia fuliginosa. The sequence continues at coordinate 133,439 of OW052083.1, read as the reverse complement.
TATTTTGGTAATTCACAGGCAAAGTTTTAACACCTTTGAAACATCGTGGAGACTTAGATTTTCCGATTAATAGGATAGGCAACTTTTCAGTTCCTGACATGTTAGCACCTAGAAGTATTGTAATGCGCTCTTTACTAAGTTTCCCGCCATGACAAGACTCACCTTTTAAGGTAAAAGTTTTATCGGGTAGACACTTATAAAATAAACCCGCTTCGTCTGCGTTAAAAATATCATCAGCAGAATAATTGCGTAGTAGAACTGGTAGGTCTTCAATCCATTGGCTACATTTGTTAACATCAACAGCGTTACTTTCTCCACAAATTGCTTTGAAAACTATACCGTTTCTTTTCTTAAACCCTTCCATCCAACCATTGCTGCTACAAAAATTATGAATATCGAGCCTTTGTGCGAAATCTTTTGCCTTTTCTTTAATCATCGGTCCACTTACCGGAACGTTTTTGTTACGAAGTTGCTTAACCCATGTTAGCAAACACTGTTCAAGTTCAGGATATTCTGATAAACGTACACGTTTTAGTTTTCCTTGTCCTTCAGAACATTCTGATTCAATTTTATGTTTACTCTGAATTATTCTACAAAGAGTAGATTTTGGCACATTAAATTCGGCACAAACTTCTTCGCGTGTCTTCCCACTTTCATAAACGGATATTAACTTCAGTTTTTCACGTAATGATAACGATTGTAGCTTTCGTTTTGACATTTTTCAAATAAACATCTGTATGACAGTAAAGCGAAACTAAAACTGAAGGTAATTGAAGCTCAAAATTTGTACTTACGTACTTGGAATTACGTGTGGAATTTGTGGGTAGAATAAGAATGAGTAAACAAACAATGTTATCTCAGTTACAGAGGTTTATGCATATAAAATTTACTCGCTGTCTCAGTTATAGAGGTAACTATGATGATAAATCGAAAGAAAAATCCCAGATATAGAGGTTTATCTCGTCCCACTAACAGAGGTAATTCAGTGCCAAAGTGTTGGGACCTCAGCATGAATTCCAGTTATGGAGGTTTCTCACTTATCCAGGTCCCACTTAACCAAGTTTCACTGTATATAGTACCTGGTCGAGAATTATGATCAGGATATTTGATGTGATAAGTTAATGTAGTTCGTGGCACTTCGAAAGTTTTAGCCGCAAGTTTTTGGCTCATACCATTACGTAGTCTGTAAGGCTTTTATAAAGATTCATTGATATTTTCCTTCTTCTTTATCTTATCTTTAGTTTTGTTTGATCTATTGCAATTTGGTTTCATTTTGGAATGCAACGATTCTTGGACGCAATGATACTAAAATACATATAATTGGCATTTTACCATTTATTAACACAACTTTATACCATTTATCGACACCGTGACAGCATTTGGAATGGCAATGTATAGCAGCTTTGTTTATTATTTATTCACATATTAAACCTTAACTGAAGCTAAAATAAATTACAAAATCGTCGTATACAAAAACCACGAAAAAGCTAATTATTGACATGTATGTCGATAATTTGGTATTTCTCATTTCGTGCATACCAAATATTAACATCATCTATTAATTAAAGTCAATGAACAAAACTGCAAGTTTAATAGTAAAAATATATTCTCTTCTTTATGGTAATTTAGTAGATAATCAAAATCAACAAAATGAACACTCGAAACTTTTAAAATAAACTTCATTATGACAACACTCACCTTAGCAAAATTTCAAACTTTTACCATTTTTTTTCATTTTCATTGGCACGCTGTGATCAACAACAGCTGTTTTATCGCCAATTAAACTTTTTCATAGTTCTATGTTGCAAGCATGTTTAAAAAAGACTGCCAACTGGTATTTTGCAACTAAGCAACATCTACATATCGATTTTTTCTTATTTTTAGGATAAAACTACTAACGTGTCAATAAATTGGGAGAGTGTCAACAGTTGGTACCTTTACCCTACTAATACAGGGTGTAACCAGACGACTTCCGAAAACGAAAGATGCAGATTCAGCACCCCAAAACTTATTAAAAAAAACAATCAGTTGTCCTTAAAAAAAATCGTAGCCGGAAAAAACAATGTTTCAAGATTTTGATTAATTTCAGTAGCCAGCGATGTATTGCGCGCACAGAGTAGCAAGTTGAATGCCTTTCATAACTATTAGTTTAACTACCTACCTACTACGCATCGCTGCGTCGGTAAAGTTGCCTACTTACCTACCTAGTGACTATTTGATTTTATTTATTTGATTTGATTTGTTCTTCCACTCGAAGATCAATTTTTATGCCTCGTCCACGCCTTTGGGGTGTAATACTCTCATTATTTAAAGCTCTCTGTAGCCTTACAGATAGCTTCCTTACAGGAGACATCATGGCTGCCTAGCCGTGATGTCTCCGTGATGCATTTCAGCGGACTTCACAATATCACATAATCACATGTCCGTATTCCCTCGCACTAAACATTATACATAATCACTTGTTGTGTTATAACAAATGTTATAATAAAAGTAATAAGAATAACTTAACACTAAAACTAGGTAAAAGGAGTTTAGGTACGAAATAAATATTTAATTATCTCACTATGCCTTCTAAAAAACTACGACACAAATTTACTCTCGCGAAAGGCCTACTTGAGGCCAAATAAAATGAACCACGCAAGCGTCCAGCCATTACGAACATTGAAGACCGACTACTCGTCGTAGCCAGTAACCAATACGAAAATACGATACATATTACATAGGTAACAATATTATTAGAGAAATTAAAATTCTTGGAAAAATACCGCCGCGCCGAAAGGCGAGTGTCCCTTTGATGTCTGCCGACAATGCGGTGCACAAACGCGCGAATACTATGACTTTAGGTAATTATTAAAAATTAAAGAAGTTTCACTTGGAGTGCGGCGCGGCCCACACGTGTAGGCGACTTTAGACGCACGGTGCCATGGGTTCGATTCCCGGCGCAGGATAATGATGATGTTGAATGATTTTTGATTTTATTATACGAACACAGAAAAAGAATTCAATAACGTAGGAAAATAAAATTTTGTACCTAACTATACAAGTTTATCTACATAGACAATTGTTTACGCAGGTGCACGCTTAATAAAGTTTACATTAAAATGTAAAATTTGCATTTTGCTTAGAACTTAGGTTTCTGAGAAGTTCTGTTTGTAAAAGTAGGCACGCGCGGCGGTCTTTGAACCGCGCGCGAACGAACTGTGTCATGTGTGATCATCTGTTTTTATTTTGAAATACATTGCAGTTTTATTGATTTTATTGGTTTTTTGGCTTTATAAATGAGATAATTAGGTAGTTAGGATTCTATTATGTTGTACTACGTGTATGTAACGAGAAAAATACAAAAAAGAACTTAGATAAATTAACGTATTTTTTGCGTTTTTTTTTCGCTAAACCTATTCAGTATCATGGTCTGAATACAACCATCAAGTTTTCGTATTTAGTCTTTTTACACCCTGTATATATAAATAAACAACTGGAGTGTTTGTTTTCAATATAAAATTAACACTACCAGGCGCCACCAGTCGGGGCTGGTCATCTCACAACTTCTATATTATATTATTGTTTAATTATTTTTAGACGCTACCTGTGTAAACATCTCCTTCGTTACATTGTCCTCACATTTAATAAAATGCCATAAACAATGTAACCAAAAATTGTAAAAACAATGTTGTAAAAGAGTGTCCATGGAGTTTCTTGTCTGTTCTTCTCCATAGGATCTATGAATTGGAACAGACAATTAGCTTCACGACTGACTACTGACTGACTACTTGAAATTTCAAAAGTGCCGTTGTATTGGTTTATTTGAAATAAAAATGGTTTGATTTGATTTAATTTGAAACAGTTTTTTAATAAATGCATAAAAGAGTAAAAAAGGCTATTCTTAAAATTTTTGTTTGTCTGTCTGTGTATTATTGTTACAAATCGCGAGTAACGCCGCGGAGCGAAGTTAGTGTAAAAAAAGCCTAAGTTAGTCCTTAGATCATCAGCTCTCCGCCAGTGAAAGTCCAGTCCAAAATCGGACCAGCGTTTCAGAGATTAGCCGAAACCAACATACAGACAGACAATAATGTTGATAATTGAAGTACCGTATGTACTAAATAGTTAAAAACTGTCCATTTGATATTACAACAGACACCCCAATATTATATATTTGTATAGATTTACCCGACTGCGTAACGGGACTTTAGTCGACCCGTAGTTCATATACAAAGAAATTAGAATACCAAGTCCGGGGTTCACAAAGAATTTATTAATTTTAGATAGAATTTACAAACAGATCTAGTTCACGTGCACGGTAGGGCGAGATCCAGATAGATCTTACAACAACAGATCCAGTTCACGTGCACGGTAGGGCGAGATCCAGATAGATCTTACAACAACAGATCTAGTTCACGTGCACGGTAGGGCGAGATCCAGATAGATCTTACAACAACAGATCCAGTTCACGTGCACGGTAGGGCGAGATCCAGATAGATCTTACAACAACAGATCTAGTTCACGTGCACGGTAGGGCGAGATCCAGATAGATCTTACAACAACAGATCCAGTTCACGTGCACGGTAGGGCGAGATCCAGATAGATCTTACAACAACAGATCTAGTTCACGTGCACGGTAGGGCGAGATCCAGATAGATCTTACAACAACAGATCCAGTTCACGTGCACGGTAGGGCGAGATCCAGATAGATCTTACAACAACAGATCTAGTTATCGTGCACAGTAATGCGAGATCCAGATAGATCTTACAACAACAGATCCAGTTCACGTGCACGGTAGGGCGAGATCCAGATAGATCTTACAACAACAGATCTAGTTATCGTGCACAGTAATGCGAGATCCAGATAGATCTTACAACAACAGATCTAGTTCACGTGCACGGTAGGGCGAGATCCAGATAGATCATACAACAACAGATCCAGTTCACGTGCACGGTAGGGCGAGGTCCTGGAGAGAGTTGTGGTCGGTGATGCCTCCAGATCAAGCAGACCCTTATCTTGTCAAGAAGCTCGGCCCGGGAGCTCAGCAGCTATCCGAAAAAAGCATTATATACAATAACTAGCTGACCCGGCGAACTTCGCACCGCCTTAGAATATTAATTCAAAATAAAGTATTGTGTTTAGATATTAACTGATAGTGACAAATCGACAGCAGCGCCAACTAACACGCCCCGGCCGGTACCGCCAGAATTGCTTTGTTCCTGCATTTTAAATCTGTAATATCTTCAAAAGTATTGATTTAAATTACATACTGTAAAGGCCATATTAATCTATATTAAATACACAATGTATTTAAGGTACTTAATTGGATAAGGATTAATACTGTGTTGCCTATAATCGCTTCGTAAATTAACCATTATTTTTCGTAATAAGAAAAATAAAATGGTTATTGTGGGTTATCCCTAAGAGATAGACATATACCATCGCGGACTTTTTTGTAGACCTTTTTAAGATGTACAATACTGTAGTACATTATTTTGATCTATTTCGTAGGGTACAGCCAGCGTTTGCAATGTAAGCGTAAAAAACATCACATTAGAAACCTCTAAAATTATTATCTACTATATTATGCATGTATTATACATAAAAACCTTCTTCTTCAATCACTCTACCTATTATAGAAAATTTCATAAAAATCCGTTGCGTAGGTTTAAAGATTTAAGCATACAAAGGGACAGAGAAAGCGACTTTGTTTTATACTATGTAGTGATATGTAGTGAAGTCTGTAATATCTTCAAAAGTATAAATTTAAATTACATACTGTAAAGGGCCATATTAATCTAAATTAAATACACAATGTATTTAAGGTACATAATTGAATAAGGATTAATACTGTGTTGCCTATAATCGCTTCGTAAATAAACCATTATTTCTCGTAAAAAGAAAAATAAAATGGTTATTGTGGGTTATCCCTAAGAGATAGACATATACCATCGCGGACTTTTTTGTAGGCCTTTTTAAGATGTACAATACTGTAGTACATTATTTTGATCCATTTCGTAGGGTACAGCCAGCGTTTGCAATGTAAGCGTAAAAAAACACACATTAGAAACCTCTAAAATTATTATCTACTATATTATGCATGTATTATACATAAAAACCTTCCTCTTCAATCACTCTACCTATTATAGAAAATTTCATAAAAATCCGTAGCGTAGTTTTAAAGATTTAAGCATACAAAGGGACAGAGAAAGCGACTTTGTTTTATACTATGTAGTGATTAAATACATTAACAGTAGAAGGGTAATGTATATAACTTATATTTGCTTTTGCAAGCTTGTACCAACTCTCTATTATTATTTATTTTATCTCCACAAATTACATCATAATTACAATAAATAGTTGACACTTTTTATAATCGTAATTTGTGAGAGATCTTGAGTCTAAACTAAGCCGAGGTCTGGAAAATAAATCTTCAGGCCCCCCCATTTGATAACATTGTCAACAGTTTTTCCGTTTCATCGTAGTCTAATTTGTCTAGCATGCGTCGTCACTCCTACGATGATCCCGGGTCATTTTACCGGGACGCAAATAGCTTCTTGTTAGGCGGCCTGATGTGAGTCTCCATGTTGCGCTGTCTGCACTCACAACGAGAATGGTGACCCCCACTCATAGGTCAATGACTGGCTTATATAAAAACTAGCTGATGCTGGGGGTATGAAAAATAGATGTTGGTCGATTCTCAGGCCTACCCGATATGCACACATAATTTCATACAATTCGGTCCAGCTGTTTCGGAGGAGTACAAACGAGTATGACACGAGAATTTTATATATGAAATATTTACACAGAAACACTTAAACAGCAAATCTACAGCACTTGTCTGAGTGCTTCAGACTTGCCAGCAGAGGGACCTGAGAGGGATTGCTTATGTGTGTTACACTCATTACTGGGTTCCCTTCTCCTCTCTAACTTATTACAGAGAGGAATAACAAGAGCGGAGAGGAGTGGTCCTTTTCTTACGCGGTTAATGCTTTTCGCACCACACCCTTCGTGTGAGGTAAACGAATGGTGTGTGTGGGACTCCCAGAGCAACCAGTCTACCCACTAAACCCCGCAGTAGTCTACCTCGGCAGTAAGGAGGTATACCAGGAACTCATCAACGGCTTCTGGAGTCCCCCCTACAGTACCTCACGACTGAGGGACTTCCCGGGGTGAGGGGGTAACTAAAGGAGAGAAGCGGTCCTGTGACTGTGACTTTTTTAGTAACCAACAAAGAAGGGGCGCAGTCTTTTTAAATCCAACCTTATAAAAAGTTTATTTCCAGATAGGGGTGGTCAACGGCACTTTCAAGGCGTTAGAGTTAATGGACAAGAGGAAGGGAGGGCGCGGGGGCGCGGTGGTGAACATCTCGTCCAACGCGGCGCTGTTCCCCTGCAGCCTCCTGCCTATGTTCGCGTACTGCGCTACCAAGAGTGCCGTCCTCCTCTTCTCAGAACACCTCGGAGTAAGTACCTTCACGAGATATGTGACTCTTCACGTTTCTCTATCAGGAATTATTCGAACTAGTCAGGTAGCAGAGCCACGCTAATTAAAACACGAATGATCCAGCTCCACCGGGGTCATTGACAACATTCGTGATGTCGTATTTCGTTGGTGAATGTGAGACTGGAGGCCCAATAAAGCTGACACGTCTTCCTAAGCTGCCATAGTAGAGAGTCACCAGCTAGCTCGCTCCCCGTGTCATTATGAAAACCAAATCAAATATATTCTCTAACAAATTCCTCAGGAAATATAGAAAATTCTCCCATCTGATGAGTTCTTGTAGGCGAATTAATCTATAGTAATATTATAAATTTGTTTGTTGTTATCACTAATGAGTGACATTTTGCCTAGCAGAACTAATTTGTACAAAAACACTGTCATTTTACATACATATTACAAAGAAAACACCCAAACTCCGAAACAAATATTTGCAGATCACAAAAATATTTGGTCCGACCTCTTGATCAGCAGCCGCATACGCTAACCACTAGATCAACAAGGCAGTCAAACCTTTGTCGTCTGTCCGTCTGTCCTCATTCTAAAATGTAAAAAGGACTATTAACAATAAGATGTTGTATTCCAGAAAGAGCCGCTGTACAGCGACACCGGCGTGAGGGTAGTGACGGTGTGCTTCGGCGTCACCGACACGTCCATCCTCAACACCATGCACACCTTCCAGCGGCGGTATGATCAGTCCATGAAGGATGTGCTGGCGCCGTTGCCCATGCAGAGGTGCTCACATGCCTTCATCATCAAAACTATCCACGACTTTTATTGACACACAATAGTACACCCACAATAGAAGCTCTCATAGCAGAGTTGCCTTAGGTGGTTAGAAACAATTGCTGAAGGTAAACATCGATGGCGCGGTCAGATCTAGATGGGTGACCGTTTGTGGCATGATATGTTCTAAGAGCGTTTCCGTGTTTCGGAGGTCACATTAAGCAGTCGGTCTCGGTTGTCATCATAAGATAATAGTTGTGAAGCTGGAGGCCTTCGGGCGACTTGAAAATATCCAACAACAAGAAAAAGTAGCCACAATGTGTCTTGCCCCAACCCGCACTCAGCCGGAGTAAACTAAGACACTAGGACAAGTCCGTGAGCAGTTCTGTATGAGATGTATGTTGCAGTGTGGAGCAAGCGGCCCAGGGGGCCCTGGAGGCGTACAAGGGCGGCGAGTCAGGGAGCGTGTGGGTGGTGAGGCCCGGCGCGGCTGTCTGCGACATCACCCCGCAGAGGAAACAGTGCCACGACATCATGACCAAAGTGCTGGACTTGTGAACTCTTGTTACATACACCCATATTTACGTAAAATAAATAAATAAATAAAAATAGTTTATTTACACATAAATTTTTCACAATGGTACATTACGGTTGTCACAGAGTCCATTATCACATTAACTATGTACTGAAACTGAAACCCAAACTAGGCTGGACGCCTGTGCCTAGAACTATCTATCTAGAACTATCTATCTAGAACTGTCTGGAACACTGGTTCAGCCGCACAAAAGATAAGCTGTTGCTGTTTACTTGTGTCTGTGTATATACACACATCAAAAGTGTCTAGGGATCAAGCATTTTTATGCGGATTTCTTGAGATTGATATGTGGCTTTGTAATAAATTTATGATTTTATAAATTTATATGGATCCTTTTTGGTGCATTTCATAATTTGAATCAGGAACTATCAATCAAATTCGAGTAAAAGATGAAAATCAGCTGCCAATATTTTCCCTATAAAAACATACAACGCATTGAAGAAATTATTAGTGCTACTGTTTCCCTACTACTGATTAAAACCAACGTTATTATGGAGCGGCGACGTCATTTAAGCAGGGAAGAAATGCTCAGAGCCGTGGGAATGATAGAAGCTGGTTCCCGGCAACGTACTGTGGCTTTAGCTCTGAATACAAGTCAGAGTGTTATCAGTCGACTTTGGACACGTTACCGAAGCACTGGTACCGTGGCTGAGCGCCATGGAGGACGGTATCGCTGCACCACACGGAGACAAGACCGATACATTCAAATCTTAACTCGAAGAGCTCCAACAATAACCGCCATGATGTTAGCCGTGAGGCTTCATCACTCTTCAGGGAACTTAATTAGCGACCAAACAGTCAGAAACCGCTTGCATGAAGTGAACCTTCATTCCCGAAGACCGCTACGGGTACCACCTATAGCAATGCACAATCGTAGGATTCGATATCAATGGGCTCTTGAACACAGAAATTGGGCAGAAGAACAATGGCGTTTCGTGTGCTTTTCTGATGAGTCTCGTTTTGGTATGAGACCGGATACAAGACGTATACGACACTGGAGAACCCCTGGACGCCAACAGCGATTAAAATCCTGCCAGGAAGTCCATCCTTATAGTGGTGGAACCATCATGGTATGGGCGGGTATTTGGATCGGCGGAAGAACTGAGTTGATTTGGATCAGAGGCAACCTCAACGCTCAAATTTATGCTGAGACGATTGTATCAGACGTCATCGTTCCTCTACAAGTGCAAATCGGTCCCTTATTTCAGTTAATGCATGATAATGCACGACCGCACACCGCAAGAGTTGTAAGACAGACTCTCGCCGCAGCTAACATCAATTTCCTGCCCTGGCCTGCTCAGTCACCAGACTTGAACCCGATTGAGCATGCATGGGATATGCTACAGAGAAGAGCTCTGCCGAATATGGAGGGTATCCAGTCGCAAGAAGACCTTTTTTTGTTGTTGCAACGAACATGGGCGGCCATTCCACAGCGTGATTTGGATGAACTCATTTTGAGTATGCCAAACCGATGTTCTTGTGTTGTTAGTGTTCGCGGTAGAAACACGGATTATTAATTGTTTAAGTTACCTAATAAAATTTTAAAGAAAACTGTTATTTCAGTCTTTTTTTCGAACTTTAATGTTAGTGGTTCAAATGTCAAAAATCCCTTTATTAGGAAAATGGCAAATTTCTTTACTAATGCAAAGGTGACTTGGTTTATCGTTACTGTGACAAACGAAAACACTTTATTTGATGTATCCTTAAAGAAATTTTTAATTAATATCAATCAGGAGAAAAGTTATTGCAAAAATATATGTTGATCCCTAGACACTTTTGATGTGTGTATATGCGTGTGTGTGTGTGTGTGTGTTAGTGTGAGTGCGCGTGCGTGTGGTGTGTGTGTGTGGTAATCACGAAAGAAATGAAGGAAATGTAGGCGTACCTAGATATAGGTGGCATGTGGCTGCGTCCACTAGGTACTTGTATTACCAGATTAAACCAGTGTGCTAATAGCAGTCGTGTTCTGTCTATTCAAAACAACTACATCAAAATCCGTTGCGTAGTTTTAAAGATCTAAGCATACATAGGGACAGATAGCGGAAAGCTACTTTGTTAGGGTTCCGTAGTTCATGACTCGGAACCCTTATTAATTCGTCATGTCCGTCCGTCCGCTAGAAACATGAAACTTTGCATAAATATGTGTGATAAACCCGCCGACAGTGCTGCAATAAAATTAAGAAAAATAATTTTCTTTGGGGTACTCCCCTACTCGTAAATATCGTACTCGTGGGGAATATCTTTTATTCCGCGTCTACCCTATCATGTGGGATATCATTAGAAAGGTCCTTCAAAACCATTGCGGGTTTACTAAAACCATTTTTCGATTAGGTATCCATTTATGAGTTATTCAACTTGAAAGCGCATTTTTTTCTAAAAACAGGGCGTCCCCCAGAGGAAACTCTTAGAGAAGAGCGAAACGGCTTGATCAAATAATCTGGAAAAATTCATGATAGTAGCCCATATTGGAAAACTATAACGAATTTGATAACTTTTTTATTTGAGGAGTTATAGGGGCCTAACTTGTAAAATGCACTCACTCTGAAAACTTCGCACGAAAGTAAAGAAATAAAAAGTTACCTAACATAATATAACACAACAAAAGTCTTTTGGACACGATTTGAAATCAACCTACAATTATGGGTAACTACGGAACCCTATTCTATGCGGGGCCTGACACGCACCTTGCCAATTGTTAATTAATAAATAAGCTTTTATATTATAAAATACCTTTTTTATATTTTTTCTGCTAACTTAAGCCTCCTAACTTATATTTTTTCTGCTCACTTAAGCCTCCTAAAGAACAATGCCCACTCTCCAATTATTTTTGACTGTGATTCTAAAAAAGTTATTTAGGGTTTCGGTTCCAAAGTTTAAATGAACAAAAATAATAAAAATGAACCACAATAACCGAAAAATGGTTAGTTTGACCAAATTTCTAGATTTTTTTAAATGCCCAAAATTTTCAAACTGCATGGGATAAAAAAAAAAAGATTTTTCTCATGATGATTACAATCAATCCTGTCACCGTGTTTCGGCTTGACGTTGAGTTCTGGGACAGCCTGTTTAATGAATGAAAATAAATTAGTAAGTGTTTCAGATTACAATGCACAGTTGTAAGAAAAGGGTTAATGTTACGAATATTTTCATACCTGTTGCCGAGCAACCCATTGCTGGAGTAAAGTGAGGATCTCCTCGGATTCCACAGAATGCCTTTGCATCATGGATATACTTAAGCTACAGTTACTACACCGTTGTTCTTAAGGGATACAGTTCTCCGTGTTAGACAACTGTACAAGCTTGGGTAATCGTTTCACTTGGGTAAAGGTAGGAGTCCGTAAGAAAAGCCAAAAGTCGTTATAGAAACCCAAAGACATAAAATCATTCACAATGCACGCGAGCGAAAAGGACATAGTTTAATGACATTTAATAAGCGCAATAAAGTGTTGTCAATTTGACTTATTACAAATGAAGTTGATTAACCTTTTATCTATTAGGGCCACATCACAATACAGGACAGGACGCTCCACACTGTTGATTATTAATCTCAGATAAGTAACCTTTTTGTATTAGGTTACTGGCAGGTTTTTATATTTAAATTGTTATTTTTTAAGTATTTGATTTTTAACGAGGAAATTTGTAATTCTAAATTTAGTCATTCCGTTGATAGTTCTAGAAGCTTAAACATGTCTCTGTAAATTATAATATTGAATTAAAACTCTGAAATATGGAATCTATTCATCAAAGTTTATCATTTCTTGAAGTATCCATTTAGTAACCAATAATGATTTAGCCACATTCAAGCCACCGTTCAAGAGGTTATGGGCCCAGAAGATACCAGAATGAATGTGAAAAGTGAAAAGCCCCCAGCAGAAAATTGTAAAATGAAATTACGAAATTGAGAAAATGAACAAAGTGAAGTAATGTGAGTAATGAAATGAAAATTTTTATTGAAGATATAGAAAAGAAAGGACTAAATTTTGGAAATAATTGTAAAATGTGACAAATGAGGATAATGGAGGTTATTGAAGGTTTTGGTAAAGCTGATGAGACCAAGAGGATGTTTTTCGTGAAGCTGATGAGAAATGAGGAGACGGAGTTTGTTGGTGTTTTTTAATGATCATGATGGAGGTGATCATGAAGATGTAGAAAGTGATGATGGATGTCACGATAGCGATGGTGGAGGTGATGGAGTTGAAAACGAAGATGAGATATATATATTGTTGTCACGATGGAGATGAAGATAAGTGATGATGGAGGTCACGATGGTGTTGATGGAGGTGATAATGAAGATTGTCACTAACTAGGTTCTTTTTTAAAGCGTTTGGTGTTATTCTCTCGTACTAATATATATGTATGTTATTAGGTCTTTTAGGTATTTGAATTCGAAACCTTTGTGTAAGTATGCTAGTTTAAGGGGGTGAGAGATTATAGCAGATTCGCGCAGTGGAAGCGTGTGTGTGAAATTGTTGTAAAGGGAAAAATAATTTTGTTATTCAATTAATTTAAAAAATAACGGAATATTTTAGATAAATTTTTCACATAATTTTTTTGACAGAATTTTTGACATCTAATTTTTTCCTTTATAGTGTATTTGTTTTTTTTTCTGTATTTTAAGGTTTGTTATATTAAAAGGTTTTGGTTTCAGCTGAAAGAGTATATTACTGTTTGGTGTTTAATAATTTCTAAATTGTGGTTGGAAATTATAAAAGGTTGTTATAATCATAAAAGGTAAATCTGTTGAAAGAGAATGTCATGGTTTTGATTGGTGTTTAATAATTTTAATTGTGGTTGGTTATTATTAAAACTTTTGGTTTGTTTGTTGAAAGAGTTGAGATGATATGATGAATGTTAATGTTATGAATGGTTGATTTGATTTGCTACACACATCAAAAGTGTCTAGGGATCAAGCATTTTTATGCGGATTTCTTGAGATTGAGATGTGGCTTTGTAATAAATTTATGATTTTATAAATTTATATGGATCCTTTTTGGTGCATTTCATAATTTGAATCAGGAACTGTCAATCAAATTCGAGTAAAAGATGAAAATCAGCTGCCAATATTTTCCCTATAAAAACATACAACGCATTGAAGAAATTATTAGTGCTACTGTTTCCCTACTACTGATTAAAACCAACGACGTTATTATGGAGCGGCGACGTCATTTAAGCAGGGAAGAAATGCTCAGAGCCGTGGGAATGATAGAAGCTGGTTCCCGGCAACGTACTGTGGCTTTAGCTCTGAATACAAGTCAGAGTGTTATCAGTCGACTTTGGACACGTTACCGAAGCACTGGTACCGTGGCTGAGCGCCATGGAGGACGGTATCGCTGCACCACACGGAGACAAGACCGATACATTCAAATCTTAACTCGAAGAGCTCCAACAATAACCGCCATGATGTTAGCCGTGAGGCTTCATCACTCTTCAGGGAACTTAATTAGCGACCAAACAGTCAGAAACCGCTTGCATGAAGTGAACCTTCATTCCCGAAGACCGCTACGGGTACCACCTATAGCAATGCACAATCGTAGGATTCGATATCAATGGGCTCTTGAACACAGAAATTGGGCAGAAGAACAATGGCGTTTCGTGTGCTTTTCTGATGAGTCTCGTTTTGGTATGAGACCGGATACAAGACGTATACGACACTGGAGAACCCCTGGACGCCAACAGCGATTAAAATCCTGCCAGGAAGTCCATCCTTATAGTGGTGGAACCATCATGGTATGGGCGGGTATTTGGATCGGCGGAAGAACTGAGTTGATTTGGATCAGAGGCAACCTCAACGCTCAAATTTATGCTGAGACGATTGTATCAGACGTCATCGTTCCTCTACAAGTGCAAATCGGTCCCTTATTTCAGTTAATGCATGATAATGCACGACCGCACACCGCAAGAGTTGTAAGACAGACTCTCGCCGCAGCTAACATCAATGTCCTGCCCTGGCCTGCTCAGTCGCCAGACTTGAACCCGATTGAGCATGCATGGGATATGCTACAGAGAAGAGCTCTGCCGAATATGGAGGGTATCCAGTCGCAAGAAGACCTTTTTTTGTTGTTGCAACGAACATGGGCGGCCATTCCACAGCGTGATTTGGATGAACTCATTTTGAGTATGCCAAACCGATGTTCTTGTGTTGTTAGTGTTCGCGGTAGAAACACGGATTATTAATTGTTTAAGTTACCTAATAAAATTTTAAAGAAAACTGTTATTTCAGTCTTTTTTTCGAACTTTAATGTTAGTGGTTCAAATGTCAAAAATCCCTTTATTAGGAAAATGGCAAATTTCTTTACTAATGCAAAGGTGACTTGGTTTATCGTTACTGTGACAAACGAAAACACTTTATTTGATGAATCCTTAAAGAAATTTTTAATTAATATCAATCAGGAGAAAAGTTATTGCAAAAATATATGTTGATCCCTAGACACTTTTGATGTGTGTATTTATTAGAGCTGGTGTTGAAGCTGGTGTTGAAGCTGGTGTTGAAGCTGGTGTTGAAGCTGGTGTTGGAGCTGGTGTTGGAGCTGGTGTTGGAGCTGGTGTTGAAGCTGTTGTTGGAGCTGTTGTTGGAGCTGTTGTTGGAGCTGTTGTTGGAGCTGTTGTTGGAGCTGTTGTTGAAGTAGATGTTGAAGCTGGTGTTGAAGTAGGTGTTGAAGCTGGTGTTGAAGCTGGTGTTGAAGCTGGTGTTGAAGCTGGTGTTGAAGCTGGTGTTGAAGCTGGTGTTGAAGCTGGTGTTGAAGCTGGTGTTGAAGCTGGTGTTGAAGCTGGTGTTGAAGCTGGTGTTGAAGCTGGTGTTGGAGCTGGTGTTGAAGCTGGTGTTGGAGCTGGTGTTGGAGCTGGTGTTGGAGCTGGTGTTGGAGCTGGTGTTGGAGCTGGTGTTGGAGCTGTTGTTGGAGCTGTTGTTGGAGCTGTTGTTGGAGCTGTTGTTGGAGCTGTTGTTGGAGCTGTTGTTGGAGCTGTTGTTGGAGCTGTTGTTGGAGCTGTTGTTGGAGCTGTTGTTGGAGCTGTTGTTGGAGCTGTTGTTGGAGCTGTTGCTGGAGCTGTTGCTGGAGCTGTTGTTGGAGCTGTTGTTGGAGCTGTTGTTGGAGCTGTTGTTGGAGCTGTTGTTGGAGCTGTTGTTGGAGCTGTTGTTGAAGTAGGTGTTGGAGCTGATGTCGAAGTAGGTTTTGGAGCTGATGTCGAAGTTGGTGTTGGAGCTGATGTCGAAGTTGGTGTTGGAGTTATTGTTGTAGGAGTTATTGGAGTTATTGTTGTAGGAGTTATTGGAGTTATTGTTGTAGGAGTTATTGGAGTTATTGTTGTAGGAGTTATTGGAGTTATTGTTCAAGGAGTTATTGGAGTTGGTGTTGTAGTTTTGTTGGAGTTGGTGTTGTAGTTTTGTTGGAGTTGGTGTTGTAGTTTTGTTGGAGTTGGTGTTGTAGTTTTGTTGGAGTTGGTGTTGTAGTTTTGTTGGAGTTGGTGTTGTAGTTTTGTTGGAGTTGGTGTTGTAGTTTTGTTGGAGTTGGTGTTGTAGTTTTGTAGGAGTTGGTGTTGTAGTTTTGTAGGAGTTGGTGTTGTAGTTTTGTAGGAGTTGGTGTTGTAGTGTTGTAGGAGTTTGTTGTTATAATTTCTAAATTGTTGTTGTCAGGATATAGGTGTTTGTAGTTGTGGAAGTAAGAATGTGTAAGAATGTGTGAAAATGTTTTTCGGTACTTATCTGAGATTAAGGGGGTGTGTTGATTATTAATCTCAGATAAGTAACCTTTTTGTATTAGGTTACTGGCAGGTTTTTATATTTAAATTGTTATTTTTTAAGTATTTGATTTTTAACGAGGAAATTTGTAATTCTAAATTTAGTCATTCCGTTCATAGTTCTAGAAGCTTAAACATGTCTCTGTAAATTATAATATTGAATTAAAACTCTGAAATATGGAATCTATTCATCAAAGTTTATCATTTCTTGAAGTATCCATTTAGTAACCAATAATGATTTAGCCACATTCAAGCCACCGTTCAAGACACACCGCACTCTTAAAGACGTCGAAGGCGAAGATTGAATCGTTTTTTAGAACCGCGACACAGCAGCTGAACGCTACTCTCCGTAAACATTCGGATACTGGTAGCAACGATTTGGCGTCTGCCGAACACGACTTGACTCTCATAATTATTATTTTTATTTTAAAAGAAAATAACAGATTACAGAATACTGCAATATCATTGCAAATCACAAACATAAGTAATCAAAGTTACAAATTACAAGACTACAGCCAACGCGATCCAGGCATCTGAGCAGTCGAAACAGCTGAAAATGGAAAAGCCCCGGAAGAGGACGTTGCAAGTTAAAGGTGAGCCCGTACTGAGGGAGCTCCATAAGCTTTTCAATACTACAATAACCCTGGCAATCCTAATAAAAACATTGGGAAACTCTTATTGAATTATTGCATTGTCATCGGTCCTTGATAGGTGTGCAAAGTTTCGAATTAATCAAACTTCTGGAAATTGGAGAAAATTATGCTCAAAGATTCCATTACATACATACATAGATACATACAAACCAAGTAAATAAAAAGGATAATACCATAACCGTAATCCACTCTTGAGCCAGTAGCCTTACACTGTTTGTGTAGATTGACTTTTCGTCTTATGTCGCGAATTATCTCACTCGTATACCACTCAGGATAAATGTATCTAGAGCGTATATAACGTTGCTTGTTAGGGTTCCGAAGTATATCACTCGGAACCCTTATAGATTCTTCAAGTCCGTCTGTCCGTCCGTCTGTCCGTCCGTCCATCATTAGATAGGTCTTTTAAAATAATAAAGGATTTCTAAGACGATTTTTTGATTTAGGTATTCGTTTGCGAGAAATTCCACTCTAAAGGGCACTTTTTTGTAAAAACAGGGCGTCCCGTCCTCCACTAAAAGCTAAACGGCTGGCTCAAAAATCTAGGAAAATTCGTGATGGTGGTCCATGTAATGAACTTTGAAGGTAAACTATATCGGATTAGATGACTTTATTAATTCAGGAGTTGTGGAGACTTAACTTGTAAAATGCGCTCACTTGGAAAACGTCATACAAAATTAACGCAATAATACGTAAACTTAACGGGGCACCGAGCTATTTATACACAAAAACGCGTTTTTATAACGGTTGTTTGAAGTAGTAAACAATGATATTAAAATCTAAGGAATTAAAATGGTATTATTGGGTATGTATACTAGGCAGTATACATGATGAAAACACGATTTGATAAAGTTGGCTCGATAACATAAATTCACAAAGTTATCTCTAAAAAACGCAACAAACGCTTAGTACGGCGTGAATACTTCGCGGAAGGTTATCAGTTTTTAAATAATAACAAAACTACATGTTTTATATAACGTATACACTTTACATTTTCAAAATGTGTGATTTTTTTATCAATAAGAAGGAAATACCTAAATTCGCGCGAGTTTCGACCATTTTAGCCAGAGCCACCGCGCCGCCCTCTTGTCCGCTTTAGTCCTGCGTCGGCCATCGGACGGGGAGCTTGTGTCGTTTGCGCTTACGCACGGATTTAATAACGTAACGAAGAAAGTTGTGTGAAAGTCCACACCAGATGTGTTTTATGGTCGTTTCACCGAACTTGATGATTATAAGCAAAGGCTGGACGCTGTCTTCTGTGAGATCCTCGACTCGGCTGACCTCACCAGTGAGCAGGAACAGTATTACACAGAGAATCACGATGAGGCCAACGAAGACTACATACGTGTCCGAGTCATCCACTATCAACTACGGGCTATGCCTTCTGCATCAGCCCAGTCCTCAGCTCCTTTGTCAGCACAACCCCCAGCCAAGTCTTGGGTACCAGCAACGTTCTTACCCAAGATTGAGTTGCCCAAGTTTAGCTCGCTGGTGGAGGATGAAAGGTCACCACCAGCGCCTCCTCGGCTCTCTCAGTCCCAAAGGGCAGCACCTCTTCAGCTCTCTCATTCCCAACAGGCTGCCCCCGCTCAGCCCACTCGCCTAGAATTCAGCTCGCTGGTGGAGGATGAAAGGTCACCACCAGCGCCTCCTCAGCTCTCGCAGTCCCAACAGGCTGCCCCCGCTCAGCCCATCCGCCCAACATACACTTCTACGCCACCGCCCACGTCTCCCGGAGCAGTTACCCCTGTAGCTCCGCACCGCCAGGATGAGGTGCCTCCGGCAATGCAGTCGGCCTCTCACCCCCCTAATGGGCCTCAGCACGTCTCCACTCACGCCGTACAGGCGCACTCCCGTATTAAATCTCAGCACGTCCCCGCTCACGCCGCACAGGCGCGCCGCCCTGATAAGCTTCAGCACACCTTCACCCACGCCGCTCGTCGCCTTCCACCCCTTCTTCGGGAGCGGCCCAGACCGCGCCCCGTTAATAGACGTCAGCACACCTCCGCCCACGCCGCTCAGGCGAACCCCTCTCCACGAAGACAGCGCTCCCCTAATAGAACTCAGCACACTTCGGCTCACGCCGCTCAGGCGCGCCCCCCTCCACGAGGACCGCGCCCCCCTCTACGAGGACCGCGCCCCCCTCCACAAGGACCCGGCCCCCCTAATAGGTCTCAGTGCCTCTCCGCCCACGTCGCACAGGCGAGACCCCCTACACGAACCAGTTCTCGGTCGCCTGGCCGGGAGTCTCGGGGAGGTCGTCGTCATCCCCAATGACAACTCTCAGCCCATGAGCTACGGCCATGGGCATCTTCGTCGCCCCCGACATTTCTTATAGTTTTTATCAATTCTTATATATTTTTTCTTCACACACTCAGCACACACATTCAGCACACACTTCCACACCCCCATGTTCTCTGAACCCTCAGATTTGAACCTTGCATGGTCGGCCTCTCACTGCTCTCTCCCGAAGAGCCCCTACAGGACAGATTTGTCTCCCCATAGACGCTTTCAACTCGTGAAAGCTCCCTATCAGCTCTGTTGGACTCAATGGACCAACCCCTACCTACATCCCTCCAAACACGATCCAAACGGCTCTTCCCATCTCCTGCTCCTCGAGTTGGTGGACCTGGATACGACCACAAGACATCTGCGGAGACCTGCGAGCAAGATCGCCAGGCTCCCACTGGACTCAGCTCGGGATGATGAATCTGTCTCGGCCCCCCAGGATGTTTCCGCGAGAGCGGAACGTATTTTTGTGCGCTTGCCACACTCAATCTGACAGGACTGACGTTTGACGTGTGTGTGTAAAAACTTCAAATTAACAACGTGTTTTGACCGGCGGCGCGTGCGCTGGCGCGCTTCATAAAAACCCATAAAACCATAATCTGCTCCAACTAAAACTGTGTGTGAAGTGTACAGACAATCAAAATAACCCTAATCAGCTCGAGACAATAGAATAATTACAGTGCCAATCACAAAGTGCATTCACTGTCACGAGGCCGGCCCCCGGCGAACCCCGACGCATCAGCCCTCCGAGCCACCAACCCGTAAGTACCACAACCCTACTTCTCCGAACCCCCTCACGTCGCTGTACTGTCTCACCGTCAAGGTGTGGCCAGTACATTTTGGTCCTTCGAGCCGGATGGAGAGCTGTATTTGGGAGCTTCTCTAGGGGTAAGCAGCCTGTGACATGCTTCAATATATGAGCTGTTGTTGTGATAGTTGGGCTATCCCTACGTGTGGGCTGAAATGTAATCACAACTGACGCCTTTGAGGCTTGTGCGTGCTGATTACCAACCCCTGCGATTTTCAGGGTTGATGGTTGGGTGGGCAGTTTTAATAATTTCGCCATGTGCTGAGTTATCAAGGTTATCATGCTTCCACAATCCAACAATGCTCTAGCCTTATGAAAATGACCATGCACGTCTGACACTCTTAACGAAACAGTGGGTAATAGAACAGGCGTATCATTTGAAAGTGCGGAGTTAAGTCTACTGTTAAGTGCTGGAGGTGCTGAGTTCAATTGTGAGGTATGTGCTGAATGTGTGCTGGGTGTGGAAGCGTGAGCAGAACGAGTAAATGTGGGTGTTGAAGCGTTGAATACAAGCAGTTGCACCAACTAGCTTGTCGAGAGAGCTGAAACGAGTGAGCAGATCCATGTCTATACCAGGTACTGTTATCAGTGAGGGTACGTGCTTGGGTTTGAGACCTGGTAAAGCATGGTGGCCTAGAGCTGGAGGCATCTTGGGCCAGGACTCCGGATCATCCTTGAGCCACGAAGGGGACCACCAGAGGTGATGAGTATAAAGGGCTGAGGCTGATATTCTCCTACTAGCACAATCGGCTGGGTTGAGGTTCGTGGGTACGTGTCTCCACGCAAGTTGAGGTGAATTGGAGTTTATTTTGGCCACACGATTGGCTTCAAACACCTGTAGACGATGAGGGGGAGTATTGAGCCACGCTAGGACTATCGTGCTATCGGACCAACAGACATTGTGGTGTATAGGGAAATGGGCGGATAACTGTGCTGATACACGTGACATCAACTGGGCCAGAAGGGCTGCAGCTGAAAGTTCCAGCTTGGGAATTGAGAGACGATTCTTAATTGGGGCGACCTTTGATTTGGCAAGAATCATGTGTATATTTACTTGACCATCGAGAGTGTGCTCACGAAGATAGACTGTCGCAGCAAAACCACTCTCGGATGCGTCAGAAAACCCATGGAGGGAGTAGTTCGAGGATACCTTGTTAGTGCAGATATGTCGAGGGAGGCGAAGGGTTGATAACTGGGGAAGATCTTGAGAGATGGATTCCCATTCGGAGCTGATGTCAGGGGGAGTGGGCTCATCCCATCCTACTTTGAGGAGCCACAGCCTCTGTAGGAGGAGTTTAGCGCGGAAGATAACGGGGGTGACCCACCCACTGGGGTCATAAAGTGACGCAACTGTGCTGAGAATTGACCGTTTTGTGACAACGGGTTTTGAGGGCAGAGAAATATGATAAGTGAACATGTCACATTGAGGGATCCATCGCACACCCAACACTTTGATGGAATTAGGATCTGGACTGATATCGAAATCCTTGGGCATGTCGCATTGGTCATCGGGAAATCTTTCAAGGAGCTGAGGTGAATTGGACGTCCATTTGCTGAGCTTGAAACCACCGAGGGCGAGTAGACTAATTAAGTCATTCTGGAGTTCTTGGGCAGACTCTATGGAGTCGTGACCCGTGAGGATATCGTCCACGAACATGGACCTACGTAAAACTTGAGCGGCCGTGGGGTAGCGGTGACCATCGTCGTCAACCAGCTGGAGTAATGTGCGGATTGCATGATAGGGACTAGACCTCAGACCATAAGTCACAGTATTCAGTGAATATGTGAGGAGAGGCTTGTCAGGGGATGATCGCCACAGTATCAATTGATACCGTCGGTGATCTGGATGTATAAGGATATTCCTAAACATCATTTTAATGTCTGTGCTGAACACTACAGGGTGAGTCCTGAAAGACATGAGGATGTCGACTATATCTAATTGAAGAGCTGGGCCTGTGTGCAGACAGTCGTTCAGACTAACCGCATTTGAACTCCTGCAGCTACCGTCGAACACGACGCGGAGTTTGTCGGAGCATGACTTGAATATGCCATGGTGAGGGATGTAAAAGTGGGGCCTATCAGTGAAAGTGTTTGGGTGACATGGTGACATGTGTCCCAATCTAAGGTATTCGTCCATAAATTCGACATACTTTGAGCGGAGTGAAGGGCTGGATTGCAGTTTCCTTTCCAAATTGAGGAACCTACGTAGCGCAATACCATGAGTGTTGCCTAGCGATGGAGCATTAGGTAAAAAGGGTAACGTCACCATGTACTGACCTGATGGTTGACGCGTGGTAGTTGAGCTGAATATCTGTTCACACTGATCATTCAGTGTGCTAGTGACAGCATGAGAGTGGGGTTCTTCTGACTCCCAAAACCTCTCAAGACTCTTTTGTATGTCATGAGTTGAGTCTACTGTATCGAGCTGAGGGCTGGTAACCTGAAGTGAGTTAACCTGATTATCAGGCTGGGGATAAAAATCTTCAATGGGTCCTAACAGAGCGTAATCAAAAATCGTGCCGAAGGCTATGGGCTTCCCGGGGCCCAAAGAAACCCTAGTCCCGTCCAATACTTGGCCGAGAACGTCGGACCCTAACAGCAGGTCAACTGGGGCTGTAAGTGTTCTGCGATGTGAGCTGATTAGGGTTATTTTGATTGTCTGTACACTTCACACACAGTTTTAGTTGGAGCAGATTATGGTTTTATGGGTTTTTATGAAGCGCGCCAGCGCACGCGCCGCCGGTCAAAACACGTTGTTAATTTGAAGTTTTTACACACACACGTCAAACGTCAGTCCTGTCAGATTGAGTGTGGCAAGCGCACAAAAATACGTTCCGCTCTCGCGGAAACAGTGTGATTTATTGGTATGTGTTACCATTAATTATAGCATTGTACTGTAACATGTCGGTGTACAGCCTGAGCGAGAAGGTAGTGGTGGTGACGGGCGCGGCGAGGGGCGTGGGGGCCGCATTCGCCGCACAAGTCCTGCAGGAAGGCGCCAAGGTATGTGTTCTCTCATACACATAAGCGCTTAAACGTATGCCTCCTGAGAGGCGGACAGAGACAGCATTGAACAGTCCACATTTGTTCACTCAAAGCTCCTCAACTACTCATTAGAACTGAACATGTGAGGTATCGTTAGAAGCTTTTAAACTTTCGCTTTCCATGATAATTAATATTATTTTTACGGGAATTAACGCGATCACATAAGTAGGGTATTACATACCTCTGATTTGCCTGACGTTTCGACCAGGTTGCACCGGCCGTGGTCACAGGCTGACTCCTGACAGTCATATGTAATACCCTACTTAAGTGATCGCGTTAATTCCCGTAAAAATAATATTAATTATCGTTAGAAGCGTCGTGATTGTCCGCAGGTTATAGGCATACATAACGTATCTCTGAAACTAATTTGGCGCCCTCTGGCGGTCAGAAAGAAGTTAAAAAAAATTGAGAGAAAAAACGTCATTATTTTTTGTTTATCATTTGACTGCCTATGTGGCACAGTGGTAGTGATAAATGATAAATTTTATTTATTTCTGTAAGTAAATCTTTTCAGACAAGTCGGACTTATAGCTAGAAGGCGCCGGCATTTCCTACGACTCACTCTGGGAAGAAACGCCGAAACAAACCACAGAGGTGTCTTTTTTTTTTTAAGTCCGTGTACAATATTGAAGAAGAACTATGTGAGTGCAGTATAGGGTCTGGGTTGGCCTTTTGAAGAAAGGACCATAGTTTTGAGTCGACCTGTCAGTACAAACGGCATATGGGCCCCAGCCATCGTGTAGCCTAACCGATGTAGTCAGGATCCACAACCCGGAACACGACACTGCCGCCAGCAGGACACTTGAGGAGGCCGTGGAAACACTCAAAACCACCAGAAAATTACTAAAATAAACTAACATTGTATGACATTACACTATGAAAATAGCTAAAATACACCAGTCTTGCGGTGTCTACATCAGTTAATTGGCGAATTTTATAAACCGCATATGCTGCAGAACTGAGTCTATTCGACAAGCCATCAATGTGTGGGCCCCACTGCAATTTACTGTTTGCGACTGCTGTACTTGAGGTCTCTGGTTCGATTCGAGGTCAGATCAAATGTTTGTGTGATCCGCATAAATTTGTTTTGGAGTCTGGGTGTTTTTATGAATGATAATATATGTATGTATTTACAAAAAAAAAGGTTTGTCTAGGTATTTATTCGCCAGAACGTAGGTTTACATAATACATGCTCTGCTTAGTTTGAGGATAGTTGGCGTTGTGTGTAAGATATTTTTTTTTTGTGCCTGGTAACACTGTTAAATGCGGAGCTGGAGAAGCAGCTGCACGAGACATACGGCGCGAGCAGAGCCAAGTTCGTGAGGTGCGACGTGTCGAGGGAGGAGTTCCTGGAGGCGCTGGAGGACACGCGCCGGGAGCAGGGCCACCTCGACCTGCTCGTCAACAACGCCGGCGTCACCCTCGAGGCCGACCACACTGAAATACGGAAAACCGTTGAAATAAATGTTGTAAGTGTTCGCTGACACATCCCTAAATAATAATAATCCTTACTATACAAGTAAACAAAATTGTAGTGTCTGTTTGTGATATGAAATAAACAGTTTTTTAATAAATGCATATCATACGGTACTGACATCAAAAAGTTATTTTTTAGTCCGTCTGTCTGTCTATGACAGTGGACAGACAGACACTGGATCGAAGTTAGTGTAAAAAAATAGCCTAAGTTACTTCTTAGATTATCAGCTTTCCGCCAGTGTATATATTAGGTCTTTAACTATGAAATTGCCGTTTTGTATGCAATAAGTGAAAGTACTTATTTTTTCAAACTTTTTTATTTCTGTTATTCGAAGTAATCACCCATGCAATCGACGCATCTTTGCCAACTCATTGGCAGTTTATTGATTTGGGTTTGACAGGTTATTCTTGTAAAAATCAGCTGGACGGGAGGCAACAAACTCTTCAAAGGCATTTTGTACTGCCTCTCGGGAATTAAATTTTTTAACCACAAAAAAGTTGTCTAAAACTAAAAAATGTTACGTGCGACGAAAAATGGATTCTGTTCGACAATCGAAAGCGCTCAGCAAGTTGGTTAGACCCTGGTTCACCACCTATTACGAAATACTTAAAAACTGTCCATTAGTTATTACTTATTACTTATTACACACAGACACTCCAAGTTTATTTATTTATAAGAATTACCGACTGATAATGATTTACTATTTAGCAATAATTATAGAGTTTTTCAACAAGAACTAGGTTTTCAAAAACAAAATAAAACAAAAAATAATAATATGAAGATAATTCAAATGTCTATTGTATTACGAAGAGAAAAGTTTGGCAATTATCATTGAAAAATTATATCTGACAACCACGAGCACGCTGACAGATGTCGATTTTTTCTTGTGATTCATTGACCATTACCGTATAGTAGGTATAGTAGGCCAAAACCTCCTTTCTAAAGAGAGGCATATGTCCAGCAGTGGACTGTTAAAGGCTGTTGATGATTGACCACTACCGCATTTCCAGCCTCATCTTCGAAAATCACGCCTCCGGACCACACATAGCACAACAATAAATTCAAGAGCAATTATTGAGAAGCCTTTTCATGCTGAACGTGCAGCGCTATGTGGTCTGGAGGCGTTATTGAGTCGTTTTTTTTCGAAAATGAGGCTAGTAATGCGGTAACGGTCAATAGATCATGAGAAAGAATCGACAACTGTCAGCTTTCTTGTGATGGACATTTGTCAGATATCATTGTTCATTCATAATTGCCAAACTTTTCTCTTCGTAATACAATAAAAATTTGAATCTAAATTCTTTGCTTTATTTTATTTTCAAAGTTCTTGTTGAAAAACTTCGTTATATATTTGCTTTTGTAAGTTTATACCAATTATTTAACATGAACTCTCTATTAGAACACGTCTCCCCTCCTACTATGATCCCGGGTCATTTAAGCGGGACGCAAATAGCTTCTCGCTAGGCGGCAATGATGTGAGTCTCCATGTTGCACTGTCTGCATCCACAACATGGTGGCCCTCCTCATTGATCCTACTCATGCTTTCCATCAGGCAGAGTAGCCACTATGACAGGATTATATAAAAACTAGCTGGTGCCTGCGGCTCCGCTCGCGTTCTAGGGGTATGAAAAATAGATGTTTGTCGATTCTCAGGCCTACCCGATATGCACACAAAATTTCATACAAATCTGTTCAGCCGTTTCGGAGGAGTATTGTGACTAACATTGTGACACGAGAATTTTATATATGAGATATATACACAGAGACATCTAAACAGCAAATCTACAACACTTTGCCAAGTGCTTCAGATTTGCCAGCAAGCGCTGCGCTCTGAGAGGGAACCGCTGATGTGTGTTACACTCGTTACTGGATCCCTCTCTCCTCTCTCACTTATTACAGAGAGGAGCGATAAGAGCAAACGCAGTTAATGCTTTCCTTACCACACTATAACCACTACCTCGGCAGTCAGGAGGAAAACCGGAACGCATCAGTGGCTTCTGGAGTCCCCCCTGCCGTACCTCAGGACTGAGGAACTTCCCGGTGTGAGGGGGTAAGAGAGAAGCGGTCCTGTGACGGTGAATGTTAGTGAACACTTTTACCTCATTAGGAATATAAATCCTGTGTCGTAGGGGACATAACAAACATATATGGAACGGACACAAAGAGCACCCAGAATCAGAACAACAGTGAATCAAAAAAAGTGTTATCCCACGTGAGATTTGAACCCACGACACTTGGTGCAGTAGGAAGCGGCGTGGCGACCGCTCTAACCACTAAGCCAACCGTGCAGTTCATTTCAATCTTCATTTCCAGATCGGGTTGATCAACGGCACTTTCCAGGCGATAGAGTTGATGGACAAGAGGAAGGGAGGGCGGGGGGGGCGCGGTGGTGAACATCTCGTCTACCGCGGCGCTGTACCCCTGCAGCCTCTTCGTGTACTGCGCGACCAAGAGTGCCGTCGTCCTCTTCTCAGAACACCTCGGAGTAAGTCGGCATACTACCTGTAGCTCTTCACGTTTCTCTATCAGGAATTGTTCAAACTAGTACGGTAGTACAGGTACGCTAATTTAAGCACGTGCCGACAGTACTCGACAGTATTTCGTTGGTGAATGTGAGACCGGAGGCCCAATAAAGCTAAACGTCTTCCTAGGCTGCCATAGTAGTGAGTCACCAGCTAATTCGCTCCCCGTGTCATTATGAAAAGCAAATCAATTCTCTAACGAATTCCGCAGGAAAAAAAGAAAATTCTCCCTTCTGATGAGTTCTTGTAGTCGAGTTCATCTACACTAATATGATAAATTTGTTTCTTCTTATCATTCGAATAAGTGACCCTGCAAAACTGCGCGCTTTTTAACAAACTATATGCCTACTAACTAATTTGTACAACAAAACTGTCCATTATACATAGAAAACACCCAAACCAAATATTTTCGGATTATACAAACATTTGGTTAAACCCCGAAATGGAACCTGAGACCTCTTGATCTAGATCTTGACTAAGCCAACAAGGCAGTCAAACCTTCGTCGTCTGTCCGTCTGCCCTCATTCTAAAATGTATAGAATGATTCTAAAATAATAACATGTTATATTCCAGAAAGAGCCGCTGTACAGCGACACCGGCGTGAGGGTAGTGACGGTGTGCTTCGGCCTCATCGACACGCTCATCCTCAACAACTTGCGCTCCTTCCAGGGGCGGTATGATCAGATCCTGAAGGATATGCTGGCACCGTTTCCCATGCAGAGGTACTGACATACCTTCACCACCAAAACTATCCACGGCTTTTATTGACACACGGTAATACACTATAGACCGTGATTCTGAGGTCACGTTAAGCAGTCGGTCCCGGTTGTTATCATAAGATAGTAGTTGTGAAGCTAGAGGCTGAAGGCTTGAAAACATCCAACGGCAAGATTATGTAGCGTGTGGAGTCGTATGGCTTTAACCCTCTCCTGAGAGGGGTGCCGAGCCCAGCAGTGGGACGCTGTGTGATGTTTCCTTCTTATTGCAGTGCTGTGCAGCTTGCTCCTATAGAACACACACGTAATGAGTCGACTCTGTGTTCCTGCTCCATCACCTCACAGACACACTCTTAGTCCTCAGGGTCGCGGGCATGTCGGTTATAGCGCTAGAAGGTAGTATCAGAAAAACTCCAATTCTCAGAACAGTAAATACTTTTAATCCTCTTTAACATCGGCCAACTAGCACAGTTTCCAGTATACAATTTATCATCTCAAAGGATATCGAACCACTGACCGAGCTCCTGACTCAGTATTCCAAACGCTGTTCCAACCTCACCACTTTCAATCCTTCCACCGGAATTAATATTAAATAAAAAATAATAATCGATAATTTTTTTCAAGTTGACACAAAAGAGTGACGGGATCGAGAGTGTTGCCATTTTTTTGGAAATTGAAACTACCTTTTATAAAATTATTACATTCGGCCATCCTACGAAATGTGTAGCCTCCTGGCACACTAAAAACATCAGGAACTCTGTCAATAAATTGCTAACTTAAATTACTTATTATTATTTTGAAGCCAATAGAATACATCTTAATTTAATTTTAATTTTAACAAGCATAATCTCATAAAAGTATCTATTTGATCTAAATTTAAATAAATACTCTAAGGTAGCTTCTGAACATTTTAAAGTATTTCATGTGACTTACAGTATTTTGTACTAATGCATTTAGGTATACATACATTATTATATCTACAAATAAATGAAAAACATTATAGATGTCAATTTTCTCATATGTATACGGAATAACACAAACTTAATTATTTTAATTTCAAAGAATTATTATGTTTTAAGATTAAACAATAATAAGTATTGCTGCGTAAAATCAATTTTATATAAAACTTTATAATTATGTAAATCAATCATACCTTTTGTAAAAAAAAATAAACAACATTAGTTTAAGTAATTTTAAATTTCATACCAATCATTATCGTTTTTAGAATTTTATTTATTTAGATTTGACATTTCATTGTATCTTATCCTTCTATTAAAAATGATAAATAAAATAATTATATTATATGTTTGCCTATTTCAATTTTCTATGTGTTAACGTTTATGCGTAACAACTGGCAAAGTTTCTGTCTAGTAGTACTCATCTTTATCACTACAAGAAGATGAACCACTTGTTTCACTATCATGCACTTCTAGAGCTTTCACATTAATCCAGGGTCGAATTCTATCAAAAGCTATAACAGATTCATAAGGCTTACCTCTTTTAGGAAAACCTGCAATATCCGTTACTTGATAACGATCATTTCCTAACGCTTGAGAAATCTTAAAGGGGCCGACAAATTTAGATAGGAGCTTAGTACTTTTTCCATCATTTCCGTAATTATTTCTTAAATTTTTAACTAGATCACCAACTTTGTATTTAGGTGCCGGAACCCGATTAGCGCCATGTCTACGTTTTTGAATATTCTGGTCCTTTTCTATATTCGTACTGATAATACTTCTTACACATTCCACATCGTCTTGTGTGCCTTCAATTCCCATTTTGTTCGCAAGATCATCGCGCATTCTAATGCCAAATAACGCTTCAGTTGCAGTCTTTTTAGTGGTTATATTAATTGTGTTATTAACACCCCACTGAATTTTACCCAGTTGCTTGTCCCAGTCACGTTCATTACCGTTAAAATTTTGAGCAGCTAAAGAATTGAGTATAACTTGATTATATCTCTCAGCTTGACCATTGGCTCTGGGACAAGCAACCGCGTTCAATATGTGCTTAATGCCATGTTCATCGCAAAAAGCTTTAAAAGCTGACGATGTAAAAGAAGTGCCACGATCTGACACAATTCTTGCTGGCAACCCAAAATCAAAAAATATACTTTGAAGAACCTTAATTGTAGTCTTTGTTTTCGTATTTTTGACTGCCCGCACGAATACGTATTTTGTGAAACCATCTACAATTGTTAGAATGTGGGTGTTACCATTCTTGCTCCTAACGAAAGGCCCCAAGTGATCGATGTGTATAGTATGAAACGGTATACATATCTTTTCTATAGGGAACAAATAACCGCTTTTCTGCCGAGATGCGCTGTCTTTGTTGTATGCACAGTCAATGCAAGCACCCACATATTTCTTCACAAAGCGCCTAAGCTTGGGGAACCAGTACTGACTTTGAACTTTTTCTAAAGTCTTAGTATAGCCAAGATGACCGATGTCATCATGGCTAGCTTTACATATTTGCCATCTAGCATTCCGTGGAATAACCAAACGTATTCCGCCATCAAGTTTCCTATACACGGTACCGTTTTTCACTTCATAATTATTCCTTATGTCTTTACATTCTTTGTCTTCCTCGGGTTTTAGAATTTTAAAAATTCGAACAATATCAGGATCTGCTAATTGTAGAGTAAGAAGCCAGTTTTCCTGTTCAATTTTATAAATATTGACACATGGATTATCATCAACTGTAACGGATAGTGTGGTGTTTCTACTGAGAGCGTCGACATGCGACATTTGGACGCCAGGACGATATTCTATGTCGAAAGTAAATTCAGAGATTTGTAGCCACCACCTTGCTATCCGCGGCAGCAAATCTCTTTTTGTCAAGGTGGTTCTAAGAGCCGCGCAATCTGTACAAATTTTAAAGTGCATACCCATCAAGTATACTCTAAATTTCTTCAAGGAGCACACGACAGCCAGCGTTTCGAGCTCATAGGAATGAAGATGCTTTTCTTCAGGTGTGGTCTGCCTGCTAAAATAGGCAACTGGTTTTAATACTCGCGTTTCTTTTTGCCACTGCATTAAGATCCCTCCTATTCCAAGAGCACTGGCGTCAGTGTGCAATTCGGTCTCCAATTTAGGATCATAAAGAGCTAAGACAGGCCTGTCTACAAGTTTTTCTTTGAGCAGCGAAAACGCATTTTCTTGTTCCTTGGACCACAACCAGACAGAATCTTTTTTTAGCAGACAAGTTAATGGTCGGGCAATCAATCCATAGTCTTGGATGAACTTGCGATAATATCCCGTCAGGCCAAGAAACTGGCGAACTTCGTGAACATTACGAGGTGTTGGAAATGCTTTGACAGCTTGAGTTTTTGCACTGCCAGGCTGTATACCTTCTGCAGATACCTCATATCCCAGATAGTCGACTTTAATATCGAAGAAACGGCATTTTGACAATTTCAAAGTTAAGCCAAATTCTCTCAACAATTTCAAAATTTCCATAAGTCGTTCAAACATCTCATTCGTATTCTTGGCAGGTATCAACACATCGTCTAGATATGCTAAAGCATATTCGTATCTTTTACTTCCAAGGATCTTATTTATCATCCGCTGAAAGACAGCTGGAGCATTTGCCAGCCCAAAGGGCATCCGTTTAAATTCGTAATGCCCATCGGGCGTGACGAAACCCGTAAGATGTTGGCTGTCCTTAGCCATAGGCACTTGATAATAACCGGAAGCAAGGTCAAGAGTTGTGAAATAAGCGTTTCCGCTGAGATTCGAGATCTGATCTTCTATCAAAGGGAGAGGGAAACGATCTTTTACTGTTTTAT
Source organism: Phragmatobia fuliginosa (assembly GCA_932526445.1). Lineage (NCBI taxonomy): Eukaryota > Metazoa > Arthropoda > Insecta > Lepidoptera > Erebidae > Phragmatobia > Phragmatobia fuliginosa. The sequence continues at coordinate 101,610 of OW052083.1, read as the reverse complement.
TGTTAAGAGCTCTAAAGTCTACGCAAAGTCTTTGTTCACCAGTTTTCTTCCTCACCATAATGATTGGACTTGAATAACTGGAATTTGACTCTTGGATTATATCGTTTTGCAGTAAGTCATCAATGGTCTCCCTAACTTGCTCTCTCTCTGAGTGTGACAAACGGTAAGGGCGATATACGATTGGTCTATTATCTGAAAGTTCAATGTGCATCTCCATGTCCTTTACACAACCTATTTCTTTTAAATTCATTGCGAAGCAATCTCTATATTCTTGTAATAAAGTGTGTAACTTTTCTACGACGTCTTCACTTAGATTTTTCCCGACTTTAATGTCTTCTTTTTGAAGGGGCTCAAAATCTTTGATTTCAGCAGTGATCTTATTGACCTGATAAGAGTTTGATTCTACTAAAGGAACTGCCCGGGCTATCAAAGTATCCGCTTCAAAGGTTATGCTACGAGTTGTCAGGTTACTAATAACCAAATCTCCTTTTCCGTCTTTTAAATTGTAAGCACCTTGAAACAAACTAAACTCTCGACCAGGTTCTGCAGTACAATATCCATCAATAAAAACATCTCCACTAAAGTTGGTGTCTTTGGTATAAACAGGGAGAGTGTTTGTATGTAGAATTTGGGTTGTGTTTGTAACGAAAAGTTTAATCGGATTGTCATTATTTTCAATATTGAATGGATTGCAGTTCGGACTTCTATAAAAAGTTAAATGAGTACTATCCTTTAATACGGTTATAAACGATAGCTCGGTAAAGTTCTGTCCTATGATCAAAGATGTTGGCATAAATTCATCATCCACTACAAGCACAGTGATCGATGTCTCAACCTCATCAATCCTGACGGTGATATGAGACTTGTATAATGGATGAATTGCCGATTTCCCAAAACCTCTCACTAAAGGCAATTCATCAAAGATCTTAGACAATTTTAAGGAAGCCGCGTCGCTTTGTTTGATAAGGCTGCATTCACTCCCGAAGTCTATGTATGCGTTTAACCGACTGTCATTAACAAGGATATTCTTGTAAAATTTTTCATTAGTTTTATTCGATACGTCAATTTTTAGAGTTTTCTTTTCTGCGAGTTCAGCGCGTGTCGATACAGAGGTTGTTGCCACCGCTGATCGTGGTACATAAGGGCGTAACTTACAGTCGTCATTATCATGTCCAATCCTATGACAACATTTGCATTTTACGATCGGATTAGGGCATTTATAAAATGGATGCCCTTTTTGGTTGCAGTTAAAACACGTAATCGCGGAACTATCGTTTGGAACTGTATTAAGATGATTGCGACTAACAAATCTTTTGTTATTGCGTTCTCGGTTACTATTTTGATTAGATGGAGGTAGCTGTACGCGTTGAGTACTTAAAAAGCTCAATAACCCCTCAGGTTCTGTACATTGAAAGGTCTGTGCACCATTTTTGATAGACACGTCACTAATACCATGAATTATGCAATCAACAGCTTTTTTGCCAGTTATTTCGCATCTACTTAATAAACATAGCTTATCATAGAAATATTCACGGAGGCTTTCGTCACTTCGTGAAGTCCTGTTTAACATTTCTTCCAGAAGGCGTCCGTAATTTTCCTGACTCGGAAAAGCCTTTAAGAGTTTTTCCTGCCATTCACTCCATGAGAAAACTACTGTAGGTAGAGCCTCAAACCATTTCTTGGCCAAACCAGTGAGCTTTTGCAAAGAAAAATGGACAATTTGTTTTTCGTCCCACCCATAAATGGCGGCACATTCGTTGACTTTTTTTTAGCCAAGATTCAATGGTTTGAGACCTGTTTGCAGGGTCAAATTCTGGCACAACATTATTTATGTTATTGTTATTAAATGAATTCTTACTTGTCTCTCCTTTGAAGTTAGCTAGCAGTTTCAAAACGTCATCTGTAGTCAATCGTTTCGATGTTTTACGCATCCTCCGTGGCGGAGGAGTGTCCTCACTTGACGACGTTGAAGTAGATGACGTCGAAGGAGCTCTTTTCCTCTTTACTTTCCTCCGTTTCGCGTGCCTACGCTTCCTTGGTGGAGTCGTAGATGGCGTACCTCCAACTTGGTCATCGTCTGACGTCATATCTAAATGTATTAAATCCCTAAATAACAAAATCAAATTAATTAAAGTTCACTCATTTCTTACAGTCCAGCGAGCATCATTGCTCACTCAATCATCAATCATTATCCAGCGTACATTATTGTTCGCTCAATCATTATCCAGCGAGAATCCATTGTTCGCTCAATCATTATCCAGCGAAAATTCATTGTTCGCTCTATCATTGTCCAGCAAGCATGTTAGTTCTCCACTGTTTGATCGTTGAAAGCGAGTAATTTCAACTGTCATTAATACAAAAAAAATTAAAAAGTAAGTAAATGATTTGCACAAAAATTAATCCTCATAAATAATAAAATAGAAACCTCTATTATATATTTCTCTGTTGGGAGTTCTCGCTTGTATAACAATGAAATTATTACTCATATTCAATTTTCAAATATCACGTAAAACGTCCAAAATTCTAGAGAATTTAAAGTAGGTAGTTTAAATATACATAAAGTAAATTGAAAATACGAGTTAAAATCAGACCTAATACTTTATAAATAAATCAGCAAGTCAGTTAATAAATATTTTCAATAATGATGTAAACGATGATCTCAATAAAAAGTCATATGTATATATGCATGATTTGCATTTTTGAAGAATAGCCCCGATCAAATGCAATGTAAAAGTGTCATATTTGTGCTTTACCGGAGAGTAGCCCCGATCAAATTCATTGTAATATTGTCGTATTTGTGCAGTATCGAAATTAAATAAAAATACATTTTAACAAGCGTTATAGTTACTTCGTATTTTAATGTAATTTTAACTCGTGTTACCTCCCCTTTTTTTATATATTTAAAATTCTGAGGGCGTTTTATACCTGGATTTTTAGATCCCACTTCTGAATTATCAGAAAAACTCCAATTCTCAGAACAGTAAATACTTTTAATCCTCTTTAACATCGGCCAACTAGCACAGTTTCCAGTATACAATTTATCATCTCAAAGGATATCGAACCACTGACCGAGCTCCTGACTCAGTATTCCAAACGCTGTTCCAACCTCACCACTTTCAATCCTTCCACCGGAATTAATATTAAATAAAAAATAATAATCGATAATTTTTTTCAAGTTGACACAAAAGAGTGACGGGATCGAGAGTGTTGCCATTTTTTTGGAAATTGAAACTACCTTTTATAAAATTATTACATTAGCTTGTGTCCTTTCCCAAGGTTCCATCTATCTCTATACTAAAATCCTTTCAGCGGCTTAGACGTGAAAACGTAAGAGACAGACAGAGTTGTTTTCGCATTTATAATATTAGTAGGGATCATAAAAACTAGCTATTGACGAACTAACATACTGCATTGTTTGCATTGATTGCATTCGCAATGAATTTGGTGAAAACTACTTCTAATTCTATTCGTGCTTTCCATCAGGTAGAGGCACAGATCATAGAGGTACAGGGGTCACTTAGAAACTCTCGTTAAACTACACAAGTAAATAAAGTATCTGTTTGCAATTTGAAATGAACAATATTTTTACTAAATACATAATTGAAAGTATTTAACATCACAAAAGCAATGTTTTTTTTATGCTGTCTGTCTGTTTGTTTCGGCTAATATCTGGAAATGCTGGACCGATTTTGAAGGCCCTATAACTGGCAGATAGCTGATGAAAAATGGAGTAACTAGAACACTAGGACTAGTGCGGGAGCAGTTCTGTATGAGATATATGTTGCAGTGCGGAGCAAGCGGCCAAGGGGGCCCTGGAGGCGTACAAGGGCGGCGAGTCAGGGAGCGTGTGGGTGGTGAGGCCCGGCGCGGCTGTCTGCGACATCACCCCGCAGAGGAAACAGTGCCACGAGATCATGACCAAAGTGCTGGACTTGTGAACATTGCTCTTGTTGCATATTTAAGTAAAATAAATAAATACATAGGTAAAAAAATGTGAGCCGTCACGGGACGCCTGGCAGATGTGAAACATCGCCATTATTTTGTAAAAGTAATATGCAGAAAAGAACATATTGTAATAGGAACTAAATATGTCATAATGATAAAATAAAATATTACTAATTATTAAAAAAAATGTGAGCCGGCACGGGACGCCTGGCAGATGTGAAACATCGCCATTATTTTGTAAAAGTAATATGCAGAAAAGAACATTGTAATAGGAACTAAATATGTCATAATGATAAAATAAAATATTACTAATTATTAAAATAGTAGTCTATATGCAGTAGTGTGTACACCGTGCACACTACTGCATATAGACTGTATATATATACCATCGTATAGCGTGCCGTGGCGACGCGTCGCCAGGCCAGAAATCTGTTTTACGTGCGGCTATAGATGTTTCACATCAAAAACATAGTTTATTTAAACATAACTTCTTAGGGTTCCGAAGTTTATGACTATGCGCTTTAATTATATACATGTCACAATGATTTGTCCTATGACACAGGTGACAATGATTTTATCCTATCCCTAGATGATTATTGTTCGTTCATTCATTGGTTCGTTCCATTAAAATGAAACGTGGTCGTGAGGCGAGCATGATTATCGTCGCCGCCGTCTATACAGGCGCCTATACATATAGACACAGAAGGGGTTACGTGAGTGAGCTAGTTAATAAATAAAACAACATAACGCTTATGCACCTCTCAGATGACATTAAACTTTGAACACTTAACTAAGTTTGTTCGATAAGAATACCGCACGTGACGGTGGAGAAGCTGATCGGTTGGGGTTTATTATTAAACAAAGTACGCAGTCGTCTCATCAATCACACTCTAACTGTTTATTGTAAAACATAACAAATGTTTAGCTGTTGTCAATTAAATTAGGAACTCAAATTATATAATTATACATATATATGTAAGTGAAATTTAATCTTAATTCTAAAATATAATAATGCGAGTAGTATTTGAGCAACATCCGAGAGTTAGGTAGGTATAACTGATATTTAATTGAATCAGTATTATAAACAACTTGTCAGTGTTATAAATAATATTCGGCCATCTAACACACAACGCCATCTAGTCCCCAACTAAACAGAGCTAGTTGTGCATCTCCCTGTACCTTCTGTTTTAGATCAACTACTCCGCTGACTCAGCATTGCCAACGGATGTGTCTCTTAGAATAAGATAAAGATTCGCAGAGTTGTTTTGTCGAACGTCTAGACGTTCAACGATTGTAATTAGTTAAATTAAGAGTTCAGATATTACATTGCCAGCCTCCAAATCGGCAGCACATTAGTTAAGTTGTCTTTTATTTATTCTAAAAACCCTCTGTCCAAACCCGGAAGTTTAACTAGCTTGTATTAAAGGTACTAACAACTGATATAAATACATAAACATACAATTTTTTTTGTAAATACAATAAAAATGGAAACAATAAACATGTGCTGTTATCATATATCCTGTAATTTTGATTCGCTATCCACCCATAAGTTGGCCATAATTGTTTACCCCTACGACGGGACAAGCCTGGAGATATAAGTTCGCTATATTACAAAAAAGTACTATGGTACAAGCTCTGCTTAGTTTGGGACTAGATGGCGTTGTGTGTAAGATGTCCAAAATAAAAAAAACTTCTATTCGGCTAAGAACCCGAAAGACAGCAAGATGCTGTCATCATCACATTTCGTTCCAGTACCAAATATACCCATCGTGTGTACCAACCAACCCAACTATTCTATTTGTTCTATCTGATGGTAGACGAGAGTGTCATCTAATTTAACTGGACCCAGTCAGCTGGTGTGCGAGGAGCACGAAGAGTCTGTAGATGAAGATGGCCAGACACAGCAGGACCACGCAGTGAATGGAGCGCAGCCTGCGGACAACGAGAAGGTCAGAGAAGGTGTGGCGAAGCTACATTCCAGGAACGGTCTGGGTGTACCTGTTCATGTGTTCCTGGGCGCTGGGCAAGTCCTGCTCCTTCTGTTGCAAGAGATACTTCCTCGCGCCGCGCTGGAAGTTCAGTATGTGCTCCTGCCAACTGACATTCTAAATATATTAGTACACAAAAGTGTAGGACTGTCATCTCTACAATTTGTAAAGCAGGACAAAAAGTGCGATTTCTACGGATGGAGTTCAAAACCCGCATATGCCAACAGTCTTTCAGGGTTCCGTAGTTTATGACTCGGAACCCTTATAGTTTCGTCAGGTCCGTCCGTCCTCGATTTACCGTCCGAATGGTTAGTGCTAGAGAGATGAAACTTTGCATGGATCTGTGTTTTTATCACGTTAACAAAGTGCTGGAATAAAATCAGTCTGAGCAACCTCTCAACGTTTTTGAAAGACTTAACTCACGATACACGGTGAGGTAGACGCGAGATAAAAGTGCGAGTCGGACTCGCCCATAAAGGGTTCCATATCAGCAAGGAACATCATATAAAAGTTCTTGTAGTTCGTTGTAACTTTGATCGATGTTTTTATACTACTGTATTGATTGAATTAAAGGTAAATTGCGTTTTACGATTTATGACGTATTAAAAAAAACTACTAACTAGATCTTGTTCAAACCAATTTTCGTTGGAAGTTTGCATGGTAATGTACAACATATATATTTTTTAGTTTTATCACTCTCTTATTTTAGAAGTTACACTTTGGAAGTGTATCTCGCGCAAACTATTCAGTTTAGAATAAAATGATTTTAGAAACCTCAACATAATTTTTGAAGACCTATCCATAGATATACGTATAGGTTTGATGAAAAAAAATTTTTTCGAGTTTCAGTTCCAAGTATGGGGACCCCCAAAATGTATTGTTTTGTTTCTATTTTTATGTAAAAACCTTAATGCGGTTTACAGAATACATCGACTGACCAAATTTCAACAGTATAGCTCTTTTAGTTTCGGAAAAAATTGGCTGTGACATACGGACGGACAGACAGACAGACAGACAGACATGACGAATCTATAAGGGTTCAGTTTTTTGCCATTTGGCTACGGAACCCTAAAAATTATCCCCGTATTACGTGTAGGAGAGGTACCTCAAATAAAAAAAAACTATGTTGACGTGATAGAAACACATATCCATGCAAAGTTTCATCTTTCTAACACTAACCGTTTGGACGGTAAGTCGAGGACGGACGAACAGACGGACATGACGAATCTATAAGGGTTCTGAGTCATAAACAACGGAACCCTAAAGAAGACATGACGAATAAAGGTAGAAGAAGCATTGACTCACTCCACGGCCCTCACGTCCAGGTGGAACAGGTGGGCGTCGCTGGCGAGGAGCCTGTCTCTGAGCCGGCGCATGTTGTCGTGGCTGAAGGTAATGTCGAGGCACGAGAAGTCGCTGAGCACGTCTGACATCGCGCTCAGACGCTTCGCTACTGTCGTGAAGCTGGTTCTGGAAACATAATCTACAAGTTAAGTCCCGCGGTGTGACCTGCTGTTAATGTTTTCAATCGCGAGGAATACCGCGGAGTGAAACTAATATAAGGAAATGGCCTTAGTTACTCTTTATGTCATTTAGCTATCTGTCAGTAAGTTCCGTCAAAATTGGTCTAGCCGTTCCTGAGATTACTCGTAACAAAGAGCAAACAGACAGTAATTTAAAATTTTCAAAATATTACACTACGGGCTACAGAAACGCGTGGGTCATATAGCTTTAATATGTACACATAGAGGACGTCGGAAGTAACGGTAAGCAAACAAGGCCGATGACGGTTATAACTTTGAGATATAATGGTTCTACGAATATGTCGACGATGTTATCCAGTGTTTAACCATCGCCAGTTAAACTTGCAACAGCGCCATCTATGGAAGATACACCGAACTACGCAGTAACTAAACACATGAAGTAACTTTTAATCCTGCACCGCGATATAGCAGTTCTCGCGCCGATTATCATTTATACAACAACTGTACTGACCGTTGTTTTCTGCCACACACCCTGCTGAGGAGCTGCGCAACGTACAGGGGTGCTGTTTGCAACAGAACCTGGAGTATCTTGAACACGTATCTGAAACCAACTTGCAACTTGTTCAAATCAAAAGTTTCTGGCACTTAATGTGCAACAGAGATAACAAGTAAACCTCTCACAGATGATCAAAAACAAATGACAGCATTTCGTGTTGTCTTGTTTCATTGGTGAGAGACAGACAGGAGGCTCAATGATGCAGAATTCATAGTGCGGTAGTGCCTCTCAAGAGAGGGTTAAGACCATATGTCCTCACGCTTGTCGAGTGCGGGTTGGTGACTGGCAAGACAACGTTGTGGCCACGTAATCTTGTCGTTGGATGTTTTTAAGCTTGTATTCCATTGTTACCTGTTATGCGTTTCGATGAGGAAGGGGTAGTAGAGCACGTGGTCGACGGGGTGCGACACGCTGTCACGCAGCACCTCGGCATGGAACTGCTTCCACCGCACCGGATTCTCCTGCGAGCCGCAGTAGTACACGCGCGCCTCCTTAGCGCTGCACATATTACCGAAAGGTTAATGTTAAACATAGTGACCGGTTTAAATAAAGACCACACAGCATTTTTATTGCTGTGAACGCTGTGTCTTTGTGAGGTTAAATTGGACCAAATTATGTCGACCCCATTCTAAGACTTTTTCGAGGGAAGTCTCAATTTCAGACACAAGTCTGTTTCGGCTCTCACTGACTTTCCTGTCTGCTAGAAAACTGGCGACCCATTTGCATAAAGTCCCTGGAAGCGCATAACTGGGTAACTTTGAAAGAAGTGCTTTGTGCCCGATCCGATCGAAGGCTTTCGCTATGTAAAAACTAACTGCTAACGCCTCTCCCTTGCTCTCGATTGCCTGTGCCCAACGATGAGTCAGGTAAACCAGAAGATCACCAGACGAGCGGCCCTTACGGAAACCGTACTGTTGGTTCTAGCTAGCTAGAACCAACAGTACGGTAGCTAGGGTACGGCTAGCTAGGGCTCCTCAAGGTACCGAAGGAGCTGGTAGTTGATAATGGATTCCATTAACTTCGAGAACAAGGGGGTTATGGCTATAGGAATATAGTTGGACGGATTTGAGCGGTCACCTTTTTTAGTGTTCGGGTGCACCTAAGCTGTCTTCTAAGACAACGCTAGAAGAGTAAGAGAGCCGAAAAAGACACATTAAGACCGGTTGCAACTCAGAAGCACACCTCCTCAACACGATAGGAGGAATTCCATCTGGCCCACTCGACTTACATATTTGTATAGACTGAAAAAGTGCTTTACGCACTGAGCTTTGATGGAACCGCATATCCGGCATACAGCTCTCGCACCGCGATATGGCGTCACGTTTCCCCAATCATCCAACGTTGAGTTGAACGCAAAGAGTTTACCCGGAAGATCGGCTTTCTCTTATTTGTATAAATTCACTCACTTGTCAGTGGCGGTCTCCCAGGCCACCGCCAGCATGTTGTCGATTGCCACGTCCACCGGCACCATATCAGCTCTGCAACGACCCTTGTACTGCAGAACTCGCAGGAGACCCTGACCCGTGGAGACGAGGACTCCAGTGGCGCCCGACAGACCCTCGATCCACCCGGGGAAGGGAGCTCGGTGGGATGATATCACTGGGGATGTCATCATCATTATATCATTTATCGGTTTGATGACTGAATTATGCTGATGTTAGTTAAAAAAGTGAACATGCTCATGTTGTTTTTTAGTGACATTTATTGACTGGTTTGCAGATTATATCGTGATCGAGGCACAATCGCTACAGGTTTAAGAAATGCTGCAGAACCTAAATGAAGTCTGCAACGAATTGGTCTCTGGAAGGATATGAATAAGACGAAAGTTATGTACAATGATCTCGTCGCTCCGGGGCTTTTTCTTCCTAGCCTAAATTCCCAACATTATTTGGGGTCGACCACTAGTTCAACCATGTTAAGTTACACGGAGGGACTGGCATCGGACTTCTGCAACTCTGAGGGAGACCTGAAATTCGAAAGTTGAACTAGTTGTCAGTAAACTTGAGGGCACTGACTTCCTAATGAAGATTGCCATAGATATTTATTTTAACCAGGACCGCCGGCTTAATGTTCTCTTCGAATCACGGGTGTAAATCATCACCAAACTTCCATACTCCGGGCTGTTATTAATAATTTCCTGTAAGATAATAACCTAACAACACTTTTGACCCGACCCAGGAATTGAACCCGAGACCTCTTGATCAGCAGTCGCATACGCTAACCACTAGATTCGTAGGTTGGGGACAAGTAATCATTCATGGCTCGCCTCTTGAAGTTATCAAGGAAAAAATTACTGGGACTTAAAAAAAATACTTAAAGGGACTGGGGACCGTTTAGAAAATTGAACTACATTTTTCGGATATACCACAGAGCTTGAGGATTAAGGTCTTCAATCAGTGCGTCCTCATTGTAATGACGTATGTCTAGAGTTTGTGTGTCCTGGAGTGGAGTCCGCGTCTTGTCAAACGTAGTGTGGAACGTGCTCTGGCCAGATGGCAAGATTGAAAAGACGACTGGCAGCCACTGAATTCAAACACTAGCAGAATAAGCTTTGTGCTATTCATGCTATTCATGCATTCTATATAATGATGATTGATTGAAATGAGCCAGCAGTACATAAAGGTTCTCACCGATAGAGGGTCTAAAGATGGCCACAGGATAGTGGCGGTGCCTCCTCTCGGCGACCACCTCCTCCGCCACCGCCTTCGAGAAGACGTACGTGTTGACCTTGGGGTGGATCAGCCTTCACATACGAACATAAATATCACTTCAAATAATAACAGCATTCTTGCTGACATACTTCGTTGGTGAGTGTAAGACTGGAGGCCCAATCATTCTGCAGATGATAGGTAGATAGATAGAATAATGCAGAAACATCTAACTAGGCCCCAAGGGTATGGGTCACCATGCTGCATTGCCTACTCATAAATAAAAAGTCGTGTGGCACTCGGGGACTGCCGCGGATAAGCTATTGCATAGCATTTTATATCAATTCATGCAATTATAATTTTATGCAATATTCTTTCTCTTTGATATTAATTCAAGTTTACAAAACATTATACACTGTCTTTTTACCAACATACATTCTAACAATATTATTGCCAAACAATATAATCGACAATAACAAAAACAATATTAACCGAAGGACAATGACAACTAAACAGAGAACATAATAGTAATATGCTCAATATCTATTTAATAAAATAATTAAATAAAAAAAAAGAATCTAGAATTACTGTGTTGTCAAGGCAACGAAAAACGGCCGGTGGCGGCAGCACGCATGCGCTAATCTGCCTATAGAGCACGGAGCCACCACATGCTTGTCGCACTGCAGTTACAATCATATCTCTATCCTTATTTATGATGTTAGGTTTTTTCGTTACGGAATTTCTCGATTCGGTCGCCGCGATCAATTAAGTATACGTACTTGGATATCCAGCGTTGCCCCGCGTCTTCGGAGATGGTGTCCAGGAGAGCGAGAAGATCCGGCAGTTTCACTCCCATCTGGTAGACGCGCTCCTCTACTTGAGGCAGTTCTGCGTTTGTGTAGGCGGTGGACACGTGCACCAGCGCCTGCACACATGGACTATTGAGAGGAGTTCATAGCCAAGTCGCGAGGGTAAACAACAATAGCACGGTCGGTACCTGGACGGGTGACCGTTAGAAGCATGATACCATGAGCACCTCTGTGATTCGTAGGTCACGTTAAGCACTCGGTACCGGCTGTTATCATAGGATGGCAGTCGTGAAGCTTAGTTGGAGGCCTACGGGCTTAAAAACTTCCAACGGCAAGATTACGTAGCCACCACGTTGTCTTGCCAGTCCCCTACCCACACTCGGCAAGCGTGGGAACGTATAGCCCTATTCCTCTCCTGAGAGGATACTCAAGCCCAGCACTGGGACGTTATGGGTTGTTGATGATGATTGAGATATCCCGTAGGTAGTGGATCTCCACTACCTACAAATATGTCAAGATAACTGACTGACACAAAAATAACGTTCCTAACACATGCGTATAAAAATGCTATAAATACATCTGCTCATAATACCAATAGTTAATACAGTAAGCGAGCCTTAGGCCTTAGACAATATTAGAGGATTTGCTGCTAAAGGGAAGATTAGACGATCGCCAGCCCGTTGGACACGACCCAATCAAAACTCTGGCAATGACATCTAATAGACCACATACTCGTATTATTATATATCAATTGCCTCTTTGATATAGCTTGTGCAGACGCAGGTTTTTCGGGTTTTGTCCATGGTCTGAAGCATTCCTCTCTTCTTCCCATTAATTTCTTATAAGGAATTGATTGCTGGGCAAGAAAACCACAGATGCTAGATGCTTTATCAGCAACATAGTGCCCCACTGCTCCGCTCATGTCTCCTCTCAGGAGAGGGTTAAATCCACACGTCCCCACGCTGGCCGAGTGCGGGTTGAGGACTGTCTAGGTAGTTAGCCCCACTACCCACCAGTTCCCGGACAGTAGTCTCAGTTAGTCGCTATAGCCGTGAAGCTATATAATAGGAATACAAAAGCAGGCTCACTTGAAGCGCAGGCAGCTTATCGCACAGGTCCATCACATGTACCGCTGACAGCACGTTCTGGGAGACGGCGTCGTGCAGCGCCACCCACAGCTTGACCGTGGCTGCGATGTGGAACACCACCGACACCTGCAACAGACGCACACAGTTGTGTCAGCTCAGTAAAGCTGTTCAGCAATATCTTGATACATTTTATACAATGCCTATTAAGCGGGGCGTGAACGGCTGGTCCACAAAATTCAAAGTCGCGCAGCGTGCAGCGGCGTTTGTCTAAGGGATCCTATTAGAAACGAGGTAATCCGCCAGAGGACCAAAGTTATCGACATAGCCCACAGGATTAGCAAGCTGAAGTAGCGTGAAGTGGCAAACGTCTGGCAGGAACTGTATGCGAGTAGTCGAGGATCGAACTAAGTGACGTGCAATTGGAGAGGCCTATGTCCAGCAGTGGACTGCAACTGACGATGATGATGTGAAAATATATCTCACTAGGCCGCCACATTGTGTATCATCATGCTGCAGAGAGTGCTGTGAACCCCAGTTTTGAATTCTACTCGCACTTTCCATCAGGCAGAGGAGAGTCACTTTGCAGCAGGCCGGCCCATATAAAAAGCAGGAACATGGGAACACCTAACTACAAATGTAGAAAATACGTCACAGCGTGTAGTGTGCTGATCTAGGCACTACGTGTATGTGTGTGTGGAAAAGCACCTGTTTAAGTTCCTCTATAGCATGTTGGTCAAGTCCGAGTAGCGGCTGAGTGACGTCACCGACCACCGCCACCAGCTTGTCTAGTTGACGAGGGCTGCGAGCGCGGATGTTGTCGAACACCTGCACAATTGGAAATAGACATTAACTAAGAAATTAATAAGAGACAACAATTTAAATCTCTCAGTCTTAAATACCTTGTAACAGAAACTAGAGATCGCATGAGCAATTGATTATACAATTTAACAATAAAACTCAGTCAACTGGAAAATAATTACAAACAATTTTTTTATTGATACTATTCAAGGTTATTGATTATAGTTGGAGGCCTTCGGACGGCTTAAAAACATTCAATCCCAAGGTTACGTAGCCACAACGTGCCTTGGCAGTCCCCAACCCGACCTCGGCCAGCGTGGAGACGTATGGCCTAAACCCTTTCCTGAGATCAGAGTCCAAGTCCAGCAGTTCAAGTTCAAGTTTCAGATTCAATCTTGACCAGGAACCAAACGAAACGTTAACGAGAGGGCGATTTCTACGAAACTGAAGAAAGAACAACCAACAAAAGTTGAGCACTTGTGATTGCAGGTAGGGCAGTTAGGGCGTCTGTATACAGGGATGTGGGATGTCTCATCACAATATGTTACAACATTTTAAGTGACATAAAATGTTCCGAGTTTGTGGTTTCATGTTTGTTTTTGTTGTTGTTAACGAAACTTAATTAATTAAAAAATTACAATACTTCAGCTTGTGATATCCATAGACAAGAGAGTGCGCATAGACACAAAAACTCTATAAATGACTCCTTATGTCATCAGTCACCAATAAAAGTTTCGTTCAAATCGGTCCAGCCCTCCCAGAGATAAGCCAGGACAAACAAACAGGCAGACAAAACAGACAAAAACGTTGATGAAAAATGACAGCATTCGTGTTGTCGTATTACGTAGGTGGAGACGAGACCGGAGAGTCACAATGAGGACGGTGACTCCTACTCTTGGATACTGCTCATGCTATCCACCAGGAGAGTCAGTTTGGTAGGCTTTAGGATACAGTTGAGTACTACCCGTACCTGTGAGGTCTTGAGCCGTGCGAGTCTCTCGTCCGGCGCGTGGCCCTTCTTGGGTCTCATCAGCAGGTGCAGCTTCCGCGCGCCGGGACACGTCCCCAGCAGCCGCTCCACCAGCACCTGCACACCGCCAGGACGTCAGAACACCCACACCCATATTTGGTTAGGAGCCATTCAGTTATTACGTAAGACAATTTCACTACATTTGACCCCCCACACTTGTAAATAAGAAAAAATAAGAATAGGTCGACCCCTCCCTCCCTGACTAGTATTTATTACGTTAAAATGTAAAAGTGCGTGCTAAGGGACTTCACACACTGGCAGATCACGCGCGCGGCGACGGTGGAGCAGATCTGCCCGTTCGAGCAGATTTAACCGCGCCTACGCGCCTGTCGGCTTTGTACGCGGCCCGCGCCGAACTAATGGTTACTCTCCATTTGGTCGTGGTCGTCTGTATTCTTTGCATTTCATATCCCAAATTGCTAGGCATTGTTCAATTTCGTATATAAATGTGTTTACTGCTGCGCCTAAGCGCGCGGGGACAGAATCTGCTAGCGGCACGCGCCCACGCGCCCCCGCGCGTGGGCGCGTGGCCAGTGTGTGAAGTCCCTTAGTCGCCTTTTACGACACCCGCGGGATGAATAGGAGTGGTGACACTCTGTATTGTTAATCCGCCACCACACGGACATATATATGTTATAAATACATAACATATTGTTTTTTTTTGTAAATACATAGAAAACACCCAGACTCCGAATCAAATATTTGTGGATCACACAAATATTTGGTCCGACCTGGTAATGGAACCCGAGACTTCTTGATCAGCAGCCGCATACGCTAACCACTAGACTAACAAGGCAGGCAGATAATTGTTATGTTTACTTAATATGTCTTTATTTTTGTACGAAGTTTTCCAAGTGAGTGCATTTTACAAGTGAGGCCCCTATAACTCCTCAAATAAAACTGTTATCGAAACCGCTATAGTTTTCCTTTGAAAGTTGAATACATGTACTACTATCATGAATTTTTCAGATTTTTAAAGCTACTCTTATATAAATATCTTGATTTTATTCTAGAGCTCTATCAACGTGATAAAAAACACATATCCATGCATCATCTTTCTAGCACTAACCGTTTGTAAGTCGAGGACGGACGGACGGGCGGACATTCCGAGGCATGAACTGCAAAACCCTACAAACTGGTCCGAAGAGTTGGTAGCTCGGCAATGGACGCTGGTTTTGCGGTAGGGGAGTCGCAACACTAGCATAATACTTCAATACTGACACTACACTGATGAGGTGCAGGTCTCACCTTCCCCATGAAGCCGGTGGCGCCCGTGATGAGCAGCTCCCTGCCGGCGTAGAAGCGCGGCAGCTGCGGCGTCGGCTCTGCAGGATACTCCGCCATGCTGCTGCGCTGCGGACAACATCAAACTTATTTACTTAGCTTTAAGATCTCAACCTTCGACTGATGATGCCTCGACTGCCTCTACTGCCTCGGTGGCGCAGCGAGAGCGTATGCGACTGCCGTGCTTGAGGTCAATCCCTTGAAAAGTAGAATAACTCGCAAATGGATCCCGAAATCAAAAAAGGTCTTAGCAGCGCCTTAATGTTTTTAAAAGACCTATCTAATGATACCCTACAAGATGGGGTACACGCGAGAAAAAAGCCACACCATTTTACAAGTAGGGGAGGTACGCCAAATAAAATATGTTTCGTAATTTTATTGTATCACTTTGTCGACATGATCACAACCCATATTCATGCAAAGTTTCATCCTTCTATCACCAACCTTTTGGGTGTTCAGTCGAGGACGGACGGACGAACGAATCTATAATGGTGCCGAGTTTTTTACGGAACCCTAAAAAGGAGCTTCAGTTACTCCTTATGTCATTAGCTATTTACCAGTGAAAGTTGTGTCAAAATTTTTAGAATCGTTAAAGAGATTAGCCGAACAAACTAACAGGTTTAAAAAGTACTGTAAATATGTTATTGGATGAAATATCGCGTTTAATGAAAAACTGATAATTTAAAATGATAAACAGACAGTTTACTTTTATTTATTTTATTACTTTTTGTATATTGAAGCCTACCAAAGTGACTCTACTCTGCCTGATGGAAAGCATGAGTCGAGTCCAGGAGTAGGTAGGTACCATTGTCATTGTGAGGGTAGGCAATGGCACCATCTGGACCCCTCTCAGGGTCTGCCTGCACTGACGCGGACACCATCTCAGCTAAAACTCTCTATTTAGGCGACGTAGGGCTCATGCGGCGCGGCTCCTCGCGACTGACCAATGAGGCAGATAGAGGGGAAGCCCGTCCCGTCCATGTGTGGGCACCGGTGTGGGCGGTCAGAGCCTCCGCCCACACCGGCACACCGTACAATGCAATAGACCGGACAACCCCCATGAACAGCTGTCTTGTCGCGACTGTCTCCACCCAAATTGGACAAAAGTCACCCAAGGGCAGAGGCAGTGTTAACCAGCTTTGGGAAATATACTGACAACTTTTTGTAATGTATGGAAATCCCCTCGGACCTTCACCTCGCCGGGGTTCTCTATGCGACGGGGCGGTGTGTCGGACTCGAACCGACTAAAACCATATGGTGCGCCCTCTTTGCTCTATTTTAGGAGGAGTCCAGGGTGATATCTCCTTCTGGACCCCTCCCAGCGCCTGAACTAGTTCAACCTTCTAAATAATTTCACCCTCAGGGTAGCCGAAATCCGATGCCAGACGCTCCGTGGAAAAGTTGTTAATCAGGTAAGACCGGTTATACTAGTAGTCAACCCCCAATATCTTGGGAATAATGAAGGCTATAAAGATGATATTCAGTGTATATAGTTTCTAAATTACACCTCGTTATACCTAACGATATCCGCGTACTGTTCATAGTGGGATATTAACATCTCACCGGTCGTCCCAGTGAGAACCCATGAGAATTTACGAACGAAAAATAACTTGCAGTTAATTAAATTCTCAGGAGCAGAAGTTTGTTTCAAAAGAAAATTTCACGAATTCCATTTACGCCATATTTAATATTATAAACACATACCTTTTATCTAAACTTCCAGAGTCGTCAAAATAACTCTGAAAATGCGCGGAGATGATTGAGAGTTGATCACTTTACGAAAACGTATGTATACAATTGTATTTATTAAAACTTTTTAATAGATTCGGTAGGACGTTCGAACGGCCTCGTGTATATTTCATGAGCTGGAATATTTTTTGTGCGTATGACGATAGCTCGTCCCTTCCTTGGATATACTGCTGAGGAGCACAGAGCAAGCGCCGTTTATATTTAACATGTTATTCACTTTTAGTGTCTAACGCTAATTATATTGTCTAGATGTGTCTAGGTATCATTTCTCAATGTTAATTAACATTACAAACAAGATACCTAACTATCATTAGCTATTTTTGTAATATTTGCCCAGTGCTCATGGCCAAGTTACCCTACGTGATCAGAAGCAATCACTGATTCAGTACCGATATTGGTGACCGTTTTTGGCATGATAACATGAGCATTCCCATAATTCTAAGGCCACGTTAAGCAGTCGGTCTCGGTTGTTATCATAAGATAGCAGTCGTGAAGCTTACTTGGAGGGCTTCGGACTGCTTAAAAACATTCAACGGTAAGAGAGTGCAAACGAGGCACTCTCTTCCCGTTGAAGTGTTAGAGGTTAGAGGTTAGCGTATGCGGCTACCGGCTACCGACATACACTGCCTTATTGGTCTAGTGGTTAGCGTATGCGGCTGCTTATCAACAGGTCGCGGGTACGATTACCATGTCGGACCAAATGTTTGTGTGTTGTCCGCAAATATTGGTTTCGAAGTTTGGGTGTTTTCTATATATAATAATAATATGTATGTTTTACAAAAGAAAGTATGTTTATGTATTTATATCAGTTGCCTAGTACCCCTTATATAAGCTCTGCTTAGTTTGGGACTAGATGATGTTGTGTGTAAGATGTCCAAAATATTTATTATTATTTATTTTATTGGTTCTGCTCTCTCCCACACTTACATAAGTTGTGTTTGTGATGTGTGTGTGTGTGTGTTATGGACGTAGATGGTAGTGTACTGCAGGTGTTACAAATTAAAATTTAATGAGAAATAAAGATAATATCCACATAATTATTGAATTAAGGATCAGATCGGGACGATTTTCTAATCTATAAACAATAATAAATCGTGTTCACAATATATTTAAAGTCTATAATACCTTGACGCGCACTGCATATACTGTAACTTGCCTGTGTGGATTTCCGTACGAACACATGCTGCGACAGGCGGTAAGCTATAATAGGCACACTTTATGGTGCTGCAGGCATACTTTGTTACCTACGAGCAAAGTAATATCTACCAAAACTACGTTTGTAACCGCATCATCATCATCATCAGCCCATCGCAATCCACTGCTGGACATAGGCCTCTCCAGTTGCACGCCACTTAGTTCGACCCTCGGCTACTCGCATCCAGCTCCTGCCTGTACGGTGCGGTGCTGGCGATACTCCACGCCTCTGGAGTTCTCCCTTCGAACGGGACAGCATTGAAAAGTTTTTGGAGCTCCCTCAGTACGGGCTTACCTCCAACTTTTAACGCCGTCCACTCCCGAAGCTTTTCCATTTTTCAGTTTTCCAAGAGCCATCTCGATGTGGTCAGTGCTGACTTCTGGTAGATCTTCGGTGTAGGGGCGTATTAATTTGTAAACCTTACTTTTCCTGGATGAAACTGTCACAAAACTTGGATAGCGCATCACTGTGTCACACATGTTAGTGTATAAGGCCGCCAAACATTTTGTATGACAGAACAAGACACGTATTGTTTTCTTCTTAAAAAGACAACTCCGGCATTAGAAAAATAGTCTTACGTCTGCTAAAACGGCGGATATTGAGGAAAAATGAAGGGAGCTTGTCGCTGAGCTCGACCTGGGTATATTTCTCAATGGGGTGATGAGAATCTGGTCGAGTTCAACGCCAAGAAAACACAGGCTCACTACAAAAAAATCTCCGTTCCTTCCCCTCCCCACCTTCCAGAACACTCAACTGGCAATGCAGGACAAGCTCGGTATCCTGGGTATGGATATTTGCCGGGATCTCAACCGACAGGAATACATAGAGAGCGTCACCAAGGCGGCCTCGCGAAAGCTCGGTGTGCTAAACAAGGTGAGACGGTTTTTCTCGCAGGGTTTTTTGTCTTCTCTACAAGACCCAGGTTCGTTCCTGCGTGGAGTACTGTTCTCACCTCTGCGATGGATCCGCGCAATATTTACTTGACGCTCTCGACCGGTTGCAGCGGCGAGCAATCCGCATTATTGACAGTCCCGAAACTACCGAGTTCCTGGAGCCTCTGCAGTTGCGGAGAGACATCGCTTCCATGGCGGTCCTCTATCGCAGAGCTCTTCCAACTGGTCCCTCCTTCTCCCTTCCTTTACAGGACAACGCGTGCTGGACTTGGAAGTCACCGCTTCAGGGTGGAGGAAATACGCACTAGAACGAAGCGGTTCGGCTCTTCCTTCGTATGCCGAGCAGTCAAAAGCTGGAACTCGCTACCAGCTCACGTGTTTCCTTCCCACTATGATCCCGGGTCCTTTAAGCGGGGCGTGAAAAAGCATATCACTAAGCCGCCATAGTGTGGGCCGCCATACTTTACTGTCTGCATTCGCAGCAATGATGTGTGGTTTCTCCCACTCTTGGACTCTGCTCATGCTTTGGTAGGCAATATATAAAAAAAAAAAAAAAAAAAAAAACGTCGCGGAGACCTTAGGAATATACAAGGAACGGATACTACTACTACTAAGATTAGGTACTTTTGTTATAAGCTAGCTTCAGCATTTATAGTTGTAAAGCTTCGAGAACAACCGCGGGTAACGCCGCGAGGCTCAGTTAGTGTGCCCAAAAGACGTCATTTCTCCAATACCTTTGATGAATTTAAAACAACAATACTAAAGAAAGTCTTAGAAGAATAAATAATGTGCAATGCAACATGATGTGCGTTTGAATGTTTTCAATGAAGCATTATATCAATAAGTGACGTTTGCAAATATTATCTAGGTAATTTATATTCAGATGCTAGATGCACATATTGTAATGTTGAGTGGCATGTGTCAACACATCCAGTGGCAGCGAATGACGCGACCGAACATATATAAGCAGCAGCAATCGTTGGCATCGGGCACTTTCTCGTCATTTGAACGTGTCACATCTCTCTACCTTACTTCAGATGCTAGATGCACATATTGTAATGTTGAGTGGCAAGTGGCAACACATCCAGTAGCAGCGAATGACGCGACCGAACATATATAAGCAGCAGCAATCGTTGGCATCGGGCACTTTCTCGTCATTTGAACGTGTCACATCTCTCTACCT
Organism: Phragmatobia fuliginosa; assembly: GCA_932526445.1. NCBI lineage: Eukaryota > Metazoa > Arthropoda > Insecta > Lepidoptera > Erebidae > Phragmatobia > Phragmatobia fuliginosa. The sequence continues at coordinate 80,960 of OW052083.1, read as the reverse complement.
TACTTCAGATGCTAGATGCACATATTGTAATGTTGAGTGGCAAGTGGCAACACATCCAGTAGCAGCGAATGACGCGACCGAACATATATAAGCAGCAGCAATCGTTGGCATCGGGCACTTTCTCGTCATTTGAACGTGTCACATCTCTCTACCTTACTTCAGATGCTAGATGCACATATTGTAATGTTGAGTGGCAAGTGGCAACACATCCAGTAGCAGCGAATGACGCGACCGAACATATATAAGCAGCAGCAATCGTTGGCATCGGGCACTTTCTCGTCATTTGAACGTGTCACATCTCTCTACCTTACTTCAGATGCTAGATGCACATATTGTAATGTTGAGTGGCAAGTGGCAACACATCCAGTAGCAGCGAATGACGCGACCGAACATATATAAGCAGCAGCAATCGTTGGCATCGGGCACTTTCTCGTCATTTGAACGTGTCACATCTCTCTACCTTACTTCAGATGCTAGATGCACATATTGTAATGTTGAGTGGCAACACATCCAGTAGCAGCGAATGACGCGACCGAACATATATAAGCATCAGCAATCGTTGTCATCGGGCACTTTCTCGTCAATTTGAACGTGTCACATCTCTCTACCTTACTTCAGATGCTAGATGCACATATTGTTATGTTGAGTGGCAAGTGGCAACACATCCAGTAGCAGCGAATGACGCGACCGAACATATATAAACATCAGCAATCGTTGTCATCGGGCACTTTCTCGTCAATTTGAACGTGTCACATCTCTCTACCTTACTTCAGATGCTAGATGCACATATTGTTATGTTGAGTGGCAAGTGGCAACACATCCAGTAGCAGCGAATGACGCGACCGAACATATATAAGCATCAGCAATCGTTGGCATCGGGCACTTTCTCGTCAATTTGAACGTGTCACATCTCTCTACCTTACTTCAGATGCTAGATGCACATATTGTTATGTTGAGTGGCAAGTGGCAACACATCCAGTAGCAGCGAATGACGCGACCGAACATATATAAGCAGCAGCAATCGGTAACATCGGCTACTTTCTCGCCAATTTGAACGTTTGACATCTCTCTACCTTATTTAGTGTGTTTGTGTAATTACCTGCCTTTGTAAAATAATAATAAGTTGTATATCATTTATATTGAAACAATATTTTTTAAGTAATTGATATTTAATTTTGTAACATCAGAAGTGGGATATGAAGGCCTATAGCTGCTCGATTGTTCATCTTTGATTTTGTAAAATTATTAGTATTTCATTTGCAGTTTTAAGGTTATGTACACCAGCGTGCCCGGTGCCCCGGAGCCTAAGACTGCCACTACGACGTGGTTGCTACCCCAAAGCGACACCAAAAGCTTGGTGGAGCGCTTCCTGGTTGCTATCAGTTCACTTCCGGTGAGATCGAATCAAATATTTTGTACATGATTTTGATCCAGGTGTTCATGATGTCGATACGTGGTGCCATGAGGTTGATAACTTAACATAGAAACGTTATGCGTACGATCTGTCGACGTCGGAACATAGAAGTCGTAAAGGAAGACCTATAACTGGTTGCAAATGATTTTGAATCATTTTAGAATTCTGAAATATTGTTAAACGTATGCCACTATAATTAAAAAAATAATAGGGTACTTCACGCTATGTTTCATTGTGTTGGTTTCACTTCTGAGTCATAATTTGATTGTTTTTACATAATATTGATGTGCAGTATTGCGTGTTTGCCCAGGGAGCCAATTAGACGACACGTTGATCTTAATATTTATTAATGACTACATTATGACTGTAAGACTCCGTATTGACTCCTTCTACTTTAACTTAAACTAAAGCTTATATACAATGTAATATGTGGGCAGTTTTAGGTGGGGCGCTTACTAAGAAATATTATTTACTTAATTGCTTAATTGACAATATGTTATTTGTTCTTCCTTATTTATAATATTATAATATTACTATTGTTTGGCGGCACGTACGTTAACTTCAGTAAAACAATTATTTAATCACGTAGCCGTGTAAATATCTAAACTACTAATATTCTGTGGCTTCGCCATATGCAGTATACGTAAATAGTGGCCTTACTGGTAAAATATGGTTATTTGAAAAAAAACGCACAAAAATAACGAATTATTTATTTATTTATTTACAATTTTATTGTACACCAATAAGGTATCAAATTTTGTACACAGATATTAATATTAAATTAATTTAACAATGTGGTATTACAATAGATGGTCAGAGTGGGCGAGTACCCTGGCATTGGATCTCCGTAACCCTAAGGGTGAATTGGAACTGGAATTCGAAGATTGACCTAGTTGAAACCTATCATGTTGGCTTATTGGTCTAGTGGTTAGCGTATGCGGCTTCTGATCAAGAGGTCTCAGGTTCGAATCAAATGTTTGTACGATCAGCAAATATTTGTTTCAGAGTTGTTAATATGAGTTGTCTAGTACCCATAGCACAAGCTGTGCTTTGTTTGGGACTTTATTGCATTGTATGGGATAACTCCATGTATGAACTGATAAATAAGAGTAATTTTCACAAATCCAGCAGTTTGGCCATGATGTCGTGACACTGTTTCCTCTGCGGCGTGATGTCGCAGACAGCCGCGCCGGGCCTCACCACCCACACGCTCCCTGACTCGCCGCCCTTGTACGCCTCCAAGGCCCCCTGGGCCGCTTGCTCCGCACTGCAACATACATCTCATACAGAACTGCTCACGGACTTGTCCTAGTGTCCGTTACTCCACATGTCAGCAGCTATCTGCCAGTTGTAGGGCCGTCAATATCAGTTCAGCCTTTCCAGAGATTAGCATAGACAGACAGACAAACAAAATTGCTTTTTTGATGTTCAATACTTTTATATTATGTATTTAGTACAAGTATTTAGTAACATCATAAAAACTATGGGCTGGCTATATTAGCCGCAGAACTGATGGCCGTTGGGGCAGAAGAGTTCTGGAGTGGAGACCGCGTCTCGGTAAACCTAGTGTAGGACGCCCACAGGTGAGGTGGAGTGACGACCTGCGTAAGATGGCTGGCAGGAGCTGGATGTGAGAAGCCCAAAATCGATCACAGTGGTGTGCAATGGGAGAGGCCTATGTCCAGCAGTGGACTGCGATAGGCTGATGATGATGATGATGATGATGATTTAGTAACAAAAATGGTCATTTGATATTACAAATAGACACTTTAATTTTATATATTTGTATAGATAATGAGAGTTCCCAAGTGTCCACTCTACCTGATGGAAAGCACGAGTAGAATTAAAAGTAGTTTTCGCCATTCATTGTGAATGCAAACAATGTGAACAATGCAGTTCTATCATAGTTCGTCAATAGCTAGTTTTTATGATCCCTACCAATACTATTAATGCGAAAACAACTCTGTCTGTCTGTTACGTTTTCACGTCTAACCCGCTGAACCGAATTTGGTATAGAGATAGATGGAACCTTGGGAAATGACATAAGCTACCTTTTACAGCAACAACCGATATAAACGCGGGCGGAGCCGCGGCCAAAAGCTAGTATTAAATATAAGTGTTTTTAAACTTTCGCGACTTTTACACATACTCATGTTTTTACTGTAAACGGGACTTATTCGCGATAATATTAAAGGTTACGATACCTTCTATTTTCCGACGTTTCGAACGGGTTATACCGCTCGTGGTCACGGGTAGACTCTATATATAACCCGTTCGAAACGTCGGAAAATAGAAGGTATCGTAACCTTTAATATTATCGCGAATAAGTCCCGTTTACAGTAAAAACATTAAAAATAAGTGTCTGTGAGGTGATGGCTTAGGACCACAGAGTCTCTACTTATTACGTATTCATTACGTGTTCGTTGTAAGGACCGAGTAATGAAGCAAACGACACAGCACTGCAACATGAAAACATCGCACAGTGTCCCACTGCAGGGCTCGGGTTTCCTCTCAAGAGAGGGTTAAGGCCGTACGTCCCCACGCTGGCCGAGTGCGGGTTGGGGTCTGGCTAGACAATATTATGCCTACGTAATCTTACCGTTAGATATTTTCTCAGTGTTGATAATAACCGGACAAACTGCTTAACGTGACCTCTGTATCACGGAGAAGCTCTTGGTATCATGCAACTAAAGGTCACCCATCCAGGTACTGACCGATCGTTGCTTACTCTCGGTCATTGTTTTCTAATCACATAGGGCAACTTGGCTATGCAGAGAAAGAAAACTTGGCACAAAACCCATTAAGTCACCATGACCAAATGATTTTGTGGAGAACAGTTGTCCGGTTCCTCCATCACAAAGGGAGGATCCTCCGACCAGGGGAGATGATCGTGCCTGACGGGCCACGGCCCTACGGTTGATGGGATCTTGTCTATATGCTAATGGGCGCGAAAATAGCTCTATCGGGATTCAGGATTACTAGTGACTTCGTATAATTCACCATAGCGTGTTCCTTCGGTAGATGGCGCTGTTATATTAATTTAACTAGCGCTATATATGGAAATTTTGCGTAGTTTATCCCTTAGTCGCCTTTTACTACACCCGCGGGATGAATAGGGGTAGTGACACTCTGTATCCTTAATCCGTCACCACACGGACTACGGGATAAACTACGTAAGACAACATCAATGCAAAGAGAAGGAAAACTTGAAACCGACCCTATACCAACCCGCTTGGCCAGCGTGGTATAGTAGGCCAATACCTCCTTTCTAAGGAGAGGCCTATGCCCAGCAGTGGACTGTTAAAGTGGTTGTTGATGATGATATGTGATTTTCCAAGGCCTATGTCCTACAGTGTGTCAATAAAAAAGTCGTGAATAATTATAATGATGAAGGTATATATGAGTACCTCTGCTTGGGCAATGGCGCCATCAAATCCTTCATGAACTGATCGTGCCGCCCCTGGAAGGTATGCATGGTGTTGAGGATGGGCGTGTCGGTGACGCCGAAGCACACCGTCACTACCCTCACGCCGGTGTCGCTGTACAGCGGCTCTTTCTGGAATACAACATCTTATTGTTAATAGTCATTTTTACGTTTAGAAGGAATATGAGGACAGACAGACAGACGACGAAGGTTTGACTGCCTTGTTGGCTTAGTGGTAGTGAATGCGGCTGCTGATCAAGAGGTCTCAGGTTCCATTTTTCCAGGGTTGAACCAAATGTTTGTATGATCTGCAAATATTTGTTTTGGAGTTTGGTTGTTTTCTTTGTATAATAACAGTTTTGTTGCACAAATTAGTTCTACTAGGCATATAGTTTGTTGAAAAGCGCGCAGTTTTGAAGGGTCACTTATCCAAGTGATAAGAACAGACAAATTTATCATATTAGTGTAGATGAACTCGCCTACAAGAACTCATCAGAAGGGAGAATTTTCTTTTTTCCTGCGAATTCGTTGGAGAATATATTTGATTTGCTTTTCATAATGACACGGGGAGCGAATTAGCTATTAGAATAACTACTATGGCAGCCTAGGAAGACGTTTCAGCTTTATTGGGCCTCCGGTCACACACTCACCAACGAAATACTGTCGAGTACTGTCGGCACAATTGCTGTCATTTTCAAGTTGGTTTGCTGTGAGATGGTAGTACCCGGTGGATCCGGCCCATTCGTGCTTAAATTAGATCTACTACCGTACTAGTTTGAACAATTCCTGATAAGGAAAAGTGAAGAGCTACAGGTCGCGTAAAGGTAGATGCCGACTTACTCCGAGGTGTTCTGAGAAGAAGAGGACGGCGCTCTTGGTCGCGCAGTACACGATGAGGCTGCAGGGGTACAGCGCCGCGGTAGACGAGATGTTCACTACCGCGCCCCCCCGCCCTCCCTTCCTCTTGTCCATCAACTCTATCGCCTGGAAAGTGCCATTGATCAACCCGATCTGGAAATAAAGATTGAATTGAACTACACGGTTGGCCTAGTGGTTTAAGCGGTCGCCACGTCGCTTGTTCACGCGCCAAGTGTGGTGGGTTCAAATCTCACGTGGGATAACACTTTGTGTGATTCACAAAGTTGTTCTGATTCTGGGTTTTCTATGTGTCCGTTTCATATATGTTTGTTATATCCCCTACGACACAGGATTTATATTCCTAATGCGGTAAAGGTGTTCACTAACATTCACCGTCACAGGACCGCTTCTCTTTTACCCCCTCACACCGGGAAGTTCCTCAGTCCTGAGGTACGGCAGGGGGGACTCCAGAAGCCACTGATGCGTTCCGGGTGTTCCTCCTGACTGCCGAGGTAGTGGTAATAGTGTGGTAAGGAAAGCATTAACTGCGTTTGCTCTTATTGCTCCTCTCTGTAATAAGTGAGAGAGGAGAGAGGGATCCAGTAACGGGTGAAACACACATCAGCGGTTCCCTCTCAGAGCGCAGCGCTTGCTGGCAAATCTGAAGCACTTGGCCAAGTGTTGTAGATTTGCTGTTTAGGTGTCTCTGTGTATATATCTTATATATAAAATTCTCGTGTCACAATGTTAGTCACAATACTCCTCCGAAACGGCTGAACCGATTAGTATTAAATTTTGTGTGCATATCGGGTAGGCCTGAGAATCGACAAACATCTAATTTTCATACCCCTAGAACGGGAGCGGAGCCGCGGGCACCAGCTAGTTTTTATATAATCCTGTCATAGTGGCTACTCTTTCTGATGGAAAGCATGAGTAGGATCAATGAGGAGGGCCACCATGCTCGTGGATGCAGACAGTGCAACATGGAGACTCACATCATGGCCGCCTAGCAAGAAGCTATTTGCGTCCCGCTTAAATGACCCGGGATCATAGTACGAGGGGAGACGTGTTCTAATAGAGAGTTCTTCTCTAGAGAGACTTACAAAGCAAATATACAGCGTGTTACCAGACGACTACCGAAAACCAAAGATGCAGCTTCAGCACCCCAAAACCTATTAAATAAAAACAAACAGTTGTCCTCAAAAAAAATTGAAGCTGGAAACAATAATGTGTCAAGATTTTTATTCCTTTCAGAAGCCAGCAATGTATTGCGCGCACTGTGTAGCTGGGTGGATGCCTTTAATAACTATTTAATTTAACTACCTACGCATCGCGGCGTCGGTAAAGTTGCCTACTAACGAAAATACCTACCTAGTGACTGACTACTGAATTCGGCGGTAGCCTCGGTCGAACCACAAATGGCTCAAACTGAGCTCCTTCTCGGTCATAGCACAGTTGATCTTTGCCTGGACTTTGTGAATTTTTATTTTTTTTTATCATCTTATGCACCGTTTTATGCGATATTGGGGTTTCATGACCTCTAATTAACTACGCCGCAGTTCGTGTTCCTACCCGAGGATTTCTCTCCGCAAGAGCCAAGATCTGTTTTTCCACTCACAGATCAATTTATATGCCTCCTCCACGCCTTTGGGGCGTATGAAAATGATATCTGGCAAATGTCCACCACTGACAGCAAAATTAACGCATTATTACGTAAACATAGGTAACAATTATCTATTGGATACGATTTTAAATCCACTCTGGATCCAATCCATTATGGATGAGTGAGGAACCCTTGTCTGAACGTGGCCTGACACGCACTTCGCCGATTTTTTTTCGTTTTATTTTGTTTTTGAAAACCTAGTTCTTGTTGAAAATCTCTATAATTATTGCTAAATAGTAAATCATTTTCAGTCGGTAATTCTATACAAATATATAAACTGGGAGTGTCTGTGTGTAATATAACTAATATCTAATGGACAGTTTTTAAGTATTTAGTATATACACTGGCGGAAAGCTGATAATCTAAGAAGTAACTTGGGCTATTTTTTATACTAACATCGATCCGCGGCGTTACTCGAGATTTCCAACAATAATACATAGACAGACAGACGGACTAAAAAAATACTTTTTGATGTCAGTACCGTATGATATGCATTGAGTAAAACACTGTTAATTTGATATTGCAAGTCCACTTTTCTGCAAACACTCCAGTTGTTTATTTGTATATATTAGTAAGGATTATTATTATTTAGGGATATGTCAGCGAACACCTACAACATTTATTTCAACGGTTTTCCGTATTTCAGTGTAGTCGGCCTCAAAGGTGACGCCGGCGTTGTTGACGAGCAGGTCGAGGTGGCCCTGCTCCCGGCGCGTGACCTCCAGCGCCTCCAGGAACTCCTCCCTCGACACGTCGCACCTCACGAACTTGGCTCTGCTCGCGCCGTATGTCTCGTGCAGCTGCTTCTCCAGCTCCGAGCCTCCGGCCTGGTCCACGTCCACCAAGGTCACGTGCTGACAAGCATTTAACAGTCTTATTAGACAAAAATATATATATCTTACACACAACGCCAACTATCCCCAAACTAAGCAGAGCTTGTATTATGTAAACCTACATTTTCGCAAATAAAAACATAAACAAACCTTTTTTTGTAAATACATACATCATCAATCATCATCAACAGCCTTTAACAGTCCACTGCTGGACATAGGCCTCTCCTTTGAAAGGAGGTTTAGGCCTACTATACCACGCTGGCCAGACGGGTTGGTAAAGGGTTGGTTTCAAGTTTTCCTACATACATATCATTCATAAAAACACTCAGACTCCGAAACAAATTATTGCGACGAATCACACAAACATTTGGTCCGACCTCGAATCGAACCCGAGACCTCAAGTACAGCAGTCGCAATCACTACCACCAGCCACAGAGACAGTCGAATGATAAACAAAACATATTATGACATATATTTTCTCACAACTTCAGCGTTTCTAATTTTTTTCAACACAGTTCTTTATGACCGCTAGAGGGCGCCAAATTAGTTTCAGAGATACGTTATGTAGGTCTATAACCTGCGGACAATCACGACGCTTCTAACGATACCTCACATGTTCAGTTCTAATGAGTAGTTGAGGAGCTTCGAGTGAACAAATGAACAGACATACACACATAGCTTGTTTAAATCCTTGGGCTTTGCCGTAATCGGGGTAAAAGACGCTATGAGTACTCCCCTCTGTTCCGTGGGCCCGTAATGAGGTATATGCCATGACCTGCTTGCTAACGAGAGGCCTATGTGGACTGTTCAATGCTGTCACTGTCCGCCTCTCAGGAGGCATACGTTTAAGCGTTTATGTGTATGAGAGAACACTTACCTTGGCGCCTTCCTGCAGGACCTGTGCGGCGAGTGCGGCCCCCACGCCCCTCGCCGCGCCCGTCACCACCACTACCTTCTCGCTCAGGCTGTACACCGACATGCTACAGATCGTACAATGCTATAATTAATGATAACACATACCAATTAACGACACCTTATATACTTACTGCAGAATACAACGAATAACGCAAACATTGATAACTTATTTCCCTAACCTAATCTTAACTCCCTTACATGTTGAGCAATTTGATGTTTGAACAAACACTAATTACTAGTTTACTAATTACGAAAAAAACTTTTATTTTGGTAATAAACTAAGGTTTAACGAAGTTTAAAGCCATTGTTCTAATACTGTTTAAATAGAGCGCAAAAACAGCTCGTAGTGTTATAGCGTCGGGTCTGACGTCACGGATAGGTACAGATCTAATGTGTACACAAATAATAATAAATAATAATGATAATAAATTCACTTGGTACTATGTACTTATTTATAAATACACATAAATGTAATAAACATAACACATATATTACCAGCATAACACATAACATAAATTTAATACAAATACACATACATAATATTGTCCGTGTGGTGACAGATTATGAATACAGAGTGTCACCACCCCTATTCATCCCGTGGGTATCGTAAAAGGCGATTATGGGATAAACTACGCAAGACAACATCAATGCAAAGAGAAGGAAAACTTGAAACAAACCCTTTACCAACCCGTCTGGCCAGCGTGGTATAGTAGGCCAAAACCTCCTTTCTAAGGGGAGGCCTATGTCCAGCAGTGGACTGTTAAAGGCTGTTGATGATTGATGACACATAGATATACTTAATCTATCTAAAATACACTGACGGGCACTGTTGTGACTGTACTGCCAGTTCGCCCTGAAAAAGTTCGCGCACTTTTGTTATAAATGTAAGGCGGTTTGTGAACATCCTGATTTCGGCAGGCAGTGCATTCCAGAGTAGGACTGACTGCACATAGAAGGAAGAATTGATAAAGTTGGAGGTGTGAGAAGGGCATAGAAGGAGTAAGTTAATTGTTGACCGCAGACTACGATCGTGATTAGGGCATAAAAAGCGGAGATGTGGTACCTGGTCTTCGGGTAATGATGGAGAGTTGAGGAAAGAGAAGAGAAAAGTCAGAGCTCGCAAACTACGGTGCTGACAAATTGGGAACCATTGTAATTGGGAACGAAAAGCAGACACATGATCATACTTGCGGAGATTGAAAACGAATCGAATACAGTTATTAAGAAGGTGGTCTAATTTATTGAGGAGATCTGCATTCAGGTCAAAATAACATACATCATCATAGTCAATTAAGGGAATAATTAAGGACTGCATTAGCGTAGCCTTGGTTTTGACAGGAAGGAAATTCTTGAGACGGTATAAAGCACGGAGACATGAGGTGACTTTCTGACTGACGTGTGTCACTTGTCAATCAAGTGTCGAGTCTAAATATAGCCCCAGATTCTTTACCACTGTGCTCAGAGGTATGGTCACGTTGTTGTAGATAACTGGTGGAACGACTGTCATATCCATCCTACTCAGCATTTGCTTGCTCCCCACGACAATAACCTGACATTTGGTTGGATTTACCGACAACCCAAACCTCGTTGACCAGTTCTTTATGAAGTCCAAGTCTTTGTTGACTTTGTCGATTGCGTGTGAGATTTCTTCAACTCTTGAATGTTTGTACACTTGTATGTCGTCAGCGTATAGGTGATACGAACACTGAAGATGCTGGGTTATGAGATTGATAAATATTGAGAATAACAAGGGAGATAATATACCGCCTTAAGAATGGCAGAATCAAGTGAAATTTTTTTGGTAAGGGACATTGCTGGAAGAATGTGGTTAAAGATAACAACAATAATAACAATAAAGATAAACACAGCATTGAAACGAATGGACAGGATAATCCTTTGGATGTCCTCAGAAGATACCGGAGAAAAGTCAAAGGATTCAATAACAGGGTGAGTTAAACTAGCTATATAGTTTATGGTTTGATGATCCATTTGAGGTGCTGTTGAGAAATGGTGATTTATATCACCTAAACCAATTGTCATTCTGACCTCAGGGCGTTGCTGTTTACCAATGCCTAGTGTTCCAAGGAACTTCCACATGTTGGAAATTGAAGAGGATTCCATATTTTGAATTATGTGGCGGCGTTCAGCGTTTCGTATCACCTGGTTAAACCGATTCCTAGCAATTTTTATCGTGACCTTTAACAAGTAAAAAGACCAATAAAAAATATGCCCATTTATTTTCAAAAAAGTCGCAAGAACAAAATAATGTTCACAAAACTGGCACTAAAGATAAACCATACGTCACTACGACGTACGGTAGGTAAATATTTACGAAAGTGTAACACTTACCGGAGCGATACGGGTGTGCCCTGCAAGCTCCGATGGTCTAAGGAGTTGGCTCATTGGCTGGCAGCACTGGCAGGAAGGGCCAGTTTAGTGACGCGAAAAATAACGAGTTAGATCGATTTTTCAAAATCGGTTACGTCGTTTCGATGTAGGTTATCTATCTAGGGTTAAACTAATATAAAACTATCCAAATGCATATTTAACAACTAAACACACTGGAGGGTGTAGGACAGGAACTAGGAAGTAAAGTTTGTGTAGCTATTCGTGACGTCATGCGCTGTGATTTATGTTTCAGTCAAAATGGCCGATTGTAGTATTGTGTTTTATTTTATTGCAAATCTTATTAATCTCAAATTTTTCATAAAACTGAATCGGTGTTTTAAATTCTTATAATATGTATTATTCCCTGAAACCATTTAATCACTACATAGTATAAAACAAAGTCGCTTTCTCTGTCCCTGTGTATGCTTAAATCTTTATAAACTACGCAACGGATTTTGATGCAATTTTCTTTAATAGACAAAGTGATTCAAGTGGAAGAATTTTATATATAATACATGTATAATATAGTAGATAATAATTTTAGAGGTTTCTAATGTGTGTGTTTTTTTACGCTTACATTGCAAACGCTGGCTGTACCATACGAGATAGATCAAAATAATGTACTACAGTATTGTACATCTTATAAAGGTCTACATAAAAGTCCGATAGCATATGTCTATATCTTAGGGATAACCCACAATAACCATTTTTTTTTTACGAGAAATAATGGCTTATTTACGAAGCGATTTTAAGTAATACAGTATTAATCCTTATCCAATAAAGTACCTTAAATACATTGAGTATTTAATATAGATTAATATGGCCCTTTACAATATGTAATTTGAATTAATACTTTTGAAGATATTACAGATTTAAAATGCAGTAACAAAGCGATTATGGCGGTACCGGCCGGGGCCCGTTAGTTGACGATGCTGTCGATTTGTCACTATCAGTTAATAACTAAACACAATAATTATTTTATTATGAATTAATTCTAAGGCGGTACGAAGTTCGCCGGGTCAGCTAGTTTTATATAATTTGATACTGTCGACACTCCTATTGTGCATGTTGGTACTTGAGGATGATACGGCAGCCTCTGTGCTTACCTACCTCTCCAACTTTCTCATGAGACATTTACAAAACAAAATAGGTTAACAATACAGTCAATCTGGGTAACTTTGACAGATAAGTGCGATATTTTACACAATGTTATAAAATTCAAGCATACAACGACTGTATTTTGCTTTGTTAGTGCTCTCATAACACTTTTCACTCGTAAAAATTAATTAAATTCCCTATAAAATTATCTGTCGCTAAGAAAACCTGATTTTCTAGTCTGTCAAAGTTACCGGGTAACTTTGGGTATAACCGACGTAATAAATCCATTAATTTCCAATTTTGTCTTATATTTTATAAAATAATCAATAATCAGTCTAAGACATTTGGCATTGTTATACATATTTTTAATTAGTTTAAAAAAACCTTTAAAAATACTTTTAAGGCAACATTTTTGTGTAACTAAATAGAAAAGAAGCTAAAATAATTAGAAAAATATAATAATTTATGAACACTTGACCATAAAATGTTTATTCATCCCACTCCATACAGAGCAAATCGTCGTCAATTATGTAGGTAGGTAAAATTATGTAAAAAAATACTTCAAAACACTGTCAAAGTTAGCCTGTATAAAAATTAGTACATAGTTATAGTAATTAGATAAAGAGACGTAATTATAGGCAAATGGGCGGTTTTCAAAATTTTGCTCAGGACTATTTTGCCGTGTCCTACGAGTTTGACCATTGATTAAAAGGCAAAATTGTAGGAAGTGGGTATCAAATTATTTTACGTTAGGGTAATATGTTTAACTTACTGTAGTTTAGTATTACTCGAATGAAATAACTCATTTTATTTGATTTTAAATAAAATATAATAAGGTTGTAGTATATTTTTCTAATATAAATACTGACATTATCGGATTTAAAAAACTGGCCACAGCGGACAGTCCTGTACGTAACGGTATGATTTTATAAAGAATAACAATAATATTGTCTTTGGCTCTAACTATTTTTAAGCAATGCCATATTGAGCATGTTTTTATCATTCCTTCGTTCTTTTCCTTTGAATTAAAACTGAAGAAATTCAATCGTCAACACTTGCGGTCCGTGACGTGCGTGACGGGTCTGTTTTGTTTGTCCGGTACGAACATTGATTTTGAAAGGTAAGACCCACAAATTTTATATACTACTCGTGTTAAATTATAAGTAAATATGTTGTAGATATAATAGATAGTAAACTACTATAATCAACTTTTTTTATACCAAAAAAACATATGATGACAAGTCCGCGTTATACGTAACGTCCAGGACGTGACGTGATGTATTATGTGGACTAAAAACGTTACGTACTGGACTCGTAAAGATGCGTTCATACTGTCTTGTGCAATTTAATATAAATTAAAAATATAATCCACCCAGAGAGGTAAACTCATTACCTTTATAGGATCTAGTCACCTCATGGTGAGCATGTTTCCTTATTATGTTATAAATATCCTATTTAGACTAGCGATAAAGAGGGTGAACCCTAACATTCCTCACATCCTCGGCACTTCCTTACAAATTAATTTATTCCTACTCAGGTAAATTATGCCGTTGACTGGTGCCGAGAGAGACAAAAACAACGGCGATATGGACAAAAACAAAGAAAATGAAGAAAAATACAACAAACAAATATAAAAAGAAAGAAGTCGAAAGACTGAAGAACATAAACTCAAGGTAAGTGAACTAAATAAGGAAGAAAAGGAAAAAAGACGGAAAATTTGGAGATAACAAAAAAGGAATAAAAGGGAAAATAAAAAAGTAAATAATACTAAGCCAGCTGTTCCAGTGACAGTGCCAGAGATGCAAGATAATACAAAATTGAAGAAAAAACAGAGATTGAATTACCGAAATTATAAAAGATATCAAAGGACATTAAAAACTTGTGAAAGGTTAAAGAAAGTTATTAGTAGTTTAAGTAAAAATAGATTTCGCCTAGAGACTAAACACAAAAAGATGATTGAGCTATTGGAAAATGAAAAAGTTACTCTAAAAGAAGACCAAACAATCACGCAGAATTACCTACTTATTGGTTCCCTATTTTATTTTTGTTACTACTTATTTGATTTTGTATCTGTTGAATTTTTTTGTAAGTTAAGAAGTATTGTTACCTACATAATGTGAAAATGAAACTGAGATAGACTTGAATCCCCTAAGTTTTTTGTAAAATATATTTTTAAAATGCTCAAATCAAAACAGTCTGTGATATTGACTAATTTTATAGAAATAAGTACAGTAAGTGATGTGACTTAAATAGTATGTCACATCACGACGTTTTCGAAATGTTGAATAATATTGTATTGTTTCTAAAATGACTAGAAATTGTGCTCGTTGTAAACATAGCTTTAGAGTTCCTAAACGTAACGACTGTTGTCCACATACGTAACTGTCCTGTTTTGGCTGTTATAGTTTTTATTTTTTTATGAAAAAGCCTTTGGGAGTTATGTTTTTGTTTATATATATTAAATGTCTTTTTGTTATTTTTTGTATTTAAAAAAACTTACCTATAATGTTAGTCTTTCAGAATAGTTATTTATTCACAAAGTTTGATAGTCCAGAGTGCCATTTAGTTACGTACAAGACATATTTTATATTTTAAACAGCACTAAGAGGCAAGATATCACAAAGTGGTATTAAATTTTAGAAGGTTTTTATGTTGTTGATTAATTATAAATAAAGCTGATTAACTTTGATATGATTGAGTTATTATTTACTTTGAATGAAAATGTAACGTACAAGACCCCTGTATTGGCAACCCTCACTATAATAATACATTAAATAGAAATTATACTCATATAACATTGTTTGATTAAGGTTTTTCTTAAACCTTAGTTCATTGTCAATGTCTACATTTCATCGTTTATTTAAAATTTTGTTATGAAAATAAATGGACATCCTGTACGTAACGGAGCAAAATTTTGAAAAACGCCCAAATGCTATATTAAAATACGATAATTCTATTACAAATGACTCTATATAACATCTCACTTACCTCGTTAGCAACCAAAATCACAAAATATTAAAAAAGTTGAATAGCATAAACTCGCGCGCAAATTTCAGAAACAAGTTTTGACATTACCTCTGTATGGAAGCTTATTTTTTTTAAGGTGCGCTTACGGAGTTAGTTTAAAAATGTAAAGCTGTAAGAAGTATTTGTAAATTGTATTGGTATCATATGAAAAATAAATCGAAACTAGTTCATGGTCACACAGTCAATGTTACCCAAATTGTACGTATTTAACAAAGCAGATTTTACTGTTGAGTGTAAGGTGGCGTCGTCAGTGAATAGAACATGCCTTTTCTTCATAAACTGAACTTTTTTTTTAAATATAGATTCTTAAATCATACGCACCTTTTTTAGCAGCCTGCCTGTTCCGACCGATCAGCGACAAGAAGGAAATCTAACCACAGACTAGCGATGAGTCGTATACATATACTACAACAGGTTTTAAAACTAGTTTTCACCAAAGACGTATGAGGAACGAATTCCTATTCCGCGTAAAAACGCGTTTCGAGTATTTGGTAGTTCCAATAACTTTAGTTTGAAGTCACCAGTCACCAACACTAAAAAGCGGCCAAGTGCGAGTCGGACTCGCCCATGAAGGGTTCCGTATCACACAAGTAACATCATATAAAAGTTCTTGTAGTTCGTTGTGACTTTGATCGATGTTTTTATAATAGTGTTTTGATTGAATGAAAGGTAAATTGCGGTTTACGATTTATGACGTATTAAAAAAAAAAACCTCCTTTCTAAGGAGAGGCCTATGTCCAGCAGTGGACTGTTCAAGGCTGTTGATGACGATGATGAAAAAAAAACTACTTACTAGATCTCGCTCAAACCAATTTTCGTTGGTAGTTTTGCATGGTAATGTGCAACATATTTTTTTTTTAGTTTTATCACTCTCTTATTTTAGAAGTTACAGGGGAGGGACACACATTGTTCCACTTTGGAAGTGTCTCTCACGCAAACTATTCAGTTAAGAAAAAAATGATATTAGAAACCTCAACATAATTTTTACACCGCAGTCCTCCTTGATGGCCTCTGGTACTCCTAAGAATAACAGCGATTTTTGCCGTTGACGAGTCTCCATGACATCAACCATCTTAACGCATTCACTTATTTGTTTACGGAGAAGGCCCAACATGGCAAACATCAGTTCCCGGAAGGTCTTAAACTCCTCTGACACCCGTGCTACTGTCTCCTTATTGTTTCCACCAGAATGAAGTTGCGCTTCCAGTTGAGCCATCCTCCTAGAGAAGCTCTCCTCCAAACTATTCTGTGCTTCCTGTACTTCAGATAATTGAGGCATAATTGTGATATTTAAAGTGTAGATTTTAAAAGTTTGTTGCTAACTGATATTGTGTTGTGCTGGCAGTTGGTAAAAACACAAGTCTTAGCTCATGTAATCACTATTATAACTGTAAGTATAATCACTCTTAGTCAACTTACTCATTTAATTTTAAAATAATTAGAGACTATTCATTAATATACTTAAATAATATAAGAGCTCTCAACCTGGAAAAGAAGGTAAACCCTGAAATTGATCCCTGCCCTCGTTGAAAGAAAACTGGCCATATCCTACGAAATTGTCCATTACCCGATCAACGGACTTACTACAAATGCGGACTAAAAGGTCACATTGCCTCTCGGTGTTTTACACCTCCTACAGCTCCTCCAGCAAATATCAAAGAAATCAAACTAGTGCAAAACTACAACGAGATTTATAAAAAATTGGCTGTGACATACGTACGGACAGACAGACAGACAGACAGACAGACTTGACGAATCAATAAGGGTTCCGTTTTTTTGCCATTTGGCTACGGAACCCTAAAAAGTTGTGAAGGTAAACGGGATTTTTCTAAAATCTTATATAGATACAGGAAGCCAAGTCAATGTTTTAAACAACCGCATCATTAGTGTTTTAGCGCTTAACCTTAGACCTACGAGAACTATTTTAAAAGGATTTTCTGGTGGTTTACTAACAAGCCGCGGCGAAGTAGACTGACCTCGAAATTGATAATATTCAAGTACGATTGTTTTAAACTTTCATGGTCAGTAACATTAAAACAGAAATCTGCGGGATTACTCACCAACAAAAAGGTACATGGTAGCAATCCCCCAGATTTCTGTTTTAATTCAAGTACGATGTACAGCGCATGTAATAGAAGCAGATATGCAAGATATTCATTTACTAATTGGCCAGCCAGTCATCAATGCTGATAGAGTCTCGCTAGTGGTGACTAACGGAACCGCTACATTGAGAAAGGATGCTGACCCGTTTTCCGAATGCCAGGTAGTGAAAGAAAACCAGAAATTTAAGGTAGTAACATCAAACCAAGAATCTTTGCCACCCGGTGTCTCTATCATCAAGTTAACCTTGATGATATGAACTGCAGGGAGATTCCTACTCGTTACCGGCTATATTGCTCCGAGGCAGAGAGGGCTACATGAAGGTTATCAACACTGGTGCCACGAACGTCAACTGGGAAGCCGGCAAGATCCTAACTCGAGCATATAGCTGCGTCGAATCAGCAACCCACTCTAGCCGGGTAAGTTCAGCCAAGCCATTATCTAACTCGTCACAAATTCTGCCATATAAGCCAAACTGTTTAGAGAAGAGAGCTTGTGATTTACGTTATCCTACCGGGCCGTCTGCCTCCGTTTTAGTCACGACTCAAATCACTTGTAATAGCATAGGTGGTGTACCTATATCCGACATCAGTATAGGATGTTTAAATGAAAACGAGCACACCACTTTATTACATTTATTATCACAATATAAACACACTTTTGCAAGTAATACACAAGATCTCGGTTGTACAAATTTGTGCCACATGAAAATAAAACTTACCACACAGCAACCCATATATCGTCAACCTTATAGGTTATCACACTCTGAACAACGAATAGTTATCCACAAGGTACGTGAGTTGTTATATGCCGGTATTATTAAAGAATCCGAATCCGAATACGCCTCTCCAGTTATCTTGTAAAGAAAAAGAACGGTGATAGTCGCTTATGTGTTGATTATCGTGCTCTTAACGCGATAACCATAAAAGATAGATATCCGTTACCCAATATCGATGATCAGATTTCAAAACTAGCTGGAAAGAAATACTTTACGTGCCTTGACATGGCACAAGGTTATCATCAACTGCCAATAGCACCCGAAGATGCTCACAAAACTGCTTTTATTACACCTCAGGGCCATTTTCAATATTTACGTGTGCCATTCGGGTTAGCTAACGCACCAGCAGTTTTTATGCGAATGATTAGTAAGCTTGTCAATTCAATCCGTCATAAACAACCGTTATCAACCTCCCAACAAGATATTTCAACAAATTATGACATTCTTGCATTCTTAGATGATTTACTACTACCGTGATTTTAGTTCAGGTATAAACATTTTAGAATCCGTGCTACAAAAGTTTCAATTCAAAAATCTAAAATTAAATATGAAAAAGTGTTCTTTCTAACAAAATAGAGTAACTTATTTAGGACATGAAATTTCTTACAAAGGTATACAACCGTCAAAGTCAAAATTAATAGCAGTTTCACATTTACCCCTACCGAAAAATGTACACGAAGTGCGTCAATTTATAGGTTTATGTAGTTACTTTCGAAAATTTATACATAAATTTGCTGTTATAGCTCGCCCCTTGACGGAATTAACCAAGAAAAATACGCAGTGGGCGTGGAGTGATAAGCAGAATCATAGTTTCGAGGAGTTAAAGAAACGTCTGTGCTCTGAACCGGTGTTAGCCCTATATGACCCCGCGTTGGATATTGAGATACATACTGATGCATGTAAATTAGGGATAGCGGGTATATTACTACAACTGCAACCTGACAAAACGCTACGCCCTGTTATGTATTTTAGCCGAGTAGCGTCTCGAGAGGAAACCATTTATAAAGCCGGTTCCAAAAATAACGGGTCAGTCACATAAACCAATAACGGGTCAGTCACATAAACCCGAATATCTCCCGAACTACGTATGCCATCCTAATGAAACGAAGACTGTTCAATTGAGAATTTAATTATACAGATAAAAAATAAAATAAAATTTAGTTACAGCCACAATATTAATCTTAAATTAAAAAAAAACTAAAGTAGTCATATTTTTCTTAAGATTACATTTTTTTTATGATTGTTTTTTTGCTGTTTTTCATCACTTTCTTCATTTAATACTTTGTATTGCCTCCACGTGATGAAGCCTCCAGTGATGAAAAACAGCAAAAAAACAATCATAAAAAAAATGTAATCTTAAGAAAAATATGACTACTTTAGTTTTTTTTTAATTTAAGATTAATATTGTGGGTGTAACTAAGTTTTATTTTATTTTTTATCTGTATAATTAAATTCTCAATTGAACAGTCTTCGTTTCATTAGGATGGCATACGTAGTTCGGGAGATATTCGGGTTTATGTGACTGACCCGTTATTTTTGGAACCGAGTGTATATAGCTATGAGCTTGAAACATTGGCAGTTGTGGAATCGTTGCGTAAATTTCGCGTGTATATAGTAGGTAGACATGTAAAGATCGTGACAGACTGCATTGCACGATGGTGGCTATCAATACAGGAATACGACATGAGCGTAGAATATAGACTCTTGCTGGTAATCGACTTGTAGTGCCCGGGGCTGCTAGGTGGAAAATAGTTCAAATGCATCATGATGAAATAGGACACGTAGGACTAAAACGTTGCACCGATCTGATTAAAATTGATTATTGGTTTCCCAAGATGACTCGCTTCATTCGTAAATACGTAACATCTTGTCTAAGTTGCGCGTATGGGAAGGGAGACCATGGTAGAAAGGAAGGTAAGTTACATCCGATCCCTAAGCCTAGTGAACCATTTCGAATAATACATGTCGATCACTTAGGCCCATTCTGTAGGACAAAGAAAGGTTACCAATATATGTTAGTTACAACTGACGCATTTTCAAAGTTCGTAATCGCGGAGAGTACGCGCACAGTTAACTCGGTAGAGACCATCAGAGCTCTAAAAAGAACGTTTGCATTATTTGGGTACCCGGATAGGTTAGTTACCGATCATGGAAAAGCTTTTACTAGTAGGTATTTCAAGAAATTCGCGACAGATAAACAGTTTAGACATACGTTGAATGCTATCGCGTGTCCTCGCTCTAACGGACAAGTTGAACGCACTAACCGCACTATTTTAAATGCCCTACGTGCCACTGACCCCAGTGAAGCAGCCAATAACTGGTCTAACTGTTTACCTGATGTAATTTGGGGTATAAATAATACTTTAAATGATACCACTGGGTTTAAGCCGTTTGATTTGATGTTCGCACGTAACAGTAGACCGGTATGCAACGAAATTACTTCCGATCGTATCTCGGAATCGACCGAGTCCAAGCGTAATAAGGCTAGTGTGCGTATTAGTAAAGCTAGTGCTAGAATGAAACATAATTTTGACAAACGCCGCAAAAACTGTCGTGTTTACAAAAAGGGAGACTTAGTTTTATGGAGGCAGGCGCCTACTAGTAGTGGTTCTAAAGTTAACACAAAGCTAGATGACTTATATTCAGGCCCTTACATAATCACTAGAGTCGTTGGCAATGACAGATACAGGATCAGGAGCATAAAGGGCTTAAGGGGTTACAAAAATGTTACTGGGTTAGTTTCTGCAGACTCTTTGCGACCTTATCATAGTGTAGCTCCCGTATCTGACAGTGCAAGCAGCTCTGATGATCAACTAGAGACTGAGGATCTCATTGACCTGCTGGAAAGCTAATAACCGCGTATGCTCCATTGCGGGAGCAATGATTACAGTATGGCCGATTGTAACGCCGTGCCGAGTGATAGCCAGCCAAGCCAAATCGCCAAGCCAATGCCACGCCACGACCGTTTAACTACAAAACTGTCAGCCAAGCCCGCCATCAATCGCCGGTGACGTCACGTCCTACTGACACACGATGATTATAAATGCCTGACCCGCTCATTTTAGCGGATCATTCTGTCGTGTACACTTAAAGTCGGAAATCTGCCCAAATTATATACGTGTACAATTTATAAGTTAAGCATTAAATAAATAATTGATTGCCAAATGAAATATATTTGTATATTTTTGTCGTTCGTTACAAATGAATGATACTCTCAAAATAATTGGTCGCTTTAAATTTATTTAATGAACCCACATTCTACGTTTAGTTTTACGTTTTTCTTCATCTTATATCATCTTAAATAATAACAATGATATCTTCATCAATCTCCATGACCGAATACGTCAACTCACGACAAGCAAACACACGAAACTAAATAAAAAAATCCGGATACAGTGGACGCATGCCATCGGCAAATCCGTTTAATCCGTTGCGTGCCGTGCGTGCCGTGCGTCCGGCGCGGGCCAATGGACGCGCACCTTTAACGTGCTTAACGAAACTATAAGAACTATACTATTGAAACTTGGTAAGTAGATGTATTCTGTGAACCGCATTAATATTTTCACACAAAATTAGTAAAAAAAAACAACAAATTTTGGGGATCCCCATACTTAGAAATTAAACTCAATTTTTTTTTTTTCATCAAACCCTTACGTGTGGGGCCATTCATCTATGGATAGGTCTTAACAATGATATTGAGGTTTCTAATATATTTTTTTTCTAAACTGAATAGTTTGTGCGAGAAACATTTCCAAAGTAGTAAAGTTGCAGGGGGGCCCTGAGACTTTTTTTCAGCTCACTGGGACTTTGATTGGTAGAAAGCTGATAACCTAAGGAGCTACTTAGACAAAAAATAATAGTACATTGTTCACCGAGGGAGGAAAGGAACCGATTACTAGCGAGGGAGCAGTTTGTGGCCCGAAGGCGCAGCCTAGGGCCACAATACTCCCGAGGTAGGAATGGGACTTTCACCCGAGTGCTACACAGTGCTTTATACTACACCTGTGAGGAACATTTAAAGTATTTATAAAATAAAATCAAAACGTAAGACATCATGTAAGACACAATATAACTTAGAAATTGACCAATATTTCGCGTTTCTTTTGTTTTTTTATTTTATTTTTCACAAAAGGATGTCAGTGGCACGGAGATTCCATATTTAAATTATATGAAAACGCTTTGGGCAGGCGCGCGCCATAGATAAGATAACACATGAGAAATGAAAATTCATACAACTTTCTCTCCCGCTAAAACACGTTAGAAATGGATTTTCATACATTTTTTCCTCCCGCTTATTTAGGTCAAGGAAAAGACAAAAAAGTGGGTAGGTGCTAAATAAGATAAGACATCCTCTGCTCTTAATATTTTTTTATTATAAACAAATAGTTAATTTCCTGTTTTTTTTTCAACTAATTTGAGTGCTAAATAGTGCAATTGGATCCTACTTACATAGTCAGCACATTTAATGTAATTTAAGGACTTTCTTCTATTCCACCTGCCAGTTTAACACCCACACTCACTGAACTGTTCACAATGCCTCAACTAATGGAGATACAATCAGCACAAAGAAGTCTAGAGGAAAGCTTCAATCGAAGAATGATGGAACTTGAGGCCCAACTACACGGCGGAGTGCCTACCAAAGACACAGTAGCTAGAGTAGCAGATGAGTTCCGAACATTTCGCGAACTCATGTTCAAAATGCTTGGATTGCTTCGCAAACAAATCTCTGAATGCCAGAGACACGTTGATGATTTGGAGTCAAAGCAGCGAAGAAAGAATCTTCTATTTCTGGGCGTGGCTGAAGCGGAGAGTGAAGACTGTTCCACATCAATTCTCAACCTGGTCCATAAAACGTTGGGCATGGACGCCGTCTCTTCAGATGACATCAGGGTGTGTCACAGAATAGGAGCCACGAACAATGACCATCCCCGGCCCATTTTAGTGCGTTTTGCAGACTTGAAAACAAGAACCTCCATTTGGAGAGCGAAGTCGGCATTGAAGGGTACATCTGTCTCAGTGCGCGAGTTTCTCACCAAGACTCGACAAACTATTTTCGGCAAAGCTCGACAGCACTTCGGCATGAGAGCTGTTTGGACGCAAGATGGTACCATCATGATTAAAACGACGGAAGGACATCGCCACAAGATAACAGACTCGGAGCAGCTTCTTCAGCTTCTGGAGAAGCACCCCAGAGCGGTTGGTAAAACTTCCTCTACAGCCAACAACAGCGGTAACAACTCTTCTTCGAAATAACTTTAAATCTTATGATATCTCCTTTTAATGATTATCTGCATTGTTCTCTATTTATATCGGCGTAGTTTTGTTTCATTCTTTTACCTTTGAGTTAGCCATATCTCAATATCTTTGTTTTTACTATTTTCAATGTAATTTGGAGAAATTTCAGTAATATAAACAACAACAATCGCAACTTTTGACAATTCTTTGACAGTAGTTATTCTGAAATGACGTTTTTGAAGTTTCGTTCGGAAACTCATTACATCAATCACTTCAGTTGTTTTACAATGCTTCTTTTATTATTTTTTTGCTTATCTGTATTGTATATTTGTGTGGTCGGAACTGGTGGGTGGTGCAGATTATGTTCATTTATTGAAGTACGCACTAATACTTTTATTGTAGTGTTTAAATATACTAATAAATTTAATATCTTATTCATTTTATATAGTGTATACTTATATTAAAAATTATATATTATAATTCGAAAACTGTTATTTAATTATTATCATTATATTTATATAATATTTTTTACAAAGTTGATATAATGTTGTCTGATGATGAGTCATTCTATTCTGCGAACGAATCTGCTAGTGTTTCCGATGACGAAAGTTTCGACTCTTTATCATATACACTTGGCGACTTCGTGCGACAAGCGTTTGGTCACCATACAAAGTGCTGCTTAAATGTTTGCCACATTAATGCTCAAAGTATTCCCAGCCATCACAGCGACTTGCTTGAAGCTTTCACCGACTCGAAAGTGCATGCTATTTTGATTTCCGAGTCCTGGTTGAAACCCAACTTGCCATCAACTTCATACTCTATTCCTGATTTTATTCTTATTCGCAACGACAGAACCGAGAGGAGAGGAGGTGGTGTTGCCATTTATCTTCACTGCTCAATCTCTTATAAAATCTTAACCTCTTCCCCTCCCTCCTGTCTAGCATCTGCAGAATATCTTTTCATCGAGGCCAGTTTCAATGGAGTTAAGTCTATTCTGGGCGTTGTTTATTGTCCCCCTAACGTCGACTACTTCTCCAGTCTCGAACCGATTCTGGAATCTTTAGGGTCTGAGTATACACACCATATCATTATGGGCGATTTCAATACCGATCTCCTCGCCTCCCAATCTCCTCGTACCCATAAACTCCTCCAGGTCGTCGAATCATCAAGTTTGCAGGTGCTGCCATTGTCAGCCACACATCACAACAGTGACGTGCGTGACACCTGGTTGGATATAATCCTCACTTCATCTCCTTCCCTTGTCCGAAACCATGGCCAACACGAGGCCCCTGGGTTTTCTCAACATGATCTCATCTACCTGTCCTACGCCCTGAAACCTCCTAAACCTCGTCCTAAGTTTCGCCACATTCGCTGCTTTGGTCGGATAAACGAAGAAAAATTGCATAGTGATGCTTCAGCACTAAGTTGGAAACATCTGTTTGAAGCGCGTACAGTAGATGACAAGGTTCACATTTTCAATACATCAGTAACTGACCTGTACGACCTACACGCACCCATCAAGAAGGCAAGAATTAAACGTTCTCCAGCCCCTTGGATGTCTTCGGAGGTTCGCGAGGCAATGAAGCGCCGGGACAAAGCGTTCCGTAAATTTCGAAGAAACAAAAACGAGGCAAATTGGTCTCTTTATAGGGTTGAGAGAAATCGGTGTAATCAGGTGGTGCGCAACGCTAAGCGCTGCCATATCATCAATAATCTTAACTGTTCTTCTTCCTCTCGTATCTGGAGATTCCTTGGCACATTGGGTATTGGTAAATCCAAGAAATGTGTCTCAACTGCTACCTTTGATTTGGATGACATCAATCGGTATTTCACGTCTATTCCACAATTCGATCACCAAACTAAGTGTCGCACTTTGGGATACCTGGACGACCTGCCACGCCCTAATATCAATTCCTTTCAATTTTCTCCAGTTGCATCAGATGATATCAAAAAGATAATTCTCTCCCTCAAATCCAATGCAATGGGCAGTGACAACATTAGCCGGCGCATGATCACTCCTATCCTCGACCACCTTCTTCCTGCGATTACACATATAGTCAATTTTTCACTTGACTCAGGGAAGTTCCCTTCACTGTGGCGTAACGCGTTTGTGATACCCATCCCCAAGGTCCCTAATCCTACCCTTGTAAATCACTTGCGCCCAATTTCCATACTTCCTTTCCTATCCAAGGTGCTGGAGACCTGTGTACATCAACAGCTATCACAGTTCATGCATCGCAACAACTTGCTTAGTCCGTTTCAATCGGGCTTTAGGCCTGGACACAGCACAACATCCGCTCTCCTGAAAGTGACTGGTGACATTCGGACGGCAGTTGAGAACTCCAAAGTTACCGTGTTAGTTCTAATCGATTTCTCAAATGCTTTTAACACTGTCAGTCATGACGTCCTCCTGTCCATCCTTTCGTATTATATGATATCACCTGATGAACTGGAATGGTTCTCTTCTTATCTTCGAGGACGCCAGCAGTCCGTCAATATCGACGAATCAACCTCCGTATGGTGTGAGCTTGCTGCTGGTGTACCTCAAGGCGGCATTCTCTCTCCACTGTTATTTTCTATTTTTATTAATCTTATCACTAAAAATCTTCAGTGTGCGTACCATCTTTATGCCGATGATTTACAACTCTATTACCATGCTGCTGTAGACAACGTAACAGAAGCTATCACCATGATAAACAACGATCTGGATGCTATTAGTGGATGGTCTGAAAGATTCGGATTAACTGTGAACCCTACAAAGTGCCAGGCTATCATCTTAGGGAGTCGGTATATGACCAGAAGGCTTGACCCAAATACACTACCATCCATATTATTCAATGGATTGACTGTTCCTTTAAGCTCTACGGTAAAGGATCTAGGCCTGTTTATTGACAACAACCTTAATTGGCAAACACAGGCCACTAGCGTAAGTCAGAAAGTTACGGGCACACTGCGGGCGTTATACCGTCTTAAAAACTTTTTACCGTCCAAAATTAAAGCGATGTTGGTGCAAACTTTGATTTTACCCATCATTGATTATGGTGATGTGTGCTATTACGACCTGAATGCAGACCTACTCAACAAATACGACCGACTTCTAAACAACTGCATTCGATTCGTTTTTAATCTGCGTAAATTTGACCATATTTCCTCTTTCCGCCTCGAATTGAACTGGCTTCCTATTCGTCAGCGTCGCCACCTGCGCGCCCTAACGACTCTCTATTCTATTCTTAACTCCCCTAACACGCCTACCTACCTGACTTCTTCTTTCCAACTCCTAGGTTCTAACCACGAAAGAACCCTCCGCTCCACAAACAGTCTGCTTCTGTCATGCCCCTCCCACACTTCTGCATGCGTGCATTCTTCCTTTCCAGTTCAATCTGTCCTCCTCTGGAATGCCCTTCCTAAGGAAATCAGAATGGCACCCAGTCGCGATACCTTCAAAGCAAAGGTACGAGCACTCCTTGCTCGGAACTTGGCAGAGTCGTCACAAAATTGACACTTTATATTATTATATGTATGTATGTTTGTGTATATGTATGTGTGTATATATGTAAAATCAAAATCAAAGCATTTATTTCAAGTAGGCCAGTTACAGGCACTTTTGAATTGTCGAAACAAAAATGTAGCTACAGTCCCAGTCACAAGACATAAAAACTGTGAAAGTACTGTAGTTGCCCATTCCCTAGCGTAGATCTCTATGGAGAAGAACGGGCAAGAAACTCCATGGACACTCTTTTAAATCAAAATGTTTTTTACAAAATCTTGGTTACATCATTCATGTTGAGATGGTACATTATGTGAGAACGATGTAGCAAGACGTGCACGTTAAAAGTGTCCATAGTACAACAAAAATACAATTGAAAATTAAAATAATTAATTCAAATAAGCCGTGGCAACTAAGAGATGACCAGTCACAACTGACAGCGCCCGTTCACGAACATGACGCATGGATCCGCACCATTCAACTCAACCATTTTGAAGGGAATTAAATGATCCGACACACGCGCCACCATCAGCGTGACATTTGAGTGAGCATGACATACTCTCAACCGCCAGGGCAGATTCAAGTCAAGAAAAGACGTAGGTTTTCAGTGAATGATAGCTTGAATAGCTTCCTAGTACATAGTACTCACACAATATGGGCCATGCGATTATATAATACTAAAGAGATTGAATCTATACAATGCAAAGAAAGTTGTACAATCTTCAGCAGCTCCAACAATACCATTTAATGCTATCAATTTATGCGCCCCTGTCCTTGTGAAGCAGGACCAGCATTGAGCCAAGCATTTTTATCAGCGATATAATCGCTCAACTTGTAATATGCTTGCTTACATAGTGTGCGTTTAATGCATGTTTTAAATTTTGTCTCATTCAGTTCAAGAATACTTTGTGGAATTTTATTATAGCATCTCAAACAGTACCCCATAAAAGAAGAGTCTACTTTAGCGAGTCTAAAGCCTGGCTGAACTAGTTGGTCCCTATTTCTAGTACTGTAATTATGTTTGTCACCTCTTTTGCCAAAAAGATGAAGATTTTTCCTGACGTACATTATGTTTTCGTAGATGTATTGACTATGTACCGTCATGATGCCAATATTTTTAAACAGTTCCCTTAGAGAATCGCGCCTACGAAGATTATATATGGCTCTGATGGCTCTTTTTTGCAGAATAAATATAGACTCAATATCTGCAGCCCGTCCCCATAACAAGATGCCGTAAGACATTATACTATGAAAGTAGCTGAAATAGACCAGTCTAGCGGTATCTGCATCAGTAAATTGACGGATTTTTCTAATAGCATATGCTGCTGAACTTAGCCGCCCCGCAAGAGATGTTAAATGAGAACCCCATTGTAGCCCTGCATCAAGCGTAATCCCCAAGAAAACAGTTTTATCTACGAATTCAAGTTTCTCTTTATTCAATATTATATCACAATCACTACTCTTAACATTCGGTAAAGCAAATCTTATGCATTTGGTTTTTTTTTCATTTAATACCAAATTGTTTGCTGTGAACCAATTCTGGACTTGAACTAGGGCATTATTCACGTCATCTAGATTTTGGGCCCGTCTATTTATCTTAAAAATTAAGGAAGTGTCATCAGCAAATAGCACCATATTTTGAGGTTGATTTTTTAATAAATATGGTAGATCATTTATATATACTAGAAAGAGGAAGGGACCCAATATTGAGCCTTGAGGAACCCCCATTTTTACTTTTAAACCCTGTGAATTAACACCATTTATTTGCACATATTGTTGTCTATCACTCAAATAAGATTTAACCAAATTCAGTGCAAGTTTTCCTAGTCCGTAATGCTCAAGTTTCAAAAGTAATGTGTCGTGATTTACGCAATCAAATGCTTTGGAGAGGTCACAAAAAATTCCTATGGCGTCTTGGGACTCTTCCCACGCAGTAAATATATGCTTTAATAAGGTTACACCGGCGTCAGTTGTACAACGTCCCTTGGTGAAACCATACTGTTGATCATGTATGATTCTATTGGTGTTAAAATGATCGAGCATTTGATCAAGCATTACCTTTTCAAAAACTTTGCTAAAAACTGGTAACACGGATACAGGTCTATAATTATTAGTATCTTTACTGTCCCCGGATTTGAAAAGAGGTATTACTTTACTGAATTTCATTAAATCAGGGAAAACTCCTTGGTCAACACATAAATTAAAAATTAAAGCTAAGTATGGGGCTATAGTCTCAAGTATGGATGTACAAACTTTGATAGACATTCCCCATAGATCTTCGGTCAGTTTGATTTTTATTTGCCGGAAAGCCTTAATAACTATCATAGGGTTAATGTGTTTAAATTTAAATTCAGCCAGGCAGCTAGACACATTCGCCTTTAATAATTCAATTGAGACATCAGGTGAGGAATTAAGAGCCTCAGTAGTTTTTGATGGTATATTGGTAAAGAAATTTACAAATTCTTCAGCTACTTCCTGATTTGAGCTTTTAGGACCACATGCTGTATCTAATGTGTAGCTAGTGTTACGTATTTTCTTCCTGTTAGTCTCGTTATTTATGACTTTCCAAACTGTCTTTATTTTATTTTCTGCCGATTTGATCTTGTTGCTAATGTGCAGGGCTTTAGCAACCTTGCATGTATTTCTAAAAGTTTTTGAATACTTAGCAACATACTTGTTAAAAGTTTCAGAGTTTATAAAAGGCTTAAGGCCATAAAGCTCAAATAGTCTTTCCCTACTTATTCTGATACCTTTAGTTGCCCAATCACTAAATATAAATTTAGGGCAAATACTTTTTGTCTTCTTTTCAAAAGTTTTGTTGAATTCCGTGTGAACTATTGAAAAGAAACGCTCATACAATTGATTTATATTAATATCGTCAAGGCTCATAACACTTAATTTGTTTTGTAGGGAATTATTATATCTATCTAATTTGCTGGAAGTTATAGGTCTAAATTTAATCTGAACTTTTTGCAATGGCGTGTTACACCTAAAAGTTACTGTTTGTCCACTATGGTCAGACGGTAGACAATTTACTATGGCTTTATCTAAGTAATTACAATTGCAGAAAACATTATCTATACAAGTAGCAGAAGATGGAGTGACTCTAGTAGGTTCTATAAAAGTGTTGGTCAAGTCAAATGACTTAAAAAGATTTATTAACCGACTACTATTTGAATTTTCTTCTAAAATATTGATATTAAAATCACCACAAATAATTGTATATTTATTACTGGCTGCAAGTTTTGCCAGGACATCTTCCATTATCGATTCAAATAAGGTAAAGTTTTGATAGTTTGGGGGTCTGTACACGCACACAATTACATGCTTATCTAGCTCAACACAGGACAGTTCGACACAATGTTCAACCGAAAGATCCACTATGTCATCACGTTGCTTAAATTTAAAACTATTTTTTATTAAAATTAGGGAACCTCCACGAAGCATAGTTTTACGGTTAAAGCAGCTACCCACCATATAGATCTCAAAGTTAATAAGCATTTGGTAATCCTGTAGCCAATGCTCAGTAAAACAAATAATGTCAAACTTACTATTTTCTAAAAACAATTCAATTTCTAATAATTTGGAAGAAATGCCTTGGATATTTTGGTGGAATAATTTTAAGGTGTTCTGATGAGGCCCCTTTTTGCTAACTAATTGAGTGCAAGAAGGTACCTTAATGTTGGTAGGATTAACAATATTGTTAATGGTACCTTCCATTGTCTCACTTTCTAGTTTAAATTAATATTAATATTTGGAGTGAGGCCGGAGACTCCCGTGCCATCCTCAGACAAAAAGACCCTATTACTAATAGACCCTAATTGAGGATTTTCCACGGTGACACATGGATTCTCCTCAGTACAATGTTTGTAAACATTTATAGCACTAATGCTATATTCATTTAAAGTCACCTGTACATTACTATTATTAGTAATAGTCGCCGTGTTAATAATATAACTAAACTTAGACATACTACTTATGTCTGTGTGAATATTAAAAGCTAATAGCCTAGCTATTTTGTGTCTACAACTAATAGGTAGATGCACTTTACCCCGAGTCGATCTAAGTTTATCAACAAAAGTGTTGATATCAAGATATATAAGTTTATCACTATAGTGACCTACTAAAAAATGTAAATGGTTATTTAACATGTGAATGTAATTGTTTTTACTATTACTTAAATTTTCAAAATATGGAAAAGCACACAATATGATTTTCTTACAATTCAACTTCAACAACTCTGAAACACAGTCAGTGATGTCTTCCTTTTTAATGTTAGAACTATTGCCAATACATATACTAATGGTGGTACTAGGATCACAAACACTTTTTGTTACTGATGCCATAATCTGTTTGTAGGTTGACCCGGGCATACAATTGTTTTGGGTACAATAACTCAGGTTATTACTAATTAATTTACCTAGCCCCCTACCTATACTGTCAGAGAACATAACTGAATGATTACAATCATGACTATTAGGTGAGACAAAATTATCAATCTCAGGCAGACTATCATATAACTCAGGCTGTACCATGTGTGAATCTTGTGTCATATTAGTTGATTCCTGGTTCAGTATACTGTCCTGAGACAAATTCTCAACCTGGGATGGGTACTCCATTACCTCAGGCTGGACAGTATCATGGTTGGTAACTGTCTGACAAAAACATTGACACATTACCAACTCCTTTGCTGCAAAAATATGTTCTTTAATTTCGTTCTGAGAAATTTCATACCTACTAGAAAGGGAACGTAGTGAGTCCTGAAGTACCTGTATTTCAGACTGCAAATACTGAGTATCAATTTCATATATTTTTATACTGTCTTCTAACTTTATTTGGTAATTATTTAACTTATTAACTAATTTAACACGCTCTTTCCTCAGTGGAATATATTTGGAAAAGTGTTTGTGTTGTTTCCTAAATTGATAACATTTTTTAATTAATCTATTCAGTTTCGCATACTTTTTTATTTTCTTATTGCTAACTGAATAATTCTGTTTCAGTAAGGAATCTTCAGTCAGATCAATAGTTATTAAGGAAGGGGGGTTACAATCACTATTTAATAATTCATTGTATAAGAGGTTTGTTTCTTTAACCTGATTACATGCTTTTTCTTTCTCTAACTTTATTATATAACTATTGGCATGAACTAACTCATCTTCTAGGTCCCTAATTTTAAATAAAGCCTGATCATATAAAATACTACAATTACTGAAACCATCCGTGACCACCTTCAGCTGATCCCGTTCATCAACAACGTCCAAGTATTGCTGATGTAGGTCTACTAGCTGCCGTTTTAAGCTTGAGTTTTTGCTATTAACTTTATCAACCTCCACCTCACTCTCTTCTCTCTCCTGTAACAATTGTTGGACTTGGAGGTTTGATTCTTTGAGCTCTTGGAGTGCCGTTCTCAATTTTAGCTCCATAGCCTGGGCAGCAGCCTTTCGGGTCATCACAGGCATGGTTTAAGAATTGGTTACTGAAAATTTAAAGTAAAGAAACGGTGAGAACTGATAGAATAGAACACTAAAGGAAAGTTAGCGAAGAAAGGGGTAAAAGGACAGATGAAGCTTTCAGTTCCATGAAACTAAATGAAGTATATTAGCTTTAAAAGATTAATTAGTCCAATGTATCTAAGTAATTGAATAAATATTCAATTTCAAAGGTTTTATTCTCTTAGGGATTAACTTTTTCATAAGTGGGTATGTTACACTATAAAATAAAAAATTAAACTTAACTAATTAAGATATCAATTAAAGACAATAATGCACAACAAACGATCTACACGTATCTAAATCACTAAAGAAGATCGATTTGGAAATAACAACAGGAATTTCTATATTTCAACTATGTTTTGTTGTATAATGACCGGTTCTCAACAAAGAAATTTTTAACCAGTACAGGGTAATAAATCAGCAAAAAAAAAACTATACTAGAAATTGGCATGGATGTTTATGAGAGTTAAAGTGACGATTGTGTGCTGTTATTAATTAAAAGTAAACAATACTTCCCTGAATTATCCGTTTATGTCCGTAGTTAGAACGTCAGCTGATGTTTCTAGGTTACCGGTATTGTTGTTTTACCGAAAACTTTAACAATTCTAAGGATAACAATTTTATCACGAGTATTTACGCATTTATGATACGTTTACACAAATAATTAAACCTTAATCTAACTTATTTACTAATTAAAATTAATTTTAAAAAAATTAATTGTAGGTATATGTATATGTGAGTATGTGTGTATATGTATATATATTTATATATATGTGTATATTGTATGTATGTATCAGAGTATGATTATCGAATGAACACCCAGATACATGGTAGATATTACTTTTTATTTCGCCAAAATTGTAGTGCACCTTCTCAAATATATCCGCACCACCCGACGGTAGACTGTAAGAGAATGCCTGTGGCATTAAGTCCGCCATTGTACTTACTGTGCATAAAGTTGTAAAATAAATAAATAAAGACTAACTTTGTCTTTTCGCTTTCCAGGAATATTGACTACTGTTCCGATCAGGTGTAGTATAAACTAGATTTGCTCCGCGGTGTTACTCACGACATACCACGGAAAATTAAAAGAGTGTATCGATCGACTCAAGGAGTTTAAAATGGACACGCTGGAGAAAAGGTGGATGAGCGATTTGTGTACCCTACACAAAATTGTGAAAGGTTCCCTGGATTGTCAACTTATTGAAAAGTTAAACTATAAGACACCAACGAGCGTTTGTTGTAGCAGCTAGCAACAACAATGTTTCACGTAACAATCCAGTTTCGCGAATGTGTAGTCGTTATAACGATACATGTTCACAGGCATAGATCGTAGATCGTTACATGGGCCGCTCCATGTTAAAAGGCGCCCAATTTATATCATTACTCAAAGAGGTGCACGCACAACTTTTGTCTTAGTACCCGACAATTGCAGGCTGTGAGTGGACGCGGAATTAAAAAAAAATATTTTAAGTTTTTTTCGTGTTTAAACATTTTAGTATGCCTTCGTGTTCATTTTGGAAGTGTAAAAACACAAGCCGAAACACAAATAAAGATAAAGGTGTTACTTTTCATGCGTAATTATTTGTAAATAATTTAATTTGATTTATTAACACACGTCTCGAGCGGTTTAGCGGGACGAAGGAGAGGCGTGAGGGGTGGGGAAGCGGCCGGCCTCCAAAGATTATATACTAAACAGAACGGTCATAGACCAGTGCTTTTAGTGTTTGAAAACAAAATAAATTATAGTAGGATGAAACCCATTGTAAAAGGAGGAGAATATTGCAAAAATTAAAGGAAAAATAAATTACGGGCGATCTGAGGTCGGGAAGGGGGAGAGGGGGGGATTTTAAGGGAAAAAAATGGCTTATTATTTCATTTCATTCATCAAGGTATTAAATCATCTTATAATTTATGTTCACTTTTTGTTATTTTAAGAGATAAAAGCACTGGTCTATTATAGTTCTGAATGTAACGATCTCTATACGGCACTGTTCTTTTTTGTGTAAATGGAATTAAATACTTTTAGATTTACTTTAAAATAGCAATGACGTAATAACTTTCATTATGTGTAACTTTTGTTCCTATTTTCTTCAATCTTAAGTTCAAATGTATATGAAATGTATCATTAATTTTTATACAATGCAGGGATTATCTTTTATAGAATATTTATATACAAAACGCCAAAAAATTAATAAATTGATGCTTTTTGACCGTCTTTGATTTAATTAAGGTGATTAGCAGTGCAAAATAATTTCTCACAGATTCTTTCGTTTACATTACATTATATTATTATTTAACATATTAAACTTCATATTTTTATTATTTTCTATCATTCTTCCTAACCTGATTCCTTACAGTACTGTGTAGGTATAATACTTCAGCAATCAGAAGAATATCACTTTTTTATTTATTCTATGACGAGTGATGAGGTACGAAACTATGACCATTCCGCGACGCGTGAGGGCCTATCTAACTGTTGCTACTATTATTTTACAGTTTGTTTGTTGACTGGCGGTTGTGAGTATGTCATGCTCGCTCAAAAGTCCTGCTGGCGGTGGCGTGTGTAGCGGGTCGTTCAGCTCCCTACGATATGGTTGAACTGGACGATGGCTGGTGCATGGGTCATGCTCGTGATACGGGCGCCGCCAGTCGGGGCTGGTCATCTCACAACTTCTATATTTTATTATGGTTTAATTATTTTTGGACACTACCTGTGTAAACATCTGCATCGTTACATTGTCTTCACATTTAATAAAACGCTTTAAACAATGTAACCAAAAATTGAAAAAACTATGTTGGAAAAGAGTGTCCATGGAGTTTCTTATCTTTTCTTCTCCATAGGATCTACGAATTGGAACAGACAATTAGCTTCACGACTGACTACTGACTGACTACTTGACGTTTCAAAAGTGCCCTTGTATTGGTGTATTTGAAATAAAAATGGTTTGATTTGATTTGATGTCCGAAAAAAAAATAGTAGTTTTTCAAAAAAAGTGTAAACAATAAATGGAAGCATGGAATCGTGGCAAAGTAAAGGAAATCTGTACATTTACTACAATGTATGCAGTTGATGTATGTAGGTACGAGCTTTATACCATTAGTGTAGACTAGCTCAGCCCCGCGGCGCTACCCGCGGCTATCTATTTATTTTTATCTATTAAATGAGTGAAGGCTAGTGAAAGTCCTTTCAAAATGGGTCCAGCCATTCCATTGTACGTTTAGCGTGTGAAGGTCACTTACCTTCTACATATTTATTAGCAAACGACGCTTTATGTTATAATGCTTCATAAAAACATTAAATTACAGTACATTATGTTGCACTACGCATTACATTATCTTCGAAATGTTTCATAAGTATTGTTGTTTTGTATTCATGCAAGGTATTGCAGTAATGAAGTCTTTCGGGCACACTAGTTGAGCCCCGCGGCTTTACCCGAGGTTGATGTGAGAGAAGTAGCCTAAGTTACCTGGGCCGTGGCCCTAGAGGCGTGATCACCGTGATAAAACAAAGTATTGTTTATGCCTCCGCGTGCAGCACCATAAAGTGTGCCTACTGTAGCGCCTACCGCGTGTCGCAGCATGTGTCCATACGGAGACCCACACATATTATTATTATTATTATAATTTGTAACACCTGCAGTACACTAACATCTACGTCCATAACACACACACACATCACAAACACAACAGATGTAAATGTGAGAGAGAACAGAATCAATCCCAAGCAAATTCTTCATTTAATTATAAATGTAAAAACCGTGTGGTAAGAATTCTAACTTCTGTTTCAAGAGCTTCTGTTTCAGTTTTACTGCCATAGATGTTCATGACAACCAGGACCGACGGCTTAATATGCTCTTGTTGTGAAACACCGGCAAAGTTCCGAACTCCGGGCTGCTATTAAAGATTGCTTGTAAGAAAAACTGAACCACACTTTTTGGCTTTACCCGTGAATCGAACCCGAAACCTCTTAGCCGGTAGTCGCATACGCTAACCTCTAAACCAACGAGTACAACACATAATAATGGTTACGGAAAATAAACGAAATTAACAAAGATGTCGAGTCCTTTCCAATGTAAGGAGAGACACCTCAACTGTTGTGGCTACATCATCTTACCGTTGAATGTTTTTACGCCTCCAACTAAGCTTCACTTCTTCTTATGATAACAACCGAGACCGACTGCTTAACGTGACCTTAGAATTATGGAGATGCTCATGTATCTTGCCACAAACGGTCAACCATCTAGGTATTGAGTTAGTGGTTGTTTCTAGTCACCTTGGGCAACTTAGCTATGACCGCTTAGAAAATATAACATTAGTATTTATTACCAGCAGTACATTGTATTATTAGCCAATATAATGTACCTAACTATCGTTCGACACTAAATTAATAACTTGTGTAATATAATCGACACTTGCCATGTCCTGATCAGCATTGCGTCTGAGGAGTGCACGAGCGGTCGTCTGTGCTACTCATAATATGTATATCTAAGAGCTCATGAATTGGTCTCAAGTCTATGCGAACGTGCTACCGAATTAAACAGGTTTAATAAATACTATTGTATACATATGTTAACGTGAAGTGAGCGACTCTCAATCATCTCCGCGCATTTTCAGAATTATTTCGACGGTAGATCCTGGAAGCTGTAGATAAAAGGTATGTGTTGTTATTAAATATGGCGTAAACGAAATTCGTGAAATTTTCTTTCGGAACGGGCTTCTGCTCCTGAGCATTTGATTGACTATACGTTATTTTTCGTTCGTAAATTCTCACAGACACCGCACTGGGACGACGGGCTGGATGTCATTATCCGACTGTGAACAGTACCCGGATATCAGTAGGTAATAACGATGTGTAATTTAGAAACAAAAGTATAGATATATGATCTTAAAGATATCGCTGGTCGATAATGCCTCTGCCCTTGTGCGGCTTTTGCCCAATAATTGGTTGGAGCCGGTGTCGCAATAAGACAGATGTGCACGAGGGTTGTCCGGTCTATTGCATTGTACGGTGCACCAGTGTGAGCGGACGACTCCAGGGGATATTGGCGGTATGGGTCATGCGCGGCTATCACACCGTATCAACGGAGGTGGTGTGGACGTTGGCTCGAACACCCCCGTGGCAGCGCTCCCGGATGGACGGGACTGGCTTCCCCTCCATCCGCCTCCATCGCCTAAATAGAGAGTTTTAGCCGAGATGGTGCCCGCATTAGTGCGTTAGTTCAGATGGCGTTATAACAGCTGTCCCTGGACCCCTCCTACTTCAGGCGCAGAGTGGCACACCGTGTGGTTTTAGTCGTTCCGATTCCAACACACCGCTTCTCACAAATTATTATAAATAAATTGCACCCAGACATAGAACAAATGGTTGTGCTATTTTGTAGTGAGTCAGAACCGAGCACACAACCCCGGCTCAGCCGACAGGGGCCGACAGAACCGAGCACACAACCCCGGCTCAGCCGACAGGGGCCGACAGAACCGAGCACACAACCCCGGCTCAGCCGACAGGGCCGTCGATGTCTGTTTGTATCATGTTATTTACAGTCAGGTAAAACCGGTTGAACCAGTAGCTGGTCCTAAGTAAACTTGTGACTAAGGCTACGAAGAAGAAGACTTTGGTACGCTTCTATTTTAAAAAACCTATTAATATAAATATAAGTGAAGTATCTGTTTAGACTTTTAAATTAACAGCAAACGCTGTTGTGCATTTAACGCATGTGGAATTAAATATTTACAGTATTTTTAGGGTTCCGTAGTTCATGACTTCGAACCCTAATAGATTCGCCATGTCCGTCCGTCTGTCTACTACCGCCCAAACGGTTGGTGCTAGAAAGATGAAACTTTGCATGAATATGTGTTGTAATTACGTCGACAAAGTGCTACAATAAAATTATGAAAAATATTTTTATTTGGGGTACCTCCCCTACATGTAAAGTAGGGATGGTCTTTTTTCTTGCGTCTACCCGATCGTGTGGAGTATCATTAGATAAGTCTTTTAAAAAAGTGAGGTTTCTAAAACTATTTTTCGATTTACGTATCCGTTTATGAGTTATTCAACTTGAAAACGCATTTTTTTTTCTAAAATCAGGGCCTCACCGTCCTCTAATAGTGGCAGGCTCAAAAAATCTGAAAAAATTCATGATAGTAGCCCATATATTTAACTTTCAATGAAAATTATAGCGGTTTTGATATTTTTTTTATTTTAGGAGTTATAGGGGCCTAACTTGTAAAATGCATTCACTAGGAAAACTTCCTACAAAAATAAAGAAATATTAAGTTAACAACTTCGATCACAAATAGTTCGAAGGTTAACAATTGTCTATTGGACACGATTTTAAATCTACCTACTATTATGGGTGACTACGGAACCCTATTCTATGCGTGGCCTGACACGCATTTGGACTATTTTTTATATCTGTTAGTTCGTTCGGCCGATCTCTGGAATGGTTCTAAAGATTATGACACAACTATCACTAGCAAATAGCTAACGCGATAAGGAGTAACTTAAGCTCCTTTGTACGGTTACAGTTTAAAGGTTTCGTAGTATCTTATAGTTTCATCATGTACGTCCTTGACTTACCGGACGTGACCCTCCTCCCCCCCCCCCCCTCACTAATAGCTTAACGGCTGCCTCTAAAGATCTAATAACAATCATAATGGTGGTCCATGTGCTCAACTTTAAAGGAAAACTACAACGGCCTAGATAACTTTATTATTTCAGGAGTTTCTCCCACCAAAGCGACTCTACCCCGCCCGACGGTAGGCAGGAGTAGGATCCAGGAGAAAGGGCCACCATCCTCACTGTGAGTGCATACAATGTAACATGACGACCCACGCCCCACGCCATGGCGGCTTAGTGAGATGTTTCTATATCATTCTCCCAATCAATGATGCAGAAGGATTGGGCCTCCGGTCTCACACTCACCAACGGTACACCAGCACTAATGCTGTTACTTTAGGATGGTCTTCTCTGCGAGGGTAGCACTGCCCTGGCCGAGCTGGACCATTCGTGTTGAAGTCGGCATTCGGTTTATTTATTTATAAATACTGTAGTCGCGTTGAATGCGAAATCGGAGGTTAATTACCTAGATCAAATGAGAGCTAGGTTCTTACTTTACATAATTAATATTAGTTTATTGTTCAACTAGCCACCCGCCCCGGCCCCGCCCCGGGACTTATAGGTATTTAACTAAAAAAAATAAAATGTAAAAATGTCGTGACTACGGAACCCTATTCTATGCGTGGCCTGACACGCATTTATTTGTAGATATTCTATATAAAAATGTAGTATTACTCTTATACTGTGGACTCCCACATACAGCGCAAGCGAAATCGATAGATGGCGCTGTTGTTGTAACCACGAAGAAATACAGAATATGAACCATACGGAGTAACTACTAACCCTAAATCGCGATAGAGAAATTCTCGTTCCAATTAGCATATATACAACATCCCAACAACAACCGTTGGGCAGTGCCCGCCAGGCATGATCACCTCGCCTGGTTGGAGGATCCTTCCTTTGTTGGAGGAACACGACACCCGTTCCTCTACAATCCCTACTAATATTATAAATGCGAAAGTAACTCTGTCTGTCTGTCTGTTATGCTTTCACGCCTAAACCACTGAACCGATTTTGATGAAATTTGGTATGAAGATAGAACTGAACTTGGGAAAGGACATAGGATACTTTTATCGCGAAAATAAAGGTAGAAGGGTTTGAAATAGGGGACGAAAGTTTGTGTCGAAGTTCCTTATTATCAAACATAAAATCATGTAAGATTGTTTAATCTACCCTTACCGTGTCGCGCGATATAAACTATTTCCACGCGGGCGAAACCGCGGTCGGAAAGCTAGTACTTTATAATATTAACATAGATAAAGTAGATATGTATCAAGATATAGGATGGGCCGCTCGGATGGGAACCAAGCAAGGAGCGTATGTGTGCTGTGTCATTTCACCCCTGCCTTGTCTCGCTGGTCACGACACTTGGGGACACGCCGCGTAGCAGTATCTCCTCCTCCTCTCCCGTAGTGTATACTCGTATATGTTCAGTTCATTGGCACGCTCTACAGCCCAAACAGCCAGACGGATTTTGACATATGAGGTGGCGTTGAATCCGTTACAATTTTGCTAGTGACGGGTTATATTAATTTTCAAAAAAAGTAAGGGTACGGCTGATTTTTTTCTGCCTTAGCAATAGGGGTGTATGAAATGAAATCAAACCTATGTCCCTTCTCAAGACTGTGTATCGAAATTCACTTTAATTGTTTCAGTAGTTTTGGAGCGAAAGCGTGACAGACAGACAGAGTTATTCCCGCATTTTAATATTAGTAAGGATCGCACGATCATTTACGAATTAATAATGTTCCTACGTGAGAAACCAGATCTATAATTTGACTGCCTCGATGGTCTGGCGGTTAACGTATGCGACAGCTGATCTAGAGGTGTCGGGTTCGATTCCCGGGTTTGACCAAATGTTTGTGTGATCCGCAAATATTTGTTTCGGAGTTTGAGTGTTTTTGATTTGATATTATGAATAAATAATAAATAAATATTTCGGACATCTCACACACAATGCCATCTTGCCCCAAACTTAACAGAGCATACATAGAAAACACTGACAATGCGGATGACACAAACATTTTGATTCCATCCGGGAATCGAACCCGAGACCTCAGCCACAGCAGTCGCATACGCTCTCACACGAGCAAACGTCGCTAGGAGCGACGCGAGGCAATTAAAGTAGCGGGCAACTGAATAAATCGAATAAAACGTTTCACTCGCTGAGACTCGTGTCCAAGGCGCGTGGCGAGAGTCTGGATGCGCTATTAAAGCTAAGTCAATAAGTTTGATGTTGTCCGCAGCGCAGCAGCATGGCGGAGTATCCTGCAGAGCCGACGCCGCAGCTGCCGCGCTTCTACGCCGGCAGGGAGCTGCTCATCACGGGCGCCACCGGCTTCATGGGGAAGGTGAGACCAGCACCTCATCTGTGTAATGTCAGTCAATACTGACCCTATGGTGGTATCCGGGGGGATTTCCGCACGATAAAAAAAAAGGGAAGAAGGAGTCGACCTCTTCTTATTAGGGTTCCGTAGCCAAATGGCAAAAACGGAACCCTTATAGATTCGTCAAGTCTGTCCGTCTGTCTGTCTGTCTGTCTGTCTGTCTGTCCGTCCGTATGTCACAGCCAATTATTTCCGAAACTATAAGAGCTATACTGTTGAAATTAGGTCAGTCGATGTATTCTGTGAACCGCATTAAGATTTTTACAAAAAAATAGTAAAAAAACAATACATTTTGGGGGTACATACTTGGAACTGAAACTCAAAAATTTTTTTACATCAAACCTATACGTATGGGGTATCTATGGATAGGTGTTTAAAAATGATGTTGAGGTTTCTAATTTCATTTTTTTCTAAACTGAATAGTCTGCGCGAGAGACACTTCCAAATTGGAAAAATGTGTGTCCCCCCCCCCCCCCCTCTAACTTCTAAAATAAGAGAGTGATAAAACTAAAAAAAATATACAGGGTGTAAAAAGACTGTAATCGAAATCTTGATGGTTGCATTCAGACCATGATACTGAATAGGTTTAGCGAAAAAAAAACGCAAAATATTTGTTAATTTATCTAAGTTCTTTTTTGTATTTTTCTGGTTACATACACATAGTACAACATAATAGGACACTAACAACCTAATTATCTCATTTAGAAAACCAAAAAATAAATAAAAACAATAAAACTGCAATGTATTTTTAAATAAAATCAGTTGACCGGGGGTCATTACACAGTACCACACGCGGTTCGATGACCGCGGCTAGGGCGCGCGGGCGCGTCCCGCCCGCAGTAGGTACCTAACACTAACTAAAACTTTAAACGAAATCACTCTCTAATCTGACTTTCTGATGGGTTATCATTTTATCAACGAACGCTTAAATAATAATGGTATCCTGTGCACTTGTTATTTTTTTGCGTTCGTATAATGAAATCATTCATCGTCTTCAATGAAATTCAAGTTTATTTTGCGCCGGGAATCGAACCCATAGCACCGTGCGTCTGAAGTCTTAAGCCTAGACGTGAGCCTACGCCTACGGTTTTCTGATTAGCAATGCCGATTCGGCAATCTATTCACATTCGCTCTTCTTACATACCGTGGGAGAGCCACGCTTCGGCATGAATGAGTCAGTTCGACCAGAGTGATACCACGGCCTCACAGAAAACCGGTGTGAAACAGCGCTGGCGCTGTTTGTGCCGCCTTTAGTATTGCGGTTATCCATTGGCGACGGTAATCGCTTACCATCAGGTCATACTTCAGCTCGTTTAAACCCTATTCCATAGAAAAAAAATACAAAATTTCCAATACAAAACGCGAAATTTGTCCAGGAAACCTACGGATGCATATCTAGCCGTAAAACTTTGAATTACTTTGAAATTTTTATCAATTTACCTAAACACAGAAGACGAAGCACTGTAGCGGCAAGTTTCGTGTGCCTTTGTCGGCGAATATCAAAGAAGCGTGATCTTTGAGTATAAGCGACAAAGGGTTTCCGATGTCATGTCGTAGGTATTTACCTATCGATACGTCAGATCGGCGGCGTGTTTCAAAGAACTATAATTCCCTAATATTATAAATAGGTACGAACTAGACCAGTCGGTCTTCAATGTTCGCACAGTCTGGACAGTTGCGTAGTGCATTATAATTTTTTTAAGGGATTTTTATGGGAATTTTTAAGGGACTTTCACGAAAGTTTTGTGTTGTAATTTTCCTTTTTTAAGTAGGTATAGTAAGTTAATTGTTTATTTTTTCGTTTTTTATTCTCTTATCACCGAATTTGTGTTATTTTTAGAATAGGTACTTATATTTTAACAGTGATAGTGATTA
Source organism: Phragmatobia fuliginosa (assembly GCA_932526445.1). Classification (NCBI taxonomy): domain Eukaryota; kingdom Metazoa; phylum Arthropoda; class Insecta; order Lepidoptera; family Erebidae; genus Phragmatobia; species Phragmatobia fuliginosa. Next base: position 37,364 of record OW052083.1, on the reverse strand, counting down.
TTTATAATGTTTAGTGCGAGGGAATACGGCCAAATGATTATGTGCTATGGTGTAGCCCGCGTAAATGCATCACGGGCTTTGCGTATTTACCGTGATAGGTTAGTCATCACGGCTGCCTATCAGAGAGGTTTGAATAATGAGAGGATTACATCCCAAAGGCATGGAGAAGGCCTAGAATTAGATCTTCGATTGGACGAACAGGTCTTGGCTCTTGTTGAGAGAAATCCTCGGGTTGGAACACGAACTACGGCAAAGTTAATTAGAGGTCATGGAACCCCAATATCGCATCAAACAGTGCATAAGATTTTAAGAAAAAATAATAAAATAAGCTCAGTTTGTGCCATTTCTGGGTCGACCGAGGCTCTCGCAGAATTAGGTAAGTAGCGTGAAGTCACTAGGTAGGTATTTTCGTTAATAGGGAACTTTACCGACGCCGCGACGCGTAGGTAGTTAAATTAAATAGTTATGAAAGGCATTGACCTAGCTACTCAGTGCGCGCATACATTGCTGGCTTCGGAAATTAATAAAAATCTTGAGACATTGTTTTTTCCGGCTACAATTTTTTTTAAAGACAACTGTTTGTTTTTTTTAATTAGTTTTGGGGTGCTGAAGCTGCATCTTTCGTTTTCGGAAGTCGTCTGGTTACACCCTGTATGTTGTACATTACCATGCAAACTACCAACGAAAATTGGTTTGAACGAGATCAGTGAGTAGTTTTTTTATTGTGTCATAAATCGTAACGCGCAATTTACCTTTCATCTAATCAATACACTAGTATAAAAACATCCATGAAAGTTACAACGAACTACAAGAACTTTTATATGATGTCACTTGCTGATACGGAACCCTTCATGGGCGAGTCCGACTCGCACTTGGCCGCTTTTTTTTTCTTATTTAGAAGTGTGGGTGGTCAAAAGTAGTTGAATTGTCTTGCGTAATAAAAGAATGAATAACCAAATATGGTTCGCTGTGAGCGTGTTCTGAGGTCCTGGCGGTGTGCAGGTGCTGGTGGAGCGGCTGCTGACGACGTGTCCCGGCGCGCGGAGGCTGCACCTGCTGATGAGACCCAAGAAGGGCCACGCGCCGGACGAGAGACTCGCACGGCTCAAGACCTCACAGGTACTACCCCTCAACTAAAGCCTACCAAACTGACTCTCCTGATGGATAACATGAGCAGTGTCCAAGAGTAGGAGTCACCGTCCTCATTGTGACTCTCCGGTCTCGTCTCCACCTACGTAATGCGACAACAAGAATGCTGACATTTTACATCAACTTTTTTCACGGTTTTGTCTGCCTGTTTGTTTGTTCCGGCTAATCTCTGGGAGAGCTGGACCGACTTCAACGAAACTTTCATTGATGACTAATGACATAAGGAGTAATTTATAGAGTTTTTGTGTCTATGCGCACTCTCTTGTCTATGGATATCACAAGCTGAAGAATTGTAATTTTTTAAATAATTAAGTTTCGTTAACAACAACACAAACAAACATGAAACTATAAACTCGGAACATTTTATGTCACTTAAAATGTTGTAACATGTTGTGATTAAACATCCAACATCCCCACATACTAACTAGGTCGGGTTGGGGACTGCCAAGACACGATGTGTCTACGTAATCTTGGGATCGAATGTTTTTAAGCCGTCCGAAGGCCTCCAACTATTATTAATAAGCTTGAATAGTATCAATAAAAAAAAATACGAATTATTTTCCAGTTGACTGAGTTTCATTGTTAAACTAGCTGTCCCGGCAGACGTCGTCCTGCCCTTAAAAGATTCTCATAAAAAATTCATCCCCTATTTCACCCCATTTGACTTGTAATTTGGCTACAAAAACCAATTTTCTTCGAAGATCACACAAACAGATCTTCTCCAAGGTATCTTTCTCTATACTCAACTTAGTTCAGCAGGCGTGAAAACGTTAAAGCATACGACATGTCAAAAATATATCGGAGCCACACAGACGTTTGCGACCTAATGCATCAGTGGAAAACACCTGTGGCCAATATGGAACTGGGGTTCCTTGTTTGCGACGTTGGAATTTCTTTGTTCATTGATTCCAAGTGTAATACTTTGGCATTTCAACGTACATCAGCGTCGCTGCGAATGGATCTGCTTCACACATTGCAAAGAAGCTAGTCAATGTTGTCGATGGTGGTCTCTCAGCTCGTTGTGCCGCATTAGTCTCAGTGAAGTAAACTCTTTGGCCATTTTCCAAATGCACTGCTAAATGTACAAATGTGGGATATCTTTCATGAATTTGAAATGACAATAATCGCCACAATGCTTCATTAGTACTGACGTATCTGCCTATTTGGAAGTTGCTGATTTCGTCATTCGCATTTTCCGACGCAATACCAAACACAGCCATGTCGCTGCCTTTTGTGACGTACTTGCACAAATATTTGATTGATTTGGCCGAATGACAACTCTCAACGTTTGCATGTGTTTCGAAAATACGTGATAGCAGCGGGTAATATGGTACAAAGAATTCATTTTCGATTTCAATCTCTTGATTTTTAACTTTAACTTTGATAGTTCAACCATTATTTTCTTTTGAACGCCGACGATAAACTGGATATCCATCGTTCCCTGTGACTGTTTCAGCAACTAACGGTCGCGGATATCTTTTTGTGCACTTTCCATCAGCCATGCAAGGCGATAATGGATTTAATGCACATCACAGTCCATGCACTATCTGTGTCGTCACAATGTCGTGTAGATGGGGATCAGTGACTGGATCAGGAATTTCAGCTGATATGATGTCATCCAGTTCATTTGAATGTAATTTGTTCAGCAACCAAATTAGGATATGAGCATGCGGTAGTCCACGCTTCTGCCATTCCACCGAGTACATATAACAACGTGTGTCACCAAAAACTCGATACTTAGTAAGCACATCCATCATAACCTTGAGTTTTTGCGGTTTTTTGCCCGGTTCCAACTCACGTTCAATTTCCTTCCACTTCGAATTGCATGTGAACGTAATAAATAAATCCGGAGTTCCTTGAGCGTAGTCGTGCATGTGGCGTGGGCTTCCGATATAAGATGATGGGAGAATCATCAGACGTCCAATATTCTGAACATCACCATCTGAATGAATAGTATCACGCAAGTGTATATAGTCCTCAGATCGTAGCTTTGCCTGATTGAATCGGATGAACGCTAAACGTTCGCTCTCAACTTTGACATACATGTCGACAGCGAATTGCTGGAATAGCCGACGGCACTTCAGAATGACATTCTCATCATGTGTACGAATCGTCATACGATTAAAAATGCAAAATTAAATGAACTGTTAATGGAAACCATAATAGCAATAATTAGTGTGTGAATATTGTACCTGTAATTGGATCGACCATCTTCAACGTGATGTCGTATCCGTCTTGCCCTTGCCAATAAATGATTGGATATTGTAACGCATAGTACAAACGATGTGTGTCGTTTACACGATGCATAATATTGCTTCTTCGCTGAACGACAATGTCTTGCGATTTAGTTGAATCGCCAACAATAATTGCAGCAACATCATTAACGGTGGGTGCATTGAATCTTCGCACATGTTCACCTGTTGGGGTACAATCCGCTCTTATGACAAATTTGTGCGTATCCGATGACATCCGTTCCAATGCTGTTTTGAACATATTATTAACTGCTGTTTTAACATATTACCACAACATTATTAGCGTGAAAAAATGCTTGCAACTGTTCAATAATTCGTCTCTTTAACTGTTGTGTTCCCTGTATATCGCACCGCACATTCAGCTGATCCACCATCGACGAAATGAAATATATTTGCAGAAATTGATGCGGTTCATCTGGTGTTGGCACCTTTGAACCATGCAAATGATATATTTGTCCTTGTATCTGTAATTGCAAACAATCATTTGTTGAAGAATACGGAGTAACTTCTGATCGTGTGATTGTGTAGTGTGTGGTGTATATGTAGTTGTTATGTGTTGCAATTCATTGTGTTGGTGTGAGTGATATGTTATGTGTGTTGTATCTTTTACCTTGCAAGTCGGCATGAAGCCGCCTTCTCGAATGATATTAGCTCAAAAGGAAGTCATGCGAAAGCAGTTATTGTATTCAAGGATGTATTGAAGAAAATGGCTGGAATCGGGATCACTTCCATCGAACAATGGTTTCAGCGGCTGTGGTGGTATAAGTAATGGATCCAGTTTGACTTTTCCACTTGCGCAGCACAATCCAGCCGTTTCTCTTTTGAACTTTAACGCATTGCAATATAAAAATTTAGATATTGGACCAATGACGACTATATCGTCATTGGTCCAATATCTAAATTTTCATCATCACTGTAGTTCGCAGTGGGATCATATTGGAATGCCAAGCGATTGTATGATGCCAATGATCTTCGTGTGCTCACGCGTTGTCTCAATCGGGCATTTTCTCTTAATATATTTTGTCTTTCTTCGCTTAAGTTCTGTGAATACACTTGTTGCTGGCTTGCATGTCTTGTGCGGCGGTCGATGTTCGCACGTCGTCCTCTAGGCATTTTGGACTATGGACAGAGTGGTGAATTCAACCTCAAATGCACGATCCACATAATTTACACAGTTCAACTTACCACCTTAAAGACAAATGCCTGCTGTTGAAATTGAATAAAAATTTGCACAATACACGTGATTGATTTGATGGTTTCCAAATTTTTTTTACTTTTTTTCACAATTTCACAGTGAACACAATACCGGGATGTCACATGAAATTAACTGAGCAGAGAACAATGAGTAGCTGTCAAACAATGTATCACGCACCGGCGCCATCTACTTAAAATATTGGTTTGTAGTACATGCTATGTATCAGAGATGGCGCCATATGTAAAAAAAGATTTTTCCGCTTTTCTGTTGAAATTTTTCCTGAATTTTTTTGCTATAAACCTCACGGAGCCTGAGACCTTTCCAACGAATGCAAAACCGAGGAAATCGGTTCGTGCGTTCTGGAGTTATAGCGTCAGGAAGGAAAACCCGACTTATTTTTATATAGTAGATTATTCTATAATCTATTGCTCAGGCGATGTCTAGTTTCTGTTACAAGGTATTTAGTAGTATATAGGTAGTAGAGCCACGCTGATTTCAGCACGAATGGGCCGGCTCGACCGGGGCAGTACTACCCTCACACAGAAGACCATCCTAATAATGACAGCATTCTTGCTGTCGTATTTCGTTGGTGAGTGTGAGACCGGAGGCCCAATCATTCTGCATCATTCTCCCGGCCTTCGAAGGGCGGGAGAATGATGCAGAATAATCAAACCAGGCTGCCATGGTAGGGGTCACCATGCTACATTGTCTACCCTCACAATAAGCATGGTGACCCCTACTCCTGGATTCTACTCATGCTTTCCATCAGGCAGAGTAGAGTCACTTTGGCAGGCTTAAATATAAAAAAAAAAAAGAAAAAAAAAAAAATTACGGTAGTGAGATTTAAATATTGATTTCTTAGTTAATGTCTACTTCCAAATGTGCAGGTGTTCGACAACATCCGCGCTCGCAGCCCTCGTCAACTAGACAAGCTGGTGGCGGTGGTCGGTGACGTCACTCAGCCGCTACTCGGACTTGACCAACATGCTATAGAGGAACTTAAACAGGTGCTTTCCCACACACACACACATGCACGTAGTGCCTAGATCAGCACACACATCTGTAGTTAGATGTTCACTGGTTCACATGATCCTGCCTTTTATATGTAGCATCTCCAGCTACATTATTACTAAAATATCATAACGACAACATAAGCTGTGTGTACTCTCAGTAGTCGACGAAAGGCTGAAAGACTAATTCTATTTTCTATCTTTTGCTTGAACTGTAACTTACCATTCTTACTTTACTTACTGTGATTAAATAAATGTTGGTTAAATCTGTGTATATTATTTAGAAACTATAATGTTACCAATACACAGTGATGATAGTGGTGGTAGGACTAAGTTGATATCTATCGAGCTACCTACTTTTTTTTTTGTTCACGGGGTGGAAAAATCGATTCGGATCTCCGGCTCTTTGGGGAAACAGGAGCCGGGAGTTAGGGTGTTTCCACTAAAAACACCCCGACGATCGACCTCTGACGCTCTGCTCCGGGTGGACCCGGACCTTGTTATTTCAGGTCCTTCCCGAATCGGCGCCAGGCCAGTTATCAGGCCCTATCCCGGGGGAAACCATTTCCAACCTCCGTCCTGACCTCGTATTAGACGCAACCGGGCCGGGAATTCTTCCCACACTGCGGAATTTTATACGCGTCCAGAGTTCCCCGTTCTCCGGCGACCCGCGGCATCGAGTTACCTACCTAGCTGCTGTAAAACTGCAGTGAATAAACTACAGTGTATTATACTACAGGCCGGCCTGCCTTCAAAGTGACTCTACTCTGCCTGATGGAAAGCGCACTCTCGCTGCAGCATGACGACACACACTGTGGCGGCCTAGTGAGACATATTCACTTCACTGAGCTGACACAACTTTTTTTTTTTTTTTTTTTTTATCATTGACCTATAGACACAAGTCATAACCCAGTTCAAGATGATCTAGAAAGTTTAAATATATCATCCAGGCATATAGATTAAGGAATAAATCAGAAACTAGTAAATTTTTTTAATTTTATTATATTTTTTCAATTAATAAATAAATAATAATATAATAAATATTTCGGACATCTTACACACAACGCCATCTAGTCCCAAACTAAGCAGAGCTTGTATTATGGGTAATAGACAACTGATATAAATACATAAACATACTTTTTTTCTGGTAAATACATACATATTATACATAGAAAAACACCCAAACTCCGAAACAAATATTTGTGGATCACATAAATATTTGGTCCGACCCGGGAATCGAACCCGAGACCTCTTGATCAGCAGCCGCATACGCTAACCACTAGACCAACAAGGCAGACAAACTATGTGCGTCTGTTGCAGGTGTCGGTGGTGTTCCACATCGCAGCCACGGTCAAGCTGTGGGTGGCGCTGCACGACGCCGTCTCCCAGATTAAGATATTGTGGAACAGCTTTACTGTGACACAACTGTGTGCGCCTGTTGCAGGTGTCGGTGGTGTTCCACATCGCAGCCACGGTCAAGCTGTGGGTGGCGCTGCACGACGCCGTCTCCCAGATTAAGATATTGTGGAACAGCTTTACTGTGACACAACTGTGTGCGCCTGTTGCAGGTGTCGGTGGTGTTCCACATCGCAGCCACGGTCAAGCTGTGGGTGGCGCTGCACGACGCCGTCTCCCAGAACGTGCTGTCAGCGATACATGTGATGGACCTGTGCGATAAGCTGCCTGCGCTTCAAGTGAGCCTGCTTTTGTATTCCGTTGTCTAAAGTATAACTTCACGGATATAGCAAATAACTGAGACCACTGTCCGGGAACTGGTGGGTGATGGGGTTCACCACCTAGACAGTCCCCCCCCCAAGCTTGTGGACGTGTGGCCTTAACCATCTCCTGAGAGGAGATATGAGCCCAGCAGTGGGGCATTAATTGTGGGTCGCTGATAAATCATCTATAATTTGTTTTCTTGCTAGTAAAATAAGAGGAATGCTTCAGACCATGTACAAAATCCGAAACACCATCGATTACCGAGTCGGACCAAATGTTTGTGTGATCCGCATATATTTATTTCAGAGTTTTATTATTTTAGTATAGTCCTATTATAAGAAAAGTATGTTTGTGTATTTATATCATCATCATCATCATCAACAGCCTTTAACAGCCCACTGCTGGACATAAGTCTCTCCTTTGAAAGGAGGTATTGGCCTACTATACTACGCTGGCCAGACGGGTTGGTAAAGGGTTTGCTCCAAGTTTTACTTCTCTTGGCAGTGATGTTGGCTGCTTATTATGTTCCTTCTATCAGTTGTCTAGTACCCGTCAACACCCAATACCGTCCCACTGCTGGGCTCGAGTATTCTCTCATGAGAGGAGTAAGGCTATACGTCCCCACGCTTACCGAGTCCGGGTCTAAGATTCCCAAAACAAAGTTGTGGCTACGTAATCTTGCCGCTGGAAGTTTTTAAACCACCCGTAGGCCTTTAACTCAGCTTCACGACTGCCATCCTATGATAACAACCGGTACCGAGTACTTGACGTGACCTCCGAATCATAGAGGTGCTCATGGTACCATGCTTCTGACGGTCACCCGTCCAGGTACCGACCGTGCTATTGTTGTTTACCCTCGCGACTGGACTATGAGCTCCTCTCAATAGTCCATGTGTGCAGGCGCTGGTGCACGTGTCCACCGCCTACACAAACGCAGAACTACCTCACGTAGAGGAGCGCGTCTACCAGATGGGAGTGAAACTGCCGGATCTTCTCGCTCTCCTGGACACCATCTCCGAGGACGCGGGGCAACGCTGGATATCCAAGTACGTATACTAAATGTCGACACTGTGCTGACTCTAAGGTAGAACGACGAGTGGACTCCATTAAACTCAAGCTAAACTAGGTTAGAGTGATACTGCCCTCATTATAAAATATACATTTACAATATGTATAAAATTCTCATATCACAATGTTAGTTGCCATACTCCTCAGAAACGGCTTGACCATTTTTTCGAAATTTTAAATGCATATTCGGTAGTGGTAGATAGTAGTAGGACGCGAGCGGAGCCGCGGGAATCAGCTAGTTTAATATAATATTTTACAAAATAAATATACAACTTTCAGCCATAAATCTAGACTGAAATTTGACTGCCTCGGTAGCACACTGGCAGCATATGCGACTGCAGTGCTTGAGGTCTCGGGTTCGATTTCTGGGTCGGACCAAATGTTTGTGTCATCCTTAGATATTTGTTTCAGAGTTTGGGTGTTTTCTATGTATGTATTTACAAAAAAAAAAGTATGTTTATGTATTTATCAGCTGTCCAGTACCTTTAATACAAGCTCTGCTGAGTTTGGGACTAGATGATGTTGTGCGTCAGATATTAGAAATATTACATATTTGTAAATTTTTTAAATTAGATATCAATGAATTTGTTACTTTCACTCATAGTTGTAACATCAATACAGTTATTATTTGAAGTGATATTTATGTCCGTTTGTGAAGGTTGATCCACCCCAAGGTCAACACGTACGTGTTCTCGAAGGCGGTGGCGGAGGAGGTGGTCGCCGAGAGGAGGCACCGCCACTATCCTGTGGCCATCTTTAGACCCTCTATCGGTGAGAACCATTATGTACTGTTGGCTCATTTCAATCAATCATTATTGTAACCAGCCCATTGCCGTTCACTGTTAAACATACCCCTATCCAAGGGAATACCACAAAGCTGATTCTGTTGGTGTTTGTATTCAGTCGCTGCCAGCCCTCACATGTGCAAGTCGTCTCTTGCCTTGCCACCTGGCCATAGCGCTTGGCAAGACGCGCCAGGACACACTTACTCCAGACATATGTGACCAATCCATTGCCACTTCAACCTTCTAATTTTTAGAATTAAATTGATCAATTTGGTTCTCTAACGGATTGCTTCGTTCCAAATTTGTCCTACACAGAGATTTTAAGCATAACTATTTCCATAGCATATTGAACGACTTAAATCTTATTGCTTACAAATCTAATGACAAGACAGATCAACCTTCGAATTACAGTTCTCACTCAGGGTTGCGGTGGTCTGATGCCAGTCGCTCCGTGGAAAAACTTATATTTATATAAAACCGGCTGAACTAGTAGCCGACCATAAATAATGTTGGAAATAAAGGCAAGGACGAAGAAGGCTCGGAGCGACGAGATCATTGTACATGACCTTCGTGTTGTTTAGGTTCATCCGGAGACCAATTCGTTATTGGGCTTCATTTAGGTTCTGCAGCATCTTTTGACCGTGCAGCAATTGTGCCTTGATCACGATATCATCTGCAAACCAGTCAAACCAGTCAATAAATGACACTAAAAAACAACATGAGCATGTTCACTTTTTTAACTAACATCAGCATAATTCAGTCATCAAACCGATAAATGATATAATGATGATGACATCCCCAGTGATATCATCCCACCGAGCTCCCTTCCCCGGGTGGATCGAGGGTCTGTCGGGCGCCACTGGAGTCCTCGTCTCCACGGGTCAGGGTCTCCTGCGAGTGCTGCAGTACAAGGGTCGTTGCAGAGCTGATATGGTGCCGGTGGACGTGGCGATCGACAACATGCTGGCGGTTGCCTGGGAGACCGCCACTGACAAGTGAGTGCATCTCTACAAAAATACAATTAGAGTGTCTGTATGTAATATCAAATGAAAAGATTTTTACTAAATGCATATCAAAGTACATACGGTACTTACATCAAAAATGCATTGTTTTTTGTTTGTCTGTATGTTTGTTCCGGCTAATCTCTGGAACGGTTGAACCGATTTCAACTGGCCTTTCACTGGCGGAAGGCTGATGATTTAGAGACTAATTTAGGCTAACTTGTTTTACACTAACTTCGCTATCGCGGCGTTACTCGCAATTAACAACAATAACCGCAGGTAACATGCGAGACTCGGTTTTTAGGGTTCCGTAGCCAAGTGGCAAAAAACGGAACCCTTATAGATTCGTCAAGTCTGTCGGTCTGTCTGTCTGTCTGTCTGTCTGTCTGTCTGTCTGTCTGTCCGTCCGTATGTCACAGCCAATTATTTCCGAAACTATAAGAGCTATACTATTATAAATTTGGTCAGTCGATGTATTCTGTGAACCGCATTAAAAATTTTACATAAAAATAGAAAAAAAACAATACATTTTGGGGGTCCCCATACTTGGAACTGAAACTCGAAAATTTTTTTTTCATCAAACCTATACGTGTGGGGTATCAATGGATAGGTGTTCAAAAATGATGTTGAGGTTTCTAAAATATTTTTTTTCTAAACTGAATAGTTTCCGCGAGAGACACTTCCAAAGTGGAAAAATGTGTGTCCCCCCCCCTCTAACTTCTAAAATAAGAGAGTGATAAAACTAAAAAAAATATATGTTGTACATTATCATGCAAACTACCAACGAAAATTGGTTTGAACGAGATCTAGTTAGTAGTTTTTTTTTAATACGTCATAAATCGTAACACGCAATTTACCTTTCATCCAATCAATACACTAGTATAAAAACATCGATGAAAGTTACAACGAACTACAAGAACTTTTATATGATGTTACTTGCTGATACGGAACCCTTCATGGGCGAGTCTGACTCGCACTTGGCCGCTTTTTAATAAATAAAGGTCTTTAACACTTTAATATGAATTTGAAGCGTGCATAGTTAGAAAGCGAAGAAGTTTATAGACGATAATGAGTTACCTAGCTGAGCGTGCTATGTTGTCCACGGTATTGTTGCCAATCGCGAGTAGCGACGTTAATCCATATGGCATTAGCTACCAGCCAGTTAAAGTACCGCCAATATCGGTCCAGCAAGACGGACAGACAAACATGTTCAAAGAATCTATCTACTTCAGTAGCCAGTCGCGAGGAGGCGACCAACGTTCGCGTGTGACGTACGTAGCCTAAATAGAAAGATTTAGACAAGATGGCGCCCGCGTCAGTAAATTTTGTAAAAAACTGTTATTATGTTATTCCATACAGACACTTCAATATTTGTTTAGATATAAGATTAATACCGCTCAAATTAGGCTTATTGGTGTGGCGTTCATTTTCGAACGTCACAAAGATTTGTCAAGAGAGCCATAGACTGTAGTTGTACTGCGTTTCCCGCGTTTACAGATAGATTGAGTCACGTTTTTGGCTTGACTGTGCATGTACCTCTGTTTCTTCTTCTCTCTTCTTCTACCTGTATTTAATATATCTATTGTTATAAGAGTAATTATACATTATACACCACCATCAACACTATGATTTCGGGTAAAGGATTAGAAGTGAGTGGGACTTCTCCTGAGACTGTATCTTAATGTGTTCTCTTGTTGATCTTTGTTTAAACCGGTCACTTTTTTATTAACCTGTCGGAAATATGCGCAGCGCTGAAGAGACGCGCGTGTACTACTGCGGCTCGCAGGAGAACCCGGTTCTGTGGGAGCAGTTCCACGCCGAGATGCTGCGCAACAATGTGTCGCACCCCGTCGACCAGGCGCTCTACTACCCCTTCCTCATCGAAGCGCATAACAGGTAACAACGGCTTCGGGTGGCTTAAAATACATTCAATGGCAAGAGCCATACAAAGGGACGTTATCGATAATGATTTAGTTCAATTCGAACTAAATCCGGATGATTATGAAACGACACTGCAACTTGATCTATGGGGTATTAACCATTTAGTCAATCACCCTCTGGTCCACTCGGTCACAAATAAACATTTACATCGGCTTTATACATTATGAGTGGCAACCAAACGATAGCGCGAATCAGTCAGAAGGAACAACGCCATCTAGCGCTACCATATGTAGTTACCACCTGTTTTGAACAGACTACAAATGAAAATAAATGAATAATTCGCTTAAGTTATGAGCTATCGTACATCATGACCAGTTATTGTTAATATCTTAGCTGTGACCACGAGCAGTATAAATATATGAAAACAGTTACCTTTCTAACCTTGACAATATTTTGAGCCCGCTAATGTGATCCATCACATTAGGTGATCCATCCGTCGGTCCCGGTTGTCATGAACATCTATGGCAATCGTTATTGGGAAGTCAGTGCCCTCAAATATACTGACAACTAGTTCAATTTTCGAATTTCAGTTCTCCCTTAGGGTTGCGGAGGTCCGATGCCAGTCGCTCCATGGAAAAACTGAAATTCAGGTGAAACCGGTTGAACTAGTAACCGACCCCAAATAAACTTGGGAATAAAGGCTCGGAAGATGTTGCACATTGAGTGCCAGGGAAATTTGAACGAGTTGCAAGTTGGTTTCAGATACGTGGTCAAGATACTTCAGGTCCTGCTGCAGACAGCACCACTGTATGTTGCGGAGCTCCTCAGCAGGGTGCGTGGCAGAAAACAACGGTCAGTACAGTTGTTGCTTCATGGATATGAAACCGGTGTAGAGAAACGTGTGTCGTTTTACTCCAACACAAAGAGAAGATCCTCCGACCCGGCAAGGCGATTGTGCCCGGCGGCCCATGGATCCATTTTACAGGAACTCACGAACAATAATCATCTTGGGATGGGATAAAATCATTGCCACCTGTGATCCTTGTCTTTGACTTATGACATGAAAGTAATGGACTATAAATAATCATTCAATCTCGTATTTATTATCTTATGATTTAAATGATTCGCATCCCCACGGTCACCCAGACTCCGAAACAAATATTTGTAGATTACACACAAATATATGGTCCGACCCAGGAATCGCACCCGAGACCTCTTGATCAGCAGCCGCATACGGTAACCACTAGACCAACAATGCCGTTATAACCGTTATCTTACCGTCACTATTGACGTCCTCTATGTGTACTTACTACAAGCTAGCCGACCCACGCGGCCCCGTCTGCCTCTCCCATTCCCCGAAGCGTGATGTTATACCGGAGAAGCAAATCTGTTCACCATGAAAAGGTTAGTCTGTCTGTTTGTGTCGTGTTATCTCTGGAACGGCCGGACCAATTTTGACAAGACTTCTACTAACAGGTAGCTGATGAAACAGGGAGTTTCTTCGACAACGGTTCAGCATAATGATAATAAATATTTCGGAGATTACACACAACGCCATCTAGTCCCAAACTAAACAGAGTTTGTATTATGGGTACTAGATAACTGATATAAATATATAAACATACCTTTTCTTTGTAAATACAAATTATACATAGAAAACAGTCAAACCCCGAAACAAATATTTGCGGATCACACAAATATTTAGTCCGACAAGGGAATCGAATCCGAGACCTTTTGATCAGTAGTCGCACCACTAAATCAACAAGGCCGTCGTAAGGCAGCCGCAAAATATGTACCTATGTATGTTTCCAGAACCAGCTTCACGACAGTAGCGAAGCGTCTGAGCGCGATGTCAGACGTGCTCAGCGACTTCTCGTGCCTCGACATTACCTTCAGCCACGACAACATGCGCCGGCTCAGGGACAGGCTCCTCGCTAGCGACGCCCACCTGTTCCACCTGGACGTTAGGGCCGTGGAGTGAGTCAATGCTTCTTCTACCTTTATTCGTCATGTCTTTTTCAGGGTTTCGTAGTTCATGACTCGAAACCCTTATAGATTAGTCATGTCCGTCCGTCCGTCCTCGACTTACCCGTCTCATTAGGTTGCCATAGTGAGGGTCACCATGCTGTATTGTTTGCATTCACAATGAGGATGTAACTCCTGGAATGCCAAGTGATTTCTAATAGATAATTGTTATGTTTACTTAATATTTCGTTGTTTTTAAACGAAGTTTTCCAAGTAAGCGTATTTACAAATTAGACCTCTTTATCCCATGAACTAATAAAGTTATCTAAGCCGCTATAGTTTTCTTTCAAAGTTCGTCCTATGTAGTACCATCATAATTTTTTTCAGATTTTCGGAGCCAGCCGTTTAGCTTTTAGAGGGAAGGGGCGCCCTGTTTTCACAAAGAAATATCCTTTGAAGTAGAATAACTCGCAAACGTATACCTTTATCAAAAAAGTGTCTTAGTAACCTCCCCATGTTTTTAAAAGACCTATCTAATGATACCCCACACTATGGGATTGACACGAAGGGAAAAATCATCCCCACTTTACGTGTAGGGAAGCTAATCCAAACAAAATTTTTTTCGTGGTTTTATTCTAGCACTTTGTTGACGTGATAAAAACACATGTCCAAGCAAAGTATCATCTCTCTAGCTCTAACCGTTCGGGCGGTAAAGCGAGGACGGACGGACATGACGAAACTATAAGGGTTCCATGTAATGAACTACGGAACCCTGAAAAACTGTTGGCACGTCCGGGTTTTGAACTCCATCCGTGGATATGGCACTTTTTGTCCTGCTTTACAAACTGTAGAGAATGCAGTCCTACACTTTTGTCTACTAATATATTTAGTGTGTCAGTTGGCAGGAGCACATACTGAACTTCCAGCGCGGCGCGAGGAAGTATCTACTGCAACAGAAGGAGCAGGACTTGCCCAGCGCCCAGGAACACATGAACAGGTACACCCACATAGTACCTGCGACGTAGCCTCGCCACACCTTCTCTGACCTTCTCGTTGTCCGCAGGCTGCGCTCCGTTCACTACGTGGTCCTGCTGTGTCTGGCCATCTTCATCTACAGACTCTTCGTGTTCCTCGCTCACCAGCTGACTGGGTCCAGTTAAATCAGATGACGCTGTCGTCTACCACCAGATAGAACAATTAGAACTCAGTTGCAAAATGTCAAAATGTTAATTATTTCAACCGCACGTGATTGGTATTAGGTACTGGAACAGTTGACAGCAAGAACCCGGCCGGAACATTTTTTGTTCATTTAATTAATATAACGCCAAGGTGACTCCACTCTGCCTGATGGATAGTAAGAGTAGAAGCCAGAAATGGGTGCCACCACACTCTCTGTGAATGCAAGCAGTCATCAACAACCCATAACGTCCCACTGCTGGGCTCGGGTCTCCTCTCAAGAGAGGGTTAAGGCCTTACGTCCCCACGCTGGCCGAGTGCGGGTTGGGGACTGGCAAGACACGTTGTGGCTACGTAATCTTACCGTTGGATGTTTTTAAGCCGCCCGAAGGCCTCCAACTAAGCTTCACGACTGTTACCTTATGACAACAACCGGGACCGACTGCTTAACGTGACCTCCGAATCACGGAAACGCTCATAACATATCATGCCACATACGGTCACCCATCTAGGTCTGACCGCGCCGTAGTTGCTTACCCTCGGTGATTGTTTCCAATCACCTAAGGCCACTCGGCTATGAGCGCTTAGTGTGTGCCATAGTGTGCCAGCCAGTGCGGAGCCATAACCCACTCCCCCCCACGGCCCCTTAGTGAGATGCTTTTTCACGCCCCGTTTAATGGACCCGGGATCATAGTGGGAAGGAAACACGTGAGCTGGCAGTGAGTTCCAGTTTTTAACAACTCGGCACAGGGAGGAAGAGTCGAATCTTTAAAAGCGGCCAAGTGCGAGTCGGACTCGCCCATGAAGGGTTCCGTAGCATCATATAAAAGTTTTTTCATCAATGTCTTAATAATAGTGTTTTGATTGAAAGAAATGTAAATTGCGGTTTGTGATTTATGACGTTTTAAAAAAAAAACTAATTATTAGATCTCGTTCAAACCAATTTTCGTTGGAAGTTTGCATGGTAATGTACATCATATATTTTTTTTAGTTTTATCACTCTCCTATTTTAGAAGTTACAGACCAACATTTTACCACTTTGGAAGTGTCTCTCGCGCAAACTGTTCCGTTTAGACAAAAATGATATTAGAAACCTCAATATCATTTTTGAAGACCTATCCATAGATACCCCACACGTATGGCTTGGATGTAAAAAATTTTTTTGAGTTTCTGTTCTAAGTATGGGGACCCCCAAAATCTATTGCTTTTTTTGTATTTTTGTGTAAAAATATTAAAGCGGTTCACAGAATACATCTACTGACCAAGTTTCAACAGTATAGCTCTTATCGTTTCGGGAAAAAGTGGCTGTGACATACGGACGGACAGACAGACAGACAGACATGACGAATCTATAAGGGTTCCGTTTTTTTGCCATTTGGCAACGGAACCCTAAAAACTGAAAGGAGTAAATAAATACTAGATAAAGGCCAAGCGTTTTAATCGCGTCATCATGTTACACAAACGGTTTAAACAAAAACTGTTTTGAGCAGTAAGAAATACCTGATTAATAAAGAGGGGAGAGGTCCGTCACTCTCTTCAAATGTTAATATTATAAGATCAGTTTGTATATCACGTGTGTCACGAAACAATTCCTACTAATATGAATGTGAAACTAAATCTGTCTGTCTGTCTGTCACGCCTAAACCTCTGAACTTAATTTGATGAATTTTAGTATAGAGATAGATGGAACTTTGGGAAAGGATATATGATACTTTTTACTGCGATAACCGACATACACGCGGGGAAGCCGCGGGCAAAAGCGAGTATAATATATGTAAACAACTTGTCAGTATTATTATTATAATACTGACAAGAAAAAAAAAATATGATGTACATTACCATGCAGACTTCCAACGAAAATTGGTTTGAACGAGATCTAATAATTAGTTTTTTTTTAAAACGTCACAAATCACAAACAAACCGCAATTTACACGCGGGGAAGTCGCGGGCAAAAGCGAGTATAATATAATATAAACAGCTTGTCAGTATTATTATTATAATACTGACAAGCTGTTTATATAATACTGATTCATTCACAAACTAATAGGTATTACTGATTTCACTTTTATATTTCTCGGATGTTATAATAAATAAATAATACTAGCTGATGCCCGCGGCTCCGCTCGCGTTTTAGAGGTATCAAAAATAGATGTTGGCCGATTCTCAGACCCACTGAATATGCTTATAAAGTTTCATAAAGATCGGTCAAGCCGTTTCGGAGGAGTATTGCAACGAAAACTGTGACACGAGAATTTTATATATTAGGTAATGTTTTAGAATAAGATTGTACTTACCTATATATATAATTTGAGTTCATAATTTAATTGACAACAGCTAAACATTTGTTATGTTTTAGTTTTAAATGATAAACTATAATATTCGTGTGATATTTGCACCCCCACACCCCCAGAGGGCGTCACGGGGCGTCATAGGGGTGGTATATAGCGGCCTCAACTAATTATAAGATCATTTTGTATAACCTGTATTAGGCAAACAAACATTTTGAGTGTGATGAGACGATGTGCGCACTTTGTTTATTATTAAACCCCAACCGATCAGCTTCTCCACCGTCACGTGCGGTATTCATAACGAACAAACTTAGTTAAGTGTTCAAAGTTTAATGTCATTAAAAGCCACGTATAGAATAGGGTTCCGTAGTCACCCATAAAGGTAAATGGATTTGAAATCTTGTCCAATACATAATTGTTATGTTTAGGTACTTATTATTTCTTTGTTTTTGTACGAAGTTTTCCAAGCGAGTGCATTTTACAAGTTAGGTCTATAATTTCTAAAACTAAAAGTTATCAAAACCGCTATAGTTTTGCTTTAAAGTTATATATGGACTACCATAATGATTTTTTTTTCACATTTTTTGAGCCAGCCGTTTAGCCTTTAGAGGGGGGGGGGGGACGCTTGGGTTCAATTTCCGGGTCGGAATAAATGTTTGTAACTTTGTATGATCTGCAATCTCTGCAAATACTTGTTACGGAGTTTGGGTGTGTTCTATGTATAATATGTACTATGTTTTTACAAAAATCAGTTGTCTAGTACGTACGTAGATTAATATGCGTGACTGTACTACTACTAATATACTTTCTATACAGCCCCCTTTACTGACTCTCCCAGCCCCCCCCCCCCCCTCAACCCCGGCCCTGGAAAATGCCATTATAATTTGTACTATATGCCGGCAATAGGTACTAAATATGCTGGCTCCCTAGTAAAAATCTCTAGCTCTACGCTCACGATTGGTTGTTGATATTAATTAAATACATTTTGAGACTATTTAGGTATTTAATAAATTGAAATCAAATCAAAAATCAATAAATGTGCAGTGATAGGCGTTCGGTCTTCTGAGTCGTCGGCTGCGGCGAGTGTTGGCTTGACACTGCGGAACCTGGGACAGGAGTACTCGCCCTGCGGTAGGGATGTGATGCCCACGCGTGGGTAGTGGAACCACTCTGTGATGCACTGCAAGTTAACATATTGTAACGAGGTGGTGTTCTAGGTGTTAACTTTCCTGTGCGAGATCTAGGAGCACCCCGTCACAAAAAAACTATATATATATTATAAATATGTCTTGGGACACAGGTATTAGAAATAAGTTTGACACTAGTTAGGTTTTAACGTTTATATTCTCCTTTACTTAAACTATGAATATTACTTACACATTACATTGAAGCTCACCTTCTAATGTCTATGTTCTAACGTGTACATAAGTCTCTTACCCTAAGATCACTGGATATTCCCAGCCCGAAGAAAACTCAGCCGGTACATCATACACATGGTCGTTATACTCTTCTATGATCGAGTTAGCTAATTCTTGTTGATCACAAGTTAAATACTTAAATGCTTGTACCCGGTGAGAGTTCTCTGAAGCTATAGCGTCGCAAAAATTTAAAGGTGATTTTCTATAATTAATCTTTTACAAATATTTCTGGGGCTACCTTGAAAGCCTTCCAGAAGTCACATCCTAGTATTATGTCTGATACAACAGAAGGAAGGTATTACAAAAAAAATTATGGCACAGGCAATATTATTAAAATTTACAGGTAAGTGTAAGTGTACTCCATTTGCTACAGTATAAGAATTATTTTTATAAGTATAAAATGTATACCCTAAATCAACAAATAGTTTGTGTGAATTATTTCCTAGTATTGAAATACAAGCTCCTGAATCTAATGAGCCAATCATTTCTAGTTCTCCAATGTTAGGATTTAAGTATGGCCGAATATCATCTTTAACAGAGATCGTAGATCGTTAGATGGGCCGCTCCATATTAAAAGGCACCCAACTTAAATCATTACTCAAAGAGGTGCACGCACTACTTTTGTCTTAGTACCCGACAATTGCAGGCTGTGAGTGGACGCGGACTTAAAAAAATATTTTAAGTTTTTTTCGTGTTTAAACATTTTAGTATGCCTTCGTGTTCATTTTGGAAGTGTAAAAACACAAGCCGAAACACAAATAAAGATAAAGGTGTTACTTTTCATGCGTAAGTATTTTTGTAAACAATTTAATTTGATTTATTTAAAACACACGTCTCGAGCGGTTTAGCGGGACGAAGGAGAGGCGTGAGGGGTGGAGAAGCGGCCGGCTGGCAAAGATTATATACTAAACAGAACAGTTAAAGTTCTGAAGGTAACGATCTCTATATGGCACTGTTTCTTTTTATGAAACTGGAATATAATACTATAATACTTTGATATCTACTTTAAAATAGCAATGAGGTAATAACTTTCATTATGATTGACTTTTGTTCCTAATTTTCTTCAATCTTAAGTTTAAATGTATATCAAATGTATCATAAATTTTTAAACAATGCAGGGATTATCTTTTATAGAATTCTTATATACAAAACGCCAAAAATTTTATAAATTGATGCTTTTTCACCGACTTTGATTTAATTAAGGTGATTAGCTGTGCATAATAACTTCTCACAGATTCTTTTGTTTACATTATACTATTATTTAACACATTCTAAATAAATGATTTTATTTCATTACTAAACTTCAACTTTTTATTATTTTCTATCATTCTTCCTAACCTGATTCCTTACAGTACTGTGTAGGTATAATACTTTAGTAATCAGAAGATTAACACTTTTTTATTTATTCTATGACGAGTGATGACGTACGAAACCTACGGAACTATGACCATTCCGCGACGCGTGAGGGCTTATCTAACGATCTACGATCTATGATCTTTAAGAGGATTAAAGCGAACTGTCGCTATGGAACCGAAACTATTGAATTTTGAAATCTTTGCGCAGTCCGCCTGAATTTTTTATTTTTATTTGTTGGAACACTATTTCTACACTTTGGACAGTTATTTCTTGTAAGCCCAGTGGTCTTACAAGTAAAACAATATATTTGTTTAGGTCCATACTGCTTGTTCTGATTGTTTGTGTAATTGTTTTAAGATGAACTTGCAGTTGGCCGACTGTTATTTTGAAACGTTTGTCCATTGTACTGACTTGGCTGATTCTGACGGTAAGGTACAATGGTACCAGGCCTGTAACTGCCCCTATAATTATCTTCTACTGCAGGTCTACCCCTCCCTCTATAAGATAATTCAGGAGTTATGATAGAAGTAGATTCACCGGGTTCTCTAAAGTTACTCACTTGAGTCGCGATCTTCTCAATTTGCTTACACAAGTTTTGTAACTGAGTGACATTCGAAATTGAATGGAGTGCTAGCTCCTGTGACAATGTAGGTCTAATTTCGCCTAGGAATACCAATCTTTTCTTCTTCAGGCAATTTGGTACGGAGACGGTCGAAAGGACAAGACATAATTGCAAAATAAATATGTACCGGCTCGTCCGCACCTTGTGTACGGGATCTAATCTCTTCTCTTAAATGCCAATCTTGCATTTAAGACTGCCTCCGATAATAAGACTTTGAGTTCTGACCAAGAACTTACCAACTCCCAATTTCCACGGTACTTGCTCGCTGAACAATTCGGGCGCGGACCGGAATAGCTTCTCCTCGGAGACCCCATAGCAGCTCTGCAACTCTTTCATCCTCTCGATGAAAGAGCGCGGGTCCTCTGTGCCGCTGAACTTCACACCCCACTTGGCGACGTTAGTTTGCTTATTACTGTAAGAAACAGTGGTAGTATTAAGTGATGGTGCGGTAAATGTGCTTGCCTCTATTTTAAGGATTTCGACATCAGAATACAACTGCTCAAGCTTACAAGATAAATTCTTTGTGGATTCACTTTCTGAAATTCTATTTAAACGGTGATACAGTGATACAAGTGGGCTCCCAAGGCCTGTGCCGTAGTTAAGGAGGAGCTCTTTCCTGATTTTCTTCACAATTCTAATTGAGTACTCAATTCTAGTGTTTCCGTGATTCGGACGTTCTGTTTAAGCAGTCCCGTTGTTATCATAATATAACAGTCGTGAAGCTCAGTCGGAGCCTTCATTCAGGCTACATAAAAACATCCAACGGCAAGAAGTTGCCCCAAAGTTGTCTTGCCACTCCCCAACCCGCACTCGGCTAGCGTGAACACGTATCACCTTAACCCTCTTCTTAGACAAGACCCGAGCCCAGCGGTGGGACGTTGTGGGTTGTTTATGAAAGCTAGTAAGTTGTTATTAACTTTTAAACTTTCGCGTTCCATGATAATTAATTCCAGTAAAAATAATATTAATAGTAAGTAGTTGTTTACATACGATTTTATCGTGTATGTATTTTGCTGAAGTAAAAAACTTGAAACCAGTTTAAAAGTATAAAAAAAAGCGGACGTCTTCACATTTACATCATTAACCAATTCGCATGCAATAAACAAATAATAAATAAATATTTCGGACATTTTACACACAACGCGATCTAGTCCCAAACTAAGCAGAGCTTGTATTATGGGTACGTTTAGTACCCATAATACTGATATAAATACATAAATATACTTTTTTTTCTTAATAAATATATATTAAACATAGAAAACATTCAAACTCCGAAACAAATATTTGTGGATCACATAAATATTTGGTCCAACCCGGGAATCGAACCCAAACGCAAACCACTAGACCAACAAGGCAGTCATGTAAGATAAATCACTACATAGTATAAAACAAAGTCGCTTTCTCTGTCCCCATGTACTCTTAAATCTTTAAAACTACGCAACGGATTTTGATGCCCTTTTCTTTAATAGATAGAGTGATTCAGGAGGAAGGTTTTTATGTATAATACATGCATAATATAGTAGATAATAATTTTAGAGGTTTCTAATGTGATGTTTTTGCGCTTATATTGCAAACGCTGGCTGTACCCTACGAGATAGATCAAAATAATGTACTACAGTATTGTACATCTTAAAAAGGTTTACAACAAAGTCCGCGATGGTATATGTCTATCTCTTAGGGGTAGCCCACAATAACCATTTTTTTTTTTTTGACGAGAAATAATATCTTATTTACGAAGCGATTTTAAGCAATACAGTATTAATCCTTATCCACTTAACTACCTTAAGTACATTGTGTATTTAATATAGATTAATATGGCCTTTTACAGTATGTAATTTAAATTAATACTTTTGAAGATATTACAGATTTAAAATGCAGGAACAAAGCGATTTTGGCGGTACCGGCCGGGGCCCGTTAGTTGACGCTGCTGTCGATTTGTCACTATCAGTTAATAACTAAACACTATATTTTATTATGAATTAATATTCTAAGGCGGTACGAAGTTCGCCGGGTCAGCTAGTAATATATGTATATGTAGGTTGTGTGATGAATCACTTGTCACTCACCTCTTGGTTCGTTTGATTGTCACAAGCGATCACGCCTCCGCATGACGCCTCATTGTAGACGCAACATCGCGGCTCGCTCGCCTCGTACTTGCTCTCTTGTTACGCAATATCATCTGCCACATTGCTGGTGGACGCACTGGACACACTGACGCTGAGAGGGGAGCATCTACAACATTTACAAGTAGCTGATACATTTGTGGTGCTCATTGCTCGTTGCTCTGGTGGTTAAAGTATGCGACTGCCGATCAAGAGGTCTCGGATACGAATCCTAAGGCGGACTGATGGGTTTTTCTTACAATAATTATATTCGTACTTACTAGTACGAATATCTTGTAAGATAAACCTATCAGCCTTACCGGCCCTATCAGGCTACTGCCCGGGGTACATTGGTTATATCGGGTTAAATTTGACGATGTCTCGGAGAGCACTTTAAGCCGTCGGTCCCGGTTGTCATTAAACATCTATGACAGTCATTAGGAAGTCAGTGCTCTCAAAATTACTGACAACTAGTTCTAACTTCGATTTCAGTTCTCCCTTAGGGTTGCGGAGGTCCGATGCCAGTCGTTCCGTGGAAAAATTGGTATTCAAGTAAAACCGGTTGAACTAGCAGCCGACGCCAACCACAAATAGTCTTGTGAATGATAAAAATTGGTATTCAAGTAAAACCGGTTGAACTAGCAACCGACGCCAACCACAAATAGTCTTGTGAATGATAAAAACTGGTATTCAAGTAAAACCGGTTGAACTAGCAACCGACGCCAACCACAAATAGTCTTGTGAATGATAAAAACTGGTATTCAAGTAAAACCGGTTGAACTAGCAACCGACGCCAACCACAAATAGTCTTGTGAATGATAAAAATTGGTATTCAAGTAAAACCGGTTGAACTAGCAACCGACGCCAACCACAAATAGTCTTGTGAATGATAAAAACTGGTATTCAAGTAAAACCGGTTGAACTAGCAACCGACGCCAACCACAAATAGTCTTGTGAATGATAAAAACTGGTATTCAAGTAAAACCGGTTGAACTAGCAACCGACGCCAACCACAAATAGTCTTGTGAATGATAAAAATTGGTATTCAAGTAAAACCGGTTGAACTAGCAACCGACGCCAACCACAAATAGTCTTGTGAATGATAAAAATTGGTATTCAAGTAAAACCGGTTGAACTAGCAACCGACGCCAACCACAAATAGTCTTGTGAATGATAAAAACTGGTATTCAAGTAAAACCGGTTGAACTAGCAGCCGACGCCAACCACAAATAGTCTTGTGAATGATGAAAACTGGTATTCAAGTAAAACCGGTTGAACTAGCAACCGACGCCAACCACAAATAGTCTTGTGAATGATAAAAACTGGTATTCAAGTAAAACCGGTTGAACTAGCAACCGACGCCAACCACAAATAGTCTTGTGAATGATAAAAATTGGTATTCAAGTAAAACCGGTTGAACTAGCAACCGACGCCAACCACAAATAGTCTTGTGAATGATGAAAACTGGTATTCAAGTAAAACCGGTTGAACTAGCAACCGACGCCAACCACAAATAGTCTTGTGAATGATGAAAACTGGTATTCAAGTAAAACCGGTTGAACTAGCAACCGACGCCAACCACAAATAGTCTTGTGAATGATAAAAACTGGTATTCAAGTAAAACCGGTTGAACTAGCAACCGACGCCAACCACAAATAGTCTTGTGAATGATAAAAATTGGTATTCAAGTAAAACCGGTTGAACTAGCAACCGACGCCAACCACAAATAGTCTTGTGAATGATAAAAACTGAGAAGATGTCACAATATTGTTGCTTACATCCACTGAATGCTTTCAACCTGCGGGAGATGATATACCTACATACTATTACTAGAATTTTATTATATTTATTTTACTTTAAAATACTAACCGTTTCCAAATGTTATAAATGAGGTACTTGAATTCCAGAATGTCTAATTGGTAGATTTTCCGATAGTCCTCGTGTGTACGCTGTGTTCAGTTCGGCTGGTTCAGTTGTTGTGCAGTCGGCACCTCTCAACTCTCAGCACGCACACAATGTGCACTCTGCGATGCAAAGGATAATAGTTACCTACTTGACATAAATATTTCACATAATTATCTATAACCGTTTTTAAACTTTCGCGACTTTTAAACATACATATGTACTCACGGTTTTTGCTGTAAACTGGACTTATTTGCGATAAAATGAAGGGTTCCGTAGCAGCTAGTAATATCATATAAAAGATCTTGTAGTTCATTGTAACTTTGATCGATGTTTTAATAAAAGTGTATTGATTGAATGAGAGGTAAATTGCGGTTTATGATTTAAGACGTATTAAAAAAACTACTTACTAGATCTCGTTCAAACCAATTTTCGGTGGATGTTTGTATGGTAATGTACCTACATCATATATATTTTTTTAGTTTTATTATTCTCTTATTTTAGAAGTTAAAAGGTGGGACACACATTTTTTACCACTTTAGACAATGATATTATAAAAAAATCGGTCAAGTGCGTGTCAGGCCACGCACAGGAAAGGGTTCCTCAGTCACCTATAATGGTATGTGGATTTAAAATCGTATCCAAGAGATAATTGTTATGTTTACGTATTAATACGTTAATTTTGTATGACGTTTCCCAAGTGAGCGCATTTTACCATAAAGCCTTTATAACTCCTGAACTAAGAAAGTCATCTAATCGGTTATAGTTTTCCTTCAAAGTTCATTAGATGGACCACCATCACGATTTTTTTCAGATTTTTTGAGCCAGCCGTTTAGCTTTTAGAGGGGGGGGGGGACGCCCTGTTTTTACAAAAAAGTGCTCTTTAAAGTGAAATATCTCGCAAACGGATACCTAAATCAAAAAATCGTCTAGGAAACCCTTTATTGTTTTTAAAAGACCTATCTAATGATACCCCACACGATGGGGTAGCCTCGAGAAAAAAAAATCATCCCCACTTTACGTGTAGGGGAGGTACCCCAAATAAAATTATATTTCATACTTTTATTGTATCACTTTGTCGACGTAATTACAACACGTATTCGTGCAAACTTTCATCTTTCTAGCACTTACCGTTTGGACGGTAAGTCGAGGACGGACGGACGGACGGACGGACGGACGGACGGACGGACGGACGGACGGACGGACAGACGGACATGACGAATCTATAAGGGTTCCGAGTTATGAACTTCGGAACCCTAAAAAGGTAGATATCGCACTATCGCGCGATTATTGTTGAGGACAAATGTAGACAATCGTCGTGACTTCATTTAGTCGGCTAATAGAAGCTAGGGAATAAACACGTTGTCAGAGCGTTTCCGTGAAGTGCTTATTATTACCAAAATGCCGAGCTGTGTGTTAAGAAGGTGTAAAAACTATGGTTCCAAAGTAAATAAAAAGGAAGAGTTACATACCACGGGTAACTATTTATAAGTAACTACGTAATATTTGTATTTTGTCACGGTTTTGTTTCCCATTTACCGAAATTATTAAATGATATCCAGTATTAGTTAAGGCGCGTTAAAAAAGGACAGAGGATAAGATTGTAACTGAAGTGTGACAAGGACTAATAACGGTCGATGGCATGCTTAATAGATTAAATTTCTTTAGCTATCTCTTTCTTTACCATGCATTCCGTATTATCTTTTGCATTCGTAATCGTAATGTATGTATACACCTATAAATAAGTACGTCATGTCATACCGCAACAATATCGAACGCCGTTTAGTATGAAGGTAACCTATCTTTCTATATAATATCATTGACTTTAGAAGTGTCTCTCGTGCAAACTATTCAGTTTAGAAAAAAATGATATTAGAAACCTCAATATCATTATTTTTAAGACCTTTCCATAGATGGGTAACACCGCGGGGTCAGCTAGTTTGTAAATAAGTGTACGTATAACTTTGTGTACCTACCTCATCACCCGTTGTGTACCTACCTCATCACCTTTTGTGTACCCTACCGATTGTATTGTGATGATCATGTTATTGTGTCAAGGTAAACATTATACTGTCCTTTACGTAATGTTAGAAACTTATTTGAACACCCGACATACCTACAGCTACTTGTTATTGTGATGAGGTGATGAGCACATGCGCGTCCATGTGGTCGCAGCCGCGAGCGAAAGATAATTCATACATAATATAACGAAGTATAAGGCTTACATGAACAAAGTGTACATGTACTCTGTTGTAGGAGTGGCGCCTCCCCTCTCCCTCCGCCCCCCGTCTGCATCCCCCGCTCACAGCACGGCCGACGTCACGTCGGGACCTACTGTCTGTGTACTGTGTAGATAGTAGCAATTAATAAAGCATCGGCCACGCATAGAATACGCTTCCGTACTCATCTTAATATATATAAATCTCGTGTCACAATGTTTGTCCTCAATGGACTTCTAAACCACTCAACCGATTATAATAAAATTCGCACACCATGTGCAGTTCGATCTAACTTGAGAGATAGGATAGTTTAAATCTCAAATTATAGTCGCAATTTTAATAATCGCGGGTAACACCGCGGGATTCAGCTAGTATATTATATAATGGCAAGCAATGATATTATAAAAATAATATCATTGATGGCAAGTGGAATGTAAATCGTGTCCAATAGATAATGTCATGTGCCTAGTTTTACTTTAAACTTCATCACATGTTCCTACTATCGTCATGTTTTCTTTTACATTTCGAGCCAGCCGCTTAGCTTTTATACGGAGGGGCGTATGTTTTTACAAAAATATCCTTTCGACGCGATGGAAATGCATATAAATGAATGTTTCATCTTTCTAGCACTAACCGTTGAAACGGTAAGTCGAGAACGGACGGACGGACATGACGAATCTATAAGGGTTCCGAGTCATGAACTACGGGAGCATAAAAAATGCCAACATTACAATAAAGTAGTAATGTTGCTGTGTTTATGACTATAACGCAAACACATACCCAATTGTCGCAAGTGTAATTCTCTCGTATTCTTCACTGATATGTTTGTTCTGCCGAAGATTCAATGTTAAATAAATTTAAAAAAAATGTGAGCCGTCACGGGACGCCTGGCAGATGTGAAACATCGCCATTATTTTGTAAAAGTAATATGCAGAAAAGAACATATTGTAATAGGAACTAAATATGTCATAATGATAAGATAAAATATTACTAATTATTAAAATAGTTGTCTATATGCAGTAGTGCATATAGACTACTGCATATAGACTGTATATATATACCATCGTATAGCGTGCCGTGGCGACGCGTCGCCAATCGCCAAGCCAGAAATCTATTTTACGTGCGCCTATAGATGTTTCACATCAAAATGTTTAATATTTCACCTGTTTGTGTATAATATGTATGTATTTACAAAAAAAAAATATGTTTATGTATTTATATCAGTTGTTTAGTACCCATAACACAAGCTCTGCTTACTTTGGGACTAGATGATGTTGTGTGTAAGATGTCTAAAAAAAAAAAAAAAGTTTAAACAATTTCACGTACTTCAGTAAACCTGTCTCTGAGTTTAACCCGTTTAGAACATGTTACAAGTCCATATAATAGCACACGTACACTTACCTGCACACATATGCAGGTGTAGCGTGCACACATATGCAGGTGTAGCGTGCACACATATGCAGGTGTAGCGTGCACACATATGCAGGTGTAGCGTGCACACATATGCAGGTGTAGCGTGCACACATATGCAGGTGTAGTGATGCCCGATGCAGGCGGTATCAACGTCTCAGAGAATTGCTCGGTATCTCTCTGTGCAAGGTACCGCTCGTCAGCCCCCAGCTGTGCACTCGAACGAATACATTTCAGCAAAGTTAGTCCCCGTAGGAAGGGTAGCGAGGGAGGGGGGGGGGGGCTTTATCCGAGTGATCCTGTGGGTACCTGCGAATATACTGACTCTTCAGTTTTATTTATTTGTCAGCGTCCACACTCCTCACAATAATATCCACTAAGAAGGCAGTCGGGCTATTGCTTCATGGCGACCATTTCCTGGGCACGTACTAGATAACGCATAATTCATGTGAACACCATCTTACGGTTCTTGAAACAACAATAATGCAATTACAAAAAACCCTCATAATACCGACCTTTCTTATTTATAAACAGGTCACGATCACGAGGTAGTAATTGCATGAAAACAAAAAGGCTCACCCACTTAATGTGATGTTGTTTGTCCAACCATGCACTTGGTATAAAGTATAGACCACGTGTAAAGAGTATATCACATATAGTGTTGAAAAGGACCTAAGACCTATCCATGTGGTACGTTATTAGTTCCATAAGTGGGCACATACAATCTTCTAGAATATTAACTGTAACTACGACGAGACTATGTCATGTATTTGATACACAACAGAGTACACACACGATACACTACTACACGACTCATACGTTAAACAATTAAACAAGCCATACACAATATTAACACTTTAATACGATACTAATGAAATGAGTGATACGACACTGATGAATGTGGGTGGGTACTCAACTTACCCACAACTAGAAACTAAAATATGAACATACCCTCGCACAGGTGCTTACAATGGTGTCACAACACGGTTAAGGACTCAGAAGTACCACAAATTAATAAATAGTTACTACGCCAATAGTAAGGACTAAGTGCGCAAACCGCCCAGGAAAACAAACAAACACCTACAAAGTAAGCTCGGTCGCCTATATTTACACATTGACACCCACACATACAAAAAGAACAACCATAATTATTATTAATTTAAGTAAAAAACTTTTCTTTGACGAAATTAGTGCCAGCTTTAGGAATAATATTTCTACAATTTTATAAATAAATATCTAAGCCAACCGTCCGCGGGGCGAGACTAGTCTAAAGAGAAGCGGTCAAGTGCGAGTCGGACTCGCCCATGAAGGGTTCTGTAGCAACAAGTAACGTCATTTAAAAGTTCTTGTAGTTCGTTGTAACTTTCATCGATGTTTTAAAAATAGTGAATTGATTAAATGAAACGGAAATTGCGGTTTACGATTTATGACGTATTAAAAAAAAGCGGCCAAGTTTAAGTTTGATGAAAAAAAAAATTTTGAGTATCAGTTCCAAGTATGGGGACCCCAAAATGTATTGTTTTTTTTCTATTTTTATATAAAAATCTTAATGCGGTTCACAGAATACATCGACTGACCAAATTTCAACAGTATATCTCTTATAGTTTCGGAAATAATTGGCTGTGACATACGGACGGACAGACAGACAGACAGACAGACAGACTTGACGAATCTATAAGGGTTCCGTTTTTTGCCACTTGGCTACGGAACCCTAAAAACTACTTACTAGATCTCGTGTCGTAACCTCTCGTATTGTATCTCAAACCAATTTTCGTTGGTAGTTTGCATGGTAATCATTGATTTACCACTAGCCGTAGATCGATCATTAACGCTCAAAAAATGGGACGGAAAAGTAGTGCACAAATAGTGACGCGTGCACTCCTTTCCCCCAGTGTGTGACAAGGCTAGACGCCGCGTTGTCGCCTCAACATGGTGAAGTTTGTTCCCGTCATACCGAATGGAGCCGAAAGTCACCGATTCTAACACTCGAGCCGTATAATCCGAATGAATTACTAAGCACTACGCGCCGCTATAGATAATATAACGGCCAGATGTCTATTGTATTAGACGGGTTGTAATACATCGATATACCGATATGTAGGAATGTATAGGTAGTTGGTGACAAATTCTCGGCTTGTTTTTGTATGACGCGCTCTATCTACGGCTAGTGGTAAATCAATGATGGTAATGTACGTACATCATATTTTTTTTTTAGTTTTATCACTCTCTTATTTTAGAAGTTACACAAGACACATTTTACCACTTTGGAAGTGTCTCTCGCGCAAACTATTCAGTTCAGAAAAAAAAAAAATTAGAACCTTTAATATCATTTTTGATGATCTATATATAGATGCCCCACACGTATGGGTTTGATGAAAGTAATTGATTTTGAGTTTCAGTTCCAAGTAGGGGAACCCCCAAAATTTTATTGCTATTTTGAGCACTGCCTTGATTTTGTCTTTGAATGTGTGCAATAGACGTGTGACGTGTATTGTTTGAAACACGCTGAATGCCAATGGTATTATAAAAAAAGCGGCCAAGTGCGAGTCGGACTCGCCCATGAAGGGTTCCGTATCAGCAAGTAACATCATGTAAAAGTTCTTGTAGTTCGTTGTAACTTTCATCGATGTTTTTATACTAGTGTATTGATTGGATGAAAGGTAAATTGCGTGTTACGATTTATGACGTATTAAAAAAAAAACTACTCACTAGATCTCGTTCAAACCAATTTTCGTTGGTAGTTTGCATGGTAATGTACAACATATTTTTTTTTTAGTTTTATCACTCTCTTATTTTAGAAGTTAGAGGGGGGGGGGACACACATT
This sequence comes from Phragmatobia fuliginosa, assembly GCA_932526445.1. Lineage (NCBI taxonomy): Eukaryota > Metazoa > Arthropoda > Insecta > Lepidoptera > Erebidae > Phragmatobia > Phragmatobia fuliginosa. The sequence continues at coordinate 6,021 of OW052083.1, read as the reverse complement.
TTTCCACTTTGGAAGTGTCTCTCGCGCAAACTATTCAGTTTAGAAAAAAATGAAATTAGAAACCTCAACATCATTTTTGAACACCTATCCATAGATACCCCACACGTATAGGTTTGATGAAAAAAACATTTTTGAATTTCAGTTCCAAGTATGGGGACAACCAAAATGTATTGTTTTTTTTCTATTTTTATGTAAAAATCTTAATGCGGTTCACGGAATACATCGACTGACCAAATTTCAACAGTATAGCTCTTATAGTTTCGGAAATAATTGGCTGTGACATACGGACGGACAGACAGACAGACAGACAGACAGACAGACAGACAGACTTGACGAATCTATAAGGGTTCCGTTTTTTGCCATTTGGCTACGGAACCCTAAAAAGGTAGATATCGCACTATCGCGCGAAAATTGTTGCGGACAAATGTAGTCCTTTGATTATAAACATGTCTGGATAGAGAGTTCGAGCGTCTAAACGTCCACAAAAATAATATTTAACTGTAAGAGACTAAGCTCGTCGCAGCCGATCAGTGGCGTTACTGTCATTGTACGGTAAACACGTATTGAGTGGCGTATAAAAATGACGTTTTGCATGATAAAAGTGTGGAGGAATTACTTAGGACGATTGAAATCAACTAAAAAAAATACCTATCATCGATAAGTAAACTTTAAATAACTATATTGTAAAGAAACAATTAAATTAACTCAGTGAAATTTTATCAAAATTCGACCACCATTTTGACGGAATGTTTACAGGGTAGCCTGGTAATTGAATCTAAATTTCCCATGTGAGTGTTAGCCAATTAACAAAATGTTCAATCATGATCGAAAAAGTATATTTCGAGAATTCAAGCCCATTCAATTTAACTATAGTGCTGGATAACACATTTTGTGGTGGTAGATATTGTTTATTTTATTTAAAATCTGATAGGCGTGTCGATTTCGCCGCTCCTTGGCTGCTGATAACGGAAGTAGTATGTACGACGTTAAGCTGAAGAGATTGTTTGTTAGTTTAAACGCGCCAATCTCCGGAATTTCTGAACCGATTCTTAAAATTCTTCCACTAATCGGAAGCTACACCTTCTCTGAGCTCTTAACGAGAACGATATAAAAACAAGATTTACGAGAAATTGCGGGGAGCATCTAGTTAAAAATATAGTAATTAAATTAAATATAACTATGTTGTATATTAACTTAATTAAAGGCCTCTGTGAGTTGGCTTTCCTTTGTGCGCCTTTCAAAGTACCGGAACCTCAGACTACTTTCTAAGGCACAGGGTATATTTTAACCAAATTGTTGTTAATTATTAAGAATAAACAAGCTTTAATAGCAACTCCCTTTTTCACCAACATATATTTTACCTAGTAACTCAAAAGCTAAAACTCTAATACATATTGACTGACTTTAAATTTAATACAAATTACTTATAAATCTCAAAATCAATACACAATTATTTTCCCTCCTTTTATGGAAAACATTCAAGGGCTGGTATCACGCAGAACGCTACCACGTCATGCGCGCGCCCGTAGTCTACGCTTGCATGTGTGTGTAACAAGCACACAAGCCCTTCAAATCTGGCCTGTTGTTTTTATTGCGAATGCAGCGCAACACTCCATCTAGACATGTATATAATCAAAGATGTAGTCAATCGTCGTGTTTTCATTTAGTCGGCTAATAGAAGCTAGCGAATAAACTCGTTCTCAGAGCGTTTCCGTGAAGTGCTTATTATTACCAAAATGCCGAGCTGTGTGATAAGAAGGTGTAAAAACTATGGTTCCAAAATAAATAAAAAGGAAGGAGTTACATACTACGGGTAAGTATTTATAAGTAACTACGTAATATTTGAATTTTGTCACGGTTTTGTTTCCCATTTACCGAAATTATTAAATTATATCCAATATTGTTAAAGACGCGTTAAAAAAGGACAGAGGATAAGATTGTAACTGAAGTGTGACAAGGACAAGGCATGCGTAATAGATTAAATCAAACAGAAGGGATATCGTAGGCACAATACATACCTATCGTCCGCGTCCTCCAGTACCGTCTAATTGATACGCTCATATTACTATTATGTGTTTAGTTGTCATTGTCTTTCAGTTAATATGATGATTATATTATTTGGCAATAATAGTGATAAAATGTATGTTGGTAAAAAGACTGTGTATATTGTTTTGTATTTACCAGATTTCCAAGTGACAATCCTACGAGAATTAAAAGGGTTAGAATGGTTCAGGCGGAAAGAAGTGAGTACGACTGGATGCCTACGAAAAGTAGTACTATTTGTTCCGTACATTTTAAGCAGGAATATAAATACACTACTTCGTTAGGATACATACGTCTGAAAAAAAATGCAGTGCCTGTTATAAACATGGTAAAATTTGTTTGTATCCATAATAAAATTGTAGTTTGATTAAATCTGTCCTTAGTTTTACATTAAATTTAAAGGTGTTTTCACAATTCAAAATTTTGTTTATAATCTTGGAAAGTATATAATTTACAATGACAACTAAAATACTTTTTTCTTTTTAGGATAAAGATGATGTTTCTGATGATGATGATTGGTACTTTTAGCAAATGGCGATATTCAATGTCATATCTGTATCAATTTTAACGAGTTAGTCCATAATTTTACTAGTGTGTGTAAGTGCAACTCGCAAGAGATCGCTATCTCTTTCTTTACCATGCATTCCGTATTATCTTTTGCATTCGTAATCGTAATGTATGTATACACCTATAAATAAGTACGTCATGTCATACCGCAACAATATCGAACGCCGTTTAGTATGAAGGTAACCTATCTTATCATTGCTGTACGCCATATTATATACCAGCTGCGCCCCGCGGTGTTACCCACTTCTTTTCGGGATAAAAAGTAGCCTATATATGTGATTATCCAGAACTCATTTTAAATTAGCCATTTACAAACTATCATTATGGTTGCTATGCAAGTGTGTTATGTATAGCAACCTGTGAAGTTGTGATAGGAGATAAACAGTGATACATATTGACATCTACAATTTATAATTACCTAGCTTTCGCCCGTGTATCTCGATTATTGCCGTAAAAAGTAGCCTATGTGTTATTCTGATATATAAGCTATATTACTGTAAAGTTTCATCCAAATCCGTTAAGTAGTTTTTGCTTGACAGAGCAACAAACATACATACATACAAACTTTCGCGTTTATACCTAATATTAAGTAGGATAGGTATTAGACCAGCGATGTGCACACATATAAAGAACATTATTATTTATTAGTAGCTGAGTCCCGCGGTGTTGCCCGTCGTTATTGTTCTAAAATGCGAGCAATGATATTATAAAGAAAGATAGGTTACTTTCATACTAAACGGCGTCCGATATTGTTGCGGTATGACATGACGTACGTATTTATAAGTGTATACATACATTACGATTACGAATGCAAAAGATAATACGGAATGCATGGTAAAGAAAGAGATAGCTATCTCTTGCGAGTTGCACTTTGAGGTTCGTAGTAAAATTGTGGACTAACAATTGATACAGATATGACATTGAATATCGCCATTTGCTAAAAGTACCAATCAGTATCGTAATCAGTGTCGTAAAAAATGAATGTAGTAAAAATAAAAGAACGAAGAAAATTATTATCGATTTAGTTTCAATAACAATATAAAAACACAGAAAAATTTGTAGAGATAGAGAAGGTTATATGGTTATTCAAATTATTCGCTATAGATGTTTTACATCAACATATATTTGTCGGCAAAGGGTTTTTGTTAGGGCCTTTGCCTTCTCCGAAATACATATTGTGTGGGCTGCGTGGTGTTTCTCAAACATTTCATTCTCATAAGATCATCACTTGGAAATCTGGAAAATACAAAACAATATACACTGTCTTTTTACCAACATACATTTTAACACTATTATTGCCAAATAATATTATCATCATATTAACTGAAAGACAATGACAACTAAACACATAATAGTAATATGAGCATATCAATTAGACGGTACTGGAGAACGCGGACGATAGGTATGTATTATGCCTACGATATCCCTTCTGTTTGATTTAATCTATTACGCCGTTATTAGTCCTTGTCACACTTCGGTTACAATCTTATCCTCTGTCCTTTTTTGACGCGCCGTAACTAATACTGGATATCATTTAATAATTTCGGTAAATGGGAAACAAAACCGTGCCAAAATACAAATATTACGTAGTTACTTATAAATAGTTACCCGTGGTATGTAACTCTTCCTTTTAATTTACTTTGGAACCATAGTTTTTACACCTTCTTAACACACAGCTCGGCATTTTGGTAATAATAAGCACTTCACGGAAACGTTCTGACAACGTGTTTATTCGCTAGCTACTATTAGCCGACTAAATGAAATCGCGACGATTGTCTACATTTGTCCGCAACAATATTCGCGCGATAGTGCGATATCTACCTTTTTTTATAATATCATTGAATGCGAGTAACCTTTATGTTATCAGCTTTCTACCAGTCAAAGTCCCGTCATGCGTCAATATCGGCCCAGTCGTTCCAGAAATCACCCAGAACGTACAGACAGACACACTAAAACAATACCTCTTTGATGTTAGTAGTGACTATACACGACTAGTTTTAAATGTCTAGAAAAAAAAAAGCGGCCAAGTGCGGGTCGGACTCGCCCATGAAGGGTTCCGTATCAGCAAGTAACATCATTTAAAAGTTCTTGTAGTTCGTTGTAAATTTCATCGATGTTTTTATACTAGTGTATTGATTGGATGAAAGGTAAATTGCGTGTTACGATTTATGACGTATTAAAAAAACTACTCACTAGATCTCGTTCAAACCAATTTTCGTTGGTAGTTTGCATGCTAATGTACAACATATATTTTTTTTAGTTTTATCACTCTCTTATTTTAGAAGTTAGAGGGGGGGGGACACACATTTTTCCACTTTGGAAGTGTCTCTCGCGCAAACTATTCAGTTTAGAAAAAATGGTTTTAGAAACCTTAACATCATTTTTGAACACCTATCCATAGATACCCCACACGCATAGGTTTGATGAAAAAAAAATTTTTGAGTTTCAGTTCCAAGTATGGGGACCCCCAAAATGTATTGGTTTTTTTCTATTTTTATGTAAAAATCTTAATGCGGTTCACAGAATACATCGACTGACCAAATTTCAACAGTATAGCTCTTATGGTTTTGGAAATAATTGGCTGTGACATACGGACGGACAGACAGACAGACAGACTTGACGAATCTATAAGGGTTCCGTTTTTTGCCATTTGGCTACGGAACCCTAAAAAGTGGTATTTAGCTTTCGATACTGAATACATCTATGTAAATAAAACAAAGAAACTCACATGTTAATACGAGTATTATCATTTATCGAAAACTACAAAATTGTTCATAACGCATGATTTATTTCACGACATGATATTACGTAACAAGAAAGTATCAATGTCCCAGCGTGCGGGGTGCGGGTGCGGGCGGGGTACCTTACCTACTCGTATGCCTACGATGCGCCGCGTGACGCGTGCAGCCGTGTGAGCCGTGCACTGATATGACACTATTTGACAGTATTGTAGAATGGCGAATCTTTCCAAAAAAGATCGAACTTTGAATCGATTCGAATCGTATCCTAAAAAATCGATCTACAAAAACATTGATTTCATAAAGATCGATATTTTTATTTCAAATTGTATTTACAACTAGCTGAGCCCCGCGGTGCTACCCGCGTGTGTAGTTGTAACCGCGGGCAACGCCGCGGGGCGAAGCTAGTCTAAATAAGTAGCCTTAGTTACTCCTCATATCATCAGCTATCTGCCAGTGAAAGTCCCGTCGAAATCAGGTCAGCCGTTTTAGAGATTGCCCGGAACAAACAAACAGACAGACAGACAAAAATTTCTATAAAGTTATATTTGTGCATATGTACCATGTAGGTATACCTATGTACTTTCATATGCATTTAGTAAAAACTGTTTTTACTTTTCAATTTTATTCATTTGTATACAAGTAAATATACTTAAATACATTTTATGAGATC